>OX104028.1:46712105-48106587 GCA_944470205.2 Schistosoma margrebowiei
GTTCCTGTATTACATTCAGTCATAATGGACAGCAGATAAGCAGAACGCTTCTATACGCAGAACTCAGTATTTTAAAGTCATACCGCTAACTACTTCATCTCAACGTTCTCATATTAAGCTCGTTAAAATTGATAGGTTTGTTGAAAATTGTGCTCTACGCTGGGCTATGAGTTGTACACCTTTTTGGAATTTCCTTTCTCTACCAGTCCCATGTTACTGACAAACAAAACAGCTAAAGTTTCTTTATCATAAGTCAAATGTTCATGTAACATCTTACATGAAATAAAGTGGACCAATCGAGTAAAGTAAGAGCTTCTAAACAAGACGTGATAAGTTATTTGGGCAGCGTAAAGATGATCAGGAAAAATTTTGAGATCTGTTAACTAGAAATAAAATAACAGGTAATAAAACAAAATCGTGGTGAACTCGAAATGTGTGGTGTGAAACCTATTTAAATCTCATGTAACATGCAAAAGCTGGGGTTGTATATGCTTCTAGTAACCGGAAACTGTAAGTTACTAAGCAGGACTGGAATTGCACGATATTGTACTGTCCATACATGGAACAAAATTAGTTATCATAACCAAGGTTATGGTCGCTCCCTTTTCTTATTATGTTTATAGTCTATTAAAAATACGTTTTAGGATTCAAGTAGTCTTTCTAGCCCTTTTAATTAGTTGCAAATGTTTTCCAATACAATGAAAAATGTTAGTGCATGACCAAGTTTCCTGTCTCTTCGGAATCCCTATATATAAGGTATGTGAAAACGAAACGAGGTACTAAAAGTTTCAGAAAATTAAAATGAGATATATCTTTTGGTCTAAGAAGAAAGCAAGATTTTCCCAGTCAATTCTGATTTATATCGACAACAAACCTTCATGAAGGATTACAGAACATTAGTTTGACTCACAAAGACTATTAAGAGATCATGTACTACTGTGAGATCGCCAGAACATAGATTATACACTGCGAAGGACAATCATATCAGCTCAGTTTTCTCTAACCACCACTTCTAACCGGAGGATAACATAAGTCTACCGTCTATGGAAAACCTAAACGCTAATTGTAATCGGATAATTTGATCTACCAGAACAAGTTCAATAGGTTATAGAAACCTGCCTATGGCAAATTAGTTGGACAATGGTTATTGTCTCCTTCAAACGACTCATTTGGTACCTGCGACACTTCTGGTCGTACTGAACCAATTTACCGTCTTTAGTGTAATGAATAAATGAGGGTTACTATCCCAAATTCATGAACTCAGAAAGCCGATACACTATGAACATCTAAGTACGATGGGTTCCTGTAAAACCTGTCTTGTTAGTGATATGTTGATTGGCAAAGTTAATCTCAACGGTATTCAGCTTTTTCGAGTGTATTGTTAATTTACCCGGTGTTTTGGATTCGTTAAGGTACTCACTTATCTCACAAGTAAAGTGATTTATAGTGATTATTCCTCATATTCCAACTGCTGCTTTGTTCTCAACGATAGAAAACTTTTGTGAAAGATGTCTTGATGTATTTTAGACCTGCCGCTCTGTATTTTGACAAGCCAATTGTGTCTTGTAAAGTAATTAATAACAGTCCATTCCTAGTTGTCTTCATGAAATATACCTTTATTCCTTCTATGTGTCCTGGTTTACGTATCTTAAGCCGACTGGTCATCGTAGGAGATGAGCAGCGTGATGTACATAAATTTGATCTGGTGTTCATACTTGATCGAGTGTTTTCAGCTAGACTGTGTGCAGTAAGACTAATGAGGTCAGCGAAATGTCGGAGACTCCTGATCTATTTGTTCTGGTGATGTATTGACAACTACGATCTATTTCTCTTTAAGTCATTTATTAATGATTCGCCAATTACTCTTAATTCCCGGTCTCTACTGCATACGAATGATTTCAAGGTTTCAGAGGACAGACAAGGTTGCACAGGTATATCGACTCTTCAAAATTATTTAGAAAGTAAAAATTGCTCGGTCATTAAAAACTTGTGCCGTAGTAACTCAAGTAAATGATGAATTCCAGTGGCAAGTAGTAGTAATACAATGACCATTTATCTGGTACTACAATTTTATGCGATACTTTATTTTTTCCCTAATACATTCTGTGACGAATACAACCATCTTTATTATATTAAAAACGTTGAGTACCCTAAATCCCAAACTATTTATAGCCGTTTCTGGTGCTTATTCAAGATTCTGTCATGATAATTTACTTATGTATTTATCCCCAAGATATCACTTTATTGGAAAGACCCATGTGACACTTGAAATTAGGTAATCATTTGCTTTTTCTCAGGCTACAAAATGTTCCGGTGGGGTTCCTAAGGGTCTATTGCTGAGACCTCTTCTTCTCTTAGTTTGCGAAAATGACCTTCTTCAAAAGCTATTATTTGATTTATCAGTTTTTTTAACGATGCGAAACTCTGGAGAAACGTTTGCAGTTAAGAAGGATCTCATCAAACTTCAAAGTTGAGCCGACAACAACGAACGTGCTTTCGACACTTCAAAGTGTAATATAGTCCAGAGATTTAATTAGTCTGAGACCTAATGCAGACTATTCAAACAGCTTAGGTAAATCCATCCTAAAGATATCCCAATTTGAAAGATCTAGAAATGTTGGTACCCCGTGATCTGAAATCTTACTCTGAGATAAAAATACCTTTCAGAGAACCTTTCACTTGTATCGCTGAGACGCACTTTTCGTCAGTTCAACGGCATAGTTTTCCATTCAACCTTCGACAGTTTTATTTGTCCTCATTTGAAGTATGGAGGTTTAGCGTTTTCTCCCTCACTTCAAAAAGATAAGAATAGACTCGACCGCATCAAATGGCAAGCCACGAAATTAATTTGACAACTCAAATTCGAGTTATATTAAGGGTGCTTCAGATCACTTAGTTTCGGCTCACTAGAAATGAACTTCCAGTGATTTATAGCACTCTAAACATTCCTCGGCATCCCCTTAAATTTATACTTAGGCTCTGTCCCAACCCGAAACTTAAGGGTGACACTGAGGAAATTAGAGGCGACATAACAGAATCGGTTGTGGGCACACCTTCTACTCTATACAAGTAGTCGAATCCTGAGATTCTCTGCCGGTTGACTTAATCCAATTGACTTTCCAGAAGTTCTTCCAAAGAACACTTGACATGTTATTCTGGACTGATTATAGTGGCTAAATGTAATTTTCTACTAGTTTATTATTATTATTATTATTATTATTAGATATACCTAGGCTCCTACCTTAAGACATTAGTTATCCGTGCTATTAGATGAGATAGCCCGTGGAGCGAAAGCTATCATCCCACCGAAAACCATTTGGACTAGGAGATAGAATCTGTAAAGTAGTCATAAAAAGTATACAATCACATGCATCATATTGCTAATAATAACATTCATTCTAATTCATTATCACGAATTGCACTCAAGAAATCATCCCCTACTAATAGGACACGAATGAGCAAATAGAAATGTACGCAGTGTTTTCACTGCTAAAAACTATAGATTTTGGAATTCTCTACCAGAGCGATGGCGATATTTCTTATCATTGGCACTTTCAAAAGACGGTTTTATAGCTAGTTTTATTTCAACTGTAGTACCGTTGGAATCGCCCAAAGTACTTTGGGCGATTAGGTATTCTTCCTTGAACACTCCTGTTATTAACTATTGTTTTCATCGGATTTACAAAGGCTTCAAAATAGAGATATGTGGACAATTCTAAATCAGATTCCAAGATACAAACAATTCCCTTTTTCTGTACTTATGAGTTTTGAAACACGAGGTTTACCTCAAGGTTGACTCGACCGCGTATCTTAAAACGATCGCAAGTTCAAATTCAGCTTCACATACTGGTATTTAATACCTGGGTAGTGGTTTCGGTCCTCACTCAATATATGTGACTATCGCCCTAATACACTGAAGTCTCGGTGGTTGAAAATCTTCATTTCCTTCCTTCCTACTAACAAATCATTTAGATAATTAAATGGATAGTTCAAAACAAAATAGTCTAGTAACAGATGTCGAGTTTACTTTTCCCAAAACTCAGGCTAAAATAGGAGTTCCTACAAATTTTTTATTAATAATAGCAGTTTAAGGATGTAGAATTTTCCTCGGCGTATGAGAGTACGCTAGGTTACATTTCACGTAATGACTATTTCTGTTAGAATATATTAGGTTACACTAATTTAGGATTCTAGTACCTCTCAAGACGTAGTCTTTTTGGAGTTTGAACTATAATGGGTTACTTTGAGGAAGATTTCCTCGCGACATTTTTAAGATATGATGATTCAGTAATCCCTAAAACAAGTTTGAATTTTTGTGTTTTTGTTTCATTCTCCCGAGATTTCCTATTGTAGCTTCTCCAACGTTGGGAGATTAGATTTACTTAAAGTAATTGATATAATAGCATTTCTATTCCTTACTGTCCAATGCCATAAGCCTCATGGGTTAGATATATCAGATGCGTCTTAAGATTGTCTGAAAAATGTATGAGAATAAAGGTGTGGTTTATAAAGGATGGACGAGGATCATCACAAACTCGAATAGAGTGTGGTTCAAGATAATCAAATAACAATAGGTTGATATTAAGGTAACTTCCTGCCATTCTAAAATTTTACAAGATGAACGTGATGGTCCTCTTGTTGAAGTTCTTCATAAATATTTTTTGTACTGTGGATGTTTATACTGATATTTAAAAACAATCTGGGTTCGTGAAAGTAGATATTCCTAACAACCCTCGCGCCTCCATTCTAACCAGAGTTATGAATAGCTAAGCTCTTGAGATAATGGAAATTAGACGTAAATCCTTCGGAAATTTGGGTTCAAGTCTATGCTGTAAAATAGATATTTCACTTAACCAGTCAGCTGTACTGGCTCTGCTGGCCACTCCTGAAATTTGGTTCTAAAAGTAAATTGTTATGACTGGCCACGTTTATGGTCTAGTTGTATATTTATATTCACCAATCCACTTCATATCTGATTCGCATCCCGTCTTGAATACCTACCTATATTTCTGTACAGTAGGTTTATTGTCTTTTCTAGCGAATTTAGTCCAAAGATGACTCATTGAAAAACTCCAAATTGCTGCGCACTAATGTCTGTTGGTATCGTTTATGGTGATCAGTATAGACGGCTGTGTTGTAGCTCACCTAAGTTTGGCGACAGATACGCCTTGGTCATGGATTTAATCAATGCATACAAACTCATTCCAGAACTTTCTCGTGTGCCTCCCTTACAGTGGGATTCACCTAATCTCATGTATGAAGCAGTGACTACCTTTCACTCGTAAGTATTTCCGTAGATTATTTAAGTGAGTTTGTTTACTGTTCAATCACTTTAATAAGTAAAACAAATCGAATTCAGTACTCCGATTATAATTACCTAACCACTTTCCTTTGTTATCTACATCTGTATTAAAACAAGTAGTTGCTAGTTAGTTTCTATGTACATTACAAATGTTCTTGAATTGAAAGTATCGTGTGTGTTTTAGAACCAGTTCTTGTCTACATTGATGTAGTTAAATTTATCTGCAGCGGCAACTCAGTCGAACTACGGTAATATGTTGCTATACTGAGATAAATTGGAAAATGTTGGAACTGAAAGCAGTTACTGTTGTGGTGCGAATAACTTATTTAATGAGATCGGAGTTCGTCCCATTTATCAAGGGCACCGTATCTAGTACATAGTAAAAACTTGTAAACTACGATAAGGTCAAGTATGTGTACATAAAAATTTTAATCCTTTGAATTTTTGGGTCCAAATTACCGTGAATCTAGTTCTGGTAGTATCCCTTTGCTTAGTTCATAGTTTAGCTTCTTTTCACGTTAATAGACTTAAGTCTTTATTGAATTATTCGGTGGAGAATGAAACATTCTGAAAACTCTTACCACTATCGATCAATAAAAGTTAAAAACAGATCATAAGAAGAGCAAAATTATAATGTTTCTACCTATTTAAAAGCCCCAGCAGTCAGCGTATCGTAATGTAGAAATAATTCAGTTATCACAACTTTAATCTTAAGGAACTAATAGGATTTCTTAAGTCAGAATCTAAATGCACTATATTTAAAATATTTTATTTTCATACAAATTCTACATGTCTTCGTAGAGCCACTTAATTCTTCATTGTTCTTGATATCGATCTTATTTTCTATTTTTCTTCAGTAAAGAATATGTTGATGCTCTTAAAAAATTACAAATGCTACACATTGAGGAGAAAGAATTGACTGCTGATGACGAGTTACTTATGGATTCATTTAGTCTGAATTATGACTGCCCTGGTTTTCCTAGTGTTTTTGATTATTCGTTGGCTGCTGTTCAAGGCAGTTTAGCTGCAGCTAATGCTTTAATCAGTCGTCATTGTGAGGTAAAACTCTTTGCACTATTTATCTTCAGAATAAAAGTATCAATTGAGTATTATAGTGCTTTTGTCGTCCCTACTTCTTATTGAACACAACGTTGTGTTGCTATTATTGTTGTTTCTGTTTCACCTCTGATTTAACTAATAACTCAAGTGAAATACTTTTTTTTAAATTTTAAAGTGGATTCTAATCGCAGAGAAAATTCTCGTCAAAAAACAGCAATCACTGTTATAAAATACTTTTTGAGAAAAATTGTTAGCTATTATTGGGTAATAAGGCAATTTGTTCCTTCCCATTTCGAGTAAGATCGAATTTTCCACAAATACATATTCTCACAAAGCCGAAAAGTAGTCGTTTCTATTTTGTAATGAGAGTTTAAAGTGAAAATCTTGATTCATAAAAAAGCATTTTCAATACCTTTTTGAATAATAAGAAAGCACCAAAGGTCTATTACATAATACTGAGTCTCGATCTTCGTCGACTAACAGAAAACTTTCTAATGTAGTAAAGTATACATCTTCATATATTTTTAAGTTGGTTTGACCCTTTGTTTTGCTTCTTGCCACTGTAAAGTACATTTTAGTTTCTTTAGTATTGCGAAACCAGAGCTATATCAAAGCTTTATTACGAACTACTAAAATTCATTTTAACAACTAATTAGGTATTTCATAAACTAGAAAGTGCGATATTTTACGTACTCTTAATTACTCCGTCATGTGGCATAACTTCCCTAAACTTTTCTGTAGTCTCTTAAGAGCTCAATTCCTAAGACAATCATGTTAACAAAAACTTTGTCCTAAAAATCAAAAGTTTGAATTGGGCTCTAAAATTAAAGTAAACCAGTGAGAATCGCATAAATAGTTTTTGGAATGTATATTTAAGGTCCTTTGAAATTATGGTGTAGCTTTTAGAGCGCTTGACTCGCAAGCAGTAACCATCTGCTTATGTTTATTATGATTGACTGAGGTTGCAGGTCCAAACTTCACCATACTTCGTTTGGATAACCACCCAACCTCACACAAAATGTATGGTTTAATGCCGATGATATAAATTTATTTGGTGAGATCCATTTTATTATTACTTGTGTAGCCATTTCATTATACCCATTAACTGCTTACTGTATCACTAGTATATATTTCACCCCACTGGTCTTTTTAAAATCGTTATTTTTATCCTCAACTTTAGGTCGTTATCAACTGGGGCGGTGGGTGGCATCATGCCAAAAGAAGTGAAGCTTCTGGATTTTGCTATTTAAATGATATCGTTTTGGCCGTCCATCGACTGGTTTCATCAACCCCATCAGAAATTTCACCCAACAGACAGACACGAGTATTGTATGTTGACCTTGATCTTCATCATGGTGATGGAGTAGAAGAAGCTTTCTGGTATAGTTCTCGTGTAGTTACGTTTTCCGTACATCATGCCTCTCCTGGTTTCTTTCCCGGTACAGGAACCTGGAATATGTTCGATAATGATAAACTACCGATTTTCTTAAATGGCGCTGGTCGTGGCAGATTCTCAGCATTCAATTTGCCATTAGGTAGTTTTGTATTTCATTCAGAAACTTTCTTACTCCCTTTACACCTTCATTTCTCAGTAGTTATTTAATAACATATATGTCGACGGAAAAAAAACAGTAACCATGTCGCAACACAACAAGTTCATCTCAGTTTACAAATATGTGTCAAAACAGTGTTTAAGAGTTAATGTCATCCAGTTCGTCAACATAAATTTAATGGAATGACTTTTGCTCTAGTAGTATAGTAGTTGAGAATGTAGCATATATTCAACATTAGCTTATATATATATATATATATATATATATATATATATATATATATATATATATATATATATATATATATATATATATATATATATATATATATATATATATATATGCGTTCGTGTTCCATCTGTATTTACTTTAAGGTCTATTAATTTGTTGTATTTAACTGAAAATTTAATAATAATTTTTATAACATTTACCACTGGTAAATAATGGTTACTTTCAATCGATTGGTTACTGAGTAATGGCTAATATTACATTTTTACTAGTTCTTCATCCTGTAAGTATGTTTTCTTGTTCCCCCTTTCTTTTAACATTTTCTAAACCAATTGCCAACGTAGTGTCTAATTATTCGTTCTTAAAGTGAGCAATCACCCACCTGTATTATTGTTTCTTTCGTTAAACAACAGTCTAAATATGAACATTAATTTACTTTACTTTTTCAGTTTAAAATAAACCTAATAAAACTAATAATATTTTGATTCTGCTAAAAAAGAATGAAGGTCTATATAATTGATAATAAACAATATCGAATCAAATTATCATCACTTTGAAAAAACTTGTTATTATATCGCAGAAATACACTCACAAAATTTCCTACATACTTTGTATATTTAACAAAAAAATAATATCGAGTGCTAACCTGTATAGTCATAGTATAAGAGTTTAGTTACCATAGTTTTAGAATTTTCTAGTATTCATTTTCTTTCAAAAAATTAATTTCTAACGAAGCCCTTTTCTCACTCAAACTAACCGCTTTGTACTGAGATTGATATGTTTAAATAAAAATATGTATCTTAATTAACAGATCTATGGTAAGTGTGAATAGCATGATAAAAGTGTTGGATCCTAAACTGGTATTACAGTTTAACAATATGTTAAACATTAGGAATTGTTTCATCACTATGTCATGTGTCTTTCTTGATGCTACTTTTCAATAAAATACGAAGTGGCCCACCGACGATACTTAAGAAATAAGAAATTTTAGGTTCCGACTCAATTGTCGTACCCGTTACTGGCCTCTTCTAAGTTCGAACAGCTCAGTGATAACGTTGTATACTGTAAAGCCGGTTGACCCTGGTTCGAATCCTCCAGTTAGCATCAACTCCCTTGATATTAAAAGCGTACCTTGCTGGTGAGTGCCAAATAGCGCTAAACCTATGTCCAGGGCTTCCTGTCAACTACCTCGGACCACCGAACATCTCATAATGGTTACTCATCTCATCACTGCTATTTCCACTTTGTAGGGAAACAATATGGTAATATTTTATGATGAAAGCTAAATTTATATACAACATAAGTTTCTTAGAAGACCGTAAAAGGAGATTCTGATGTGTTGTTACAAGTGTGAGTCGTTTAAAAAATATATCTTTGTTTTTTGGACATATTTCATGCTAGGTTTGGTGATGATTTTCCGTATTTTATAGGTATCATGACCAAGGTTTGATTTGATAATTTCGAATAAATTGAGCATTGGGTTGATTGTTATAAATAAAAATAATATATTTGTAATATCCCAATGAGTAGAAAATTAGATTTTCTGACGTTTCGTAACTTAGTGTAAGTCACTTCTTCAGAGAATAAATAACCAAATTAAAATTAATCCAAGCTTAAATAGTACAACGGAACAATGCAAGAATAATATTTGATTAATCAAAAACAAGTCTGAACAAGTTGATGTTTTGTCATTTTTGTCAAGGTGATTCATAAGTGATATGTATGTAAATTTGTGTATGTATGTATGTGTGCATTGCTTAAGAATGAAAATTTGTGTGACCTTTATGGTAAGAAAGGATAAAGTTTAAATTTGTAATATGATAGTGTGAAATTGTAAATACGATCAGAATGAATGGTTAGGATAGACGGTCCAAGTAGGATGTATGGTAAGGCCTTCTTTTCTATTGAGAGAAGTAGGATTAAGCATTATATGGAACGCCTCGACTACCCTCCTTTCTTTGTAGTTGGAAAAGCCTTTTTGCAATATTTTGATATTTTTAAAATCCGTTTGGTGGTTGTTGGAAAATGGCATGAACTGCTATTGCCGATTTAATTTGAAGTTGGTTCAATTCTACAGGATTGTTAGGAGGTTTCTTTGTGTACCTAATATGTTCTTTGGCTCTAGTCAAGATTTCGCGGGACGACTCTCCAGAAAATCTAATTTTCTACTCATTGGGATATTACAAATATATTATTTTTATTTAGAAGTATTTTAGTTAGACATTATATGTGAAAATTATATTTGAAATATTCTCAGCGATTGAAATATAATTTTGACATATAATGACTTATCTATACTCGGCGCTCAATTGCTGTCAAACTATTCGTTCTAATCTTGACGAATATTCGTATATATTTTAGTTAGAGTTTTGAGTCTTTCTTTTGACTTTTTGTAGTACCATTAGCCATAATATAAATCGTGCCCTTAGTGATTGAGTTGTAAACAGTGGTGAATACTGTTACTGTCATAAGGCTTTTTGACATTTCACTGCTTGGGTATGGGTAAATTTTAAGTAATTTGAGCTAAACATTATGTACCTTAATAAATTGAGTTCTTTTTAGGGAAATAATTGCATAAAATTTTGTCAAAAGCTATTTATTTCTATATATGTTTACTTATTTATTTCTGCTTACAGAAGAAGGCATCAATGATTTGGACTGGTCAAATGCTATTGGCCCTATACTTGATTCTCTTAACATGGTTATTCAACCAAGTTATGTTGTAATTCAATGTGGAGCCGATTGTTTAGCTACTGATCCGCATCGAATATTCCATTTAACTAATTTTTATCCTAGTTTCAATTCAGATTGCGACTCAGAATGTAGTTTAAGTGGTTATTTGTACGCTATTAAGAAGATTTTATCATGGAAAGTTCCAACTTTGATACTTGGAGGTGGTGGCTATAATTTTCCGGATACAGCCAGACTATGGACAAGAGTTACAGCTCTGACAATTGAAGAAGTTAAGGGTAAAAAGTATGTTGCTTTCAAACTTTTTAGTTCTTGATCTATTTTCTAGTGCTAATATGTTGTCTCGTTTTAGAGAATTGATGAATAATTCACTAGGTTCATCATCGAAGACTTAGTTCCAACTAATCTGTCATCTTGATTCTTTAGTCTGTAGAATTTTGTAAATTTATGATTAGTTTAGTATGTTCAAACTCAGTTGTCCTTTGAGCTTGATGTTTCATTATCAAGGTGTGTGCTATCATCAATGTGACTTAACAGGACAGTGAAGTAACTTGATTTTTCACCGATATTCGTTATTAAAATGTCTATCTTATTGTGGTGTGTAGCTAGCGAACTATTGAGTTTCTTGTGACACGTAATCATAATATAGAGGATACCACTGATATTTATTTGTCTCAATTAGAAAGCTTAAAATTACGTAAGCACTTTAATGCACTTGTACGAAACAGTGCTTGTCGTTGACTTGGGATTTATTTGATTTCTTATTGTCCTTATTGTTAAGATTTAAAGCTTGGATTTCAAATATTTTCACATTTTTTTCGCTTCCCAGTTGTTTATTTATCCTAGTCAAAACTTATGACATCAGTCTAGATGCCTAATTTGATACGACAACCTTATAATGTAGCCTTTTTTCAAGGAAAACTATGTATAAATTAGCAGGACATTTCTTTCCATTTAAAATACCTCCTATGCTGAGGTTGTGGTCTTATTCCAACTTATAAACTTTACGTTAATCTTTAGTTATATTTCATTTTTGAATCTAATTAAAACCAAGTCCATCGTGGACGGTGTGACTAACAGTTGTTGATTATTACTATATCTTAAAGTTACAAATGCTTCTTTCCCGCGTCTGTTCACTACTACAGGATGACACTTCTCCCTGAGATTCCAGAACACTCCTACTTTTCTCGTTATGGTCCGGATTTCGAACTAGACATTGATTATTTTCCACACAAAAGTCATAAAGAAACACTTGACAGTATACAGAAACATCATCGACGTATTCTCGAGCAGTTGCGTAATTATGCTGATTTAAATAAAATGACTTATGATTATGAGAAAGTGTACCAATTATATAATTTAACTGATATGTAAAGTGCAGCTATGAATTTATCCTTTGTTTACCATGGATTTATTGCTCCAGACTTTTTAGTGATGCAGTTCTACAGTTTTATCTCTGTAAATAAAAATACATATATGCTACTATCATTGTTGTGTTTATATTTTGTTTTTAATAGATCTAGAGAAAAAATAAAGATATTTTCATACTACAAATGTAAACATGGCTCACTTAATCATTATGAGGGAAACAATAGTCCTTGCAAAATGAAAATATTAAAGGTAGACCTGATTGTGTACTGGATTTTTCTCTTTTCCTGTTTACATTCAAAATGCTTAAAACGAAACAGGCGGGACGTCTACTACTGCAATGATTATATCAAGCGTAAAGCTAAGAGTGGTGGCTGATTAATTTATATGCACATGTAGTGACTTTGCTTCGGTAATCAATCACCTTTGTGACCGTTATCGTATAAATCCTAACGGTGTTTGAAATGAGGAGGCAATAAAAGTGGTGGCCACGGTTTATTAGTGGATAGCACAGATCACAAAACTACAAACACATCAAGCGAATTTGAAGCACAGACGAATATGTGCATGTGAGCAACTAAAGAGGCAAACTTATGGTCAAATCGCATAAGGGCACAGCAAGGCAAAGCAAAAACTAACAATAGGATTCGCGTACATATATACATGAAAAGAGAATGAATCATCGAGCGATATTTAAGCTATCGAAATTTTAGCTAGAGTCTGTCATGTGATCAATCGTACACGTTTATAAATATATGATAGGGATTATAATAGTACAAAGAAATATCCGAGTTGTTACTGTTCGAACAATATTGTCTGATAAGTAAGGTAATAAAAAGGACTTAAATAAAATT
This sequence comes from Schistosoma margrebowiei, assembly GCA_944470205.2. Lineage (NCBI taxonomy): Eukaryota > Metazoa > Platyhelminthes > Trematoda > Strigeidida > Schistosomatidae > Schistosoma > Schistosoma margrebowiei. The sequence goes on from OX104028.1 coordinate 46,725,161, forward strand.
AACCATAATCGAAATTGATTGTAGGAGAGTTGTTATTAGTCATTTGGAAACCACTTAATTTAAATTGTCACAGATTGAAATCATGAGTCAGTTGAAGCTGGACCACCAGTGAAAACCCGGAAGCACTGGACGGCCGTTTCGTCCTGGCATGGGACTCCTCAGCAGTGCGCATCCACGACCCCGCACCACCCGGGGCTCGAACCCAGGACCTACTGGCTTCGCGCGCGAGCACTTAACCATTAGACCACTGAGCCGGCATCCAACGGTGTTTATGTCTAACTTCAACCAATCCACGATATCAATCAAATTGAGAAAACCGAACCCTATTTATTAGTGAACTATTCTGACGGATTGTGACCTAACTTTGACATTCACATGCTCAGATCGGTTCTTAACCGCTTCAGTTTAGCACTCGTGTTTTATCGTTTGTCTTTATCCAATTAAGTTTAATATATAACTTGATAACCTAGAGTTATATACAGTTAGATAAGTTGAACACTAATTTAAGAACAGTACAACTTAATATAGATTGTGTTTGATGTTATAATTGTTTAGGTAGTTTATCATTAAAAATTGGTTGAAGAACTGTCAGTAGTCAAGATTGGTTGTTTAGTTGGTTAATCTCATTATGTAAATCTTAATGTGCACGTAAATTCATCATCAAAAGTCAGAAATATTTCTTTATCTTAATAGCTTCTTATCGATTGATTCCAACTGTCTGAGTATCGAATCGTATGGATATGAGAAACCTCGCCATACTGGTACTAATAACCCTTAAATTGTCCAGCATATATGGTCTATCGACCACCGTAAAGTGGACTTTTCCGTCGTGTAAAACGACTATTCCAATCCATTATTTTCGAAACTAAAGACATAGTTTCTTGGTTCCCACCAATAAAGAGAAGCTTCTCAGTGTCACCTATTCACTCACAAATTTTGTACGGGAGATCTAATGATACGAAGGTCCTCGATACAAAGTGGACGTGATAAGATTCGAATATGATGCTTAGTGGTTGGAAGTCAAGTGCTTTAACCATTAATCAAACTTGAGTTAGTCTGAAGATATTCATGTTCTTGATAAGTTACCACCCAATAGTATTAAAGACCTACATACATTTTAATTTGAACAATGTAACATTGATATCCCGACCGTAGCTGCTACCTTGACACGGTGGTCGGGCTTGCCTATCGTGATGACCCAACCAAGCTATATTGCCTGGAACATATGTTCCTGTAGGTTCTGCCATGCCAGCCAGGTCGATTGGAGAACGGTATGACTAAAAGTAGCAACTTAAGGTCTGAGGGCGAAGTCGTACTGCTGATTGTAGAGTGATGTGACAGCAGTAAGGTGTTTTCCTCGGACAACTAGCATCTACAGTGATGCTGCCTTCTCACAAGGAAGGAAGGGGTTGGAAAATGTCGACCTTAAAAATGTCACACCTCACCTTACCTCACAGATTTCCGTCTCCGGCGGTAAGGCCCTTTGAAGAACGGAGCTAACACGTCAAAAACCTCCCACAAAAAGGCCGTGCGCGACTGGCCTCAAGCAGTTGTCCCTTGGGCTCTGCGGTCACGCCACTAGGTCGTTAAGGCCAACATTAATCCAACTTCCTTTTCAGGTTCCTCAAGAAATACCCTTTCACGGTGTGGACAGCCGGGAAGTGACACCAGCCCTCATACCCGTAACAGCACACGAGACCAAGTTGGTCACATTCAAATCCTTCCTACACCTCTTAATACCACTCTTATCTCCCCGACTAACCCTTCTCACGTCCTTTTTTCACCTCGCACCGCTAGGGCAAACGATTTGAGTACGCGGAACGTTATTCCTGGTCTCCTGAAACCACGCTCCAAACTACATGTAGGAGCTTTTAACGTCCGAACATTATGCCAAACAGGACAACAGTCTTCCTTAGATAGGACTTTAGAATCTCGACCCATCAATGTGTGCTGCGTCTCCGAAACGCGCATACAGGATCCGAGTAGCGTCATTCATTTGACATCACCATATCAAAACAAAGAACCAACTCGATTCACACTCCGTGTATCTGGAGGCCCAGATGTTGCTTCTCGTGGACTGGCCGGCGTAAGTATAGCATTGAGTCCTAGGGCAGAACTAGCTCTCTTGGACTGGATCCCAGTAGATAGTCGTTTGTGCGCTGTCCGATTAAACGGAACAATAAGGACTCGGGAAGATAGGGACACTCGTGGTTGTCTCTTCGTCGTCTCTGCCTATTCTCCCACTGACTGCAGCTCAGATGATGTAAAAGATGGGTTTTACAGAAAGCTTTCCGACCTCCAAAATGCTAGGCGCTCTAATGTAGCAATAGTGGCTGGTGACTTTAATGCTCAAGAAGCCTACACATTGATCACGAACAGTGGTGAGTAGCGAAAGCAAGAAAGATGGAAAAGGCAGCGGCAATAGGTAATAGCAGACAATTGTTCAGACTCGTTAGGGAAACCTGTATTAAGAACCCGACTGTTAGCGAAACTGTCTGAGAAAAAGATGGACATTATACATTCTCAATCCAGGAGATTGGATCGATGGGCAGAACACTTTACGGTTCAGTCCGACTGGCCTTCCGCTACACTTAGGCTTCCTACGATCTCCAGTCAACCTGAATGGCAAGTTAATTTAGGTCCTCCGTCTCTTTATGAGGTTGAAAAAGCTATACGAAATCTGAAGCGAGGGAGAGCAGCAGGCCCTGACAGGTTCACTCCTGAGATTTTTAAGGATGGTCCAGTATTAGCAATGAGATTAACTGAGGTCTTAGGTAGAATTTGGGAACTGGACGCAATCCCATCTGACTGGTCTCAATCACTGATTGTGCCAGTCTATAAGAAAGGACAAAAGTCCTCTTGTGACAATCACAGAGGAATCAGTTTAACTAATATAGTGTCTAAAATATTAGCTTCAATAATACTTCGACGCCTAACTAAAGCTCGTGAAGAGCAGACTAGAGAAAACTGGGCTGGTTTTCGACTTGGACGTGGTTGTATAGACCAAATATTCACACTACATCAGGTTCTAGAATACAGACACACGTTTAGACGCCCCACAATGGTAGTATTTCTCGACCTTAAGGCGGCATTCGACTCTGTTGATCGTGAGGTTCTATGGCAGTGTTTGTCATTGAAAGGAGTACCAAACAAGTACATTAATCTTGTAAAGGCTCTCTACTCGAACACAACTGGTAGATTGAGAGCTTATGGCGAACTGTTATCAGAATTGATTACTTCAAGTGGTGTTCTTCAGGGCTGCCCACTCTCTCCATTCTTGTTTAACTTTTTCATTGACGTACTTTTGGAGATAACACTTTCCTCATCTAAATTTCCAGAGGTTGAAATTCTATCAAGAGATTCACTTGCTAACTTAGAATATGCTGATGACATAGTTCTATTTAGTGAAGACGCTGACAAAATGCAGAGTCTTTTGACCACTCTAAGCAACAATGCAAGCATTTTTTGGTGGAGTTTTCTTCTCTGAGCTGGATGGTTTGGTCGTGGAGCTTTCATCGTTCTTCTGAACGACATCATCAGCACAAGCTTCAAATGGACATTTCTTATCAATAGCCTCTACAGTAACAGCATGTGAAATTTAATGAGAAAATGTATACTAACATAGAGTGACTACATATGTTAAAGGGATTGTTAATGAAAATCGGTAACGGCTAGTAGCAAAACCATCACTGATATTTTCCTAATAATTTTACGGCATTACATTCCAAACTATATTTATGAGGAAATTGTCTATTACTATAGTCACTGAAGTTGAAATGCATCTGCATCAAATTACTTATCACATTACCTAGTCTTTAGTCAAAATGGACCATGAAAATCTATTCTTTGTTAAAGGATAACTGACATCAATAAAACTTAGTAAATATACACCTATTTAATAATATAGAAACCAAGCATTGGTATATGAATATGTAAACTGTTCTGAAAATCTTTAAAATAAACTCGTTCACTATAGCTGCTAGTTTTATTACAAATTAATTTTCATCACGAACTAATATCACTTGTGAAACCATATTTAAAAAATCAGAAGTATTACTGATCTCATTGAGTGATTACCGTGAACATCACAGACACTGAATTTAGAAATGCAGTTGTTTTAATTCTGACTCTGATTTGTAAGTATTATGTTCATTTGGTTTCGTGTCGTATCAGTGCTTGCTTAAAACTAACTCCTTATGGGACATTTTCCATAAACTTAATAGTAACTGTACTCATTTAATATATCCTAGATTTCAGATGCTCCAAAAATATGTCTATTGATTTAATAATTAAAGTTCAAATATCGTATTGGTATATGATATACTATGTTCCTTAGGAATCAAAGTAACCTTTAGAAAACATCTACCAATAATAATAATATCGAGCAAGAACATTTTTGATCACAGCATCTATCAAATAACTAAATGAAATGCCAGTAAACGTGACGTCATACAAATATCTATGAGCAAACAAAAAATAGATAACCAACTTCTAGACGTTTCATTACTTCATTTACACTTCAGTATTTGACTATGATTTGAGATAAGAACTACAAATCCTTCAGTAATTTATATATTACGTAACTCGTCGATACGAACTATAGTTTGTTTTCTTCCCTACATATATATATATAACAATATGATGAATGATTTATTAAAATCGAAAACGAAAAACAGCTTGAGACTTTTACCTAATACAAAATAATTGAAAAAAGACTGTCTGAATAATTATTTCTTTGAATGGTTTTTTTCCTGAACGTTAGGGTGGTTATTTCTAAATAAAACATATCGTCGGACGGGATACCGCCAAAATTCAATATAATCGACCGTGTTCTATTTTGGAAATATTTGATTTGCATTTAACTACTACATAGAGTTTAAGTAGTGTAAACGCATAGAAGTAATTAAAATAACCCATAGTGTCATTGAATAAAAGAATTCAGCGAAGAAAATTTTTTTTTTCGACGACATAGAAGTAAATTTATCTTCAGTACAACAGAATATCAATGACCTCTGGATTTTGTTCCCGCATAGAAATGTAAAAGCTCTTACTTTGACTCATTAATATACTCCAATAATGACAGTAAATTAATTTAAATCCACTTAGTTCCTGTAATATTTTGACCATCCTCATACAGGGGACTAAAAATATAACTTGTTTAAATTTTTTAATAAAGTGAATATTAGCACCAATATGTGTTCTGAAGAGTAGAATGACATTTTATAGTACAATACCCATACATATATGTACGCAATCTCCTAACAAGGTCTTAATCAAATTATCTGCACTAGTTCATCATTAACTTATATCAGTATGGTAAATCCAATAAAGTAATGAGATAATCCGATCAAAATAATTTATTTTCACGTCTATCAGAATAGTGGGTTAGTCTATTTTAACCGAAAAGTGAGTGTACAATAAATACTTCTCCGTTCTTCACCAAGGCTCTACAATAATATGTATTTCCAAGTTAAGCATAAAGTCACTATCCAATGCTGATAAGTTAATTCAAGAGCGAAATTCAATGTCTTCCCTAAGGATAATAATAATAGAATCATGAAACGGATGCAAAGGAAATTGGATAGTTTGATTATTAGGATATTTCATGAGATTAAAATTATGAAAACGAAGTTAGAAAGAGGGAAAAAATATTTTCAGGAACGTAGGAGTAATGAAGTAGAAGACAAGAGACTATACGAAATTTTTCTGCACATAATTAATAGGTTTATTGTTATGTATTCCTATGACCGGCTGAATTAGGAGATTGACTGTACAACCGTACGTCTGGACCTTTGTAAAAAAATATTGAGATACGCCGTTACATAAATTCAAAATCATTTGTTTGGTATTGCTTTTACTCTTGATTTAAAATCCTATAGATCAGGATGTTGTTTTGACAAGGAATTAATTAAAATGAAACATCTTTTCTCTCAATTTGTATTTATAACACCGTTAATTTCCTTGTATCAATTAAGAAATAGTAATGAGCATTCAAGATCAGCATGTTTTATCACTAGCATAATCAAGTGTTAAGTTCTACTAAATCTTTTATTAACAAGACTTCCCTACCCCAGTTACTCATCAAAATGGATTATAGGCCACCCACCAGCACTCTCCATCCAACTCTATCTTGGGCAATTCTTTCCGGTTGTTTACAGTTTTTATTCATCATTTTCATATCTGCTTACAATTCACGATGAAGCGTGTTCCGTGGTCTCCCTCTTTTCATTTTCTCTTCAGGATTTCAAGTTAGCACTTGCCTTGCGATACAGTTTGTCGATTTGCATAATGCATATTCTATCCACCTCCAGCGTCTTTTCCCAATTTCCCCCTCATCTGCAACCTAGTTCGTTCCCTCCCATAGTGGGCTGTTGTTGATATTATCTAAGCATCGGAGAATGAGTGCCTTGCGTAGGTAATTGTTTATAAATACTTGTACATTTTTGATGATGCCTGTAATATTTATCCAATTTCCAGCTCCGTACAGTATAACTGTTTTGATATTCGTATTGAAAACTGTGACTTTGATATTGGTTGACAGTTGTTCTGAGCTCCACATGCTCTTGAATTGTGAGAATTCTGTCCTTGTTTTGACAATCCTTGCCTCTATGTCTGCATTAGATCCTTCACATTTATCGATGATGATACCCAGATAAGTGAATCTTTCCACGTCTTCCAGAAATTCTCCATCAGTTTCCAAGCATCGAACTAAAGATGTAAACCAATATAATATTGAAGAAAGCCACTAATAATAATAATAATAATAATAATAATAATAATAATAATAATAATAATAATAATAATATTGAATTATGTTGTACGATTAGCTTATCAAAACGTGTGTATTTCACTTCAATTCCGGATAAAATATAATTATCAGAATAAAAATAGCTCAAAACACTTAAATACAACACATGAATGTTTAATAGTTTTTGGATCAATAAAATAAACGTGTTGAAATCTTTATGATTTATAGATCTTTTATTCCATCTCTTTAACATGTTAAATTGCTCGAAATTAGGAAAATGTCTAGATGTACTGGAGATATATTTTTGTTAACAAAAATTCAATATAATAAAATAATACACTACAAAGAAATTCAATTATTCTACTGTCTTCGAGTGAATCACTTTACATCTTCTAATCTAATGCCGTATCAATTAAGCTTTGAAAAAATGTCAAAGTTAATCATGAGTATACTTTAATTCAATCACTGAAAGTATAATCAAAGCTATTGTATAAGCGATTTTCTTATGAAACTTAAAAAGTTTTCATTTCATTCCGAATAAACAAAATCTATAAACTTTTACATCATAGTACCATTGATACATTATTTTTAGCTTCTTAATTCAATGATGTCGAATAAATCATAATAGTTCACATAGGTATGGATTCCTACACAGATTTTCAACATTTGTATTATTAAGACACTTTTTAGAAGGATAAGTATAAATTAATTTATATTTTTTATCCCTGACCAAAGAACTACTTGAAAGAGAGTACACTTGTTTATAGTGTTTATTCTTTATTTGAAATACCATAGAATTTTACACTTTAAATCTTTGTAAGTTAGAATTTGATTATATTATCTCTTGGTTCTACTTACTTACGCCTGTTACTCCTCGTGAAGGAGCGTAGGCCGCTCACCAGCATTCTCCATCCAACCCTGTCCTGGGCAATCCTTTCTAGCTGCGTCCAGTTGTAATTCATCATTTTCATATCTGCTTCTATTATCCGACGCAATGTGTTCTTTGGCCTTTCTCTTTTTCGCTTCCCTTCAGGATTCCAAGTTAGCGCTTGCCTCATGATGCAGTTTGACGATTTGCGTAATGTATGTCCTATCCATTTCCATCGTCTTTTCCTAATTTCTTCTTCAGCTGGAAGTTGGTTTGTTCTCTCCCACAGAAGGCTATTGCTGATGGTATCCGGCCAATGGATGTTGAGTAACTTGCGCAGACAGCTATTTATAAATACTTGTACCTTGTTGATGGTGGTTGTTGTAGTTCTCCAAGTTTCAGCTCCATACAGTAGAACTGCCGTGACGTTAGTATTGAAGATTCTTACTTTGATATTGGTTGAAAGTTGTTTTGAGTTCCATATGTTCTTTAACTGTAGGAATGCTGTCCTTGCTTTGCCAATCCTTGCCTTTACATCTGCATCTGAACCTCCTTGTTCATCGATGATGCTTCCTAGGTATGTGAAGGACTCTACATTTTCCAGAGTTTCGCCATCAAGAGTGATTGGATTGTTGTTTTCCGCTTTGAATTTGAGGACTTTGGTTTTCCCTTTGTGTATGCTGAGGTCTTGGTTCTACGTCAATTATATTATCAGTGTGAATGACATATATATAATCAATAATTTTAATTGCAACCTATTAATTTTTTAGTTACTCACTTCAGGAAGACTGGTTCTTGAAATATCTATGCTTAACCTTGTGTGTAATGTCGTCAACTAACCAAAAAACTGAAATAGTTTAATTATGGGGTAGTTACAATTTGTCACAAGTACACTGAATTTTAAGAACAATGAATGAGAAATTTCATCGCATTTCTTTTTCTTATATACTTCAATAAATAGATAACAATTCATTCAAACCCTTAATTCAAGATTATTTACCGTAAAAAGATTTCAGTCTAAACATGATATAATATCAATCAAATACGTCACGGTTTCTTTTGGTTCTTTGGTAAACTTAGATCAATTTATTAGCAATGAATAACATTCCTAATCTATAGCTTACATTCAAGGTGCCCATACTGTGGTGGGTGCTACTGATGTCGACAGATATACGTAGAATGAATCATCGGTCGTAAGTGAAATGTATCGCCGCAGAAGATTAAGAAGATCGAAACAAAGAGTGATTGGTGTGGAAACGAAGGAACAACGAAATCTGAGACAATTGATGAATATTTTACAAATGAAGAATTCACTGTATGGTTCTCAGATTTTACTAAGAGATTCTGTAATTTCGTGCTCTAATACATTCAGTTGTCCCCACTGGTATTCTCGTTCACTACAATGCTACACCGTGATCATAACTCATGTAGGACAGAATAGAAAAAAATGGGTTTTACTAACTTATGATCAACTGAAATATATTATTTCTTAATGAAAAAAATACATATTAAGTCGTTTTAAATTCCTTGTTTGGTCATATTAGACAATTAAATTGGATATTACTGTGTACGGTCGATTTTATTTTCTTCTAACACAATAAGAAGTTTTGCATGTTTTATTAAACCAAAAAGTAAATGTACGATCTTCTTTTATGATCATCCTTTATTTTTTTTTGATGGAATAAATAAATAGATGGATAATAAACAAGTATTGTCAATTATGAAACCAAAAAATGTTACTCCGATAAAAATTACTCAGCTATCGGTAACGTAAAAGAAAATGACTGATTGAAATGAGTTGAGTAAGTTTATTGTACGTGACAGAGATTTACGTAGAGTTTTCGTTGATATTATCTGTTTCCACTTCTAATAGGTTAAGCGTTATGAATTTCAAGAACCCAGTTTCCGACTTTATCAATTTTGATAAAACATTTTAAGGATAAATTTGACTGTCGACTGACATCTCCTAAAAAACTATATAAAATTGAGGACATATTCTTTCACCTAGATTTAGAGAGCTCATTTAACTTTTTAAAATCATAACTGCACATTACTCTCACATACAAGAAGTACAACGTTCGTATTGTGCATACTAACTGTTAACTACTGAGTTGAAATTCAAATGCTGTTATCTCTCTTATATTATATCCCAATGATTCAATGTAGTCGGTGCATGACTCTATAAATCTCAATATGATTGACTGCTCTATTCATTTTTCACATTATAATTTTTCGAGAAATAACCTACTAATCACTAGTGTGATTTCGTGTATTTTAAAAGCAACTTCCGATCTAAATTGATGTCATTTATCTATTACTGTTAGATTTTTTTAATTATCAGTAATGTTACTAATGGAAATCAACTTAGAAATTCTGCTTAGTAAATAATTAATCATAACTTCGAAGTACGCAAATATGTTGTCAAATAATTCAGATCTACTTTACATTATTAATGAATGTGTTATGAGAGAACAATATATTAAAATACTATTTTAGATTAAAAGGTCTCAAGTTGCTGATCAGTAATTGTTGACATGATTATAATATATTTCTATTATCCTGTTAGCTTGTGATTTAGATGTAAAACTATTACAATTGCATAACAATGATTACGATTTTTTTTTAAAGTTTGAGATAATCTTTTCTATTAATAAATATCCACGGACTTGAACACTTTTTGTTCATGGTAAAGAAAAAATATTTAAAATAAAATTAAGCTTATTATAAAGTTCAAAACTGTTTTTATAAAATAAAAAGTATAACGTTCTGTTTATAGCACATGAACATTGAACGACCGAATCATAACAAGCTAGTTTGTTGAAAATTAGGATGACTATGACAAAAAGAGAATAAATTTTATAGTTTATACCATGAACTGACTTCAATTAGACAAGTGTGGAAAACTAAGAAGTACTGGATAGTTGTTTAGTCTTAGTATATGTAATTCTTAAAATTTTATAGAAAAGTATTGAGGTTCAACGATTTCGAGTGTGAAACAGTCATCCACAAATCGGAATGAATTGTGAACTGATTGAAGTAAGACATGTTAACCGTTAGATGCTCTCTCAGTGGTCTAAAGGTTAGATGCTTTCCATGAAATCTGAAGGTCCTGGATTCTATTTGCAGTAAAGTCGTAGATGTATACTGCTGAGGAGTCCCATACTAGGAAGAAAGAGCTGTTCAGTGCTTCCCAGTTTCCAGTGGTTGTCTAATTAAAGTCAGTTAATGATATGAACTAAGAACACTCAACAGTCCCCATAAAACCCGTACACTAAGAATATATTTCTTTTTATTAACTGATAGATTTACATATATTATTGAACATATGTTTAAATGTATTGAGAAGTGTAAGTTACAAATTCTTTGTTTAACTCCGATTGTTAGAAATGTTAATTATCTTGTGGATAAAGAATTAATGGCTTAGGATGTACGTAGGGTAACAATGAGTGATAGGAGACCTTGTTATTACACAAAGTTTTACTGATAACTATGAAGATTATAGATGAACAAAAATCTAAGAATGAGTGGGGAAAATAAGCTACCCTCTCTGCAGATTTTTAATTCAATGTTCTAGTAGATCAACAACTAGGTAAGACTGCGAAGAAAATCTTTATTTTACTTCAGTCTCTCTTATAGATGATCAACTTACAAGAAATATGTACTATAATTTATGCCATTTTACAAACCAGTCTTAACAATTCCTTATAAATCATACTTGACAAGTATAATAAATCTAGTAAATATGGAATATCTTACTCTAAATTACTAAATTCTGGGAGATGAAAAGAGGGATTTGTCTTTTTATTCTAACTATAATTTTAAACTTGAGTTCGTTTTGTTCCCACTGATTACAAGCTATCTCAGGTAAACCACATGATTTCGTTCCACTTAGCTTGTAAAAAAATAAAAGTTAAATAATAACTAGGACTATATAACACATATAGTTCCACACCATAATTGTTAGGTCGTATGAAAACTTTTTAAACTGATGAAGCAAGTTTTATTATATAAATAGATTTTTAGAAATAAGAACACTACTACATAGTTCTAAAATTATTACTTGTCACATTATCCAGATTGTATGACAAAATATATCTCAAGGGATATGAAACAATGATAACAACTAAGTTATCAATTAGTGAACATATGAGTTCAATGCGATTACAGTCTTATCCCGAGAACTATTCAGTCCTAGAGTTTTTGAGTATGATACTGGTTAATAATGATTTAAATCCCTCACAAAACATCATTTATCAACATCTCATGGCGATAGATAGCAAATAACACAAAATTGAAAATTATTATCATACGTTCAATGTACTGAGAAGTGTTTTCGAATACTCCTGAAGTATGTAGTGAGTTATCATGAATATTGTGTGTATAAAGAAGGCGTCATCCACTATTCGCTTATTTATTAGCGGTAACTCTGATTGTCTGTCTAGTTCATCTTCATTTTTCGTCTTTCCCTTCTTATTCATTATGAATTGTATTACATTCTTCATCTTCATATTTTTATCAAAATATAAACAATATTTTCACTTTTTATAGTTTATTAAAAAAACTGATATAAAAGTACGCGTACACGGTTTTATAGTGAAACTAGAGTCGTATTGACACGAAAAGTATATTAACGTAAAACATACTGTTTGCCTGAGTACCCCAGTAACTATTACATATAAATATATAGTTAGATTATCTATAATACATGTTTGTAGATGGTGATAATAACACTAACAATAAATTAATTTATTTCAATCTGTGCACTCATCTCTCATAATACATGTAAAATGAACATGTAACCTCTGAGATTGCATACATGATAACTAATACATAAATTACCCCCCCACCACGCACACACACACAAATCACAGTTCTCATTTTACAAATTATAATCGTAACTAAGATGTTTTATGAATTCATTGTTGCTAAAAATTTTCATTTTATTTTATCAATTATTAAACTTAATTTTAATAGGTTCTCGGTATAATAATAAAAGACCCAACAGTTAATTTTACTATTGATGATGATAATGGAATTTTTTGACTTTTCTTTTGAACACAAAAGAAAAATTTATATTCTACATAAATCAAGTTTCATTATGACGATCTCATCAGAGTTTAAGCGCAACCATCATACACATATTGTGTGCATACCAGTTGATTTAAAAACATGCAATATATATATATATATATATATATATATATATATATATATATATATATATATATATATATATATATATATATATATATATATATATATAATACATGATTGATCAATATCCAGTGGAATTAATTTGTGGTCAAGGTCATGCATAAGGCTACTACAATCATAATTGACCAGTATAACAGATAGGTTTAGTACAATTACTTTAGATAATACATCCTTGTTTGTTTGTTTATAATTTTTTGTCAGAAAGAATTCGTTGTATACAAATGGGTTTTTATTTATTCATACAATAATAATAATAATGTTAGACTGATTACTAAAATAATGTATAGATTTATGTAAATTTTGTACATATCAGTGGTTGTACATTGGAACAACTTGTAAGAAAGTTTGTTTTATCACCTAGTAGACAATGAACTTTCCAATGAGTATAAACTAATAATGAATCATATAAAAATTTATAATGTCTGCTTGATTGTTTACAGAACAATATGATTAATAAAGCAATAACAATGATAGATTCTAAAGTCTTTTATTCAATTGTTAATTAACTAATGGACAAGAATAATGAATTAAATCAATAGTCATAGTTGGAGTTGTTATAGCAATGAAAATGTTGAAAATATTACCCCACCGATATAAATTTAACTGATAATCCGCAAGAAGAATAATCGATTCCTATAAACATAACTGCATTGAGTTGTAATGATATTTGGTTTATCAACTTTAATGGTAACATTAAACACGTATTTAAAAAGATCAGTTCCAATGATGACAGTTGCATTATGTGGTGCTTCGGTCGTAGGTAATGCTTAACATAAAGGTTGAATATACTCTTCAGGATGAGTAAGTTCGATATTCTGGAGTTAATGCCAATGCCTCCTACTGTATAGAGGGACCTAAATATTGCTCCATTAGACAAACTTTTGGCGACTTAACGCAAATCATTTAACCCGATCATACTACATATGACCTTCCCAACCAAACCAGTACTTGCACAAAGAATTAAGGATAGGATAATAATAATGAGCACCTTTATGTACGTTTAACAGCTCCTGTATAGATAATTATAAAGATAGTACTTAGATGGTCCTGTCCTTGAGTGTTCATGAACATGCACAAACATGTCTGGGAATAGGAGTCAAATAATATATTAGCATTACCATCATTTTCCAATTGGTAGGTAGAGAATAACTCATTAAAACAGATTGAACCTTTTCGGAGTTTTTTTTACCAAGTCCCGAACAATCTATATAAAGTAGAAATATAACGGATCTTTTATACTGTGAGTCATTCAGATCAACTACAGACAACAGAATTTAGGACAGTTTACTATACATTTACGACTAAAGTTTTATAAATATCAAATATTGATAAATACTAACTATCCATTTAGTCAAACGTGAATAAATTAATGTCATTTGAAATGATGACCAAATAGTTTAATATCAATGTATTAAGGATTGTAAAGTTAGAGTTTCAATAAAGTCTACTATCTCTGAGACAATCGTGTTATGATGGATGAACTAAATTTTAGAATTACTGAAAAGATTGAACGTATGATTTATTCATCTACAAACGACTACTGTAACCATTTCAAGTGTTAGAAGTAATAATCAACTTACACAATATGTCTATGTCCATTATGGAAATAATATAGTACGACTATAAATTTCTCATTGAATAACAAATGCTTTACCAAGAATGACAATGAAGCTTTCTAATCAATCTTATCTCTCGTATAAACTATTTTTTACACCGATGAATCAAGGAAGTGCAGATAATGTTATTCCATCTAACACTCAAATTCGGTAAAATGATTATTTATATGGCTTCTACTACTACTGAAACCAATAAACGACGTAATTCAATATTGTGATTTATTGTGCTTGAAGAATTTATGGCGAGATTATAATTTATAGACGAACCAATCAGATTTAGGATAACAGGTCTTGGACCTTGACGCAAAATCCATTCACTTATTCGTCTAAATAGCGTTTTGGCATTTTAACTTATGTCAGTTCGTGATGAAAACCACAAATTTAAATCCTAACACTTACCATCAACTGAAAATCATAACCCTTATTATTCACACTACTTTATAACCCATCATTTAGCCCCAGTAGGTAGGTAAACATCCTCAAGGTCACTTTAGCGTCGCTCAAAGATCGTCCATAAATTATGGTCTCACCGAAATCGTAAATACAGTCATACTGAGTACCATGTAATAAATACGTAGATTAAATACATTAAGCTTCATTTTTATAACCTGAATATCGTAAATAACACAATTTCAAAAGTTAGCAATCAGAGATTTCTCAAACAAGTGCTCACTAGTTATTAGCTTCAAGATGGATTTCCTGGAGATCTAGTGGAAGGTCGTGACTGATGGAGTTCAATTTATATCGATTGTGAAGCAGTTACCCATTAAAAACAATGGATTAACGGTTGAGAAAGATCATGGGACGACTGAAGTTAGACATTAACACTGTTGGAAACCAGCTCAATGGTCTAGAGTTTGACAGTTCACGCGCGAGACCTAAAGTCCTGAGTTCGAATTCCTTTGGTGCGGGATCGTGGACGCATACCACTAAGGAGTCCCATACCAGGGTTTTCAATGATGGTCTGGCTTAGATCAACTTAAAAAATATCTTTTTTGAAGACTACGCTAATAAAACAATATCACTCGATGTAGGTGATCTCAAATGAAGTTCCTTTGACTCGGGATTCTTTTTTTTGCATTGAAAAAGTTTTATAGCTTGATAAAATCTATTTAACCTGACTACTGAATTTTTTTTACGTAACTTTAAAAATTTCTAGATTTCACCATACTTTTATGACATTCAAAAAGTATATCTGTATTCGCCAAACGAAACTATTAATATTCAAGAAAACTAACTATTTTTCCTATTATATTCGCTATCATACAAGATTTGATAACTGTCTGTTGAACTGATGAATAATTCCATGGTTATGCATAAGTTTAATCGATTTAGTTTCCCAGTATCATTAAAAAAAATCAAATAAATCAATATATAATATGTTATTAGTTAATGTAGGAATCTGTGACTGGTAGAGCCAACCAACTCAATACAAAGTTAGCTGATAAGTACGAGATGACTGAAACACCAACAACATATTGGATGAAGTGGATGAACTCTTATTCCAGATAGTTGAGCCCAGAAAATACTATCAAATTCAGTAGAAAATGTTAAACATATATAAAAATGTTTTTTTTTTGTGGAAAATTATTGACAGTCAAAGATTTTTATTTCAATTTAATCGATTAATTATGAATCTTTTAACTATTCCTACTTATTTTTCAGTATATACAACATGAATGTTAAAAAAATAATACACACTTAATGTTTCGTAAATTAAATAGTCAATAAAACAAACTTCTTAGAAATTCTTCAATTATTTTCATTCATGTATGACCTGAAGTTAAAGATAAACGTTTATGTCTTTCTCCTTTTGTCTTCTGCTTAAATTTATTTAAATTTTAAATAATTCCTATTGTCAATATAGTTATTGTATTGATCATTAATAACTCATTAGATAACTTGCCAATTCCCTACATACAGATGAGTTCAATATATGTCAATACACAACTGATAAGTGAGAGGAACAGTCAGCATTACTAATCGGATTATGCTAACTTCTCTCTCCCTCTTCCTCTCTCTCTCGCTATATATATATATATATATATATATATATATATATATATATCCATGATCAATGTAAGTAGAAGCATGTGGCTAAAAATAAGTTCAAATATTCATGTCCAACAGGACAGATGCAATCAAGTTATTTTATTTATAATTTATCCTTTTGAATAAAAACTTATATGCATACAAAAATCCATCCATATCTAACTATTTATTTATCAACAGTTGAGAAAGTTGAATTTACACTTTTAACAGAAAATAATCAGTGATTCATTCATAGATATCTTGTATTCATATATATTAATTAAATTTTAGAAAACTGGACATTTTGTTTTTCTTTTCTATCTTATATAATGATAATAACAATTATGAGTAAACTTTGAATAATGTTATAAATACAATTGAACAATTGCTGCATTCGAACTAAGTACCTTCAGAATGAAGCATGAATTGAAAATATTCATTAGATTTCAAGTTAATTCTTAAGCATTCAGTGATCCTGTGAAACATTTAATTGTTTAAATAATTATAAAACATTTAAATAATAAAATTCAATTCATATATATATATATATATTGGTGTTTAAGATTCCAGTTGATCAATGAGTCCTGGAGTGAACTATGAGATGAATATACTTTCAGCTGACGAGTCTCAATTAGATCGTAACATACGTCCTGGATTCCACTGCTAACCACCACTCATCTCGACTCAAATAATTGCTTTTATTCATTCACTAACCAATTGTTTCATTCTCACTAAGCAAAGATCCCGAGTGAGAGTATCTTGATACGGCGGTGTAGCTACGCTTGTAAACGTAAACGGGTGTCGATCTTCGTTTGTGTGTTTTAAGTTTTCAAATGACTGTCTAACTCTAAGATGTCGTCCGAAACATCTGAATAAATACAAATATGTTTATGTTACCAATATCTACGTGACTCCAGATTGCACATCATCTGCACTATCTGTTTTCGCTGATGAATTCACTGAGTTCGCTGTTACTGCCTTCAGTGATTCACTTTCAGTTGTATGTGGTGATTTCAATTCATGTGACTGTAGTTTCCTTACGTCACTAGGTCACTAAAGTGTAGTAGATTTTCCTACTCGTTTAAATGCTCATTTAGAGTTCTTTTTCATCAGTGATGTGAGTATATATGCGATTCGTAAACGTGCTCCATTGTCTAGCTCGGATGAATGTGTAATTCGTGTTCTACCCAAAGTATATGGAAAGCGTGGGAAGAGTGCACTCCTTCATCAAACCAAGAAAGTCAAATATAGAAATTACGCAGAAGAAAATATCCAAAATCTGAAAAACATGTTTCATACGACTAACTGGGAATTATTTACAGATGACTCACTGGAAATCACTACTGATGTTATCACTTGTTACCTTAAATTCTGTTTTGATATCTGTCGTCCCACTGAAACCATTTTTGTAAGTTTTGATCGACTGACATCTTTACAACTAAAACGACTACTGAGAGTGAAAGAAAGAATGTACAAGGAGAAAAACTCAAATGGTCTGATAAACCTAGAGATTAGACGTCTCAACTCTGTGTTTACTCAAAAACACTTGTCTTGCAAAAGCTCTCTAAGTATGTGGAAACTCTTTAAAGAACTTACAGGTGACAGACAGTTTAGGAGCGATAATTACAAAAAACCAGAAGATTGCTGTTTTTCTTGGGAAAAGGTTACATTTCACTTGGTAACTTATAACAAGTATTCGTATACTTTATATAGAACGCTGTAAAGCAATCACCATCTTATATTACACAGGGGATAAATAACATCTCACTATAATAAAGTGATTGAAGGAGGAAAAAATGAAATATTGAGTTTTGATGCATTTATTCAGTGATAGATTTAATGTTCCTGAAAAATTTAGAAGTAATTGTTTGTTATGCCCCGCGATTTTAAAGATGAACATTACTGAGGTCTACTGAAATTCAACGAACCATATGTTTTATCTCCTTTGGATTTCAATAATTTTTCTACTCGCGAAAACTAATTTTAAATCATTCAATATTTTAATAAGTTTTCCAATCAAATTATAAGTATTTATTTGGGATCATGAAAGGATCAATGTTCGACCACCACCTGAACGGCTGTTTCGTCCTAGTATGGGACTCCTTGGTAGCACGCATCCACAATTCCGCACCAAAGGGACTCAAACTCAGGACCTTTGGCCTCTCATGAGAATGTTTAAACTATAGACCATTGAGCTGGTATCCAACGGTGTTAATGTCTAACTTCAATCGTTCCATGGTCTTGCTCAACCGTTAATCCATTGTCTTTACTGCTTCACATCCGATATGAATTGGACTCCACCGGTCACAGCTTCTCACTAGAAATTCGAGAATTACTTCTTGAAGCAATTCCCCAGTGACCGAATCATAATTATCGTTATAAGACTGTGGACGTTGTTGAGTTTTAATTGAGATCATGAGCCAATCAATGTTAGACTACCGAAGTGCTGAGGATTTACATTCTAGGACGAAACGGCTGTCCAGTGCTTCCAGGTTTTTAATGGTGGTCTACCACTGATTGGTTCATGAATTCAATGCAAACTCAACAATCTACACAACCCCATGTTGATATATGTAGTTGTCTAATATACGCAATACATGTAACTCTGTAAGTGTCATTACCACAGTTAAACTTAATAACTTAGAATATATTGAGCCTTTGGTATGTTTTTAATAATAGAAATAATATATTCAAAAAGCCTTAATGAGTAGAAAATTAAATTTCCGACGTTTCGTGACTTAACGTAAGACATTTCTTTAGAGGATAGAAATAATTAATTAATTCTGCATCAATGTTTGTTCTTGCTCTATTCAGAAATAATTAAAGTAACACAAGTTTAAACAGTACAAATGACACAAAACAGAATACTTTCAGTACAATCAAAATTAAAATAAATCTGATCATGTTAATATTGTTATGTCATTTCGGTCAAGGTTATTTTTATTTTATCAGATGTAAATCCGTTTACAGGCATCTTAAAATAAAGAGAAGTTCTACTGATATTTTGTAGTAATGAGTGAATTTTAGTCCTGAAATTAGCTCAAATCTTACATGAAATACCATTTCACTATATCGAACCTAAAGTTCAATGTAACCTGATGTTTCCCTTCAACCATTTGCATTAAATATCTGTAAAAATTTTTGTAACAAATGTTAACTCTTCTCTTAAACATCCCATTGTTGTCAACATTTTATCATAACATTTAAAGTAAACTGATTGTTATAATGAACTGAAATTAAAAGAAAAAACTAAAAGAATATTAATGTGAAAAACCAACTCATTCAATTTTAAAAGTTATCCAATAGTGTTTGCATTCTTAAGATAGTTTATAGATATGATCCATATATCTTAATTTCAAGTTATCTGGCACTCGGCAGCTTGGAGTATGAGCAATCTTTAAGGGAGTGATGATTCCCGTAGAATTCAGTCAGCTACGACGTAGAACCAGGCACATATATTCATCGATTCAAGTTTCCACACTTCATTAACACAGCAAGATAAACACCGGATTCATAAAAGTGGTTAAGTCAATGGTGGTAATATATAAAAGAAAGTCTCCAACCATTGGTTACGATAGTCACGTGGACCCCAACCAAGTAGTCTGCATCTACCAACATGACTCAGACTCGTATTCACAATGTTACGAGTTAGCTTCTTAATTCAATATTGAACTTCGTCAGTACTAAGATATCTAAAGTCATTAATTACATAGTTGCATCTCACAGTATGTTGTCTAGCCATAAGTATTGACCAAGAGTCTCTTCCAGATCACCTCCGACCACCTAACATCAATCAAAGTTCATTACGATTTTAAAACACTTAAACTAGTTGCTTATCCATAATTTAACCGGTGGACTTAAATTACCATTCACAATTAAACAACATAACATTAGTAGCTATCAGTTAATCCATTAGACTAAAATATTTTCGGAACACTACTGTAATCAAACTCAAAATTTTTAATCTAGCTGTTAATCTGGTGATGAAAATTGTTTTTATAATGCACAGGTTCTAAATCCTACTATTCTACTTATTTATTTCAAGGTAAAATAAATACCAAAATTTTATCAAAGACGTATATTGTATAATAAAAAATACGTATTACTATAGGATCTATCACGTTCTCTTAGTATTTTAGTTCATTTTTCTAAATGTTACACAAAACTGGATGTGGTTTGAATGAAGATAAGTTAATCAATAGCATTCATTTGATATTCAATTTATCAAGAAAATCAAAGTTGTATGCAGTGTAAAGACAAGTTACCTTTAATAAGTAAACTTAAGTCGAAATATTTAAATCACAACAAACTAAATTGATTTGACCATACATTAACTAACTTGGAAAATATTAATTCACATTATATATTTGACTTGTTGAAAATTAGTATTTATCTTGTCCTGAAATCTAAAGGAGATACCATCTGAATCATTGTTTCGTCTTAACCCAGCCGTAACATTACATTCGATGAAACCAAGACATTGAACATGATACTATACATTTACTGAGTCAGTCTCCATTGCTGATAATGGGACATTTTTATTTAATGTCATCTATGATTACTGTTTTGCTTGGTGATTTTTACATGTTACAGTTTCTCACCAGAACTTCTCGATACTTTACTTTGAATTACTCTTCTCGATGACTTATAGTTTATCAGTATAAAGTTATGTAGATTATTGGGTTTATGATTGAGATAATGAATCAATTGATGTTAGACCGCCATTAAAAATCTGGCGGCAGTGGACGGCCGTTTTGTCCTAGCATAGAACTCCTTTGTAGTGAGCGTACACAAAACTTGAAGACAGGACCTTAGGTGTCGCACGCAAACGCTTGACCTCTGGACCAATGAGCTGGAATTTAAAGGTTTTAATGTCTAACTTCAATCAATCCACGAAATTGCGTGTCCATCTTCCATTGTACTGATATAAATACCTGTCTCTACCTGATATGGATTAGCTTCACTGATCACAGCTTCTCAATAGAATTCTGAGATTTCCCTCATGAAACTAGTTACTAGTAAGCATATGGTAATTATCAGTATAGGGTTGTGGAAATTATTAGGTTAAGATTATTAAACTAATCCATCGCAGGGAGAGAAAAGTATCTATCTCAGTACAGTGGAAGATGGTCACGCGATTCCGTGAATTGCTTGAGATTAGACATTAACACCGTTGGATGCCAGCTCAATGGTCTAGATGTTAAGCGTTTGCGCGCGAAACCGGAGATTCTGGGTTCGATTCCTGCGGGCGGGATCGCGGATGCGCACTGTTGAGGAGTCCCATACTGGGACGAAACGGCCGTCCAGTGCTTCCAGGTTTCCATAGGTGGTGGTCTAACATCAATCGATTCATGATCTTAATTAAGAACTTTTAGTTTAGTTTTAACAGGTTCGACCTATTAGTCGACAATTGATCACAGCTAATCTTCAATCGTTAAGTGGGAGGTAAACAACTCTAATCAGTAAGAGAGTTAAAATCATTTTCATATATCAAAACTGAAATTCATGACCTCGATACTTATCTATTAACAGTACGAAAACTAAAGATTGATATGAGAGTTCAAAGGTCATTGTCATTCTTAGCATTAGGGTCATAATATCCAAAATATAGTGTAAGTTAATCAAAATTTGTATATTTAAACTAGTTGGTGAATTAGTTTTACGAGGTGTGATCATTTTGAGTAAACGGTTACCATGAGTGAAAATAGAAGCTTAGGTTGTTGAACAGAATTCAACTCAGTCTCTGTGACTAATCAATGAACAACTTGTGCAACGAATTTAACCCAAATGAGTAAAAGACCACATGAAAAATAACGTATCGGAACAGAAAAACAAAGTCAGTAATGTCAAAAGGTTGTTCAAGCATTGCAAACGTTGCTTTAAAAAGGTACTATAATATTTCGTGAAATTGCCAATAAACAGAACTAAATAATTATAGTCAAGAATGTTTATACGTAGACTGACTGATCACAATATAGAGACAAGGATAGTGATCTTCACAAGGTGGATAACCGAAATCGCCCTACTTAACTCATCAACACTCTTATCTAGCTTGCAGTTAAATATAATGAATCTCGGAATATCAAATTCACTGACAGTTTTAGGTGTCAACTATTCTGACTGTTACATTTAAAACCGTTTCTGTAATGAAAGTACTTATATTTTACCATTCCTTAATTTCGATTATATAAATATAAATATAAATATAAATATATATATATATATATATATATATATATATATATATATATATATATATATATCACAGAAAGGGGTTTTGTGGATATTATAGTCATTTAATTATTGAATTCATGAGTCAGAAGATACTAGACCACCATGGAAAAGCTGGAAGCACTGGACGACCTTTTCGTCCTACTCACTAGTGACTGACTTCAAGAGATACTCATGGAGTTCTAGTGAGAAATCGTTATCAGTGAGTTCAACCAAGTCTGTCGTGTGATAGGAACTCACTGAAGACAATGTTGTACGGTGGCGCAACTTCGTGGATTGATTGAAGTTAGACATTAACACCGTTGGATGCCGACTCAGCTGTCTAGTTGGTTAAGCGCTTGGCGCGAGACTGATAGATCTTGGGTCCGAATCTCGCGGGTGCGGGATCGTGGATGCGCACTTCTGAGGAGTCCCACACTAGGACGAAACGGTCGTCCAGTGCTTCCAGGTTTTCCATAGTGGTCTAGCTTCCACTGACTCGTGATTTCAACCAGTGAAATTTCTAAAATTCCCACAAAACCCATTCTGATTATGATATATTAATCTAATAGTCATATATAAGGTGATTTATGTTAAGTAATTCCTCAAAAATCTCTAAATTCTATCTAGTTGTACTTCAATTAGAAAACACTTACTATATTTGAAACTTTAACCTTATCTATAAAATACATATAAGCTGAACTATTTTCTATATCGATAGAATCACATAAATTTTGTATTTATTATAATGATTATTATTCCCTTCGTATTTCATATACAATCAAAGCCATTGAACTAATACAACACAGTAACTTGTTACATAATTTATTAGTTCAATTTACTAATTTTATAATGTATCATTCAATTGTATTTTTATTGATTAAAAAAATAGTATTAAACCACTAAAATAGAATAATAATAATAATAATAATAATAATAATAATAATAATAGTAATAATAATAATAAAGTAAAATAAACAATGCAACGAAATAATATCATGTCCTTTATATTAAATACATAATTCAATTGTTTAATTGTAATGTATACCATATTTTTTATCTAGTTAGATGTACAATTTAATATATTAACTGTTATTTATTTTATTCAACTTGTTAAATGAATATTAAAATGTAAATTATTAATAACTTGAATAAAGGTCATTTTATTGTTCTGATTATGATAATAATTATAAATGAATGAATAATTGATTGAATCATTAGATAATGAACTAATTACTATTATTGATTGATACTTTGAATTTAGTGATTGTTTTGCATTAATTTAAGTGAAATGAAATCGAATGAGTATACTTTTATTGATTTGTATACTTTTTTTATTATCGATCAGGTAAACTATTATAAATATGAACAGGATCATTATATATGTTTAATAATTTGTGTTATATGAAATATTGATTAAAGGTGATTTAAAGGTGATCGAACATCAGAAGTAATCAAAAATCGTCTAACAACAACTATTAGAAGAACATTTAATGCAGCTAAATTGCGAATAACCTTCACGAATAGGAACTTAATTTCTGTGTCCATAAAAAACAAGCTTCCGCGTCTGGTCTCCTCCATGTGCACCTACCAGTTCACCTCCTCTTGTGGAGCAAGGTACATTGACCGTAGCCAGCGCTCGCTTTCAACTCGGATACGGGAACATATTCCAGCTTGGTTCTATAAAGGGGAAAGGAAAGCAGTTAGGAGTTCTATACTTGAACACCTAATCGACTGTAACCATTCCACAGATCCAAAAAATGAATTTAAGGTTGTTTATATAATTCGTTCAAATCTACCCAGATTTCTTCGCATCCAGTTTTTAAAAATAGCCGAAGCTCTTACCATCCAGGAGCTTAAACCAGAACTATGCGTACAAAAGAAGCACGTCTTATCGTTATCGTTACCTTGATCTTAAGCATTTTGATTATCCTATTATTATTATTATTATTATTATTATTATTATTATTATTATTATTATTATTACTGCATTCTCCCCTTTACTTATGTCTTATATTCTCATTTTTTTATTCCTGAATACTCATCATATCACCATATTTATTTTTACACCTCTATGACCTTTAATTATTATAACAAAAACATTTTAATCATTTTAATCATCTTATTATATTCACTAAATCCATTGTTATTGTTATATGAAATATGTTACATAAATGTACTTGTATCTTGGCGAATTTTAGTAATTTCAACGAAAACCTAACCTTACAACTACATATAGATGATACATTGACTGGATGATGAAACTCGCAAGAAATTATATATATATATATATATATATATATATATATATATATATATATATATATATATATATATATATATATATATATATATATATATATATATATATATATATATATATATATAATTTAATAGCAAATTTATTTACATTTTCCTAGTACCTAATTTGTTAAGTACCTAAATTTTAATTGTATTATTTATTGTGAGGTCGTCGGTTCAATTACGAAGATTTTTTAGTTATTCTGGACAATGTCATTAGCGATTATTTCTGATTGAAGTATCCGAGATAGAGAGAGAGAGAACATCACGCAATCGAAAGCATCCATCTTAGCTATCTTCACCTTTCCAAAATATATGAATGGTCCATACTTCTACTAGGCTTATAATCTTTTCAAGATGAGTCAATAACTCCAAAGTCAATGGTAATCTTCTAAAAACACTTTGCCATTTATATATTTTTCAAGTTGAATTACTATTTGTCTAGATGTGGTTACATCAAAAGGTAAAAGGAAGTCATTTAGTAATACACGATAAATAAATATATTCACTGGATTTTAATCTGTTAAATTCAAATAAATAATCTTTAATGTTCCAGAATTTTTTGAAGTATAGTATGAAATCAAAGCAAAATAAATCATTTTTGGTTCATGACTGCAATACAGGACTATTTAAATGAACATCAACGATGGTGACAAAATGATGACAGAAAAAAATAACAATACTGCTATTTATTGAAGGTAATTAAATCAATCAAGACAATGTACCACACTTTACGGAATTTCTACTATCTTGCTTCTAATCTGATGGTTTAAAATTTATTTACTACTGGACAGTTTTAGAACAGACAACCGAATAAAAACTGTTTCATCGGACTATTTTATAAATATTTCTTCCCCTTTTTCTCTTTCCTGCTCCTTTAGAAGATCCTGTGATTGTGAATTGACTATTTCATTACTCTTTTGCGTAAATAAATAATCATTTAATACTTTAATGAAATATCTATTTCCAGAAATGGTGTCGTTTATTTTTTCTGTATGAAAATAAACACTGCTATAATCGTCATCATCATCAGCTTTATTGTCTAAGGTCGAAAATAATCGGTCAAAGAAAATAAACAAATAAACTGATCGATATACATATCGTTGCCATTATTGAGGTTATCAGGTGTACGCGCGCACTCGTACTAACGTTAACTTTTGGGTGTGTGCGTGTGTCACTAAATCATGTCAATTAAGAAGTACTTTGTGACCTTGATGCTCAGGATACTAATGATGACGATAATGATGGTATTTAGAAGTCTAGAAAAACACTGATGTATGTGTGGGTAAGAAGATGCATTATAAGGAAACAATCGATATATGATTCAGAAATTTCATAGTTTATTTTTCTACCTCTCACTTGTGTTGTTTTTCTTTCTTACCTTACACTGGTTTTTTTTGTCACTAATGTTTGTAGGCGTTGTCGTCCGTTAAACTTACTACTGTTAGAATTGTTTTATCCGTTTAATTTAACGATTCTTAGACAATACAAAAAAGGAAGTATTTACATAATATGACAAGGTTAATAGATTGAAATGTTTTTTTATTGCGATCTAACACCAGTTCACGAATCTTTAGAGAAAACAAAAAGCTAGTCTCTAATTTCATGTCAGTTTACAAATAAAAATAAAAATGTCGAAATAAGCATCCAGATTGTAAAGAGTTTAAAATACAGACAAATAAGTAATTTAGTGTTCTTTATTTGTCAGAAGTCAGTCAGCCACAGACAACGTAGAACCTGGAACATATATGCATCGATTCAAGTTACCACGCTATATCAGAACAATAAGATGAATTACAGAGTCGTAGAAGTAGTATCAGTATTAGTGATAATAGAAACATTAAATACATACAATATGGTTCGAAATGGAAGAATAAATTCACAGAATAAAAGTTATGAGTTAATTGTAAAACTCGAAATATAAAGGAATACAGAACGTTGGTGCATTTGAGCTATTGGGAACGATTCTGATCCGTGTTACAAAACGTCTCCGATCGTCAGTTACAATAATTCCCCAAACACCATTCAAGTAGTCTGATTTGTTACTCATTTACTATACTTGCCTAAACCCCTATACCTTACCTCAGCATTCCTGACTCGATGGTCCAACATACACCATGAAATCTTCGAAGATATCTGTGATCATCTACTAGTAACCTGCGTTTAACCTTCGTTTTAAATGTCTAGTTCCACATCCATGGAGGAGAACAGAGCGAACAACTACACTGTATCCTCGACCTTTATTTATCAGACAAAAATTTCTCCTAAGCTATATTTGACCCAGGCTAGCGAAAGCCAAATGGTCTTCTAAGTTCGTGTTGAAATTTCGCCATACACTAATCCATTAGGAATGGTGAGATTCCTAAGATAAGTAAAGTGGTTGACACACTCAACTACTTCGTTCCCTGTCATTAGTTTAGGCTTTGATGCATACCAGTCCTGAAGCAACGTTTGGCATTTAGAGGGACAGAAACTCGTGCCCAATATGGTTACACTGTTGGTTAAAGCGTATATAAGACTCAGGATTTTGTCAACTTTTTCACCAAGCAGGACTATGTCTATTGTAGATTGTATCCTAGTAGGAAAAGTCTCCTGGCAGATCTATTATTTATAAGTCAGATGACAAAAACTCTATCAATAAAAGAATGGCTACGCCGAAGTTAAATAAGAATGGAGAAAGTGGGCAACCCTGACAAACACTTATGATTGTCAGTACTACTTCACGTAATATTAAGTTATGGTGATAAAAATAATATATTTGCACGGAGAATGTTTCATCGAAATCTAACTAAATGAAAGAAACTAATTCCTCATAAACATTATTATCTACATGTCTATGCGCTCTTTCGTACATGTGTTTCCAGTCTGCTTATCTATTGATCAATGAATTCTCCAGTCAACTGACATTATTTGATTTACATGTTAATCTAAATGGCTTAACAGCATATCATTGATTATCCTGTTTCATCTAAAGTATCATGAAATGTTTGCAACCATGTCATATTTCTCCAGTCTCAGTTCAAATTATTCTTTTAAATATGGTCGAGGACCTATAAACAATTCTCTTGTGCAATAAGAAGTTGATTAAGAATGAAATCAAATGACGTTTGTTTATTCAAAAAAACATTTGAAATGGTAAAGGTTCAAAAATTATTAAGTGGTTAAAGTAATCCGAAAGATGCTTTATGATCCCATGTGGTGTTTGAATGAACTAATGATACTTGTTGAATGCTTGATTTCGAATTCTAAATACAGTACATTCGTTTGTGGTTATCTAGTACTTCTTGATCCGATTACGTTATTTCTGGGATTCTTAATTCATAATATAATTCTAATACTCCTAGTTATCATATCCCAGTATCATTATAGGTGTTACTCATCAACCACAAGTAGCTGTAACC
Organism: Schistosoma margrebowiei; assembly: GCA_944470205.2. NCBI lineage: Eukaryota > Metazoa > Platyhelminthes > Trematoda > Strigeidida > Schistosomatidae > Schistosoma > Schistosoma margrebowiei. Next base: position 46,753,550 of record OX104028.1, read on the forward strand.
ACGAAAGAATAATTGAATTTTGAATCAATAACTTAGTATTGACACATTCAACATGATATTTCACAGTCTAAGCTCAATACAGTTAACGGTTGAGTATTTTACATTTTGAATAAGATTTAAGAACAGTAAAACAACTTTTTGACTCATTTTGAATTTCTGTCATTATAAAAGAATAGTTAATTTTTAATTTAAAGGAGATCTATATAAAATATACACTTTATATTGTCCTTTTTTCTTTTGAGGTGTCTGTAAACTTGGGTTTTTTTTTTCTTTCTAAAATCATTTAAACATGTAAATACACCCATACTTGTTATTTAATTCGAATGGTAAAAGTTGTCTTGTCAACCTACAAATAAAGAAAAATCAATAATCATTGAAATTAAACTATTATAATTTCCAATTAATCGATTGACCTCTGATTTATAAATGATCTTTATTTTGAATTTAAATGAATTAAAAATCTGTTATATTTGTTCATTCATTTGTAATAGTTCATTTTGATGATAGTTAATAATAGTAAAATTAGATTTTTTTTTTCATTACTATTTATATTTCTGTGTTATTTCAGTAATTTAATCTTTTATCAAACTAATTTTGTTCTATTTTATTATAAATCAAATGACTAAAAGGTTACTTTTAAGCAATTGGTTCTTATTTTCGTTTGAGTGGTTCTTATTTTTTCAGGATTCACTTTGAATTTCTAGTTTCATTTGTTTACTAAAATATATAATTAAAGAATCGAAAAAAAAGCATGAAACTTGTTTAATAAATTTCCTTAGCTACTATTACTATTACTAATACTGCTACTCAAATAACGTAAGTCTATCGGCTTAATTTGATAAATTGAAAAGTCCTAATAGTATTCTATATCAATTTGGTTATGTAACCTATTATCTATTTGAACGTTTTCTTTCTCTTATTTAATGAAATTTGTTATGATTAGAGTTTTCTACAATTTATATCATTATTAGTAAGGGTTTGAGTTATCTCACTCTTGATGTTCAGGACAGAATTTCGAACAATGTGGATTGTCTCTACAGTTGATAAAAATCGAATCTTGGATTTCAGTGCTAGCTGTTATCGATCTACTGTTACATAAATTGTGACAATCCATACAAGATGCATATATTTCAATAAAGGATAATAAAAGTCCAGTCTAGAATGTTAACAATGGGATAACTCTAATTTTTATTTATAATGATATATATAAATTGCTCGTTGAACAAATTAGTAGCTATCTAGACTCAGAAGGTCAGTGGACAACAAGTTAGAGTTTAAAGTAAAAGCCGCTGAGTTGGATTCTGAATAGAAGCGCTAACACTAGGGTACAGCTCCATTTAGCTGACGAGTTCCAAATGAGAGTAAACTCGCATCCTGGATTCCATTTACAGCTACAGTCCTTCTATTCAAAAGTATTGCAATTTATTTTCTACATATAGTTACTAGATTTCATACAACCAAGAGTCATTGATAAATTAAAAATAGAACAATCAGGCTCGCAGAATAAATTGAACTCACTTTATTTTACGGCTTCTCATCAGCTGCATATGATCTACATCATTACTTCGTTATAGATAAAAAAAACATACACTCAATGTTCTATTCCTCTTTTTATTATTATGATTCCGGTTATGTTTCAAGCATTTATCTAAACTTCACAAATTAACGTTTGTTAAACATTAGTTAATAATTATATTATTAATTGTTATTTTAGGTTGCATTTAGCTGAAGCGAAGCTGTGGATTAGAATGAATTCACGTTATACAGTAAACATTGTTTTTGTTGCCTTATTTAAATTATAATTTCTACAATTCATTCGGAAAATTCAGTTAGTATTGTTAATCATTGAATTCTTACATGAAGTTTATACATAACTAAGTTGTAAAAGCACTATTTGAAGCAAATCATACGTCACGAGGGTTTCCAAAAGGATAATAATATTTTCCACTTGTTTCTTCTTGTTTGATGACATTTTAAGCAATACAAAATTCTGAATCTATCAATGAGAAAGTGAAAAAAAATTGACGAGAATTAAACAAGTTACTAGAACACTTGATAGTGACTCAGCTAAGATAAATATATAATGTCAACTTAATCAGAATAAAGTTGTCTTGTAAAGGACTTTTGAACCAATCTTAAATATTTCATTTTTATTTCGTTGACGATTAATACCAAGAGAAGTAATGTAACAATTTTCGATAGTTTCCTTCAAACGATCTTCCTTACAAATGTAATTTTTCGGTTGTGTTGAAATCATTCACTTGTGTGTTTCATTTTGAAGCATTCGTTATCAATATGGACAATATAATTATTACCTACTTCAAGCAGAAGAAAACTTTTTGCAACTATTACACAAGTACAGGTTCAAACTGTTCGAATTAATGACTGTGTTAACCGTTAGCTATCTTCATATATTTCGCGTAACTTTACAATCCACTTGAACTCCTTCAGTTGACATCTGATTAGGTGACTGATTTATTTTATTCATATGGATAAATAGACTGCTTTTATGTCGATATTTGTATTGATAGTAGTGTGACCTAAATGACATGCTCTGGCTTACAAAACGTTGGTTTGATTCCAAACTCCGAGAATTCCACAATCAAATTTGTACATATTTGTTTTGTTACACATAATGTCATGTATATGCAAGTTTACCTAACGTATAACTTTGTCAAATAAAGAACTTTTATTACCCAGTATAGTTTATTGAGTAAATATTTTCTGACAATTTTATTCCCTGTTCTATCCTTCAGTTTACATAAAGCAATGAAATGATTGTGTTGGTGCCTAAGAAGTACTGATTCCATGGTGCAAAAATACGTAATGCACCAGTTGAGATGATCTCAAAGTTAGCAAGCACACAAATTAAAATTTTGCTGGTTGGGCAGAGAATCTACGAACAAAGTCTAGAAGACTATATGTCTAGAACATGTATTGTTAAAAAGGAAGCTTTATAAATATTCTGTTTAATTAACTAGTATATGAAGAGATTTAAAATTGACTCACAACGTAAAGTCAAATGTAGCAACTTTAGAAACTACGAAATATTAAACAATTATTTTAGCTTATTATACAACTTTTCCCTCATATGTACAAAAAAATTACATAGGATTTTAGCTAGAATCCAAGTGGTAAAATGATTCAAAAACTCCATGTCCCATAATATCCAACTTCAGCTAACTTGTGACTAAGTACAGATATTTTCACTGTTTCAGTGAACTGAAAAAATAAAATTCTCAATAACATAGGAATAGTCAGATAAATTTCATCGAAGATTCAATAGCGTTTTTTGATACAAATATCAAATTATTAATGAACAAACAGAAATTATTAGCTAATATATGAGAGAAAACTATGAGAGCAGTTTAAATAACATTTCATCAATCTCAATGAAGTTAGACAATAACATCGTTGGATCCCAGCTCAGTGGTCTAGAGGTTAAACGTTCACATGCAAGACCGAAGGTCCTCTCTTCAAGTCCCGTGTTCGGGATCGAGTATGCGCACTGCTGAATCACATACTAGAACGAAACGGCTGTCTAATGTCTCCAAGTTTTCAATGGTGGTCTACCTTAAATCGATTAATGAATTCAACTACCAAAAAATGTAGTTCTGTATAACACTGAACTTTATTTTGACATTTGAGCTAGTATTTTCATCAGCACAACTGGCAAAGACAGTTTTGATCCTGCAATTTTTATGATTTTGTTTTGTTAATTGAAACAATTAAATTGTAAGTTTCTATTCAGTCTGTGGTAGGTGTTACCGATGTCGACGGATATAAGTACTATGTATCATTAATCGAAAGTGGAATGCCTGACGGCAGAAGGTTAAGAAGATCGAAGAAAAGAGAACTACGATAGTGAGTGGTTGGTATGGAAACGAAGAAACAACAAAATCTGAGACAGTTAATGGATATTTTGCAAACGAAGTGTTTACTGTATGGTTCGCAAATTTTATCGAGATGTTATGTAATTTTGCTCTAAAATACATTTGGTTGTCCACACTTGTGTTCTCGTTCACTACAAGTGTACTGGAATTTAATTAGAATAATTAGATAGTATTTTGTTTAGCTTATGTGCATTAAACATGGATCATAGCCAGATGTATAAATCTATAATACCGCTATTTATCAAGGGACTAATAGAGTATATTCGATAAAGACCATTAAAATGTACCTATTTTATTCAGTTTTTGTATTTCATCATAAAATTATATTTATGTTCTTCTAATTTTATTAAGTTATTATTATTTCAGAGCGTCACAATATTTTATTCAAGTCTTCTAAAACGTGCTGAATGAAATTCTTCAGAAAATGCATTTAACTCTTGGTGGATTTCCTGTGAATACATATACATAAGCAGCAGGACGCACTTGATGTTTCCAGTTATTATTTTACGTCATTTGGAGACGTATTATAAAGGATAAGTTAAATGTACTGATCTTCAAGATTATTTGACTTTTGATCTTTCTTTTCCTAGTCAAGCCACGAATCCAGTACAGAAGTCATAGTTACCAAAGTACATAAAAAATCGTTTCGTTGATCAATAAATTCGGTAAACAATAACTGGAGAAGTACAATTGTACTAACCTTTGAAATTTTAATTCTACTTTGCTGAATTACGGAATATTATATGTTTATTAAAATGGCAATGATATATGAAAGAAAACTTTATCTTTGGAATTAACCCTATGTAACTTAGTGCTTTTCTCAGAACTGGTTATGTTAGACAATTCGAATGAACTAATACAATGTCTCCAACCAACATCACCATATTCATTTAATATATAATGGATTTTTTGATTGGTTTTCTTATTAAATTATCATTTATCTTATCAGTTGGTCATGGAGATTAGTTTAGTTTTGAGAAGAAAATTTAAAAGTAGAGGGAAACTGTTTCATTGATTTTCCAGTTAGATTCATAACCTAATAAAATATGTATTAACATAAATTGAAATTCTCTTGTCTGTTATTATAAAATAGGCAGTACCAAACTTTATTTTGACTGGCTTAATTCGGTAATTACAATGTACAACAAAGTTGGAAGGAATTTCGATGTAAAAAAAAGAATGTATTCAACTATCTAGCAACCTTTACTAAGGATTATCTTGAGAGATCATTGATAGTTTGTAAAAGGAAATGACTTATCAACAATGATTCGTTAAAAGTTCTTTATATATATATGGAACAACCATAATTTTTAATCTCAAATGATCTATTAACTTCAGAATGTCTGTTCAATTTGAGATCAAAATAATCATTTAAGAGAAAATGTTTATTGAGTTACTTTTGTAATCAACAGTTCTGATAAACGATCTCATGGCACTTAAATAATCCATTGTTTATTTTGTTCTGTATCTGTCACTATTATCCTACTGTTTGAGTAAAATGGGCTAGCGAAACTGAGTGGTACATAACTTAAGTCTAAACAGTTTATTGTAAGATTAACGTAGATATTTTTGTAGGTATTAATCAGTAATCGAATAAGTTCTGAAGGAAGTGTTAACCAATAACGTGAGCTTTAAACATCAAGTAAGGATAAGTGATAGACCGAAAGAATCTATACATATCACATGATGTCTCAAGGTCTCAGGAAATGTGAAACGTAAATGATGACTGGCTATTATAACCAAGTTAATTATTCCCCTAACCACGTTTACCTTGCATTTTATTATCTCGGTCAGTCCATCAACATATAAATGCTCATGAATTGAGAATAACATCATTAAGATTTCAGAGAGGTCTGGCTACTAAAGCGTCGAAAATGTGGATAATTGCTCAGTTGAACTGTAGAGCATAACAGATTTTAACGACCAGAATTACCAATTGAGTTATACACAACAGATCAGAATATGTGTATGTATAAATACAATTAGCGATGCTTGTGTTTTTGATGAATTAAAGTTTATACAAAAACCTCGATTCTAAAGACTCATTTACATGACAATTGTATAACCCATATAAGTGAATGGCTCTTGACTTCCTATTGCTTGTCTTCAGAACATATGGACTGTATGAACACATAATTCAATACTGTCATCATCAAGTTCATCCTACTTTGAACACCGGTTAGCATTAGGATCCAAGACTAGTGTTTCATTATGTTTGAGTTTCAACTGCATGTTCCTGTATCCTATTTTCATTTTAAAGTATCAATGTAGTTTAAATCGGCATATTAACTACTATGTAGACATTGGATATAATTTAAAAAATACCTGCTTATTAAAAATTTTAAAGAGTAGTATGATCTGAAAAAACTGTAATCGTTTACGTCCGTTAGTACATAAGTGAACGTCGACCATATGAAAAACCAATGTTACATAAAATGTCTAAAAAAATTACAATACAGAAACTCAATTAGTAGTGATATTTCAAAATAAAATACATTCTTATATTTTCTTATTTATGGAAGTAGTATTTTCGATAATGTTAACTGTATTTCAACAGGATAAGTTTTTATTCTGCTTCCAAGTTATTTTTAAAATCACAAAGAAATATTAAGGATGTATGAGCTTTTGATTGAAACCATGGATCGATCGATGTCAGACCACCACTGAAAATCTGGAACCACTGGACGGTCATTTCGTCCTAGTATGGGAGCATGTGCTCACTAGGGACTAGCTTAGTGAGGGAATTCTCGGAGTTCTAATGAGAAGCCATGATCATTGGAGCTAATCCAAATCAGGGAAACAGGTATTTATCTCAGTACAATGGAGGTTGGTCACGCAATTTAGTGGATTGGTTGAAGTCAGACATTAATACCGTTGGATGTCGGCTCGGTGGTCTAGAAGTTTAGTGTTAACGTGCGAAACCTAAGGTCCTGGGTTTGAATCCCATGTGCAGGATCGTGGGGAGTCCCGTACTAGGGCGAAACGGCCATCCAGCAATCTTAGATTCATAATGGTGATCTAACATCGATCGATTCATAATCTCAGTCTCCACAACCCCATACTAATTTATGAGTTTTCAAGTTTTTTCCTCTTCTGTCCTATTGTATGTCACTCATAATCTTGCATTATATATTTTACAAATTTCAAGTTATTCAAAAAGAACCCAAGTAAACTTTCAGACCAGAATCATTGGCTTGATCGGTTAGCTGAGTCAACGTTGATGATTGTATGAAATTTAGTGGTTATTCAGTGGATAATTAGTCAATTAATCCACCAAAATACTGAGAATCTTAGAAACTAATCTTTGAATTTTAATTCATGAATTCATATTTTATGCCTGAACTAACATGTTTAAATTATCTTCCCTTGTAGTAGCATCGTCTATCCACTAAATGTTCTTTTTCATGTATCACTGTACGTCAGCTGCTCTACACACACGAGTACTGAAGGTGAACATTACCAACATTCTTTACGTAACAATTCCGATATCTGTGATAGCCCATTTGATTATACCTATCTGGATATACTCAATTAGCTTGTTAATGCACAATTGCCAAGGTCATGTCTCGACCTCGTTATTTAAGATATTCTTTTGATTAACAATGAGATATTATTCCAGCGTGGAAGTATATTTCATACTCCGAAATTATTTGAGATGTATGATTTCAAATGTTTGTTGTTACGACCATTTACGAGGGTTTTAGATATTCATCCCAACTTGATGAGATCCAACACAAAAAAAGCCGAAGTTTAATAGGCAACTGCAACTATTATGCAAGTAAGAACTCAACAGTAACATTTTGCACGCTTATTTGTAGTATTTACTTCTATAAGCAAAACACATTTTCAAAGAAAAACGACATGGACCTAATCTAATATTTCACTCATAACAAAATCTATTATTTAGACTAGCAGTTAAGTCCAACTTGCTTAAACAATGTGCTATTTAAAGCAGGTACTGTTTATTATATGATCTATTTTCAGAACTGAAGGTGGGTCAAGGTCAGTTTCAAATGTGCGCGTAAATGATAGACGGACATATCCATTGATAAACAAAAGAATTATAACTGTCCTAAATACTGGAATACTAGGGCAATAGAATTTTTGAAGAACCAATCATATGATGATGACCTCATTATTGCCAATGCCATAGAGTTAGGCGTCGACCTAGTCATGCGTAATTTCGCCTTTTCGCGTCATAATATCTACTATCCAATCTGAATTCCGAAATAATTGACCAATCAGTGACTAGATCACGACCTGGATTAAACGAACAGTATGATACAAGGACAATTCGAGTTAGATCTCTCCCCCTAGGTGTCAGAATACAAGCAAAAGCAAAAATGGCTTCAACAAATAAATACACACAGTAAAAATATTGTTTATGTCCTTATCTTATTTGAAGCGCGATTAAACATCTGTCCACCTGGCAATTGGACACTTGCTTTTTGGAATGACACAAATATCGACCATGACTGCAGCTGACTGAAATGATGGTTTTTTAAAACTCATTCCTATGTAAACAGTGTTTATTCAATGACCTAGTTTGTGGATCAATATAACCACGAGGAATTAGATAGTAGATATTCAGTGTACTAATGAAAAGTCATGTGAAGCGCCTGCAAACTAAATCATCTTAGAAGCATGTTCCTTTTACGGTAAGTAATGACCGATTTTCCTGTATATTTTAAATGAATAGTCCCCGCTACCGTGTATTTTTCTATGCATTTCTGGAATGGACTTTTTTGGTTGGCTTATATCTCACTATTTTCTGTATGGTGACCAAATCAATCCAGAACTAAACGCGTGTTTTGTTTATCATAGTATCCATTTTTTATGGGCGTACTAACTTCCCAGTCATGTCTACCTTATGGGTGATAGTACGTAACCGTGTCGGATAAAATGCGCCAAATGGGCTTGAACTGTTGGTTGATTATCTATACCGTTGTTGAATCGTAATGTTTACTTTTTTTCCACCTGACTCATGATGGTAATTTTGTTAGTTTGGTCATGGAAAACATTTTATTAACATGTTTAAGCCAATAAATAAGTTTGATTGTTGTTGATCAATAGTTTGTTATGGTTGATCCATTATTTTCGAGTGAAGTATATCGATTTACCAACTCTTGTTTGTTTATTTTCCTAAATAGCGTAAGATATACCAAACTAAATTTGAGGATGAGGGCATCCAGACTTTTTTTCAAGTAAAAGAGGTCAATTCATTCTACTTACTAGTTTAAATCTTGTGATGTATTCTAGTCAGTTGTTAACCTTACAAACTCTGCCAACTCACAGAATGATGGCTTACTTTAAAAATAGACAAATAGGTTATCAGTTATGATTGTATTTCTTGATTGTGGTTCTGCGCCAAATGATTGTTTTGTATTAATACTTTGACATGCGTCAGAAACCTATTCACTCCTATTAGAGATTATTTATGATTTGAGCATTTTAGTGTTTGATTGTCAAAAAGATATTTGGATAGAAAAAAGGAAGTCCAAGTTTCAAGCTTTGTTGTCTTCACTCAGTTATCACGTTAGTACAGAGATTAATTTTTTCGTAACTTGACAGAAGTGTATTGTTATGGAAACAACTTTCCGAATGCTTAACTGTCATTTTTAAAACAGTTTAGATTTGAATATCTTTTTTCAATAATCATGGAGATCATTCTTAAAGACCTAGTTTTTATCAGTTAAGTTGAACGATATCTTTATTACTGGTTATTCTATTGATGACACATATTCAAAGTTCTTTCTGTTCTTGCAATACAGAAAGATGTGTTCAGTTAGTTTCTAGTGTTCGCGTTAAGGTCAACCTGTATTTCCTGAATTTGGCATTGATTTTATTTATAATGATGCTCAGTTTTCACATAAAACCATTCAATAACTATAATGGGTTGTACAAGGTGGATGATATAGTTGTAGTTCTCCAATTGTTTTTGCCAAACTCCGGTAAACATTATGAAAAGAATGGTTACCAGAATGGTCATGCTCTTATCTAATGATCCTTATTTCATTCATTCTCTTGTTACAGCTTATCTAACGAGGCAATATTAAAAGGCTGTTACATGATTTGCTACAATCCATTAGTTAGAAAGTAAATGTTCGATCATATAATTTATTTTTGAATACTTTCCCAAAAGATTATGTACTGCTTTTGAATACTTATTTATCACGGAAACTATCATCATGAATTTGTTCTCTTAAATTTCATATTCTGTATGAATTTTCATGCACTCTACTGACTTAAGAGTAAAAAGTTTACAATTTATGGACAAATCATTTCCATTGCTATCTAAAGCTTTGAGTTTTTTGGTATTTTCAGAGTGGTCATATTAAGTAGGGCTACTTGATACGTCATAAATTTATGCTCAGGTTCTGTGTGTACGATTACAAAATATCTTTGTACAAATCCTTTTAAAAAAAATAATTCAATTTTAAAGTCATTTGTGCTCATTTGTTTACAGGTGTTTATGACAGTAAACAATGTTTACTATCTTTCGAGTTGATAAATTATGAGACATTTCTTTTTAAAGTAGATTGGCAAATGTTTGAATATATGTTGAACTGGATAATGTCACTGATTGTATACAATTTATGCATAATATTCGTCTTACTCGACTATTATTTCGTTGGTTTTATTTTGATCAGTAATAAGTTGATCGCTTCTAGCATCGTTTTGTCCTGTTTAGGTTAACGTTTGTCATGCTAAGATTAAACTCGGACCACCATACAGTGTGTTTCGCTTTGAAATTTACATGACTTAGGTCGATTCGTTGAACAGATAGTAAATACATCGCACGTCAGTTTGTATGGGGAATTTTTTTTCGCAGTATTGAGAAAATTTTATGGTCCATCTAGATCGAGTAAAACTGGATTTAATCTATGACGTCTGTTACGAAATGGAAATGTCTGTCTCTGTAAGCACTACAGCACAAGTATCTGGTCGTTTATGGAATCAAAGGTTATGGCTGGCATTTTAGTCCAAAGTATCTACATAGAAATTGATGTAACAGTGGATTCACTTTCACTATACAGCCAAAGAGAAGCGTATCAATAATGACTGCATATAATTATTTCTCTCAATTTGTTTACATAAATGTGCAACGAAAGGATGTATTTTGGCTGTCCTATAAGGTAGATGAAACATACAGAAAACATCATTCTATTTTAGTGACACTGCTTTTGAAATTCGAAGAGAAGCTAAAATACCAATGTGTACATAATATCTGTAGGGAACTGTGGATTTTTTAATTAGAGAGCATAAAGTAACCTAAATCAAGTGTTCACCTGTATGTTACAAATTAAAGTTGGTCACATGTATGCTTATTATTTATAGATACGTCTCATTTGGAATTTGTTTCAACTTGGTTTCTTACACGACTTCACTTCTCACCATTATTGTTATTATTCTGAATATTTCAATGGTTCATATCCTTATTTATCTACTGTATTGTTTTAGGTTTCACTTTCCTGTTTTAATATCTACAGAGTTTCTTCCTTTTTAAACCAATGTTTGAAGAAATAGTCTGAAAAGATTAATAGAAGAGTTGTTTTGAATCTATTTGTGTTTGTAGTCTACCGGTAGGTGTTTTGGACCATGGGTTTCATTCGTTTCACCCTTCATCAGTGTGGAATCTCTGTGGTTCTAGAAATTGGGCATAGTACCGATTGAATTTTAATCTGCTAACCATATTAATAAGACAACATTCACGCCTATTTACAAACAATTGAAAGCAACTTACACGTAAATCAAAATCACATGAACTGTCTTACATTCAGTTTTGTACAAAGATTTTTACAAATCTACCTTTTAGAGTTGATGGAGGAATTAGTTATTAGGTTTCCTCAAAATTAGGTTTGAAACAGAGATTACGTGACACTATTATTATTATTATTATTATTATTATTATTATTATTATTGATTTTATTTGGCCACCTTTCTCAAAACTGAATAGTAGTTTTGTACAAAGATTATTTCCGCTACTTTAATGAGGGCTGGTTGACATATGAATTAGAATATATAACTTAGATAAATGGTTTGAAATTATTCAGACACTTCTAGTGGAAATGTAATTCCTACCTGTTTGAAACTACTTCTTTTAGTAGAAACTCACCATCAAAACACCATTGGTAGCTTTCACTCATAAAATATCGCTAAACCTTCGTGACACTCACTAATATGATAAAATTTATTTAATTACTTTTGTGTGAGAACTAAAAATACTTGTGAGGATTAGTGAAATGACTCGGCTTCCTGCACCAAAATGAATGGAATAGGACTAAATGTTGGATGTTATAATCCCCCATACCATCAGTAATCATTTATGTTGTGTTCAAGTCTGTTAATATGCTTTAATTTTTACCCATAAGTTTTATAAATTAAAGTTATGTTCTATTGCTTGACTTTAAAATTAGGGTATAATTCTTTGATAGTGTTTTACTTGATAAAAACTTCATAGTTAATCAAGAAAAACTCTACAAACTTTGGAAAAGTCACCAACGATACTTAATGAAAACTGGAACCACATGTAGAGTTTGTTTGAAAAAAAAGTAAATTAATAAAAGTGGAAATGTTTCTCTATTCTTTTTTAAATTTTCTAAAAAAATTAAGTTATTTACAACAGTTGGGATCTGTCTACTGGTGTTAATTAATTTACCGTAATTTAAGTGTATAAATTTCAGTCCCATCCATTTATTTATTCGATAGATTTACTAATTTATAAATAACTTAAACACTAGGTAATTTCGTATTAATTAGCAATGATATGTATTATTAATGCTTGTTTGAACGAGAGTAATACATGTTTCTGGGTCTTGAGAAAAATAAAAATTTCAACGATTTCTTTGTATTTATTATTTGTGTTACTCTTCTTGTAAATTCTGGATTTTCAACCATTGGATAGCTGACTTTAACCTATCTCTTATATCTACGGTACAGGTAATATGAGTAGAGAATTTAATTAACTCTTCAAAGGTCTGTAGCTCATAGTTTACTACGGATATACGTATGGTATCATTGGTAAGACCATTAATATGAGAAATTAATTTGGTTATTTATTCTCTGAAGACGTGACTTACACTAAGCCACGAAACGTTAGAAAATCTAATTTTTCTACTCATTGGGATATTAGAAATATACTATTTGTTTATAACAATCTGCCCAATGCTCAATTTATTCGAAATTATCAAATCAAACCTTGATAATGATACCTATTGATATGAGAGTTTAATTTGTTTTTTCGTGGTAATGTTTTGGTATAATTAAGACGCTGACAAAATGCAGAGTCTTCTGACCACTATAAGAAACAATGCAAGCATGTTCGAGATGCGATTCTCCCCCACAAAATGCAAAATGTTACTTCAGGATTGGGTGGCATCGTCACCCGAACTAATGATAGGGAGTAAAGTGGTTGAGTGTACTGACCGCTTCACTTATCTTGGGATTCTCATCAGCTCCTGTGGTCTGGTGTGTGACTAAATCTCAGAACGGATACAGAAGGCTCGATTGGCTTGTACCAACTTCCGTCATTTATGGTGTAGGCGAGATGTCTGATTACCAACCAAAGGACAGGTTTACCGTGCAGCAGTTCGTCCCGTCCTACTTTATGGCAGTGAAACATGGCCGGTAAGAGTAGAGGATATCCGTAGGTTACTAGTATTTGAGCATAGGTGTCTTCGAAGTATTGCTCGTATATCCTGGGACCACCGAGTAAGTAACGCAGCTGTTAGGAAACGGGTACTAGGTAAGGATGGCAAATCGATTGATGACGTAGTGAAACTTCATCAGTTGAGATGGCTGGGACATATGTTACGTATGCCCAACGACCGACTGCCTCGACGTGTGATGTTCAGTGGTATAGGAGTAGGTTGGAAGAAAGCTAGGGGCGGCCAGACCAAAACATGGCACAAGTCCATGAAGTCACTGACAAGTGAACTGAGTCATGTTGGTAGGTGTAGACTACCTGGTTGGGGACCGCGAGATGATAGCAACCGATGGTTAGAGACCCTGAATGACATGGCTCAAAATCGTTTACAATGGCGCAGGTGCATCCACCCTTTGTGTTCTCCCAAATTCTAATCTTCTGAATTCTTCATGTCCCTTTCTTTCTTCTCTTTTCAAATTTATTTCACTGGATTATACTCCTTGAATAACATCTTCGAAGCCGAATGTTTCCGATTACTGCTTGTACTCTTACTAGCTCTACCACTACGGGATTTAAATCGATAACTGCATCTCTGTGCTAATTTGCTATGGCAACTCGAACTGATGTACGTACGTACGTACGAAGTTTTACGTTGTCACTGACTGACTGATAATAAAATTAAGTAGTCACTTATTATTGATATATTGATCAAAATCTTCAACTGTCTTGCGAATTCCATGGTATTTCCGTAAATATACCTCTAACCATCTGGGCTTCACTTGGCCTACAGCACACAAATATGTGTACTAATCTTGATACAAGTATTATATTTCTTTAAATTTCTCGTAAATCATTCATGATGGTTGAACTTCACGCGATGCATTTTCAGATTGAAAAAAAAAGTAAACTACGCATTTTGGAGTAGTTTGGAAGGTTAAATAAACCTTATAGACTATAGATTGTCATACTTTCGTTTTATTACACATAATTCCAAGGTTATAATTTATCAGATTGTACTCATTATTTACCCGTATTTTGGAAGTTATAATTTCTGTGTCACTATTGTTAACCAAACATCAAGATTTCAGAATAAATGAATGCTAGCAATTGCAATTATTCCAATTAATTTTATGTGACAATAATTAAAATCCTGATTATTTAGTTTGTGTATTGAGTTTAAGTCAATTATATAACTATTTTATTTTTATCTTTGTACTTTAATAAAATTGATTGTTGTTCTTTTGCACACAATCTTTTTTGTTAAAAAGTGCAACTTGATAACTATTGGAAAATTTTCGACGTTGGTATTTTTGGATGTAGTGGCGCAGTGGTCAATGTACCCAGCTTTTAACCATAAATTTGTTGGTTCGAAACTGTTTTGATTGGTCGGGTATTGATATTCGCTCTCATATAGAAGGAATGGTCGCTCACGGTTGAATATGAAATCCTGTACTTATATGATAAAACGGTCTTTGTATTCTGTTATTCAACTAGTAAACTGTAGAATTTCATTAAAATCATGAACCAATACATCCACTGCTTCCCGGTCTCCATTAGTATGGTAATTTAGATCGGTCTATGATTGCGATTCAATAAATTTTTGTTGGCACTCTGATGTTAAGTCAGTGAAAATGTTGAAGTGCTGTTTGGAAAAATGATTTCTGTATGATTCAGGAACTGAGTTATTTACTAATTTGTGTTGAAACTTTGTCGTATTCATAGGCACTGACCATAATTTTGATCAGCTAACTAGAGCATTTCGTCCGGCCTGGAGTCCACATGCACTTCCATCCTTTCTTAATTCTTTCCAGATTTTGATGCCATCAGCTCAAAGTAGCTTTAGAAACTTAATTATACTTGGGAGTCCATTCACATGGAGTATAAAAAGTTAAATACTTATTAGGAAGCCTTGGGCCACTCCACTAAGTATTGGTTTCTATGAAGAACATTTACGTCCTATTCTTGTAGTCGACGAACCACTAGGAAGACCTGAATCCGATTTATCAGAGCTGCACTAATTCCTGAGTTTCCCAAGTTTTAGTAGAAGTCTATTATGTGGTGCCTTATTAAATGATGTACTGAAGTTAACGTAAACATGACTTATTTATTTTCTATCATCAGATAACTCCGTCCATCTCTGTCTTACTATTAGGTTAGTCGTATGCGGTGTTCCTTTGTTGAGGCCATTTCATTCATTGTGTAACAAGTGTGTTGGTTTTCACCTCAGTAATAATCTTTTTGTCCATTCCTTATGATATTTTAACCACGATACTTGTGAGACTGATGAGTCGGCACTTCAAGAGAAATTGTCTTTATCCTGCCCTGTGAAATGGAGTATTAGTTGGACTCTCATTCTGCATGTAACTGGATGAATGACACTGAATATCCTAGTGAACGGGGTAGCAATATATGTCGCAATTAATCTCATAATTCTAGGGCGTATCTCATGCACTCGTGTTAAGCCTATTATCCTCGGAACATCTTACTAATTGAAGTCTACAGCGAGTAATCGACTTAGTAATATTGATTCTGGTCCTAGTCTTTCGTCAAATTCAGTTTCATGAATGAAGACCGTCCCAAAGTAATCGCACATGGCTTTTGCTTAGTTTTCCTCTATCATTTTAGACACTCATAATCAAATTGGCTATACTCTTGTTGTGTAGTTGTTATGTGCGGATAGTCCCTTTGACCGCTTAATTGAAGCCTAGTAATATCAGGGTTTGCTTTCTTACGACTCAAGGTTTAAGAAAACCTATTGACCTTTACAATCAGTTAAATTGAATTGGAGAACGATTGCGAAATATATTTTATCTGAATTTTGGGAGAATCACATTGAGTGAAAATTACCACAACAACCTAGTCAGTAATTGTACAGGAGTTTCCTACTAGATGCTGATTACATTATTTTCTGGTGACCTATAGTCTGTTTCGGTTGTAATAATGAAGTTACGAAGAGCTAAACATGATATGTATTACCTTTTTTTCTCATGGATAAGTCGAATATGGTTACAACTAAATTTACTAGTTAGCTTTCCCATATTTGGCTAAATATTTACAGATTGAATGAAATTTCTAACCTATTAATTTGTAGTTTGCAGACAATAAACAGAAATTCTTGGTTATCCTTTTACTATGTTTTTTAACTATGAAACTTGACTTTTTTTTAAAAAATGAACCTCATGGTAAATTAGTTTAATCTATTTTTGACTTCATAATTTGTTCGTGTTGTTAGGCGAATTATAAGTTAATATCAGGTGCTTTGTGGATACTATAGTAATTTCAGTAGTTGAGATCTTAAGTCGGTTGAAGCTAGATCACCTTGGTAAACCTGGAAGCACTGAACGGTCGTTTCGTCTTATTGTGGGACTCCTCAGCAGTGCGCATCTACGATCTCACCTCCCACGAGATTCGAACGCAGGACCTATCAGTCTCGCGCGCAAGCGCTTGACCACTAGACCACTGAGCCGGCATCCAACAGTGTAAATGTCTAACGTCAACTAATCAACGAAATCGAGTGATACATACACCATTGTCATCAGTGAGTTACTATCACAACAGACCTGGTTGAACTCCAGTGGTTACTGCTTCTCACTAGAACTCCAGGATATAACTCTTGAAGCCAGTCACTAGTGAACATATGTTGATTAGTATCAGTAGGGTTTTAGTGGATATTATGGTAATTTCAATGGATGAGATCACGAGTCAGCAAACGGCCATCCAGTGCTTCTAGATTTCCCATGGTGGTCTAGCTTCAACTGACCCGTGATCTCAACCATTGAAATTAAAAGTTATTCGGAGAAGGTACTGTCAGTTCTTTCACCAAAGTAGTTAAATTCTAATACCGACTTATTGTGGACAACTGAATGTGATTGTATGCGTTACAAATATTCAAACCCCACAATGGATACCAAAATATCGCCTAATAGTCTACTGACCATCTTTAAGTAACTATCAGTTTCGTTTGAGTTGTTCTTTGAATTATTGTTCTATTCATCAATAGTGCAAATGTCTTTTGGACCCCGATGGAAAGTTTGAAACCTAAAACACGAATTAATATGATTGTATACCCTAAAAATAATGAAAAGTGTTTGACACCATTTGTATTGATTGATTTTAGTGATAAATTTTTCTTCATGACAGACCACATTATTTTTTTAGTCTTAAAAGGTTTTGATATAAATTACAATAACATATTTGATTTTGTATGTGAGATTTATATTTGAAATGATCTCAGCGATTGAAATTTAAACAAATCCAACGTTTCGTCCAACTAACTTCAGGGTTATAATCAAAATCATCAAAGAAATATATAATGACTTCCCTATACTCGGCGCATCAAACTATTCGTTTTAATCTTGACGAATATTGGTATAAACATTTTTGTTTTTGTTTTTAGGATTGCAGAAGCTCTTGTAACAAGTGAAGAGTCTCATATGGCGTTGTCAAATGCTTCTGAAAATGAAACTGCTGAATGCAATCAAAATTTTCATAAGTTTTCAGAAGAGCAATCTCCAGAAGATAACAGATCATTATCTTCACCACACATCCCCGATGCTACTTTAAGTAATCAACCGGTGTTTGAAGGAAGTGAAAAGTTATCAAGAATTCGCTTGAGTTCTTCGGGTGATTCTTCTATACCTAGTCCATTGTCTTTTCCTACGAAATTTATTCCGTCGAGAAATTCAGAAATTAACCCTTATCCATCTGCTTCATTGAACCCGGTAAATGTTAACAGTATCCACCCTTCAAAGCAGGTACATCAGGGATTATTATATAATTTGCTCATTTCCAAAGAAACTTCATCACAAAATTCTACGTCTAAAACTTCGGTCTCTATTTCTCCCGGTCAGTCATTAATGGAAACTAATGAAAATATGAGTGATGTACAAACAGATAAGCCACTTTCTGACTCAACAGTGTTCATGGATTCTCATAATGCAGATACAAACATTTATCCTAGCTCAGTTAAAAGTTCTACAGTTTATTCTAATTTTCGTCATCGAGCAAACTCTCTTGGTTGTAAACTTTCTAATAACCGCCCATATACTCGACCTCATGCTTCATCTTTTGGTGCCGCTTCTGATTTTTATCCTAGCCTCAAAGCACGTTTACAGCATCGCCGTCAAATGGAAGGATCAACAACAGATTCGGTCTTTTCAAAACCAAAATATACATTATATCATCGAGCACTGTCAAAGTCACATGAAAATGCTATGAACGTTTCACATATAGACATTCGTTCGCACAGTTTAAGCGCTATCTTACCTCAAAAATCTAGTTTATCCTCATCCGGTGTATCTAGTCCCCGTGTTCCACCCCAAAGTTTTCCAGTTTATCCCAGAATGATGGCCCCCTCTCCCACTATCACTTCTCAGAGTTCAGGATATAGCTCAGCTGGCCTGCAAAAATCTCCTCATACCTCTTCACTGTCAAACGATTCAGGATCTGATGAGCCAATTGATCTCACTGGCCACTCTGTACCCATATCATTAATAACAAATACATTTTCTTTACCTACTATTACTCCCGGTGTTAATAATATTCAGAATGGAAATTTTCCTTATGTACAGTTAGCTAAAAAAACTGCTCGTCCGGTGCAAGCACGAATTACCGAGTGGTTACGGCAGATTACTGAGTTTGTGGCCCTATCTACGCCTCTTGTTTCTACTTTGAAACCAAAATTATGGACTCTTAATGATTCATCTAAACAAGAACATCATTTGAATAACAAGAATGTTGCTTTTCCTTGGTTATCATTACTTGCACAATGCTGGCAAAAACTGTTAGCCTTAAGTATGGTTGAGAATTCTTTGGATGTTGTTGTTGTTGAAGATAAATCACCATACGAAGAAAATCATCAAAACCATGAACCTGTGAACTTGGAAATCCCATGGTCTCTGCTTCTAGATATACAAAGACATGGAGAAACGAAAAACAGGAGGCCAGATCGGAAGTTTTCAAATGAACTCCTTCAATTTTTGTCAGAAATACGTCAAGCTGGTTTGAGTGCTCAGGAGTTTTATTTATTGCGTCACGTAGTTCTTCTGACTGGTATGTTCCGAATGTCCGTAATAATTAGTATCATTTTTGTACCAGATTCTTCGTGGTTTATGTTGAGTTACCTGTACTTAAAACATTTAGTCAGTTGGGTTGTACTATTATATTGGTGTACGTTTTATTGGTCGAAATGAATTTATTGTAGACCTGGCTCATAATAAGAAAAGTGTTAGAAGACTTATGTGTGAACAGCTTTTACTTTTTCAGCTGATCATATGATTTTTCCTTTATATTACTCAAAATGAGCTTCATTAACTTCAGTCTTTAACGGTTCTCACAACTTTCTCGACCAATTCATCATTGTCGCTTGATACTGAAATTCATCACAACGTGCCTAATATACGATAAAAATACTTTTCAGATAGAAATTTATCAGTAAGTAGCGAATGGAAAGGTTCACTAGCTTATATGTAGTTTTTTTCTTTTTGTGGTAAGATTTCTCGCCAATTCTGAACATCTTTCCGTACAAGTTACAATAATCTATTTACCACTTCATAAAAATATTCCTTTGTGCATTTTATTTCGGTTTTAGAGTGACACTTATATTTTATAGGAATGCATCCGTCACCCAAACATCCATACCATACAAGGCTTTCTTTTTTAAAATCGGTTTTTAATAGATGTACATGGATACGATGTTCCTAGATTATTTTCGTATTCGGATTTTAATCTTTTTTTGAAAGCTGTAGTTTGAAATTTTCAAATGCAAATTAATGTTTGGAATTCTTGTTTTAACGTGATATTTAAATAACCATGATCTTAATGTCCAGATAAGTATTCGTTAATTATCCGTTTGTCGACTTCCATTGACTAACATTTTAATTGCTGCTTTGATTTTGGATTTATTGAAATGTACTGATATATATATATATATATATATATATATATATATATATATATATATATATATATATATATATATATATATTACGAAATCATTCAAACATTGGCATAGAACGACGATAAGACGGATAACTTAGCAAGTTTCAATGCTTGGCAATATTTTTAAAGAGTTAATATAGCTCATTTACGAAGTACTGATTTATGTACTCTTTGTGCGTGTACAAGCCAATTATACTGCTTGATCACTCAAACTAGTTGCGAAAACGGGATTCTAACCTATAATTCTGTAGCTGAAAGTGTAATGCTCTAATTTTTAGGGCATCACTCAACATGAAGCTACGGAACACACTGAACAAACGCTATATTTCATGAAGTAAATCATTCCGAATGGTATTACAACATTATAATTTAGTTGGGATATTCTTGCACTTGGAGAAACTTGGGGTTGAACACTATCAAGTATTTATAACAATAACAGAACAGTCATTATGGAATGTTTTATTTGTTAGTTTTTACTACTGTCTAGTAATATGTAGTTTTTTAAAGTTTTACTTTGCCTTTCATTCTTTCTTTGCTTTTTTAAAAACAGTTGATGAACCGGATACTTTGCCTACCTTGGGTTTAAATGTCATCCGTGCTTCAAGATGCATGAACAATAGTAATAATATTAGTAGTAAAACGGATCAGTCGAATTCTGTTGCTAATTTATTAAAAGATGGAACTCAGGCTTCTATTCTTCCATCAGAAGGTGAACCGCCCACAGTGACTTTTGATTTAGCATGTTTAGCTTGTGGATTAAAAGCTCTTCGATCCATGTGTCCTTATCGAATTGCAAGTTTATTCTGCAGTCATTTACGAAATAGTTCAATATTGAATCAAACATTTATACTTGAAATGCATATAAAATATTTATTAGCCCTTAAAGACCTGCAAACGTTATCCTCTTCACAAATCACCGCTGAGGTTGTTAGTAATGGGATTAATAACAGTAATAATAGCAGTATCAACAGTAATGGTAATAGCAATAGTAAAAACAATATCAACAACAATAATAAGCATCTCATGCTTCAAAAGATACAAGTAAATAAAAAAAGTATCTTGGAACAATTGTTTGATAGTGCTTAAAAATAAACATCACAATTTGAAAACAATTATGTGTGATTGTACTAGTTCTTTATCTCCTAATAAACAATAGCACTGAAACCTAAGTACTGAAGACAGGAAATGAAAAGAGTACGGCTCCAAGAAGAAGGAAGTGTTGTCCATTAAGAAGGGTGATATCACAAACAATGTTACCAACAATTCCTCTTTCTTGGAGCTGTACTCTTTTCATTTAGTGTCTTCAATACTTAGGTTTCAATGTTATTGTTTATTAGAAGATAAAAAACTAGTACAATCACACAATTGTTTACAAATTGTGGTGTATATTTGCAAGCACTATCAAACAATTGTTCCAAGATACTTTTTTTTATTTACTTGTATCTTTTGAAGTATGGAATGTTTATTATTATTGTTGATATTGTTTGTACTGTTGTTAGCTCCATTATTGTTTTGATGATACGATACTGTCTGTGGTATAATGATATTAGTGATGATCTTATTATTGTTAATTTTACTACACATACTATGTTATAATGCCTTATTATGAAAACAAACTTTTCAAATAATAAATTTAATTTATTCTTTCTTGTTTCATCTGTTCATTTTCATTTAACTATCATTGATCTCGATTGTCTAAAAAAAACAGTCGTTAATCCCATTGCAAATATCTGATGTTCAACAATTTCATGTTGAATCATTAATTCTGAAATTGTACTGTCTAGACATTGAGTAATTGGTTGAATTATTTTGCTTGTCCATATTTAGGTCAAATATACGCTGCATAACCTTGAGATCAATTCTGCACTGTATAAACATGCCAATTTTTTCAATAAATATGAGTGGGCTTACATACTTACTTACATGATCTATGATTTATCTTGTGTTCAACTTTGTACTAATATGTATTGAATTAGAATGACTCATATTTTTATCTCAGTCGGAAAAGTCTGACTAGAATCAAACTTCTTATTAAAACCCCATCTTTTTGTTACAGTGTTAAAAATATATCAGCGACTGGTTTCAGTTTCAACTGTCAGTTAAAAAAATAGAAAATTTATTCATTAAGCGTATACAAAACACCCTGTTCTACAGTGAATACAACGTTTAAATTTGAGTTATAGGACCAATATAATCTCGTATTAAGTGTTTTCTGAAGAAATATTAGCAAAACTAACTCTGACTCGATTTAAAGGAATTCAGCTCTGGTTAGTCTCATAAATAATAAATCCAAAGGAAATTAGTGACTATATTATCAAAATGAAAATTATGAAAAAATGTGAAGTAAATAATAATAATGATAATAGAGAATATTCTAGATTCGAAGTTAGTGAGATCATAAACCTCGTATCAATACACCAGTCCAGACGCCACCTTTCTTTTTTGTGGCTGTAGTTTCGCAAACATTACCGAGGTTCGAACAAACAAATTTTGGTCGCTGTACTGTAAATTTTTGTTCAACTTCTGAATATCACATTTTTGGTAGCTGGGTAGTGTTCGCAGTCTACACAATAGTAGTAGCTCATATTGCTCTGTAGAGTTTGTTCACTGTTATTTGTGGTTTCTCATATATTATACGTCCCGTCTTGTTAATTGACTTATCTACAAAGCATTTTCATTACTCTGCTAGATATGGAGTTACTGGGATGAGCAAATTAGTTTTACGCCATCTTGAGCGACCAAGAGTTAAATATTCATTAGCTTGGTCCATGAATCTGCATATGAAACCTTAGTGTATGCACACGCTATTTAGATTATTAACAGTAATATTTATAAGTTTCACATACGGAAAGAATCCCTGAAGTAGGTAGATCTTATTTTTTTTCTTTAGCTTGTAATACTAACAGCTGTGTTCGAAATTGTAAGGTCATTTTTCCGTTGTTTTTTTATATATGAGTCAGTCAACGGGCATATAATAAACCTGTCCACTTGAGTCACCAAACAAAATGAAATTGAAGATTAGATTTTGTTCGTATTATTTCCGTTGTTTGTTATCCATGTCATTACTAATGAATACAAGATAAAATAATTTTTATATTCAGTATCTATAGGTAGAATGATTTTTAGTGAAATGATTTAGGATTTATCATTTGTCCCTTGATAATTGTCAGTAGACGCTATGTACTTAGATTTATATGCTTATTGAAACACAAGATTGTAGATTGCGGAAATACATTTTATCTAGGTGTTTACTCTACTTGTTGTTACTTGACATATTTGGAAGAATCGAACTAAAATTTGTGAGTCATAAGTTTGAGTCCTGCTCCATATAATTTAATTCAGGTATTCACCACTTATTACATACTAAACATGGTTCAAGGTTTAGTAGTCACATTTTTACATGGTGACTGGCGTCCAATAATACTTTTATTTTAGGAGGCATATTATAGGTAATAAATTATAATCACTGTAAACGTTGATAAACCATTTTTGGACCAATTTTACCTTAGGTTGTACTCAATTTTACCAGCAAGTAATGTTGAAATGTGTTCAATGGACTAATTCTGATATTCCTATATACCATAAGATCGACTAAATATTTAAATGCAACTGGAACCAGACGCCGATCTACGTTTTACTCTATCCAACTATGTTTCCAACCTGAGGGTTATCTAGTAGATAAGACTGAAGAAAGATGTTGTGGCTTGAATCTGAAACTCAGTAACTAAAGTAAAGTGTGTTAATCAAAAAGTCTTCTACCCTAAGTTACTTTACTGCTCATATATTTTCAAATTGAGACGATATTTACAATCTTCACTCGAAGGTTCATGTCTTGCAAAAATAATCCGAGTAAGGGTGTATGTATTGTATTGAATGTACTATCATGACAATATTGATCTATCAGTCTATCGCATATAGCACCAGGACTAATATTCACATTTACTATGAGCTAAGATAAAAACATTTCTATATGTTGTAGTATTTCTAAATTATGCCTTCAGTGTGAACTAAAGAGATAGCAGAAAAACAGTAAAACATTTCCCACTGGTTGTATGTTAAAAATAAATCAAAAAATGTCCTAAATACTATTCTGAAATATAAGTTTAATGTTTTGGAACCTGAAGTATCACCACACTGGTTTTTTACAGTGTCTATCCGATTTTATACGAGACCGAACTAGTAATCTCTAGGTTTTTCAGTCTTCACGTTACCGAAGTATCTAAAATTAAACAATATTCAAACTTAGGAAATTTCCATGATCCATCTCACTCAATTATGATCCATTGTGCAACTGTGACATGATTCAAGATGAGTTTCATCTGAATATGTTAATTTGGCTGTAAAAGTTCAGGTACATAGTGCGTCTGTTTAAGTTGTTCCACTCTGCTCTTGTGAAATCATACTCCTCTGATCTGATTATCCAGTTACCTATCATATTTAATAATAATTGTCTTCAGAGGATTTTTCACGATCTTGGTTAAGACATGATTCAAGGGTAATAATCCAGTAGCTTCTATACCGCTAATTATTTACCTGAACTGATACTGGATTGGAAAAACGGAGATGTGGTTAATTAATATCTCAGCTCTGTGGAGTGACAGATATCTTTCTTAAGTTGGCGCGTATCGACCCATCAAATATCCCTGAGTCGAGTTCTAGGGATTATCCTGTTCATTTACTTGAGGCATATTCGAATTATTGAGGCAGTTTACATTATTAGACCTGGATTAGAATATGGAGCAGTGACTATTTTACTGTCATTCTAAAACATTAATAACCAAAATAAATCTTTCTTGATTTCATCCTTAATCAGACTGTACCTTCCGAATAGTAAGATTCTCAACGAATCTCTAATTTGTCTTTTTGTTTTGTAAATAGTGTCATTCAACCGTGTTTAGCAAATACTTTTGGTTCTCAGCTATGTCAAAGTCTTTTATCATGCTTTACCGGCTTGTTCCTCTGCTTTCGATCGTTAGTGAGTATATTCCTTTTCTTCTGACTGATTGCTCCGGTCTACTAAATTTCTCGTCAAGTGTTTTGGTTCTACCACACAGTTTTTTTTCATATATCCATTGGCAGCTTGTTCTGCTGTAGTTTTCAGGTCTTTAATATATGAATGTTTAAAATGTGGGTTAAAAGTACAATACATGAACCTCCACATGGTTACTTGATTACATTATCTTTTTTATCAGTAAAGGGTTGTGGAGATTGGTGTATTTATTGAAATCATGAACCGATGCGAGTTAGATCTCATTCAAAAGCCTGAAATGATTGGCCGGTAGTTTCATCCTAGTAATGAACTTCTTAGCAGAGCTCATCCAAAACCTTGCACGCGGGAATTTATCCATTTGAAACTAAACTGTGTCGAGTCTGATGCAGTTAACCCATCGAATACAATGGAGAACGGTCGCGCAATGTCATTTGTGGATTGAATTTAGCTATTAATAACATTAGATGCCAACTTAAATGTATAGAGTCTGGGTGTTCATGTGCAAGGCCGTGTGCGGGTTTGTGGATGCTCATTATTGACTATTCTACTTTTTTTGTTCATTCGGTTTAGTCGGATTATACAAAAGCTGAATTATTTAAATTACAGTTTATTGATTTCCTATTTTCTGATAACTTCAACATAGCAAAGTCAGATCAATAAAATACTACATTGATTTTCATTGTAATTGTAATTCTTATCCTTCATGTAGAGATCTAGACTAATATCAATGGTTTTCTGACGATTACGCTCTAATTATAAACAGGTCAAAGGTCATTTGCATAAGTAAAATAGATTTTTCTGTATTTATATTTTTTGTCTTTTGTTAAAGCTGACTCATATAAACCGTCATTATTCAGGTCAATACATATAGACCAATTTAATTTATGTGGAAGTATGATATCAATAATAATAAGCTAAACATGGTTCAACTTTCTAGGTTTTGTATACCTTAGCTACATTTACAAATGTAAGTGAATGGAGTTCTTTTTTGTGGAATTTTCTGATCAATAATTTTCGGCTTTAATAACGAATATATAGATAAGTAATGGTATTTCTGACCATTTTACTGTTTCCATTATTCGGTAAATTTCACAAAATCACTCAAACTATTAAAAAATGAGCTAAGTAGTAGAAAGTCATATCAGTTTACTTTTACCCATAGTAAGTAACAGTGATACGTACATAAGGTCAGATAATGGAAGATATCTATTATTCAGACAATGCAAGAACTTGAATTATGAATCGTCATTTTATATAACTGCTGATTTTGTCATTCATTTCTTTGCATATGAATATAAATAAATTGTGCAAACTAAATTTCTACTAAGCATTGAGTCCCTAAATTTCTTATCACATGGGGATCTAGCTAACTTACTAGATTTTTCACACTCCCGTTATACTGTGGGTCGTAATGTGGTCACCACTACGAAAATTTAAACTATTATCTCACATAAGGGTAGAGCTTGTTGTCACTAAAGGTTTACAAAAGTTAGACTTTGGATAGCGTTAATAAGCACCGGGTATGTTACAGTGAAGACTGAAGCTTTCGTACAGATTACAATCTCGGAGATACGAAAAGGTTATAAACGTCTGATGATCTACTTAGTGGAGTTAGATAGTCTTTAATACAATCCCGGTGGTTGTATTCATGACAATCACATGTTTTATTTTATGCACCAAAATAATATCACAAGTATGTTTTGTGGTAAGAGACAAAGATATAATATAATTAAGATTCCTGCTTAAGTGTTTTCAACATTAGTAGTTTGTACTCCTCAGCTGTTCAAAGACCATTCAGTAAAAAGAATTCCTCAAATCAGTTACCAATACATCATTTTCAATTCGCAAAACGACTTGTAGTCATTGTGTTACTATGTGAAAAAACTTCCTGATTCAAATCTTTACTTAGTTATTATGCAAAATCATTCATGTGTAGGAGAAGCCTTAAAACATAAGCC
Source organism: Schistosoma margrebowiei (assembly GCA_944470205.2). Lineage (NCBI taxonomy): Eukaryota > Metazoa > Platyhelminthes > Trematoda > Strigeidida > Schistosomatidae > Schistosoma > Schistosoma margrebowiei. The sequence goes on from OX104028.1 coordinate 46,780,976, forward strand.
GTGCATTTGAAGCTTCGAAGGATATTACGTTTGTAACATATTTTGAACTACTCACTAGTAGTATAAAACATAAATAATCTAAACTACAGTTACTAATACATGAGTAAGAAATCTGAGGCTCAATGATATGAGTAATTGTTACGTATAGTTTTATTATTTAATGTAATTGACCGCCTCCAGTACAATCGAATAGAATCTAAATACCACGCATTCTTTTCCGCAAGTTGTCTTTATTATGTTTTATTTTATGTTGTTACCAACATCTCAGTGGCTAATATTTCTAATGCATAACATATTTTTTACTCCTACTACATTTAAAATGCAATGAATTTAACATAAGCTTTATATGCACTTTACATCCCTCACCGTTATTTAAGTACTACAACTAGATGTGATTACTGGAAGTAATATTTTTTCCCAACTTTTAGGCACATAGATTATTACTAGCTTTTCCTTACAAAATAAATTTATGATCTTCTATACAATTAACAAAAATGCGGCCAGATACAAATTTGTATCGGAAGATGTATATCATTCTTGCTCTTATTTATCGTCGTTTATCAATTTTTGTTAAAACTAGTTAAGAAGTTAATACATTTATGGCGTGGGCGAGATATCCGTCTATCAACCAAAAGACGTGTTTACTGCGCATCAGTTCATTCCGTCCTACTATATGGCAGTGAAACATGGCCGGTAAGAGTAGAGGACATCCGTAGGTTATTAGTATTTGATCATAGGTGTCTTCGAAATATTGCTCGTATATCCTGGGACTATCGAGTAAGTAATGCAGTTGTTAGGAAACGGGTACTAGGTAAGGATGGCAAATCGATTGATGACGTAGTGAAACTTCATCAGTTGAGATGGCTGGGACATGTGTTTCGTATGCCCAACGACCGACTGCCTCGACGTGTGATGTTAAGTGGTATAGGAGTAGGTTGGAAGAAAGCTAGGGGCGGCCAGACCAAAACATGGCACAAGTCCATAAAGTCACTGACAAGTGGACTGTTTCATGTTGGTAGGTGTAGACTACCTGGTTGGGACCGCGAGATGATAGCAACCGATGGTTAGAGACCCTGAATGACATGGCTGAAAGACGTTTACAATAGCGCAGGTGCATCCACCCTTTGTGTTCTCCCAAATTCTTATCTTCTGGATTTTCCTTGTCTCTTTTTTCCTCTTTCCAAATTTATTTCACTGGATTGTACTCCTTGAGTAACATCTTCAAAGCCGAATGTTTCCGATTACTGCTTGTAGTCTTACTAGCTCTACCACTACGGGATTTAAATCGATAACTGCATCTCTGTGCTAATTTGCTATGGCAACTCGAACTGATGTACGTACGTACGAAGTTCTACCTTGTTACTGACTGACTGAATACATAATCCTGTTTTAGGTGTCTATCCGTAAAATCCTTCCCATTATCAACAGAAACTGGCACTTTATCCAGTACATTAATACCAGACGAATCGATTACGTAACTCTCTTGGTCTACTTTGAGAGTGAGATATGCGTAAACAGTTACTGCAATCATATTTTGAAAATTGATATTACGATCATTTACACGGAAACATAAGATTAGGTGAAAAACAGACTCATAAGTGTCATATCATCGGCTTGAAGCATGTTAAAATATTACTCTCATCCTAGGACAAGTAGGAAGGTATGATTCATTCGCCGGTAAAAACTACTCTCCCACAATATGAGACGTTAATTGCCTACAATTAACATGATATTTTACCATACCATGGTCACTACCTATTAAGCCTTAAGCGAGAAGAGACTGAGTAACGAATCTAAATTCTTGATTGCTTAAAATGAGTTATAGCACGTGAATAATTGAAGTGTAAATACAACTCCAGAACGTACCAACCAATTTTTTTCGACTGTCGAAAACTAGAGAGAAATGATGTATTTGTTGTGGTTCAGGTAATTACTTAGCATTATTAAAACCACACAACCGAGTTTCATCATAAGCAGAACTCTTGGTCATCTAGATTCTTGTACTCGATGGAAAAACATACTTTTTCGCATGTATTGTTTGACGGTACAAAAATCAAAAACAATTTAAACGATGTTCGGACCTTTATTTTATGAAAGTCGATTGTTGATAGGATTTTTAAAAACTAGGTCTAACACTCAATTGTTAGTTGAACGATCGATCATCAACAAGCCTGTGACACCTGATTATGTTTATTGTGTTTCTATTCTGTTTATAAGCATGCTATTTATTACATAAAAATTATTCTGCTGACTTTGATCAATGAACTTCTATACAACTACTAAACCTCTTACTCTAGTTTGCGGGATAAGGAAGAAGGGGATACAAGTAGTCTCGTTTACGGTATTGAAGTTGGAGTTGCAAAGAGTACCTTGGCGCGCGAGAATATCGAATTTTTAGTTAGCTAGCTACTTAAATGCTTCCAAAATTAAACTAATTATTAAATACCTTAGATTTATTCCCTTTAAAGTGGATCAAACGTATTTAAAGATAAACATTAGCAAGTTCAGTTTATTGAGAAATTTCATTTTAAATAAGATCAAAATATAAGGACCATGAAACTATTTAACAGATAAGAAAAGAATCTGAAACAACTCGGAAAGACTTGTTACTTATAATTATTAAGAATATTTTCAAGACATAATGTTTGATGGAATAGGGGAATTATCGAAAAAGAAGCTAGCTGATACAATTTGTTCATCAGGATTATTGGAGATGTGAGGTTTTGGATTTCTTGTTGTTCCCCATACCCAAATCCAATATAACGCCCCGATAATAAAAAATACAGCACCAAATTCAATTTTTATGGCTAATAACCATAATAACAGAGTAATAATGAATTGTACATACCATAAATTCCAAATGGTAGTAATTCTAGCTAATTTCTACACAAAAATACGTATAATCAAGAAAATTAATAAATTTAAGTAGTTGAATGGAATATCAAAGTACTTATCGATTCTATTAAAATATATTAAATATATAAAAGTAAGCAGTCAAAATTTGTGAGAAAAAAATGAGTTTACCAATCTGTTGTTAAATTTTTCGAAAATAGAAATAAACGGATGAATAATTTATTCGATCTTTATTTTGATAGAGGTGACTAACTGTAACTGGGAAATAAAACCTAGCATAAAACTTATTTATTATTTAAACACATAAACATTGGTACAAGGAGGCACCAAGTAGGTATGCGCCACAAAAATCATTCGATTTGTGTGAGAACTGGGATACTGCCAGGGTGCCCAGACCGAAGCAGGTGGTTTTCTTAGGGGGCCACACCCCGAGCATTTGACCTAAAGGTCTGACCCACAAGGCAGTGGAGCATCGTGAGGAGATGCAGTCCCATGGTAGCCAGTGACCAACGATTAGTTCATACGCCATTAGTGCCCGTAGAACACTGGAGCCCATGTGCACCATTGGTTTAGAATCCGGTTAAAGCGCCGGACATTCGCTTTTCGTCCTCTCACTTTCGTAAACAACACCCCTGCCACGAGAAGGCAGTGAGTAGGACTTCCCTGGCAGAGGCTGTATACGCGTGACCGTGTGAGAGCATTTCAAGAGGGAGGGCGGGCCCACCCTACTCTCGGCCATACCAGGGCATTTGGGGGCAGAATGAGTGAATGGTGATGGCCAAAATTTATGGTAATCTATTACGTCAATATTTCATCAGCAACACACATTTGTCAGAAGTTTTAAATTTTCTATGGATTCTATCACTAACCACAAACTACATATTTAGTATCACAGTTGCTTATAATCCGTTCATTCAACAGAAAAGTAAGCACGCCTTGTTAGTTATGAATTAAATACTTAAACGCTGACATTAATTGATAATAACGCTTCACTGAGTCATATAAATATGTAAATAGGATTAATATACATAAACAACTAAAAGTGGTATTCTAGTACAATATAATTATAATGTAAGCGAATCAGTCATTTTTTTGCCTCAAAGATTACTTGAATGCATCTTTTTTATACTGTTATGATTCAGAACATAAATTAAAAAGAAATATATTACTGTAGATGATTCTTTTACCACAGAACTTTTGGCAGGTTCTTGAAGCACATTTATGGTTGGAGGTTTTAACTGTGGAGTTACTGGATTTGTTAGACGATAAGCATCCAATTGAGCTTTAATTTCGAAGTAAGAACGTTGTTTAGGCTCAGGTACCATGTAATTAGTCTGAAAACATTTTATTAACAGATGCACGTTACTAGGTGGGCTAGGATATATATATATATATATATACCATGGCACAATACAGTACATTAGTCACTGTTATGAAACAAGCTTGAAACCAATGATGATTTACACTATTAAACCGAAAACGCCTTGAATAGTGTTGTTTTAAGGATCTTAAGAACCATATAGAATCAAAGTAACGGTCATTGATTTCCATTTACAGACCTTCAAACCACCTTACTAATTGATTATCAAATGTAGCTTACATTTTTTAGCGCTAAAACTGAGTCTTTAAAATCGTACGTATGCAAATGAGACAATTGATCCTCAAAATTTTCTAGTTAGTTAGAGACAGCAAAGACGAACCTAAGCTATAATTATGGAAACTTTACTATGGAAGATTTAACCATATATACAGATTTCGTCAGGATTCAAAAAGAACGTGAAGACGACAAATTCATTTCTCTATATGTCAGGATGAACGGCTAGTTTTTAAACATTAACCAAGTTTAAACAATCTCGGTTTGGGGATAGTCCAGGGCTTCTGCGTAGTTCATCAACAAAACATTCAACATTCCTTTCATTGGGAAATAGGGGAGAAAGCTGACCAGTAAATTTAGTTGTAACCATATTCGACTTATCCATGAGAAAAAAAGGTAATACATATCATGTTTAGCTCTTCGTAACTTCATTATTACAACCGAAACAGACTATAGGTCACCAGAAAATAATGTAATCAGCATCTAGTAGGAAACTCCTGTACAATTACTGACTAGGTTGTTGTGGTAATTTTCACTCAATGTGATTCTCCCAAAATTCAGATAAAATATACTTCGCAATCGTTCTCCAATTCAATTTAACTGATTGTAAAGGTCAATAGGTTTTCTTAAACCTTGAGTCGTAAGAAAGCAAACCCTGATATTACTAGGCTTCAATTAAGCGGTCAAAGGGACTGTCCGCACATAACAACTACACAACAAGAGTACAGCCAATTTGATTATGAGTGTCTAAAATGATAGAGGAAAACTAAGCAAAACCATGGGCGATTAGTTTGGGACGGTCTTCATTCATGAAACTGAACTTGATGAAAGACAAGGACCAGAACCAATATTACTAAGTCGATTACTCGCTGTAGACTTCAATTAGCAAGATGTTCCAAGGATAATAGGCTTAACACGAGTGCATGAGATACGCCCTAGAATTATGAGATTAATTGCGACATATATTGCTACCCCGTTCACTAGGATATTCAGTGTCATTCATCCAGTTACATGCAGAATGAGAGTCCAACTAATACTCCATTTCACAGGGCAGGATAAAGACAATTTCTCTTGAAGTGCCGACTCATCAATCTCACAAGTATCGTGGTTAAAATATCATAAGGAATGGACGAAAAGATTATTACTGAGGTGAAAACCAACACACTTGTTACACAATGAATGAAATGGCCTCAACAAAGGAACACCGCATACGACTAACCGAATAGTAAGACAGAGATGGACGGAGTTATCTAATGATAGAAAATAAATAAGTCATGTTTACGTTAACTTCAGTACATCATTTAATAAGGCACCACATAATAGACTTCTACTAAAACTTGGGAAACTCAGGAATTAGTGCAGCTCTGATAAATCGGATTCAGGTCTTCCTAGTGGTTCGTCGACTACAAGAATAGGACGTAAATGTTCTTCATAGAAACCAATACTTAGTGGAGTGGCCCAAGGCTTCCTAATAGGTATTTAACTTTTTATACTCCATGTGAATGGACTCCCAAGTATAATTAAGTTTCTAAAGCTACTTTGAGCTGATGGCATCAAAATCTGGAAAGAATTAAGAAAGGATGGAAGTGCATGTGGACTCCAGGCCGGACGAAATGCTCTAGTTAGCTGATCAAAATTATGGTCAGTGCCTATGAATACGAATAAGTGTCAACACATATATTAGACATATACAGACAAATAACGACAGCATCGAATACGTCTGTACTATAAGTCTAGTTTCGCAATGGTCTAGGGATAATAGTGGGCCACAATCTTAAACCACGGCTCGCTGCCGAGGTAAGAGCCAAACAGTTTAGAACCTATGGGCGTCAGTATTGATATTTACTGAGCTGGATACAAAGGTGTTCATCAGGATATACACAAATTTACTGAAATCCGAACCTGAGGACCGAGTTTAGGCTGCGAGCTCACTCAAAAGAATATTCGGGTATCTTAGAAACAATGCAAAGGAGTCATAAATTTAATAAATTCCGACTTTTCATGCACAATTACTTACTTATTTACGCCTGTTACTTCCAATGGAGCATAGGCTGCCGACCAGCATTCTCCAGCCCACTCTGTCCTGGGCCTTCTTTTCTAATTCCATTTCCCGGCGTAATGTGTTCTTTGGTCTTCCTCTCATCCTTTAGCCTTCAAGATTCCATGTGAGGGCTTGCCTTGTGACGCAGTTGGGTGCTTTCCTCAATGTGTCCTATCCACTTCCAGCGCTTCTTCCTGATTTCTTCTTCCACTCGAATCTGGTTTGTTCTCTCCCACAGTAGGTTGTTGCTAAGTGTCCGGTCAACGGATCCGAAGTATTTTGCGTAGACAACTGTTAATAAACACCTGTATCTTCTGGATGATAGCTTTCGTAGTTCTCCAGGTTTCCGCCCCATACAGTAGAACTGTCTTGACATTTGTATTGAAAATTCTGACCTAGGTGTTGGTTGCTTTGAGTTCCAGACGTTCCTCAGTTGTAAATATGCTGCTCTTGCTTTACCGATCCTCGCCTTCACATCTGCATCAGATCCACCATGTTCATCAATGATGATGCCCAGATATGTAAAGGTTTTTACATCTTCCAAATCTTCTCCGTCAATTGTGATTGGATTGGTGCATGCTGTGTTGTATCGGAGAACCTTGCTCTTCCCTTTGTGTATATTGAGACCTACTGCTGCTACACTAATCGTCTCCTGCATTTGTTGTTGCGTTTGGGATAGAAGGGCCAGATCATCTGCGAAGTCTAGATCGTCCAACTGCATCCTAGATGTCCATTGTATCCCGTGCTTCCCTTCAGATGTTGACGTCTTCATGATCCAGTCGATCACCATGAGAAAGAGAAAGGGTGAGAGTAAGCAACCTTTCATGCACAATTAAGCCAGATATATTGGACCTCTTTACTCTGTCTTGTCGCAGATTAAGTGGTGGTTCGAATTTGACGTATAGAACACAAATAAATGATTTCGGATGTGATCATTCCCCTATTTTAGTTTCTACTAGATAAGGGCAACTCAACTGTGGTTATGGACGGAATAGATGCTTTCGCCTGACAGACTTCCGTACCTAGTAGCAGTGGATCACTAATGCCATTAAGTAAGAACCTAGGTTTATTAACGACAAAAGAGGGAACAGAGAATAAGCAAATCACAACGGTACAGTCCTTAATCTTTAAGAATACATCGTTTCCTCTTAAAGGACTCCTGGGAAGTCACTTGAGCTAGCTCAGTCGGCAAGGAATTCCAGTATTTAACTACTCTTAAGGAGTAGGTGTGTGTACAGTTCGTTCTGCTGTGTTGAGTCTCCAGTTCCTGGGTGTTACCCCCACGGTTTGCGTTGAGACGAAGTTTAAGTGGATGTCCAGAAATGTTTAGTATACTATAAATCATAAGAAGGTCACATCTAAGACGCCTGTACTCTAATGGGTAGCGGTTCAGTGATTGATGGCGCTCTTCATAAGACTTATGAAGTCTTAAACTTCAGTCCCCGAACTTATTTCGTGGCTTGCAACTGGTTACGCTCCAGACTGTCTTTATTCTTTTGGAGTGAGGGAGGAAATACTATGTTTCTGTACTCGATGAAGCTATAATTTATGGACGAACCAATAAGATATAAGATAACAGGTGAGGGATTTGGGTGAGGAATTAATTCATTCATGTGACTAAACAGCGTCTTGGCGTTTTAACTGATGTTAATTCGTGATGAAAGCTAAATCTAGATCTTAACTCCAAGCAACCAATAAAGGGGAAAAAAAACGAAAAAGGAAAAATAAGGAGGACGAAGGCTTAAATAAAGGGGAAATTTCGTTTTTTGCCTTAATGTCAGTTATTTAAGGTAAATGTCAATTCTTCTTCCTTACGTCGTGTATTTAGGGGATATTTGTCGACAATTACACGTAACGCACTGTGTTTGAATTTGCCTCATCCCATACTTATATTTTATTAACGTCAACAAAATTATGCATCGCTTAATAAAAAAGCAAAGCTATTGCCGTAAACACAAGTAACAAAATACAAACACGGGGATTTGGTTGAGACACATATACACAGACTTCGTTTTTTGTTTAGCTAAATTGTTTCGACATGCTTGGTAGCCATCACAAATAACTAACGTGATGCAGGTGAGTGACGTGCTCTCTGTTCTTCATGCACATTATAACTAATTGCCTTGTTAGTCCAATACTATGAGTTCAAATAAAGTTACTGAGAGAGCTCGTAGACGTAGGGCCATTATTAACTTGTCAAGCGTCCTTGGCTGTCATAGATCAACTTATAACAGACGGTGAAATAAAATACGAACAGCTTTCATGAAAAGAACATAACTTGCTTTCGTTTGGTCGGTTTTTTAATGAAAGCTTAATCAAAAGTAGCTGACTTTAACAGTGGTGTATATTAATTGACAGCAGTCGATAGAGAAATTAATTGTGATGAGAATCCTTCAACTGTTACACCATCCACTAGCTACAGCAATCATAGGCTTCTAGGTAATAATGGCATGTATATGAAGTGAATACGTTAATATATTTCTTATAGGATGTAATGACGTTAATCTATGCTCCCAAAAGTCCGTAAATCGTAAAGAGCAGATCAACAATGTATTGATGAAGTTAATTACCAAAGGCTTTCTCAGCATCAGTGATGCTGGTCGAAATCTGAATAATTTCCGAGACCTGGTTCCGGACTTACCAAGGAGCATCAGGCGTGTCCTGAAGACATGCACAAATGTCCAACGACAGTTCATCAGCAGTGGGGTTTACTATCACGTCGGATTGAAAACCAATCTGTTAAGATATGTTGAACTTTGATTATGTACCTTTGATTTTGATACTTTAACTTTGCATAATAATGTAGATGGACTTTCTATGTCTAGGCGTTCTAATCAACATTTATGGCCTATATTAGGACGGATCATTGCCCCAAGTTTTAGTGACGTGTTCATGATAGGGATCTACGGATGGAATAGTAGACCAGCAGAATACAACGAATTTTCTAATGACACAATTTCTGAAATAGAAGAAATGACTGACGTGGGTCTGTTTAGTGCTAAGTTTATTAAATACATGCAAATTTATTTAAACATATGCCATTTTTCACGTAGAATGCGGTTTCAGTGTGGTGTGTTGTGGGAATAAAAGCGAACATAGGAGACCTTTGAGGTTATGCCAATGGTGTTCTGAAAGTTGTAGCAAAATTAGACAATTCGGTGTATATATAGGCAAAAAGTAGACAATTTAGCGATATTTGAGACACAGAGCGACAAAAAAGCAGAAGTCTTCATTATTTCCCCCGGACAGGCGAAAAAGCAGACATTTTCGCGCGTTTCCCATTTATTTCCGCTTTGTTGCTTGATTGAGTAACCACCAATTGTATATCATAATTGTAAATACTCATATTGCTTTATAGCCGACATTTAGTCATAATTAAAAGGTGAGTCACTTTAGAGTCGCTCAAAGGGCGTACACAAATTATATTCTCACCACACAGTCGCAGAAACTTACAAGACAATAATTAATATAAGTTATTACCCCTCAAAACACTAGTTTGAACCACTGGCATTGAAGAGCCTTATCAATATCCAATATCATTGCAGTGATCTAGATTCAAAACAGTGATTGAAGAGCGCTCGCTTCTTGTTGATTTGGTGGGGCTCAAACGTCCGATGATGTCCAGTGCTGGATTGTCTATCACCTTAACTCTATTCGACTCAGTCAGCTCTGAAGGTTTGGTAAGTTCGTATAAATTTTTATTTAAGTGTCTTTGTTTCTGTGAAGTAAAGTTTATGGAGCAAGTAAACATCACATGAACAAAAAAGAGGTTTTATTTAAAAGAAGAGGTTGGTTAGATAATGTTTGTGGAATAATAAAAGAGGAAATATTCGAATCCTGTACTTAAGGTTAATGAGATTGTTTTAAGAAATAATTAAATAATTTAATAACAATCTTAACAATATGATACGATCGAAGTGTACGAATCGTAGATAAGTTATGAGACATGGATCAAGCGCAAATAATCCAAGTGGGAGATGATAACGAGGATCACTTAAATTTATTGTTGTTAAAACCGCTTCACTTTCATCTGGTTTGGCAGAATGATTGACGATTTCACTGCTCGAATTACTGAATGATTTATTGCTATCACAGTCAGGTTGATTATTTTGTATACTATCTGAATTGTCAACAACTTGAGTATCCCGTACAGATTGTGGGACTTTAATTACATTTGACAAGTGATCACGTTCAAGAATTTGGTGATACTGACTTGGTTTGGCGTCGTCTCCCTATGATAAATATAATGGAGTTTGATGAGATGGACACTGCACATATATTATCATTAATATAACTAATAACAAGAAGGTTAAAGGGTTTGAAATTTATACTGATTTACAAGAAAATTTTGTAATGAATTAGAGGACTGCACTGACAAAACAGTGTACGACTTCACATAAAAGTACTGAAGTTCAAGATGCTGGCAATGGGTAGGGGTAAAATGAGAGAGAAAAATACAAACAAGGAATAAATAAACTATTCAGAATTCAAAAAAGTGATTAATGAACACGTCCGCCCTGTAGTGGTGAATTTTGTGAGCCGCCACTGACCTTTCTTATTTTAAAGAACCTCAGTTGGAAAGTATACGTAATTGATTTGTTAGGTTCTATGTTGCTTATGATTGACAAACTAACGTGCGCGGATACCATGAGGTGATTTGACCACACTTTTTTCAATCTACTAATATCAGTGGTTGTTAAACATTTGTAATACATATCACAGCCAGTACATTTGGCACAATAGTACAGTGAATGAGTTGGCTCATGTAACTGTAGCTCTGAATTTTGCCTCAACACTTCATATTCAGTTCAACTTATGGCATTGATGTTTGGAACATAGTTATGATCGGATACCTATAACTCTGCCGTCACATGTCTTCAATAAGGTAAATATTATACAACATTAAGGAAGAACAGATTACATTCCCATGCAATAAACTTTTGCTTCCTGACAATACCAACAATTAAGGTGTCAGCAGTTGCGAGTAATTTTTGTCTGTTGTGGAGTTTAAGTGAAATCGAGCAATCTATAACAAAACTGGTTGAGTACTCAGAATAACAGGGGAAAATAAATACTGGTGCAATAAATTATAATTTAGTGTTTCGAATAATGACTGTCAAACTAATTTACAAATACTTGATATTGTTTTATTTGAATCTTCCCATTGATGTTTTAGGACTGAAGTTGATCAGTCTCTTATTGGCATATGGAAATTAAGGCAATATCGAGGCATACGCACAGTATGCAACATTTTGACCCCTTGTCTTAACTTTTTTAAAAGGATTTTCTGATAAAATCTCCGATACATCAGGATCTTTATGTCTAAAGCGAAATATAACAATCAAGGTTAATTTTAAATACGGTTTAAAGAAAATAAAATTTTAAAAAGTAGTGACATGTAAAAAGATTTCAGTTCATATATTAAAAAGTTTATGAGAATGAACTTGTAGTGACTCACTTTTATCACGAGAACACGATTGGTTTATTAAAAACAATTATTATTATAACCAATTGTACCAGTGACTGTTTTAATGTGCTTTTGCTTAATTGTGCTAAAAAGCATCCATTATTCACACACTTTGATTGTGACTTCGCGCCGATTCGGTTACGTTCTGTAACCAAGCTTGTATCCTGGCACGATCTCGGTATCCTTCCGATACCACGAGATCGCCAGCAAATATATCTCGACTTGGTCCACTAACTGCCTTCTGATATTTGGCTTCCGGGGGATTTTATGGAGTCATTTGGCACGCGTTTCTTGGTAGCAGTGTTCATAGTCCATTACGACTCGACGCCACGCTACAAACTAATTTTCCAGTTACTGGAAACCTATCAGGAACTACATACGTATTTGTGTACCAGGTTATAAGTGTTAATCATCGGGCAGTAGCAAATAATGTTGCAAATGAGCCAGGCTACCCGCTTGCCGAGAAAATTGACGAATTAATTCATGAAGGAATATTAATGTTTAAGAGTTTTGTATATCGAGAACTATTTTTTAATGATTAAGTAGACAACCAAGTGAATCATGGATAGATTGACTATCAAAGAATACTACATGACCAAGTTGTGGCCGACGTTAAATACATCACATACAAAGGGGAATCTAACGAGACAAATTCAACAACGAAAATAATAAAAGCGTGAATATGAACGGATAATAATGAAATGTTTTTGAGGTATAAAGAGTTTTCACAGTTAGGTACTACGTAAGTAAAACGCTCAGATTCCACCACTACAAGACATCCAACCAGAAATTTCACACTGATCAAAAGAATACCACCATTGATCAATCTTCTACGTCAACCCAAACCACCATATTCCTTGGTGCAACACTAATCAACTGTACAAGTCAATCCTTAAAGCGCTGGTACCCACTTAGTCAAATGAAAAACACATGTCAAACACTTTTAGTTCCCTTTCTCCAAGTCATTTCGGAGAGTTATCCATAAGCGGTTTTATCCATTAAGAGTAGATTATGCATATACAGTTATTCGAAATGAGAACTTATAATATATGTCTCAAGGAAAAATTGAAGGCGGGAACAAAAGTTGAGAAATTTAAGATCAAACGCAACAATCAATATAAAGTATAATAACCTTAAATACCAAAAACGATAAACACTGGAGATATTGTCAGTAACGAAATAAGTTTAGCTTATAAGAATATAAGATTTGAACACCATAACATATTAGCGAAAACAGCCACACTTATTTTGAATACCTTGGGAGATCATTTACTTATCAAATTACTATGTCTGCTTTGAAAACTGTGTAACACATAGAGTGTTACCGATGAAATATATTAGGAAGCATGAATACATAGGATATTGAGATTCCATCACTGAATGGTCCAGTCCTTGGCACACGTTTACCTGGTGATCGTTGGTTGTCCTTGTCTTTAACAAGGATTGATGATCTGTCCAATATTCAGTAACCCAACCGACGGATGATTTGGCTGGGGCTCAGTGATATTTCATTCGCTCTACAGTAATCTATGGGTTAGGCCTCCTCTAGGACCTGTCAACTAGGGAGCCCAGTAGTGAATTAGTCTGGTAGAGCTTAATTACCTTCTTACGCTTGTTACTCCTCGTGTAGGAGCGTAGGCTACCCAACAACATTCTCCATCCATCTCTATCCTGGACAATCTATTCCGGTTGTTTACAATTGCTATCCACTATTTTCATGTCTGCTTACAGTTCAAAACGCAGTGTGAAGGCAGAGCTTGCGTTGTGATGCGGTTTGTTTATTTCCGTAATGCACATTCTATCCGCCTCCAGCGTCTTTTCTTTACTTCCTCTTCAGCTGGACGTTGGCTTGTTCTCTCCTACAATAGGGTGTTGTTGATGGTATTCGGTCGACAGAGACTGAGTACCTTGCGTAGACAACTGTTTATAAATACATTATGTTTGTACTAGTTCTCCAAGTTCTAACTCCACACAGTAAAACTCCTTAGTTGAAATTAAGACTTTGATATTGGTTGATAGTTTTTTTTGAGTTTCACCTGTTCTTCAATTGTAGAATCTCGGCCCTTGCTTCGCCAATCCTCATCTTTACGTCTGCATCTGATCCACCATTTTCATCGATGATGCTTTCCAGATATATAAAAACTACGATCTCTTTAAGGTATTCGTTATCAAGTGTGATTGGGTTGATGTTCTTCGAGTTGTTTTTCAGGATATTGGACCTTCCCTTGTGTATGTCAAGGTCTACTGATGCAGAGGCTGCTCCTATACTGTCTGCTTTGATCTACACCTGTGTGCGTATGGGATAGAAGAGTCAGGTCATCTGCAAAGTCCAAATCGTCTAGTTTTATCCAAGTTGTCGATCGTATTTTTATGACCATATTCATACAATAATTCATAATTATATAATTACATATATTCATTTTGACTATACGATCAAACTATACTCTGTCACTTTGAAACCATATGTAATCTTATTTGACGAAGATTTGCATTTCATATCTGTATTCTTTTCCTTAAGGAATATATGGTTATATCGTGTTTGAATGCTTTAACCCACGTACTTTATGTATCTACAGGATCTATTCAAACCTCTACCTAATATCAAGAAATATATACAACCGTGTATGTTAAAGGACTGTATTCACTATTTTATGAACTATCATTTAAATTGTATTTGGATACTATAAATCATTTAATTTCTGAAGCTACCTGTCCAATTCGGTGAGTCTGTCATAGTTTTTTTTACAGTATTTTTTTTCCAAAATGCTGTTCAAGAAGCAACATAATAATCTTAGACAGTAATAATCTTCTAAACCACTTGTCTCTGCACCTCCCAATTTTTACTAATACGGACTTTCAGTTTATATATGTATCACGTACCGTACTTTTTTGATTGTTTGATACTAATTATCGACATTTCTAAATTAGTTTACCATATAAGGCTATCTTTCATGTCATATGTGTTAAAATTTATACAACTTGCTCCATTATATTCTATTTTGCCTTCGCACAAATACTGACATAAATACTTCATCTCCACTACTATCTTCCTGCCATTGTCATCTTCTGTTTTTAACACCACTAATCCTCACGATACATTGACTCTTGGCTAAAACATAGATTTTGATTTTTAGACTAACTTGAGCCCTCGGAATTGATTTCTTTTCACCCCTTTCTATTTCCAACATTCTGTTCAATCCACTTGCTATACGTCACTTTCTTATCATGCCACAAAAGAAAATGAAGACCACTGCTTCTAGGTGTTTAGCCAAACGTAGGAAAACGACACAATTTAACACCACAACTGACACGATTTCCAACAGTTTCAACGAGACGAGCCACTCCGTTCATCCGGAAGCAGACAAGCTTTTACCAGTTGTCTCCATTCCAGACATGTTGAAAACTCTAAAGGGAAACAGTGATGATAATCGCAACTGCAACCATATGGATGCTATTAAAAAGTTGCAAGTAGACATGAACATTCTCAATCCGCTTAAATTTCTCATCAACCCCAACCTCACAGAGACTCCAGATCAAATGAATGACATAATTATTTTCCTAGATCGTGTTGCATCAGAGGTATTTGAAAGAATAAGACGATCTAGTAATGCAATTGTGTTTAATATACCGGATACACATGCCCTTAGAAATATCAAATCTAGTCTGCTTAGAGCGCGCAATATGACACACGTACCATGTGTATGCACAAGATTAAAAAGAAGTCATCCTGGTATGCACTCACCGATCTTGTTCAAATTCAACTCATCTGTAGACGCCAGTGAATTTTTAAATTCCTCCGATTCATTGAGACAAAAAGAGATTTTCAAGGATATTAAGACTCTTTCGGATAAAACACCATGCCAGCGAAAAGCAGGAAGAGATAACTACAGACCACCAGCGTCAAACTCTTAAACGCATCATAATCCTAATGGTCGTAAAGTTAAGTCCGATTCTAAGAGGACGTCTAGCTTAACAATTTTGCCGTTACCGAAAAACTCTTCTGAATCTCCTAAAGTACAAAACCCAGAAGAAAGTAATCCCGATGTAGGTGGTGTCCATCCTCTTAAGAATGTTGATTTAGATTCAACCCGAAGTAGTTGTGCTGATGAAGAATGGGATAACACAATCCAAACCCCTGTTAGTGCAACAATTAGTTACAATAACTGTGCAACAGATAACAGGTAAACTAATCATAACATTCATATAACTGACCACGCACTTAACGTTGATATATTCGAACCTCGCAAACCATCGCAAGTATGTTTAACAGTACACAATCCTCTCCAACATATGAAGAAGCCGAAATCAACCATAAACCTTGGAAATAAACGTCTTAAATACGTTACCCATACGTCAGGTATAAATAGTTATCTGAATTGTAATTGGCCACTTGGTCACAATCATAGACCTGATAGCCTTCTCGGTCCGGCTCCCAATATGTACACTATGCCCTTATCAGATGTTATGTCCAATAGCAATGAGAAAACTTTTTTTGTAATTCCGCCGGCTTTCCTGCCGACAACGGTAAACATATTTCACATGATGACAAAGTGGTTGAATCTATTTCCCCTCGCAACACGACTCTTACCTTAGCTAATCCTATGAGTAATCATGGAACTGCCATTTGCGATTTATACTCTAACCTGCTTCACTATGATGACTCTGAGTTTCTTATTCTTTCGTTCAATGCCCGCTCTCTGTCCAATAAAATTATTCATCTTAAAACTCTTTTATTCCTTGTAAATCCAACCATTGTACTTATTACGGAAACGTGGTATAATTCATCTATATACGATCATTCCTTGAATGTAGATAACTACATTTCTTTAGAACCGATAGATGTTATGGAATAGGAGGCGGTACAATTATCTATGTCCGTTCAGACATACAAGCGTGCAAATTTGAGGATAAATCCCTTGATGCTATAGAAGACTCCACTTGGGTTACTGTAAACTGTGGATCCCAAAATTATTTACTGGTGGGATGCATATATAGACCACCTCATGCGGATACTAAGTTTGACAGATTACTAACAAACATATTTTCTATTGCTTCGCATCAACCGCATACATTTAAAATCATCGGAGGTGATTTTAATCTGCCAAAAATTACATGGGGCTTGACTCCGGTACCAGGTCGATATAACAAGCTAGTTGAAACATTAGAAATTTGTGGATGGATTCAACAGGTCCGAAAACCAACTAGGGGGAATAATACACTTGATTTATTGTTCACAATCAACATAGACTCTATCTCATTGCATACCAGTCATGAGTTTTTTATGAGTGACCATAGAGTTGTATTGAGTATTATTCACTCTGTAAACGCCATACAATTGAACTCTAAAGCTTCAATGACCTTCCAGAGCAGACATTTTGATCAACAAACATGGAAACGGACTGAAACTCTCATTCAATGTTTACCATGGGAAACTTTTTTGACCACAAATAATGTTGACGTTGCGCTTTCCAATCTATATCACAACCTGGTATATTGTCTTGACTGCACTGCTCCAATTATTGGCCGTGTGGCTTATAATGCTAATAGGGGCCAAAATACTTTTAAAAGAAAGCTGAGGAAATTAAAATGCCGCTACTACGAGCAGAATGATGTGTATGCACTTTAGAGTATACTTAAATTAATCGACAGAAATGCTTCATCTAAACGTAAGTATTTCATGAATATAAAAAATAAATCTCTACGTAGTAAAAGCCCAGAATTATCAATACTTCGACTTTTTAAATCCCGTGTAAAGTCGAATTCCCTTGGCACGACCAAATTCTTCATAGTTAACGGAAGCATTGTTAACGACCCTGATATTATTTGCGAACAATTCAGCAAGCACTTCTCGCAGTGCTACAAAACTGGAACTGAAAGCTCCAGCATTACATTTCCAATGCTAACATCCAGACATCTGTCGAAAATTGATTTCACACACTCCGCCATCAAGCAGGCCATAACTGCCCTGAAAAAGTCTTATGATGGTGGACCTGACGGGATACCTACATCATTTGTGAAATATGGAAGTAGAGAATTTCCACTATTTTGTTTGAAACATTTCAATCTATCTATGGAATATGGGACCTATCCATCTGTATGGAAAACATCCCTTATCACCCCTAGATTCAAAACAGGACCACGTAGTGATATTATTAACTATAGGTCAATTAATTTGACATCCGTGCTCTCAAGAACCATGGAAAAAATCATCCACAAACAGCTACTATCATTTTCGCTTTCAGCTAGTCTGATCAGCCCATCCCAACACGGGTTCATGACTAAACGCTCATGTTTCACATCGCACCTGAAGTTTTTTGATCAAATTACACAGAGAAGAGATGTTGGTCAGTCAGTGATAATTCTTTACTTCGATTTGAGTAAGGCTTTCGAAAGTGTCTCACACAAACTTCTTCTTTTAAAACTCTCTTCATTTGGCATACAGAATCCCCTTTTATCTTGGCTCAAATCTTTTTTAGAAGAACGTAGCCAAATTGTTCGCTTTGTTTCTTGCTACTCTAAACCTGTAAATGTAACCAGTGGGGTTATACAAGGAAGTGTGTTTGGTCCATTACTTTTTCTCCTATTTATCAATGATGTGTGTTCCCTCTTTCAGTATGGTAAGCCTTTCCTTTCTGCTGATGATCTGAAAGTAGTTTATTCATTCTCTTCTCCCACAAAAGAAAGCTATATTTCAGCGGTAATCCAGGAGGAAATTAACAAGTTGTACGAATGGACTATTTCGTGGAATATGCCACTTAATGTTGACAAAAGTGAATTTATTCACATTGATCGCTGTCTTAACTTAAATCTGACTGTACAGACACATACACTCAAACCTTTCAACACTGTTCGTGACGGGTTTAACATGTAGCAACAGTCTGAACGTTTCTGAGCACATTATATCTCAAGTATCCAAAGCTAGAAAGCTCATCGGATTGATATTAATAAACTTCAATAATATCGAATCAAGATTGTTACTATACAGAAAATGTATCTTACCCATTCTTGAATATGGTATTTTAGTTTACAGTAATTGTAGACATAATGATCTGATTAGAATTGAAGGTGTTCAAAGAAAGTTCACCAAAGCTGTTCTGGGGTATTCCGATAACAAAGACTATTACCAAAGATGTCAACAACTCAACTTAGGACCTCTTTGGATCAGACGTATCAAATTAAATCTTGTCTTTATCTACCGGCTTATTAACGGTATTTCCTACTCTTCGGTATCTACCCCTTCATACCTTATGATATCATCCCACAATCTACGCAATAAGGAGAACATTCTAGCGATTCCAAGAACCCACGCAAACTTACGTCAGAATTGTTTCCTGATTCGCTACTCAACCATGTGGAACAGACTGCCAGTGAACCTCCGTTGCAGTGAAACTACAACCCGGTTCAAAAGTCTCCTTGACGATTTTCTTTCCGAAAGTGGATTACGTCACCTATTGAATATCAATGTATTCAATAATGATTTATACAAACAAGGTCCGTCATCTATTTAATTGCTTGAAAAGCAAAATAAAAACTTTAAATCTTTTCACGTCTATTTTGTTTTATTTCTCTTTATCTTAATATATGAAGTCTGCTTATGTTCGTGTTTATCATTATTACTGTTATTAATATCATTATTAGTTCCCCGACACATTAGGTATTCTTTTTATCTCTTCTTATCCTTCTAAACATATTTAACTCCAGATTGTCCTTTGAAATCAATTTTGACTTTCATAGCATCAATTTTAATTATTATTGCACAAATATTTATACTAATATCCGATTTCATTCTGTATACTATTACATAAATCTAAATGTATTCATCCGAGTGCTTTAAAGGATTTTTTCAATTGATTGTTTCCTTTTGAGGTTGATATTCATTACACAATTATTATTCTTATCATGGATGAAACTTTACACTAAGTGTTCACTTTTTCCTCTCTCTTCTTCTCTTCTAAATAAATCTTATTCTTAAGATTAAGAAGTTTGTAATTAAGACAATAACTTGTGTTACACTTTAATTAACTTCTCAGATTCGTTTTATCTTCACTATGCATATATGACTCATACATAGTGATATTTTATTATCCTTTTCACTTAATTGTGACTTTCATAGCATCACTCCAAACTATAACTGCACAAACATTTATTTTAGCGTCATATCTTACTACAATGATAAATTATTTTTTGTTACTAATTTAACGATACACACATAGTCGTTTATTCTTGTTCTGTGTTTATAAACACGTCTATTACACTGTTTGCGTATTTCACGTCTCCTTTATTTCTATTCCCTTATTTTCACCAGTTCCTTCTTTAAACTCAATTCAATATTCTTCTCAATTACACAGACCTGATTTATTATTATTAATATTCTACTGTTATTATTCTACATTTTTTTAATATGGCAAGTATAATGCTAACATTATTGAAAATTGTGTATTATTGCATTTTCTGAAGAAACCTGAAATGGTTTCTTTACAACATTTATGTACCAATAAGATGTTTGTGAATATTAATAATAATAATAATATTCCGTACTTCCCTCTAGACATTATCGTGGTTTTCTTGATCCAGTCAACCATTAGAAGAAAGAGTCGTGTTTACGAAGTCTATTAAAGTTTCTTTAACTATATGCTGCTCTTCTAACTCTCTCTATACATTGTGTGTGGGTATTTGTGAGCTTTCTTGGTAATAAAATAGACCAGCAATGTGCATTTCACACAAACGTGCTGTTGCTGAACAAGGTTATTCACAAATTCAGCGATAAGCACTGACTGTGTTTTCAGCTGTTATAAGACTTCATAAATATGTATTCTAAAAAACTTCACTAACATTACAGATCACGGGACTTTAAAGTTTGTTTATCATCCTGAAAAATCCTGAGCAGGTTTCTCAGCTGATATGATTCAACGATGGACTATTGCTTAGAGTGCCTATGGCTATACTATTCAGCACATGAGTGTCAAACAAATCCTACATATTGACTACATAACTTGACAGTCACTACCAGATAAACCTTTTAATAATCCGGGCTGTTTGTTAGTGCAACCTTTACCGGTCTGACGTCCAGATCTCATTAGAGAAACCCGTAGATACTTTGGATTTATACATAGTGGTGCACGAAAAGATTGGAATAGTAATCCAAGACGTAGATTTCTTACCTATTTTTTTTTTAAAGCCAAATGAGTTATCCAATACCCCTGATGGCATTTTACGCCCAAATGATCGTATTGTTACTCCTTCTTCATTATGGAAATCTGTTTGCGAAGATCCTCATAGTGTACATTTTGGTGTTTACAAAGGGAATTCCTTGAGAAGGCCCATATGTCGGTGGCCGGAGATAAATAAGGATATATGTCGTACAGCAAATGATTGTGGAAGATGTCATAGGTAGAACAATTATCATTTGAAGTGAACTCCAAAGTCAGTATCGTCTGAAGGATGGCAGAGAATTCATGAAGGCTACCGTAGTTTGTTTTCGACAAATACTATGCACTTGTTGTCGTCGATGCTTTTTCTCAACTTTGCCAAATTTTGACTTGATGGTTTAAGCATTAAGTTTATTTTTTAGTCGTGAGAGTTTTAATAATAATAATAATATATTTCTGCATGTGCAGGTACACACCGTTTTTACAGGCATGATCTATAAATTACAACATTTGTTGGTTCACAAAATGTTTCCCAAATTATTAAGTTTATAGTTGTTATAAAGTGAAATCGTAGAGCCCTTGCTGTGAACTATGACCTTGAGAAGACGCGTACATCAAGTTTTTTCCAAACGTCAGAAGTTTCATAGCTGTGCTCTCAGAGCAAATTGCTGAAGAGGAAAAAGGAGAAACAGAAGAGCAGCAAGGCACTTGGATATGAACGCCAAACGTTGCTTAACATAGTGTAGTAGAACGGACAGAGGTATAATAAATTAGAATAAATTCATATTATGTCTTGTTAGTGAAATGAAGTCAGAGGCTCCATATTAGCGAATGTACTAATAAAGAACAATGAGTTGTGATGTTTAACAAAATGGAGTAAGCTCACACGAAGAGAAGGAAGTCAAGGTTGGTACAAGGAAAGCGGTTTATAAGAAGGGTGTGTATATAGAGGCTGAAGTGTTAAGAATATTAATGACTACATCTTTTATTGCCTAACGTTTTTTTCCATTTTTTGTTTGTCCGATGCCAGCCACACAATCCTAGTGTAAAAATCCGAGTTAGCATGTTGTCTTAGTAGAATAGCTGATCCAGTATAATATTGGAAACATGAATTTGAGTGGTGAGCGTAGGAAAACAATTTATATCACAGATTGATTGAATTATTCTCAGTCATGAGGAGCCTGATACATACAAAATGTTCTGTCCCCACAAACACGGGTAGATTGAAGTTATCGCCCTCATCATCAATGCTTGCTGGTCAGTAACTCCACCCTCCCTCCTTTTGTGATGTTAGGCTCATTTAGGCTTATTTTTGTATATACGTCATACCTTGCACAATCCTCTGTTTCACAAACTGTTGGAAAGTACTATTTCTATGAGTACCATTTACAAGCTTATCAGGCAGTTACAAGCTATGGACTGTAGGTAAAGCATCGATGCAGTGCCTCTGTTGACTATAGTATAAAGTATAGTTTGCCAATCAGAGTATAAGCGTTAAGAAGGGTATATTGTAGGATAGTTGTTTATTTAAGCAGGCGGAAAAAGTATAGAAGTATATGAGTTGTGGATAATGGAACGAGTGGAGAAATAATATTAATTGCTAGTCAACATAGTGTACTGAGGAGTAAGAAGTTAATACAGGATAAACAGGAAGGAACTCACATTAACTTGGTGCTGATGTTATTTTCTGTTGTCCTAACCAGTTGATTGATAACAGGCTCCATATATGCACGACCACTGGTAGTAGGCGGCCGATCGTGCGGTCCTCTTGACGTTTTAGGGTGGTAGTGAGTGTCCCTTATCGACCGAGTTTAGTTTAACAGTAATGATAAGTCCAGTGAGTTACCTGTCTACTTCAAGTGAAGAAATAGGGTGGAAAAAGTAATTAATACAACTGCAAAGTAGGAGAAATAAGGCAAACTGAACTTGAAGTCCATTTTGGTCTAGACATGGAGAGAGCCTATGAAGTCTGAGTGGGGCGCAGATGTGTTCGTACGTGCAAGATCAATGCAATTGAGGGCTTGATCAAGCAGTTTTACAAACGTATGTAATTCATCTTCCATGCGAGTTTCGGAGGGAAGACTGTTCCATATTATTGCATACTTGGTGAGGAAGAAGTTTTCCCGAGTTTTTGATCTGTATTTCTCAACTTTGACCGTAGATACTTTGTTTGGAAGTCCGTATTCATGTGAATCTCGGGCAAGAATTATCTTACATGTTGAATAAGTAAGGTTTTTGAATAGTTTGAATCAGAGAATCAAATTAGACCTAAGCCTTTTCTTCCAAAGGTTCTAGCGACTGATAATGACTCTCGTTTCGCCTCAGACTTAGTTGCTACCTAGTTGATTGGTTTATGGTGTAAACATCTGTTCGCTGCTCTTATGCACCATTGTTCTAATGGTCAGATAAAAAATAATACTTATATGATTACCGCTTCAACACTTGATGATTTGGAAAAGTGAGTAGGCACATTTCTGTTGCAGTATAGAAATGTTCAACTTTCTATTGCAAAAAAGACTTTACCGAAGCTATTAAAAGGAAGAGTTTGTAATGGAATTGAACCCTAATCACATAATCCTCAAAGCAGGACGCAAGACAACTGGGAAAATAGGTACTCAACATTTGACGCGGAGAAAAACCCAACGTTGGAGAATGCGGGACGGAATTCAACTAGTTCAAATTAATCGGATGGCATGACTCGTCCTTGGAGGTATGGTCATTTTTATGTATAGTCACTTTTACTCATATTAAATGTACTGTTCAACCTTCAAACTAAATATATCCTCTATCAAATTTCAGTGATTGTTACGATACGATAAGTGACTTTTACGTCAGATCTTACAGATTATGCAGTTACATCATGACAAATCTACAGTCTTAATATTAGATCTATTATTAGAGCAGTATTAATAACGGTTAAGGTAATAATTCTACAAGTCCTCTACTCGGATATGAAGTATTTGGTATTTACATAAGTAACAACTTATTATGGTAGTAATCCTCTACCAGCTACGGAGATTTTGGTGAAGAGTGTTAAAAGAACCTATGGCTCAAATTCTGGATACCAATTACCTGGGTACATACAACGGTCAATTTGATCAAATGCAATTCAGGAACCAGATGACTCGGTTTCGATTTCAGTTCTTAATTCTATTACCATTGTGTACATTCTATATTATAGAGACTTAACCAAACAAACAGTCAGGCATGCATATTATGAACCTGAAGAGAAGACGTATAAACGGTTACAAAGATTTGAATCCTTATTATATTGTAGAGGTTGTGGTATTTGCTCCAAGTGATGATTCCCTTGTACTTGATTGTACGCTGATTGCGAATTCCAAACATAGTACGTTCACGTGTGCTCATTCAGTTGTACTTGCCTTAAAATGAGCTACTTCAGGGATTCTTATTAAAATGATATGAATGATTTCTATCATCATAGTGGCCTCATACGAAGTTACTCATGAACATAATTAGTTTCACCATAATATATATGAGGAAACTGTTTGAATTCCTCAGTGCTGGGTTTCATTTAGCCGTTTGGTTGAGTAAAATAATGTAGTTTCCAAGCATACGTAGCATCAAATTGATGCCAAGCAATTCAATGAATCCCTGAAAAGCCGAGACTAGTCTAGTAGCCAGCACCTTCTGTTGAGGGGACGAAAAACTTCAACCGAATAAGAACATAATCGGTAAAATAAGTAAATGAAAAAATATCGAAGACAGAACACGATCAGGCTTCCATAAGTTCTGATCTGCTCAATCAGCTATTTGTCGCGAATAGGTTATCATTGACCTGCAGATGCCATATAAACCAACATTTGATTTTCATCATTCAGTATTCGGCTTATAGTGGTAATCTCATGATAATTCGTACGAAGTTTGATATCATACTACTAATCTCTCAGTCTACAACACAGACATAGTGAAGCGTTTTATAGTTTTAGACCTCGGTAATGGAAGGTACGATATTAGTTATAATATTCGCTGACGTAACACATCCCCTGATGGTTTTTAAATGTGCTGCATCATATTTGGACAGTCACAGATGGCGCAATATATTCTCAGACTGAATGATCAGACTACGTACATGGCGTTTGCTAGCAGATGTAAAAATGTAGAATCATATGAGTTAGTTTAAAATCTAGTACAGACGATTATTCGTTTATAAAAGATGTGGGTTTAGGCACATTTCGCAATAAGTCATGATCTGTCACGATCATATGGAATTCCGTATCGTATGTATTGTCAGACTCATTCGAGAGCATATATGTCAAAGTTATGACATGAGAATCGAATCCCCAAAATCCAGATTCTAGGGGTCGATTTTCTCGGTTTTGAAACTACGGATTGGACAGATTCGGTCATGACAAATGACATGTATTAACGAAGTAAAACCTATGAATCTGTGTCTATAACAAGCAACTTAACATGTTCCGAATTTGTGACAATAATAAAAAAGCGCATATGTCGACAGTCTTAATTAGAATTGATACTTCATTTTTCTTGTTTGGTGACCAATCATTACCGAGTGTTTCTGGAGTAGCGCCATGTTTATTCTGCAGTCAAGTTCCGGATAAGACTTTGATGTACTATCCTAGCTCGTTTACTTCTATCACTTGTCCATGTGCTTTTTCTTCATCTTCGAAGAATAATTTCGAAAATTCTGAAGGTAAATGGTACATTTTTACAGCTCTCCGGAGCGATTTTCCAACATTTTGTTGCCAAAGTTTTACTTCATACAATGTAGTTTGTTTAATCCAGTATTTGGCAAGTCTGCATCTAGTTTGAATCACGTTGTGAGCTGGAAGAGTGTAAAAAACAACCCGTAAGAAGTAAAGACAATAGGAACAAAATTTAGCGTGAGCTATAAGTTTATTAAGCACATAAGATTCACATGTATTCGTTGATAAAGAGATATAGGCAAAAAATTGGGATATCCAATGAAAAGTCTTAAATTGAAAATGTTTTCTTAAAAACCTTACGACCCTAAACTTTCCCTATCTAAGGGTTGTGAACTAGAGATAGTCTGGGACAGGCTGAGGAGTGGTCTCTTCAGCTATTATGAGGATTGACTTAAGCTGAATAGAATACACTTCAGTGTCATATTACCTCAGTCAAAGACATACGATAGAGTCACCAAGGCCACGTTCCCGCTAATGGCACACGCTGCATAAGCAGAAAGCCCACAGAAATCATATGTCATAGCACTGATTATATAAACTTGAGAAATAGTCTGTTGCCGCAGAGGAACACCAGGTGATATGAAAAGTCGTCGGTTGTCTTTATAGCAACATATGAAGACCAAGCGCTATAATAGGAGGGATCGAAAACATGAACATTCGAATGGATCAAATTACACGAGTTTCTCTCAACATCAAGGACAACGAAGTGGGCAAGCAATGCATGACACCTTTCAGATATCAAAAGATACACAAAACAAGAGTCACGATATATATAAACACCCAATTCAAAGAAACACTACGAAGCAAGACCGAACAAACCGAGGCGATGAAAGCAAGCCAATCTTCTTCCAGTGTGAACGCCGACACCTGGTTAGAAGAGAATATGTGGGTTTTACACAGGTGCTTAAGACCAGAAACACAATCCAATCAAGGCGCTTTCGTAACTACTACACTCAGATGTCAGACAGATCATCGCGGCCAAAGACGTAGACATTTTCGTCAATATCAACGAACTGAATATAACCTTTAAAAGGTGATTCCGTAGTCGTCATATGAAAGTCAGTAAGGGCTCAGAAATGCGTAAGCATATGAGTGACGTCACGGTATGAGATGACGACGGGAAAACCTCAAACGTAGACCGCCTACTGTTAGACATCTGCCCCCAGTTGAAGGTCGTCATGTGAAAGTGCCAATCAGCAGTAGTGACCGCGGTACAGTCATATTCCATTCCATAACAAACGAGGTGCTTTAGAAGTACAAGGATACTTCTCACATTTTTCGCTTAAGAAAAGACTACAAATACATGAGTGAGTGTCTTCAAAATGCATATATTGTTGGAGGCCAACCATGGATGTACAGTGGGAGACCGCAACACATATTATTCAAAAGTATGGCCTGTGCAGTACTCTTATGATTGAAAGTATACCTATTAAATGAGTATCATATTTGAAGTGAGATACAGAACAGTTGATACGAACAAAAGAAAGCCTGAGATAAATGGGAAGCCTTTCTTAAAGATTCTGACTGTAGCCAGATTCAGTGCCAAAGTGAAGGGTGACAGAATATATTTACGTGTCAAGCTAGTAATTAAAACACGTGTTAGTATGAAATACGAACATAGGTTCATGGAAGAACGCAAATATACACGCAAAAAGGTTCGCGAACCGAAGGAGCATAACGGTGTGGAACGTTTTATTCTGGAGATAGAAGAAACCGTTAATTTCAAGGTTGAAATTTAGGATATCGGAATATCACGATATGGACATTTAGCCCCATGAGACTCAAACAACTTACGTCCCCCATCGAAATTTCCTTCCTGTTGTCTCCACAGAACGCGATATAGGAAAATTAACCGCACAACCCTTAAATGCCCGTTTAAACTACATTGAAGATGCGAGCAAAACAAACCCACATCTCTACGCAGAATCAGATTTATACTGTCACCCCAGAATTGTTTCAAACATCCTTTAGAACATGTACATGACCTCGCCTCGAAGCTTTCAATGTTGTTTTGTTGTCTACTCAAAACAGATATGAATGCCTTAGAACAGACCCAGAAATGACAAACGAAGTAGGTGATGGGGTGAGAAACAAATCCTACAGAAATGAGCTCCAATATTTGGAATTACTCTCATGGGATTATCAGAAAGTAAGAGGTGACCTGATAATGGCTCACGATACCAATTTCATCACATCACCCTTACGTGAGCACCCTACCAGAACCCCGCCATGGCGCCACTCAATACAGTGTCCGGAAAACCACACGCCGAGATGCAGGGACTCAGATACGAGCTCTCTTTTTTATCACAATTCGTTTTCCCTTTCACTGCTCTCCCAGACGAAGTGACCACCGGGCTCTTCGGTTGGTAGCTCTTAGACGAGGCCTAACCGATGGATTACGATCTCCCACCTAGACTATTTGGGCCTGATCCATATTTCGCAACTTATCTACCATTATTAGTACCACATAACTTCAGCCTATTCCAATCTCGAATATTGTCACGCATATTTACCTGTCATTCGTACATTTCGACCTTCTCTTATTGTTTAGATTACAATAAAATAACTTATTTAGTTATTTACTTTCAGAAATGGTCGTTTCCTCTTAGTTTTCGACTGCAAATCGTTTAATAATAACCTAACCGACTATGATTTATGTAATCGATCGCCTCTTTTATCACCTATAAGCCACTTCCGAAAACCTTGAGTCTCACGGAAATATTAGGAAGCGGAAAAGCGAAAAACTCAACTTCGTTATACTGGCTTATGATAAGGATATTAGACTTATTTGTGTATCGTTTTAGAATAGCATCAGAACGATGTTGTTACTATGTCAACATTATAGTCACAAATTTAAATGTTGAGGTCAAGCGATAGCCTGACACTGGAAAATTCATTGAACGCTTTTGAAAGCGAAGAGATACTTCAAGCTTTAGCAGTTGTCGGATTACTGAGTCAAGAGAAGCTTTATCTGGAGCTTACAAACGAAGCCATAAATTTCGCGAGAAAAGAAAAGTTTAGTTTTTCGCAATTATGCGCACTCGTTTCGACAATTAACAGGGTTTTGGAAGAACTTTCAAGTAGGGAGTTCAACGATAATAAGTAAAATCTTAGGTTCTCCATACGACGACATACAGAGTGTCCTAGATGTATCGGACAAAATTATGATGAGTTACTCTATTCAGGTAATGTGACGTAACTCTAAGTTTTACTGTAGAGGATTATCTCAACAGAGGCCACCCCACTGCATTGAATTATTTTCGATCGCTGATTCTTTAAAATGCGTTGAATTTCTCGTGGACTCATTGTTTAGACATTGGAGACTTTACAAGTTCGCCTTAGCTCCAACAGCACGCCTTGTACCACAGCTCATCTACGATACAAAAGGTGAGTCAGGGATTAATAATCGGCAATTGAAGTCCTAATATGCTATTTACAAATACTTCCTATAATCAACGTTCAGTTGTTTACCCGAAGATCTGTTAGTTGTGTCCCATGTATAAAAATCCTCGAAGGGATCGTAGCGAATACAGATTAAAGTTTTATTGATGAAATATAAAATCCATACGAATGTTTTTGAAATCTATAATTGTCTATTCAACTTCTGTTTGCAAGGTTCTCACTGACATTCATCATTGAAACAAAACAATATTAGGAAAATAGACTCTCTACTAAGGTTATAAACTTTATTAGTTTATATCGTTACTGTGCTTAAGCTTTATACAGCTTACAAATCGAACTTTAGCCACTGAATTTGAAACGACTCTAAGCTTCCAAACTCTTTGAAAATGAATTTTGCTATTGTAGATTTATCCCATGTGACATCATGTTTATGGATTTATTTTGGTCAGAAATTGTAAAAATGTTTTCAGATTGAAGATGTAGTGACCAATGCGTTTTAATCGGCTGACACTAAAACAATAGACTCGTGATCTAAAATAGCCCTTTTAGTATACAACATATTGAAATGTCTTGCTATTCAAACTTTCATTTAAATTCTCTTCAATTGTTTAAAACTTTTTGACAGATTATGAATCGGGAATTGTCGACTTGAAACCATCAGGTAAAATGAAAACGTGGTGAACCGAGTTGACGCCATTTTACTTTCTAGGAGCTGACTTATTATTCTCAATCTTAAAACATGCACTCGAAGATCAAATTGAAGTCAACAAACATGAAAATCAAATCGGTAATTGATTTGTGACGAATTGTTCTAAAAGGTATCCTCCTAATTCTTACATGTGGTACGTTACGTAATCACCAAAGCGAACGCTTGTAGAGAGAACTTACGAAAGCACTTACTGTTAATAAATGACTACATACACATCAAGCTTACTTCTTCGGAATCGGTTGATTATACTGGTAGAAGTCCCAAACTTACGTAGAAAGTATGTATAAAACTAAACTATGTTGTATTTCATGAAACAATTTCTATGATAGAAATTGTAAGGATACTATTTTGCGAGGTTCAAGGACTTAAAAAGATGTCGTTATGTATAATTCTAGTCTCTGTATATTCGTGATTGTTTTTCAGTTAGTTTGTGACAAAATTACAGTTACCACCAACGTCAAACAGATTAACAATTTTTTATTCTTTGTTAGAAAAGACGTAACTACAAGTGGAAATGTTCATACATTTACAGAAAATAGGAAAGCCTTCTGGTAAGACTTTTGAATAACACTTGGAAGTCAAGGAGGAAAGTGATGGTAGTCACAAGCAAGATCCTGTTCAGTATAGTTAAGAATATCAGGGAGCAATTAGGGTTCAAGAAAAAAAATCACAATTGGACTTTAAAAAACATAAAGTGAAAAGAAAATAGGTTTTATTTTTTTCGTGAGGGCTTAACTTGAGATAACGTTAACTTTACACATCCTGGGAAATTACGAGATACTTCTTCATCTTTCATTGCACGTATTAATTCTCGTTCTCTGTTGTTTGTGGATTTGTCCGACGTAAACTGGAACAACGCCATTTTCGATGCTAATTTTAGGCAAATAGAAGAAATAAAAAAATTCTATACCAATCATAAACATGAAACCATAATAAATGTCAGTCAGCTGCTCAACTAATTGAAATTTATCAAATCATTTTTGCTTTGTAGTAGCTTAATTCTATGTACCCATAGACATTTAACTGAACCCCTGGCAAATGTACATTTTCGTTTTGCTTGTCCGTGAACAGAGCGGTTAGACACGTCGTTCCTGCTGACTACGCCGTGCGTGATGTGATTGCTGTCTCAATTTTTGCTAATTATATGAAATACAATGTCCTATAAACCTTAGTAGTTGGCTTCTGACTTTACAATTCCTGACAGAAGTTGAATCAATAGTGTCTAGAACATCTGATGTTACGGAGTAACTCCAAACAGTAGTAATTTGGAGCGCGATTAGTCAAAAGATCCCTCAACCACTTCGATAAATTATAAGTCATCATATAAACATACTGTTAATAAGCTACCAACAGAGGCTATTCTAATTTTTTCTTTACAAGAAAACGATGCTCAGTAAACGAGATTTTGCAGATGCCATTTTGGAATTGCTGACATTGCATGAAGTATTACGTTGTATCGATTGAGAAGCACACTAGTTAAAATGATAGTTAACACACAGTAGCGTTTACATATTAAGTAATAAGTAGAAAATGATTTCCACGGTTTAAACAGTATATACTTTGATAATTGCATCAAATTAACATCAAAGTCCAAGAATATCATGGACTCCATGATGGATATACCAAGCTGCACAGAACAGAAATTACCTATGACTTTTGTAGACCAGTAACAGTAATGGAAAACGAAATAAAATTACGCTAGAGAATTTGTGGAGTATAATTTTGAAAATATTTTAGCGCAGTAAGAGAAAACAGGCCGAAATTATTGGTCGAGGAGAATATGTAATTTTAATTCTTTAATCATTTTCAAGCTGGAAAAATGATTATTTTAGTTGAGGATTGATAACCATTCTAAACAACAGATAATGATGGCAAAATAATTTGTAAAAAAGTGAACGGGTATACAGATGTTGTTTATCATACCTTTTCCTCGCTTTGTAGTTCCTGGGTTCAGTTTTACTCTGAACTTATACTTTAATAGAACTGAATAAGGAGCACAGACTGGAATAGCATACAATAGTAAATCATCATCATTGGGCTGACCAGTCAACGAATTTAACAATGAAGTTAAATCATCTTTCGATTCAACTGGCATATCTTCGTTATCATCATTATCATTAGTTTTTACATCATTAACTTCTAAAGATTTTAAATCCTCTTCACTTTCATCTGATTTGGCAGAATGATTGTCGATTTCACTGCTCGAATTACTGAATGATTTATTGCTATCACAGTCAGGTTGATTATTTTGTATACTATCTGAATTGTCAACAACTTGAGTATCCCGTACAGATTGTGGGACTTTAATTACATTTGACAAGTGATCACGTTCAAGAATTTGGTGATACTGACTTGGTTTGGCGTCGTCTCCCTATGATAAATATAATGGAGTTTGATGAGATGGACACTGCACATATATTATCATTAATATAACTAATAACAAGAAGGTTAAAGGGTTTGAAATTTATACTGATTTACAAGAAAATTTTGTAATGAATTAGAGGACTGCACTGACAAAACAGTGTACGACTTCACATAAAAGTACTGAAGTTCAAGATGCTGGCAATGGGTAGGGGTAAAATGAGAGAGAAAAATACAAACAAGGAATAAATAAACTATTCAGAATTCAAAAAAGTGATTAATGAACACGTCCGCCCTGTAGTGGTGAATTTTGTGAGCCGCCAATGACCTTTCTTATTTTAAAGAACCTCAGTTGGAAAGTATACGTAATTGATTTGTTAGGTTCTATGTTGCTTATGATTGACAAACTAATGTGCGCGGATACCATGAGGTGATTTGACCACACTTTTTTCAATCTACTAATATCAGTGGTTGTTAAACATTTGTAATACATATCACAGCCAGTACATTTGGCACAGTAGTACAGTGAATGAGTTGGCTCATGTAACTGTAGCTCTGAATTTTGCCTCAACACTTCATATTCAGTTTAACTTATGGCATTGATGTTTGGAACATAGTTATGATCGGATACCTATAACTCTGCCGTCACATGTCTTCAATAAGGTAAATATTATACAACATTAAGGAAGAACAGATTACATTCCCATGCAATAAACTTTTGTTTCCTGACAATACCAACAATTAAGGTGTCAGCAGTTGCGAGTAATTTTTGTCTGTTATGGAGTTTAAGTGAAATCGAGCAATCTATAACAAAACTGGTTGAGTACTCAGAATAACAGGGGAAAATAAATACTGGTGCAATAAATTATAATTTAGTGTTTCGAATAATGACTGTCAAACTAATTTACAAATACTTGATATTGTTTTATTTGAATCTTCCCATTGATGTTTTAGGACTGAAGTTGATCAGTCTCTTATTGGCAAGGCAATATCGAGGCATACGCACAGTATGCACATATGCCAATAAGAGACTGATCAACTTCAGTCCTAAAACATCAATGGGAAGATTCAAATAAAACAATATCAAGTGAATTAAACTTCACCCCATTGCACAAGCAAGTGGCTATCAGGACTCAGTAGCTAAGTGGATAACGCGATGGCGTTTGAAGCGAACGGTACTGAGTTCGAGTCCCAGAGTGAACATCAACTCTGAGATGCAGGTACATCCAGCTGACGAGTCCCAAACAGGACGAAACGCGCGTCCTGGATTTCACTGCTAGCCACTATCCATCTCGGCTTATAATAATTTACAAATAGTACGACGAGGATGAATCGACATGAAAACAGTAGTAAAAGTGTTGAAGAAAATTGATTTGTAATGAATATTGTTAAGACATTTGCGAAAATATAAACAACAGGAGTATCTGGGATGTCACATATGAGTGACGCTTTGACGGTGTAATTAATGAAGGTTCGCATGACTTAGAATTTAATTGAATGTATTTGATAACCATAAATATAAATAAAACCGTAGTTATGAATAAAGCATTCACAAGAGGTGCTAAAAACGTGCCAGTGCTGTAATAAAAATACCGAATGATATTTAAGGAAGACTCTTATGAAAATTCTATGTAATATGATTTTCTTACCTGGAGTATTTTCATACGAAGATTTCTTTCTTCGTCATCTTGTTCGTTATATTTTTGTTTAATTTTTTTTAGCTTAGCTTTCTGACCACGTTTTAAAACCGGTTGACCAGCTGATGGTAATAATGGCTCATTGAGTTTCTTGTTTACTTCAATGGTTTCTTTATTTAAATTTGTTTTCTTGGTTGGTTTCGATTTGTCAACCTTTTGACCCCTTGTCTTAACTTTTTTAAAAGGATTTTCTGATAAAATCTCCGATACATCAGGATCTTTATGTCTAAAGCGAAATATAACAATCAAGGTTAATTTTAAATACGGTTTAAAGAAAATAAAATTTTAAAAAGTAGTGACATGTAAAAAGATTTCAGTTCATATATTAAAAAGTTTATGAGAATGAACTTGTAGTGACTCACTTTTATCACGAGAACACGATTGGTTTATTAAAAACAATTATTATTATAACCAATTGTACCAGTGACTGTTTT
The DNA here is from genome assembly GCA_944470205.2 of Schistosoma margrebowiei. NCBI lineage: Eukaryota > Metazoa > Platyhelminthes > Trematoda > Strigeidida > Schistosomatidae > Schistosoma > Schistosoma margrebowiei. Next base: position 46,815,371 of record OX104028.1, read on the forward strand.
AATGTGCTTTTGCTTAATTGTGCTAAAAAGCATCCATTATTCACACACTTTGATTGTGACTTCGCGCCGATTCGGTTACGTTCTGTAACCAAGCTTGTATCCTGGCACGATCTCGGTATCCTTCCGATACCACGAGATCGCCAGCAAATATATCTCGACTTGGTCCACTAACTGCCTTCTGATATTTGGCTTCCGGGGGATTTTATGGAGTCATTTGGCACGCGTTTCTTGGTAGCAGTGTTCATAGTCCATTACGACTCGACGCCACGCTACAAACTAATTTTCCAGTTACTGGAAACCTATCAGGAACTACATACGTATTTGTGTACCAGGTTATAAGTGTTAATCATCGGGCAGTAGCAAATAATGTTGCAAATGAGCCAGGCTACCCGCTTGCCGAGAAAATTGACGAATTAATTCATGAAGGAATATTAATGTTTAAGAGTTTTGTATATCGAGAACTATTTTTTAATGATTAAGTAGACAACCAAGTGAATCATGGATAGATTGACTATCAAAGAATACTACATGACCAAGTTGTGGCCGACGTTAAATACATCACATACAAAGGGGAATCTAACGAGACAAATTCAACAACGAAAATAATAAAAGCGTGAATATGAACGGATAATAATGAAATGTTTTTGAGGTATAAAGAGTTTTCACAGTTAGGTACTACGTAAGTAAAACGCTCAGATTCCACCACTACAAGACATCCAACCAGAAATTTCACACTGATCAAAAGAATACCACCATTGATCAATCTTCTACGTCAACCCAAACCACCATATTCCTTGGTGCAACACTAATCAACTGTACAAGTCAATCCTTAAAGCGCTGGTACCCACTTAGTCAAATGAAAAGCACATGTCAAACACTTTTAGTTCCCTTTCTCCAAGTCATAAATCAACAGGCTGTCGATTTAAGAAATATTAAAAATCCCCGGATAATGCTTTGGATCGCTGTAATATATGTACTACTTAAACAACTAGTGAACTAGTATACTTAAAACTTTCTTTTATCACATGTTTGTTTTCTGCACGTTTAACGTTATTACTTATATCAAATTGATCATGCCTGTAAACTGGCGTGAATTCTGTAATTATTATTTTTCAGAATATAAATTAATTATTATATGAGAACTTATAATATATGTCTCAAGGAAAAATTGAAGGCGGGAACAAAAGTTGAGAAATTTAAGATCAAACGCAACAATCAATATAAAGTATAATAACCTTAAATACCAAAAACGATAAACACTGGAGATATTGTCAGTAACGAAATAAGTTTAGCTTATAAGAATATAAGATTTGAACACCATAACAGATTAGCGAAAACAGCCACACTTATTTTGAATACCTCGGGAGATCATTTGCTAAATCAAGTTGAAGAAAAGCATCAGGAAATTCTGTAGTTTCTTCATTATTCTGGATAGTTAATGATTCGAACTGATTAACGGGCATTTCGTAAGATGGGCTGTCTATAATGATGATGCGACGCTCTCCTTTATGTTTAGCTATAGAATCCTCATGTAACTAAAATCGTAAAACATATGGAGAAAAGAATTACAATGAGTTGCAACAAAGCATAATTTATCTGGCCCATTTAAGCTACTTTATATTTATAAAGGATAAAATCACAGTGACTAAAAACTTTTGATAGAGAATAGATGAAATGTGACCAACAATGGAATCTAGGATGTACGTTTTGCCCTATTTGGAACTTGTTAACTGGGTGTACCTACCTGGATTCTAGAGTTGATGTTCACTTCAAGACTAGAATCCAGTACCATTCACATCAAAGGCCATCGCATTATCCACTAAGTTACTGAGTCCATATAGTAATTCACATATCCAGCAAGTATGAGTTTTAATTCGAGTTACCAATAGAACGCTAAATTCTTTGTATATATATATATATATATATATATATATATATATATATATATATATATATAAGAATTGATGATAATCATAGACGAAACGAAAACCTTCTTCATAAGTGTCGAAACGCCTCAAAAAATAAAATGGTTAAATTTATTGTCTTTCATGTATTTCATTAGTTTTATTCTAATTATGCTATTTTACGACGTAATAATTAGATTTATTATTATTCCTGACTCAAAACACCTTGATTTTATAAAAACAGCCATTTCACAAAGAAATAAACATATTCGTGTCGACTTCAATAGTGTCACTTTTGTGTTACATTTTTTGAACTATCGTTGCAACTTTAATGATAACAATACAAAAAACTTTCATGTTCAACCCTACTTATGGCTGAAAAGTTAAAGTCGTCTGTAAATCTAGTAGGCACCCTTCGAATAAAACGAATTCCTATTGTTCTACAAGTCTTTTTATTCCAGCTATTTTAAGTACAGAAATGTAAACTTTTACCTTAAACATAATCCCAAATCCATAGTCGAAGGGACATGGAGGTAAATAGTTTTTCTTCCCACGTATCATAAACGCACCAGATGTAAGGTATTCACCACTTGGAGCTGTTTTTGAAACTTGATCATGATGGACCCACCAAGCTCTTGTTAGAACATGACTTTGCCATGCAGAACTTAGTACTACTGCCATATTTCCAGCTTCTAACAAGGTTTTTGGAGGGGGTATTGGTAAACTGTGTTGATGCAATAGGTCTACATAAAAAATTTAGAAAAAGAGTTTGATTGACTGTTTTAGTTAGTAGGAAGATACAGGTATACTAGTGAAGTGTTATATAGTGATATTTAGTCTTATTGAGATAACCAATGAGCAACCTAGAAGTGTACTGGCGTGTGACTTCGAATGTTATGGAAATATATAGTTGAAAGTAGACAAACTTTATGAAGTACAGGAAATCACTATGGACGTACCTATAAAGTCTATAATCATAAGTTGGATATTATTTTATTAGTATAATGTAGTAACCGTGCTTTAATTTAAAATTGTAAGTTAAAAACGATATAAGTCATTTGCCGATTACATGTTTATGTACTCGGGTTAGAGTTATATAATAGATATGAGAATTAATGATGCTACCCGGCTAGCTGGAGCGAATTAGGTGGGAAGGAGTTTGAACTAGGTACCCATATGGTTGAAAGTCGATAAGTTTAGTCAATAACCAACTATTCTACTTTCACTTACCCTGATGGTTCGAAGAATCTACCTCTTCAGAAGTTAAATGTCGGGCCTTTATTATAACAGTGCTAGCACCATGTATATCTGCATGAACAAATATATCGCCCGGTTTTAAGTAACGTTTTACCAATACTTCATTTTGTTGTGAATCATGACCAGCAACGACCAAGTAATTTTCTGAACTGATAAACCAGAAGAATTTTTCAAACCTTGTAAAATAAACAAAACTTTAGTTAAATATATGGATGCGTACAGAAAATATAATTATTTTCCCATAAATTGAAGTCAATAAAGAATGAAAATACCTATTAAGTTGTACTATACATTAAGCTCTAAATTGCAGGATTGAATCAGCAGTCTGGGCACTTAATTATCAACTTCCTCCACTTAAACTTGGACAATTGTACTGGCATACTATACTTTTTAATTGGTGTCAAGTGAATGAATACACTTAGAATTTTTATGTGGGTCTCGAAAACCCAGTATACTGATGAAAAGCGACCAAAATAAAGGTCGTGGATTAATTTGGTGCAATAACCGTTCACTTTAACATACGATTATATTTTCACAAACTCAGTTATCAATTACTTCAGTATGCTTTTACACTATATTGTTATTATTAATGGCTTTATTCAATATTATATTTTCGGTACAATATAGAATTCTCAGCATAAGGTATTTCAAAAAGTTTCTATTGCAAAAGGAAAAAAAGCGAAAGAAACTGATAACTACGTACACATACACATAAGTTGAGTAGATAAACTACCTAAAATCAAATGAAATATTTTTTAAGACGGTTTAAATCTGAATAATTTTTTAAAATTCGAAATATATTTAGGAATACAAGTTATTGACTAGGTCAATTCTAACAACCCATTCGCCACATAGTATATTTGCCAGATAAGGTGTATGTCAATCTTATCTTTATCCTTTCTCCACATTTTCAAAATGAGATTATTTGAGAAGGATCTGTTAAAGATGCTTGTGAATGGATAACACAGAACGTCAGTACGCCTTTTAAAAAGGAGGTTTGGAATTCATGAAGTCAGTCAGTCAGTAACAACGTCGAACTTCCTACGTACGTACATCAGTTTGAGTTGCCACACCACATTAGCACAAAGATGCAGTGGTCGATTCAAATCCTGTGGTGCTAGATGTAGTAAAATTATAAGCTGTAATCAGAAAAATTAGGGTTTGAAGATGTTATTCAAGGAGTATAATCCAGTGAAATAAATTTGAAAAGAGAAGAAAGAAAGGGACATGAAGAATTCAGAAGATTAGAATTTGGGAGAACACAAAGGGTGGATGCACCTGCGCCATTGTAAACGATTTTGAGCCATGTCATTCAGGGTCTCTAACCATCGGTTGCTATCATCTCGCGGTCCCCAACCAGGTAGTCTATACCTATCAACATGAAACAGTCCACTTGTCAGTGACTTCATGGACTTGTGCCATGTTTTGGTCTGGCCGCCAGTAGCTTTCTTTCAACCTACTCCTATACCACTGAACATCACACGTCAAGGCAGTCGGTCGTTGGGCATATGTAACATATGTCCCAGCCATCTCAACTGATGAAGTTTCACTACGTCATCAATCGATTTGCCATCCTTACCTAGTACCCGTTTCCTAACAACTGCATTACTTACTCGATAGTCCCAGGGTATACGAGCAATATTTCGAAGACACCTATGATCAAATACTAGTAACCTACGGATGTCCTCTACTCTTACCGGCCATGTTTCACTGCCATATAGTAGGACGGAACGAACTGATGCGCAGTAAACACGTCTTTTGGTTGATAGACGGATATCTCGCCTACGCCATAAATGACGCAAGTTAATAAAAGCTAGTCGAGCCTTCTGTATCCGTGCTGAGATTTCGTCACACACCAGACCACAATGGGAAGAGTTAAGTGATTGGAGAAATTTCCGGACATCAATTTCAGTGAAAATCGAAACACAACTATTATTCGAACCTGTGGATATAGGAAGCATGAAATCAGATGAGTGACGTACAAAAACTTCTTTAAGTCATAAACATACCACTGGTTGTCGCTTCTAATGTGTCTTTCACCTGTAAGCTCTTTAGATAGTTTACACATGCAGGGCTTTTACAAGATAGGAGTTTTCGAGCAAACATTGAGTTCAGACGTCTAATCTCTAGGTTTATTAGACCATTTAGCTTCTGAACTTCTGCATTCTTTCTTTTACCCTCCGTAATCGTTTTAGTTGTGATGTAAGTCGATAGAAACTTACAAAAACAATTTCAGTGGAACAGCAAATATCAAAACAGAATTTAAGATAAAAAGCGATATTATCAACAGTATTTTTCAGTGAGTCATCTGTAAATAATCTCCAGTTAGTCGTACGAAACATGTTTTTCAGATTTTTGATATATTCTTCTGAGTAGTTCTTGTATTTGACTTTCGTTGTCTGATGTAAGAGTGAACTCTTTCCAAGCTTGCAATATACTTTAAATAGAACACAAATTATACGATGATCAGAACTAGACAATGGAGAACGTTTGCGAGTCACATATGTCCCCACATCAATAATGAAAACCTAGTCTAAATGAGCATCCAAACAAGTGGAAAAATCTATTAAATTTTGGTGACCTGGTGATGAAAGCTACAATCACATAAATTGAAATTACCACATACGATACAAAGTGAACTACTGAAGGTAGTAACAGCAAATTCAGTGAATTCCTTAACGAGAAACAGATAACCCGGGTGATGCGCAGTCCGAAGTTACGTGGATGTTGATAACAATAGCATTTAATCAAGTTTTAGACATCTTAAAGTTTAGCATACAAAAGTAGATCAACACCAGTTTACGTTTACAAATCTAGCTGTTAATCACTCACTCAGTATTGATATTTGTTTACTATTAAATCGACCAAATTATAAGTAATGAAATGTATTAGCCAATCACTGAAAAATCTGTGTATGAAGCGCTATTTCTTTCATAAAATATATAATTTTTGTAGATATAGGTTAGACTTTGCATTCCAATTAGTTGAAGGCGAAGTCAAGAGTATTGAACCACAGTATTGAAAAGTAGTTGCAATTTCCCTTACGTTTACTGTTATGTTGGTATTTCGGATTGTGTAGCAAAGAGAGGGTAATAACACATATCCAAAACAGGATTTCAGAGCTGTGACCGGAACAAGTATAACGTTGTAGGATAATTAAAAGCCTTAGTTAAAGGAGTCAACTTTAGGCTTCTAGACAGACTGAAGTTGAGTATAAAAAAAGAGTCATCTGTTGTTCATCGTTCATAGAAGTCAGAGTTATAGAAAGATCCTAAATTTGATTATCGTGTCATATTGAAGGATGTAACAGATAAGGCACAATTTTGTCCCATTGTATCTTTGATCTCATACATGTCACTATTAACTATAACTGACTGTCGTTATAAAATAATTCATAGTGCATGCAAATAATATCAACTTATAGCAACAAATGATTGTATTGAAAAGTGTCAGGTTCAGGGAGAACGGAACTAATCTTGATAATTGACTACGAACATCTCGAAAAAGACACTTCATTTGAGAAATATTAAGAACATTTTACAAAAATGCATAAAACGAACGTATCTGTAGATATTAAGGGGTAAAGCATTAACCTTAGTCATTGCATACAGATAAACATACCACATTGGTTTACGAACTTCTGTAATTTGTGCAACAGTTTTAGCGGTTTTCATTTTCATTTCAGCATTGTGTACGGCTGATTTCAAAACCTGTTGAAGACAGTTTAGATTAAGATACTTTATATCTATTTAAATAAGAAGTTATCATTGACTAATGGGTCGATTTGGGTACAGCGATCATACAGAGTAATGCTTCGTAAACAAATTACAATTAACTCTTTAGTCTGTTGTACATACAGTCAGATGAATATCTGATTTTTTAAAAACATATTGACATGAATAGCTATTTCACCATATAATTAGAATGTATTTCTTTTTCAAGTTGCATTCAAATCTGAGCCAAATTAGATTCCATCTGGTCTAATTCTTATATTTACGCTAATGCAAATGGTTTGAGATATTAAAGTATATTTACCTAGAAATTCACGGTAAAACTGATGCCAAACACAGTAACTAATGAATAAAATGTCAACGAATAATAAATATGGAAAAGATGATGAAATCAAAGTGAACTTAACTAATTAAATGAAGCCATTGTTTGGAATCATTATCAAAACTATTTGTTTTGAACAGATTTGTATTAGGTTTTGAGCTACATTATACGCGTGAAAGCTAATAACAATACGAAGTTTCTAAAAGCAGAGTATTTTGAATCAACAACCTAATGGTGATAAGCAAAGTACTTTAAAAACAAAGCCACAACGGCTAGTACCTTTACTATGATTGTGAGTAATACCATTTATTTAATTACAAAAGGGTCGGAAACTTGGCACAAATATAAATATAAATCAATCTCAGTTGCTATATTTCAAAGGATCACAAGGAGAGGATATTAACAGATTGAAAAGCAAAAAAGTCGGATAATATTGATAGTAGCGGAAAATAAGTACAGGTAACACAGTTCACAAGTCAATAGAGGAAATAAGGAAATAAAGATAGAAAAGTACTAATCTAAAGATGTATAAGAGAATAAAAAATGAATACATCTGTGACATTAAGTTTGGTTATAATGCATACCCCAGCTACAATTTAAAGTAATAGATTGCAAGACTATTATCAGCTGTTTATTGTTTACTAAATATCCCCCTTCATTCCTTGAAACCACTACTAAGGCTATGAAACTGAAAAGAAATATTTTTCACGACAATTGCACATGATAACTAACGCAAAGCATATCATTATACTCCCTGATTTAGTTCACAGTTTACGTTGAACACTCGTGAACGACAAGATTAAAGAAGAAAACAATGGTAAAATTTTATTACTTTGCGCGAAACGCTGATAGTTTTTTCTTCTTTTTTACTAGCAGCTCGTTTCTTATCATAATATCTGGAAAAGGGAAGAAATGTGGAAAGTATAAAAAAATTGTGATGACATTCACTACTAAATGTATGAAAAATAGTAATATGTATGTTAAGTAACTTTATGAACTGATACTATGTATTTATTTGGCTACTTTTTGCCTTCTTTCATCATTCTCCTACGTTAGTAATCACTGTTAATATTAAAAGGCCACAACTGAGTATGCGAAACTGTCCCACTAAAGAACACTTTTGGAAAGTATATGGAATAAACACTACTTGTCTCAGATTAGGAGAGAAACTGCCTAATCATCAAAGAACTAGTTAACTTACTTTCGTGCATTGGTTAGAGCATTGACGTCTATATCTACAACTACTTCTGTATATTCATCTTTCTTGCCTGATTTCATTGAAATTTCGTCAATATCGCTTGAACTTTCAAAAGGATCTCTGAAATAAATGAGATGACATTTTTTGAGTATGAAAGGTTAGATACAAACAATCGAGAGGAACAAAATGCAATAATACACTACTTTAAACGTATGACAGCCTGACTTGTTTGTAATTTTAACTTGACAATATGACAGGCAAGTGGATCATCACGTTGTTTTGCGTCTTCAACGATTAATTCTAACTCTTTCCAATCTATCTGATTTGATAGTGCATGGTTGATCATGATAATAATATTGTCAACCTGAAGATAGAAATGAAATACAACTGCACTCAAAATCGGCATAACAATTATTTTAGAAATTGAAGTGATATACAGCTAATAAGTTTGGCTTTGAATTTACTTAGTATTGTGTGAATTTTCATGTATAATGCAGAACCAACTTAAGTGGGCCGAAAACAATTCTTACTATATTATGTTGTGAGTAGAATGTACAAAACTTCGAAATGAAGCTGTAGCCTATAGTATTAAAAACAAAATAAATGAGAAAAACACATTGATTACGCTGGAAGACTGACACCATAAATCCTTCAAAGTTGAAAAAATTTCAACTACTGTTCAGCACCTCTGTGGTGCTATGGGAAAGTCCTGGTGATAAGATCAGAGGCTTCACACTTGGTATAGGAGTTTATTGAGGATGGTACAATACTCAGATGCTTTAAAACGTAGGTAGAAAAGTAGTTAATATCTTCTTAATTATAACAGATGACTAATTAATTAATACAGACTTCAACTTAACGAGTTTTAAAAAGTTAGCAAGCTGAATATGAACCAGGTATTTGTTGCTTTGCTTGCTAATCAAGCAATGATATTATTTTCGAAAATAGAGATGAGCTTTAAAAGCAAAAGAAGAAACTTACAAGCCGACGATTAGCTTCAAGCAGATAAGCCTTTTGCATATCTAACTCCTGAATAAGAAAGAAAAACGAGATACGAGATATAGGTTATTAAAGGAACAAGCTATAGTGAACAATTCAAGCAGACTCCATACAGTAAGGTTGTCATATGAAACTCAAAGTGGCAGCTGGTAATGAGAAGACTAGAATAACCTCTCACCATATATGTACGGTATAGTCGTACCAAACAACCGTAGAAATAAAAGTTTTATAGTTACAGTAAACCACGTTAGTTTCAAAATTCATCATAGTCGGAATTAACATCACCAGAGTTTATGACGAACGATTGGTATACAGATGGGATCCTTTAACTAGAGAATGATATCACATACCTTTTAATGCCTTTTATCCATTAAACTATTAAGTATACGGAATAAAGAGACTAAACAAAGAATAACTTAAGGCAATTAATGAGAATCGTCAAAGAATATCTACCTAGATTTTAGGAAAATGAATGAAACAGCAACTAAAAGTGATGAGTTAGGTCAGAGAAACTCCCTAATTTATATAAGCCAAAAAAGAAAAATGAAAAGAATCTCCTTCAGATTTTCGCACTAACAGTTGCATGAGAATTCAATCTGCAACAGTGAAAAACAAAACATTAATACATTTGTAAGCATTAAAATTGTAACTAGATGAAGAAAACCTTTTTGTTCTGGGAACATATCGATGGTCAAGATTGCTTGGTAAATCCATGAAATAATAATAATAATAATAATAATAATAATAATAATAATAATAATAATTATTATTATTATTATTATTATTATTATATCATCCGCAATGTTTTTTATGTAAATGGTTTATCCACAATAGTATATTTTTGAAGGCGAGTTAACGAATCATTATATGGAGGGAATTACTGATTTTTTATGGAAAATCTATCTATCCTATTACAACTTACAAATTTCAACCCAGTATGGATATCAAACTACAGTGTAAGCGATAATAAACCTGTAGTCTATTAGTCTCATAATTTAAATTTCAACTTACTTGTTCAGTTTTTAGTAACATTAAACGCCGTTCCTGATCTTTTTTAATATTTTCAACTTTTCTATTAGCCTTTTGTTCCTAAAGATAAAAAGGCTAGCAGTTAGGCAGCGGAAGTAATGCATTACAAGCAATAATAGGTCAATTAATAGAAGAAAACAGAATATTTTTTGTGGAGATATATACCAAATATTGAAGAAGTGTAAGGAAATGTTGTCGAATATAATTTGTTCTTTGGACAATATTTTGGAATTACATCCTACTTCCAAATTTCATGTCCGAAAAGAAAATGAAATAAATTAATTGGTGCTAGATCACACAATGCCTATATATATATCATTTGCTCATCATTCATGAGTTGTCCTTTGCATACTCCATCGTTCTTCCAATCCTGTTGTTATTCCGATTGCATTCTTGTTTTCCTTTCTCTTCTCTTTATTTCATTTTTCTGCTGGCAAGCCTTTCATTTTCAATTCCAGTTACCTGCTACTCATGTCTGTCCATGTTAATAGCGCACACCACAATATTAGTATCACATACATATATTTGCCAGATATACCTTTCTGATAGGTCCCAACAAATTCGATACATCAGTCCAGGATATCTTGCTGATTGTATCTACCTATCCATCATTATAGGATTTTTATAAACTTGAGAGGAAGAAAAGCGAATTTTCAGCACTTTAACCGGGTTGGTGGATACGGAGGATCCACTTAGGAGAGTCGGAAAACCCTGATTTCAAACCAATGGTGCACATGGGTTCCATTATCCTTACGGGAAAAACGGCGTACGAACCAGTTATTGGTCACCAGCCCCATGGGACTGCATCTTCTAACGTTGCTCCACATCCTTGCGGACTAGACCTACAAATCAAAGGCCTGGGGAGTGGCCTCTAAGAAACCCACCTGCTTCGGTTTCGGCGCCCGGGCAGTATTCCAGCCCTCACACAAATCAAATGATTTTTGTGGCACACATATATGTGGTGATTCGTACCAATGTTTATGTGTTCAAATAAATAAATAACCCATGGTAGAAGATATAAAACTTATTAATACTGTAGGCCCGGATGAGAGTCGAAGAAATAATGGAGACAAGATCACGGTATATATATATATATATATATATATATATATATATATATAGAGAGAGAGAGAGAGAGAGAGAGAGAGTGGAAACGAAGAACTCCGTGAAGCAAAATAAAAACTTACATTTCGTGAAATTTGTTCTAATGTTTTCTGACTTTCAATTTTTGAAAAGTATGCGTCCACTGCCTATGCAAATTTTTAGTAACAAGCAGAAAATAAAACTATCAGCTTTTAGTTCCTCATACATTTAAATGTTGATATGAATGTATTGTACGCATCATTTATATAAACAAGAACTAAACTTATTGGCTTATATGTGGATCATAAACAATGTCGAACCTGGTATACACGTGGATTAGTTTAAGTTGCTTGTGTGAAGCTGAGAACAAAGCAGCGAGATATAATGAATTCATCGTATCTTTCAAACATCGTTATTTGCGCTTTAAATTTACAAGACATTTAGATAATAATACTTCCTACACAAACAAACCTAACAGATATATTATACATCTTTGATGATGATCAGATATTTTGTCACATAACAAAATAAACACAAGACAATTCATTGAAGTGAAAAATTCACATTAGGAATTCTCAACTCACCTTATTGAAACTATCAAATACTAAGTGAGGTTTATCGCGATATTGTTCGAATATGAATGGGTGAAATTCTTCATAACTGAAATAAACAAAAGATCTTTGAAGAAATAAAGAAAAGCTTTACTGAATGACATTATTATCATCAAATGGATATATGAGACCAAGTCTATTTTGGTACCACTTAAAAACCGAATACAGATGCACGTAGTAGGTTATTACCTGGATACCCCAACAAAAGTGAAGGAACATGGGCCTGTTGTGTCTATTAAATGTTTGACTGGCCCCGAATCCGACGACATTTAGTGAGAGAACAAAGAGTGGCAATAAGGATTTATTTGCCCCCGGGATGAATCAAAAACATATATGAATAAACTACTTTTTATATGATTTATTTAGTCGGATTAACAATCAGATCTGTATAACTTGACTGAGTTGTACTTAACAACAATTATTCAATAACTTACTATGAGGACACATATTTGTAATATTATGCTGATCGATTTCCACATGGACATGATTTTACTGATTTGATCTTGTCATAAAACAAATAGGTTTAACTGAAAGTGTTGGAATGGAAATTAATTATTTCCCCTTCGTAAGTAGTATGTAAACTCCAAGCGGTGTTTGAATTCTGGTGGTTGGCATCCTCTTGTAACTGCGCTCATTCGACTGTCACAACTGAAAGTTAAAGCTGGATTTCTACAATCTGTCACCAATCCTTAAGATACTTTATTGCCAATATGACGATATGAGTTGAGAGTAACAAAACATTTAGCGCTGATAATGTGACCATTCAATTGATAAACACCTTTGAATAGTACACAAAGGGTCCTTGTAATGTGATCATAAATAGTATGAATTATTTATTTATTTCAACACATAGATAATGGTATAAAGAGGCACCAAATACATATGCGCCACACAAATCTCATTCGATATGTGTGAGGGCTGTGATACTGCCTGGGTGCCCAAATCGAAGAAGGAATACTTGTAAACTGATCATTAATCAAAATGAACACTGTTAACACAATCACTAGTAACGTGAGTATTTGTTACATTAGCACTAACATGATGAATATTTGACCAAGCTCCTGATGAGGTTTACACAAAATGAATGTGACATCAAAAATAGTTTACAATTGCCATTTAGTAATTTGAACCCTTGTGAAGTAAAGCGAGATTATAAACCCGAGGTTAGGGTTACTGAAAGTCAATTCCCAGACGGGTTACCAGTATATGAAACTGCTGACAGTAGTGGCCTACCTGGGTAGTTGGTGCCGACATAAGAAAAGTAACGTGGTCTACGAAGGAAATGTCTGACGCAACACATGAATCATATGCGATCTAGAAAGCTTACACCAATTAAGAAATACTCTAGGCCCAAACATTGGACTATCTTGTTGATACAGTCTATCAGGAACAACCAGGCCGAAGCATCAGAAACAATAACCGGACCTCGAAAATACCATAAAGAGTCTCCATCCCTAATACCTTCAGTTGAGTCAGAGAAGTCGGATCGATTTTCAGGAAAGGAACGTGAGATGAGAGCATCAAAACAGAAAAATCAAGTCCATGTGGAAATCGATCAGCATAATATTACAAATATGTGTCCTCATAGTAAGTTATTGAATAATTGATGTAAAGTACTACTCAGTAAAATTATACAGATCTGATTGTTAATCTGACTAAATAAATAATATAAAAAGTAGTTTATTCATATATCATTTTTGATTTATCCCGGGGGTCAAATAACTCCTTATTACCATTCTTTGTTCATAATGTTCTAGATATAACAAGCACATTATTGACACCTTATCTTATATTTGTCAATTAAATTACTTCCATAGGGCTTGTTATATAGGCCGTACTTAAAAAGCCTTATCCTTGCACGTTTATGTGTCTACATACTAGTGTAAGCAAGATATCCGTTTGTCAAATAAGAAGAGTATAACACTCAGTGGTCCATTCGGTATTACTCTATGGGAGTGGAAAGGGCTGTGAAAGTAGATGTGCACAGGATGTACTTTTTTTACCACAGTTTTCTTTAAAGTATTTGTCAGAACGACTGAATGAGAAATGCTCTAGGTAGGTATAGAGTAATTAGGAAAGATAACAAATTGGTAAATGAGGCTGCAAGTCAGAATTCGCTAAGGTGGTTAGGATATATGTTACACAAGCTCAACTACCACCCATCTCATGTGCACAAATAGCTGCAGCAGCAGTAAGTCGGAAGATGTATTTCACATACAAACAGTCAAAAATCTTTTCAGTATTATTCACAATCAAAATTCATATGAGACTAGAGCTCTTTGAAAAAATTAAACAACAACCCTTTTGGACATGATGATAACAAAGAAAAGAATCTGCTCTAGACATACGAATATTCGAAAATAGAGCCCCAAGAAGACCCGATAAACATTAGTTGGTTATGTAGTATTAGTACGCAACGAATAACTGAAAACCTCCTTCAAAACATCTTACGTTCGCAAACCTTCGTCCGAAGATTGATAGGATTTCCCAAATATATAACCATGTGGAGTCGCTTGACGGTCACATAAGAATGGTTCTAGTAAAATATCTCTCAAAGCCATAGCGAAGTGTTTGACGTACAACTCCATCAAGTCTTTTTTTTCGGATTGTAGTTGGAAGTCTTCTTTATGATGCTTCATCTGTTTGACTTTGTTTTCGGCTATACGCATGCAGTGTTCTACGATAACGCTGCCATAAGCTAAATCCGGTGATAAATAAATTGGCATTTACTTACGTAATTCCGAAGATAACGTTTTGTTTATGGAAGGGTTGTCACATGTTTGTGTATTGGAAGTCCAAGGTCCCTTAGATGATTGAAATAATGGAATGAGGAAATTTTCAATATCCTTTAAAGAGTTTTGGTCTTTTAAGTCGCGAAAACATTCCAGGATCTGACGACAGGAAGTTATAGGATACTTCTCGTGGGCTGCAAATCGAATATTCTGGTTTTTGTCAGTTCGGGGACGCAGCAAGTGAAGGATCGTAAATGAGTCATCAGTAAGAAGCATATTCCCCTATAAAGTTACGAAGTATTTCATGAGAATAACTGGAAGATAAACTTTACAGAAAACGACCGGGTGAATGGTGGAAAATTACAAAACAAAAGTTTTTAAGATATTCAGCATAAGATCAGAATAGTATGGGCGAATACGTATATGTAATGAAATTCCGTGTGTTTCGGTAAACGGACTAGATCAATGTTACGGAGGGGAGCTTTATAGTTTGATGAGACTAATCTTCAACTGTTGAAATGAAAGAACAAGATGCAATGATTTATTTATTTATTCGAACACAAATATTGGTACAAGAGAGCGCCAATATATATGCACCACACAAAACAATGAAAATTCGAAGAGAAAAAAAGGTAGGGAGCGTGAAAAAAAGAGAACAATAACGAAGAGGTTGGTGTAAGGTAGTGTAGTAATAATAATAGCAATAATGAGGGAACAGAAAGGTACAATCAGAAGAAATCTTTCAGTTAAGGGAGACACAACCACTTTTTATGAAGAAAGTAAAAGAAGGTTACAGCAGGATCGCCACTGGCTTCTATTCTGAGCCATATCTGATAACGTCTCTAGCCACTGTGTAGCACCATCTCTCGGACCCCAACCAGGGAGTCGTGAAGGACCAACAGAAGTCAGTCCTTTGCAGCTTTCTTTCATGCCACGACACCATGTCGTGCACTGACCACCTCTCCGCTTTTCCCAAGCAGTCCCAGAGTCGGCAAATAATGCACGACGTGGAATTCTCTGGGACGCCATTCGTAGAACATGTCCAAGCCACCGAAGTCGGTGTTTCAAGATGGTAACACCAATTCAATTATCATCTCTGTGCCTGAACACACGATGCCGAACCTCCGCATTACTAACATAATGTTGCCACTGGATGTCAGCAATCCTTCGGAGACAGCGATGATCGAACACAGAGAGTCGTCTAACTCGGAGAGGCCAGGTTTCACAAGCATAGAGCAAAACTGCTCTCATCGATGCATTGTAGATCCGACCTTTTACAGCCAGACTAACATCACGAAGGCGTCAAATGTGGTCCAGATTGGCATAAGCCATTCTGGCTTTCACTATACGTGCATTGATCTCATCACTCACACCCCCACCAGCAATTATGCAGCTACCTAGATACACGAAACTCTCGACTACTTTTATCTGCTCACCATCCAGGGTGAGTACAGGATTAGAATCCTGCCAGTCTTGTAGAAGTACTTTGCACTTCGAAGGTGCAAAGCACATACCATACCTACGGACACTGATTGCCAACTGATTAAGTGCGGATTGCATGTCTTGGGCATTATCACACAGTAAGACAATATCATCCGCATACTCAAGGTCGAGAAGTCTTTCTTCAGGCAACAGATCCACACCACCATTACTTACATCCATCAGAGCTGTTTCCAGAATGTAATCGATGGCAAAGCCGGAGAGGAATGGTAAGATTGGGCAACCCTGCCTAACCCCACTGCTCGAATGGAACAATGGAGAGAGGTGGTTGTATGCCCTCACTCTGCATGAGGTGTTTGTACGTAGGATCTTTAGGATGTTATTAAACTTCTGACACACCCTTCTTCAATAGATGATCCAAGAGAACAGTCCTATCAAACGAATCGAAGGCAGTCCTGATGTCAAGAAACACTACGATTGTTGGCCTTTGATAAGTATGGCAGTGTTCTAACATTTGGCGGAAGGTGAAGATATGATCAATACATCCTCGACCAGAACGAAACCCAGCCTGCTCCTCGCGAGTCAATCTTTCTCGGGTTTTGAACAACCTACGAAGTATGACAGAAGCCAATAGCTTGGACGCAATCGGAAGTAGACTTATCCGCCGATAGTTGTTACAGGAACGACGCGAACCCTTTTTAAAGATAGGGACAACTATCGACTCATTCCATGACGTTGGTACACTCTCTAGCTCCCAGACCTTTGTAAACGACGTTGTCAGTTCCTTAGTCAGAAAGTCACCACCATCTTTAAAAAGAGCCGGAGGTAAGTCATCCGGGCCAGGTGATTTGTAACGCTTTAAGAGTTGGAGTACCTTGCGGACTTCCGCCTCATTTGGTGAAACAGTCGTCACCGGCCATGGAGGGCAGGACAGTCTGACCGATGTTGCCGGAGCAGCAGGCCAGTTGAACTGCCCTTCGAAAAATTCTGCCCATCGTCCAAGACGTCGATGGATGTTAGTGATTGGCATCCCATCATCCTCGCAGATTGTTTCGCTCATACCAGACTTTTTGCTGCCAGTGGCTCGGATGAGTTGGGAGAGCAGTTGCTGCTTCCAACTTATTAGCACGCTTCGACCACCAGGCTTCTCGGTCCTTGAGCAAGCTTTGCCCGATTTCCTTACGTAACATCCTTCGTTTGTGGTCAAACTCACGGTCACCCGGAGTAGACCAACGGGCTTCAATGAGTTAAAAGGAACCTGAAGAAACCCAGTGCTTATAAGCGGGACGTAAGGTAAGTAAGTAAGGTAGGATTGAAGCAGACCAAAGCACGGTCAGAGTCCAGATAGGTACTTCAAAAAAGCGGCAGTCTTGTACACAACCACGCCAGCGTTAGCTGAACGCAATGTGATCAATCTGAGTCCAGGCTTGGGATGCCGAGGGAGGACGCCAGGTGGCACATCGGCTATGACTGTGCCGAAAGTTATTGCTAGCCAGAAACAGGTTGTGGTCTGTGCACAGTTGCAGTAGACGGTCCCCGTCATCTGTCCTGCGACCAACGAGTCCCCATCGGCCACCTAAACGACTCTTTTTTGTGCCTAGACGCCCGACCTGAACATTCAAGTCTCCGGCTAGTATTACAATATATATCGAACGCACTTTCTGGAGAAGAACAGTTAACTGGTGAAAAAATTCATCCTTGATTGCATCCGGGCTGCAATCTGTCGGGGCATAGGCGGAGATGACGAAAAGACATCGTTTCTCACGCCGATTTCTTCTCACATTGATGGAACTTCCTAATATAACAGCACATAACCGGCTGTTAATGGGGATCCAATCGACTAGTGCTGCCTCAGCTCTAGCGCTTAGTGCGACACCAACGCCAGCAACACCACATGAAGATGGTCTTGCTGGCGATGATACGGTATGGTTGAGTGATGGCTGTTCATGAGAGCGTATTATTCGGGCAATCCTTCGAACGCTTTAAGTTGAAATACAAGACCACCAACTAAAATAATGAGCTTATAGGTAATAAAATGACGTGCTTATATATAAGACATTGAGAACAAACAGCATCAGGGTGAACGATCGTTTTCGATAAGTTCTGCATTAGGCTTTAGAGTCGAAGATCTAGAATTATTATTGTGTTACAATATATAGTGTTAAAGTTGAATTAATTGATGTTATAAGTCGGGAATGGCAAATTTCGAGTCGATTGAGCTTTAATTGCTACGAAATGTTAACGCGAAATAGGAATGATACATCAGGCGATTGAAGTTAGTTTGTGTGCCACTAACTTTCGAATCAATTAAGGAATGATAGTTAAGTTTAATTCTTGGGTGCTATTAATTACAGGTCCAGTCTAATGGAGGCAACATAGAACCTGGCACATTCACGTAGACTCAAGTTACCATACCCCTATTAGCATGATGAGATGAAATAATCAAGACAAATTCAAGAGTAGTAGAGGTGGTAACAGTATTGGTGGTAATAGGAGACAATAGACAAGATACAGAGGTAGGGCCTTTGAGAGCAAAAGGCTAACACATTACCAACTTATTACAGAAAGGTCATGTGTCACGAGCCTCAAGCTTGTATCTTCTAGGTGTTCCAGACACATTTCCAGATAGTTACGAACACTACCAATCCAGTTTCCTTTTTAGGTCCGCCGAGAAGAAATATCCTCTCGTGTTGTGAGGAACCAGGAATTGATAACAGCTCTTTTCCGACAGGACTCGACATCCGCTTGTTTACGATAAAATCTTCGTCACTTCTGAGTAACAGTTTCAAATTAATTGCTATGTCGACAAATGACCCATTGGTGCATTATGGACAGTTTGAACAACTTAAGAAGGTGTTAGATACAAATACCATCCGAACAATGACTATGAAGAAAACGTTTGTTCGGAAAACTACATAACAAGCATTTAGAAAAAGACTAAGTTTTAAATAGATATTCTTCTGTAGCTTGACGGACTATTGAATAGTTTTGGATGGAAGACTATCATGATTGAGACAACCTTACTAACCACTTCAGGAAAGGTCGTTAAGATTTATGAGATACTTGAGTAAACGACTTGAGTTACCAGTACAGTAATTTCGTGTAACTCATTGGCAACCAACGTGACCTTTAATGGTCAATGTCCATTGGCGTATAATCGGATTAGAAGAGAGCTATGTTCAATCAAATTAAGTTGCAGGAACAGTCCATGCAGGTATTAAATATTAGTCGAAAAGAATCAAGAGGTGCAAACTACTAGTTGAGATCTTGAGGGACAATCAAGACCATTGATTAGAGGTAATTCGTGACATCGTTTAAAATCAGTTGCGAAGAAGCAGACGAAACAAACCCTGGTAAAAATTTTAAATTTCTAGCTTCAATATTACTTAGGTTTATATTCTTCTTTCTCTTGGAGGCATATTTTCGAAGATTGGTTGATTTTTACGACACTACTATTGTTTCAGTCTTTTCAATGTATTGTTCCGTTTCCTCTTTTTATACTGACTTGGTGTGGGAGCTTAGCCCGTTGAACTGTGTCAAATTATATAGAAGTCATCAATAAAACATTTTATTGAATGCTATTGCTGAACTGGTATGAGTATTAAGATCCATGTTCATTCCCATCAAATTAATTAGCAAACTTAAATCATGTGAGATGTGGGATTGCTGTATGAATTCATGTATACTGCATCATGACGGATCATAATATACTTCAAGAAATTGACTTTAACAAAAAACGTGGAATGTCAGTGCTACACGAACGGCTACGGTAAGACTTAATACAATTCAAATAGCTATGAGAATGTCTGAGAAATAAGAAGCTTTACGTATTTGTTGATTTTGTATCAAGAACTTAAACTGACCGTATTGTCAGTAAACAAGTGTGAAGTGATGTAACAAGAATACTTTTGAGGAAGCTTACACAAAAATTGTACTTACCCGGTCGTACAACTCCACAATTAAATGATAAGCAGACGACTCATAACCAATCTGGATATCAACAACGCGATCGGCTCCTACTTGGGAGATATCAACGATCTTCTTGTTTCGTATGTGTTTACGCAGCTGTAATTAAAAGCATTTAAGATGGGAATAATTAGAGACCATCCAATAAATATTATTGTTTTTTACACAGGATATGCATTAATGTTGATAAGTACCTTCATGGAAAATCCTGACGGCATGATATTTTTGGGCCAGTCAAAATCAGTAATATGTAAGCGTGAGCCAGATTCTAAAAGCAATATCGCCTTGTCGTCAGACTTCGTGCTGAAAGCAAAACATAACTTCAAAATGAATAATCACCTAGTAAGTTTTAGAAGATATGTTTTATTGTCCACATCGTAGATATTATTGACCCTGTAACCCAGTATTCTTTGCCATGAGATTTTTTATTCTGAATAAACTTACTGATTTTTTATTTCTGAAACAGACACCATTACGTCAAATGTACTGTACAAAAGCTTCATTCTCGCACATATGTAACGCAACAATTCCTTTATGTCAACGTTTATTCACATTTGTCCTTGAACAGATTCAGATTTTCAGTCAAATTTGTGTAATAGGGACAGCATACCTACGATCCATGTTGGTCTTTTCTAGTACGTTTCTGTGAGCGTCTGCCCTTCTCTCGAATGAATAAAATGAAAGTACGGACACCATTGAATCGGGTATCTTAGCGTGACACAGCTACCAATATTTGATGGCTCGGTGTGAAGACATGTATGCCATGCATATTTTGTCCGTTCATGGTTTTTTCTGGTATTTGAACGAAATAATGATTCCTTTGTACTTGATTACAACTTGATTACGAATACGATGCGATCACTTCTGCCGAATATAATTTGCTAGTCCGTGGCTTTTTTACGCGCCTGCTATATCCTCTGAGTTGTCCAGATCTGGAAAGAAGGAATTGAAAGGATATATCGATCCCAAAATCATTTCTTATTAATTCATAAGTCAAAATTAGATCACCATTCAATCTTCCGTAGAACAGATGAAATAGGTCTAGCTATTCAAACCGCTCGTTGTATGGTAAACCTGGAGTTCTGGAATTGCACGGGGTGGTGCTCTCTGTACTTTTTCCAGAATATCCAGGTCATCTTTTAAACAGCGAATTTCACCCTAAACACAGTCTTCAGGTTTGGTTCTCACTAAAGTTGTGTATACTGTAATATCTAACGTGGTGAATGTCCGTCTTGAAGCATGTAGGGTTCTCAACAATATAGCTGCAACCTCACGGTAGTTGATCGTGGTCTTAAGATCATGACTCACTGTCTGCACAAGATCGATGTGAAACCGCACCACGGGTACAGATTTTTTCCCTATGTGGTACTTAGTTATATTTGTATCCCTAATGTGCATGCAGACTAACTTGGCCGCGTTGATAGGCACCAGCCACATTATTTAGACCAGCTAAACACAAAATTTAAGTCTGCCTGAAGTGCACATGTAT
Organism: Schistosoma margrebowiei; assembly: GCA_944470205.2. Taxonomy (NCBI): domain Eukaryota; kingdom Metazoa; phylum Platyhelminthes; class Trematoda; order Strigeidida; family Schistosomatidae; genus Schistosoma; species Schistosoma margrebowiei. The sequence continues at coordinate 46,837,132 of OX104028.1, forward strand.
CTGAGTCTCGGTTTCATTTCTCGCCAAATGTTTACATCATCAGCGTTTTAGGAAACAATTTCCTTCAGGCGTAATTCTAAGCTATACTATCGATTATCGAGCACAGAGTCTTGGTTTAGCCAAAGTCAGGAAAAGTAAGCGAAATGGCTCGACAAAATTTATTTGTTCCAAAACATAAATAAATACCGTAAGTATTCAAAATAAATAGTACAGTTCATAAAAAATAATTTACATATCGAACAGTAACTAGATGTTTGTATAGATGCCACAGGTATTTAGAGTTTCACAGCGCTCTAACAGTAACACCCATTATGAATCAAACCCACTAAGTGAAATCAAAAGGCAGAAGCGAGGAAGTTGGAAGATGTATTTCATAGGCCATCAATATATCGAAGAGTGACTGATCCAGGCTGGCTACCCTTTGCAGAGGATGTTGAGCACGGCGTTTCCACTCGTGATCTGATGCGGATGCATGACCGAGCGCCCTCAGCTAGGTGAGTCCATTAAAACTAATGTGGTCAGCATCCAATGTCGAAAACTTACAGAGCTATTTATTTTGAGGATTTATTTTCCGCTACAGATCACTCTCCCCCTAGTGAGGCAGTGATGACCCTAAGACGTGACTAGCCAGAAGTTTAAACCCAACGAGTCTGTCGTTGGTAAACACTCTTCTGATAGCTTACTAAGTTTAGCAGCGTCTGGTCGTCTTTCCCTATTATATGTGACCGAGGTACAACATAGCAAAAAAACAAAAATTACAATGAAAATTTCGGATCCTCGTAAATTGCATCGTTCTTTTCCAGCCATCCTGAAAAAAAAATGTAAGTGCATGTCGAAATAAACTCGTATGTGCGTAAAAACACAATGTCGGCGAAAAAACGGAAAATAAACTCAAGCACACGTAATAGCGTTAAAAGAATTTTGTTTTTTGTTCGTTTTTTAAAATAAAATTATAAATATAAAAGCATAATAAATTTTTTTAATATTATATATCGTAAAAAGAAAGATCGAGATAATATAAAATCTTGAGTAGTGCCTTACGTGCATTAGTCGTTTGAATGTTCTGGACATCTTACTCTTCTTCCAGAACGCGTCTTTTTTAGATTATTTTCAGACACATTCAGAGTGTCATCGCTAATATTGATTGTTGGTTGAGGAATTATGAGTGTAGGAGTCGTGTTGTGCGATTGTACCGAAGGAAAGTCGATGTGAATAGGATTTCCTTCTAAATACGCTGCTTTTAAGCGATCGATGCTGATGCTATCGTTTGTTCCGTTCTTATCGACTATATAGTACTTAGATTCGTGTTGAAAAACTTTGAAAGGTCCTTCGTATGCTGATTTGAATGGTCGTCGATGAGCATTGGGAGTTTTAAATGAGCCTAAGGGACATTTATTATGTCTGATGACCTTAGATTTTTGGCAGCTTACACAGGAGCGTGCCCATTCTCTCACGTCTTTATTCATACCAGGCCAGCAAAACTGTTCTGCTATAAGCTTGATGGTTGCACGAACACCTGGATGAGAAAGTTTGTGCAATGTGTTGAAGACATTGCGTCGATAATGTTTCGGGACGATTGAGCGATCCCTACCTGTAGATGTGTCACAAAGTAAGGTTTCCTTACCTGTTCTCATTTGTTTTTATGCGTAGTTTAAGGGCTGTAGACGATAACTCTTGCTGAAGATCAGTGTCTTCTTTTTAAAGCTGGGCGAGTTTAAGAAAGTCGATTCCTTGGAAACCGTTCAAAGAAGTTATTCGGGACAAGGCGTTTGCAACTACATTGTTTGCTCCAGAGATGTGTTGAATGTCTGAAGTAAACTGCGAAATGTAGTCCAGTTGTCGAGACTCACGGGGAGAGTACTTGTCTGAAGAGGAGCTTAACGAGAAAGTGAGCGGTTTATGGTCCGTGAAAAGAGTGAATTCACGACCTTCGATATAGTGTTGAAAATGCCGTACAGCACAATACATAGCTAGGAGTTCCCTACCGAATGTGCCGTATCTCGATTCGGTGTCTAGCAACCGTCTAGAGAAAAATGCCAAGGGTTGCCAGGAGTTGTTAACCCATTGTTGTAAGACTCCTCCGATTGCCGAGTCGGATGCGTCTACTGCGATACTAATGGGTGCTTCAGTGTCCTGATGTGCGAGCATTGTTGCTTTAGCGATCAGTTCCTTAACTGTGGAGAATGCTTTCCGTGCGGTGTCGTCCAAATTAATGGATTTCGCATTTCCACGAAGTTGGTCAGAAAGAGGTTTCATAAGTAATGCGCATTTCGGTATGAAGCGTCTATAGAAACTTACCAGGCCGTTAAACGTGCGTAATTGCTTGACGTTGGTCGGTTCCGGGTAATCCAGAATGGCCGCCACTTTGGTCCTAATAGGTCGAATGTCTTGAGCATCGATAGTGTGTCCTAAGAAATCTAGCGAGTTGGTTCCAAATTGGCATCTCTGAACGTTTACAGTAATGCCATGTTTTTGTAATCGTTCGAAAACAAGATCCAGATGCTTGAGATGTGATTCTCTGTCCGGACTTGCGAATAAGCAGTCATCAACATACGCATGTACGAAGTTGAGACCTCGAAAGACGTCGTCTATGAATCTTTGGAAAGTTTGCGCAGCGTTTCTTGGACCGAACGGGTTTCGCAAAAATTCATAGAGTCCGAAAGGAGTTATGATAGCTGTTTTCGGTATGTCGTTAGTAGCCATAGGGATTTGGTTATACCCTTTAACCAAGTCGATTTTCGAAAAGACAGTTATACCTTTTAAGGTAGATGTCAAATCGTGAATGTGAGGCAACGGTAACGATCGGGAATGGTTTTGGCATTCAATCGCCGATAGTCACCAATTGGACGCCACTCGTTGCTGTCCTTTTCGGGACCATGTGCAACGGAGATGCATAAGGGCTGTTTGACGGTCGTATGATTCATAAGTTTATCATGTTATCGAATTCGTTTTTCGCTAACCTCAGCTTTTCAGGTGCTAGTCGTCGTGCTTTAGAGAATACAGGTGGTCCTGTAGTCATGATGTGATGTGTAACATTGCTGGTTACACACGGTAGTTTCGTTTGAGTTTGTTGTATCCCAGAGTACTTATCGAATAGTGGTTGATAGAGTGGGTCTATCATATGCTTAACTTTGACTGGGGATAATCTACAACCAGAAAAAGAAGTTACGCAAACGGATAATTTAGTGTTTCCATATACTAGCCTCCGTTTGCGCGTGTCGATGATTAAATTATGGTGTTGTAGAAGATCCATACCAATGATTGGCATAGAAACATCTGCAACAACGAAAATCCAATGAATGGGTTTGCGTAAACTTACGTTAAGGTAAACGTACATTTTGCCATACGTAGCGATCGGTTTACCATTTGCCGCCTGTAAGTTTAGAGTTGATTCGTGGAGCCGGTCGTTATGATTTGCTGGGAGAACGCTAACTTCTGCGCCAGTGTCGACGAGGTACCGAACTCTCGTTAACACATCTGTGACGCACAACAGACGGCTATCTTCGCCGGCTACGGTTGCCGTTAGCGCGTGCCGGCTTGGAAGTTTCCCGAGTTGTTTTTCGAGTCAGTCGTTTTCGTGTTGGGAAAATTGCAGGGTTTTCTGCAATTTCTGGAAGATTTTCCATACTGGTTATGATACCAGCACCAGTCGGGGTTATCCGTCTCTCGTGGTCTAGAGACAGATAGTTTACGTGAAATGCTTCTACGTGAGCTGCGTGAGCGACTACGGTCGTTACGAAGATTAAGATGACGCGTGAGTGTATGACATAATTCGGTTATGTCGTTCTGAGTCGTGTGAGGCTTTTCTTTGACGGAAAATAGCTCTGAAGTAGACGATTTCGTTATTTTTAAAATACGATCGGCAGATGCAGCTAGCTCGTCCAAAGCGTTCTGAAACGAGACCAGAACCGCTTACACCTGTTGAGGAAGTTTAGACAAGAAACGTTGTTTAAATAGACCTTCGTCGAAAGTTGTTAGGCCTATCACTTTTCTCATTCTTTGCAACATGTCAGTCGCAGAACCGTGTTGCAGGTCGATGTTATTGAAGAGTTGATCTAACCTTTGTCGATCGGTTAGATCTCCTCGTTTAAGAATCGAACGTTTCAAGATTTCGTAAGGATCGGAAACATCCCTATTAAACATACTAGGTGTTACGTACCTGTTGAATTCGCGCGGTAGTGCCTTGACTACTGCGAGGAATTGTGCACGTGTGTCGATCACGCCGTGCTCGTGGAAGTTGGATTCTGCGTAGCAGAACCAGTCTTCGATATTGTCGGGCCAGAAAGGCATGAGTTGAAACGAAGGCGGGGACAAAGTCTTAAGCTTGAGTAATTTGGGTGTCTGTTCAGCCATGATGAAATATGAAGTACGATAATGAACGAGGGGAAAATATATATATATCCAAGGAAGAACACGAGAAAAAAATCACAATGTTTAAAAAATAAGGTAATGATGTATGAAAATCCCAAAAAGGAACAGACTCACAGTTGCAATTAGGTGTACCAGACCACGTCAGTCTCACCAATGAGAATGATACAGGTATTCAGTGTTTGACAACGCTTCTACCAGTAACACCTAATATGCTTCCTTCCCACCGAGAGAAATCAAAAGACAGAGTCGAGGAGATCGGAAGAGTGTATTTGGCGATAACCAATATGTCGGGAATCTCTGATCTAATCTGGCTAGTGATTGCGGTTGGTGTTGAGTGCAGCGTTACAACACGTGATCTGGTGCGGATGCATGACCGAGCGCCTTCAGCTAGATGAGTCCACTAAAACATATGGTCAGCATCCAATGTCGAAAACCTACAGAGCTATTTAGTTTGGGGATTTATTTACCGCTACAATTTTAAGGAGGCAACTATATTTCAGGGTCTTTGACTAGCTGCTGAGCATCAGGGGCCAAACAGAACTACTGACCCCCGAATGAAGCACCTAAAACTTTATTTTGCTACACCGAGTACAGTCTGGTAAATTTATCGATAAATACGTAAACACACGAACGGATTCCTTTAGACATTACTTGCTCAACCAAAAACATATTTTCCAGAGTCTTTGTACCATTGCTAATTTATAGACTACTTATTCTGTCTTCATTTCGACATTCTGAAATAAAGCCTTTCTTATTTTCTTAGAATCAAGAGGGCTGACGAGGTACTTGTTTTCAGTTACGATGCGTCTGGTGTGAAAGTTCAAGTGTATGTTTCTACAAGAATTATATTTTTAAGTTGATTATCCTAAATTGGATAAAATGTGGCGTTTAACAGTGGTTACATCTGACCTATTTTCTACATACCGAGTTTTTGCAAGATGTTATAAGGTCGTTGAAATATGTTATCCTCCGTAAGATAGAATTCTGGCTTGCTGTGAGAACACTTTACGATCGTCAGCAGAATAAGTCTACATTTCAATGAGGATTTCCAAAATGATGTCTAAAAAACATGTCTATCGCCTCACAACGCATTATGCACTGAACTAAGTTTTGATAATCATCGACCTGTTTGAGAGATTGTATTATATCGTTGTCAATATATTTCGAATAAGACGAAATATGGGTCCTGAATTCCACCCAAGCCGATAATCAAAGTTAGTAAAACTTGTGATGGAATATATCAGAACAATCTACTCATAATGCACTGATCCCAATGAGGACTTATCACTTGAATAGAAGATCTTTAGAACTATTATTCTTTGTTGAACACTTGTATCATTAGACAGTGTACATCCCCATAACCGCACAGATTTACAGAGGGCTATAATCTCCAACTTGTTACTTGTACAAAGGCTGCTCACAATGTATCATACTTTGGATTTCAAATAATGTGGCTCATGGAGCGGTTAGTGCAATGGACTTTTTATATCGTCGACTCGCTTGTTAACATTGTAGATGAAAAATCAATCAATCTTCTGCATTTTCCTATTCGAATTAGGAAATTTCCTTATTTTTACCTCCAGTCTGATCTACGAAATTATTGGTTCTACAGTCTTAGGGTTGCATGAAACTGAAAATATTTCTGACCAATACATATACGGGGTCAGATCAAGGTTAAACGAAAACACGAGTGACTAAACAAACCTGCCTCTACACCATGAGAAACTAATATCAATTTTAAACCTCATAACACCTAGAGTATTACATGAGGCGAAAAGCTTCATTCTTTTAACGTACCTGACTTCGAATCAAAGATACAAAGGAATCAATAATATATAACACTACATGATTGAAAATAAACAGAGGGATGTAGATATAGTTTCCTTCTAGAAACGCCAGTCATTTACAATAAATAAAACAGTCAAGATGTTGGCATATTTCGGATGAAATTCTAGCAATCTCACTAGAAAGTGCTGGAAGATGTTCAAAGTACTGATGATAACGTGTTTTAGTAATTTCATGACAGCATATACGCCAAGGTGTATGTTATCATATGTTCAAGCTTAAGTTCAATTAAAGAAAACCAATGTATTTATATGCTTTTAAGTCGGCATCTAATCTAACTAGCTAGCCTAGACAAGACACCTAGCATGACATAACTATCACTGACTTATAGGAAGTCAATATAAAAGAAACAAACAACTGGGAATATATTTTATGTACACAAACATACAGAAGTAGAAAAATCATTATGATTCACCCAAAATGGTTTCACTGAGTTTGAAAAGATCAATTTTCGGGCGATAGTAGGACTTAGGACGTTTAGAAACATTTTCTTTTGAGGTATCTACAGGGTTGCTTTCTGAAGTTGTAGAAATTTGAGGAGAATCCATAACAGTCTCAAGGTTATCTTTTGCAGACGCAGCAAGCTCTGCTTCCTTTATTGAAATCATTTGTTGTAAAGATGGAATACTGCGTGAGGAATGCCTAAACTCATACCGGTGATTAGTATTTTGTTTACACTGCTGGTCACTACCAGTATGTTGAGTCGACTGGGACTTGCGGTTGCCGGCATCGGGATTCGTGAATTGAGATAAAACATAGTCGATTGTTTCTGAAACGTGACGCTCAAAATCTGGATCTCTACGAAGCAGGCTTTTTCTTCGTGATCTTGGTTTACTTGTTGCATCAAGATTTTGATTACATGACTGTTCGTTACATTCGATTGAGTCTTGATCACATCTAGCTGTTTTATTTTTAAGAGAGGTTAATGGAAAAGTGAACAATAGAAACTGGGAAACAATAAGTTTACTTGTAGTTAAACTGTCTACTTTACAAGATTACTGTTGGAAAAGACTTTCCAAAAAACATTTTATGGAATCGAGTGATGCTGATAATGTCTATTTCTACATAGAACTGGTATAATTTACTGAGGATTGGTGTTCTAAATTTCAATGAAAACACTCAGTGAACTTAACATGAATGCTTTTAGTTGGCATAAACTGGAAATAAGTTTATTCTTGTTTAATAAGTAATTATTAATCAGCATTGAAAAATGTTGCACCTAGTTCATTGAGACTAACAAAAACTGCTTTAAATTACGAATCAATCACTTAACCAGACTTTGCAAACTACGTAACTAGATACAAGCCCCTATATTCGGCTTCGAACTAAAACTTTTGTGTGAAGGCTATTACCAAGTTGAACAGACCAAAGAATGTGAGGTGGGTTCTAAAATGTAAATCAATGGTTACGAGGAAAATTATTTAACTTTTAAAGGACTGTTCAGAGATTGGTAACCTATTTTTATGAAATATGCACAAATATTTATCGAAGTTTTGAAAACGCTTAAACAGATATAATGAGACTCTGAATTATAAACCTTTGCAAGAATAGGAAATCAAACGATGTGATTAAATTACTAGTTTGTAATTCACGTTATTATAAAAAATTTTATAGACCATGTAAATTTACGTCTATAGAGTCTTCGTAAACAATGGAAGAGAATATTTACAAAAATGTATAATTTGATAGAAATCAGAAATATGGACATAATACTTGTTTTAAGCATGTGGAATTAACTGACCAACAGATTATCATTGACAAAAATAAACGGGAGGGATAATGGTTGATTATTTTGTGGCCAGTTTTATTTGTTTTAAAAAATCAGATAGCATAATGATTTGTTACTAATTTCTAACCGAAATTAGCAAAGTCAGTTCATATATAAAAGCTGGAAACTTAGAACTAAAACCATCTACTTATTTCATCTTTTACATAAACGGAACAAATGTACAAAATATAGTAGTCCTTTTTGGTATGTTAAAAGCAAACAACTTCGCACACACAAACAGAGAAAACTTGGTTTTAAAGAAAATAAGAACGAATTTATGACATGCGACGAAAAAATAGACGATTTTTGTAAGATACAAACACAAGGTTGGAAATCTGAGTCCGGTTATTAAGACTGAAGAATCTCATTTTTAATTTCAAACCATATGTATTACAAGTCACCAGCTTACGTTTATTTGCCTTAATTAATGATATGTAAGATAAACAAGTTGAATTACAAGAAAAGTAGGTTTAAGAAGTGACACTTTAATATCTTACTATAATGTAGCATTTATTTCAATGAGATTAAACATATCTCCTAGACGAATTAAGAACACAAATCACGTAGAACATAACTATGGGAGTAAAACTAACAAACATTAAGAAATTAAACCGAGTTACATAGAATACTCAGTCAATAAACTAACTGTAAAATCTAGACACACAAAAGTCATTTGAACGCTATTCGAAACAGGGACTATATATATATATATATATATATATATATATATATATATATATATATATATATATATATATATATATATATATTGTTCAGACTCGTTAAGGAAACCAGAATAAGCAACCCGACCGTTAGCGAAACAATCTCAGAGAAAGATGGACATATTATTCATTCCCAATCCAGGAGATTGGATCGATGGGCAGAACACTTCAGGGATCAGTTCAACTGGCCTTCAGCCACACTTCGGTTTCCCACAATCTCTAGTCAACCTGAATGGCAAGTTAATGTAGGTCTTCCGTCTCTTTACGAAGTTGAAAAAGCCATAGGAAATCTGAAACGAGGGAGAGCAGCAGGCCCTGACAGGTTTACTCCTGAGATTTTTAAGGATGGTGGTCCAGTATTAGCAATGAGATTAACCGAGGTCTTAGGTAGAATTTGGGAACTGGACGCAATCCCATCTGACTGGTCTCAATCACTGATTGTGCCAGTCTATAAGAAAGGACAAAAGTCCTCTTGTGACAATCACAGAGGAATCAGTTTAACTAATATAGTGTCTAAAATATTAGCTTCAATAATACTTCGACGCCTAACTAAAACTAGTGAAGAACAGACTAGAGAAAATCAGGCTGGTTTTCGACCTGGACGTGGTTGTATAGACCAGATATTCACACTACGTCAGGTTCTAGAATACAGACACACGTTTAGACGCCCCACAATGGTAGTATTTCTCGACCTTAAGGCGGCATTCGACTCTGTTGATCGTGAGGTTCTATGGCAGTGTTTGTCACTGAAAGGAGTACCAAAGAAGTATATTAACCTTATTCAGGCTCTCTACTCGAACACAACTGGTAGAGTGAGAGCTTATGGCGAACTGTAATCAGAATTGATTACATCAAGTGCTGTTCGTCACGGCTGTCCACTCTCTCCATTCTTGTTCAACTTTGTGGTCGACGTACTTTTAGAGATAACACTCTCCTCATCTAAATTTCCAGGGGTTGAACTTCTACCGGGAGGTTCACTTGTTGACTTAGAATATGCTGATGACATAGTTTTATTTGGTGAAGACGCTGACAAAATGCAGAGTCTTCTGACCACTCTAAGCAACAATGCAAGCATGTTCGGGATGCGATTCTCTCCCTCGAAATGCAAAATGTTGTTTCAGGATTGGGTTACATCGACGCCCGAACTAGTGATAGGGAGTGAAGTAGTTGAGTGTGTCGACCGCTTCACTTATCTTGGAAGTCTCATCAGCCCTTGTGGTCTGGTATGTGACGAAATCTCAGCACGGATACAGAAGGCTCGACTAGCTTTTGCGAACTTGCGTCATTTATGGCGTAGGCGAGATATCCGTCTATCAACGAAAGGACGGGTTTACTGTGCAGCAGTACGTCCCGTCCTACTTTATGGAAGTGAAACATGGCCGGTAAGAGTAGAGGATATTCGTAGGTTACTAGTATTCGATCATAGGTGTCTTCGAAACATTGCTCGTATATCATGGGACCATCGAGTAAGTAACACAGTTGTTAGGAAACGGGTACTAGGTAAGGATGGCAAATCAATTGATGAAATAGTGAAACTTCATCAATATATATATATATATATATATATATATATATATATATATATATATATATATATATATATTGGGTAAAGTTTTGAAATAGTGAATAACTAACCTACATGTGATTAGAAATCTTGACTAAATCGTTAATTCCTACACCATGATAACGTGGTGTAGCTAACAGTTCGTGAAGTAAACGGCAAAATGATAGCCGTACTTTCTAAAAAATCTCAGCAACAATATGTGGAATAAACAGTCTTAATGAGAGAAAAAGTAAACTTACATTTTTTTCTACTACTTTTTGAAGATTTATCGGGTCTCGCATTTTCTTCTTCATCACTTGACGGGAACAGATTAATAAGATCGTAAGTACGACGGTTTCCTGTAAGCACGAAAATGACTTCTAATATGATCTCAACTTACGTAATGCTTGGTTGACCAGATAAGGGTTGCGTTTTTCTTCTCGTTTAAATTTACTCTTTGAAAAAAGGTAGATTCAAAAAAGAGGAACTTTTGAATGCTTGATATAAAATCAACGTGAAGTTATAAAAACTGTAGAATATAGTTTGAACGTACTATTCTTGAAGTTTCAGAAAGTTACCACAACTTTTGGTGTGACAGGAACCACTACTGTACATAATAATATTGAAAAAAATGAATTGAAGTAGTGGACAGTAATAATAAGCAATATCTTCCGAAAGAAAAAATGAAAGTGGAAGCTGTGGTATTTAGAAATTATTTACACCACGCGTGTTTACAATAAATAATATTTCGAAGACTTTAAAAATGAAGGGTAATATTCAATTACAAGAAATGTAGTTTGCTATCTCGGTATATTCAGTGACCTTATTTGCTTCAGTAAACACTGAAAACAATTCGCTTTTTTGACCCACTGCTGATCAGCTATAGTTCAGTGCTAGGTTAGTGAACTTGGTAAAAATATCCTGATCATTAAGAAATAATCACCATAAAAATATAATTACGCTTATGAATCCTCCTGGTTTAGTTTTAAAGATCGGAAGAAGCAATATAATTTATCAGGAGGCTATATCTAAAGACCATAGTAAAAACTTATTACATTAGAATTTAAGTCAAGAGATTTTCAAAAATGAGGTGAGTGATGTAATTTGGAATTAATGGTTTTAACTCAGTTACTTACACGTGGATTTAGGCAACTGATAAGTATATATTGTTTTCGCAAAACGAATGACTTAAGAACTACTGCTTCTGCCACTGATTTAGAGTATACGAATAAGATAGGTAATAACCGATGAAGACGATGACTGAACAATGTTTTCATTACCTTGAGGGACAACGAAAAAACTTTTAGAATAAGGTAAAGCACTGGTCTGATCCAAAATATAGTCTGATCACACAGGGTGGATAAATTAAACGCACTAACCACTTCATTTATCCTAAGTCTGATTGCCCCTGCTGATTCAGTGGCTAACGAAACGTCGGCATAAAAACAAGATATGTAATCGACTTTGCCAACTTAAAACTTATATGGGACAAGTGAGATATTTAAATACCTATCCAAGAGTGACTGCGCAGTTGTTCACTTTGTATTATTTTACTGGATCTATAGGATAGTTGAGTGTTTGACCAGAATATTTTTGAGGCATTGTTCCACTTGAAAAAGCTAGCAGGTGAGCAATGCACAAGTAAAGCGTAGAGTACAGTGTAAATCACGTTGACAAATTTCTGAACTCTACTTAACTGAAGTGGCTTGGGTATTTGTAACGTGCACTATGCCTTTTCTTACTTAGATAAGTAATGCCAACTAACGTGGGAACATATTGGGAGAATGTTAAGGGTTGACAAGTGAGAAAGTGGTAAGACTTCTTGAAGTTACCGATTGCTGGAATGAGAAATAACAGGAGGGGATGAAAACGTCTGGTTAGGACCATTGGGTTAGAAACGTAGAGCGATATAGTTCGAAAGTAGTTGTAGTGAGTCAAGTGTGTCCTTTTTTTGTTTGCTTATGGATCTTGAGTCTCAGTGTTTTCTCACACTTTTGTCCTGAGTTATATTCTTGAAATTCTCTCTCATTGGTACTATTGTTGGTTGATTATCTAGGCAATAGTCTGGCTTTATTCACTCTTTGTCTCTTGTCGGTCCTAAATTTCTAGGTTCTTTGTAGTTTTTTTTTAATTTCATTAATTTATACTTTTTCGAATCTCATCTTCGATGTCCAATTTTTTACATTACCATTAATATTGTTACAACGTCTACCATTCTTGAATTTTCCCTCTATTTCATTTAGCTATGCAAATGGGTTGCGGTAAATTGAAGCGTGTTTTATGTTGTATTGGACTGACTAACCTTTTTCTGTACTGGTTCGGAGTGTGACAGCTTGAAGACATGGAGAACTGAGTTAAGTTGGATGTCGCATATGGCTGACAAACACAAAAGTGTACTTGTCAAAGTTAATTATTGTTAAAAAAGTTTAATATATATATGAACAATTATTTATCACAATAATCACAAAATGGGAAAAAATTTTGAAAAACACAATAACACAGAGATAGAATACTAGGAAATAAATGAAAAACTAGAAGAACAAAAGTGGGTGGAATAAAAACCAACGGAGATGGACAACTTACAACAAGTTCTGACCGCTTCCGGCGAGGGAACATTTTTTCCATCACGTAAAAATCAGTCCCAATAGTACTCAATGCTCTGTAGAATCGTGTAGTCTCACGTTCTGTCCATTTCCTTCCATGACCGTCACGAGGAGGTCGGAAACTCCTATAGTCAACACTGAGTATGCCAGTTTCTTCACTAATATGGCGTAAAGTTTTTGTATAGAAATTCTCTCGTTTTTCAACTAATAAACTGGTTTCATCCAACACAATATTTCCATTAGCATCGATTCGTAGTTGAGGAGCTAATGGGTCTGAATAAGCATCACTGGATGGATACTTTGAGGAGTTTTCCTTTAAATCAGGAGTTTCAGTATTATTGTCATTTGATTTCAGGTCATTATCACTTGCTTCCACGTCCCCACTTAGTGAACAGGTAGTGGAGTTAAGACGCTCCTGTCGATAACTTTTCTAGTAGTAAATTGTAGAAAAAGGACTTACGTCGGAGGTGGTTTATTTATAGGGACCCAATGCAGTAAGGAGCGAAGAGTGACAGAAGCTCGATCAAGAGGTTGATCTACAGGAGGTAGTACTTCCGTTGTCTTGATTTTATTTTTGCGAGGCTGTAAATTTTGGAAACCGATTGTTAGAGATTAGACAACTACTTTTTTAGAAACAAATAGGTTTTCGATTTCCTTGGATACTTGTTGAGACCTTTCAGGATTGACATGGATATCTAGGTCGGGGTTGGCCAAGCTAAAAATAAACATGTATTTACAAAAATGTTACCTCTGAGTAGGTGTTTTAGGAGTTTCACACGTATTCTGTGAAGGAAGTGGTGAACTGATAAAATAAAGCTTATCGAATTCTGTTACCTTGGCCTTGGTTCACTAGTAGTGCAGGGTGATGACTCCTTAGACGGATTGGAGTCGAACACCTGATTAGGTCTGATTTCTTGAGTTTCAGCTTCATTTCTATTAAAAGTCTTGCTTTCGTAATAATAAAAACGTACGGTTTTACATGTGTCTTGATTTGTTTTATCGATGGTCTGAATACTTTCGGCATAATTTCGACACAACAAAAGACAGGTTTTTAGCCTGGGTAGCTTAAGAGAAAGAAACACTGATAAGTAGGATGTAAAGTACTGTAAGGACAGTTGCAATAAAAGGCTTTAGAGCAAAATGGAGGCTTTTGCATCAATAATTCGCTTAAGAGCATACTGAATTTTCATTACCATAACTTACGGTACAGTACGGTCATGGGTGAACATAAAGACGCAAGTGGGAACCCTTACTTTAGAGGAAGCAGGTCCTTCAAACATAGTACCGTACTTGTTGAACGAACACGTTTTATATAGATATTCCACAGTGAAGGTAACTATGAAAATATTAAAGGGTAGTCAGTTGTTAACAGAGTGGGAGATTGATCAATTATGCATCAGCCCAACTTGTCACACTTTACACTGTACTAGCAAGAGGGAGTTTATAACAGAAAAGCGAAAGGGTCTACTGAGACGCAAATGCAGATTTTTAATATGACAACCCTATAGTAAGATGCCACGTAGAATCTAGCACATAAGTATGCCGGTTCAAGTTGTCGGAGCACGTCCCAGAGTATTAGAGCTAGTAATAGCTCTTAGAGGACCATCATCATCATACATGAGCACGTAGTGTTGCCACTGGGTGCGATCTATCCTTCGAAGATGACATATTTGCTACAATCAGAGGAAACTGCTTGAATTGGTGTATTGCACACCACAGCCTTGACCACTACAATAACAAATTGGTGTCACTAAATAAAACTCGGATACGGGAACATATTCCGACTTGGTTCTATAAGGGGGAAAGGAAAGCAGTTAGGAGTTCTATACTTGAACACCTAATCGACTGTAACCATTCCACTGATCCAAGAAATGAATTTAAGATTGTTTATATGATTCGTTCAAATCTACCCAGATTTCTTCGCATCCAACTTTTAAAAATAGCCGAAGCTCTTACCATCCAGGAGCTTAAACCAGAACTATGCGTACAAAAGAAGTACGTCTTATCATTATCGTTACCTTGGCCTTAAGTATTTTGATTATCCAATTATTATTATTATTATTATTATTACTGCATTCTCCCCTTTACTTATATCTTATATTCTGATTGTTTTATTAGTGAATACTCATCATATCACCATATTTATTTATTTTTACACCTCTATGACCTTTAATTATTATTATAACAAAAACATTTCAATCATTTTAATCATCTTATTATAATCACTAAATCTATTGTTATTATTATTATTCATATTACGTAATCTAGTATTATAACCTTTTTATTAACTGTGTTCACATTTCCTCACGGAATTTACAAAATTTTACAAAATCAAAAATTTTTTCATATATATACGATTGTACAGCTTGATAATAAATTCGTTTAAAAGAGATCCCTTCGCTGAAATTGGTGTTTTAATTGACATAAGTCACTAATTATAAGCATACACAGGTTAATTGTTTAAAACTACTACAAGCAATACATAGACACCTAGTACATAAACTTTATGACCATTTTCAATTGCTCACCACCAAATACTTCGTATAGTACGGGATATATAGGGTTTTACAGAAGTAATTCGATCTTCTGAGGGGAAGAGTACATTAATCACCACAGACAGCACATTTGAGAAAATATGCAACCGTATAGATCATAAACTACATATCATTTCGTTTACGCTAGCTACTTACTGATTAAGTGAAATTTCAATAGTCTGTACGTCGACAAAAAGTACACTAGTATTATTCGCATAAGAGGTCAAAATCTCGATTAAAAAGGCAACGGTGTTCTTATTCCTCAAAACGCAAATCGAGATGTATATTAGATAGCAAGTGTTTTCAGAAAGAAAAGGCGCAAAATAAAAGATAATCATGATTAGTGAGGTTATTACAAAATTTGAAAGACAAGCGTCCACTAATTTGATCATAAAAAGTAAAACGGGATATTTTGAATATTTGTGCGTCTCAAAATAAGTTTCTCTGATTGAAATTGACTGGTAGCAGACATTCGAACGAACTTACAAACGATTACAACATGAATGTTGTAGAACCACGTCCTCCTAGTAGCTTACAAAGGTGACGGCCTACACCAAAGGTCACACGTGTAACGCGAAACTTTATGTTGTACGCAACTAAATCATGATGACCAATTAAATTATCAGTGATATGACGTCTTAAAAACAATGAATAATTTGTTACAAATGAGTTTAAATAGACTCACTGAAGCAGTGTCTACGAATTTTCTAGCGAATTCGCACGCACGCTAAACGAACATAATTTCAGTGCTCAATATTTTCCTGTGGCCTTACGCAATGGAAGCATGGTTACTTTTGACGTCAAAGCTCGTTCAAATATGTCCAAACTTCTACATCAGTCGTTTTAATTTGTTTTATTTATCCCGTAGATGTTTTGATTTTCTGTCACAATTTGTTAAGCAACTTATATTTCACCAGAATCACTAAGATCACTTGCAAACGACTTCGATGCACTTTTTCTACCATCTAGATAATGGAATGTGACAAGTGAAATGTTCGGTTTCATTAAATACGGCAACCCTTATAGCAGCTTCCAACTTAGTAAATCAGACCGTCAGTAAACATGTGACGCATGGAACATAGGTGCTGAGGATTTACTGAACAGTATCATCCTCTTGACACGTTAAATAAAAGATCGTAAAGAACTCAAGAAAATAGTTCTGAAGCGGCTAGAAAAGACGTCCTCCGATGTTGAGAAGAGAGTCTTTGAGAATATTTGTATTGGTGGAACACTCATCAAAACTTGTGAGGATATGCCAAAGCCCATCACCCTCATAATATCAACGGTGTTAATTTCCCTCAGTAAACTTGATTTCCTCATCATAGACGCCTCATATGCATCTGGACAGGTAACATTATTCAAGAATTAGGTACTGAAGAAAACCTGCGGAATGCCAAATGCAGGGAAACGTGTAGAAGGAACAGAGACTAAACGCTCAGAAAACTTTGTCTAGGTAGGCTACATGTATATTCATATAAAACTCGTTAAGACATACGTGGCATGGAGGCTCATATTTTTCAAACTGAAATCGTCATACGAACTCTGTGAGTTTACCGAAAATATGGATAATTTGCATTAACCAGGAAATGATAATAATACGAACCTGATAAGAGCACCATAGACATGGTTATCTTCTCGGATAACAGACCAGAGGTTGGCGATACCCAATATGTCTTTGATCCACAACTTCAAGAAACAGGAATTAAGGGAGAAACTGCCCTGTACCTATGATCTTGCTTGATGGCACACCAATGGTACACATTGGAGTCGACTAATCTTATAGAATCAATTACACGGGACACATGCAAATTGGGAGGGACAGCTCTATTGAAGCCCGGTTCTTCAACCTCATTGAAGATTTATGATAATTCAGAAACGGGAACATAGCAACCCAGTGGAGATACGAGCAGAGAACATCGTGCTTTGACTGCACATTTACAAATGAGGAATTTCTAATTGGCGGACTCTTAATTGTGGCTCCCCAAATCACGACATCTTAGACTCTAATTTCATCAGTGGAATGTAGTGCCTATATGAAATAATGATTCCGTTGTGGTTCTGTTATTCCTAAGATTTCTTAATAATAAAATAATACTTATATATATCACACAAAACGGAACAAAATAATCTTACTCAAAAAAGACAGGCATTTCAAACTTTTGGATGCATCAGCTCTACAAAACAAACTACAGTAGGTGAACAGGGGAGCCTACTCGATTATTGATTTAAACGCACAATAAACACTATCTTACATGCTGTATTCCAGCTTGTCCTGCAAACCGTTTTCGAGAATTACAAGCAACACAAAGTTATACGAAGTCGCGGTCCGAGAATCAAAAATACTACTAGGCTGAATATAGACGATCTAGTGAAAACAAGACGTTTGGGCAGTTCAAGCAACCATGGAACCAATACACAAAGGCCAACAAAGGAAATAGCCTTCAGAATTAGATAAAAATAATCGAAAAATATTTTTCTAATCCTGTGAGTTTATTCTGTTAAGCAGCTTTACTAGAGTATAAGCATCTTAGAGGTGAACTAAAGCTCAGATGCAACACAAACTCCGTGGGTTAAAAAGTGTACAATAAGAAAATCAACATTATTGGGGTTTCCTCCTAAATACTCAGCTTTAAGACGGTCAGTGCGTGATAGACGTTGAAAGTGATAAATAATCTGCATGCGATATACCTTTAACTACTTTTTACTGAATGGTGAAGTCATAAGCACTGAACTCTGAATTCTATCTCTGGACCATGGCAGCAGATGACCAATGGAGTGACTTAGATGGGCGATAAATAAACTTTAACAGCTGTTTAACAGATATGGTATGGAGTTTAGCACCGAACAAGTGTTTCTACATTCTTTTACTACTGATACCACAACTGAAGCATCCATTTAGGTCGTATAGACCAAGAAGTCTTCGATATTGATTCTGATCTCATTAGTTTTACTGGACACAACCTAAGTGAAGGCACTCGCCCACACATCCGCACCAGATCACAAGTGGGTACGCCACTTCTGTAACTGCTGGCTCTCTTAGACCAAACGCTTCTGGACATATAGATAGCTTTCCAAATATATCTTCGAACCTCTTCATTTCAAATTAATTTGACTAGAATGGTTTACTTCGAATGCAAAGATGTTACGTGTAAAAGCATCGTCAATCTCTGAATGCTTGTGGCATCTTCAAGCCCTAGGTTTTAAATGAGCCCCAATTACACGTATTAACAGTCGGCTTCTATCACCGGTTATCATAAAATAGACATGAAGCAGCCGTGCAATCCAACTCATAATCACCGCTGAAGTGCATTAGATTAAATAACAACAAAAAGGCATGTTAATTTCACCACATTTTGGTTACGTATGAAGATGGTAGTTTACTAGCTACTAAACGATGGGTACTTTAAGTTACCGCAATACTGTATAAGATATATATAGACATATTGTTCAACTAAGTGTTTTAATAACGGCTATGTACACAAGTTATTCTCTTGATTCTTGTACACTGCATTAAGGAAGCATGAAAACATTATCATTCTGTATCAGAGAAACAAATATAAAGACGATGAATTTCGTGCTCAAGTTTATGCACTTGCATCACAGGAAGTTAACCATGGAAAAGTAACAAAATCATACGCCAAGAACCAAACATAACAAGTATTATCATAATAGCTCTGTTGAGCGCTCATAAGGAGATAAAGAAAAATGTATAAATCCCAGGCGTACCACATTTTATTTAAAACCACTTTGTCAACTGACGAGTATGCAGACTAATATACACATCCATGGGTCACCAGTTGCATATAAAACGACGAGATACTTAGGTTTCCTCTTCGCTGAAGTGATCGAGGAGAAAATAGCCCAGTCAGACCAAAGTACTAATTAACTTATGCTACCAAACACTTTCATACCTAGACGGTATTCTCTCAACCAAAGGAAAACAGTTTAACTACCGGTTTCCTCCCGGCTAAATGACTAGAACTCATGGAAAAGCTTATTCATTTGTTTCAGTGACCTTTAAAGAATGAGTTGACACTCCTCGACAACTCATCTGCCGCGTATTCCATTTCTGAGTTAAACAGCACGAGTTCAAAACATTAAGGTGGTATGGTTGTCGCTGATCCTGTGAACATGATAAACATGTATACCTGTTTTTTATCTAGTTCCTAAATTCTAATGAGTTCAAGTACTGTAGGAAATCGTCAATTTATAAGTGGTCATGCAAGGCGAATTTGAATTATTCCAACAAAATAAGGACACACAGATTACTAGTAAAGTACTTTAATTTCGCTAATTTACTATTCTCGTGTAAGGTGTTTATAAGTTGAAAATGCTGCGGTGTCAAACAGTAACATTGGTTTACAATAATGGCTGAAAGTGCTGTTTATTGGTCCAAAACAATGTGCATTATAAAACTAACCGAACAACAACTACTATCGTATTCGAGTTATATATATTAATCAGATTTATATATTTGTATATAGTTTGTTGTGACAATATTATTACAAAAGTGCTATTACAATAAAATCTTAAAGCAAATCGGCTGTAAAGAAACAAATAAGTCGAATGTTCTGTTCATAATTACTAAGGCATTCAAATAAGTTAAAACATGTGGATCTTTTATATAATTGATTGAGTTATCGCAAACTGACGGAATGAATATTTTTTAACCTGATTTCCAAACATATGTACCAGAGTATTGAAAACCTGCTTTTTTGCACAAAATATCTGCTTCTTTCGGGCCATTACGACTGAAATAGAAATATGGAAATAAATTAACGGACATTTGGTTTACGAATATAAAGAGTAATTTCCATATGTGTACTTGCTTTTCTTTTAATTATAAGTCGTCCTGCACTATTCATCAAATTCTAAGTGTCAAGTCTACTTAGCTGGTAATAGATGTGGTTGGAATCTTAGATTCAGTCCGATTTATGATGCAGTAAAGCAGGCCGAACAATATTCCGTGGCTTCCGTAACTGATGGTACATAAGTGATATGTCTGTTGACTGCTTAAATGACTTATCCTTGGTACGAAACCCTAAAATCCGACGGCGCGTAGTTAAAACACAGAGACTACTTATATGAATTTAATATGACCCCGGGAATAATTTAATATATGAATACATCACTTTTTATATGACTTACTTATAGTCAGATTTGCATAAATTAAACTGAGTAATATTTAATATCAGTTAATCAATAGCTTACTACGTGAGCACATAGTTGCAGTATCATACAATTAAGCCTTTATAATCAACAGATATAGCTAATTGACTCTTTCTCCAGATGTGAGTACATGGTATAAACCATTGATCAAAATCGATTTCATTTGTCAATAACACTGAAATCGATTTAGCCATTGAAGATTATATCAATAGCAACTCTGTTAAAGATGTTCTTGCGTTTAGTTCAGAACTGACCTAAATCTGATAACTAAAAACTCGAGGTAATAGATAAATATTCAATCACGATTTCGGTTTTTTTCAATAGTGTACATCATTTATTCATTCTATAAATTGAAAATTTCTTAGAATTACCATGAGTACGTAGCCGTTGAGTTGATAAGTATGGTAATTAAGTTAACTGACGTTTTTTAACATAAACAAGACTAATAAGCAATGGATTTAGGCAATTTTTTTTAAAATAAACATAGATACATGTAATAACTATGGTTGGTGTTTTTTAAATAAACACTTGACAGCCGATAGGACAGGTCTATTCCATCTATCCAAACGGATCCACAATTCTTTATGGACAGATATTTAACTGTTTATATACTAGTGTAAAAACAGTTATAAAAGTATCCTTTTAGATTCAGTAAGCAAAAAAGTGCATTAGTTTTTAAGCACGATGCTTCTACAATAAGCAAAGTTTTAAATACAAACGCATGATGTTCGGGTGAATCTAGACTGAACCCATTAATGCATACTTCATTGAGATAGCGAGTTCAACTTATGAATTGTCAATAAAAGTTTCAAAACAGTAGGTGAATCTAACCATAATTTGTGCAATGAAAACAAAAATATATTTCAATTACCTCCCATAAACGTATGGATATGGACTGACTTTATTTTCTTCCAAGTATTTTAATACCGGTGTTAAAATACGCCAAGCTTCGCGTAGTTCATCAGAACGTACAAAATTTGTCTGAACTCCACAGAATACATCGAGAATCAATCGTTCGTAAGCGTCGGGTAGTTTGATGGCCTGATAATATTTAATAATACATTAATAGAAGAGAAAAGAAAACTATACTTTATATCGCTGAGCATAAGTTAAGTCTAATTCAGTTTCTTCTGTTTGAAATTTCATACCAGGAGATTTCACATTTAATTTAATATAAACTGCTTCGTCCGGTTGTACACGTATAACTAATTCATTACGTGGTAGACCTTCTTTTGAACCGAAAAGATGAATATGAGGTTCTTTAAACTGAACTCTGACTTCTGCTTTACGTTCATTTAGTGCTGCATACCAAAAATTTGAGAAAAAAACAGATGTAAAGGTAAAAGTAAACGTTTCCAAATTCTAATCTAAAAAACATAAAGACCTTTTTTTAAATCAAATTTAGTATACTTATCCTCTTAGTAAATAATGTGCTCCCCAGAAAATAATAAATAATATGTCTGAAAAACAAGAATCATTTAAGAGACATTATGACACTTCCATGGAATATCTTACTTACTTACTTACGCCTGTTACTCCCAATGGAGCATAGGCTGCCGACCAGCATTCTCCAGCCCACTCTGTCCTGGGCCTTCTTTTCTAATTCCATCCGATTCTTGTTCATTTTTCTCATTTCTATTTCCATTTCCCGGCGTAATGTGTTCTTTGGTCTTCCTCTCATCCTTTAGCCTTCAAGATTCCATGTGAGGGCTTGCCTTGTGACGCAGTTGGGTGCTTTCCTCAATGTGTCCTATCCACTTCCAGCGCTTCTTTCTGATTTCTTCTTCCACTCGAATCTGGTTTGTTCTCTCCCACAGTAGGTTGTTGCTAAGTGTCCGGTCAACGGATCCGAAGTATTTTGCGTAGACAACTGTTAATAAACACCTGTATCTTCTGGATGATAGCTTTCGTAGTTCTCCAGGTTTCCGCCCCATACAGTAGAACTGTCCTGACATTTGTATTGAAAATTCTGACCTAGGTGTTGGTTGACAGTTGCTTTGAGTTCCAGACGTTCCTCAGTTGTAAATATGCTGCTCTTGCTTTACCGATCCTCGCCTTCACATCTGCATCAGATCCACCATGTTCATCAATGATGCTGCCCAGATATGTAAAGGTTTTTACACCTTCCAAATCTTCTGTGTCAATTGTGATTGGATTGGTGCATGCTATGTTGTATCGAAGAATCTTGCTTTGCCCTTTGTGTATATTGAGACCTACTGCTGCTGCTACACCGGTCGTCTTCTCCTGCATTTGTTGTTGCGTGTGCGATAGAAGGGCCAGATCATCTGCGTAGTCTAGGTCGTTCAACTGCATACTAGATGTCCACTGTATGCCGTGCTTCCCCTCAGATGTTGGTGTCTTCATGATCCAGTCGATCACCATGAGAAAGATAAAGGGTGAGAGTAAGCAACCTTGCCTGACAACGGTCTTTATCTCGAACGAGTCTGTCAATTGTCCTCCATGCACAATTTCGCTGTTTAATCCATCATAGGAATTCCGCATGAAATTGACTATCTTCTGAGGCACGCCGTAGTATCGAAGAAGCTTCTACAGTGTTGTTCTGTCCACGCTATCAAATGCTTTCTCATAGTCAATGAAGTTTATGTAGAGTGATGAATTCCATTCACGTGATTGTTCCACAATGATCCGTAGAGT
Organism: Schistosoma margrebowiei; assembly: GCA_944470205.2. Lineage (NCBI taxonomy): Eukaryota > Metazoa > Platyhelminthes > Trematoda > Strigeidida > Schistosomatidae > Schistosoma > Schistosoma margrebowiei. Next base: position 46,860,342 of record OX104028.1, read on the forward strand.
TGCGATTTGGCCTGTACACGATATATCCTTACGGAATCCAGCCTGTTGTTCTCGAAGTTGAGCATCTACGGAGTTATTCATCGTGTTTAACAACAACCTGTAGAAGACTTTTTCTGGTATTGCCCCTGTAGTTATCACAGTTGCTGAGATCGCCTTTCTTTGGTATTTTGATCAGAAGTCCTTCTATCCAGTCTGTTGGTATTTGATCTAAAATACTAGCCTATACAATTATCGGGCATGAAGAAAACCAGGCTGGCTTCAGACCTGGTCGTGATTGTACCAACCACATATTCACTATTGATCAGAACACAGGCAAGCTTATCGGTGTCCGACAATAATAATTTTTCTTGACTTGAAAGCAGCATTTGACTCTGTAGACCAAGAGGTTCTATGGCAGCGTCTGTCACTGATAAGCGTACCTCAGAAGTACATAAACCTTGTGAAGGCTCTTTACTCGAACACTACTAATCAAGTCAGAGCTTAGGCGAAGTGTCATCCGATTTTGCCACCTCAAGTGATGTCCGTCAAGACTATCCACTATCTCCGTATTGGTACTTTGACAAGAAGTCCTTCTTTCCAGTCTTTTGGTACTTGTTCCTCATCCCAAATCTTGTTGAAGAGGATGTGGAATATCCTTGCAGTTGCCTCTACGTCTGCTTTCAGTGCCTCTGTTGGAATGTTGTCTGGTCCTACTGCTTTGCCACTCTTGATTTGCCCGATGGCCATGCTGATTTCTTCAATTATTGGTGGTTCAACATTGACTGGGAGGTCCGTGGGTGTTGCTTCGATATCCGGTGGGTTCAGTGGGGCTGGTCGATTCAAGAGTTCATTGAAGTGTTTTACCCACCTGTTTCGTTGCTCTTCAATGCTGGTGACTACCATGCCTTCCTTGCTTTTCACTGGTCGCTCCGGTTTGCAACGATTTCCTGAGAGTTTCTTTGTTATGTCATACAGTTGTCTCATGTTTCCTTCTCTTGCAGCCTTTTCCGCCGTCGTTGCCAAATCTTCCACATATTTACGTCTGTCATTTCTGTTGCTCCTCTTCACGTGCTCGTTTACTTCTGTGTATTCAGCTTGTGCCTCGGCTTTCTCTGCTCTTGTTCGACTGGTATTGATTGCTGCCTTCTTGTTCGTCCTTTCTTGAATCTTATCCAGTTTATCAACAGTGATCCATTCCTTGTGGTGATGCTTCTTGTGGCTCAGAACCTCGTGGCATGTTGAAGTGATTGCTTATTTGATCCTCCTCCAGTTGCTCTCCATAGTAGTTACTTCTCTATTGAGTAGATCCTGAAAGGCCTGGGACTTATTGCTGAGGACTATCTTGAGTTTGTTGAGTTTGTCAGTATCCTGAAGAAAGACCGTATTGAACTTTTGTGATGTTGTCCGCCCCGTTGTCCAGTGCTTCTTGAGTTTCAATTTCATCTTGGCGACCAGCAAGTGATGATCTGATGCTATATCAGCTCCTCTCTTGGTTCTCACGTCTTCCATTGTCCTCCTGAACTTTTTATTGGTGCAGATATGGTCGATTTGGTTTTGTGTAGTGTGATCTGGTGAAGTCCATGTGGTTTTGTGTATGCGCTTATGTGGGAATATGGTGCCGCCTATGACCAGTTTATTGAAAGCAGATAGGTTTGCAAATCTCTCACCATTTTTCGTTCCTTTCTCCCATTCCTTGTCGTCCCATGATGTCTTCATATCCAGTGTTGTTCATTCCAACCTTGGCATTGAAATCTCCCAGCAGAATGGTCAGGTCCTTTGTTGGGCACTTCTCGATGATTGACTGCAGACTATTGTAGAATTGATCTATAGCGTGTTCGTTGTAATCGTTGGTAGGCGCATAGCAGTGGATGATGTTCATTGAAATGCTCTCTTTCTTTGTTTTGGAGGAGACTTTGATGGTCATTGGTCTATGAGATTCCCGTCCTGTAAGTGCATTTTGCGCTTGTTTGGACAGCATCAATGCAGCTCCTTGTGTATGTGGGGCATTTTCTTCTTCATGGCCGGAGTATAGCAGGAGCTCCCCTGAAGCTAGTCGTTTCATGGAATATCAGTAAACTAAAATTCTATCCATGACCGACGGTGAAAACCCAACAATATTGCCCATTAAATTCCTGAGTTCTGGGTGCTGACTCATGAATAAAAAGTGACAATTTTCTCATCTTTTTTCTGCTGATTGACCGAAATAAACTCGGTAACGTCTAATATGAGACAATCACTATCTTAATAATTAAAGAAAGTTGTGTACTCGGTACAAAACTAGTAGATGAATTTCCATGCCATTTACCAAATCTAATAATATTTATTTAATTTTTGTTAAGAAGACGGTCGACTGAAGTACGGCATGACTATTGTGTTGAGACTAAATCATTATCTAGTTGTCCAAATACAGGAAAACGTATCGAAATTCATGCTGATGACACACAGTGTCTGATAGTCTCAAGCATTGAACTATTCACCATATTAATAAATTTCTTAAGTTTAATACTGAAAAGCAAAGCATTGAAAGTTTTCTGTCTTTTATTTTGTGATCATATCCCATAACCAAAATAGCATTATCAAATAGACGGTTTTGGTAGCCATATATGTCTTAAGTTTTCTCGAAGAGTTTCATTAATACTGAGGCGACCAGCTATCTGACTGCATTCAGAGTGTATGGAAGATGGCTGGGAAGCCAACTCCATTTCAAGCTAGGCATTACTCAATATTTATAGGCAGACAAAATAAACGACAGACATGCGATGAGTCATGGGACATGAAGTGTACCCACATATACGCTCATATAAAAACAGTCAAGACTAATAAGTGAATAATTGACAAGGTCAAAATATGACTCAAGCAGAATGAATAGAATGAAATGTCCGAAAACTAGAATAAGATATATTATGGGCTAAAACGTATGACTAACACTACAATACCAAAGATCGGAGTTTTTATAGAGTATTTCGTAATCTAAATATAAGTTCTATGAAAACTAAAATGTATATAGCATATTGGATTTTGTTGTTTACAGATAAACATATTGTCAATGAAGATCTGTTAATCAAAGCTACCTTAGAACTTGTAAACACAAATGTACGTAAAATATCCTTAGGTTATCAGTATGGCATATAGATAACAGTATTTCAAGTCCACAGGACGCTATGCATATGCATTTTACTAAATAATCATTAAATATAACAGGAAGTAGATTTCCTTCAATCGCCAACCAGTGTTATTGTATGATATGTTTTTTTGAAGAACATAATTTACAATAATAGTTCAAATGCAAACTAAATACAAGTATGTAATCATTAAAAGAAGTCAGGATTAATAGCATCATTATTTACACCATTAGAATAAAAAGGTACAAATTAAAAACATACAGAAACATGTATAAACCATTAAACAAGCAGCTTACATTACATGTTGATTTCATATAAATGCAGATAAGATCACAAGCTGACGTACAAGGTAAATGTGTATATATCTTTAAAACGTGTCCGACCTCAATCAACAAGGCTTACATTGTTATTTCCAGATCTATCAAAGGTAACTAAAGATTGGATAAGTTCCATATTTTATCGTTATATTTTCCAAATGTTACACCAGTTAAACAAATAGATTGGAAAATTGCTAGAGAATTTTGATAGTACATATTTTCCTAACAAACTCGATCAAGAATAAATAAATGAAAAGTGAAAATACACAAACAACATGTGAACTAACCTTTCCCTGCTCGGAGAATGAATGGAACACCCTTCCAACGATCATTTCTCACATATAATACAGCACATACATAAGTAGGTGTTATGGAATCTAAAATTGTTGAGAAAATTTAAAATCATTTGGCTGTACAATAATGTTTAGTTGATATCAAAATTTACGATTATTGGTTTCTAAATATAACTAATATTTTACAAACTTTAATAATGATCACAGTGAAAATATTGTACAGTGAAGTGTTTTCAGAAATTCGTAAACTGAAACAATGAAAAATGAGAATATCGCAAATAAATAAGGTCATCAATCGGTACAAATAGATTCATGCGGATATTAGAAATATAATCTTATTGCTTTGCATAGTACCTTGAATTTGTTGGTGTTTTTTTAAAGTTTGCCATATACGTAACTTAAGATCGGACTATGTTCGTTAAATATTTTATGCGTTATACATGACACATTTAGTTCCCCAAAAGATATGGTCGTTTGCTTAGCAGTTCAGTCATCGAAAGAATTTTCAATTAGAATTAAAGGGTTGGTTATATGAACAAATTGAATACTTGGTTACATTAATCGCCCCGATATTTCTTTTATTCATTGTGTTATTACAATCCATCTTGTAATACTGGCCACCTACATTAAACCAGATCTGTTACATTCCAAACAAAAACATCTCAAACTGTAGAGCTGAGTGACGCAAATTCGAACCTGATAGGAAGCACCAGTTCTCCTAAGACTAAAGGTACACCTTGTTGACAGGTCCAAAGTAGTAAGTAAGCCAGGTCTACAGTTTTCTAATCACTACCTCAAACTAACTGACAAGGATTTTATATTTTTGTTAAAGTAACTTATGAAGTAACCATAACAACGACCACACTCATTCAGACCTACTAAAGTTCCTAGTCTTAATGAGTGAATCATCATTTGCAGATTAAAAAACTTGCGTTGTGTACGTCTTTAATTTGATGCCTTTACAATATACAACTGATACTTCTTAAGCAATTAATTACAAGTGAATATTACCATATATGGCGACAGGGGTGATCATTTTATATACCTTTCGTGAATAACAGGATAACAGCTGAGTAAACCATTTGCATGATTGATTTAGAATACTAAGTATCTACTGTTTGAGTTGAAGTGCTTTAGGTAACCAGAATGAATTATTAAATCAAACAATGATCGTTAAACTCCTGGAACCAAAAGTAATCAAATGAAGACAACACTCTAGCACACATACAAAAATACACACGATAAAATGTCTGAGTATCTCAATGCTAGTAATCAAAAAGCTAATTATTAATAAATATTCATTAATAAGGATCCGTGATTGCTCACATATTCTATATAAAGTACCCTTGACAAGTAAAGTTCAAGATTTTTGTCACAATAAGATGAAAAAACAAGTCATTTTAAGTCGTCTAAAATTGTTTATTTTAACACATAGATATTGGTACAAGGACGAATCAAATACATATGTGCCACACAAATCTCATTTGATATGTGTGAGGGCTGTGATACTACCCTGGTGCTCAAACCGAAACAGGTGGTTTTATTAGAGGGCCACACCCGGAGCCTTTAACTTAGAGGCTTAATCCACAAGGCATTGGAGCAACTTCAGAAGATGTAGTCCCATAGTAGCCGATGACCAACGATTGGTTTATACGCCATTTGTTCCTTCAGGATACTGGAGCCCATGTGCACCATTGGTTTGGAATCAGGGTTTTCCAACTCTCCTAGGTGGACTCCCCATATCCACCAACCCGGTTGAAGCACCGGACATTCGCTTTTCTTCCTTCCGATTTCGTAAACAGCACCCCCGCCTTGAGAAGGTAGTGAGTAGGACTTCCGTGGGAGTGGCTGTATACGCGTGGCCATGTGAGAGCATTTCGAGAGGAAGAGCGGACTCTGCCCACTCTCGGCCGTACCAGAGCACTTGGGGGCCTAAGATTGTAGTAAAGTATTGAGATGTTTCATCACGAGAAGAGTACACCCGCCAAATACAACTAATTTGAATAGAAATGCATGTTTTTGCTAAATTCAAACTAATTTTGTTAAAACCAGGGAATGACTGAACGAAAAGATTTCTGCACAGAAACTTCATTCTCACGGCTGTACAATCGAGTATATACTTGTGTTTTTAATGATTAATCAAACATAGTAAAAAAATGAAATAAGTGTAAAAACGTTGTTGCATATCAAAGTGATTCAAGACTTCAATTATCAAATGAAGAAAACTTCCTTTTAGATGAGATCATTTATATTTGTATGGTAGATTTACCATACAACTATAAATATGAATGCACAGCCCAAGTAAAACTGAAGAGTGGTTCGATCAAAATTAAATTAAGAACATCATAGAAATTAGATAGTGCAATACGATAAAATAAAATTCGAAAATGATATATAAGCAAAAGTAAACCCGTTAGGGTTATAACTTCAACAGAGTGACATAGAGAGAGTAATTCATAAAAGTTTCAGAAGATAAACAAAATAAAGTAAAATAAAATGATAACTTAAATAATTACAATTTACAAATTAAGTTCATGGTGAGATAAGACGCTAGACACTTTTCTTTTGTAGATATAGTTCTGGCTTTGTTATGCATAGTGACGGCTTTATAAATACATAGGAGACGGAAACATATTGCTTTTGGTAAGTTTCTGTTCACCTAGCAGACGACTTTGATCGGACGATCAGTAGTGATAAAATTTTCACTGTTGCCTTTCCCTAACCATGCGAAGTAGTGTCGCTGAGATGGTGTCGCTGAACTCGTTTAGACAAATATACCTTGTTCCACAGGAAAAAGTGAATTAAAAATGAATAAGGAATGAGCTGGACCCAAACGTTTTCTTTTAAGTTGTCGGTTTTCAAGGTTGCCGTACAGAATTTCATTTTGATGATATCGTCAGATGCATTACCCTTAAAGTTAGTATTTATGTGGAGTATCTTAGGAACGAATATTTCTGTGTTTTTTTAAACAAATTGTGAAAATGCGTTTCAAATTAGTTTTTCTGAGAAGATTGAGCTCTTCATCTGCAACGTCGGGAGTGCAGAATCAGCAGATTCACTGGATGAGATATAATCAAATTCATCTTCCAGTTGGTAGGTATTCTTTATAAATGAACCTTCAGAATGTTCCATGAAAATTTTCCTGACATTTTAATATTAGAGTTTAGTCCATTTCTCTTCAAATATGAATCTGAATGACGGGTAAGAGTTCATGAAGATATATGGAATATTATTTAAATTGATATTATTATAGGAGATACCAAAATTATCACTTGTATATCCTTTATACAAATAAAAATTGTATTTGTAAACTCTTCAATGTCAGTTGTTGAAATTTCACAAAAACACTGATTGCATCATTGTTTTGTGAATCATGAGACCCTTCAAAAAATCACGCTAATGATATAAAGTTAATCAAAGATACATACATTATTCGAATACCAACAAACAAATCTCGCAGTTATTAAAAACTGTATAAAGGCTTTATGTTGAAAACTGGAAAAAAGTTGGACTACCTTTAGGAACTGACGGATCATCCGTGTAAGACAACGAAGCAGGTGGATTTGTTGCATTTGGATCTGCAATGTATTGTCCAATTACAATGTCGTCTATTGTTAGAGGTTCAATGCTTCGAAGCACACGAACCTACAAAAAATATAATAAAGCAAAAAAAAGTATGTATTATTAAAACATTACACTGTTTTCTACGTCCACACAAACACACACTACCATCATAACATAATCTCGCATGTTTTAATCCTTAATATAATCCTGTTAATAACTAAACACGAACGAACTATAAAAATAATTTACAGTACATAAATTAAACGGTAGAAAGCTTTAGCTTAAAACCTGACATAATTAAACCACGAAATATCGGTAGCATACGTAAAAACTATAGTGATGATCATGTACTTATGAAGTGATATTTTAGGTGCAGTTACGAGCACGCGTTGATATCATCAAACATATTTAATATATATAGAGCGAATATACATTGGAACCCGATAACAGCTAAACAGAGAGAGAGAGTGACAGGCGTTTGGATATATTACGTCCTCGTTATGAAATAACCACCGTATGATTTTATGTCAGCAGTTTGAAGCACGATGACAATGTTTTCTAGCGACGGAATATCTAACATTTGATTTGCATCGGTTGAAATTACCTAGCCGTATAATTCCAGTTTATGTACTGAACAATTATCAAAAAACAACGGAACACCAAAAAGCAACACTTAAATTTAGGAGCATTCAGTAGAAGCCATTCATAATATAACGAGAAATAAATAAGCACGACTTCATCTTAGAACAAGTAAGTTACAATTAAACGGTAGGGTAAGAACTAGATGATTCACATTTCTCGTTTCAGTCACTCCGCAATATATAGCAATAATATGCTCGACATAGATCTTTTTGAAAGTTCTGTTGGGAAGTCGTACCATGTAAAGTTGACAAAACCGACAGTCAGGCAGTAACCCTTTAATAATATTGAACGCAGATTGCGTTATATCGCGGATTGATTAATTTTTAATGTATGAACTGTTTAATTATGTACCACTGACTAAATGATGTGTTCGTCAAGAGGTTTGAAAGTTACGAGTCCAATCTCGTGTGAGAAAACTTCCGACAAGTTTCAAACAAAGGTTATAAATCTACTCCATTTTTGATGATTCATGTTAAAATGACATATTGTTGTTCAAGAAATTGTAATTGTGAATGAAGTTTAAAATCTTATCATTACGACTAAAAATTTTACGTTTTTGTCGCAGATAGATTTTACCAAATTGAAAGATCTGAAGCATTAGTTAACAGAAAAATTTAACAAATAAAAAATGACGATGAAATTCACGAATTTGTTTTATCATACACCAGTCAGTCAGTCAGTAGGAAGGATTTGAATGTGACCAACATGGTCTCGTGTGCTGTTACGGGTATGAGGGCTGGTGTCACTTCCCGGCTGCCCACACCGTGAAAGGGTATTTCTTGAGGAACCTGAAAAGGAAGTTGGATTAATGTTGGCCTTAACGACCTAGTGGCGTGACCGCAGAGCCCAAGGGACAACTGATTGAGGCCAGTCGCGCACGGCCTTTTTGTGGGAGGTTTTTGACGTGTTAGCTCCGTTCTTCAAAGGGCCTTACCACCGGAGACGGAAATCTGTGAGGTAAGGTGTGACATTTCGAAGGTCGACATTTTCCAACCCCTTCCTTCCTTGTGAGAAGGCAGCATCGCTGTAGATGCTAGTCGTCCGAGGGAAACACCTTACTGCTGTCACATCACTCTACAATCAGCAGTACGACTTCACCTTCAGACCTTAAGTTGCTACTTTTAGTCATACCGTTCTCCAATCGACCTGGCTGGCATGACAGAACCTACAGGAACATACGTTCCAGGCAATATAGCTTGGTTGGGTCATCACGATAGGCAAGCCCGACCACCGTGTCAAGGTAGCAGCTACGGTCGGGGTCATACACCTCGAATATACAAATATGAAAAATCTGATATCTTTGATGTTACAGACGCAAATAAACTAGGATGAAAACAATGAATTTGTATAGTGTTTATAATACTTAATACTTCATATCTTACGTTTCTTATCGACGAAAAAAAAACTTAGTCCACGATAGAAGTGAAGAGATAGGTACTAATAATCTTGAAACAATAAAACAACTCATTATTAAATTGTGTTATACCACTTGTTTAGATTTTATGTCTATTAATGTAACCACAATTGAAATTTTTCTGTTAGATGTAAGTGAAGACAGACAAAAAAATGCAAATTTAAGTAAATTTTTCAATATATAACAGTATCATATGAATAGAACTATGCTAATAAAGTATTTAAACCACAATTAAAATCACTAACATTGTTTATTATCTGGGTATTTATCATGTTATTAAAAATTGTGCTAAAAAAATAATGTCACAGAGTAGAATTAACAAGACAAAATTCTAAAGAATATTAGCGATTCCCTAATCGCTTTTATTTTATGGTTCTGAGAAAGTTTGTAATTCAGTTTGAAACAGATTACTGAATGTTACACTGTTTTTTTTTCATAGACTGATATTTATGTTTTAGCCTATGATAAGAATTATTGGCGACACTATAATTTATGGACTAACCAATCAGGTCTTGAATTTCGATGAGGAATTCATCCATCTATTTGGTTAAAGAGTATTTTGGCATTTTAACTGATATCAGTTCGTGATGAAAACCCAAAATCTAATTCTTAACCTTAACCATCAACTGTATATCATAAACCTTATTCTTCACACACGTTTATAACTCTCATTTAGCCCTAGTGAGTAAGTGGACATTCTGAAGGCCACTTTAGTGTCGCTTAAAGGTAGTCCATAAATTATAGTTTCAACGAAATTTTCTATAATATGGTTCTATTAAAATGTGCACATGTATAGAAGTATCGAAAGATACCATCAAAGGAGGCTATACATATGATGTAGTTTATTTATTTATTTATTTCAACACATAGATAATGGTACAAAGAGACACCAAATACATATGCGCCACACAAATCTCATCCGATATGTGTGAGGGCTGTGATACTGCCCGGGTGCCCAAACCGAAGCAGGTGGTTTTCTTAGGGGGCCACACCCCGAGCCTTCGACCCAAAGGTCTGATCCACAAGGCAGTGGAGCATCGTAAGGAGATGCAGTCCCATGGAAGCCGGTGACCAACAATTGGTTCATTCGCCATTTGTTCCCGCAGGATACTGGAGCCCATGTGCACCATTGGTTTGGAATCCGGTTAAAGCGCCGGACATTCGCTTTTCGTCCTCTCATTTTCGTAAACAACACCCCCGCCACGAGAAGGCAGTGAGTAGGACTTCCCTGGCAGAGGCTATATACGCGTGGCCGTGTGAGAGTATTTCGAGAGGGAGAGCGGACTCTCCCCACTCTCGGCCGTACCATGGCAAATGCCCTGGTACATATGATGTAGTTCGTGTATTTGTAGCTTTTTATTTGCTATTCAACAAACAACTTAGAAATGAAAACGAAATAACAATTTAGTCGAGGCAAATTATTCTTATCCACTACTTGTTTTGTTTTTTAAACTTTCAACTGGTCCCACCCAAAAGTAATAATTTTTGATTACAGATTATTCTACAAATGAATATAAGTCCTTAAAATGAAAAAAAGCTAATTATAGGGTTTATTATAGTTTATAATTAGTAACCAAGATATTTTAGATAAAGATTAAATTATGCATTACATTATAAAATATGTTTGAAAATACTCAATAAAAGGAAAACTTTACTATATTTATATAGAGAAAATAAATTCCAAATGAAAAGTGTTTTTCACTTTAGAAACAAACACTAAATCCTCAAATGACATTTTAACATTAGCCAACTGTATTCTGAACTATAAAGTAGAAAAATTATCTGAATAAAGGAAACAATTTAAAAGATATAAATTATTTTGACAAAATTTAATCATTAGAAAAGTAGGCAAGAATCTGAGTTCATAACTGGTGAATTAGAGATTGGTTATTTAAGTTAAAATGACTTTGTAGAAATTTCGTTAATTTATAAGTTCTAGGTATTTTGATTACGATCAAAAACTAATATCATTTAGAGAACAAATCAAAACTTCTTAAAGAATGAATAAATTATTTTATTCTAGTATAGTATTTATTGTTAAAAATTCATAAGCAAGCGGTCAAATTGATTAAAGTTAAATAGAAACTATTTTGATGACAATAAAACTGATATAAAAATAGGGGGAGCCATTGAATAACGTTTTAATTGAATTAATTCACATGCTTTGTAAAGGGAATCGACAACAAACGTTTCTGTCATTAAAACTTATTCGAATAACCTACAACTTTACAGAAATATTCTGAAAAATATTGCTCAAGGGATAAAAAAGATCAGATACATAGTATATTGTAGAGTATACAAACTACTTAGCAATTTATAAGCATCGATTTAGTCCAGTCAATTGGAGGTATAGTACAAACGTAAATACAATGAGAAAATTACACAGGTATATAGTGGTAAAAACAAGGAAAACTGTTAAGAAGAAATAAATTGTATAGGCTGATGGGTATAGTTAAAATGTCAACGAAACTGTGATACCGTGCAAAAACCCATTTCAATAACACATATTGTCTTTAGTATTAACGGTTTACATAATTTAAAAGAAAATAATTCAATACTTTAAAAATATATATACAGTTTACAGTATGAAAAACAAGCTTTTATGGATTGTGTCAAACGTTTTCTTTAAGTTACTCATGCGAGTGCAAATATTTGTCACCAACTTACAGAATCATGTGGAATAATTTTAAATATCCGTTATTTAGAAAAATGTGTGACTTAAATATCTCGCTGAAATCATGAATCGATCATTGTTAAACCACCCATCGAAGGACTGAACTCACTGAACGACTGTTTCGTCCCAGAGTAGGACTCTTCAAAAATGAGCATCCACGACCCCTCTCGCGGAACTCAAACCTAGGACCTTCAAAATCGAGCGCGAATATTTCGATTTTAATAGATAAGAACAAAGATGAGCTTTCTGAGTTTTCCATGGGTATGTAACGATTCAACAGGTTTTGTGTAACTCATCACAGCATAAATCTAATCAGACACGTTTATTACTGAATTTCTGAACAAAATCCATCATTATTTAATAAAGAGAAAATAAGAGTTTTCGAGAGATTCTTACTTTCTCACTTGATATACACTGGAAGTCAACTTAAACTGAATGACGTTTTTTCAACCAATTTATCGATTATCATTCAGTTCGCTGCAATATTTGCATGTAAGTTGGCTGGCAACAGCTGACATCGATTTTATCAGATCAACTCTTTGTATTCACGAGAAATGTATACAAGAGCTCTTGGAGACTCAACCGGTGACCTACATTTTAAACTATTACGTAGTACCTTATTCAAAACGATTTATCATACACAAAATCTCATTTTAGCATACTATCGTAATTTTCGATTGTTTTCTACTTTATAGCTATTGTTAACTGCTGACCACATATGACTTTGAACTTTATTACTAATCATTGTTCAACCTATCGGTTTCACAACAACCTGTTTTAACTTCTTAATTAAAGATGTTGTTACTATGCTAGAACTTGACTGCATTACATAATTCGGGTACTACTGATGTTTTATTTCAGCAACATAACATTTAAACAAGCACTGTTCACCATTTTCGCTATAATCAACTGTCTGCGTGTTTTATATTCAAATTTTAAGTGAACTTATATGAAAAATAACACGTGAGAAATTATTCAATAAACTTCGCTATTGATTTTTACTTTGAAGTAAATTAAAGGCTTCATTGATATGAGATAACAACCAACTGTGAACAGCAAAATAAGCACGAAAACTACTTTTGCACCAATTGATCAATTTGCAAGAACCAATTTAATGTTATCCAGTTATTAAAGTCGATCAGATTCAAACAGAGTGCATCTTGATGTTGAACCACTTAAACTAGTAGTCACGGTGCGATAAAATCAATAGGAATGGATTACGAATGAGAAGTGGACAGTATGACGTTTGTTGCTACTGAGTGATTAATAAGCATAAATATTTTAGTTCAATAAGAGGTTACTCATTGCTCGAATAGTTTGGTATTATTATCTCTCAATGTGACACGTGTTCGAATGCCACAGAGAAACCCAATTCCTTATAGATTATAGATATGCCTAGCAAATGAGTCTCAACTAACTTGAAGACTACAACATTCAGGACTACCTGTTAATTGTCAACGATAACTTAACGAAGAAAATTCTGTTGAGATTCCTGATTAGTCGGTAATCTATTGATTTGCAGCTCAAGAAAGAAACTATTGAAAATATTATTTTCAAAGGAAATATAGCTAAGAGGTATAGATCAATCCTTCTCAAAATAAATTATGGTATCAATGTCAGTACCACTCTTTTCGTATCAATATACATATATGAGACAGAGTTTATAGTAGATTTGTATCAGTAAGAATGTTCATTGTATTTACTAATCGACCAACTTTGACCAACAATCAATATTAACATTGATGGGTTGATGTTTTACAACAGTCCACTTGAACGTTGAGTCAACGATTATTCAAACATTTCCCATACTACATGAGGAATATATATGACAACCCAATAGTTTTATGTGAAATGTATACAGAAAAACATTAAACGATGTTAAAAGCAGAATCAAGGTGTCTAATTATTTGACTTGAAACATGGAACATTGAACAATGTTCAGCTTGCTGTTGTATGGTTTTTATTTTATTTATTTTAACACATAGATATTGGTACAAGGACGAATCAAATACATATGTGCCACACAAATTTCATTTGATATGTGTGAGGGCTGTGATACTGCCCTGGTGCCCAAACCGAAACAGGTGGTTTTGTTAGAGGGCCACACCCGGAGCCTTTAACTTAGAGGCTTAATCCACAAGGCATTGGAGCAACTTCAGAAGATGCAGTCCCATGGTAACCGATGACCAACGATTGGTTTATACGCCATTTGTTCCTTCAGGATACTGGAGCCCATGTGCACCATTGGTTTGGAATCAGGGTTTTCCAACTCCCCTAGGTGGACACCCCATATCCACCAACCCGGTTGAAGCACCGGACATTCGCTTTTCTTCCTCCCAATTTCGTAAACAGCACCCCCGCCTCGAGGAGGTAGTGAGTAGGACTTCCATGGGAGTGGCTGTATACGCGTGGCCATGTGAGAGCATTTCGAGAGGAAGAGCGGACTCTGCCCACTCTCGGCCGTACCAGGGCATTTGGGGGCGTTGTATGGTTTGAAAGATTGATCTAATTACACTACATCGATCTGCAGATTTCGATCAACGAAAAGGTCATTTAATATTACCGTTTTCATACTCGTAGTGAGTAATTCCAACGAAAGATTCGAGCTATCTTGAAATCTATATCTGATTAAGAAACTATATGTGACAATCAATAGTTGTCATGTTGTCTTTTAGATAGTATGCAGTTGTTGTCATCAGAACTATACTATCTTGCTGGGATTTACGCCGTTACATGGCTACTAAGGACAGATGGCACAGAGACTTAGTACATTTAGCACAGTAACTTAAAAAAATTTAATGATTAAAGCAAAGAATTCTTACAACAAAGTAAATTCCTTTAAATAGACACGAGTCAAATAAGATGAAGGACAGTATTCATTAAATAAAATAGTCTCATCCCTCAATATGACTTTATAAGAGTATATTTCATTGTTTAAATATCCTGTCAAATGCACTAAACTACTTCAAAAATACACAATCCAGTCAATATAGGCTGAATATGTCATGGACATGCGCATAAATAACTCCTCATATAATGAATACTGCATTTCACTAAGTTTCTCAAGCAAATTCTTGTAATATTGATAATATTTTAAGTCTACATTTTGTTAGATAAAATAAATCATCATTAGTTTGGTTGAATGAGTTTTGTGGAGATTGGTTTATTTTGCAGGTTGTATTCCTTATACTGAACTCAGTCCATGTACGACTAAAACTCACGGGTCACTAGACAGCAGTTTTATCCTTGCATAAAACTCAGCAGCATCATGTGTCAACGACCTTGCCAGGGATTGAACCTAGAGCCTTCAGTTCTCGTGGTAAACGTTTAGCCATTAGAACCATTGGGTCTGCTTCCAGTAGTATAATTCTAGCTTATATAGATTTGTGATAATATAGCATAATAACCGTTCAACGCCACCGGTGACAACGGTTTCGCTTTCTGGTTTTTATTTGTAGTCCAACTGAAATTAACCTGTGATAAATACAACTCTATAAAATTAGTATCAAACCAAGCACTAATATCGGTAACAACAACATCAAAATGAAATGTCAAACAAAAATGATTACAATCTACCTTTTCATCACGTATATCATCTGCATTAACTGAAATAGGTTTTTCCATTGCTACCAATGAAAGAATTTGAATAAGATGATTCTGAACAACATCGCTAGCGACGAAAATAGCATGAGAAAAGCAGAAAGATGAATTAATGAGAATACATATTGTTTACTTAAATGAATAGACACAATGAAATGCAATATTTTAAAATTCAAATGTTTCCCTTAGTGCATAGAAACCCCTAAATGCCCTGGTACGGCTGAGAGTGGGCAGAGTCCGCTCTTCCTCTCGAAATGCTCTCACATGGCCACGCGTATACAGCCACTCCCATGGAAGTCCTACTCACTACCTCCTCGAGGCGGGGGTGCTGTTTACGAAATCGGGAGGAAGAAAAGCGAATGTCCGGTGCTTCAACCGGGTTGGTGGATATGGGGAGTCCACCTAGGGGAGTTGGAAAACCCTGATTCCAAACCAATGGTGCACATGGGCTCCAGTATCCTGAAGGAACAAATGGCGTATAAATCAATCGTTGGTCATCGGTTACCATGGGACTGCATCTTCTGAAGTTGCTCCAATGCCTTGTGGATTAAGCCTCTAAGTTAAAGGCTCCGGGTGTGGCCCTCTAACAAAACCACCTGTTTCGGTTTGGGCACCAGGGCAGTATCACAGATCTCACACAAATCAATGGTAACTGCTACTGGTCTCATTGTTATTGTATGGTGCATATGTATTTGGCGCCCCCTTATACCAATACTTATATGTCCAAACAAATAAATAAATAGAAACTAATGTTAAATATATGATATCACGAAACGGAATTGCATTTGATAATATTATGTAACGTCTCAATCAATCGATAGACTTCGATATCATTCAAAAATGAACAAAGAGTTATTTGAGAATTTTTTTATCAACTTAAATGAATTATTTACATTGATAACTTTGGAAAGTGAATTTATAATGACAGAGTATACTAAACTATTAATTATAAATTTTACCAAGTTCAAATCTAACAATATCATTAATAATTAGTGATGTGACTTAAAATTAATGTGATATATAATACATTATTCACTGATTATTTTACTTCAAATCACTGAACATTGGAGTTAAAATATATTTCTCATTATTTAATATTATTTGTTTGATTTTTTAAAGCTATTTTTCTAGCTTAGATTGTCACCTATTATTGATGTCATTATTTCGATTCATTTGCTTCTATCGGTGTCAATTCGTCCTAATAACATTGATTTGAAGTGAGCCCCATTTGAATTGCGCTAGATCATACATTTTCTCATGTCTCTCAGTGAATATACCTAACAGATAATTACGTGAATCATTGCTAACAAGAACAAATCTTTTTGGTTCGATCAAGCATCTTTCATAAATTGAATGGAAACGGGTCTTTTTAATTTAAATAGCGATACTTTAGATGACTGTCTTTTTGGTTAATTACTTCAAGCACTTGAACCTTTTGAATGTGTTATTGTTTCGGATTATAATATTACCTGCCCATTCATTCAAGCAGTCAGGTTGTTCATATAAAGATATACACTTTACATTTTTGTCAATGAAGCTCCAATTTTACGCCGAGTGACTGACACATAGTTCATGTTTACTGTCAGTAGTCAGATGATAATTTTCGTGAATTTGCTGAGAATGTGAATTAGCTAAAGTTCAATATAACTTATTCAATAACGACTTGATGGTACATCATAAACTTGAAGATGAAAAGAGTTTATCATTGAAGTTATACTTTACCGATGATGAATACAAAATTACTACTGTTTGTGCCAACACTGATTTTATAAGTTATTCAACCGACTTCAATTTATGGTCGCAACTGTTGTCAAAATAACCGATATGTGGAAATTATGATGTCAAACTATGATTTCAAGATAATTCTATCCACAAACTTACAACAGCTGGAGAACCATTGAAAATCAAGAATAATCGATTAATTGATTCGTTCGAACCTGGAACTCGTCAGCGATGCGTATTCACAACCCTATACATATAGCCGAAACCATGAAATACAGAAGTAATATCGTGCACAATATAATTAAACCAAAAAAATTGAACAAATCTGCACTGAACCAACTAAATATTTTTATTGAATAATAATGAGCTATAATTCATACTCTCGTAATTTGACACGTTTAAATACATTGTTTTAAAGTAGACGAGAATTTTTACCTACCGAATAATTCCGAATTGATCAAAATATCCACCACGTCCTTCGGTTCCAAATGGTTCTTTAAATGATATTGTAATGTTATCAATATTTTCACGATTCCACAGTGGACTGAAGACCTGATTACAGAATCTGGAAAGATTGTTTTTTGCAACAAAAAAAGCAAATTGAATCAAACAGGGAAAATATTTTGCATAATAAACATAGTGAGTAAGACCGGTTAAATCAAAATCTTACTGAAAATTATGGAGGAGTATTTTAACAACTAAACTAACCAAAGTAACTTATTGAACGCTTAAAACATTAGTTCAGCCTTTTTATAGTTATAGTGATGGCTTTTGTGACGAAAACTGTTTAACCAATCGTACAATTTTCTGATTTATCTCAATATCTCCTTACCATTGTCTGTTCGTTTTGTTTCCTTATTTGGCAACTTTTAAGAGCCCCTTCATATGAATATAAATGTTTATCTCTTGTTTCACGTCTGTCTTCACTTTAAGCGAATGACAAGATGAAAATCATTTTGGGAGGATGGGATGGTGCTAGACCGGAAAATAGGGGACACGTTATCTTATGGAAGCCAGACGATTTACCGAACATCTAAAGACTCAACGGCAGGTTAGAGATTACAAACGAGGTATGCTGTTGGAAGAAGTGGGTTATGCGTTTAGCTTACTAGTCGTTATCTTGATCAGTCAGGACAAATGTAAAAATACTCATGACCTGTGTACAGTACTACTTGATTTTGACAAAGCTCCTAGGTCAATTTACAATCTTTTCATTCTTTTAGCAATTGAGCTAACTGATTAGGAAGTGTGTATATCGTAACTGGATCGAACAAACAGATTGCATAACATATTTTCTAGCGACAGACGTATGTTTTGATTTCATTTACTTTAGGTATGTTTTGTAAAACATGTTTTTATTTTTAAGTTGGGCAAGTTTGTCACGAAAAATTTTCGATGAGAAACAGGTAAAGCAAATATTTATTAAGAGTTTTGAAAAGGTTTGTTGTGGCCGGTACTCAATATAATCCTTAAACTTCGTATACAATTCGTCCGGATAACCGTCACTAGATAACATCCCGACGGTGTATTAATCAGAAGGCGAATATGAAGTGTTGATTAAGTTTATTATTGCGCCACACAGAGATAACCAAAATTAAAGGTAAACTAAGCAAGCATGAAAGAGTAGTGCCGAAAAGCAAGCGGGAAAGCGAGTCGAATGAACGAGTCAATGAATAGGGTTAAAATGTACATATATACACATAGTGAAATGAATGAATCATCGAATCAATTAAGCGAATAGTAAGGCTAGCAGAATGAATATATGAGTATGCAGTAAGCTATGCTCAAGCATACATATCCAACAACAATAATAAAGGTACAATAGTATAGATAAGCTATTATTATACGAATGACTCTATCCGTTCAATAAGTTAACAAAAAGGCTTAACCAAATTAAATGTGAATGAACTCGAATGCATGTGAGCTGCTATAGGTTATCCATACAGATAATAATGCAAATATGTATCTGTTTAAACATGATACATTGAATGAACTTGTTCGTATATTCCAAATATTAAATGTTTTGACCGTTCAGAAAAGTTTTATGTAATAACGATATGATACACGCATGTGTAATTAAACTGAATACAAAATACAGATAATAAAACATTGGTTTCGATAGTTTCTATCAGTTTTAGTGATAATTGAGGCTTGAAAATAAATCAAACAGTATAAGAGTGTGTGTATAAACAACCAGCTGGTTTATTAGCTAGACACTTTTAAATGATTCCTATAAATCAAATATGCATTCCAACAATAATGTAATGTTTACTTCATTGATTGTCACGATATAGATATCTATTGCATTCATTAGTAGTATATTTTAGTATTTATATACATATAATAGAGAGTGATGATTTATTGACAACGACAGAATCTGATTTAAAACCAATTCCGATTTCATATTTGTGTTGATTGAGATTTACAAGATATGTTGACATAAGGCATATAATTTTCATTTTGTTATGTTAGCTCTTAAAATATGTTTTAATAAAATCTCTTTACCGATTAAAAATAAACAAGTACAAATAAGTATTTGTTAGAAAATTTCGAATTATTTTACACTCCAGATTAATTTTTCCTTCTTTGGAATAATAGTACAACTGGAAAAATGTGTTACCATTATTACTCATGCATTTACGGGCTCAAAAAATAATGAACATATAAGGGAGTTAATAATTATATAAAGTACTATAGAAAGAATCTTACCGTAAAATTAGTAGATTTTGAACCATCTCTTTGCCCAAATAATGGTCGATTCGATAAATCTGTTCTTCTGTAAACAGTTTAGTTAATTCAGAATTCAATTCATTAAATGACTCTAAATCTCGTCCAAACGGTTTTTCAATGATCAATCGAGTCCACGTATCAGGGCTAAGAAATTTGTACCAACATAAAATTAATATTTATGAAAGTCACAAGTTAGTTCCTTTCTGAGTACAAAATGAATATTGATACAGGACAATTTCATAACTTGATCAGGATGAAGATAGTACTTAAAAAAAGACTCAGAGAACAGTCATAATGTCATATCCTTTATACAAGAACGGCATGTCTGGCAGCAGAGAGACAAGAGGGTCGAACAGTAAAGAATGGGAACAGAATGCAATTTGTATGAAAATGCAAGAACAATGAAGTCTGAGTCATTATGAGACAACTGATGTACATTTTGCAAATTACGTATTTATTATTTGATTGTTAGATTTTATTAACAAGTCCTGTAATTTTGTGTCAAATACATTCGATTGTCCCTACTGGTGTTCGTGTTCACTACAAAAGGATGAGAGTGTAACTTATTGAAAGACATGAAAACATATGAACCACTGTTTCATTTATTGTTAACTACGTTTAAAAACTGCAGTTTGTTGTATGACTGTTACATAATGATTGGGTATAAGGACAGAGACAACGACAAACAACACAGAAACAAATTCCAAAAGAACCATAGAGATATGTTGAGAAAAAGAACTGAAGATATGTTTGAAAAGAATAATGATGCTACCACTACGAAAGATGAGGCATATACCTTATGGTAATTACCTTACAAAACAGAAAACAAAGCAACCTGAACTATTAAATTATCAATAAAAATAAGTATAATACCAAGCGTCATTTTGTTATTTACGAGTATAGCATTAAGAAGCGGTGTAAAAAAATGTTCCAAATGAATTAAATATAAATTTATCAATAATTAAATTAAAGGCCCTCTGACAACGGTTCACTCTACATAAATCACACAACTAATTCGGAGTAAGATATATATCCTGTTAGGAAAAGTATTATTGTAGTAGACAAAATACATCAGTCAATGTAATTTCTTGGCTGAAAAAATTTAAATTGTCAAGTAACCTCAAAATGTAGTTGACAAGATTCAAAGTGCTGTTGTGTTTCAACGCTACAGTGTGCCAGTAATCCAGATAATCTATGAATATTGTGCCACTTCAGCATTCCGATTTACTTGGGACGAACATTAAGAACGGAATTTAAGATTTTACGTGTAAGTTATAAATTCAATCCAGACTCATAACAGTGCATAAAATTTGGAATGTGATATCAAAATGGCGTTTCAGTTTAGAGCGCCACTTATTGTAAGATATTTTACAGTCCTTTAAGATAAAGAATTTTGTTCCTTTGAAACAGACAGATTTTCATCATCAACACACATCATAACGACTCGGTAATGCAGTTAAGTAAAGCCCAGATATTATTCGCCGATGTCAGCAGGAAAAATCGGCCAAATAATTTTATTATCTATTGTCGTTATTGATAGAATTTGACCATAAAAAATAAAATGCCAGCGTAGTATACACTTTATACATATATATATATATATATACTTGGGCATTTTATTAGCAAAACCAATGATAATTTGCTTCACGATCATTACCGATTAAGGATCATTTTTGATGTTGCGAATTATCAGGACTTCTAGGCTGAAACATTAAGAAGTTGATATCGACGTGCTTAAATACACTTTTCTCCTAAACTTTATGTCATGGAAGAGGTTTTCTGTGATTTTAATAGATGAAATTTCGACCATTAATATCGATGAATACAGTGCCAGTCAGTAGATGAACATAATGATACAATGTTACTGAGTGATGGCTACTTACGAGACTGTATACTTAACTTAGGCCCCTGAATAGTTAGAAATTAGAAACAAGACCACTAGCCAAATGAATAGTTTCCCCATATAATCAGATAACATGTTCGTATACAACATATGAATACAAAATAAACATGACAAAACATCATAGCCAATTAGAGGAAATAAGCTTGTAGGTCATTCATTCTTTAATCGATTAAGGCCTGACTACCTGCCTAATTGCTGGGCATTGTTTGACTTTCTAAAAGATCAATGTATTTAAAGTGTTTCAGGATTAGGAGTAATTTGGAAAACACATCTTCAGACTCTTGGCTTTTAGCCAAACATTTTCTGAACTAAATGAAATTTTAAGTTTAGAAACTGAATCACTTATACTGAAATCAATTCAGGATGTAATCACAAGATAGATAGATGGAATTTACTATTAACCTCGATTTATAAGTTTGTTCATAAAACAAAATGCAAACAGTGATGTGTTAAGGCCTAGTTGGTTTTGGAATGGTAACGTTCTGAACAAATATGACTGATTAGAAAAATAATGTCAGTTATTAATAACTTAGGCTTTCGATAATCATATGAATACAGTGACCTCGACAAAATACAAATTATTAACAGTTTAGTTTAAAATTCAAATCTTCATTTATTTCACAGTCATCTCGATGAACAGAATAAATTGAAAGGTAAACTACTATAAACATGAAAATCTCATTCAACAGAGCTCCAAATGGTAATTTAAAGAATCATGATTACAATTTGGTCATAAAATAATCTATATGTTCATTTATTTTAAAAGTTAATAATTATTCTTATACATATTGTCTGTAGAAGAAAAAAGATTGCAAAACAACTCAACCGATAATAATTACTTCAAGAATTATAACAGTGAAATATTGCTTACTTTTTGTTAGTACAAAATTCTTTAATAGATGATGAAACAGGTTTATAAACTGACGGTGGTATAGCATAATAAAATATGCGATTAACAGATTGTTCCCACTTGGACTCTATAAACTTATTTAGTAATTCAAATGTTTTTGGATTCGTATAATCTCCTCTCAAGTAAAAATTACAGTTCCAAAATTCTTCATATTTTTGACATGGAGAGGATGAGAGCTGATAGGAACCAAATAAAAGTTGTTTATAATGTAAAGTACTACGAAAAACTAATTAATTAACTTAAAAAAGGCAATGTGTACGATAAATGTTGTGGATTAGAAAGATATTCTAATTCACTGAAAATTTAAGAATAAAATTTATCTAGTTCATTTTTTGATATTTTTCAAAGGAACTTAAAATGATCCATTCCTACAAAAAATATTTTACAAATGAATCCATTAACATTGGTCAATGATTCACATTTTACAAGCCAACACGTAGGGAGTACTCATTTTCAAGTAGGAATTGAAAAATCCCACCATTTTTATTGTACTCACATGGAGATATCATAGTGATGTGCTAGGTAAGGTATAATGTGAAAAAATATTTACCCTCAGAAAACCATAAACCATTAGTCTCAATAACTAAATATACAAGTGTACGACAAACCAATAGATACATCTTAGAGTTGACTAACCATACTACTTAAGTATTGGAAAAGTGAGACGAGTTTTGAATAAAAAATGAATGGCTGACAGTCAAATAGCAAAAACTGTGCCCATCAAAAACAGCTTCGAAAAATTTATCAATAATATGTGTGAACAGAGTTGAAAGTATCAAAAAATTAGATAGGACTAGAAAAGTATGGCCAGCATACATACTTTTAATCGAAAGATTAAACATAAAAGTCGAGTACATCAGTCAGTCATCAACGTGGAACGAATCTGGGTCGGTTCACGTTGCGACATTTCACATCAACATAAAGAGAAATCAGTGAGACGAGAAGTATAAAGTGAGAAAAGTATTGAAATATAAATGTGGGAAATACAAATCAAAGTCATATTCACGGGGCGACCTCATATTTCAGAGATATATTGCAATGATTTCTAGTAGAACTTGAAGGTATTAGCTCAAATATGCCAACCTAGATAAATCAGACCTAATACATAGAAAAAATTACATACCTAAATTTAGGTGAATTTCGCCCTAGAGTTTGATAGTCATTTCGAAAACTTAGGTGGAAGCAAACATCTGATAGTAAAATAGGAACAGTAATTAAAATTCTTCGGCGTTGATTTTCCGTAAATAAGGTTGTAAAAATGAAATCTTACCTTGGCAAATTTTTCACTTTCTGCTCTTATGTCCTGGGTACCAATATCAGATCGTGCAAACCCAACGAAGTAAGTTCGAGGGGGCAAAAGACCATCACGGAACAACCACCTAGATTGTAACAAAGTTAATCATCAGGTTACCATAAAGTCGGATAAGTTTTCTTCTTTGCCAAGTCACCCTATAATATATTATAAACAGACGTTCTAGTATTTCTTACAGAGGCTCCGATGATCACAACAACATGAACATGACTTTTATCTTCCTCCAAAGACAACTTAATAATGTTCAAGAATTCTTCACATTCACTTTCGTTTACTTCTGACATTTCTTAATAACCTGGTAAAAATTTGAACAAGATTTCTTACTATAAAAAAATAATGGGAGATTATTTACAAGAATTAAAATTTTCAGTCATGAAAATGTCGATTATTTACAAATGATGAGAAATACAGTCCGTTCAACAAATTTAAAATTTAGAGTGAGTATAGAAAAGAGGGAACTAAAATTTCAGTGACCGTGGAATTTACTACGAGGTTGCGAACACAGACAATAATATATTGGTCAATTTAAGTGTTCTGCCAGATATATACCAGATTCTACGATGGCTATGACCGATTGCATAGTATACTTTGCAAATAAACATTTGATACGCATTATAAGGCTCTTAAGAGAGAATACTATCCCACCAGACAAACTGAGACATGGCAGTATTCTAAATTGACCAACCAAAATGTCAGAACACAATGACATGGCTCACATGGATAACCAGAATTTCGTGGATCGATACTAGAGTATGTTTCTGGGCTCCTTACAAACTACTGTGGCATTCAGCAAAATGACGCTGCTTATTGGATCTTAATGTAAGTAATCTACAATATTTTCGATCATCTGCTTCAATAACTCAAAATGGAATCTCTTTGATAAATATTAACTAAAACAAACTATGGTACAAAATGTGACCTCTTTTTACGACATGTACAGAGTCACAAATGAAAGTGACATCAACAGAAATATCTGCAGCAAGAAAGAACAATGCTTAAAGAGCAATGAGGTAAGCTGGGTTTTATTGATTAAAAAATCCAGTGATACAAGCTCAAACAAATGAGATTACAGTAACTTGTATAGAGTAATACATGCAGTGTTATTCACACATGAACATTAACAAAACGAACTTGAGATTTTGACTGTCTAGGTATACAGATAATACTTCCGTGACATTCCAGTTAGGAATTCGAGACCTTTCAAAGAGGAGTGACTAACCTGGAATCACTACGAATGAATAACGAAAGCCGCTGCGTATTATGAAAATTCGCAGCCACATAAACAATAAAAAACTGAACATTCCACAAGAATTGAGCTGAAATTCTGAAACTTGACAAGTTATTTTAGGCAACTTAAGATTTTGACCACTCAAATTAATGGTCTCCACACTACACTTTAGTTCAGACAAACTCATACGACCTCATCGTGAAAAATCCATGTAATCAGTGATCAGCGCCTAGTTATGGAAAATCAAAGTTAATGGATTTGTCCGTAGTTATACTAATTAAGTTTGTACTTGAATTATGAATATATAAGTTTATTTAGTGTAAACGTATGACATATGTCCCCATAAAATAAAAAAACCACCACACGTATTTTGAAATCATATTTGACCTTACACTTAACTAATACTTACTTGGTTTTACCAGTAGCAAAATAAAGTATCTGTGTCTCAGCAAAAACTAGTCGCTCTGAATTTATAGGCTCGGAACTACCCCAAATATAAATCTAGAACGAAACGCGCTCTGCTTTTGTAGGTCAATCAGTGATTCAAAAGAACCAAATGATTCAGTTTTCAGTCAGCAATAATAAGGATAGGTTGTCTATGGACCTATATTATTCCTTGCAGTTTGTATTACTGTAGAGATTTAATCTCGTTTTGAATACATCAGCAGAAGGTGCTGATATCACGTGTTCTGGTAGAGAATTCCAGTAATTCACAACTTGGTGAGAGAAACGAAACTCCAGACGTAAACGATTTATCTCGGTTTTTGAACTTTTTTTGAATGTCCTCTCAAATGATCAGTTTTAGATGGAAGTAAAAGATAAGTTATGGTAATACCAAGGTCATCGTTCGGTATACGATAAGCCGATATTAGATCACCCCGTATTCTACGGTAAGATAAAGGAAGTAAGTTAAGGTGTCTCAGTCTGTCTTCATAATATAGGTCAGATAGACCGTTTATCATCTTAGTGCCTCGTCGATAGACTCTTTCCAGTATATATCATACTTGAAACAAGGACTCGCCGTTTGAATTCAATATTCCAAATGTGGTCGCACGTAAATCGGGTATAGTAATCTAAACATTTCATCATCTAAATACTGAAAAAACCTACGAATAAACCATAGCACCCTATAGCCTTTCGTAGCAGCAGCCTTACAGTGATTGGTAGTTTTTAGATCACTGCTTGATATGACTCCTAAGTCTTTATAGTTTCTTACTTTGGATAGCACGAATCCACATATTGTATAGTGATATGAATCATCATAGTTATTCAGTTGCATCATCATACTCTTATTAGGATTCACTTACGGTGACCACCTGTCCAACCTTGCCAATAATGAGCTAAGATCACCCTGTAATACTGTTCTATCCGACATACTGTGTATGAATCTCTAAATCTTTATATCATCAGCGAAGAGTATAACGGATGATTTCGCTATAGTTGGTAATTCATTTACATAAAGTAAAAAGAGAAAAAGACCGAGGATCGTATCTTAGGGATTCTTTTTTGACAGGCACCCACGAGGAGAGAGCCCCATTTACCCTAACCCTTTGTCTACTGCCATGGAGAATGTTACTTAACGGATCTATGACTGCATAGTTATTCCCAAACTTTCCAGTTTGAATTTAAGACCAGAATGGGAGACCATATTGAAGGCCTTACTTAGGTCTATGAAGATCACATCTACAGGAATATTCCGATCTTTTGCAATGAGATTTGTCAAGCATGATAAGCCTCTCCGAAAACCATATTATTCCCTATAGAAAAAATTATGCCCTTCAACATAGTTTATAACAGATATCCGAATGATTTTTTCAATCAATATCACAGACGTACTAGTAAAACTAACGGGTCTATAGTTACTAGCTAAATCCCTACTCCCAACCTTATACATCGGACTTATTATAGCGTCTTTCCAGTCTCTAGGCGGTCTAGACTGCCTCAGAGACATGTCAAACAGTATTGCTAATGGTTCAGTAATTACATTTATATGGCTTTCATAATCCTAGGATGAATATCATCAGGACAACTAAGCCACGTTTCTGTCACTGCTACAGTGAGTAGCCTTAATGTGTCCACTGGTGCTTCTAGTTAATATTATATATATATATATATATATATATATATATATGCATGTGCAGGTACACGCCAGTTTTACAGGCATGATCTATAAATTACAACATTTGTTGATGCACAGCATGCTTCCCAACTTATTAAGTTTATAATTGTTTTAAAGTTGACTCGTAGAGCACTTGCTGTAACCAATGACTTTGAGGAGAAACGTACGTCAAGTTTGTTTCAGGCGTCAGAAGTGTCATAGCTGTGCCCTCAGAGCAAGGTTCTGAAGAAGAAAAAAAGAGAAACAGAAGAGTAGCAAGGCACTTGAATATGAACGCCAAATGTTGCTTAACATTGTGCATTAGAACAGACAGAGGTATAATAAATTAGAATAAATTCATATTATCTCTTGTTAGAGTGAAATGGAGTCACAGGCTCCATATTAGTGAATGTAGTAATAAGGAACAGTTAGTTGTGTCATTTAACAAGTTGGAGTAAGCTCACATGAGGGAAGGGAAGTCACGGTTGGTACAAGGAAAGCGGTTTATTAGAAGAGAGTGTGCATATAGAGGATGAAGTGTTAAGAATACTAATGACTATATCTTTTATTGTTTGATTCTTTCTTTCTTTTCTTTATTTGTCCATCCGATGCCAGTCACAAAATTCTAGTGAAAAACTCCAAGTTAGCATGTTATAGGTTGTCTTAGTAGAATAGCTAATCAAGCATAAAATTGGAAACATGGCTCTGAGTGGTAAGCGTAGGAATACAATCAATATTAAAGATTCATCGACTTATTATCAATCATAAAGAGCCTGATACTTTCAAAATGTTTTGCCCCCAAAACACGGGTGGATTGAAGTCATCGCCCTCATCATCAATGCTTGCTGGTCAGTAACTTATTTCTTAGACTACGAGCGTTAGCATATAAAATTCCTAGGTAGAACGGATTATCCGCACAGGCCTTGATAGCATTCGCTTACAAGACCTGACTATCCTAAAACCCACTAGCTGGAGGTTCTCCTCACCGTTTTGCCGACGGATTTCTAGTTCAGCTGGTGCTTTCTTTCTTTTTATTCTATCTATGAGAGAAATGTCAGATTTAACTTGGATATCAAGATTGTCGTGGCCATGAGCGCTACTTAACAAGAGATCTCATTGCTTCTCCGATCCTAGGTTTACCTTAAGGAGTCTTCATGGTCGGGATTCAACATTGTCCTCGGTCCTCTTACCTATTCTAACCAGTTATTTGACCTGAACTTCTTTACAGTTTTCTGGTAAGATACAACGAACATATTCTCTTAGCTTCTCTAAATCATGCGCGTGTCTAATTTTGGGATCATGGTCGTTTGACTCCAGCGATTTGCTCACAATAATATTCGTTAATGTTAACGGAGATATCACTTTTCCGTCAACCAAAGTCCGTTGTTTGAGGCGTCTCGTAACAGCACGTACTACACCGACACATTCGTCACTGGCATTGCTCGTGTTATCAACGCATGCGCCATCGTTCTTCTTACTGGTCAAAGCCAATAGGCTCCTAGCCTTCTGTATTAGTAACGTCTTATTTGCACAGTGAAACATGCAAAGTCAACGCAAGTTAGGCTTCGAGCATTTTTTGTATGTAGTGAGACTTAAACGGGTACACACCTTATGGAACCACTTTTTGCACTTATCACACTGCATTCGTTCCTCCACAGGGAACAAACAGTTTGGTTGTCCACATTTATGCAATAATACACAAGTTTCAATAGTGTTAGCGTTATATTTCCCATATTTGAAAATAGAGAGTAATAATAATAGAATAATAATAATAAATCAGGTTCTGTGTAATTGAGAAGAATATTGAATTGAGTTTAAAGAAGGATAGGAAGAAAATGAGGTAATAGAAATAAAGAAGACGTAATATACAAATAGTTTAAAAGGCGTGTTTATGAACACAGAACAAAAATAAACGACTATGTATGTGCCGTCAAATTAGTAACAAAAATAAGATAGAAAGTAATTAAGAAAAAATAACTTATTATTGCAGCAAGATATGACGCTGGAATAAATGCTTGTGCAGTCATAGTTTGGAGTGATGATATGAAAGTCTCAATTAAGTGAAAGGGATAATGTAATATAAATATGTATGAGTCGTATATGCATAGTGAAGATAAAACGAGTCTGAGAAGTTAATTTAAATTTAACACAAGTTGTTGTCTTGATTACAAACTTCGTAATCTTAAGAATAACATTTATTTAGAAGGAAAAAAAGAGGGAGCAATGAAGTGGACACCTAGTGAAAAGGTTCAACCATGATAATAGTTGTGTAGTGAATATCAACCTCAGAAGTAAACCAGCGATTGAGAAAAATGAAATAAAAATCCTTTAGTGCACTCGAATGAATACATTTAGATTTATGTAATAGTATACAGAGTGTAACCTGATATTAGTATTAACATTTGTGCAATCATAATTAAGAATGATGCTATGAAGTTCACAATTGATTTCAAAGGACAATCTGGAGTTAAATATGTTTAGAAGGATAAGACGAGATAAAAAAATGTATCTAAAGTGTCGTGGGACTAATAATGAAATTAAAAACGGTAATAATTATAAATACGAACATAAGCAGACTTCATATATCAAGATGAATAGAAATAAGACGTGAAAAGTTTCAAAGGTTAGATTTTGTTTTTCAGCCAATAAGATGGATGACGGACCTTTTTTGTATAAACTATTGTTAAACACATTGATATTCAATAGATGACACAATCCACTTTCGGAAAGAAAATCATCAAGGAGACTTCTGAACCGGGTTTTAGTTTCACTGCAACGGAGGTTCACTAGCAGTCTGTTCCGCATGGTTGAGTAGCGAATAACGAAAAATTTCTGGCGTAAGTTTGTGTGGGTTCTTGAAATCGCTAGAATATCCTCCTTATTGCTTAGATTAAAGGCTGATATTTTAAATTATGAAGCGGTGGATCCCGAAGAGTATGAAATGCTGTTTATAAGCCAGTAGATAAAGACAAGGTTTAATTTGATACGTCTGATCCAGAGAGGTTCTGACTTGAGTTGTTGACATCTTTGGTGATAGTCTTTGTTGTTGGAATACTCCAGAACATTTTTGGTGAACCTTCTTTGAAGACCTTCAGTTTTAATCAGGTCATTATGCCTGAAATTACTGTGAATTAAAATACCATATTCAAAAATGAGTACGATACATTTTCTGTATGATAATAATCTCGATTCGATATTATTGAAGTTTATCATTACGAATCCGATGAGCTTTCCAGCTTTGGATACTTGAGGTGCAATGTGCTCAGAAAAGTTCAGATTGTTGCTATATCTTAAACCCGTCACGAACAGTGTTGACAGGTTTCAGTGTATGTTTATGTATAATCAGATTTAAGTTAATACAGCGTCTAATGTGAATAAATCCACTGTTGTCAAAATTAAGTGGCGAATTCCACTAAACAGTCCATTCGTACAACTTGTTTATTTCTTCTTGGATTACCGCTGAAATATAGCTTTCTTTCGTGGGAGAAGAGAATGAATAAACTAATTTTAGGTCATCGGCAAAAAAGAAAGGCTTACCATACTGAAAGAGGGAACACACATCATTGATAAAAAGGAGTAAGAGTAATGGACCAACCACACTTCCTTGTATAAACCCACTGGTTACATTCACAGGTTGAGAGTAGCAGGATTTAAAGCGCACGGTTTGGCTACATTCTTCTAAAAAACACTTAAACCAAGATAAAAGGGAATTCTTTATGCCAAATGAAGAGAGTTTTAGAAGAAGAAGTTTGTGTGAGGCACTGTCGAAAGCCTTACTAAAATCGAAGTAAAGAATTATCACTGATTGACCAACATCTCTTCTCTGGGTAATTTGATCAAAAAACTTTAGGTGCGATGTGAAGCATGAGCGTTTAGTCATAAACCCGTGTTGGGATGTGCTAATCAAACTAGCCGAAAGTAAAAATGATAATAGGTGTTTGTGGATGGTTTCTTCCATAGTTCTTGAGAGTACGGATGTTAAATTAATTGGCCTATAGTTAATAATATCACTACGTGGTCCTGTTTTGAATCTAGGGGTGATAAGGGATGTTTTCCATACAGATGAATAGGTCTCATATTCCAAAGATAGATTGGAAAGTTTCAAATAAAATAATGGGAATTCTCTACTACCATATTTCACAAATGATGAAGGGATCCCGTCAGGTCCAATATCATATAACTTTTTCAGATCAGCTATGGCCTGCTTGATGTTGAAGGGTATAAAATCAATTTTCCATAGGTGTCTGGATGTCGGCATGGGATAAGTAATTATAAAGATTTCAGTCCCAGTTTTGTAGCATTGCGAGAAGTGCTTGCTGAATTGTTCGCAAATAATATCAGGGTCGTCAACAATGCTTCCGTTAACTATGACGAATTTAGTCGTGCCAAGGGAATTCGACCTCACACGGGATCTAAAAAGCCGAAGTACTGATAATTCTGGACTTTTAATACGTAGGGATTTTTTTCTACATTCATAAAATACTTACGTTTAGATGAAGCATTTCTGTCGATTAATTTAAGTATACTCTGAAGTGCATACATGTCATTGTGGTCGAAATGGTGACATTTTAATTTCCTCGGCTTTCTTTTAAAAGTTTTAAAAGTAATCTGGCCCTTATTAGCATTATAAGCCACATGGCTAATAACCTGAGCAGTGCGGTCAAGGCAATATATCAGGTTGTGGTATATATTGGAAAGCGTAATCTATCAGTGATATCCCCAAGTAGGAACCTAATTGCATTCAATCATAAAAATAGAAATATTAGTGAATTATAGTGAAATACCGTGATAAGTCCTTAAAAACTCCTGGAAAGCTACTTGCACTACCTCGACTGGTAGTGAATTCCAAAATTCGACTACTCATCACTGGCTGAAAACTGAATAGTTGACTCATAGGCATCAGTAGAAGGAGTATGGATCCATTTCAGGCAGTTATACAATCAGGTAACTCAACTATATATACCCTGGACAGTCCCAAAGAAGAAGAAGCACAACCAGCCCTGGATAGGCCGAGGTATTTGACGTTCACCAAGACGAAGTAAGAAATATTGGAGCGTTGCTAACATCCATGACACGGCAAGTCGACGGAACGCTACAGGTCGGTAACAAATAAGTGTACAATCAAAATCCAGTAAGCTTAGAGTAAATATGAAGAACGGCTGACTCAATCTGTAATCGAGCAGCCTAAGAGAATATTCTGAGCATAAATTACATAACAATGACGCGGAGTCAGATTTGCAACCACATGACGCAAGTGAGTGAATCTGAAATGATGGAGGATGATCAGAAAAAGCAGAGGCTATGGCCAAGTATTTCGGGCCAGTTTTCACTCAGAAGCCTCTTCTAGACGAAGAAATAATCCCAAAAACAAAGTCAATAAGCCGTCTGCTCACTGTGAACGATGTGCTTAAAGCCCTTAGCTTTTCAGGAACGAAAACATCTACAGGACTGTATGAACTACGTCCTAAACTCTTAAGACAAATTGTGCAATATATTGTAGTACCATTGATTACGATATTAAATATGTCCTTTAACTAAGGTGAGTTACTTATGGACTGGAAGGATGCAATTTTCACTCCAATACACAAAACAGAACCAATACATCTTCCACCAAACCAGGGACCTGTCAGCCTCACCAGTATTGTAGTTAAAATATTGAAATGTATAACCTAGAAGACCATAATGACATTGGTGGAAACCAACAACTTGTTGGACATTGAAAAACATGGTTTTATGAATGACTTATATTTAACAACAAACCTACTAAATGCAAGGGAGCAATGAGTAGAGGCTCTAGACAATAGAAAATCAGTGGAAATCGTCTACATAGACTTCAATAAAGCATTTGATGAATTGTCAACAAATAGACTACCTTTAATGCTGGAAAATCAATGCGTTGTCATGCCTCAACTCAAGTGGATTAAGGATTTCTTGGTAGATCGTGAACAGGAAGAATGAATAAATTTCAAGTGCTCCAACCAAACCTGAAGACTGTGTTTAGGGTGCAATTCACTGTTTAAGAGGTGACCAGGATATCCTGGAAAAAGTGCAGGGAGCAGCAACCCGTGCAATTCCAGAACTCCAGGGTTTATCAACTCCACTCGTCTTACTCGGTGTCTGCAATGCAGTGTAAGCTGACATTGGATACACATCAGCACGACTCGTTTATGAAACAACACTCTGACTTCCAGCAGAGTTCATGAACCCTCTCTCTTTCTCAATGAATATAAATGTAAACTTCTAATCGAACAGGCCTACAAACGCAATGGATTTAGTTTAACCCGTTTCCATTCGATAGCAACCAACTGATGTCTTCGTTTGGCCTACCCTACCATATAGTACACAAGTTTTTGTACGTCACGACTAATTTCGGTATACGAAGAGTATACGAAGAGCCCTTCAAAGTCCTTCAACGTGAACCTAAATACTATACCATCGATAAGAACGAAACTAACGATAACGTTAGCATTGACCGTCCTAAAGTCGCGTATTTATAGGGAAAGCCTATTAATTTGATTTTCCTACTGTACATCCAAACGACGTAGCCTTGTAGAATTATGGTCTACTTCGTTATTAATACAGCTCTAATAGTAGACTTAATCCTAAAATTGATGTAACTGCCCAATCTATAAATTCTTACGTGGAAGTCACATTATTATCTACATCAGCTAATCACATCGTAACAATAATCAATATATGAAGAACATAATTAGGGTAGAGATTGAACAGTATATTCAGTATGAACAAAAGTGATTTTACATGAGAATGACCACGCCTGCAAGGCCGAGACATGCCATCCAATGAATTCGAATTAATTCAACTTGTTGTTCTCGCCTTCTTCATCGTTGAGTTTTTCTCTGAGTTAAGTGCTGAGTACCTATTTTTCCAGTTCCTTTGTGTTAAGCTTTGAGGATCGTGTGGTTAAGACTCGATTCCAGTGTAGCCTTACAATCACGATACTCCATCCGATAAGCAACAATCACCACGAAACATCTGTGATATCCGACATTTGGGACAAAACAACGCACTCAAGAGAAAGAGGATGGTTACCATAGCACTTAAATGACTAGTGTGAGAAGGACACTCCATAAAATTCTGTTTTATCCCGTTTGTTTGTACTGCTGTATCAAAAGAAACAAACGACTTGTCTCTGATATGTTCATATACGTGTAGTTACTTCGTCATCTTAAAAATGTTCAAAACATTTATTGTGTAGACTTTTTTACGTTATCGCATATCATCAATACCCATATATACCTGTTTGTTTCGTTTCTCATCCATCTTGTTTCCTTAC
Organism: Schistosoma margrebowiei; assembly: GCA_944470205.2. NCBI lineage: Eukaryota > Metazoa > Platyhelminthes > Trematoda > Strigeidida > Schistosomatidae > Schistosoma > Schistosoma margrebowiei. Next base: position 46,895,144 of record OX104028.1, read on the forward strand.
GCAGTTAGGTGTGTATTCAGCTATGCAAATACAACTTCATTTCTTCTTTTTGCGGGACGGCTGAAAAATATGAAAAATTAAGAATACGATGAATAGGGATTTTCATTGTACATTTTCCCACTGTTTTATTGTGTCACATGGCCTCTCATACTATAGAAAGGCCAGCAGGTGTTGCCGAAAATAGCGAGCTGTCAGAAAAATGTTTATTAACGACAAGCTCGCTAAGTTTGAACTTCTGGCTAGCCACGTCTTAGGGTCCACTTCATCACTAGGAGAGAGTGATTTGTTGTGGTAAATAAATCCCTAAGGTAAATAGTTCTGTAGACCACCGGTATTACTGCTGACCTCAGACGATTTACTAGATGAATCCTAGCTGAAGGCGCTTGGACACGCATCAACACTAGATCACTAGTGGGTACGCCTTGCTACGCATCCCTTGCAGATGCTAGGCCGCTTAGACCAAACACATTTTGAAATATTGATGGCTTTCTAAATACTCCTTCGGACCTCTTTGTTTTTGACGTCCGATTTGACTGGGTTGGTATACTTCTAGTATAAAGATGTTGCGTGTAAAGGAGTTATCAAAATCGGAGTATTCGTGGTGTCATTTCGCTCCTATTTTCACTAACTAACTTGTCTTACCCTTCAGTTCCAGAAGGTATATAACGAAGGACATGTACTCACACAGTGAAAAATACTCCTCTACCACCTAGATACAGATTCTTAGTGACAAATTATAACTTAGTTTAGGTAAGTAGGGTTCGAAGTTTAAGGGTCAGAATTAAATAACTCAAGATGTTTTCCACAAAAAGCGAAGGGACCAAACCCATTACTGATTTCTTCAAGATAATGAAATACCATAGTGAATGGAAAAAAGTCAAACAATACATATTTCTATTTGGATTGGGATGACCCTCTGTGATAATATATGATTGGTTGCTAGGACTTGTCGCGGGATTACAACTTAAGTTGGCTGACACATATTTGGCATAATACGTGGAATGGTTTATGAATTCCCCTCTTATCTGTATTGTGAATGTGAATTTGGTGGCAAAATATATGATACAGCTTTTTATCTGGAAAATTCTACCCAATTAAAACTAGAGTTAGCTGACCGCATAACAAATGAGGAGTGGCACAGTACTCTCACTGAATCATGTAGTTATATGTGGATTTCTGACATTTTACCATTTAGTTGTCGAAGAACTAACCAGAAAGACTGGAAACTTTAAAAGGTTTGACATATTCTGCTCCATGGTGCAATCAGCTTTATCTAAGGTTCGTATATCCTCTCATAACCTAGCTTTAGCGTTCGAGTTTCCTCAAACTAGATCTCCTAAATTATGAGGATCTGAATGAAATTAGAAAGGTGAAGATACTGAATGATAGCCTCCCTCCACGGTGTCCTGTCACAGTGAGTGGTAATAGACGGTATTTAATCCTATCTTATACCACTGAATTCGACAAAATTCATTACCCTATACCGGTGTTATTTGTTGGTTGTCCAACCCCTGATGTCTATAGAAACACGATACATAAATTGCGGGCCAAGTTATTTAGTGTTCAATCAACTATGGTAACTTGAAAGATTAAATAATACAGTTGCAGAGCTTTTCTGAACAGCAGTTTGATAGCTACGGAACTTGCGAAGCGATTTCAAAGTAAGAAATTTTGTGTTGAGTTAATAGTGGTGAAATGGTAATCCAGGTGATTTGTGTTAGTGCTTGCACTAATTATCTCTGAGAATATATAGTTTCCTATTGAATGTGTTCATCGGTAAATCTGATGCCACTAGTCTTGGTAAGAAGTGCCTGTAGAGATTCAATCTATGAAATAAGCGAGCTTACATGTTTGCTTTAGTCGTTTTCGTCTTCAAGCTCCCTTGCTGTGAAAGAGAAGATAATTGCTTCCAAAGGAAGGAGAAAAACTGGGCTTAATAATACCCAACTTCTCCAAGATATAGAATGTTAAAATAAAATTACCCATTTATTCGATAATATGACAAAAAATGCATGTCTAAGCCCTTTGACCTCTTTTTATAGGAAACATTGCAAAGTCGGGTAATATACCTGATCCCTGATCAGTGTGCATCTACCAGTGTTCACAAAAATTAATGTGAAATTTGCTAATATTATTGTTATGTCTTAGGACCAACCAATATTTATAGACGAACTCAAGCAATCACTACGTGATAAGTAAGAGGAGAATAATGCTCTATGCTTGACGGTTGACCTGATACTAACCACCTCCAAACGAAGAGGAAGAACAAAAGACCAATGATCATCATCCTAAGGTCGTTGTTATGCCTTAGATAGATGTTGTTTACATAGACACGGACCAGACTTCATCACATCATGAAATAAAGAATAACAATTATACATGACTAAGCCAAAAGGTGACTGAGTGTATGGGGACTGAATAATGGGCTGAGAACAAATTAGGAATAATGAATCGTATAATATTAGTTAATGGGTCAGTCGCAAGCAAATGCTAAAGGAATATATATAGTATTAGTCCATAAATTAATTTCGAAAGTTACCATTCCTTCCGTTTTCGTTCGGATATAAGAATTATAAAAAAAAGTTAGCATTTTGAGTATATATATTAGTATACTCTTTAAATCTATCGTTTACACGAAAATCCTATTATATCGTCTAATGTAACACAATATTTACAGACTTACGGCAGTAGAGGTTAAGGAAGTATTTCTCGGAAACCGTTGTTCAAATGTCCTTTAGCGTTTTAATTGTTCTACTGAGATTTTAAAATTACCGACAGGTAATTATTCTAAACGGTTTTATTAGGTTTTAATTATCCGTGATAATTTCCCTTTGCAGATTAATTCTATTTTAAACCTCTTAAAGTAACTACTACTGTCTTCCAACTTGTTCTTCGCCGTATTAAGTTATTGCGGTTGGATCCTAATTATGAGGCTTTCTTATGAGTAGAGCGTGTTGCTTTCACTGTGACCTTATTCAGTAGTACAACTGGCTTGACTCATCGTTCTTTAGTTTCCCTTTACCTGGTCATGTATCCAGTCGTTTTTCGACGTTGTGTTAGTTTCCGGCCTTATGCCTCATCTTTTCACAGGGTTTAGTGTTGTTCTATCTCCATATTTTCATAGTACTTTCTGTTTTCCAGAAGTTAGTTTGTAAGTTTTCTAAAATTCAGTTGGTTTCTTGACTTTTGTTTGTTTTCTACCATTCAGCATGTTTCTAGATTAAAACCCTTTATTCTTTTAATGACTATAAAATCTGGTTAATTTCTTCCTAAGTGTGTTTAAGGTTTGTTTTCAAAACGTCTTTTATACTTCGGGATTTAAATTGAGTTTTTATAACTTGGGGTTATTTTCAACTAACGAGTTTCTCAAAAATTAGTTTTCTAATTACCGGTTTCAGAATATCCAGGCTACAATCAGAAAATATGGCTTTAAGACGGGAGCTTCTTTGGGTCAAAGAGTCTTTAAATGAAGTAAAATCCTGTCATCAAACCCGCCTTGGCAATAATTCTTGTGAGGTTTTTGACAAGGCAAAACCTATGGGACTTAAGAAACTCGTAAACAATTTAGAGACAGAGCTTTATGAAGTGAGGTCTAAAGCTTCGCGCCAAATGGTTGAATATACCCGCAAGATAGCTCGACTGCAATCGGATTTGGAAGTTTCAGCAATAAATCAAAGGGGTATGCGTCGTAAAATCGACCAGTTATCTGAAGAACTATACTTTCTGAAGGGTGGGTGAGTTGAAATTTTTTCTTTTATGTGAGAAAAGTATATTGTGAATTTGACAGTTATTACGTTTCTCGTCTCTACTAATAATAAATGTGACCGATTAATGATATCTCAAGAAGGCTAATTTAACGGCACAGAAACTTTAACTGAACAAATATTGCACCTTTGGACACTGACTACTAACTGATTTAGCTGGGTTATACAACATTGTGCAGTAAGATATGATTTACTTACTGCTCAAAAATCCTTCCTCCAGGTAGTATGTATACAATCACCGTCGTCAGCAAATTTAAAAGTAAATAGCAAGATTATTACCCATGACAAAACATTGGGGTGAATTTCTGACCTGTGTTCAATTTATTCAACGTTAATTGTTAAACAATCAACAAAGCAGTTACAAAACTCCCTCATTTAGTCTTTGCTATCAGTAGAAACTGTTGGAGGAATACTGTTATAATTACGTTGTCTCGAATTGCGTAAAGAACACAGTTTACATTTTTCAAGACTCCCAGTTTTGAGAAATATGTCAGGGCTAAGTTCCTCTAAGTTGGGTATCAAAGTAACTTGGCTCTATATGACCTGTGTCTTTTTTTCAATGCTGTAGTCTTTTCTGGTTCGGAACACTTATCTTTTTAGTGGTATTAAGTAGGTTAGGTTCCTTGGAATTTCTGTGTTTTTAATTCTTCAAAGACTGATAGAAGCCTTTGGATTTAACAAATCAAAACAAATTTGTTTGCCCCACGTGAAACACTAATTAGTAATGCGTTTGAGGTCATTAGAAACGCATATTGGATATATCACAACACGATTTCTCCATAGTAGATAAATTACTTATTTGTATATGGTTTTTGTTCTCCCTTATTTCGGTCACAACACGAATATAGCTGCACTGAGTGTGGGACATATTGTTATTTCATAAATTAGACATTATGATCCCGACCGTAGCTGCTACCTTGACGCGGTGGTCGAGCTTGCTTATCGTGGTGATCCGACTGAGCTATATTGGCTGAAACATATGTTCCTGTGGGTTCTACCATGCCAGGCAGGTCGATTGGTGAACAGTAAGACTAAAAGCAGTAACTCAAGGTCTGAGGGCGAAGTCGTACTGCTGATTGTAGAGTGGTGTGACAGCAGTAAGATGTTTCCTTCGGAAAACCAGCATCTACAGCGATACTGCCTTCTCACAAGGAAGGAAGGGGTTGGAAAATGTCGACCCTAAAAATGTCACACCTTTCCGTCTCCGGCGGTAAGGCCCTTTGAAGAACGGAGCTAACACGTAAAAAACCTCCCACAAAAAGGCCGTGCGCGACCGGCCTCAAGCAGTTGTCCCTTGGGCTCTGCGGTCACGCTACTAGGTCGTTAAGGCCAACATTAATCCAACTTCCTTTTCAGGTTTCTCAAGAAATACCCTTTCACGGTGTGAGCAGCCGGGAAGTGACACCAGCCCTCATACCCGTAACAGCACACGAGACCATGTTGGTCACATTCAAATCCTTCCTACACCTCCTAATACCTGTCTTATCTCCATGACTGAGACATTATGATCTGGTTACAACTAAGGACTTACAGATTTCCTACATTGTCACACCAGACCCCCAGCTTTTCAAGTTTAATCATGATTTTTTTCCATTTTTGTTTTACTTTACTCCGAAGCTCATTACACAGAAAGCCTGGCAGTTCAGCGTCAATCATTTATAGAGTAAACAATGAAGTGGACCAAGTGAGTCGTGCCAACCGATCGAATGTCTTATCACGTCGGAAAAGCCAAGAACCAGTCTTTACACTTTTGAATTCCAAGACGAACATAGGCAAGCGTAGAGCGGGTAGTGCAAGTCCAACAATTAATCGATCACTTTCACGTGAATCTAGTAATACTAGCAATATCTGCCCCATTCCATCGAATAAACCTTTTAATTCATATAGACAGCGAACAAACTCTCTAGATCGAGCGTTATCAGGTACCTTTTTCCTAACTACTACCTTGTTATGGTTAAAGTTATAAGGACTCATATCTTCATTTTGGTACGTTATTTTTACTAGTCTACATATTTCCTGAATGTTTGCATAGTATCTAAAGTATGGTGGAATAAATGTTGCCAATAGCTTTTGGGTTTAAGTTTAAGATAATACTTAATGTTAACTTATGTCATTTTAAGAAATATTGACGCCAAAGTGTACTTATTTTTCACATATTGATACTAAGAAACTTCTCCAAATATACCTTCTTGATTTTTGCTGACGTCAGCTATGGGGCCCTTAGGTTTCTAAATGAACACTTTGGTGCTTACATCAGTCAACAAGCGATACTGAAATCATGACAATTATGGTAAAAGGCCATCATCTGGAAACCATCAGAAATAGAAGGACAAGTCTACTGGTAGTTTTGGCTCACCTCAAAAATTAAGTTCCTGAAACTCGTATGAAGAACCTCAACGTGTGTATCCAACATAGTCAATAATGATATGCAAACCATAATGACTATAAGGATATGGATACAGTATAGAATGAGAAACTTGTTTTTTTTTAACGTCTATATTTTGACTTGGAGCAGCTTACTGTTATTCCATAACTATCTGCTATGGGACACATTATTACATTTATTTTTTAAGGAGCCTTAATTTATTTTAGCAAGTACAAATAAATTGTCATGAATTACTTGAGGTCATAAAGTACCGGAATTCTCGACTTAGTTGATCGCAGTGGTAGCACTTGCCAATACTCTTATTGTAATTTTTTATATGCTAACCCATCATCGCGATTGTCCACTTTCCTCACTTTTATTTAAGTTTCCCAAAGACATCCAACTTAAGATAGCACTCTTATCGTCTGACTTTTTATGGATTAATCTTCTACTATGAAATTCACTTTTTAGGCTAAAATATGCAGATGATATTGTTCTGTTTGATGAAGGCACTGACAAAATGCAGAGTCTCCCAAACGCCTTAAGCAACAACGTATTCATGTTTGGGTTGTGATTCTCCACCTCAAAATGCAAAATATTGCATTAGGATTGGCGTGCATCAGCGACTGAATTTACGGTAGGGAGTGACGTAGTTGAACGCACCAGTTGCTCTACCTATCTTGGGTATTTCATCAGTCCTGATAGTCTAGTAGCTGACAACATCTTGGCACAGATTTAGAAATTTCGACTGACTTTTACCAACTCCCGTCACTTTTGGTGCAGGCAAAATATCCGCCTTTCAACCAAAGGACGAGTTTACTATGCAACAGTTTGCTCAATTCTGCATTATGGATGTGAAACGTGGCGACTAAAAATAGGGGATATTCTCACGTTGCTATTGTTCGGTCATAGGTATCTTCCAAGCACTGCCCGTGTATTTTGAGACCACAGGGTAAGCCATGCCTGGGTTGGGAATGGGGTACTAGGTAGGGACGGTAAATCGATTGGTTAGGTATTAAATTTTCATCAACTGAGCTGGTTGAGACATGGGTTATGTATTTCCAACCATCGTCTTCCTTGACTGGCGATGTTGTGTGATGTAGGAGTAGGCTGGAAGAGAGCTAGGGGCGACCGAACCAAAACATGGCATGAGTTCATGAAGTCATTGACAACTGAACTGGGCCATATTAATAGGTGTGGAATAACTGGTTGGGGTTTGTGTGAGTATCTGAACGAGTTGTTAGAGTTTTTGAATGGTATGGCCCAAAGTTGTATGCAATAGCGCAGACGCACCATTAGCCGTTTTCCTCCAAATTCTAGCTTCTGGATTCCTTATAATCTTTTTTATTGCACTAATTTATTTTTTTTTGCATCGTAGGTTCGATGCCTAATTTTTTTTTCTATTATTGTTGGTACTGTTACTACCTCTACTACTATGAAATTTGGCCCAACAACTTCATCTATTTATGCTAATGAAGTTTGGCAATTTTAACCAATGTATACGTGTACCAGGTTCTACGTTGCGTTTGACTGACTGACTATACATTACAATCGGGTGGTGAAACTAGAGCAGAATACATATATATAACTGTATTTGGTTCTGCTCCTACTTTTTCATTCATTTTTCATACTTAAAAGGTAATCGACGATTTAACCCAACGGCTTACATTCAAGAGAGAGAGAAGAAACGGGAAGAGAATGCGCTGAGACGGTAAGCTAAATTTATTTATACTTTTTAATATCCTAACTGTTTCACTATATTGTTTACGCTTATTCAACAAATTGCAGTGATACTGACAGGAAAAACTATTATTTATCTCCTGATATGGGTAGCAACATTTAAAATATTTCCAAATTGATCATATTAGGAGACTTTTGATGGTTAAAGCTCCATATTCCCATCCTGACGAGTAACGCTGTGTTGTTTGAACAGGTTGCAAGAAAAGCAGCCACAGTTAAGCGAAAACTTGAAAACAGCTCATGAAGTCATCAACTATTGGTTTAAGTCGTGTCAATAGGTGCATGCTTTCATACTGAAATCAGCAAACAAATCATAGTCTGTGGTTACAGACGTTTAATGACAGTCCGACATCGATTTCAGTTCAAATATTATCGTTTTTTCCTTATTTTCATGTACATTTTAAGCTTAGTGTCATTCCATGCTTTTTGCATCTTTATCTCATTCGTTTATTTTGAATAAGATCTCTTATGTTTGGCTTTTCGTTGAGTTCAATATTATCTCTTGTTTCGTTCATTAGTAATAGCTGATGTACATAAATGTTTTAATGTTGAGTCATTTGTTGTGAATCTTTAAGGGATCTATTTATTTCACAGTTCAATTTTAACAACCTGAAACTGCATTGTTTTGCTCTTACTTATTTTTTATCTCTATGCTCTGTATATAGCAAGTTAGCACAACGGCAATCATTAGATGGTTCAATTTTATATCAACGAACGAGATCCTCATCGTGTGCAGATAATCGATATAATTCCAATGATAGAAACATCAGTTCTATTCAAGTTACTCGTACTTCTGGAGCTACCTCACCCGCTTTTTCTTCATGTGAGTCTGGTTTAGAGTGTACTACTAGAAAACCATATCCTAAAATCAATACTAAATGTAACAGAATTCGTCATCCATCAGGTTGTACTTATGGATTTAATCGTTCAAACACTTGTTCACCTCATCCTTCAGTCTTACGATCTTCCCGTTCCCCTGCCAATGGTTATTATTCATCTAGTTCTCCAGAACCAGCGAGTATAAATCAGAATTCCACTTCAAAAAAGCGCAATAATTCGAGATTGCTTGCTCCACTGAATGATATCTGCACCTCTAGATCTTCAAGTTCACGATCAATTGTAAAAAGTCCTTCCTTATCTGAGCGTCATCAAGTTTACAATGAAGGGGATTCTGATCTTAGGTATGAACTTGACTTTATGGTATTCAATGCATTTGTAAAGTTATTTCGAGAGAATAATTACTACAAATTCATAATTATTTCAAGGTTTAGTAGTAGAAAAAATAAGCTTCTTATATATATATATATATATATTTACAACTCAGTCGAATTTCGCTTCAGACTCAAGGTCGAATTAATGGAGTTTTGGTTATACAGAATATATTTCAGCGATACTTAAAATGTAGTTCAAGTTGCTATGAATATTTTAAGTAGTGGTCTTCATATTCTGAAAAAAAACAATGTATTTCAGTCTAACATTTCAACATAGTTTTGGTTAACATAGTTCCGAATTGTATGCTTTAGAAGAAAACCTAAAAGTTATTGTGAAGTTTGTCAACGTCTAAAACACTTAGTACACTTGATTTACTTCATTTATCATGGGCATGGTTAATTTTCCCGTTTATCCTAACTAAAAACATAACACTATCCTAAAGAGTATTATAGCTCATTCATATATGAATAAAAGCAATAAATTATTCTATAACGTTTTTTTATATAAATTTTATCTAATTATTAATATTATGGTTTGTAAGTAGTTGATGAGAGCCTGACGAAATTAAATGAACTCACGTTATTCCTTTCAATTCTTTGATCTTACCCTCTTTGAGATAATAATATTTGAATATAAATAGATTTAGGCACTTTTTAACTTACTCCGTGTTCTCGCAACAAGTTCCATTTTTTATTGATATATTTTAATTTCTTTCTTTATAGTGTATGTTCTGGCAGGCTATCTCGTCAATGTAAGTAACTAAAGGTTTTATTAGAAATACTTATGTTTCGTAATACCTCGTAATAATAATAATAATAATAATAATAATAATAATAATAATAATAATAATATGGTACTGTGACAAAAGATATTCTGATAAGTCTAAAGGCAATTTTCAGCATAAACCAATATCACTAGTCTAAATCACCATTGTTCATACACGTTTAATAACAAGTCAGAAACTCTAACCCACATAATTTGATTTGAAAAGCCTCGCTCGCTGACATATATATACTCTATGAACGGGTATAAGATCTTGCATTGACACTAACAAGTCAGTCAGTTACCTACCACGTCGGGCCAGGCACGCATGTACATCGGTCCAAGTTGCCACACTTCATTAGCACAACAAGGTGAACAACAAATTCACAGAAGTAGTTAATTCAATCGTAACAATATATAAAAGAAAGATTGTGTATAAGGAATACAGTACAGGAAGAAAGAATTAGTTCGTAGAAAGAAAGGTATAAAGCGATTTCAATCTCACGGTTTAAAGGAAAACAAAGAGTGTATACATCCACGCCATTGTGATCGATTCTGAGCCATTTTACTCAGGCTCCAATCACTAGTTATGATAGTCACGCGAACCCCAACCAGGTATTCTGCATCTACCATCATGACTCAGACTGGGATTTAGTGACTTTATGGACTGATGCCGCGTTTCGATTTCGCCGCCCCCCAACTAGTTGCTTACGAGTATCTTCTACTCTTAATGGTCACATTTCGCAGCCGTTATGTAGAATAGAACAAACCTACTGTGTAGTATACGCGCCTCTTAATTGATAAACGGATATCCCACCTACGCTTTAGGTGACGTAAGTTAGCAAAAGCCAAACGAGCTTTTCGAATGCGTGCTGAGATTTCATCAGATACCAACCCATTAGGGTTGATCAGACTTCCAAGATGAGTGAAGTTGTTGACGTGTTCGACTACTTCACCCCCTATCCTTAGTTCAGGTTTTGACGCAGACCAGTCCTGGAGAAAAAACTTGCATTTAGAGGTAGAGAAGCTCATCCCAAACGTCCGGGAATTGTTTCTCAGTGCTACCAAAAGACTGCATTTTATCAGCGTCTTCAGCAAGTAGGACTATGTCATCTGCGTATTGTAAGTCGATAAGTGGACCTCCTGGAAAGTGATCAATTCCTGAAAATTCAGATAACGTAAACGTTATTTGCAGCAGTAGGTTCATGATGAAATTGAACAAAAATAGAGACAGTGGCCAGCCTCGACGGACACCATTTGAAGCTGCAAAATCAGATGACAGTTTGCCATAAGCTCTGACTCGGCTAGTAGTGTTCGAGTAAAGATCCTTCACGAGGTTTATGTACTTCTGAGATGCACCTTTCAATGACACACTACCACGGGACCTCTTGGTCTATAGAGTCAAATGTTGCTTTGAAGTCAAGGAAAATCATTACTATCGGACGCCGATAAGCTTGTCTGTGTCCTAAAATCTGATCAATAGTGAATATGTGGTCGATACAACCACGACCGGATCTAAAGCCAGCCTGGTTTTCTGATGTACGATAATTATTGAGGCTAGTATTTTAGATGCTATATAAGTCGAACCAACCTCTTTATGGTTATCACAGGATGATTTCGATCCTTTCTTATATATTGGGACGATCACTGATCGCGACCGTTTAGATGGGATCATATCCAGTTCTCAGATTTTAGCTAAAATATTAGTCAACCGAATCGCTAAAACTGGACCACCATCCTTGAAGACCTCTGGAGCCAATCCATCTGAACCAGCTACTCTTCCTCGTTTCATATTAACTAAAGCCTTTTGCAATTCATTTAGAGTCGGGGACCTATTCCAGTGTTCCATTCAGGCTGTTTGGGAATAGTGGGTAGCTGTAGAGTAGCTGAGAGCCTACTGAACTATCCCTTGAAGTGTTCTGCACATCGTTCTAAACCTTTAGCCTGAGAGCAAACAAGTGTCGTTCTTTTCCGAAACTGTCTCATTTACACTTAACTCCTTAATTCAAGTTTCTTTTGTCAGTCTGAAAAGCTGTCTGATGTTACCTACAGTCGCCGTCGTTTCCATCTATTTTGCTTTCGTTATTCATCACTACCCACGATCGTTCCTTAGACTTTTAGTTAACTTAGATCTGACTTGTTTCCGCTCTTCATTGTGTTCAAAGCCTGATGGGATAAGTTTGCGAGAGTCTATCAGTGCAATAGATGTCGCGGAAATCCACTGGTTTTTTGTAACCCTTTAATTCAAATCACTAGCAGATGTTGCTGCTGTTTCCACAGCTGTTTGTATATCTTTCCAAGCAACATCTGGGTCAGTCTCGTTTTCAAAATTGCCTAAGTGTTAACACTGACAAACAAGAAACGCCTATAAATCAAATAATACTGACTAATTTTAACACAGAATCTAATTGTTCAGTAACGACCTTTTGTAATCACCTTATATATGGTAAAAAAAACACACTAGGATTCAATCTTCGAGTTTACTTTCACTGACTAACATTTGAACTTCATGTTGTCTATCGTTTATCTTTTTGTTATCGCCGCGGTAATATTTACTTGATTTTAAAAAATCACTTGGTTTTCTTTGTAAAAAAAAAATTATAAATAACATATTCAGATCGAATCATTGAGCATTCAGTGTAATTTGCACTGTTGTGTACTGGGCTAATTCCCTTAGTTGCTGAGTTACAGTAACTTGTTTGATATGTATTGAGTCGATGCTAAAGTACAAGAACTTGATACTCATGTCACCGTTCTTTTTTGTCCATATTACCTCTATTGTTGTTCAAATCTTAATTTTACTGCGTGAAATTTAAATTACTCAATCAAAAAACTGATCAGATAATTGGTTCATTTATTTACTCTCAAAAATCACCTGTTCCAATACTGACGCGTCGTAATGTGTATTTATATGCTAAATAATCACAGAATTTAAAAAAAATAGAAATAACAAATACAACTGACCATCAATGAAGCTTGGTAATGATCAAACTATTGATTAAGTTACAACGTTGATGACAAGTGAATGGTTGTGACACACTTATTAAAAGGTAATATACTTGTTGTATAAGCCAAACACTCTGTGTTCAGTTCTCAATATCTTGTTATGCAGTGCATTAAGGTTAAAAGCTTAATTATTGCAGTTTAATTTACTATAAAAGTACAGACATTTCAAATACATACATCGATTCATGATGGAAATCATCTTAAATTATGACAAGAAAAAGAAAGACTATAATTTATTTTGTTTTATTTTACTATTACATCGTTTATATGTTAAATATTTGTATCATTTATGTTACAGTTCAACCAAGTAATCGAAGCATTTATACCAAAAAAGAGAAAACGATTCATGATACTGATGCAGAATTAGATGAAATCGATCATCGTTTAAATGTACTTCAGGGATTTTTTGAAAAATATCTAGTGAATTCATAGTATTCTCTTTTTTTATAAAAAAAAAAGAACATTTGTATGACTGTTTTTTATATTTGATATTTATTATTCATTCTTCTGCTTAAATTTTTGTTTGTCTTCAAGTTCTTCGAGTATTAAATTTATTAGTTACATAGTAAGAATAGATAGTTGTTTCACAAACGCAATAGGTCTTAATTGACTGGTCCCGGTGATCTAAAGCAAAACTGTACATTACATTTTGTGCTAATTGCATGTATGTGTTCATGAGTGAGTAAGACAATGGTAGTACTACACTAGATTTTTGTATATGTATGGTCACTATTCTTACAAATACATTTTCTGTGGTATAATCAGTATTATTTTTCAAATTTTACGTTTTTCGGCTGGAGGTGGGGAGGGTAGACTTGTTGGTATTCATAAAGCTTTTGGTTGTTTCACAATCAACACTGTGGAGTGATCTTAGTTCGACAACTACTGAGAACCAAGAAGCATTGAACAGCTGTTTTATCCTAGTATGGAACTCTTCAACGCTCTTAGGGACCGAACCCGTGACGTTCGGTCTTGCGCGTCAGCTCTCAAGCTTTACACCATTGAATCAGCATAAAATAATTTACAGGCTTAAGTTCAATTGGTTCGTAATATTACGCAACCACCTGATGTAATCGATAGGTAACTACTTCAAATTCGATATGGTTGAACTCTACTGGCCACGGCATCTCAATAGGACTCCAGAAATACATTTCCAAATTAGTCACTTAGGAGTACATGATTAATTACTACAAGGGTTTATGGCGAGTCTTTTAACTTCCTAAGTAATATCATGAAATTATTTTGGTCACTTAGTTGTTTATGAACTCATAATTAATTCGGTGATTAGTTATAAGAAATAAACAGATAGGAAGTGTAAAGGAAACGTTTAAAAGTACTTTTCTAACAAACGAAGTTAAAGGATTCTCTAATGTTGAGTGCTGAATAGATATTTTATATTAACATGAGGTTGGTTATAAGTTCAGAATTTGTGGGAGTTCTGTCAGGAAGTTATAACTTAGATCGATTCATGGATTTTGAAATATTTTACAGATTATAGACAGTTCGCGGGAACCTAAGGAAATGAAATATTTTTGTCTTATACTTATTGATGTGTTGTTTATGCTCTTCGCAAGTTAATACAGGAAGTTATTTGTATGACGTTTTCTGAAACTATCAGCAAAATATTTTGTTAGTTATAAGTCAATCATTCGGAACCGTTTTTTAAACACTTAAGAGTTAAATTCACTTGGTATTGTTTTGGCTTGTATCTTCCCATTAAGGTTTAAGACTGCAATTGATCAGTCTGTTATTGGCATATGTGCATACTGTGCGTATGCCTCAATATTGCCTTAATTCACAAGCTTTTTGTAAGCAATGATGGATAGTGGCTAGCAGTGGAATCCAGGACGCGCGTTTCGTTCTATTTGGGACTCATTAGCTGGATGTACCTGCACCTCAGAGTTGATGTTCACTCTGAGGCTCGAACCCAGTACCATTCGCTTCAAACGCCATCTCGTTATCCACTTAGCTACTAAGTACTGATAGCCACTTGCTTGTGCAATGAGTGAATTTAAATCCATTTGGTATTGTTTTGAAGCGAATAGCACTGGGTTCGAGTCCCAGCTGACGAGTTCCAAATAGGACGAAACGCGCGTCCTGGATTCCACTGCTAGCCACTATCCATCATTGCTCACTTAAGAGTTAATTTCACTTGTGTTCATCATGACGGGGTGAATCAAATAAAATCTCAGCAGTTAAAGTTTTTAATTATAGTAAAAACAATATGTCAACGAGAACGGTCTTAAGTGTTTTTTTTACTGAAATCTTAACATTAATACCAATCAATGTATTTTTTGTGATATCCCGTTGAGTAGAAAATTATATTTCTGATGTTTCGTGACATAATGTAAGCCACTTCTTCAGAGCATTAGTTTATTGCAGTGAATTGAAATAATTTGTAAAACATTTCTTACATAAAAACTTAATTTTACGGTAGTTTTAAAAATACTGAAATTATTTGTCCAACATTGATGTTAGTTGGTGAGTACTATATCTCTACAAATAAATTCAGAAACATTATTGCATCATACGAATACTGTGGCTGAGTCCTCATTAATCAGCGGAATAAATACAACTGTTCTAGGAGATAAAATATTTGAAAGGTATTAAGATTCAGAAATATTTTGATAATCACTTTCATTAATTCTGAGGATTCCTAAAATAATCTATTATGTTACGGAATAAAAATTAAGAGAATACAGAGAGGATTTTGCTTTCAACAAAATCATTTACTTAGTCTGTAAGTTCATTTTATAGTTGTATGGTATATATATACCATGGATCAACAAACGTACTTGTGGTGCTCGTATGAACTAATGATTCTCTTGTACTTTATGACTGCCTGATTTCGAATTCCAAATACAATATGCTCGTTTGTGCTCACCTGGTTCTGTTTGGTGTAAACTGTGTTATTTCGGGGATTCCAAGTTTGTATAGTAATTCGAATATTACTAATTATCACGAAAATCCCAGTTGAGTCGTCCTGCCGGGCTACTCCCATTGTGACTTCATTAAAGAAATATGGGAAACCGAAAATTTGAGTTCTTGCTTGTCTGGTCGGCTGACATTAAACGGACGGTAATTTTTTGTTGCCTCTAAGGATAGATTTTGACGTATGACCGTATATTTTAAGCAAATAGTGATTAGCATTAGTGCTATTGAAGTACGTGCTCAATCTATACATGACCACACTTTTTTCCACTAAAATATTTATTTGATTGGTTATAAATCATTTCCATAAGAGATCTGATTAGTTGGATTTCATGGGAAGCATTTAGTTTTGTTTGATGTGGAATTTTTTATTTTTATGTAAATTATTTTGTTAAAATTTTCTCATCAATCGTTTCTCTAGTGCTGAATAGTTTATTTTCTCAAACTAATTCACGACAATTGAAATCACTGTATTAGTATGGTAACTCTACACTAACCAAATTTTTTAGTCATACTACGTAATATACGAAAGGTGCAGTAAAAAGTTAGACATCGGTCAATAAATTAGTAACATAAAAGTAGAAAATTGTGTAGAGTATAAAATGTGAAGTGGTTCGCGCGCAAGACCGAAGGTCCTAGGTTTGAGTCACACGTATGGGATCATGGATGCGCACCGCTGAGGAGTCACACATTGTGAAGAAACGACTGTCCAGTGCTTCGATTCGTGATCCCGATCAAAAATCAGCCATCTTCACAACCCGATACTGATGATTTAGATATCAACTTTAAAAGATCTAGTTTAATTTGTTGCAAGCTGCGTTTCTGCCATAATCAGTTCATCGAATCGTTAAACCGATCACTTAAGCATTGTATTTATGGGAAATAATGCTAACCAACATTCTTTCAATACAAGAAAGCGTTAGCACTTGACTTACACTTGACCAATAATAAAATATGACAATGGTAAAATAAAACCAAAAAAACAACCAGTCACCCTCCAGTATGAAAATATAAAAGCTTCTGCATAACCATGTACAATATCAACAATATTATGGGTTATCCGGGCTTCAAAACTAAGCGATATGTTCGGCTCAGTTATACTAAACCCTTGTAGACTTGCTTTTAGGTTCATTTAAACATTATTCCGTGATAAAGAATATTTGTTATATTAGCATATGTGATAATATCTACTTAAAAATACATGAAATAACTATTATCCCCCTAATCAGTAACTAATCACTGTTAATACTGAGCAGAAAAAACAAGTTATTAGCCAGGTCAAAATAATCTATTTTATACAATAGATAAGAGGAATTTCGTAAACAGTTTATTGAATGCACATAGGTTTGCAAATCTCTCACCATTTTCGTTCCTTTCTCAAAGTCCGTGTCGTCCCATGATGTCTTCATATGCAGTGTTGTCCGTTCCAACCTTGGCATTGAAATCTCCCATCAGAATGGTCAGGTCCGTTGTTGGGCACTTCTCGATGATTAACTGCAGCCTATTGTATAATTGATCTTTAGCGTCTTCATTGTAGTCGTTGGTAGGCGCATAGCATTGGATGATGCTCATTGTAATGCCCTCTTTCTTTGTTTTGAAGGTAGCTTTGATGATCCTTGGTCCATGAGATTCCCATCCTATAAGTGTCTTTTGTGCTTGTTTGGACAACATCAATGCAACTCCTTGTGTATGTGGGACATTTTCTTCTTAATGGCCGGAGTATAGCAGGAGCTTCCCTGAAGCTAGTCGTTGTTGTCCAACTTGCATCCAATGTGTTTCACTGATCCTAAGCACATCTAGGTTGTATCTCCTCATTTCTGCAGCAATTTGGAAGACTCTCCTGGTCCCACACATTGTACGAGTATACCATGTACCTAAACAG
This sequence comes from Schistosoma margrebowiei, assembly GCA_944470205.2. Classification (NCBI taxonomy): domain Eukaryota; kingdom Metazoa; phylum Platyhelminthes; class Trematoda; order Strigeidida; family Schistosomatidae; genus Schistosoma; species Schistosoma margrebowiei. The sequence continues at coordinate 46,912,806 of OX104028.1, forward strand.
ATGGTTGTTCTGTTTGTTAGAAGGGGTGTCAGCATCGTGATCTACGAAGGAACTTGGCTTTCATCATGAGGCATCATAACTCTTCTAAATGAGAACCTTATGACTCTCAGGACAAAGTTTAAATAGTTTGAATAGTTTTTTTCTGGTTAGAGCTTTTTTAGCGAGTTAGTGTTCTACGGGATGGGGTCGCTAACCCCATGCCCAACCCTCCTCCTTTACCCGGGCTTGGGACCGGCAGTAACTCTAGAAGAGCTACAGGCGGAGTTGTTTTAGTATACTGCTGAGGGTTATTAAATTAAAATGTTACATATGTTCTGTGGTTTCTGCTTTTAGCAATCCTTCAAATTATATTATTCTTTAATAAAAACTGCTTCATAAATGGGCAAAATCTCCACAAACCTAACTATGTGAATAATTCATTTAGATCTAGCAGCACTCAAGAGTGCTGGATAAAGATTTCGGTGGTAACATTAGTTCTGTTAAATGTTCCTATCTTCAGATGGTGAGTTTTGAGTAATATGATACATATTTTCCAGATAACAAAACTAGACGCCTTCATGCACTATTTAGATTAAAAGCCAGGGAAATATATATTAATTGCCGATAGCATTAATTTGTTTGGTTATTAATTTCAGAACCATCGAAATATTGATTGTTCCTGTCATTTGTTCTGGTCAAGGTTATCGTTAGTGATTTAATCAAGTCTTCATTATCACAATAAAAGTCACATTAGTATAAAGTGTTAAATGTTGACTTTGTGAATTTCAATATTATAAAGGTTTTTTCATAACACTAAATTGCAAAGTTTACATACTTCAAATATATAGGAATTTGTTTCTAAAGTTGAATCTAATAATTAAAGTTATCAACATTTTAGAACTCAATATTCGAGGTCATTAATGTGTTATGCTGTTGCATGAATGAATAAATATTAGATAATAATTACCTTTTGACAATACTGCTCTTTTGACACAAACATGTAGTGAAAACTTACTGTAAATTTTCAATCATCTAATATGAGGTACTTGGTATTTGATTTATGAAAACATTACTTAGTAAACACAATATTAGATATTGTCTGACTAATATAAAATTGCCTCAGTCTTCTTTATATGAAGTCTACACAATTTATTTGAACAGTATAATAACTGACATCATTATATCCAAGTGACGGATACTTGAATTCTGAGAAGTTAGTTTAGACCGTTAACTTTCAATTACCAAGTCAAATTTTGTTCAGTTATTTGCATCTGACTCGTTTCAACAGCTATCAGACACTATTATTATTAATAATAATAGTAATAATAATAATAATAAAGTATAATGATAAAATTGACACTTGATTATTGAAGTATCTAAAATTTCCATTTTGTAATCATTTCAGGATTCCTATAAGAAATAACGAAGGATTAAAATAATCTCGTTCACAGCGAAATAATTTATCGATCTAATCATCACAGTTTTGTTGTCATCTCAAATACAAACCACAGTTTTCAAACAAAGATCACCTTATTTATATTAAATGGAAGTTATCTATTCTTTATCCTTATGTTTATTGAAATATTCAGTTCCAATGAAAAGAGAAATTCTTAGGGAAATATTTTGTCAATCAATCGAAACGAAGTCACGAATTAAAGTTATAGAAGGTGTTGATGAAACGTCATAACCCATTAAGGAACAGACTGTTTATTTTTATTAGTTAGCTACCAAATACATGGCACTTGAATGATTACATGGTGTGAACATTTAGATTTTCCGGAACAAATACTTTTTTGTTGGTACTTATAAGTAGTTTAAATAAATTTCATGAATTTACGTGATTACGGTATAACTTGGTGATAATGCATATTTAGTTTACAAATTATGTTTAAAAGTGCGCTTATTTTCTCTTGATCATTTGGATAATAACTCTTGTATTTACAATTAATTGATCGTTGGATATTGATTTAAGCTATGTATATCAGATCCTTCTTAGTGTAGACCGAATCCTATCGATTAAGTTGCAAGGAGGACACTAGTCTAAGTGACTTAGCATTGCATGCAATGTGTTGAAATGTTAGGTGGTTGTTGGAGGTAGTAGACTGGAAACTCTAGACCTAGGTTTCATGTTATTTGACACTCTCCAACAATATCAAACTGTAATCTTGAGAGAGCTGACGCTCTCAATCCTGTGTCAACCAACTTCATAGTCAGAGACGTTACCACTGAGTTATCCGGGGAACATCAGTTCGCTCAACATTACATGTACGTCTTGCTGACAAGTTTCAAATGGCACGAAACCTAGGTTCAGGGAATCCAACCTACTACCTTCAACCACCTTCAAATCACTCTTCTATTTTTTAATATATCATGAATGGGCTTTAAACATTACACTAAATTGTTCATAAACCGTTCTTTCAAATTAGAAATGGTAGAGGATAATTGTATTACAGACTCGACATTTCTCTTATATTTCTTCATACAAGGTAGAAGATCTGAGAAGTTTTTTACATAACAACGTTTCTATTGAAGCTTGATGAGACCACATAGTCTATGGGATACTATGTCGAATAATATTAATCAAGAAATCCATTTGGTATTATCTTTTTGAATCTCGTCATTGATGTTTAGGATTGCAGTTGATCAGTCTCTTATTGGCGTATGTGCACACTGTGCAGATTGCCTCGATAATGCCTTAAGTCACAAGGATTATATGCAAAGATGGTTGGTGGTTAGCAGTGGGATCCAGGACACGCGTTTCTTTCTATTTAGTTCTCGTCAGCTGGATGCGACTGCATCTGAATTGATGTTCATTTAATGACTTGAGCTCAGTACCGTTCACTTTAAACGCCATCTCATTATCCACTTAGCTACTGAGTCCTGATAGCTACTTGCTTGTACAATAGAGTGAATTTAAATTCATTTGCTGTTGTTTGTTCGAATCTTCCCATTGATGTTTAGCACTGCAATTAACCAGTCTTTTATTGGCATCAGTTGTATGTGTAGGTCTTACTGGTTATTGATAAACTAGTCTTTGGAAAATATCTTAATAATCATATAAACATGTTCTCACCAGTGACTCATTATGAGAGGCCATGAATATTAGAGTTCAATAGTGTTTATCAAGTGACAAGTATCATTGGTAATAAAAAAAGTTCGGTCCGAGGTGGAGGGGAATTCGTGGACGGGTAGTGATGCGAAGTCCTAACATCAGAACGAATTAGCTATCCAGCGTTCAATAATATTCCAACAGGTGCTCGTTCCTGACTAAAGCCGCTTACTTAATTACGCCTGTTACTACTCCTCGTGAAGGAGCATAGGCCGCTCATCAGCATTCTCCATCCAACCCTGTCCTGGGCAATCCTTTCCAGATCTCTCCAGTTGTTATTTATCCTTTCCATATCTGCTTCAATTTCCCGACGTAATGTATTCTTTGGGCTTCCTCTTTCGCGTTTCCCTTCAGGATTCCAAGTTAGCGATTGACTCGTGATGTAGATTGATGATTTGCGTAGTGTATATCCTATCATCACCTTTTCCTAATTTCCTCTTCAGCTGGAAGTTGGTTTGTTCTCTCCCACAGAAGGCTGAGTGTCTTGCGTAGACAGCTATTTATAAATACTTGCACCTTCTTGATGATGGATGTTGTAGTTCTCCAAGTTTCAGCTCCGTACAGTAGAACTGCCTTGACATTCGTATTGAAGATTGTGACTTTGATATTGGTTTGCAGTTGTTTTGGGTTCCATATGTTCTTCAATTGTAGGAATGCTGCCCTTGCTTTGCCAATCCTTGCCTTTACGTTTGCATCTGGACCTCCTTGTTCATCGATGATGCTTCTCAGGTATGTGAAGGATTCTACATCTTCCAGAGTTTCTCTATCAAGAGTGATTGGGTTGGTGTTCTCCGTGTTGTATTTGAGGAGAGGACCTTGGTTTTCCCCTTGTGTATGTTTAGGCCTACTGATGCAGAGACTGCTGCTACACTGTCTGTCTTTACCTGCATTTATTCATGTGTATGCGATAGGAGGGCTAGATTATTTGCGAAGTCCAACTCGTCTGAGCTGTTCAATTAAAGCCACCTACAAATTACATTATTAAATGGATCGATTTATCATTTATATTATTCAGAATAAAAGCAAGAAAACCTAGAGGAATAGACAGTGATTAAAGATTGCTTTCATTATTGTTCAATCTTTTATTTTTATTCATGGATGAATGAAAACACTTATCACGCAATACCAATATTATCTAAACTAGAAAAGCAAAAAAAAAAAAAATTAACACTTATTTTGTTCAATGAGCGTATGAAAATTATAAAAATAAAGGAAAATTATCTGGTATACAATCACGTATTATAAGTTGAATTTCTTTTATTAAATGATTGTTTATACTTTACTCTATCTTAACCAATCACATTCGATATATATATGGAATATCATTTGGATTCATTTCAAGGATTAATTCTTTATTTATTTATTTTAATAAATAATTATATTTAACTAATATGGTGTACAAATATTTTCAAATTTAGTCTTTTGATCATTTAACTGTATAATTATTTCTTTCTCTATTAATTAGAAGAAGAAAAAAAAAGAAAATAAGCAACTAACAAAACAATCTACTTAAATATTTAATAAGTAGAAGTTTATCAATCATTCATTTTATTGTCAACTTTGATTACAAAACACTGATAGATAGATAGATATGTATGTGATTGTCTATGGGTGGAGTTTGGTAGATACTTGACTGTTTGTACACTGTATAATAATAATAATAATAATAATAATAATTTTGTACGTGTTCATTTGTGTACTGTCCACTTTAATTCAGTTGGTTAACTTTTATACTCCATTTTATCCTTTTTTTTTAAGTTTTTTTCTTTTTTAAAGATTCTTTAAAATCTTTTTTCATTTATTATTCCAATGGAAATAAATATTAGATTGAATGCATGTATGTAAATATTGTTAATTTATGCATTTGAATACGTGTGTTTTATCTAATATTAATTAAACATACATTAGAGTTTTTGTGTGTGAATTTCTAACCAATTCATAATTTAATCAACCATAATTTATATTCAACTTTATAATTCTGTAATAGATAATCATTTTTTTTTAAAGAAAACAAACAAACAAGCAAACATATAAACTTAAGAAATAGAATTAGTTTTAATTCACTTTCAATAGATATCTAATTTAGATCAGTTCGTTATATCAATAAACTCTGTAACCCCTAATAGTAATTAATCATATACACGTTAGTAACTAACTTCCAGAGGTAATTCTGAAGTTTAGAGAGAATCTGTATCTAGTGTGAAGGAGTTATTTATTAGATACTTTGGAAGATGACAACGTAATATTCTTAACTGACTGAAGTTAAACATGTAAAATATTAGGTTTCAGTCCAGTGGTCTAGATGTTAAAAGTTCGCTTATGCAACCGGATTTCATGTCTTTGTATCGTAACTGAACGATTGTGGTTGCCAATCGCTGAATCCCATATTAGGATGAAACAGGTGTTCATTACTTTCTGGTTTTATATTGGACATCCAACATAGGTTGATTCCTAATATTCAATAATCTCCACGAACCTCCGGAAAAAATAAATGAAACAGAAGTAGAAATAACTGAATACTGAAATTTTTGGAATATCTTTATACACTTAAAAAGATTAAAGATATCCCCTAAAGATTATAGATTCGACTCTGAATATTGTTGTTTGTGCTCATCGCTAAAGGGAAACCAAAGTAGGATGAAACAATCAGAAATTGCATTTGCTATTTCCCTTTTGTGTGGGAAACTAACTTTAAAGTTTTTGATTTATCTGTGATATTCAGTTATACGATCGAGTCTATATGATCCATTACACCTGTCGAGTATGGTACCATTGAACTATAGAGTCAGAATCTAAGGACATAAATTTCCAACTTCAACTCAACGATCGTTAATGAGTTAATTTTTGATAAGTACACCTACAACATTTTCAAAATAATTACAAATCTACTTAAGATGGAAAAAATTATATTCTTCAGAATGTTCTCTGATCGAAATTCATACTAACAATGTGGGAAAGAATTATGTCTGCATTACAACGAAAAATAAATTTTCAAATAATAATTTCTTCGAATACACCTGTAAAAATTATTCATTTAAGGATATCTAAATTTACTTAGGTGTTTTGTGGCGAAAACATGTTTGTCAGTCACTGAGGAGAACCGTTGAATGACACTGAATAGTAATAAATATCAGAATTCAGTGACCGGCATTTTCGAATTCAGTTAGTTTATTATATAGAGTAGTTCTTGTCTAAATTCGTTAATGATTCGCTGTTTCCCTCCTTATTTCGTTGAATTTACGTTTGCCCACTAGAACTTTGTGAAATATGTCTCTATCTCAGTGAGCAGGTACGACTACTAGTTACTTTGTAGCTTGCTGAAGAGCTGTCGAATTTGAATACATATACTTTTCATTATTAATCAAATAAACGTTTTTTTAAACATAATTCAACCATTTAAGAAATCATTGTGAGTGTATGTCCACAAAAAAATTGAGGAACTGAGATTTTATATAGTTATAAGCTCTTTAAATATATCTTCCTGTTTGTATTGTCATTACTGAAATAGTTTTATTTGGATAAGTAGCATTACGTTTATTTACTTGAGTGTACCATTTCGTAAATACTTCCTTTTGTGGGATATGCAGCAATAGACGGCTATTTCTTCCTGGTTTGAAGTTCATCAATGATGTGCTCCAACCATCTCTTTAGGGGAACTATTTAATAGCTTCAGCTTTTGTTTTAGCAACCAAAATCTTTAAAAAAACTGAACTGGGATTCAACAAATCACAATCGATATGTACCTCCCCAACTGATGTAGATGCGTGGTGAATGTCACTTACAAATGAAACCAATCTTCAAAAAAACCTCTCAGCTGAATTACTGAGTACTCGTATACTAATTCAGAACAGCTGTCTAATGCTTTCTATTTTACAATAATACATTAACTAATGTCGAACCGTGATGAATACCACCTACAAAACAATATTTTGTTTATTTTTCGATATTGTATTACCTTCCTTCTGTGTTATAAACACCTTTTTTGAAATATTAGAGATATACACAAAAGGAATTGGGGGGGAGTGGTGATGATCATAGTGGTGGAGGTTGTGAGGAATTTTTCTAATTTTGTTCACTTTTCAGTTGATTAATTATTTACTCCTTCAAGTAAACAAACAGCAAACCTTCTTTCATATTTTTTTTTATAAAAAAAATCTATTTATTCACTTAACTGTTATTCGCTATGTAAGTTTACGTTTTTAGATTTCCCCTAGATTGTCTTTGTTAATATCCTTTTAATTCACTGTTGTTTTTGTTAATGTTGTTGACAGATTGGATTATTCCCAAATAAGATTTCCACCTCTACAAATTGCTGAATAATAATAAGAATAATAGTTATAATAATAACAATTTGTTTATCATATAATAATAATAACAATCAAATAAATGCATCATAAACCAGGTGAAATACATGTTTAGTTTTAATAAACATTTTCTGCATTAAAAAAAATATGTAAATGAAAAATGTTTATATTTTAACTGGTAAGATGATATAGACCAAAAAAAACAACTTAATTTTCAAGTTGAGAAATAGAGAATGGTAGAAAAAACGGTATACCTCAGGTATATGTTTGAAAGTTAGTTAATATTATGATGTTACTACATGTCAATATAACTGACTGATATCCTTCATTACTGCCACGGAAAAACAAGACAATATGAAGGTTAGAATGTGTTTATATCGTATATATACATAGCTTTCACTTGTTTATTTACATCTTCCGGTGTGTTCTGCAATCTGAACTGTCTTCTCGACTAGTTTTCAAATGCTCTGCCAACGCCATGCTTTCGATGCACTGAAACTCTTCACTCTATTCAACATTTGTTGTAACTTCAACACCACATTCCGCTACTCATTACTTACAAATGTCCTTATGAGTAGCGCTCTCGATACCATAACTTGCTTGAGTAAATGTTTTTCATGGTTGACTTTGAAAATATTCATCCTTTAGTGCAAATTACTAATTTCTGCTGAATTTTCATTACTTTTCGTACTAAATAATTAAGTTTGAAAGTGTTATTTTTCATATCATGTGAATCATATGAATATTGGGTAATATTTAAACAGCATTCGGTTACAATTTTCTGCAATTCTCAAACCTACCATCGGTGGTAAATTTGTGACCTGTTTCTGTATCTAACCCATATTTTTTAAGAAATGATAAACCTTTAAATTATGATTCAAATTACTTAGCAGTTCCAATCAAATAAATAATTGTTTTCATACCGAAGCGATATATGTTGTAGGAGAGCAATCAACGACGAACCAATAGAGAGGTAATTCTCTAATTGTTTGAAAAATCCTTTCAGTGCACTGATAACTTTAAACGGGTCAGGAATCAAGACCCATGAAGTTGTGATTAGAAAATATGATTTGTAAACTCATCCGTGTTAGGATTCAAGCAATTACCTGTTGATGATTTTGGTTGGTAATTGGGCACTATTATCTGAAGTTGGTAATGTGGGCCTTTGGATTATAACGCAATGAATGAATGAAGATCAGCGTGATTTGAGACTTGAGTGTATACATGTGTTTATGGATAAAACGCAATTTCACCTTCTATGGATTAATTATCACTTTGAAATAATATCACAGTCTTTACTGTAGACTTTATAAAATAAATTTTCTCTTATAGTTTTGAGTTGAACTATTGTAGAAACCAAAATAATAAACTGAGGATGACAATTATTATTGTTATGGAGGAAACATTCGGCTTTGATCCAATGAGCAAAACTAATCGATGGTTTATTGATCCCCATTTGATCTAATGTAATTAGTTAGTACTTTCAGTCTTATCAGTAATTATTACCATACTAAATAATACCATGTATGGTGGTTATTGATCAGCATTCAACGAGCACTTGTGAATACATCTAACAGAAATAGAGATCAGAAGGTTTGTACCAGATTGTCTAAAATGAAAGAGTAATGCAGTTTATTGAAATAATGTAGACTAACATCTACACATTTATTCCGGTACAAATGAATTTAGTTAAGATTTTTACCAGAAGTTAGTAAGAAATTGAATCAAAAAAATTTTACTCGATAATTTTTTAACATAGATGCTTCACTAACTAAGCTATGAAATATAGATTTTACTGTTTAATTCCATCATTCATTTCAATATCATCAACAGAGTTAGACTACGTAGATGACATCAACAGTTTGGTTTATGTAAGAGTGGTCTTCTGCAAGCTCCCAAATCTTTCATATTTAATTAAAAATGAAAATTACTCCATATTTAAGATTAAATATAAAGTGTTTATGTTTGTAGCAGATAAATTTTAGAAAAAACCATACATTTTTGGGAAGTTTAGAGTATTCGGAAATCAAAATGCTTTTCAATTTTATCAAGCAAACTGAACAAATATCATACAATACATAATATCTATAAATTTAATAAATTTCTCTCTATACTAAGTTTGATTAGGTAACGTAAAGACTGAATAAATTTCTTTACTGCCAGAAAAAAATACAATTATGTCAGTCTTAAACTTGACAGAAAGGCCATATCTGTCCAAACATTGTCTAGTAGCTGGGAATGGATCAATATTTGAAAAGGGGGAAAGACCATGAATATATGTGAATGTATTGTATTAATATATATACAAATATAGTGAGTAATAATGTCCAAACCATCGAATATTTTCAACAAACATCACAATTTGTTTTTATTTTTTACTAATAGATTCTCAAATCAATTTGAATGTACTAAGGTTAAAGAGTCAATTTTGAATGAATTAAAATGTACATTACTTTTCACAGATTTAAATCATGAGTCAGTTGAAGCTAGACCACCATTGAAAACCTGGAAGCACTGTACGGCCGTTTCGTCTTAGTATGGGACTCCTCAGCAGTGCGCATCCACGATCCCGCACCACGCGGGGCTTGAACCCAGGACCTACTGGCTTCGCGCGCGAGCACTTAACCATTAGACCACTGAGCTGGCATCCAACGGTGTTAATGTCTAACTTCAACCAATCCACGAAGTTGCGCCACCATATACCATTGTCTTCAGTGAGCTGATATCTCACAACATACCTGGTTGAACTCCACTGGTAACGGCTTCCCACTAGAACTCCAGGAGTATCTCTTGAAGTCAGTCACTAGTGAGCAGATGATTATTATCAGAAGGGGTTTGTGGAGATTTTAGAAATTTTCACAGATTTAAATCATGAGTCAGTTGAAGCTAGACTACCCATAGCAAGACAAAACGGCCGTCCAGTGCTTCCAGGTTTTCAATGGTGGTTTAGCTTCAACTGACTCATGATTTCAATCTGTGAAAATTTCTAAAATCTCCACAAACCCCTTCTGACATTACTTTTCATCTATACAAATTTATTTATTTCCTTAAAGTGAATATTTTTGTTTGAGGAATCTTTATTGTTTGCATATGAATTTGTATTATGATACTATTATCATTATAACTATCAATGAAAAACGTTTGCATTCCAACGAAAATCTTTTCATTAATGAACTATTCAATAAAATTCAATGACTTTTAAACTTAAAAAAAAAGAGAAACAACAACAGTATATCCAATTCAAATAAACATTTATAGAATGATCTGAAGATGATAAGACATGTAGAATATAAGAAGAGATAGAAATGGATATAATGAATCATTAGATCTTTGTTTTTTGATAATCATCATAAAATATCTTTATTGAATTTTGTCTAGATATTTATTCAATCATCTCTTATGATTAGTCTAATAATCTCCTTTTGAAATAAGGAAAGATAAATTCAATGTTATATTGAGTAATAAACAATGTGTATAGATCTTAGATCTGTTTGAAATAAAAGATTAAGATCACACATTTAAGATGAATTAAAGCACATGATTTGTAGCAACAACAACAAAAAAACAAGATTTATTTGCTTAATAACATTGATGATTATTTGATGTAACAAGTATTCATTAGAAGTACTCATTAGTAAACTCAGTTATTTTGATGTGAAGTTCATCAGATATATAGTTTCTAGTTTAGTTATATGTAAAATGGTGAGTATTAGCATCAAATAAGTACTCAATACTTAGTGTTAATCTGATTTAAATCAGTTAAAAGTGTATTAACAATCATTGTCGATTATGGATTGCTTGTAAATTGTCTAAAATTAACTGACTAAATTTTTTGACAATTTCTCATAATTCTGTTCAAAAAATCACTTACTATTTCATTTAGAATTGTATTACTTTCCTCTGCATCTACAATTGATGAAGTTTTTTAAAAACAATCAGTGTCTTAAGTAATGAAATTGTTGGGTTCCGTCTTATCAGGCTGTTTATGTATGTGAATATATACGCTATCTGACGGCAATCAGTTGAAAACGGTTGTATTAACAAAGTATGCAAAGGTAAAATACTTAAAATCTCTGAGAACCTCATTAAACATTGTGAAGATACGAAATTGCTAAATTTGTTTCATTGTAGATTTTAGTTATCAATATACAAATATTTATTTCAAAACTTTGCTAGTTCAATTTAAAATAGTCAGACATAATCCCTAACCTTAACACAGAAGAAAGCAGTCATAAGTTGAAATATTCAATCTCGTCATTTGGTGAGACACATTTCTCCAGTATGGTAGTTTGAGTGTTGTTAGATTATATCCAACTCAGACTTGTTTTCAAACTTCAGTTATCATTATAACTTGGTTTTTTTTGTGTTTTCCGTTGTTTTTTTGCGATTCAATTAGTCAAACTCTGGTGGTAGATGTACTTTTTTCGATATTTCAGCATTATTAGATGTCTTATGTTCATTGTATTTTGTTATAGCTAGCGCTGGTATCTACAGTAAATATTTTCTTTCGTCTAGAAGTCGTTAGTTATTTTTTTTTTGGAAATTCAATCTGAGTCCTTTTCACTTCAACCAAAAAGGGATATTTCTTCATTATAGTCATATTTCATTCAATAGGAGTTATACAATTTTGTTATATAAGTCACTAAAACAAAGCATCCATATAGAAAAATAGATAGGCGATAGACATTTAAGAATCATATATTTTTGGAAGTTACATGTATTAAAAATATATTTCACATTCTAAAGAATATGATTATATATTATATGCACTCTCTGGGAAAGTATAATCAGTTATTCACAGGGTCTTGCAATTGAGTGGAGATAACCGACTTGAACCTCCTGGCCTACGCTTCAAGTTAATCAACGCTCATCAGTAAACAGAAGTTAAACTCCTCAATGAATCGATGGTGTAGGTGAGACACAGGCATTTGTCATCCTGTGTCACAGAAAGAAGTTTTGCCGCTAGGTAATTTCCGGATATATTTACATAAATTAATTGATAGTTTAATCCAAGTAGCTCATTGTTATTGTTTATAGTTTTCGAAAAGTATTTTTTTCTCATTGTAGAATAACAACTGAACCTAAAAGCTAACTGAATACCTCATGTATTGATTGAATCAGATCACATTGATTGATTAGACTATTCTTTTTTGATAAATTCATTTAACCCCTTAGTTAAAATCAATATTATCTTTAATAGTGAAATGAATATGAATTAGATCATATCTAATTGATTGTTTTGTTTTTATAAAGTGATAAATATTTAATTTTCTTTACCTTTTTTTTAAAGAGAAAAAACTAAATAGGAATGAGCGTTTCATTAAAATAACTGAGTTTCACAAAATAAACAATCAACTGATATCATTTTCATCATTTAATGAATCCAATAACATAACATTTACTTTCAATATGCAATGTATATATACGACACAATCAGATCAGCTAACCTATTTGAGATCAAACCTATTTCTTATCCAAAAAACAAACAAACAAACATCATTAGTTATTCTATTGAAAAAAAAAAATGAACTGTTTTATTTTTTATAAATTGTTTACGTTCCCTTTACCTGATCATAGGCATAAGATAATAATTAAATAAATAAGTATACTATACTACAAACATTTGCTTCAATTGGACATCCAAATGTCTATGTTTGTTCTTAGTATGTACATTTGTACGCGTGTATATTTGCGTGTATTTAGCATTTAATTTTGCATGCTTGATTAGATCAATTCTCATGAATATCACGGATCGTATATTACCAATTAAAATTCTTTTTAAGGTACTCGAACTTAAAAAGAGGATAGTAAAACCTAAAGAGAAAAAAAAGACAGTGTTAGGTTATGTAAGGTAAACAACGACAAATTCATCAGATAATTAATTAATATAATTCTTAAGTAAAGTGATAAAAACAAATTGGAGGAGAGTACAATATATAAATACACTATATTTAACCATCTGTGAATTAAAAGAGGTAAGCTGAGAATAATGTAAAAAAAAGAAAGAAAGGTCGATATTGATAGAATAAATGTATTTGTTCATTACGATTTATCACGTTTTATTAGGTTGATTTTTTTCAAGCTAAGGATTATTATTAGCTATCAAGTTGCTTTATGTTAAGAGAGGATATTTAGTGAATGAAGTGCATTACCATATTATGTAAATGAAATGTTCTCTCAAAAGTAAAAGTTGATGACACAATTAAGTGGAGTATTGTTATATTCTGCAATCGTTCTGTACAGATACCAATATACACGCTTCTTATTGTCTGGGCCAACCTCCTATATATATATATATATATATATATATATATATATATATATATATATATATATATATATATATCCCTCAGATATATGAACTAAGATCCAGACAAAGTTTGTTATCAGCCTCGTCTAATAACCTGCCTTGTTTATGATCTGTCACTAGTACATGATGTTGAGGTATCATGTGAACATAAGTATGTGATTTGTTTTGATTCACTCAGCCTATAAAGTATATGACTTCTGCTAATATATATACGTCGCGAACTGACATATTTTTGGGAACCATTGAGCACCAGGAAGCATTAGATAGTTGTTTTTTCTTGGTTTTATAATCCTTAATATTGTACACCTGCCATCTCGCTAGAGATCAAACCGATCACTTTTAAATCTCGAAGCAATCAAGATGCCTCTGAATTATTGTCTGAATTTCATAATCTGTATTCCCAACTCCAGTTTATTGAATTTGTTTATTCATTGTTCAATTTGAAAATAGTCATTTCCACCCGAAATAAAATATCTTCAGTCAATAGGAGACCCTGTTGACTACTACTAACCACCTTCTTATATCAACATAGTGCACGCAGTGTCGAGTCACCTATACAAATGGCCACACTGCAACTTGGTCGATAGCGTTCGATCTGCGCCAAGAAGGCCTAACACATATGACAGTGATCACCACCTAATGACCAATCAGTTGTGAATATCCTCAGTGTTTTAATTGGACTGTTTTCAAGTTGGACATGTCACATAGTGATGCAAAGTTAGTATGATAATTAAGTATAAAAATATCTACATTGGCCGAAATAATTTGTGAAGCATGTCAGTGTTATAAATGCTAGCAAAAGGACTGGAAAAATAAATGACTTTTCTCAAAACAAAAAACTTGTAAAGATGAATATCGTTATCGATGGGCATTTGTTTCACTGATAACTAGACTAGTTCCACTTGTTATAATTTCAAAACGCATTTCTTGAAGGTGAAATTTAGCTTAAAATTCCGTTGGGTAGTTATGAATTATCAAATTCTGAGGACATGTATATTTAGACAAAACAACTGTCCAGCACTTCTTAGTATTCAATAGTATTTTCTATTCACAACATTTTATGACTTGAAAACATTTTTGGATTGAACAGATCTTCACAAACCACTTATTCACATGAATTCTTATCTTCACTATCAAACTGAACATAAAATTAAAAGGTCCGATCCTTAGGAAGAAATTAGTATTCAATATGACTTGGATTTTATTCAGATTTTTTGAATCTCTTGAATTCTAAGAATGTTTCCTAATGAAATCACTATTCGGTGAGGATGCATTCTTAATGAATCACAAAATCACAGCGTTTTTCAGTTTTTATGAATATGTGCGAATACTATTTAAAGTGATAATTTTATTTGCATGAATATTACACGAACATTAAGGATTGTTGATTGTAGGCAGTTTTTAAACTGTTTCAACCTCTTTAGGTTATGTCTTCTCGTTCGAATAGCAAATGGAAATTTGAAGGTATACAATTTTTGATGATTTGTGCTACACTATTTTTGAATTGTTTCATTGGTATTCCTGATGAAATGATGACAGGATAAGATCGATATGGATCGGTTTTTTATACGAAAGAAGTTTGATATCATACATGAGATGCCAAAAAAGTACTAGTACTCAGCTACCCAACATTATCTTCACTGAAACTTTCGTTGAAAAACTTAAACATTGTTTGACTAATTCATGACGATCAACTCACTAGTATGGCATAGTATAATAGTGGTTGATCATATTAACATATAAACACAAACGGAATCTTAAATAATTGTCTTTCACTACAGCCTACAGTTATCTGCCTATAAAATTTTTATCTACTTATTTTTCAAAAGAAAAAACTTCACATTTCCTGTTTTTTGATTAAAGTCAAATGTTTGCACATATTCTACTGGTTTGAATATAACCTTTCAATTGACTATCAATGATTAAAGCTTTAATTAGCATTAAAAAACACTTGTAAATGTCTTGTTATATCAACATGAAACTGCCTACAAAATGATATGAAATTCATAAACATTTTCGAAATATTTATACATATCAAAATTAAGAAATTATTTATTTGCAAAATATTTAACCGAAATCATATGAGTATAAATTGGTTATCAGACAAGAAATACTTGACTAAAGATAGAGATAAACAATATAAAGAATCAATAATCTTATACTTTTGACCATTATAACAGTTCTTATTAGTATATACAATAATTTAAAAGAATCTTATTGAACTCTATCATTCATCATAATATCACTTATTCGATACTCAATTGACATTTGTTTTATTTAAACAATGAACTTCAAGTAAATAATTGTTTAAGTATATAGTTTTTTTTAAAAGAAATTTTGCTTGAAACTCTTTTCCGTATCATTGAAACTTGATTCCACTTATTTCCATATGGATAAATTTTATTCTTATTTGTTTAGACTAAATTTGTATGTGTAGAGAGAGCAATGTATGCATAATATAAATGATGAAAGAATTTTCAAGCTTTCACTGTCTAATAAAAATAACTTTCATTTCTTATTTAATGTATATAATTAAATTTGATCATTTGTCCTGTTTAATGGTATAATATAAACTTTAACATTTAAATGACTTTTTTTCTCTCTTAATATTTGACCTTGGTAAATAACTGTGGTTCAGTTTATAACACAGCACGTTCACTTCATAGAATTTAATCACACGCAAAACTTATCTGATACAATCTTAGATTATTTTAGCGGAAATTTTATTTTCATTACCCATGTTTTCTTTTTTTTTTGTAGCGTACATACATACATGCACACACACACACACACACTTCAAATGTTATTCCATTCCACTTCAACTCTCAATCAATGATGATCAATTTATAGAAATGGATCGTGTAAATATAAATAAATAAATGAGTAACTATGATTGGTTCTTTTGTTACTCGTTTTTTTCTTCCTTTATTATTAATGTTAGAATAAATAAAAAAAAATACTGTACATTGGTTCTTCCATTGTAAAGTGTGTGTTTTGTTTATTCACCTCGCGCAATTTTTGTTTGATCAAAAATTTTAAAATAACAAATAAAACTATCATTCAAAAGTAATTTTTTTTAGACAAAATTATAATTGAATATGCCTACTGGGTCAATTTGAGCATAGATTTTATTTATTTATTTACATAGTTTAGGAAATCATGTAAAAAAATATTGGAAAGTCATTTATTTTAAACCAACCCCCACCCATTCACTATTCAGTTTTATTTAAACTCAGTAATAACAGTTGTTGTTTAGTGAACCAAAAAAAGAAAAAGAAAAACTACACAACATGGTTTAAAAAGCTTACAGAATCTGAGACAGTCAAGTTCGAATTAAATTACAACATATGTGTGTTCATATAAATGAAATAATAATAATAATAATGAAGAAGAATTCTTTTAAAACTTATAACTGGCATATATTTGTTTCATTCATTTCACTTCATTAAATATAAGGTTGCGAGATCTTAGTAATGTTGATAAATAGCATTTAGTAAAAGACAAGTTACTGGAAACTGTCTGTATACATGAAAGTATTAGACAACTAATTTAATGATATAATTCTAGAATAGCTTTAGTGTTTATCATTGAAATCTTTTGTGGGTTAAAAATGTAAAATTAATAGATTGTAAAGATGTGTTTAGATGTGATAGAATTGGACAATGCTGATTTGTAGATAATCCAATAACTGTACCTCGAAAGAACAAAGGGGGGTTAGTGCATGAATAGGAAAGTGAGACTTGTATATTGGTTACATAGAGGAGAAGAAGCGTTTTCGGTGGGATATGTCTGTATATAGCTACAGTGTTTGACTGGGCTCTGTCGAACAGTAGTGTCCGTCAAGACTAATGAGGTCCGTATCAGTGTAGGATGCTTACAGATATCTTACTTTTGAGAGTTATTTACTATTATAATCACAAAGAAGCGTTTTATTAAAATTCGCTGGTCTATAAGCCTATGATTCTTGTGATGTATCACATACTGACTAAAGCTAAGCATGTAGGCCATTTGGATTCCGACTCAGTATTCCACAGGTAATTTGACCTCACCAATAACTGTGATCACTCAAGTCGATTCTTTGTAGCATCGTCGGGAAGTACTGTTAAAGATGTCCGAAAAAATTGTTTATTAACTACTAAACTTGATGTCAGTTCGCAATGAAAGCTATCTTTAAACCAGGCAGATCCACATAAACTGTTTAATCAAATAGATCATTCTAATTCAAACATTGTTGTAATGCCCAGATTTCAACTCTTCTTATCCACAATTCTAAAGGTCCCATGGGAACTCGTTAAATTTCAATGGTTTACAAATTTTACATTTTTTAACTTCACCAGTCAATCTGATCGTAGTTTCATGACACTAATAAATGGCTGTCCTAAGTTTTCTCACAGTCACCTTCACAGATTCATGTTTCTTCTCCACGGCAAAAAGAATTCTGTTTCTCAAGAGAGGATAACCAATAACTAGTAGATATATACTAAATTCAATGCATATCTAAACTAAATAAGCAATAGAATGTTTAAAACTATAAAGTCATTATTTTCCTCTTGACTAACCTATTTAAAGTAAGTTTGTCATAAAACTAGTTTTCAATCTGCGTATTATTAAAGAGAATTTTCTTCAGCGTTTATTGACTTCTGATGTTTCTGAAACTATTACTGATTTATCGAATAAAACATCCTTCACTTCTTGGGAGAGTTTCAGACTTTAAACTAAGTAGTTTAATCAAGGATGAAAATTCACCAAACTTATACACCAGCATAGAGCGATAATATTAAAGTAAAAGTCTCAAATTTAACTGTTTAAATGAACAATTTATAATTTTGTATATTTTATCCCCTTATAGCAGATCATAAAATTAAAATTTACTTTTAAATGTGAACTGTTTCTTGTCAAGTCTCTTAAGTGTCATATTTTTTTTAATTTCCCTATTACCAGAGAAGCTGGTTTATTGATGCTTTAATGTGGTATTTCTTTTTTTATCTTAATTCTAAGAATGTTAGAAAAACAAACAGATTTTCATCCGGTGACTGTACGCTTAATCAACACTTTGTTTGTTCTTTTAAGTTGTCCGGTAAATATTTAACATACTCATCTGGATTCATTGAAGGTAAGTAGGGGTAAAGGAAGTTGTCTGGATCAAATCTTTACAGTAGTTAGTATTGTAGCTTAATGAGATACTCATGTGGCCAGATGTAAAAAAAAAACAAGTTTGCAGATAAAGATTTATATATGCACCGACGACAAATCTACGACAGATCAACCTTTGATTCAAAGTTAATATCAATATCAAACTAAATTATTTTGGATTCACTTATCTAACCAATAAGCATATATGAATATACTGAAGTAGGAAGTAGCTGTTATTAATTAGTCGGTAACTAAATACATGAGTCTATTGTATGATACCAATAGATTTAAATGCATTAATTAATAATACAATAGATTATACATCAGTTTCATTAACAGTTCGTTTCATTAACATTATAAAATAATTTGCATACTACGAATGAACTATATCTGGTATAATAGGTAACAAAATTTTTAAAAGATGCCTAAACAGTTTCTCCTTTAATATGACTAGGGTATTCAGTCGAACACTAGTATTGAGAACAGTATATTCTTGAAGAAAATTTTGTGCAAAATATTTAAACAATTGACAGAAACCTAATGTTGTATAGAAAGAAAGATTTTATAGATGAAAATGTGAGGATAAAATATTCATTTTTATCATTGAAATCTTTGAAATATTCAAAGGTAACTAACTATTAATCAAAATAACACAACCGAGAATAATTGAATTCTTGAAGAGTTCCATACTAGGACGAAACGGCCTTCTAGTACTTCTAGATTTTCAATGGTGATCTTTCATATATCAACTTATGAATTCAACCACTAAAAATAACTACAATACCCACAAAACCCCATTCTCATAATAACTATCATGTGACTGGCTTCAAGAGGTATTTCCTGGAGTTCTGATAAGAAGCCATGGCTAGTAGATTTCAAGCGAGTCTGTTGTAGAGGCAGTTACTCACTGAAGACAATGATGAGCAGTCGCGCAATATCGTGGATTGGTTCAATCTAGGCACTAACACTGTTGGATGCTGGCTCAACGATCTAGAGAATAAGTTTTCTCCCGAGAGATTTAAGGTCCTGGGTTCTAGTCTCATGTGCGGAATCGTGGATTAGCGCTGCTGAGGAATCCCATATTAGGACGAAACGGTCATCCAGTGTTTCCAGGTTTTCCATGATGATCTAGCTTTAACGGACTCATGTATTCAACAATTAAAAATTTTATGATCATCAGAAAATAAGTTAATTAATCAACTACACATTTTTTTAAGTATTACTGTTAAATAAGTACGAACGAATATAAACGAGTCTGTATGGGTTAGAAATGAATTTTTAACAATCTATGTATCAGTATTAATTCATGAGTTACTTATCATTATATATAGATTTGCATTGGCTTTAACTAAGAGATGAATGTAAATTTCAATAAATAATAACATTTCGAATGTTATTTTTATCTAAATTTAATGTTAACACATCATTTCAATAAAATCATAATAATTAGTAATTAATAACGATAGTATTCTAGTCTAGTACTGTTTGGACGTATATATCTATCAAACTATCAATGGTAATCAGGTTCTATAGTTTCATTTCATAAGCTCATTTTTATACTTACTTTAACCGGTAGTTATTTTTTGTGAGTCAGTATGTACTATTATATGATTTGTTCAGTATTTAGAAGGATTAGAACACAATAAAGCGAGGGTACTAATTACTTTTCTGATGATGACAAAAAAATTGATAATGAAAATAGTGTCTTTCACATTTATCAAATGGACTGTAAACTCATCAATCTAAAATTCTTTCTTTTTTTTAAATTCAACAGTGACATTTCATTAATTGCTTCCATTGAAGAGGATAAATGGACAAAACGTAGTAAAATGTGAAGAGTAACGAAAAAAAAAGTAATTTATTCATGATAAATTTATTACCATAGAAGAGGAATAAGACATGAACACTTAAAAGTACATAAATTTACAATAGATTACTTTATGTATAATAATAAAGGTGTAAAGCTTTTATGATATTTAAATAATTAAAATGATTAGATTAACAACAATAACTTACACATAATGATAATAACTATTATCATTTGTCTAGTATGTAAATTAAAAACTGTATAACACAGTCATTATCCCTGTTTATCTTTTCCTTTAGAGCTTCTCATAATTTGTTTTGTATTCCTCTTCTATTTTTTGAAACGTTACTGTGACTAATAATGATAAATGGGATTAGTATAGAGGTAACTAAGTGTTTAATGAAACTATGAAACGATTGAGTTTTATTTTTAAACAAAACATCTTACATTCTATGAAATTTCATAGAGTTTAATTATAAATTATTCATAATGGATTAATATATTAAATATTATGAAGAATTCCAATCAATCACTGCATCAATTCATCAGTCTGTTTGAATTCATCTGAGAATTGTTTAACAGATTAACTAAGTAAAAGGTTCAATGAAAATTAATAAATTGAAGAGTTGTATTACATAATTAAAATGATAACGTAAAGGTTAAACTATTAAAAGTCATTTAAAGGTAATTTTTAGTTGAAGTACAAATGTGTAAACAAACGTGTAAAGTGTTTAGTAGCAATTTTCAACAAGTCAGCAATCACTAAAGTAGAAAGTTCAAAAAGTAAATTACCATATACATCTTTATAATAGTAAACAACGGTTAGTATCCTACTTTGTATAATTCATCTTGAAAGTGGTACTCATAGTAGGGGGAATAAGATAGACATTTGATATTATCCTTTTGAATGGGAATTTACTTTTCAAACTTAGTCATCATTAGACTGACTTATAAAAATGTCGATAGTTTCCTACAAATTATTTAGCTTTTTGCGGTCATGAGTCAGTTAAAACTAAACCACCATGGAAAACCTGTGAGCACTGGACGGCTGTTTCGTCCAGTTGTGGGACTCATCGTGCGCGACCGCCCAACCTCTAGACCACTGAGCCGGCATCCAACGGTGTTAATGTCTAACTTCAACCAATCCACGAATTTGAGCGACACACCCACCATTGTCTCACCATCTTACAACAGACTCGGTTGAACTCCACTGGTCACGGCTTTTCACTAGAACTCCAGGAAATACCTCTTGAAACCGGTCATTAGTGAGCATATGTTGATTAATATCAGAAGGGGTTTTGTGATTCATGATCTCAACTATTAAAATTACTATAATATTCATAAAACCCCTTCTGATATTATTTAGCTGTGTTTGCTATACCTATAGCAAATTTAGATGACCGTAAAAAAAAAGTAACAATTTACCATCCAATGATGATGCCATTAGAATGGACAACTTTATTAACTTTATTGGTCCTCGTATTAGTTTCATCAGCTTTCGATATTCATTCTGGGAAGATTTCATACATGAACATCGGCAGAATCATATCAGAATATGATTTATTTATTGTAATGTCAATTTATCTAGATTCTTTAGTGTCATAAAGTTTTACTAAATACTAAATCATCTCTAATTTCTTAGGAAGTATAAATCATTTTAATGTCTGTTAGGGCCTATCACTCACTTTATAAATACATATAATATTTCTTGAGTTTTTAATCATTAAAACAATTGTTTGATTATCTTTTTAGGTTTATTATTGGTTCGTAACTTTGAAGATCTTAAAAAAACTGAAAGAACAATATCTATTTCACAAAGTTCTTGTAAGTATAACTTACTGAAGAATGCTTACAAGCTTAGATTATAACTTTCTATTTGATTACTTTAAATCAATTCATCCATACATAAAATACATTAAACATATTGTATTCATCAATTTAACTTTATACAACTGAATACTTGATTAACAGAAATTATATGAATATTTATGAATTTACATTGGATTCTATGTCAATAGTAAGTAGTTGATAATAATTACAAAATACTTATGTATCAAGATGTTTTCTTAGTTAAGTCAATATTAACTTATATTTTATATACAGGTGAACTAGTTAAATCTTTCTTCTGACCAAAAGAATTTCATGTTATAATAGAAACTTATGAAAAAAAACTTACATGTTATCATATGAAGGTTCGGTTATTAGATCATACTATTTCCTTTATATTCCCTTTTTACTGTCCAATATAGAAGGTAAAAATGAAAATGATTTACATTAAATTTTCATTGTATATCTCTAACATAATTGTCATCTACATTACAATTGTGTTTTCCTCTTCATATTATTATTATTCCCAAGTTTAAATGTACATGCATAAATAACATAAAGAATGAAGTAACATACAAATAGATTAGTTAAAATCAAAGTCACGTGTACAACTATTAGATCCGATCAGATCAAATCAAATCAAATAAGATCGAATAATATTTCAATTCTATCTCTTTTTTTCCCCTCTTTATAATGATAATGTTTAATAGTGAAATTTGATAATCATGTCTATACAGTTTTACCAAGCCTTAAATTGTCTACATTGAAAAACTTATGACTTAAAAAAAATGTTTGTTATACTTTACACCCATGTGACACAGGTGAATATTTTGTTAACAATCTCTTATGTAATGATTGTCATAGTAAAAAACAAAAAAAATTTTTTTCTGTTCATTTCACTTTATTTCTTCACACAGATTGTCTGTAGATCAATTTACAGAAGAAAAACAACCACGAAAAAAAGACCTTGTATCCATTTATGGTGGGTGACTGGTTGGTTGAATAAATGAGTACATCCATAGAATAGTGAATGTAATGATTGTCATAAAATAGATGACGATGATGATGATGATAATGCCAACATGGAAAAGAATGAAAATAAAATTGTTCTGATACTTAACAGATGGTTAATGAAAAGAGTTCAACTTTCATGCATTTTATATGGATTTATTTTAAACGAAATAATAATATTAATTGTATATTGTTTTAGATTAATAAATATATGCTTAATGTTAAAATAAATCTAACTTCATTACACCTAAGGATATTTTATGATGAGGAACATAATGTCACTTCACATAGTATATTACAATAGTAAACTACTTAAGTTAATAAAAAAGGTTCTGTGTTTGATTGACATAGTATCACTGTTTCAATTTATTTCTCATCTTTTGTAAAGAAGCAGTCGTGGTGCTAATTATTTCCATTTTAACTTTAAAAAGGGCTACTGTAGATAAGGAATAACTTCACAGCTAATACATATAGAGTTAGTTATATGTATATATTTAATATATTGAAATTTCATGTGATTATGAGCCGCAGGTATATGTAAATTGACTAGAGTTGAATATGTGAACCAGTGGGTTCTGAATAAGTGTGTTTTCAAATTACCATACTTCATTTATTTACTTTCACATGTCACCCCTCGTGGAGACACATAGACCGCCCACCAGTATTCTTCATCGAAGTCTTTCCTGAGTAGTCCTTTTCAGTTCCTATTCATTTTTTTAATGTCTGCCTTGAATCCCCGAGATAGTGCGTTCATTGGTCTCCCTCTTTTTATTTTCTTTTCAGGATTTCAAGTTAGGGATCGTCTCATGATGCAGTTTGTTGATTTCCATAATATATGTCCTATCCACTTCCATAATCTTTTCCTAATTTCCTCTTCAAATGAAAGCTGGTTTGTTCTCTCCCACAGTAGGCCGTTGTTGATGGTATCTGACCATTGGACAGTGAGCATCTTGTGTAGACAATTGTTTATAAATACTTGTACCTTTTTTATGATGGTTGTGGTAGTTCTTCAAGTTTCAGCTCTATACAGTAGAACTGTCTTGATGTTGGTATTGAAGATTATGACTTTGATGTTGGTTGACAGTTGTTTCGAGTTCCATATGTTTTTTCAATTGTACGAATGTACTTGTTGCTTTGCCAATCTTTGCCTTTACATCTGTATCGGATCTTCCTTGTTCATTGATGATGCTGCATCATACTTCATACGTGACTTAATTAGTTAGATTTGACCCCTATATAGGTCATGTTAGCTCTGAGCTGTAAAGTCCTAAAATATAAGGTAGTATCTGTTCAGTGGTTGTTGATTTTCAGTGCTCCTTCAATTATAGCTAGTTCATAATTAAAACTAACTTTATAGTAAGCGGTTTTTAACATATACCTTACATAAATTCAGTGAGTTGATCTAGGGAATTTTCTAAATTTCTGGAATTCTTTATGTCAATTTTTAACATATATTTTTTTGTTGGTCATTTATAATCATTCAGTAATAAAATGTCTCAAGTTTGTTGTGTATGTACCCGTCGATAGTCATCAGTAGACTGTAGTTAAAGAACAAGAGAAATCTATATTTCATTAGAAATTTAAATCTATGATTTTTCGTTTAAATAAAGAATTATCGAGACTATCAACCAAAAGTCATCATTTTTTATTTTTATGGGCAGTTGAAAAACTAATCGGAATGTTTTACTTTGAAAGAAAATCGAAATCCACGAAAAAATATATAGTTACTGTCTAGGATTTTAGCATAACTAATGCTTAGATAACCAATTAACATTGGCCATTCCCAGTGATTAATTAATTGGCGAAAGTGAATAGAAAACTGTTAATGCAAAGCTTGCCACTTCTATAGCATAGGCTTTAAAATAAATTTGATTTAATTCCCGTGACAACAACAATTGATCAAGCCGTGCATAAACCTAGGTGATATTACTAGCAAAACGAACCTTATGAAAATAAATTTAGATTCCATATGACTATCTAGTCAATTGAAAAAGAAATTTCATTTTAGGACGAAACGGTCACCCCGTTTTTTCCGGCTTTCAATGGTGATTTAATTCAGATCAATTTTTTATAATTTCAATGAAATTCAATAATCTCCACAAATTCATACTGAAAAACAAATGAACAAACAAAAGAAACTAATATTATTTTCTGTTACAAATTATACATTTATTTATTTAATAAGTGGGAATATCTGATTTTGCAATATCAGGAAATGATTATTAACAAAATAATTCAGTGGAAGAAGATATATTTCATAAAATACATCTCTCTTGAAGGGGATTTTCATCACGAACTGATACTATCTGAAAAACAATTGAACACCATAAGGTACTGGATCCTTGTTTAGCCCGAATTTCGTGCTATTTGTTACTTGTCAGAAAGATGTACCTGTAACCTTGAGGGAAGTGATGTTCCCTGATGGATTCGATCCCGGGTCCAGGGTTTCCTGTTGACTACCTCCAACCACCATCTTGTATCAATATCGAGTCACCTAGACTTGTGGCCACATTGCAACTTGGTCAATAGCATTCGATCTTCACTGAAAAAGATCTGATCTACAGGATGTCAGTCGCGACCCGGGTAGCTCAGTGGTAACATCTCTCACTATGAAGCTGGGTGAGACGGGGTCGAATCCGTCAGGGAGCGTCTGTCCCCTAAAGATTACATGCATACCTTGCTGATGTGTTTGGCCCTGGTTTCTAACATTTTACTAACGCTCATACACATACAGCCCCCATTAGGAATTGAACCGAGGAATTTCATATCTCACGACGAAAACAATACGTGGGGTCATATGTTCAAAATCTAATGATCTATATTCTTAACTTATTGTTTTCCTCTACCGTCATTGGTGAGTTACAGTTTTGTTCACAGCTTTATTGAATCTATTGTTCATATTCAACAAGAAATTCTTGAAGTTCATCTTGAAACCCATGCTATCTCATCGTAAAATTTGCTTTTGTATTATATAAAATATCTTAAATTTACTTTACTAATTTCATTCTCTGTTATCAGTATAAAAACCACTTCCAGTACGCAGATCTTATTTGAACACAATCAGGGCAAAATAAATCATTTGTTTAAATTGATCGTTCACAATCTAAACAGAACTCAATTTATGCAAAATTTTAGTAAGACAATTAGGTTCCTTGATAATGTCATTATTTAAAAGTCCACGCTTACCTGTTACTTGAGTTTTGTTAGCAATACATTAAATATGAAGATTCTTGTGCAAATTAATAGAAGTATAGTATTTTAGTGAAGTGACTTGGGAATGATCAGATAACTTTATTTACAAGGCTTTTCTAACTGTTAAATACTAATGCTGAGGATGTTAAATCTCCGAATAAAGAAGAAAGTCAATCTTTAAATTCGTATATTGACTTTAAGTGATTTTTGTTGAGTTAACTTTTAGTATATATATCTTTTTAAACTAATTCTGAGTGAATCTGTAACCGTATTAATTTAGTCACTATGCAGTCGGCTATTTGATTTTCAATGTATTCTCATTGTATTTATCACTTTACTTAGATTTTGTGTTCAGTGACAAATGCACAGATTGATAAAGTTCGGTTATTTAGTGTTACTGAATTAATCGATGTATAATTGAAAAAAAACTTGGATGTAATTTAATCCTTTAAGGATCTTTATCATAAAGGCTCTTATAGAAACATATATTTCTCGCTTTATTTAGTAGGGAAAAAAGAAGAAGGTAGAAGCAGTCTCGTTCATCGTATTGAAGTGAAAGCTTGGAACACTTAATTTAATCTACAAAAATATGAACTAGGGATAACGTTGGTTAAACATGAATTGTGTTAAAGTTAAATTATCTCAGAAACAACAATTTAAATTGATCTAACATATGACAAGCTCGAAGTAAACATCGGCTGAATCATTTAACACAGTTTCTACAGTACTTCAACAAATAAAACTGTTAGATTCAACTATCATCCAGATTCAATTGTCACATTCGAAAGATGGTTTATGAACTTATCAGCTGATTTTTCAATAAATTGATATTTCACTTTTTATTAATTTAATCACAGGTACCATTGATATTTCATTAAACTTTTTCGTAACAATTGAGTCTGAACTGTTAGGTTGATAATGTTGACCAGGTTATTATCATTTTAAAAATATGTATAAGCTGATATATCTGTAAAAAGTTAAACTGGAACTTCAATCAAATATTATAGTCTTTGTAATCAAAGTATAACACAGCGCTTAAATTAAAATGTAGTCTTAATTCACAAATTCATTAGCTTGGATAATTCTGAAACCTTCTAGTTAAGTGATCATACATACTGCTCTAATATTTAGACTCAGTTAATACCTTGATATTCCAGGTTTCAAATAAGTCTCCCCTATTTTTTTCTTCATATACAGCTGGTTGTCGTTCCTTTATTTAACTGCATAAAGGTAGGTCAGTTAGTTGAAATCTGATGCATCATCGTACTGAATATTTTTATGATGATTATTTAGTCATTTCAGTTATATCTCTGTGATAATAAACAAATCTTCATTCAACAAGTATATACCAAGAATTGACTTGATGAAATGAACTGATTTGAATTTGAGAAAAACAAGAATTCATATACATATATAAGCAAATAGTACCAAGAATGTCAACGATGAAATAACTAGTATTGTGAAACAGAAAAAATTTCATTGTATTTCTTGTAATCTTAATGACTTTATTTGTTTTTTTTTTGTGTGTCCTAAACATTTAAACATAAGATGATTTAAGTTGTTCTTTATTTTCTTTTCTTCACATCAGAATAAAATATGTACAACAATAGATATGAAATAATCCGGCCAAACATATACCGATAAAGATAAATAGAGATATTCCTGTCTACGTATACAGACACATAACACCAATAATGAAAATTGGAAAAAAATTACATGATCACAATTGTATAACATTAGTGTAGTGGGCAAGAACAAATGAAGTCAGTCCAACTGGTTGTTGATGTTAAATGTCTGTTTCATTTAAATTCATATTCTTGTTATTTCAAGCACATATACAAACATTAATCGTTTTCATTGCTTTCTTTCTGTTATTTTCTATTCAACCTTTTTTTTCTTCAGGGCACTGGGTTGACAATTCACAGATTCTAAGGTATATTACAGTAAGAAAATGATGAGTGCAGAGTAATGCAATACTAATAGGGAAAAGTAAACTATAAAATTACAATAGTACAGTAACAATATTAGATTGTTCTATTACTAATGGTATTAACAATAACAATAATGATAGTTATAGTTACAGTACATTTAGTGGATATTTATAATAACATGTTATTTCATTTGTCCTCAGTTTCTATTTATTGTTTTTTTATTCCTTGTTCTTGTCAGTCTACCGACCCATGCTGAGATAACATTTACCTTGGTGACTACTCACATATACGTGTATATGTAATACACTTGCATATATATATACTGACAAGATTGTATAACATTCCATAAAACATTGTCGATTCAGTCATTTGCTTCTACCTCTCTCCCTTGCCCTTCCTCTAATAAGGGATGGGTGGATTCTTATCGCTACTTTTCGTTCGACTAAAAACCAGTATAACAATAACAACAACGACAACAGTTTATTTTAAACTGTAATCAATTAGACTTTTTTGTGTTGTTTTGTTGAGGCTACAAGGTACTAGTTTTCTTTTTTCTTAAAAAATAAAGAAGAAATCTACGAGGAACAAACAAAACAATGACACTTTGAAGAACAAGCAAATGAGAAAAAAAAAGAATATGAACGGAAAGTAGTGGAGGAGGGAGGGTGGATGAATCAGGTAAAGAAAAAAAAGTTTAGTTTAACAACACTTCACACGGTAAAGAAAATAATAAAACAAAATGAAACAAAAACTATCAGTTTTTATTCAATTTACAAGAACATGCCAATTTAGTATTTTTTTTAAAAAAAGTAGTTCGTTTGTCAATGAATTAACAAAGAAGATAATACAATACACTAATATATTTAAACATTACAATTGCATATTTTGTATTTGTATGACTTTACATACATGTATATGTGAGGAATTTAGTTTACTTTAGCACAAATAAAGTGTAGTGATTTATATCATACTATATCTATATGTGTGTGTATGTGTATATGTGTTGATGTTAAACATTATAATCGTCTGAAATATCTCCACTCCCAACTTTGTGGTTTATTGTTCAACATGAAATTAGGAAAAGAGAGAAAGAAAAAAAAAGTGTTTAATCAACTTAGTACTAGGTACAACAGTAATAAAAGCGAAATAGGCAACTAGTTTTCTGACATTATAAATGGCGCCTAAAATTGTATTTTACTTGTTAAGTCATTACATTGTTTTTACAGTCTGCTTATATATATATAACATCCTATTCATTGTTTGTTATACATATTTTTTGATTTTATTCGTTTGTCTCTTCATGACAAAAATAAAGAAAAAGGATAGTACATACACATACATGTTGACATATTTGTTCATTGTAAATATGCATATATATATTGTCTCGTACCCTTATACATAAACATAAATCTACTTAAACAGTTGGTTGTTTCTCATTTACTGTTACAACTTTCATTTTAATCTCATCTTATTCAAATAATAATAATAATCTGTTCAATATTCAATATACAAGTAAAAAATAAAAATAAAACAAATGAAATTCGTAATTAATGTGATAGATAATTGTTATTATCACTATAGTGGTTATTATTATTATTATTATTATTATTATTATTATTATTATTATTATTATTATTATTACATAGTAACCAGATAATTCTTAAGACTGATACGTCTATAAAGAAGTGATTTTAAATAGATTATACGTACAAACACATTTATTATGAAATACGTTTTCAGTTAATGTGCACATTTACATGATAATGTACTTGTTCTGATAAATTAACTAATAAATAGAGTAGAATGAAATTTAGTCATTCGATAATTCATATGCTTATATATTGTGGTTATAACAACTGATATTGTTGTAATGCTTGTAGTTTACTAAAGATAGTTTTCTAGATAGAACATTGTTATTTAAGAAAGTCATAGTATATCAGAAACCGACAGAAATTTTATTAAGAGAAAACTATCATAAAATGTTCTAGACTGATTTTGAGAGTGGATCCATCATGTGATTGATATTCAATAATCAAGTTATAGTAAATTCGTTCAATTAATAGCTTATGAAGGTTGTCTGGTATTGTGATGAAAAATTATTTATATGAAATTTCAGTAGAATCTATCCAGTGGCCATATGTTAATTAATCGTGGTCTAACTCCATGTAGCCTGTCACTAATTTAGACTTTGGTATTGAATAGTAATCGACAAATTATTAATCCTAAAGAACTTGTTGTTTACTTTCAGATATAGTTTGTGATATCCTATACTAAAACATACTATTATTAGTACCTTTACTTAGTTGCTTACCAACTTACTTACTCCTGTAATCCCTCATGGAGGAGCATGCGTCACTCACCAACATTCTCAAGTGATCTCTGTCCAGGGGAATCTTTTCCAGTTGTTCCCAGTGATTATTCATCCTTTTCATATTTCCTTCCAATTCTCGACACTGTGTTCTTTGGCCGGCCTTTTTTCTGTTTCCCTTCAGGATTTCAAGTCAGTGCTTGCTTCGTAATGCACTTTGATGATCATTAATACTTACTGATTTCCGAGTTTTTTTAATGTTAGTTTTGACGAGAAATTATTAATAAACTAGTTAGGTCCCAAAATTTTGATGATATAATGTGCGAATCCCAATAATTTTTCATTGGTTTTTTCCAGTTATATTATAAATTCACTGCCAACTGGTCGATCTAACCCTCCACTAGTGATTTCTATACAGATGTGACACGACAATGAATTCCATAGGACAACATCAATATTTTTTTAACAAGTTCTATGAGTTATGTTTTAGTAAGGGTTCATAGTAAGAAACAAACTTATAATCAGATAAGTATCATCAACTGCAAAAATTCGTGTCAAGTGTTCGGATTCTACTACTCTTTTGTAATGGAAGTCATTCTAACAGGGAACAATACTGTTATTCGACCAATTTTTCACAAAACACAATGATCGATTAGAATGATGACAAAATATCATTGATTCATTATAAATTTTAACTGAAATAAGATGATAGTTTGATTATTATTTGAGAATAATGAAGTAACACTATGTAGGTAATTCTTATAATAAGGTAAAGCAAATATTTTGCACTATTTATTTATTACATATTTTCAAAATAATGATGTAAACCTACTTTAAATTTTGTTAAACTATGAAAATTAACAGATTGAAATCATGAGTCAGTTGAAGCTAAACCACCATAGAAAACCTGGAAGCACTGGACGGCCGTTTCGTCCTAGTATGAGACTCCTCAGCAGTGCGCATCAACGATCCCGCACCCCGCGAGATTAAGTAAAATGAAACCAAAAAAAAGAGAATTTACAAATGAGCAACAACTTAGGTTGTTGAATAACTTTTTGATCTGTTGTGTTATGTTCAATGAAGTGACAAAGAATTTTAAACTATGAAAAATTTAGAAAAAAACAAACAACAACAACGTAGAACATCACATATAGATGTTTTAATGGACTCAAAAGTTAAAATCATAGTAACAAACGGTAGGTAGTTTATTTTTATCAATCCTAAACATGACCCCTAATGTAAAATAAGTTAATTGTTTTTAGATTTCTTGTTTATTATCTTTCTTTTAAACTATAATATGATTACGTAATAGAAGATGAGAACAAAATTTTTGAAATTCGATTCATATAAAACATGTAAAACAATCAGAAAATTATTTTTATTTATTTTCAATTTCTTTAGATAAGAAAAGTTACTGTATTTGAAAGGTTATTTATTAATCAGAAATATGACTCTGTTGGTAACCACATACTCACATCAAGTAAATACATTTAATAAGAATAATAGTTAACATGGATTATTCGTTAAGAAAATTCAATCAGAAAAAAAATCAAACTAAAATAGTCTATTGATGATGTATCGATATTCAGTATACAATTGAAGTTTACAATTTCTAATCCTATTTTATTTTGTGTAAGTAACAATGATTTTTTAGGTGATGAAATGTGTGTTGATTTATTAAATAAGTTGAGCAACCAAAAGATACTTTAAGAATTCGATGTGATCAATGATGTCCAGTACTAAAATACTATACAGAAATAATGAAATAACTTATTTACTTACTTACGCCTGTTACTCCTCGTGAAGGAGCATAGGCCGTTCACTAGAATTCTCCATCCAATCCTGTCCTGGGCGAGCCTTTCCAGATCTCTCCAGTTGTTATTCATCCTTTCCATATCTGCTTCAATTTCCCGACGTAATGTACTCTTTGGGCTTCCTCTTTTCCTCTTCCCTTGACGATTCCAAGTTAAGGCTTGCGTCATGATGCAATTTGATGATTTGCGTAATGTCTGTCCTATCCATTTCCATAGTCTTTTCCTAATTTCCTCTTCAGCTGGAAGTTGGTTTAATCTCTCCCACAAAACGCTGTTACCGGTGGCATCCAGTCAATGAATGTTGAGTATCTTGCGTAGACAACAAGCGAAAATTTATATCACTTGATGAAATATTAGAAAATCAAAGATCGCTGGACTGATATTTCTCCCTTATTTCAGACTATTGAACAGTGCATGGACACACACACATACGGAAACTCAGTTTAGCTGTAGGCATGAAACTGTTGTAAATTGCATAGCTGAAAATCTAGTGATTCAATGATTCTCAACTTTAGTTATTTTGTGATGTAGTTGTATTCCTATCCATTATCAACAATCAATAAATGTTTTATTGCCAGTATGAAAATCTTAAGAGGTTATAACTACCATCTAGAACTTTTGACAGTTTATTTTGAAACTAATTACTAGTTAGATGATGGTTATTATTTTTTATTCAGGTGGTCTTTCGGAAATCTTTAGCGATTCGAAAGTTAAACTCGAAGCTTCAGAGTTTTTATACAAACCGCTTACCTGAAAAAATTTAAATTTTACTAAATCATTATTACAGTAATAGCATCTCTACGCAAGTTAAACTCTGTAAAGAAAGGGTCACTCATATTTTTGTGAAAAGGAATTGTATATATTTTTACCGTAGACCATTGTATACCAAACAAGGCAACCAATAGGAATACATTGATGAATGAAGCAGACGAAGAATCTAGAGACACTCATTCACAGACAAGGTAATTAAATTTATTTAGTATAGCCTTTTCGGAATAATTAAGCAGTTCAACTCTATGTGAAGTAAAACCTGATGAATTTGCCCATAGCAATCATCAAAGCTCTACCATAAATCCATCAAGTTTACTAAATTCAACATTACCTAAGCTAGAAATCTGTTTCATCATTTCAAGGAATTTAATTTAATTAAAACTGAAATTTTTGTTTTATCCTATAGATCATTTGCCAGTACATGTTGAAAGTGTAGGGCTAGTGAAATGTCACTGAGCCTTATTCAAATTATCTGGTCAATCAATATTGAACAGATCATCGATCCCTGTCAAAGTCAAGAACAATCAACGCTCATCATTTAATTGTATACCATACACTGGCCAATGTGGTGGTGGTTTCACTATATTCTCTGTACTCATTCTTACTAATATATTTCCGTAATAACGTTCTTTGTGTTATACGGTCTTCCAAGCAGCCATAGTACTTTGATGCATCAAAGGGATAATCCACGTTGAATGCTGACCATGAAATGTGACTTTAAAGTTATTTGTTTCGTCACACCATTCCCGTCTAACTCGAGTGGGCCCCCAATCATTCAGCATAGATCATCTAAGTTATTGATCTATAAATGTATTTGAGAGAAGATTGTATTCGATTTACAGGTTGCAAATAATGATCCACATCATCATTATGTAGAAATGATCATAATTCTTTATTTAAAAATCAAATCAGCTATTAATATTTAATGCAAGTAAATATAATGTATTGATATTATTCTCCCCATAGACTGCCAATTGGAACTTTTATAATTTAGTTTATACGTTATTGAATATGGACGTCTAATTTTTGTAAATTTTATTTTTAAAAACATAATTACTGGATGGTTTACATTAAACATAGCTGTACAAGAATTCAGTTGGAAGAAAACAGATCATGGCCTTTATTCATAGAGTAAATATCTGTAATAAGAAAGTACTGTGTTAAATTAAAACATGATATCTTAAATATATATGAGTAATAATTAATTTGAATACAATCTCATGAAACTATTGCATAATCTTAATTAAAATCATACAGTATTTACTTGCTTAATATCAGAATGAGAAATTGATCTGTTCAAATGTTTAACAGGATTTAAACGAAATATTAAATGCTTAATATGTGGTATTATGCATCAGTGGATTTGATTAATGATTATATTATATTTCAGGTATAAAATTATTTACATACACTATAAAGAATCAAATATAGTTAGGTCCTGCTGAGCGATACCTGTTAAGTGTAAAGTTGTACTATCATAGTACTGAAACAAATTTATTATATTATATATATTCTTGAGGATTAATATATTCTTTAGTTTAGAAATTCATTTGTATACCATGATAATTTCTCTTTAAAAAATGCATTATTATTTGGATTTATGTTCACAATGAGACTTACTGAAAAAGAAAGTATTTGGAGTATAAATAGACGAAACTTTCTTGATATGTTTTGAACTGTTTCTTTTGCTTATTTGATTTGTAGAGGGATATCGATGATTAAAAGATAATTTACGTTTCCTAAAATTAGCTAGTAAACTTTCAAAGACTAGAAAGCAGAGGACCGTTAATCCGAACCAGATTCAGACTTTTCAGTAGTGTCACTGATTGAAATCATGAGTCAGTTGAGGCTAGACCACCATGGTAATGTACACACATCCACTGTAGGGATTAGACCCAACATTACCAAGTTTTGGGAGGGACAAAACTTTGTTAAAGCCCACAGTATATGCCCTATGAGCGGGTCGTGTTCAATGTTATTAACGAACTATTGTCTCCTTCTCTTTGTCACCGTAAATGACATCACAGATCCCAGTTTCTCATTGTAACTTCAAGAAACTTATTTCTGAGGTGATGCAATTTAGTGGTAAAAGTCATCTTTCAAACATGTTAAAGTATCAGGAAATATTTTCAATGAATTTTTTTCTTTGGACTTGTTTTTTTTTAACAGTATGAATAATAAATATACATTAATTGCTGATTATAATTGTTTAGTTAGTTCCAGCCGCTTATCAAGGAATAATTTAACTAAAAAATCCAAATCCCATTAATTATATAAAATATTACGAAAGTTCAGGGTATAAAACAATTACAGTTGCGAAGCACTGATGCTTAACTAAAACATGTTTGATATATATTTGCAGTGTTATTTTAAATAAGTTTCCGAAAACTATAGGAAGATAATGTATTTAGTTAAACTAAGCAAAGAATTAATATACTTAAATTATGTGTGGAAATCAATTAACTTTCCAGTATACAAAGTTTAGTAATAAATATCTTGAAAAAGAGAAGTTATGATCACTTAAATTCACTCACGTTATGAATTAAGATATAAATCGCAGAAAGAAGTGGATGCTAGTTGAACTTTATAGTAAGCAAAAATATAAATCACTGGAACTCAACTAAGTGATCTGAATAAAATAGTGCTAATTGCAATATATGAACGTAGACATTTCAATCCTTCTTGAGGCTGCATAAGTGTATGTAGACTGTTGAATAGTTAAACAAAAGATCAAAATCTTTTATATTGTACCCTGACTTATTTCAGTGATTCTTAAGTTTACATCAGTTAATATTGAAACTGATCAAAATCTTTAGAATATTATACTGAGGTCAGTCTATAACGAATATCAACTACAAATTAGCAGTAATTACCACAAAACAGTTGTCATCAGTGTTAGTGGATGATCGTCGCGCTGTTTCACAAATTGACTGAAACTGGAAGTGTGTAATATCGGAAACTAACTCAGTAGTCTAATAGCTAGGTAACCACAACGAAACCTGAAAGTCTTGGATTCAATGCTTGGTGGATTAGTGAGTGCGCGCTTTTAAGTAATCCCATACTAGAGGCAAATATTTGTTCAGAACTTTCTAATTTGTAACCGTACGTAAATTGACGTCAATGCTTGATAAATACTAACTTAACATTAAATGAATCTTCTCAAAACCTATACATGTGTCAAAAAATAATTCCACTAGATCATTTTTTAGAATCTTATACTACCTTCTAAATAAATTGTTTGTTTATTCTACTTGTATAGTTATTAAAACCAAAAAATCGACATCAGAACACTTCAAATAACTTCACTTGGCATTGTTTATTTGAATCTAGCCACTATCCCTCTTTGCTTATTATGCCTGTGAATTAAGACAATACACACAGTATCAAACATACGCCAACAAGAGATTGATCCATCGCAGTCCTAAACATTAATGGGAAGATTCAAACAAACAATACCAATAGGATTTAAACTTCACCTAATTACACAAGCAAAAGGCTATCAGGAATCAGTAGCTAAGTGGATAACGTGATAGCGTTTAAAGCGAACATTAGTGAATTCAATTCCCTAAGTGAATGTCAACAATGAAATGCAGGCACATTCAGTTGATGAGCCCCAATATAGGACGAAACGTTTGTCCTAGATTCCATTGCTAGCCACTATCCATCATTTCAAATAACTATTTTTCTGTCGTTTCTTTCTTTAAAAAAAAACATTTCGTGTCTATTCAGTTTTAGTTACACAATGATAAGTCTTTGATTTGACATTGTTCAATTTAGTTTCTTTAAATTTCTAATCTCATGTTATCATAAACAAATCAGTCAATTTTTTCATTGTATACACATAAATGTTTTGACATTTATGCGAGAAAAATTGGTGATGAAAATATTCTCTTATTAGCCAATGGAATAATAGTGATAATATTTAAACAGACAGACGCTGACTTTAGTTTGCCATGGATGTACATCTTTCTCCCCCTATTAACAATGTGTATAGTGAGTGATACATATATATATACATAATGGAGAAATATATTTATTTCTTTACCCCTATAATGAATAGTTTCTATCTTTTCTAAACTATTATCATCATAATTTTTCTTATATAGAGATAGAAAAAGTCTATACCCGTAACTAACTATTTTCAAACAAGCAAACAAACAAACAAAACTAAAAAAAACGAACAAAATTTCAACTTGTTCTGTATATTGTACATTCTTATTGGTTAGAAAAATTTCATACGAGAGAAGCGAAAATGAACTGCTTTATGTATATTGGAAATTTACTGGTTTCTTAGGCCTTGGAATATAAAATAGAAACAAATAATTAACTTATACAATGGCAAATATTAAGTCTATAAATTAATTGAACAATCTTAAAAGTTACATTACGAATATCAAAAAAAACTATGAACAAAATGTCTTCACAACAACATAATGGATCTAATGAATTTATTAGTAATTTTAGTATACAATCTATGTTAAATTTAACTGATGAACAAGAAGATTCTACTGTGAAATATTCGATGAATAACTTGAATGATCATGACAATATTGAGAATACACAACAAGATCTATTGTCTTTGAGTTCATTCAATTCAAATACATCATTGACTAATATTCAACATCAATTGAAAGAAAAACAACTTAATAATAATGATTTACAGAACTATGAAATGAATGATATTTTTCATAATCTAATCAGTAATCATTGTCAACAATATTATAATCAAACATATAATCTTCATCGATATTCAATATCGAATAATACATGGGAAAATTATTTGAATTCTAATCATTCTGATAATATTCCTGTTACTTTATTATCTGGATTATCGACAACATCAACGATATCAACAACGTCAACAACAATACATAATGAAAATATTAATCATTCATCTGTTATGAATAATCTTACATTACCTGAAGATACTATGAATTATCAATCAACCAGTGATTCTTTGTCGATTAGTCCATCAACACCACAATCATTAAATTATTCATTATCTGATCCGATGTTATCAAATAATCCATTAAGTAGTTCGCCTATACAAAGGAAACGCAAATTGACTGATCATGTTAATAGAAATGAGAATTGCATGAATAATAACAAGTATTATGAACGTAATGACAACAATGATGAAAATCATGAAAATAAACGACAGCATTTATCGGAAGATAACGAGAAGGAAGAAGGTGATGACAATGATAATGATGACGATGATCAAGGTGAAGAAGAAGATGATGATGACGAGGAACCAAACGAAGATGATAAAGAAAGTAAAGAGAATGAAAAAGATGAAGATGATGTTAATGGTGTTAAAGATGAAATATCAAAATCCAATAAAAAAGAGAATCCTGATTCGGATAAACCACCATTCAGTTATAATGCATTAATTATGATGGCAATTAGAAATAGTTCAGAGAAACGCTTAACATTAAATGGCATCTATGATTTTATTACAACTAATTTTCCATATTATAAAAACAACAAACAAGGTTGGCAAAATTCTATAAGACATAATTTATCACTAAATAAATGTTTTATTAAGGTACCACGTGCATATGATGATCCAGGGAAAGGTAATTATTGGATGCTTGATCCATCATGTGAAGATGTATATATTGGAGGTACAACTGGAAAATTAAGACGTCGAACAAATTCATTACAACGTAGTCGATTATTTAATCTACGTTTGGCTAGTTATTATGCATCATTAGCTAGAAATTATTCAATTCCATCTAATGTTGAACAGTTTTCAGCAACTCCACTTGCAATGTTTCATCATCATCCTACAGTAATGCATAAATCACAGTTAATATCAAATAATAATAGTAATAGCTTAAATTCATTTCATCCATCAGTTGATGATGTACCACCGTTCTTAGATTTATTTAATCGTATTTCAGTCGAACAAACGCCATTTTTATCATCACCTTTTGTAAATCCTTGCAGTCATCCCGTCTATGACAACTCATTTTACAACAGATCATATGTACCAAATAATTATGAACCAATATTAGATCATTTAAGTATTCATCGATCGAACGCCCATAAATATAATCCTATTTCGGAACATTTATCTCCTCCTCCACCTCTATCGTCAGCACCATCAGCATCACCGCTGACGTCGATAAATCTATCATCTAAGTTATCATCATCACCTCTGTATCCTCTTTCTCATGGACAGTATCCTCCTTCATTGATAAATTCTTATCCTAATTCAATGTTACGCAGTACAAACGAAAAGAAATTTTCTGATGAACAGTGGCTTTCAAGTAATCTTAAGTTAGATTGTTCTAACTCGAAAATATGGGATACACCAAAGTCCCAAATTAATAGTTTATCTGCAAATAATCAGTTAACATCACCAACAAAAGGGATCAATATTTCTCCACAGAGTAGTACCATGATGAAAAAACTAATGTTAATGAATACTGATTCACAACAGAAACAACTGAATAAAGCTCCTGAAAGAAAAATTCAAGAATCTATGGATTTTTTATTAGGTGTGTATGGATCAATTTTAAATACACACTCTGATATAATCAAGAATACAAATAGTTATGTCCAGTTTCAGAATAATAGAGATAACGATTTACACTATACTTTACCTGTAAATGGAGCCAAAATCTAAAACATGGCCATTTTGTATTTTTCAGTAAGCGATTTTATCTTTTATGTAATTTATTATGACCGTTATTGTCATCAAATGTAATGTAGCAAAACAACATGGTGATGATTATTAGAGTTCGAACAATTGTAGCATTACTCCTACTACTTACATAATTACGAGTAGCTTTACTTAACACTTCATAATTCATTTACATTGATGACATGTTAGAATTAATTTCAGTTATTGTAAGTAAATCAACTTTGACAGTATTTTTTCCGTGATGATGTCCTTTCTTTCCATTTTTCTTCAACTTATTGAATCTCTTCTTTTGACGTGTAACTTTTAGTTATTATCTGATTTTCCTCAAGAGTCCATACATGTAGCTACATGTGTTTTGAGCATATTATCTTTAATTATGACTAGACCACACAAATATGTTTAAAATCTTTATTTATTTTTGATTAGTTAATTATTTTAATCAATTCTATTGTAAATAGGTTTTATCCAAATACAATTAAAGTTATTTTATATACCGTGGTAACTTGTTTTCTGGATGAGGAATTACATGTTGATACGTTTTTTATCTGGGATCTGAGAAGTGATTTAATAATGATATTCACTAACATCTTGATATCATAGTTAACGAGTCATTAAAAGTTGTAGCAAGATTAGTAACTAGAACGAGTCACGTTTCAGTTCTACCGGGCCTTATCAGTATTGCGTTAGTGTACCTTGTCAGTGCGTAATGTATATAAAAGGTGCTTAAGTTATCGCTAACGATTGCTAATTATCCTATATGATTAAGTGTTTATGTAAACTTACTCAAAACATCAGTTGGTTATATGTAACATTGGATTAATGAAGGCGCCGAAAAAAACAACTTATGCAAACTTTATCTTTATAGTCACTTATGAAAACGATAGTTCGTAGGACAAAATTTGGAACCTGAATAGATCACTTTGAACAAGTAGCTGCTATTACTGATCAAAATCAAAGTTGTAAAGCATTGAATAGATTTTTCAAACTAGTTTGGTCATGTTTTTATTAAAAGTAGACTGAAACTAGAAAATATGAACCAATTCAATAATTTACAGATATCGTATTCACAGTGAGATCTGAAGGTCTTAAGCGGATTTTATGCAGAGTCAATTATTTTTACTGTTGAAGAGTTATAAAAAAAGGGGATACAGCTGCTCAACAGTTTTTATTTGCCAAAGATTCTCTACCTGATGCCTATTTTATAATAGAAATTAATTAACCTGGAGAAATTACTTTACTTGAGAACTATTTTCCTGACATCGTATTCAGTCACAAAGGCTTTAGTTTTAATGTGATAGATTATTCACATAAAACATTTTCAACTTTAGTTATATAATTTTATTCTCTGAAGACTACTAGTACAAGACTACAGGGTACTTTTACAAAATATTTTCTTGAGAGTTATTAAATCCAAAATAGAGGAATAAATAGAGTTTGGCATAAAATCTTTTAGACTATGAACTATAAATGAATGGACATACAAATATATGTAGACACTTTAGTTGACATTAGATAGTTCCAGAGTTTATACTTCAGTAACTAGGAATTAGAAATAATCATAATTACTGCACATTCAAGTTACGTGGTTATCAGAAATCTAGGTGGTTTTATAATAGGTAACTGCTATATGAGATATAATGACAAAAGTACTTCGTTTGTACTAATATTGGCACGAATTCTGTACATTTCCTTTCCATGAAATGGTACTTTCACATATTTGTTAGGTAATTTTTGTAATTTGATGAAAACTATTCAAGTTGTATTATGTGAATGAATCGTTTTGACTTCGCGAAATATATAAACTAGCTCTTAGTATGTGAGTTACATTTAAGTAACGCTCTAGCATGAGATAATGTAGTCAGATGATTTATACTTTCAATAAGTATTAGTACGCTTAAAGTGGGTTTGCTTCTGTGTTTCAGTAAACGAATATATTTTTAAAATCACCATAAATACAATTGTGCAACCTCATTAAATGATATTTTCGAAAAATAATTCTTATTCAATTATGTAATGGGTTCGTTTCACTGCTTAAACCAATGATTATTGATTTTCTCGATATTAACGAACAGCTTTCGCATATACATATATCGTTAATATGTGAAGTTGTGAAAAACTTCTTAATTTGTGATACATTGTCATTCATTTAAAAACTTATTAGCTATAGGAGTCTCTTCGTCACTAGTAGATGATAATGACAGTTTCACTTGTATTCCAAGTAGGTATTGGTAATTTTGCTTACCAATAACAGTGTAAAATTCACAATTAGACCACCCATTTCAGAGGATGTAACATCACTAAAGATATAAAATCTTTCCAGTAGTTTGAATTTATTCAATAGGATTCTAGGCTTATGAAAGTTCACTAGTAATAGTGACCCTCTTTAAGGATATATATTGCCGACTGTATAACGATAAAAAAATTTGAACTTGGTAATAAAGTGTTTAGTTATACCACCAAACAAAGCAAGTTTGCACCTATTGAGAATCTTGTGGTTTCTGATATCTACTGATATCGATTACTGAATATTTCTTGAAGTATACCTCTAATTTACTGTCATCAACTTCACACTTTATAGAATGAAAGGACACGGATGTCTGTAATAATTATTGATTGCGCATACAATAAAAGGACTTATATGTTCTTACAGTCATCTCAAATGTTACGTTTTCTTCAGTATTTCA
The DNA here is from genome assembly GCA_944470205.2 of Schistosoma margrebowiei. Classification (NCBI taxonomy): domain Eukaryota; kingdom Metazoa; phylum Platyhelminthes; class Trematoda; order Strigeidida; family Schistosomatidae; genus Schistosoma; species Schistosoma margrebowiei. The sequence continues at coordinate 46,955,638 of OX104028.1, forward strand.
AAATGTTTTGAGTCGGAGTACGTGACCATTGTCTTATTACTATATTCGTACCTGGAATAAGTTACAAATCATCATACTTTTGCATTTAGTTTGATTGGTACAAGGATTTGTGGAGATTATTAAAATTATATAGTTTATATCACGGACTCTTCCTACATTAGACTAGTTAAAATCAATTCACGATATTTATTTTAAGTTTAACAATAACAATTATTTAGTTAAAACAACATTTAACAATCAAGATTGATAGTCTATTCACATACAACCCGTAATGATCATACCTACATCATTTCTACAACCTCGTGAACAAGTATATTGTATTATCAAAAAGAACTCTTTAAATGGAACGTTTTTCTTTCAATGAATCATTGAATTATTACAGTAAAATACATCAGCATGATGAATTAGTAGTTTTAACCTTTATGTTGTAATGAGTGATTACGATATTTTTTAATTTCAAAATTCGGAGTCTTAAATTTTTTTTAACTTTGGTGGACTCGAGTGACATTACTAAATATTAGTATTTTCAGAAGGGGATTGTGGATATTTTTAGAAATTTCACAGATTGAAATCATGAGTCAATTGAAGCTAGACAACCGTGGAAAACCCGGAAGCATTGGACGGCCGTTTCGTCCTAGCATGGGACTCCTCAGCAGTGCGTATCCACGATCCCGCACCCCTGGAGATTCGAACCCAGGACCTATCAGTCTCGCATCAAGCGCTTAAGCAACTAGACCAATGAGCCGGCATCCAGTGGTGTTAATGTTTCTGTTAATAAAAACTACAAACTCAACAAGTTAAGGTTAAATTTATTAGTATCTTAACAGTATTTTAGACCATATTAATTAAAGTGTCAAAATCATAATGTGGATAAGATCCAGAATTTCAGGAATTAACTAAGTTTGGAACCTTCCAACTTTAGATGACATTTTAGTGAACAAAAATCTTTATAGGTGTCATTACCAAGGTTTGATTTGATAATATCGAACAAATTGAGCATTGGGTTGATTGTTATAGTAGTAGTATAAATAGTACTATTTAAACTTGGATTAAATTTAATTTGGTCATTTATTCTCTGAAGAAGTGACTTACACTAAGTCACAAAACGTCAGAAAATCCAATTTTCTACTCATTGGGATATTACAAATATTTTATTTTTATTTATAAAAATCTTTATGATCAAGTTTGGATACCGCTTTTCAACAATATTCTAAAATCTTTTTACTTTGCTTTCCCAATGTGTATTTATGCTTCTCTCGAAGTTTTCTTCTAAGAGAACGACGATTTCATTATTTCTTTGAGTAACATATTTGTTTATATGGTAATTCATAAAACGTGATAATATTCATTTCAAATGTTGTAGTGGTACAACTTTCAGTTTTCTAATATTTGAGCAGGCTTTAAATCTTTCGGTCCCCTCTTTTAGTAGAGTACCAGTGTTTGACTTTTTAGGATGGAAAAGAAACAAGAAACTTAGATTGATGAGTAAAGTATATTCTCAATTTAATTGACGAGGTATATTAATTACCGATGTGCAGTTCCTTCATTCATCTAAATCAGTAATGATTTAGAATTGGAAATTACGTGGTATAGTTCATCTTCAAGAGTTTGAAGCCAAAAACAAAGTACTCCAGTAAACTGAAGAATATAGGACTAATGAAAATCCCAAGAATCTGATATTCATTTGTAGGTAACTTCATAAAAATAAGTTATCCATCTTGAATTTGCAGGATATTTCATGTCTTATCAATAAAATGTCATTTTATCTGAACATAAGTCACTTTAGAGAATTCTAATTTCAATACTTCAATAATCAAGCATAATTTCATATTTCAAACCTTGAATTACACCTAATTTTTCATACTCATTTTCTACAAGTAAGTCAGTATTCGAACTAAAGACTCACATCCCTAGAAATGTACTAATTATAGACTGTAAACCGAACTTAAGTACATCCAATTAGATAAGCCGAGTCGAAAAAAAGAATGAATAGTGTAGTATTTTTACTACTGACTATGTGGATTTTTAAGATATTAAAGAAAATTGAGTCAGGTAAATGAGAGAATAATTAAAAAATAGATCAAGTGACTGGGAAATGAGTGTATTTCCAAATGTGTTAACTGGATGATTAATCACGGTACAACATGGCATGAAATTTCATCCAAATATGTTATCATACTTTGAACGAAATCATTCAGGAATAACTGAGTATATCTAAGTGATTGCTAGGAAGACACTGTAAAAAATCCTGGACTCTTTTTAATAGCAAACTACTAGTACCGAAATTATGATTATTCAAACACAAAATCTCTTTTAGTTCATGTGTTAAATTTTATCGACATGCTTATTTCATTTTATGAATGTGTTTATTTATTTGCCTTATTTTTCATTTCAGTCACCAAATAAAAGTGGAGTACTATCGTTAATGAGAATGATATAAAATTTCTTTGTGATTAACTGTTGTCTTGTGTTATTTAGTTGATCTAATTATTATCATTAAACCATGTAAGTGATAGGACAGCTTTGCAATTTAAGGCTCTTCATTAGCACTGATCAACGACTACACATGAGATAGTATCCAAGATCTTTAGATATAGCCACTGGTATGATTTCATGAAGTTGGAACCTGATGGTTTGCTTACTCAGGTTAAGTGAATTTGTAAAGTAGAGCAATTCTTATCCAGTTTAATTGTTGAGTTACTATCACGTTTTTAATGTGGTCGACTCCAGATGTCATAGTTTCTACATAACACGTCTAGAAATTCACTAAGCGATTAGTTCTTAGTAAGCCGACACAATTTATTTACTTATTCATTTGGTTCACTATGGATTTTATATCATTTAAAAGTAGTTTCTGTGAGGGATTTACGTAAGTCAGAAAATATTCTGTTTTGATTAGTGTTTTAGGAACTTGGTTTAACACTATTAATTTTCAGAGTGACTCTATTCTATCTTTAATTTACAGGGTAGCTTCAAAAGATCATTCAACTTTTCTCGACTCGTGTTATATGTGATGTAAGCAAGGTGTTCATCTGCCTACCACAAGGCGAGTATATCACCCACGAACCACTGTTCTAATTCATAACGGTCATATATAGCTATTAGATTTAGAGAACATTCATTTGTTACCAGTACTTAATCGAAGGTATTTTCGGAAGATGCTTGTATTTAGTGTAAAAACTTAGTGATAAGTATCTGACTTAAACTTCAGATACTAGGCAAAGAAGTAAAATCTCTTGAAGTGCCTGAGAGTTCTCATCAACTGTGGTTGGAACATGTTACTGGCTAGTGTATTAGTGTGTTTGAATGAAACTACTGCAAATGAAGCAAGACATGATATCAGTTCATGAAGTTATCGATAAGTGGGATGAACAGCGTGAACAGATGGAGACATTTCAGTCGAGAATCTTGCTCTTCCCTTCGTGTATGTTGAGACCTAATGCTGCTGAGGCTGCTGCTATATTGGTCGTCTTCTCCTGCATTTATTGTTGCGTGTGTGTCAGATGAGCCAGATCATCTGTAAAGTCTAGATCGTCCAGTTGCATCCTAGCTGTCCACTGTATCCCATGCTTCTCCTCAGATGTTGATATCTTCATAATCCAGTCGATCACCAGGCAAAAGAGAAAGGGTGAGAGTTAGAAACCTTGCCTGACACCGATCTTTACTTCGAACGAGTCTGTCAATTGTCCTCCATGTACAATTTCGCTGTTTAATCCATCATAGGAATTCCGTATGATATTGACTATCTTCTCAGGCACGCCGTAGTGTCGAAGGAGCCTCCATAGTGCTGTCCTATCCACACTATCAAATGCTTTCTCGTAGTCAATGAAGTTGATGTAGAGTGATGAATTCCATCCAATTGATTGTTCCCCAATGATCCGTAGAGTTGCGATTTGGTCTGTACACGATCTATCCTTACGGAATCCAGCCTGTTGGTCTCGAAGTTGGGTGTCTACGGAGTTCTTCGTCGTGTTTAACATCCTGTGAAGACTCTTCCCGGTATTGAGAGAAGAATGATGCATCTGTAGTTATCACATTTGCTGAGATCGCCTTTCTTTGGTATTTTGACCAGAAGTCCTTCTTTCCAGTCTGCTGGTACTTGTTCTTCATCCTAAATCTTGCAGAAGGAATGTGGAGTATCTTTGCAGTTACTGCTACGTCTGCTTTCAGTGCCTCTGCTGGAATGCTGTTTGGTCTCGTCGCCTTGCCACTCTTGATTTTTCTGACGGCCAGGCTGATCTCCTCAATCGTTGGTGGTCCATGGGTGCTGCTTTGATGTTGGGTGGGTTCATTGAAGTGCTCTACTCATCTGTTTCGCTCTTCTTCAATGTTGGCGATTACCTCGCCTTCCTTGCTTTTCACTGCTCGTTCTTGTCTGCAGCGATTTCCAGAGAGTTTCTTTGTCGTGTCATACAGTTGTCTCACGTTTCATTCTCTTGCAGCATTTTCCGCCGTCACTGCTAGATCTTCCACATATTTACGTTTGTCACTTTTGATGCTCCTCTTCACTTGCTTGTTTACTTCTGTGTATTCAGCTTGTTCCTTGGCTTTCTCTGCTCTTTTTCGGCTGGTATTGACTGCTGCCTTCTTGTTCCTTTTTTCTTGAATCTTTGCAGTGTGTCAACAGTGATCCATTCCTTGTGATGATGCTTCTTGTGGCCCGGGACCTCATGACATGTTGAAGTGATTGTCTCCTTGATCCCCTTCCAATTGCTCTCCATAGTAGTTTCTTCTCCATTGAGTAGATCATGAAAGGCCTGGAATTTATTGCTGAGGACTATCTTGAATTTGTTGAGTTTGTCAGTATCTCGAAAAAAAGTATTGAACTTTCGTGATATTGTCCGCCACGTTGTTCAGTACTTTTTGAGTTTCAATTTCATCTTGGCGACTACCAAGTGATGATCTGACGCTATATCGGATTCTCTCTTGGCTCTCTCATCCTCCATCATCCTCCTGAACTTTTTGTTGATGTAGATTTGGTTGATTTGGTTTTGCGTGGTGTGATCCGGTGAAGTTCATGTGATTTTGTGAATGCGCTTATGTGGAAATATAGTTCCGCCTATGACCAGTTTATTGAAGGCACATAGGTTTGCAAATCTCTCACAATTTTCGTTCCTTTCTCCCAGTCCGTGTCGTCCCATGATGTCTTCATATAAGGTGTTGTCCATTCAAACCTTGGCATTTAAATCTACCATCAGAATGGTCAGGTCCTTTGTTGGGCACTTCTCGATGATTGACTGCAGCCTATTGTAGAATTGATCTTTAGCGTCTTCATTGTGGTCGTTGGTAGGCGCATAGCATTGCATTACGTTCATTGTAATGCCCTCTTTCTTTGTGTTTGAAGGAGGCTTTGATTATCCTTGGTTCATGAGATTCCCATCCTATAAGTGCATTTTGTGCTTGTTTGGATAGCATCAATGTAACTCATTGTGTACGTGAAGCATTTTCTTCTTCTTCATGACCGCGGTATAATAGAAGCTCCCCTGAAATTAGTCGTTGTTGTCCAACCTGCGTCCAATATGTTTCACTGATTCCAAGCACCTTCCGGTTGTATCTCTTCATTTCTGCGGCGATTTGGAAGACTCTCACATTGTACGATCATTCCATGTACATAAATTAATGGTTGTTCTGGTTGTCGAAATGGGGCATCGGCTTCGTGACCTTTTGGCTTGCAGGGCAGAGTTTAAATGGTTTGAATTATTTTTTCTGGTTAGCGTATATTTAGCGAGTTAGTTTTCTACTCTCCCCCTTTATTCGGGCTTGGGACCGGCAGTAGCCCCAGAGGGGCTCTAAACGGAGTTTGCTAAACTTAGTGTCGCAAATTTGTTTATGCAGTCAGTACACAATTCCCCCCACCAACAAAAATGGAGGAGGAAAATGTTTTCTCTGAAATAAATAGATTTATTTATTTATTTAACTTTATGTACATAAAAAAATATTAGATACCATCGTAAAACAAAAAAGATAAACAGAACAATTATAACAACTTTGTGTCATCAAATAGAATCATCTGTCATAGTTCGACTAGGACAATGTTTTTTTTAGAGAAAAAAAAACTCATCTAACTGACTGATTCATGAATAGCAACAACTGTAAACTAGATTGTTACTCTTCACACATACACAGCAGGTAATCAAAAGTTAGTCGTGTTGTTAATTCTTATTTCGTTGTTATTGTTATTTTGTTATGTCAGTTTGTGTAGGTTGTTTACATAAATATACGACTGGATTTCGAATTCATGTTCTACAAACAGGATTTTATTTTAGTTATTCATAATTATTTGTTAACTAGTCAGGTATTTAGTATATTAAATCTCTATTTTCCCATTTATACTATAAAGGAAAATAAAGTATATTGCATTAAAAAAAAATAAAATAAACAGATAGATTATGTAGGCTAAACGAGTTGGTTACAATTACAAAATTAACAGTTACTAAAATGATACTAAGACCTAAGCTAATACAAATACCGGAACTTGCAATATAGTTGAGGTAAACTATGTTGTAGACTTTTAAACAATAGATATCTAATTGTTGTTATTGTACATTTTTAAACGCGTATTTTTTGTGTTTATCCAAGTTGATTGTTGTTTATTTGTCTTCGTTTTTTTGTCATGCCAGAAATCTAACTATCAATAACTTAGATACTTGTTTTAAAACAATGATTTTAGACATTATTTAATAGGATAATGTGTGTTTATTCATGTATATTTGAATATGTGTTTAATTTACTTTTCATATTATTGTGGTAAAACTAATCGAGTATATTGTAATTATTAAAAGATAAGAAATCAATGACATACATATTCAATGTACATAAATTATGCCTATCACTTAACAATGTTCCAATGTTTAATATCAAATTATAAAACAACAAGGACTAGTTGTAGAAATAATTAATGAACCAGAAATAGTGTTGTATTATTCATTACCATAGAAACTAGATTGTTATTGTAATTTGTACAGATGAACAATTTAGAGAATGTTTTTATTTATTTATAGAAAAACAGAATATGCTAAAACAACACTATTTTTACAACTGCCCATATTATAAAGACAACATTGGCAAATTGAAGTCATGGTTGATTTGGATTTTATTTCATTTGCACACTACTCATTATAACAATTTTTAGTTTATCAATCATTTGGATTTTTTTAGTAATATCATATTCAAAAGTGTTCTAATTTTTCTCTGAAAAATGTGCTTGGTAACTGAGATACTAATATTTCGACTTAGTAACAAAGAATGATAATAATTATTTAGAATATGTACTCTTTTAGAGACATAACTTTAACCGGGAACTGAAACTTCCAAACAATTAATTACAAATTTATGGAATGTAATTTTTATTACATCATAATGTTGATCATAAAAAGCAGAGTAGATCTGAACAACTTTCTCGTTCAATCGAATTACTTTTCAAAATCATGTACATGTAATAACCGGTGTATTATGATGATCTTATGGACTTGTAAACTAACTATAAAGTTAAACTTGAGTATGTGATATTTCTAGTTGCAAATCAATTCACGACAATATAATCTAAATTGACCTCTAATATTAGTATATTTCATTATAACAGATACTCAATAAATTGCATAAAGAAATACTGATCTGTAGTTAAAATTTTACTGGTCAATCATTTCGTCATATGATGGAGAAGGTTTGTAGCTCTGATGGATGATTTTGATGGACTTTAGTCCTATGAACTGGGTGGTTTGGTCGTGCAGTTTTTATCGTTCTTCTGAAAGACATCATCACTATGAAAGTTCCACGACCAAACTATCCAGCTCAGAGAACAAATCTTCATCAAAATTTGGTCATATGTTAGTAAGGCTAGAAAAATTACAGCCTATGATAAAATTTAGTAAAAATACTTATATAACAAATTCATTAGAACTGAGAACTTGAATTTAATGAAATATTTAGGAAACATATCATTACATTCAATAGGTAATTACCTTAATAGAAAAGAAAACAAGAGTAAAAATAATGATGATAACATAATCTCACTACTGCCGAACTGTGGACTATATCTACGAACAAAATCTATAATAGGACAATAATGTGAATTCCAGTTGGTTAAATCGTATAAACCGAAATAAAAACAGCATATATACAACTTATCGATGTTGCATCCGATGAGTTGAATGATTTAATTGAAATCAAATAATATTTTCACTTTACTTTTTAGTTTCACATATTAGTGTATTTGATAATGTACTACTTATAATTATCAAACTATAGGCAGTACTATAGAATAAAATTGATGAGACAATGTATATATTCACTCAAAGATTGATTTAATGAATTTAATTATGTAATAATTGTACAAGAGTTTCATTTAGTTAGTAACAAAACTTAGAAGTATAAATTCATTATTCTGAGTTTATTGTTACTTTGATTATCTACTTTTTCTTTGAAGTGATTAACCTTTTAATTTTTTTCTGGTTAGTGTTTTTTTAGCGAGTTAATGTTCTACGGGATGGGGTCGATAACCCCATGCCCAACCCTCCTCCTTTATCCAAGCTTGGACCCGGAGTGGCTCCAGGCGGAGTTGATCAACCTTTTAAGTCCAGTCAACTGATTTAAAAATAAACATCATGAAGAAATATTTTTAGTGTTAAGTACAAAATCAAAAAAAGTTTTTTTTTTTTACTTCTAAACTAGTTTTCATTTTGTCTGTGTAATTTTCTCATATTCTACTTTTTAATTGTGTCATTTGTTACTTATTAAACATAGATAAATGAGTGTAAATTTTTCCCAATCATACCTATACATACCAGAATATATCATAATTCCTTCGACATTCAAATAATGATATATTTCATAGAAGTAAGAAAATAATTGAAAATGGTATCTGGTGATTGTTACACGTGTTCTTTTATTCACTTAATCTCTTTCCTTCTCTTTCCACTATTCTATCTATTGTCATCGTATTTAAACAAGAAAAGCAACAACAACAAAAAAGAAGAAAAAAAACAAATCGCTAAAATCACAAGTAAATATCAAATAATGTTGTATCTGTCTACTGTTTGAAAACATCAAATTTACTAGAAAAACAAAAGAGAAGATATTTAGAAAGTGTAAAATTATCTAAGTGAATCAAGCTAATGCCTCACCCCATAAAATCAAAGTAGATAAAGATTATTAAATAGAAATTACACAAATGCACCACAAAAAGTAACACGCACATACACACAAATAAACAACTAAACTGAAAACATGAAATTGTTTGACAGTTTTTTTTTCTTTGTATAAAATAAGAAACCTCAAAACAATCCATGATAATAGTAATAATATTGACAATAATAATAATAATAATAGGAAGAGGCGTAGACGAATATTTATATTAGTACTATTAGAATAAAAAAAATCTTTTCAACTGAAAGAAACAGACAACAGAAGTTACTTGTTCCTTTTTTATTTTTCTAAAATCGAAATGCCTTCTTAACTTGTGGTATATAATTCAGTCATTTCCCTATCTTTCTCTCTATGGTCTTACACATTATTCTCTCTGTTTTTTTCTCCTTTTCCAATTATATCTTTGCTTTATTATTATTTTTTAAAAAAAGTTTCTTTTATTTTTTAAAGTATAAACTTAGAGCATCTATGAGTAGGGAGGAGGCCAGTGAAAAAAATATACCATGATATCTATATATATATATTCAATGATGTACTAGTACAATTGTTTAAAATACAATGTATACGGAATGATTTGTTTCTCCTTATGTTATATTCTTGTTCATTCAGTTTATTCAATATGATATTTTCTTTATTTCTTTTCTTAAAAGAACAATTATCATTCGTATACTGAATATTCATATTGGTTTGTTGTTTGTTGAGACGCCAAATTGTTTGTTTGTTTGTTTTTTGTAAACCAGAAATTTAAAATAAAAGAAAATCATGTTAATTGATTTACTTAATCATATTAAATAAGTAATTAGACATGATTATGATTGACGTATAGACAAACGGTACAATGAATAATTAGGTTTATTATTTATCAGTAATTTAATAAAATATTCACTACAAAAAAATAACTAGACTCATTGAAATGGGGAATCTTGGTCTTTTGTGTTCTTTTATGACACATGGTTAGAGGTAAATATAATAAAATTATTTTATTGTTAGTAGTGGTATACAATGTGAAGACTTATATTATTCGTCAGATTCGAACCTATACCATATTTACTGAGATGGTTATAATCTTATAGTTCGAGAGTTTAAAAGTTTCAAATAGTTATTCAGCTGATTGTGCTGAGCATGCAAAAGAGTATAAAATTGTCATTATTGAGTAAGTCAGTTAAGTAATAAATTTAGTTTTTTGTTAGGTGGTTAACTTTCATTTCTAATTATTATCAGTAATGGGTTTTGTGGAGAATTTAGAAATTTCATTAATGGATGAGCACTACTGAGGAGTCCCATACTAGGACGAAAAGGCCATCCAGTGCTTCCAGGTTTTCTGTGGTGGTTTAGCTTCAGTTGACTCATAAATTCAACTATTGAAATTTTTATTTATTATCATAAATTTGAATAATTCGCCTAATGCTCTTTCCAGATTTACACTTCTGTTTCATCAGTTAAGTCATCAGTTTTAAGAAGAATATAACTTTTAATTATGTTAATTGTTTCAACCTATACAAAATATATTTACTAAAACCAATAATTGTAAATAGTCATTTAATCTACAACCTAATTCATGTGAGCTACATACAAATTATTCTAATACTTACATAAGATATGACAATTCCGATTTCGTATATTGTGTCAAAAAACATAATCATTATTATTGCGAACACTTTGTTATAGTCTAGTTAATTAGCTCTGCCAATACACAGAACAATTATAATGACATTTCAGATGAAAGTTCTGTAATTGTTCAGCTATATTAATAAACAGTATTTGAAAAATCAAAATATAAACCTGTATCTCTTACGAGATTCTAATTCATACTTTTCAATAGTATGATAAGATACTGTCTCTGAGACTTGTACGGGTCTCAAATGGCTAAACATAGCTTTTGGAATATGCATAAAAAATGAGTTGTTAGAGTTTGATCAATGGTTGAAGTTACACACTAACACCGTTAGATTTCAGCTCGGTGGTCTAGAGTTCAAGCATTCGCGCTCAAGACTAAAGGCTCAAGGTTCGAGTTCCGTGTGCAGGATCGTGGGTGTACACTACTGAGGAGTCCCACACTAGGACGAAATGGTCATTCAGTGCTTGCAGGTTTTCAATACTGGTCTAGCATTGATCGGTTCATGATCTCAATAAATATTTATTATAAAACATAGAAGTTTCAAGCCAATAAGTCTGATGGTCATAGCATAAACGGAATTGATAAAATTTAGTCAGCAAAAAAAATTGGTGGCATAGTATAGGGGATTATTTCGTTAGAGATTATCCATAAATATCACATTTGAAATAATTAGAGGTGACTTTAAGCTAGTGATATTTTTGTATTCATATACTGAACTAATCCTTAATATCAGAAGGGGTTTTTGTGGATATTATAGTAATTTCAAAAGTCGAAACAGCTGTACAGTGTTTCCAGGATTTCCATGGTGGTCTAGCTTCAACTATTGAAGTAATCCTTAATAAATAATGGTTTGTCAAATAATTGGGAAGTACCGAGCTGTTGAAAAGCAGGAAGATATTACAGGCTTGGTGATTTTTAAATTATACTATGAAACGGTTAAAAGATTTCGAATATTGGTTGAGACATTGGTTAGCATTTTTCACTTTTATAGTTATCAAACCTTCTATACATAAAAAAACCCACTTGAAATTATCATATAACGTCTATTGTATATTTCTATCAGACCAATTATTTTAAATATTATCACAAAATGTGAACAAAACAAATTTTATACGATTTAAACAAACCAAGTTACTATCCACACACACAGACAGAAGTTTCTTGATTCAATTCTCTCTTATTATTACTCATTTTCAAGTAAAATTTGTTATATGTCCTTAAATTTAATTGTGGTAACAATTATATGAATAATATGGAAATAGAAAAGCCTTAAGGGTAAAATTAAAGACCAATTTCTCTTTAACAAAACTAATATACTCATAACTTAAACAAATAAATATTATGAATTTCACAACATTTCTATTTTCATACGTTATTTTATTAATTCCAGCTGGAGCCCGTTCGGGGGCTACTGCAGGTTCAAAGCCTGGATAAAGGAGCAGGGTTGGGCATGGGGTTAGCGATCCTATCCCATAGAAAACTAACCTGCTAAGAAACGCTAAACGGAAAAAAATTATTCATTCAAACGTTATTTTATTAATTAAAGCTTAGAAACAGAATTACCATTCGACTGTACACATAATTAGTTTTTCGGATCCAATTTATTAAATCAAAGAATAAAATTTTAATATTCATGTTTACATTATAAAAGTGTAGACAGATAAGTTTAACAAAAATACTAGTCGATCTGTCTTTGTAAAACAGAATACATAGATTGTTCAACAGATCATTTTGTTGGATTGTAAAAAGAAAAACGAGTATTGATTAATCTAACAAAGTATGTGTTATAACGTTCGGTTTTACTTCGTCTAATGTTATAAAGGTTGAGTTTCCATGTTTCCACGTATGGAACGTTAATTTACCTTAAATGAATATCTACACTAGATTCTCTCCTAGTGTCTATTCTATAGGACATCAAAACAATTCAGATCAAGAACACGTGATTAGCCTGACCACAATGTAAATATATTTCCACACCAAAAACTCGACAAAATTCAACAACAATGAACAATTAATAATAATAATTATAAGGATAGAGGAATATATAACTCATCTGATACCTGTCAGACTATCTACATATCTGACTAAGCAGACAATCAATCATTCTCATTCTCATACACACCTCAGTTTCTATGATTGAATGTTGCATAAAAAAATGTCCATAATATAGTATGGAATTCTTAAATGAAGTTCATTTATAAACTAACAAGAGATTAACATTTAATGAAACTTTTATTTTGTTTATAATACTAATATCCTGAAAAGATATAATATTCAGTATGACTTTCACTATGACATTGACATCCATTTACAAAATACCCAATAGGATTTATAGAATTTTCGAATAGTTGTTTGAATAATTCTTTCTGGTTAGCGTTTTTTAGCGAGTTAGTTTTCTACGGGATGGGGACGCTAACCCCATGCCCAACCCTCCTCCTCTATCCGGGCTTGGGACCGGCAGTAGCCCCCGGAGGGACTCCAGGCGGAGAAATCAGCATGGCCATCAGACAAATCAAGAGTGACAAAGCAGCAGGACCAGACAACATTCCAGCAGAGGCACTAAAAGCAGATGTAGCGGCAACTGCAAGGATACTCCACATTCTCTTTAATAAGATTTGGGATGAGGAACAAGTACCAAAAGACTGGAAAGAAGGACTTCTGATCAAAATACCGAACAAAGGCGATCTCAGCAACTGTGATAACTACAGGGGCATCACTCTTCTTTCAATACCGGGAAAAGTCTTCAACAGAGTATTGTTAAACAGGATGAAGGACTGCGTAGACGCCCAACTTCGTGACCAACAGGCAGGATTCCGTAAGGATAGATCGTGTACAGACCAAATCGCAACTCTACGGATCATTGTTGAACAATCAATTGAATGGAATTCATCACTCTACATTACTGATTTCTACAATGTAACTCGATAATCATATACTCATCAGTTATCCAATCTTAAGATTATATTTCCCCTTATTTATATCAATATAACTGATATTATTCATGAATTAATAACAAAATGGATATAATAGTGCACCGATTCTTTATAAATATATTTTACCCAAACAAAAACTTCCTAAATTGTAGTGAACAAGAACACGGGTGGGGACAATCGAATGTATTAATCGCAAAATTACAGAGCATCTCAATAAAATCTGAGAACCATATAACAAATCGTTAATTTGCAAAATGTCCACCAATTGTTTCAAAATGCCTCAGACTTCATTGTCCTTGCATTTTCATACAAATTGCATTCTATTCCCGCTCTGGCTTTCTTGATCTTCCCCCATCTTCTGCTGCTAAACATTACGTTCTTTAACTCGCGTCATATACTACTTATATCAATATAAGTAGCACGCACCACAAAATCATCTCATTACTTATATATGTTACGTGAAGTCACTTCATATAATCATGTTATACTATGATAAGGATCTTTAAAATGACCTGACAAATAATTGGAAACAACAATATTGATTAGTAAACTTAATAAAATCCATTTCTTTTGAATAAATATTGAAAAGTAAAATAAGCTACTGTTGTTTTATTTCTAAATTATCATTCATTTTCCCAATTATCACCGTCAATATATTTTTTTTATTGCTTTATTTTAACAAAACAAAACAAAATATGAACAAGTCTATAGACATGTATATAGGACTGTTGATTGTATATATTGGATATGTATAACCAATGTTATTATCAATATTTAGTCATATATGAAAAATGATGACAGTTTATTTTAAAATATAAAAATAAAAGTGAAACAGTTGTATGCATCAAAATGATTGTTATTTCTTTATGTTTTTATTGTTGTTTCACTTACCGTCAACTATCTTTAAAGAATAATAACGAATATAATAATGGTGCCAGATTAAATTTAACTTATGTTATTTCTGTTTGAATATGAACAGAATAGAAAGAAGAATGTGTATATATGTATATGGTTAATTTTTTTTTAAAAAGTCAATCACCTTACCGCTTATAGAAAAACAAAGTAAATAAAGATTAAACTTTCTATTGTGAATAGTCAGAAAGATTTGAGAGATATACATTTATATTTGCATATAGTAAATAATTAAAGTAATTGTCAGTATGGGATCATACAGATAATTAAATTTTATTGAAATCACAAACTGATCTAAGTAAGAAGACTATTGAGAATCTGGAAACATTGAATGCCTTCTTTGTATTAGCGCAAGATTTTTCAGCTATGCACATCTACAATCCCACAGATGGGAGTCGAACTCATGATTTTCAGTCTTAAGAGCGAACGTTTAAACTCTAGACCCAATAGTGTATTATATATATACTAATGTCAACACGATAAAATCTTTTAAGCGCAAAGACCACTGAGATTCAGCAGGGTTAATAAGGAAGGTTTCATTTAAATTTCAAATAGCTATGTCGTTTTCGAGTTATGTTGAATTTACGTGCAGTGGTTCCGATTTTATAATATTGAAAGTATTTCTAGAAATATTCATTACGTTAAATTATTCATTAACGATATTTTATTACAGATTGTTTCTGAGTTTAAATCAATATGCATCAAGATCAAAGTAACGTCAATCAAATGTATGGTAATAAATATTATCTAACAACTTTAATTGAATAACAACACTCAACATTAATTCATATACCTAAATTTGATGTTAGCCAGCATCTGTCAACTCACAAAAGTTCAATACGGCCTTTCTTCAGGATACTAACAAACTCAACAAATTCAAGATAGTCCTCAGCAATAAATTCCAGGCCTTTCATGATCTACTCAATGGAGAAGAAACTACTATGGAGAGCAATTGGAAGGGGATCAAGGAGGCAATCACTTCAACATGTCATGAGGTCCCGGGCCACAAGAAGCATCATCACAAGGAATGTATCACTGTTGACACACTGCAAAGATTCAAGAAAAAAGGAACAAGAAAACAGCAATTAATACCAGCCGAACAAGAGCAGAAAAAGCCAAGGAACAAGCTGAATACACAGAAGTAAACAAGCAAGTGAAGAGGAGCATCAGAAGTGACAAACGTAAATATGTGGAAGATCTAGCAGTGACAGCGGAAAAGGCTGCAAGAGAATGAAAAGTGAGACAACTGTATGACACGACAAAGAAACTCTGGAAATCGCTGCAGACAAGAACGACCAGTGAAAAGCAAGGAGGGCGAGGTAGTCACCAACATTGAAGAGCAACGAAACAGGTGGGTAGAACACTTCAATGAACGCTTGAATCGACCAGCCCCACTGAACCCACCCAACATCGAAGCAACACCCACGGACCTCCCAATCAATGTTGAACCATTGAAGAAATCAGCATGGCCATCAGACAAATCAAGAGTGGCAAAGCAGCAGGACCAGACGACATTCCAGCAGAGGCACTAAAAGCAGACGTAGCGGCAACTGCAAGGATACTCCACATTCTCTTCAATAAGATTTGGGATGAGGAACAAGTACCAAAAGACTGGAAAGAAGGACTTCTGATCAAAATACCGTAGAAAGGCGATCTCAGCAACTGTGATAACTATAGAGGCATCAATCTTCTTTCAATACCAGAAAAAGTCTTCAACAGGGTATTGTTAAACAGGATGAAGGACTGCGTAGATGCCCAACTTCGTGACCAACAGGCAGGATTCCGTAAGGATAGATCGTGTACAGATCAAATCGCAACTCTACGGATCATTGTTGAACAATCAATTGAATGGAATTCATCACTCTACATCAACTTCATTGACTACGAAAAGGCATTTCATTTGGCGTGGACAGAACAACACTATGGAAACTTCTTCGACACTACGGCGTGCCTCAAAAGATAGTCAATATCATACGGAATTCCTATGATGGATTACACTGCAAAATCGTGCATGGAGGACAGTTGACAAAGTCGTTCGAAGTGAAGACCGGTGTTAGGCAAGGTTGCTTACTCTCACCCTTTCTCTTTCTTCTGGTGATCCACTGGAACATGAAGTCGTCAAAATCTGAAGGGAAGCACGGGATACAATGGACATCTAGGATGCAGTTGGACGATCTGGACTTCGCAGATGATCTGGCCCTTCTATCCCAAACGCAACAACAAATGCAGGAGAAGACGACCGGTGTAGCAGCAGCCTCAGCAGCAGTAGGTTTCAATATACACGAAGGGAAAAGCAAAATTCTCCGATACAACACAGCATGCACCGATCCAATCACAATTGACAGAGAAGATTTGGAAGATGTAAAAACCTTTACATATTTGGGCAGCATCATTGATGAACATGGTGGATCTGATGCAGATGTGAAGGCGAGGATCGGTAAAGCAAGAGCAGCATATTTACAACTGAGGAACGTCTGGAACTCAAAGCAACTGTCAACCAACACCAAGATCAGGATTTTCAATACAAATGTCAAGAGAGTTCTACTGTATGGGGCGGAAACCTGGAGAACTACGAAAGCCATCATCCAGAAGATACAGGTGTTTATTAACAGTTGTCTACGCAAAATACTTCAGATCCGTTGGTCGGACACTATTAGCAACAACGTACTGTGGGAGAGAACAAACCAGATCCCAACGGAGGAAGAAATCAGGAAGAAGCGCTGGAAGTGGATAGGACACACATTGAGGAAAGCACCCAACTGTGTCACAAGACAAGCCCTCACATGGAATCCTCAAGGCCAAAGGAAAAAAGGAAGACCAAAGAACACATTACGCCGAGAAATGGAAATAGACATGAAAGAGATGAACAAGAACTGGATCAAATTAGAACGAAAGGCCCAGGACAGAGTGGGTTGGAGAATGCTGGTCGGCGGCCTATGCTCCATTGGGAGTAGCAGGCGTAAGTTAGTAAGTAAGCATCTGTCAACAACATGCATCTACAGTTTCTAGGGCGTTAATATTTTCCATTAGTTTTAAACTAATGTAATCCTGTGTAATAATCAGAGAAATAACTAGCGAACAATTATTCGAGCTTCGATTGACCTGTTGTAGGACTGAGATCCAAAAAGTAAAAGATATATAACGGAAAGATTAGTTTGTAAGTTACTGAGCACATTTTTTGCAGAAAATACATCACATTATCAAAGAGTTTGTATAGATACAACTATGTGATGTTGGTATGTTAACTACTTAACTATAAGTATAATTGTGACTAACTATTAAAAAGAATACTACAACTAAATGAATACTGACAGTATTGGAGAATTAAAAAAGTTGTTTTAACAATATGTTCATTGTCATAAAGAGTTTGTTGAGACTATTGAATTTTGTACTCCAGATTATTCACTTATCTTAATTAGATAACCATTAAAAACTAGGAAGCATTCGAAAACTGTTTCGTCCTAGCATGGGACTACTCAGACATAAGAATTTGTGATTCCACAGGAGATCGAACCTAGCACATTCAGGTCTGGCAGTGAGGGCTCAACTTTTGGACTACTAAGTCAGTATACAATGGTCTACATTTCTAACTTCATACTATGTTGAAACAGCTGTTAATTTTTTCCTGATGTTTAATGGTTATCTTACCAAGGTCAATCCGTGACGTAAACCATAAGATATTTTTATTGTTCTGAATTTATTATTGATACGACTCTGACAGAAAAGTAATAAGGTTACACTTAGTTTTGCAAATTATTTATCATCTGAATAAGTACTATTTTAATCAAGTAAAATCAACTTATTTCCACAGAACATCACGGTTTCTTTCCTCTATAAAAAGTGAGTATGAAATATACACAAAACGAAACACAAATTATCAATAAAAAGAGCTATATTTGCTAATATTTGACTTGTTATTAATAAATACAGGATTGTCACAAATTAATAATCAGCCAGTCATGTTATACTAATATATATATATATATATATATATATATATATATATATATATATATATATATATATATATATATATATATATATATATACATATATATAGCTCTATGCCTATTCTCCTTAAGAGTTCATCATTGCCACAGAGAAAATCTGTATACATTTATACACATATTAATGATACAAAAAAAATAAATATCTCAATCATAAAAGAAAAGAACAAAAGAAGTCTCCATTTTTCTCAGTGTGTAGATTGACAGTATGACTATCAAATTCATTCACTGAATTTTAAGTAATAAATTTTCTACTTATTCTATTCTCATTTTGTTTAAAATATTAAACTATAATTCAAAGTAAAAAGACAACATGAGATAAACAATGATTTGCAAAATGAATTAACATGAAAAAAAAATGGTTAAACTACCTATTAATCAGACTGATGAAATGTACTGGAAATGAGTAAATTGTTTAGTTGTCAATCAATAACTAAAATATACCTTTTATTTTTTTAATAATGTACAGATGATAAACATATAATGATTATTTCAACAGTTGAGATCATGAGTCAATTGAAGCTAGACCACCATGGAAAATCTGGAAGCACAGGACGGCCGTTTCGACCTATTGTGTGACTACTCAGCAGCTTCAACTGACTCATGATCTCAACTACTACTACAATCTCCACAAAACCCCTTCTGATACTAATCAACATATGCTCACTAGTGACTGGCTTCAAGAGATAAATCCTGGAGTTTTAGTGAGAAGCAGTGACCAGTGGAGTTCAACCGGGTCAGTTGTGAGTTAGTAACTCACTGATGACAATGGTGGATGTGTCGCTCAATTTCGTGGATTAGTTGAAGTTATATATTAACACCGTTGGATGCCGGCCGGCTCAGTGGTCTAGTTGGTTAAGCGCCTGGCGAAAGACTGCTAGGTCCTGGATTCGAGTCCCGCGAAGCGGGGTCGTGGATGCGAACTGCTGAGCCCCACAATAGGACGAAACAGCCGTCCAGTGCTCCCAGGTTTTCTATGGTGGTCTAGCCTCAATTGACTCATGATCTCAACTGTTGAAATTACTACAATCTCCACAAAACCCCTTCTGATATAATGATTATTATCGAATAACCATAGAATTTGTACAATCTAACTGATTATGGCAATATATGAAAAGTGATTATCAGTATAGGGTTGTGGAGATTGTTCAGTTTTTGAATGAGACTACGAATCGATCAATGTTAGACCACCATTGAAAACCCTGAGGCACTTGGCGACCGTTTCTTCCTAGTATGAGACCGAAGGTCCTGATTTAGTGAACAGAACACGGGTGGAGACAAACAAATGTATATAACACAGGACATGTTAATAAAATCTAACGATCATAAAGTAAATGCTTAATTTGTAAAATGTCCACCAATTGTCTCAAAATGACCCAGACTTCATTGAATTTTCATACCAATTGCATCCTGTTTCCATTCTTTACTGTTCAATCCTTTTGTCTCTCTGCTGCCAGACCTTCTGTCCACGATTAACATCATCTACTACTTATGTCAATATAATTAGCACATACCACACTGGGACCAAATCTCGCGTGTGGGATTATGGATGCGTAATGTTGAAGTGTCACATAATAGGATGAAATGGCCGTCCACTGCTTTCAGGTTTTCAATGGCAGTCTAACATTGATTGGTTAATGATCTCAATCAAAAGAAAGTAATTAGTTCTTAACAATTTCAAGATTACTGAATCTTTCTTAAATATTGAAATATATGATGTTAAACGTTTAAAATGTTGATATTTCAATTCTTTTAAAAATAATTTCATATTTAGTCGCTTAACTGAGCAAATAGTTTGTAAATCATGAACCGATCATAAAGTTTCAGTCAATATTTTCTAGAACTGAATATACTGGTTGATGCAAATCAATTGGTTACCCGAATTATCATAGTTTGAATATATTGTTACAATGAGTATATAAAAAAGTTTTCTTGAAAAAGGATAAACCTCATTTGGTTACACAGTCTTGAAGAGTGGTGCTAATCATTAAACTTTCAAAGATCAGAATAGTTGATAAAACCTCAGTTTAGCACAAACTATCTGTGAAATTATTCACGAAGAATATGTCAACTTTTATCCTCCTATTCTACTGTGTTGGGTATTGTTAGTGGGACATTTTTTTCAAGTATCATATTTAAAAGTTGAGTTAGTCAAAGCAATTATTGTTACTGTGACTTATTATTCGAACACCTGCTTTATCGATCAACAGTTTGTATTCTGGGGTTAATTATGACTGTAATACCTAATAATCTATCAAGTTACATAAAGGAACAATGAGATGTGATGAAAACTATCACTAGGTAACTGAACTACAGATGAACTTATACTTCCAAGTTAAACATTAATATGGAAGTGATTCCTACTGTAGTTATCTGACAAATGAAGGGAGTCAAGATTCAATGGACCTAGATTTTTCCTTTACGGAATATACTTTATACTCAGAGATGAAATAACAATGACCCTCACCCCTTAATGTCTATAGACAAAATATGGCACTACAAATGTTTTGCTGTCTAATAAATTATAAAAAAGAACCAACCAGTCAATCATACACACTATAAAACCTGTCATAAAAATCTATTGTTTTTAGTTACCACGAGCCACATTAGTGTAGCACAAAAAGTTAACAAGATGAAAACCTAAGTAGTCGAAATAATAGTAAAATCATTGAAAGCAAAAAATTAAATAGGAAATATTACTTGGAAAGAATAATTGAAATCGGAGAGTAATAAGACTTATCGTACAAAAATGAATAAATTTGTATATAAGCCACTATTACGAATTTCGAGCACTGATTTCAAAGGTTCCCAACAATACAATTCGTTTACGTAGATTACCAGGAAGTTCATACCTCTCTATACGGTCAACCTCGAAAGTCAGTGGCTCCATCGAATTACACAATGTCGTGGTTTGACCGTTCTTAGACTTCTTCAATCTGCTCCTATGTTAGCCAGTGTATTTTGTCGGAGTGCAAATTGTATAGAAGCAAATATATTCTATTCTAACCAACTCAATTGTTGATAATAATTGTTATAATAATGTTTCAGAATTGCATAATACACATGATAAATGAATGAAGAGTAAGTTCACATTCAACTAGGTATTGACCCAATCAGTCTTGTTAGACAGAAATAACCATACAACACCCGTAAGTAGGTTAGGTTAGAAATTTATGGAACAAAATAAAAAGTTGCCATTCAAATTAGTAGCACATGAATTAAGCCGATTATAGATGCTTAGCAAAACTTATGATTCTTTTAATTTATCAATGATAAATCATAAAATAGTATTACCGGATAAAGCTTCACGGTGTTTATGAGATGATGGTGAATATTTGTATCTCAGGATAAGAAATGTGCATATGTTATATTCTCTGATCTGTATCGTCTAGTCATAAAGCTTTATTAACATTTTAAACACAATTCCTTTTAAATTATGTGTTATTTCTATTATTCAGAAGGATAATATAAGTTGTACAAATAGGTTGTTTAGTTCACTGAGTACAACATCTACAAAATCTTTCATAGTTCCGTGAAGGTAAAAAATAAACTAAACATCATGCATCTTCTATTATGTTAATAGTTTTTTTCAATTTGATCTGATGATGTCAGATGCAGTAGAATAACTTGAAAAAATATCATCGTTGCATGAGTTGATGATCAAAGTCAAATGGTAAAGATTGACTGTTATAAATATTATATACTAGATAATCATCAGTTCAAAGTTAAGCGACTATGTAATTTGCATTATTTATTTAATTTTATCTATCAATTTATGTAATGGGATATTGTTAGCCATTACAAATGAAACTACTTTACTTAGAGTATCCAAAAATGAACGAATGGTTATAATTAATATAGATCTTTAGAAATAATCAGTTCTTTATTTCTACTCGACAAATTCGGATATCTTACTGAATATTTATAACCAGTTATTCGTAGCTAAAAGACTGAATATAATTTGAAAGCGGTTTTTCTTCACTAACACCGACGATAAGTTGTATAAGGCTCAACAAGAACCCCGAAGATTCGTCGATCAATACAGTATGAATTTATGGATGTGGAATACTCAAAAGTGCCGAATTCGAAAAAAAAACTATCCAGTTATTATTAATTCTCACTAGTTTTCAGATGATAGTGAAAATTATCATCCACAAAACTTAGCTAACAGAGAAAACACTAAATATTATTTCTTTATACAGGTTTTTTTCTGGATATTTAGGGATATGTCAAAAGAGTGACAGTTAAATTTCATGTTGGGTGGCAATACAAAAGATATAGTTTATAAATTATGAATCAAAATGGTTAATATTTGATTCAAGTGAACTAAATCTTTACAGTTATCAACAGAATTCGCATCATATATATGTTTAATCATATAAATACACATACCTTCTTTTACTTATCATCATATGATATTTATTCCGATATTTATGTTTAGCGGGTAAATAGAAAAAAAAACGAGTAGATGAAAATTAAACATGTCTGGAAATGCATCTTATTAATCGGAAAAAATATGTTAAAAACAGGGACTACTTTAACTATTCTATGTTTATATACATAGACAGTGATATATGAACAATACAAAATAATAATCATAATTGAATTTGTAGTTATGTCCTGACATAGATATTTATTCAGAACGAAGATGTAATCGACAAAACTTGAACAAAAAAAACAAAATGTATACAAGTACAAGTGAATGTAAAAGAAACAAAGTAAAGTTGATGTAAGAAGAAGAAGGAAAAGATGATTTAAAACAAGTATCAATATGATGAAAGATATTAGTTGATATTTAAAATAAATCCAGAAGAAAACGAACTAAAAGGTATATATATATATATATATATATATATATATATATATATATATGTCACAATGTATAGCGGTAAAGTACATAGAACGATTAGTTGGATTGCCAAACAACTGTAAACAAATTATTTAAGAATATTTACATTTCACAATGATATTTTAAATGTATAATATGAATATGTTTATTACTATCCATCAATCAAATACAGTTAATGTTTAAAATGAAAAGAAGGAAAGTGAAGAAATATACAACTGGGAATATATAGGATAGAAATTTTGCACAGAAAAACAACTAACTGTTTAACAAGTAGACAGGTGTTAAGATTATACTTTAATGACAAGGTAATATACAAAATATATGTAAACATCTCATGACATGTTTAGTTTCATTACTTTTTCCCCTCTCACTTTAACTACTGTACAGTTGAAAAATTTGTCACATAAGAGTAAAAATTTGATTCTGTTTATGAAAAAACAAACAAATGAATGAATGAATGATTTATCAATGAAGATAATAAATAAATAACTGAACTACTCTATATTTATTATCCTTAGTTTAGTATCTCATTTTCTATTCATTATAATTAATAAACCTTTAAGGTAGAGATTGTAAATAGAAAATCATCACTTAGAAAGAATGTTTATCTTTTATTTATCTCATAGATGTGAGAAGAAAATAACATTTACAGTAAGGTATCTATTCTACATAAACATTAAAAATAATAGTAAATTTAAAGAGAACTTATTTCAATTATCAATATTGAAATAAATCTTGTAGTGAGACAAGTTAAAATAAACAGTTTTATAATTGTTAATAATGATTTAATTAAATTTAAAGGTTATTTTCATTATGGACCCATTTATTTCTAAAAGCCCATAATAAAACTAGGGCAAAAAATATGGGAAATTTTTTTTAGATATTCCTAGATAATGGAGATTATTGATGGTATATGAGATCCAGGTAAAACCCTTTTATTCTCTCAGTTAAGAATATTCAAACAATCAATCAAAATCTAGTTGCAAATTCACTCATTTAAAGCAACCACAACAATGTCAATCTGAATGATAATAGGTTCATTTTCGAACCTTAAAGTATTGAATTAATCACCATGTGTTAAATCTATCGAAGCATCAAAATCACCCAATTGAGATACGCTCAAAATCGAAGTTCAAAAAGCAACGATTTGTCTCAAATAGTTATTTATCAGTCAGCTACAACGTAGGACCAGGCACATATATACATCGGTCCAGGTTGCAATACCTCATTAGCACAGCAAGATGAACACCGGATTCATGGGAGTAGTTAGGTTAAAGGTGGTAATATATAGGAGAAAGATTGCATATAACGATACAGTACCGGAATAAAGAATTAGTTCGTAGAAAGAAAGATATGAAGTGATTTTAATCTCTTAGATTAAGGGAAGACAGGGAGTGTATGCACCGACACCATTGTGACCGATTCTGAGCCATGTCACCAAGAGTCTCCAACCATTGGTTACGATAGTCACGCGAACCCCAACCAAGTAGTCTGCATCTACCAACATGGCTCAGACTAGAGGTTAGTGTCTTCAAGCACTGATGCCACGTTTTGGTTTGGCCACCTCTAATTCTCTTCTAACCATCTCTAACACCTGTTAGCATTGCACGACGTGGTAATCGGTGTTCAGGTATACGTAACACGTGGCCATAGTTATTTATAGAAAAACTAGTTACAAACCTTAACTTGTGAGGTGTATGTGGCATTTACCGCATCGTTTTGTCTAAAATAGAAATGCTTCGATAGTGCAAAATGACAGCCTTTTGGTGTAAGAGTAAGCAATATGAAAACTGTTGCGTTTAAACAAGGGTTAAAAGATTGCACAAAATCGCGAATAACTGAGATAAGGTACAATACAAGAAATGTTATAAGTATATGTAAATATTTCAGAATATTACAGGACAAACTTGCGTAATAACATACACGTAGAAACTGCTAATACAACTGTTTACTGAATATTGATAAGTAGTATAAAACAATAGACAAAAGAGTTGAGAGGAAGTGAATATGGACAAAGAACGTAAAACCATGCATTTAAAATGTTCATCGTTAATAAGTTATGGTGAAGGATGCATCGTCTAATCAGCATTGTGATATTCGGTGTATCACTAACATGCATTCGTCAACAATAGGAGCCACTTTAAACTGACATTATTTTGTTTTTAAATAATGAAGATTAGTAACGGTACTTTTAATTGAAGTAGGTTTTGATATTATCTTGGTGACAATGATTGCTTTGCAACCAAAACGTCTGACTTAGAGAATACGTTATAAACAGAAACAAGCTTAATTTTGTCAATTTTAAGAGTAGATTTTACTACGTAACCATAATTTCTATCCAAATTTTGAAGGCTAAGTACTATCACGTATATAATTTATCCCATTTTCGGAATACACAGAAATACGTGACACTGATTTCTTATGGACACGAATCTCAATTAGTAAAGATTGACAAATACCTCAGTAGAAAAGATGCGATTGGATGTTGTTGTCCTGCGACCAACAAGTCCCCATCGGCCACCTAAACGACTCTCTTCTGTGCCTAGACACCCGACCTGAGCATTCAAGTCTCCGGCTAGTACTGCAATATCTGTCGAACGAACTTTCCGAAAAAGAACAGTTAACTGGTGGTAGAACTCATCCTTGATTGCATCCGGGCTGCAATCTGTGTGCGAACGTTCAAGGCAGCCAGTGTGAATGCTGCACGTGGTTTCAGAAAAACTGCTTCAGTATTCGCATTTGCTGGTAGCATACAATTTTCAACCAAGCAGTGACTCGAGAACGTTGAAATAGAACAGAGTTTCCACCATAGGCGAGCGGCTGTATTCATCGAAAAACAAGGATACACATAGTGGAAATAAAAGTGTTATAACTTGTGAATCTGTGCCTGTTTATTGTATAACTGAAAGTAGGTAGACAGTCTTAAGGTCACTTTAGCGTCGCGCAAACGTCGTCCATAAACTATAGTCTCACCAATTAATGATTAAGATGAATTGACGTTTGGAAATTAGTGTTAGATTTTTCGGTGAATAAACATATGTATCAGAGGTGACATCTATGAATAAAATAAATAATACATACAACACCATTAAGTAACAGGCAACTTCAAGTGAGAGAAATTAGTTTGGAATATTACCGTTTTCGGTCTTGCCTAAATATATAAATTTACAGTCAGGTAAACTAACGACTAGACTATACAACAGACTTAAAATATAAAGTACTGAGCAAGTTAGCTGCTCAGTTATGTTAATACATATTTAAACAAGTGTTGCGAAACACAGCAGAATTAGGTTCGAGATTGGTAGCAATACATATAATATAATTTTTTAGCACAGCAAACAGACAATATATATAAGCCTCCGACTATTAGTAAACTTAAAGAGGCAAAAGCTAACTACAAGTGAAGAGCGGAAAAGATCTTATACGTTAACTCGAGGTATTTAAGAATGGCTGTTTAGTTTTAGAAGTTAGTTAGAATCTGACACCTTCGCATAGTCCCAGCTGACCGATCCCAATCTAAGGGAAAGATATTCTCTCGCGGTAGCCAGAACAATCAACTTGAATAAAGTAGTGTTTGAAATCACCAAAATCTCAAATAAAGTTCCTGAACAGCAAACTCAGGAAAATCAAACTGATTTCAAAAGTGGACGAGCAGATATACGTCAATTGATTATGTTATACTGTGCTCTGAAACAGAGGGATGCTTAAGAACGCCTGGAAATTCTTTTGATAGTGCTTTTTAGAGAAAGGCGTATCACAAAGATACATAACCTTATGAAGGGTGTTTACATGAACAACATTATTCGAGTCGAAGCTTATGGCAAACTTTGGTAAAATTGGTATCCTCAAGCAGTCAATTTAAAGAAAATATTTCAAGTCTACGCATAATTACACTTTATTGGTTGATGGAACAATGTGACATGTACACAACAGAACTCATGAAAGTTGTAGGTGGATAGGAAATAATTAAATACAAGCTTGATTTTTAAGAATACCAAGATATATATATATAAAGAGATAACCAAGTAGTAAATACAAGGAAGGAAAAACTAGAACACAACGTAGTCACTATTATCATATTCGTATAAAAATATAATCATCATTTTCTAAATTATAAAATCCTATTTCACGTGTATCTACATCCAACGGTATTTCAGTGTTAACAATACCACGATGCCTTCCACTTTGTGCATATAATTCAAACAGTGTTTTTGGTGATAAACAAAACAATCGTCTAATCATCATACGTAGATGGTTAATAGTCATTTGACTAGGTATTTGTTTTTGAATTCGATCGTTTTTGTCCATTGGCGATGATGATCGACTGCTAGACTTGTTTGTTGCGCCATTGTTCTTGTTATGTTGTAATATAAAGATAAGAGATAGAAGACCAGCTTTAATTGAGCGGTTAACTGGCTAAAATTAGATAAGTAGATATGTAAACAACAAAGATAACAGAGATTTGACAAAAAAGAAAGCAATCAAATCTTATTGCTCATTTATGACCTTAATATTGCTCTCAGATGTTGATATCTATAACCAAACTAACAATTAGATTCAGGTAGATACACTTGGACAACAATTACAGATGAATAAGTGGTTGGTTCATACTTTTTCATGAGTGATCTGTCACTGAAAATGTTCCAGCTCAGTTATTTTGACACAGTTCAGATCTATAGAAATAAGGACGTTTATGATAAATTATAGTGTTTACTGAGTGCAATAATGCAGGAATATTGACAGTTTTCTCTACAAAACCAACCCGGGAAATACTTATGTAGCAATAAAAAGAACTTCAATCAGGAAATCATAATAAAAATATATTAATTTAGATTGTCTGAAGGCTGATAACAGCAGAAACTAGAGAAAGGTATAGAGACATTGGCGTATGTATCAACGTCAAGGTTGGACTTGATAGTTTCAAATAAATAGAGTATTGAGTAGAAAATTTACAACAATTTTTTGGTGTTGTGACCGAACGAGTAGAAATATTGTATTTCGGACGGTTCGTGACAATGTCAGACGCTTCTTTAGAGTAAACGACAAAACGAATTGAATTAACACAAGATTTAATAATACAAAGAAAACAATGCAGGATATTTTTGGAGCTAATGATACTATCCTATTAATCAAATCGAAGTAAGTGAAACGGTCATTCATTCAGCTACAACGTTGGACCAGGCACGTATGTGCATCGGTCCAAGTTGCCACACATCATTAGCACAACAAGGTGAACAACAAATTCATAGAAGCAGTTAATTCAATGGTAATAATATATAAAAAAGATTGTGTATAAGGAATACAGTACAGTAAGAAAGAATTAGTTCGTAGAAAGAAAGGTATAAAGCGATTTAAATCTCACGGTTTAAAGGAAGACAATGAGTGTATACACCCACGCCATTGTGATCGATTCTGAGCCATGTCACTCAGAGTCTCCAACTATTGGTTATGATAGTCACGCGGACCCCCACCAAGTAGCCTGCATCTACCATCATGACTCAGACTAAAATTTAGTGACTTTATGGATTGATGCCACGTTTCGATTTGGCCGCCCTCAACTTTATTTCAACTGTCTCCAACACTAGTCAGCATTGCTCGCCCTATACAGTATACGCGCTCCTTAATTGATAGACAGATATCTCACCTTCACCATAGGTGACATAAGTTAGCAAAAGCTAAATGCGTATTTGAATCTGTGCTGAGACTTGGTCAGACACCAACCCATTAGGGATGATCAGCCTTCCAAGATAAGTGAAGTTGTTGACGTGTTCGACTACTTCACTCCCTATCCTTAGTTCAGGTTTTGACGCAGACCAGTCGTGGAGTAACAACTCGCATTTAGAGGGGTAGAAGCTCTTCCCAAACATTCTGGCATTGTTTCTCAGTGCTACCGAAAAACTCTGCATTTTATCAGCGTCTTCATCAAATAGGACTATGTCATCTGCGTATTCTAAGTCGATAAGTGGACCTCCTGGTAGGAGATAAATACCCGAAAATTCAGTCGACGAGAAAGTTATTTCCAACAGTAGGTCCATGATGAAATTAAACAGAAACGAAGATAGTGGACAGCCTTGACGGACACCACTTGAGGTTGCAAAATCAGATGACAGTTCGCCATAAGCTCTCACTCGACTAGTAGTGTTCGAGTAAAGAGCCTTTCAATGACAGACACTGCCACAGAATCTCGCGGTCTACCGAGTCAAATGCTGCTTTTAAGTCAAGAAAGACCACCATTGTCGGACGCCGATACGCATGCCTGTGTTCTAGAACCTGACGAATGGTGAATATGTGGTCGATGCAGTCACGACCAGGTCTGAAGCCAGCCTGATTTTCTCGTGTTTGCAGTTTACGTGTCTTAGTTAGGCGTCTGATAATTATCAAGGCTAGTATTTTAGATGCTATATTAGTCAAACTAATCTCTCTATGGTTATTGCAGGATGATTTTGATCCTTTCTTATATATAAGGACGATCAGTGATTGTGACCAGACTTAGAAGAAATTCACTGGTTTTTTGTAACCTTATGGTTTAAATCACTAATAGATGTCACTGCTGTTTGTATATCTTTCCAAGCAACATCTAGGTCAGCCTCGTTTTTAGAACTACCGAAGTGTGACCTCAGTTGTTCCTAAAATCTACTTTCGGCTTTCAGTAGGTGAAGCGGGGTTCAAGAACCCATTGAGTGAAAAAAAATACCTAAGAGATTTGGAAGGAACTTAGAAAAACAGAGTAGTCGCTAAAATATTCTAATAGAAAACGTCTTGTGATGAAATCATAGACAAGTTATTTCAGTAGATAAGGTGTGTGACGTAGCTTGAAATGAAAACTGATTGTGCGCTTAGTCAAACGGAAATTTCTGAAACCAATTATGTAATCAAATAACTAAAGTGTTAGATATTTAGTTCATATTTAAGCAAAAGATTTACAATTCCCACACAGATACATTACTCCGGGAAGTGAAGAACTTTTAAATTTAAACACATCGAAAGTAATTCATCATTAAGTTATTTCAAACAGCTGAATTATTACTTAGGAATAAAAGTTGCATGTCCTTGAATTTACATCCTTATTCTAAGCGAAATAACACTTTCTTGCAACTAAATTCGGTACTAAACACAATTTCGATACCATCATAAACACTTCAGAACAATTAAACGGTTTGGTTGTTCATTGAAGCTTCTAAACTATCCTGTATTTCATTGATCTCCCCTTGTTTTGGACGACGGTGATCTTTGAACTAGTTAGCCTAGTTCATCTTCCTTATT
Source organism: Schistosoma margrebowiei (assembly GCA_944470205.2). Lineage (NCBI taxonomy): Eukaryota > Metazoa > Platyhelminthes > Trematoda > Strigeidida > Schistosomatidae > Schistosoma > Schistosoma margrebowiei. Next base: position 46,986,364 of record OX104028.1, read on the forward strand.
TATCCCCCACACTTAATTTTTGTGCGGTCAACTTAGTTATTTTGTCACATAGAGAAAACAATCTGGGAACAAGTCAAAACTAATAACATGCTACCTTGGTTTCTCCAATTTCAGGAGCTCCATGTTTATCACAAAGTCTGGCGAAAACCGGATGCAGTTTGTAGAATTCCTCCAAAAGTTTGACATCGTTATTTTGCTTACTATTTTTATCGCTTTTACAACAGTTTAGCCAGCTAGCTCCATAACGTTTTAAGTAGTCCAATTCAGATCCGCGGCGCTCTTCAGGAGTAATCTCAACACGGTCTAACATTTTAAGATTTGGCAAACGAGCAATGACTTCCTGACGAGCGGTTTCTATACTAAAACAGAAAGAACATATAAAAAAGTGTTATGAAAACAAAACCCATTTATTACCGGTTGAAATACTAATACTACAATAGTAAACGAGGGGTGAACAAATGTGAAATCACCTTTCTTATTATAAAGCTATGAACACATCAAACTTTACAGCCTTACAATAGACAGGTGAAACTAGACGAATAACAACAAACAGTAATGAACTTTATACAGAATTGATGGGTGTAATTGATTTTTGACGGTTTTATGGATGACTACATAAATTGTTTGTAAAATAAAAAGAGAGTGAGGATATATGGAGGTGGAAAACAAATAAAAGCTAGCTGTTACGTTTGTAGATATTGCCTCTAAATACGATTCTTTGCATAAGGCTGTATTCTGGAACTACTTACTGAAAGTAATTGCATTTGATAAATTTACCAACATTTAGATAATCCCGGACAAAGACATTCATTTAAGATAGAATGGTAACACAACTTTTTCTCACTTCTTCAAATCAACGGTGAAGCTGGTGGGGGCTATCCGATCTCATTATTAATGAAATTCAGGGAAAAACTGAGGAGATTAAGGTGCAGTGGTGCCAATCCGTTACCCAGAAGAGTGATTTTTAACACTGAATGTGCGGATGTTACCATCTTGTTGTGCGATTGGATGCAAGGTACCCGAATTACATTCAATCACTTGATGACCACTGACCCATAATGGATGCACTTGGATAATCGAAGTGTATAGTTCTTCCACAGGATTAGAAGGAAGTTGGGCTTGGATTGACTCTTGTTCGCGAGGCGTAAGAAATGGACGAGTGCACGCTAAATAGTAGTTGCATAAGTGCTGGTATAACAAACCAGATTCATTCACACGTAACGAAAGCAACCCTAGAGCGATCTAAATTACCATTGAAGTTATAACGTTAAGCTGGTCATTAAAGCCCGAGTGGACAATAGTGTGGTGTTTTCTACTTATGTTGACTGATATAAATAGTATGTAACATCAGACAGAAGTGGAATGCCTATCAACAGAAGGTTGAGTTGAAGCGAACAGGAATATAAACAAAGAGCAATTGCAGTAACAACAGAATTGAAAGGATCATAAAGCATATAAAGGACAAGTGAATGATGTGCAAATAATGTATATAATATATGGTTTCCATAATTTACCAAGACACTGCAATTTTCCGTTAAACAATAAGTTGTTCATCCCCAACATGTCTTCGTTCACTACACTACCAATTCAACTCTATGCTTGTGAACTTTAATTTCAAAGAAATGAATATTTTAAACCACGATTAACTTCATCTCAGAGAAATCGCTCACGTTTGCCCACAACAGTGGGTAAGCAATTCTTAGAAGTAATAATTTGTTGGTGACGAGCGCCTAGGTGAAATAAGAAATATCATGTGACTCTTAGTAACGAAAGCCACTTCCAAACACATATCAATATAGAAGCCGATGGTGATCCAGCTAAAGTTATCTTCCTGTTCTTTGAAAAACAGAAAAATATTTATTAGCGAGAATGAGATCTATTTCGGTTTGTTTTTAATTGGATACGCTTCTTCTTATACTTCCATTCTTCACTTACTTTTAAGAGAAAGTGTCAGACCAATTTGTGTGACGGACTATTTTACCTCACTGAACCAAGTATTTTGTAGATATTATTTACTAAGCGATTGAACAATATGGATGTTTGGTACAACTAGAAGCTATTAAGTTTTTATTTTACGGAGTAACTTGATACTTAAATGATTATGGATTCGGGCAAACTCCAAATATGGCAGCTTTTTAAATAGAACAGGATTTCACATAATTTCTATGAAGATCATTAAGTGATTTTGAATAGTGAAATATGTAAAGGAATATTTATTTTGCAATGTACTGTAAACAACTCAATGGTGGACAAGTTGTAATAAACATTAAATTGTTTTGGAAAATGTGTATCATTATTTATTAATGCGTATATGCTATAACTGTGACGGCAGCAGATTAGAAGACAAAGAATTATCGATCGGACCAAAGACGCACAAACACGTAGAACGGCCTAGGGTTCGGATTGGTCCCGCTTCCCTGTCTAACCCAGCCAGTTGAGTCCAGAACACAAGTCTCAGCCTCGGAGATATGAATCATTATATTTCAAACATACTTTGTTTATATACCAGTCAAGCAGATCACATCGTACCATAAAATAGAAAATAACATTGTACAATATTGACCAATAGGATGATACCATTTCATGTCCAAGGATAGCGTTACACTTCACAGAATAATTTTTGGGATATTTTTCTGAATATCCCAACAGTATATACTTTGTTAAATAATCACAATCTTGTCTAAACAATTAAAACTAGTGTTTATGGAATTTATGAACGACAGGATTTAGAACTGTTAAACGTATGGAAATAAATTCAATTCTTTCATATTAGACGGTAACTGTATGCTGAAGTTTCATAAAAATATGGAAAACTCGTTCACTACCTGATCATCCATTAAAAATCGTAGTCGAAACGTAACTGGGCGACAAACCGTAAAATTAACTACAGTTCTGGTAGTATATTTTTAACTATTTACGAGTAAAGTTTTCAATCCTAACCTGTTTGTCTGAATATATGAGAAAAGTTAATTCAGCTTATATCTAACCACAGTAGTTTTTTATTCAGTGCTAAAATGTTAAGTATGTAAGTAAAAACAAACCTGATAGTTTTATAATTCTAATAGAAAAGACTTGACTAGATTAGCTTACTTGACAGAGTTTTCGAAAACTGGGCATCCCGACACCATCAAATGATCCAATTTGGACAAATGCAGTAATTGATTAACAAAATTCCAATTTGTGAATAAGTTGTTCTTTAACCCAAGAGTGTTGAGGTTTCGAAACAGATGCGAAGTATCTTTATCGTGTACATGTATTTGGGAGATGTGCTCAGAATGATCATTTAGATTTGGAATGTCTGCTATCTCGTTATAATTTAACAACAGGCTGTTCAGATATTTGGAGGCTCCAACAAGGGCGAATAACTGATGAGCGGACGTTAGATTTATGTGAGTTAAGTCTAATTCAGTCAACTTTTGGAAAACTTTAATAGCATTTTCTTCCCAGTCAATTGGAGGATTGCCCAACTAAAATGTAATCACACATTTCATAAACACACCATGACTGGATGTTGTTTAGTTTAAAGAAACACAAAAGAAAGCCGTATATGTTAATACTTTAGAGCAACAAAGTGGAGGATCTCAAAGACTTTTTTATCAGGGTTTGTGACCACACTTATAGGGTAACAAAGTACTCAATACCGACTTTATTTTATTTTCAAGTCAATGAAGCTTAATGCTTGTTTTCATATTGTACATTAAAGTAGACGGTTTATAAGTGGTTATTTTAGCACGTTACCTAGATGTAGATGCAGCGAATATAAAAACAAATCTGACAATTACTTTTTATGATCATTTGCAGGTTATTAACTTACAACTGCTTCTTAAGACTTAAATTTACATCAAGACATCAAAGTTGTTCAAAGTCTTCTAGTAATGTAGGAATTTCTTTACCATAATTTACACATGTATTAGACTGGGAGATGGTAACGGTCCTTATCGAAATACAGAACCCGGAAGCGAAATATTACAATTTTACTGGAATTTATGTGATTCATTATTGATATTTTTACTATTCGAGGTATATTATGGAATTATTTTATTTGTTGCAAAATCTTATGTTGACGATCAGGTCAGTGGTTGAAATTACATAAGCAGGTGAACTTTCGAAAATACACTTATAAATAAGTTAACATGAAATCATAAGGCTTTGTCAGCAATATAGAAATCAGTGAGACCACACAAAAATGAAATATTAGGTGAAGTCGAATCTTAGGAATTTCTGAAAGTTGAATGACGAGTGACGTAACAAAAAGTCGTTAGGATTTGATCAAATTAGAAATTAGAACCCTTAAGTCACTCTAGAAGCTATCTTTAAAACAGACTACAGAGACAAAAGTTGTTAAGTTGAATAGTCTGTCTAAGTACACATTGTTGAAGGGATTCAATACTTGAGGTCAAATGAACAATATATATTACAATTAATTACTTGAATAAGTAAAGCACAAGGAAAACATTTACTTACATTATTGTAAGCTAGAGATAACGACTGTAAAGATGGCATCCAACATAATATTCTCCTAATACTTTTCCAATTTAGGAGTGAGCATTTGACTAAAGTAAGTTGCGACAACTGGGGAAAAGCGTTCGAACACAACCGTTCACTTAGGATAGGGTCCGAGTATATGTCATATAAAAGTCTAGATTCCAGACATTCATTTTCTTTTTGTTTATCATGCACTTCTTTTGGAGAAACAGGTAAACGAATGCGGTTGTTACTGACATTCAAGGATTTTAACCACGGAATTTGAATACAAATCTAATAAGATATATAAACATAGTTAACTTTTGTGGAGTAAAGAATGAACAAAGTGCTAATAAAAATCAAAACACACCTCAGCAATTTCTGTCCACTTTGATAACAGACAATTGCTCATTTCCAGATTGCATAAACTGGATAAAAACTGGTCGAGACAGCCTCCAGATGATGGCCAAAGTGGTGAGTATTCAGGTTGTCGATCAGGGAAAAAGTCACTTTTTCCATATAGTGCACGATATACGGGCACGGAAGACAAACTAACACTATTTAATCGGTTGAGACAACTTTTGGCTGCATCTGCTCCACATAATTCGTCATGAGAAGTCGATTGATGGCAAGTCCCAGGATTAGTGTAAAGTTCGATTCGAAATGTGTCTTTTGGGTATCCGTGAGTACCAAAGTATTCAGCGTCCTCCGCAGTACTACCAAGGTAACTGTTTAGATGACCAAGTTGGGTGCATTCATGAACGAGGATATTTTGAGAACTACCTGTGAGCTTTTCCCGTGATCGCAAAGAAGTCTGGATTTCCAGTTGACAAGTTGTGCAGACGGCATATCTATATACGAGAGCTTCCTCTAGACTGGTACCCAATGACACCTTTGAAGGCCTAAAAACATGATTGGATAGGATAAACGGAGTTTATCAAGTTGAAATTAAGACATGAAGTAGAACGAAATAAGTTATAACATGACTGAATACGGAAAATAACAAAAAATTGGCATGAACTGAAGTCATTTTCATGATTTATAAAGAAGCGAAATGTTATTATCTTTACCCTATCAGGGATTATAATCTTCTCCAAATGTTCAAACCGAAAGTATGATTATATCCCTAGTTCACTATACAAATACTCATACACCTAGATTAAAGATCAAAAAGTAAACTATAAAAGACTGCGAGATAAAAAAAACCTGGGAGGAATTAATAGCACAAAATCGATGATATAATGCGGATATTATTCAATTATACAAGTAGTCGATATTTAACTAGTAAGGTGTATGACTGAAATGCAGAAGTTACTTCGGTTTTGATAATGGGAAAGGTTAGGCATCAGACCTATGACACAAAAAATTAGTGAAACCAGAAAGATTATAAGGAATTCAGAAGCTTAAAATTAGGAGGAAAACGGCTAATGGGTGTGCCTGTGCCATTGCAAACTATTTCGAACCATAGCATTAAAAAACTAACAACTGGTTCAGATACTCACACAAACCCCAACCAGGTATTCCACACCTATTAACATGGTTCAGTTCAATTGTCAATGACTCCATGAACTCATGCCATGTTTTGGTTTGGCCGCCCCTGGCTCTCTTCCAGCCTACTCCTACACCACAACATCGCCAGTCGAGACAGACAGTGGTTGGGAATACATAACCCATGTCTCAACCAGCTCAGTTGATGAAAATTTAATACCTCACCAATCGATTTACCGTCCCTACCTAGTACCCCATTCCCAACCCAGGCATGGCTTACCCTGTGGTCTCAAAATACACGGGCAGTGCTTGGAAGATACCTATAACCGAACAATAGCAACTTGAGAATATCCCCTATTTTTAGACGCCACGTTTCACATCCATAATGTAGAATAGAGCAAACTGTTGCACAGTAAACTCGTCCTTTGATTGACAGGCGGATATTTTGCCTGCACCAAAAGTGACGAGAGTTGGTAAAAGTCAGTCTAGCTTCCTAAATCTGTGCCAAGACGTCGTCAGCCACCAGACTATCAGGACTGATGAAATACCCAAGATAGGTAAAGCGACTGGTGTATTCAACTACGTCACTCCCTACCTTAAATTCAGGAGCTGATGTACACCAATCCTAAAGCAACATTTTGGAGAATCACAACCTAAACATGAATACATTGTTGCTTAAGGCGTTTGGGAGACTCTGTATTTTGTCAGTGCTTCCATCAAACAGAACAGTATCGTATGCGTATTCTAAGTCTGCAGGTAAATATTCTGGTAGTTCGGTCGCTGAAATGCATATGATGAAAGTGATATTTCTAGAATCATATCCATTATAAAATTGAGTTTGATCGTACTAACCTTCTTAAAAAATAACATCGATCATGGACAACTGGTATGATATGTCGAGAATTCTTTATGACAACTTCAACCAAGACGATTTACAGAGTTATCCATTCGGAAGAGTCAGCTACAACACAGGACCAGGCACGTATGTGCATCGGTCCAAGTTGCCACACATCATTAGCACAACAAGATGAACAACAAATTCATAAAAGCAGTCGATTCAATGGTAATAATATATAAAAAAGATTGTGTTTAAGGAATACAGTACAGGAAGAAAGAATTAGTTCGTAGAAAGAAAGGTATAAAGCGATTTTAATCTCACGGTCACGCGGACCCCAACCAAATAGTCTGCATCTACCATCACGACTCAGACTAGAATTTAGTGACTTTATGGACTGATGCAACGTTTCGATTTGGCCGCCCTCAAGTTTCTTCTAACCGTCTCCAACACTAGTCAGCATTGAGCGTCGTGGTAATCGATGTTTAGGCATACGTAACACGATTAAACCATTTCAGACGATGAAGATTCACAATCTCGCCAACTCATTTACGACCACTCCCTAATACCCTTCGTCCAACCACATTACTACTTACCCAGTGATTTCAGCAGATTTCATAGGTAGAGATTATAGGTCAGTGAAACAAAAGTTAGACACTTAAAACTAACGCCAATATTCTGTGCATTTACACCGAAGTACCCAACATAAACTTCTGACCCCATTCGCACTAAATATTTTTTTATTAGTTACGTTTGGACTCTGCCTTAACTTCAGCACTTTTTATGACAGATTGCTTTGAATTCATAGTTTTTCGCTTTTTTGACTGCCGTTTAAGGCAATAGATTTCTTTCTATTGATAAACATTATCACTCACCTCACAAATGAACCGGAAGTTGGGCATTTAGCCTGAAAGTACCGGACACCATCGTAAGTTCCATCATGTCTGCCACGCGATTGGTCATCCCAATCAACTCCAAGCCAAGACCCATTCGATCTCGGCAACTCACCGACATAACAGATAGTCCCGAAGTTTTTTTCATGTACTATTCGCCTTCCAATGATCGACTCATTAACTTCGGTTATCTTTCCGCATTCCGTTCCAAGGTGAACGTCTTTGATAGGACTGTGGTTATGGGCATTACTGGTAGTTTTCCTGTATATTTTTAGAAATAAAAATCATTGCAAGTATGCAAAAAACCCACATCGTAACGTACTACTTAAAAGTGTTCATTGTATGTAGCAAAACAAGTGTACAGAAACCAAAAAAGTCTAATATAAAAATACGAGAAAGAACAAATTTGGTATCTGAGACAGTTTAAAACTTGTGATTATCGTTTTCGAAATCAATTGATATGTTTTCTCACTTTTGTTTTCAGAAATAAATATCGTTGGAAGTGTGGCTTGCATTGGAGCTCAGGTACCAGTGACAGTTCATCTCTCCTGTAGGGTGCTGACCATTATATAAGAAAGATGGAATCCCACCCTGTGCTTATTGGATCGCCATATTTTAAACAATCTACGATTTCTTTGGAGGTTTTTAACGCAAAAATAAGCAAGCAGATAACATTCAAATCATTACTAAAGTTACTGAGAGCCAATGAAAGTTCGCTTCGCTTTTTACGACGACATACAGAATTGAAGTTAGAGCGTTTAAATGATTCGTCGTAAAATAGTTTGAGAAGACCCGTCATTCCCTTGGTAACCATGAATTAAGCATTCTGTAGCGGTAAATAGACTTCTGAAATATATGATTCGGTATGTATTCGGTATTGATGATGACCGATTCAGTTTCATTGGGTGCATTCTAGATAAATGTTCTTGGTCAACTATCTGCTTCACAAAGCCACTGGTTATGCCGCGCTGCTCATCAGATTAGAAACGTCTCAGAGTGTCGACCCTTTTCCAAACATACTTTCGGAACAATTTATTCCTCAATTCTGGTCTGACTGACTGTGGCATCCCTGGTCGGAAAAACGTTAAACATGTGTGGATTGCAAGATCTAAACCGTATATTGATCAAAACGCATAGAATTTTGATGAAGTTGCCAAAATACTTGAAAACGTGCAGCACCAGTTGCTTTGAAATTGAGTATTAACTCGTAGATCTTCCTAACTTTAGAACTATGGAAATGGTGTTCCATTGGTGATATACTGGTGATTTGTTACTCTAAATGGAGCATAGACCAGTATTCTTCAAGAGATTAGCATATACTTTTCAGACTTAATCTCGGAATACCAACTTGGGAACTGTCGTACTAATTTGTTCAAATAAACTTGAAGATTGATATAGTCAGCCCCACTATTCAGACTGATATTGCCTGAAATCAGAATTGCCAATGACTTAAACAGTCTCCGTAATCCATTGACGTACATGATAAATAGTAGAAGAAATGACGACATGTCTCGTTGCACTGGAAGATTAACTGACTTTTGATATTTCAGCCACATGGCATTCTATGAAGATGATACGGGTATTCAGTGTTTGACAACGCTTTTACCAGCAACACCTTTTAATATAAATTGTACCCACCGAGAGAAATCAAAAGACAGAATAGAGGAGATCCGAAGAGTGTATTTGGCGATCACCAATATATTGGGATTCTCTGATCTAATCTGGCTAGCGATTGCGATAGATGTTGAGCACAGCGTTACCACACATGATCTGATACTATGGATGACCGAGCGCCTTCAGCTAATTGAGTCCACTAAAACATATGGTCAGCATCCAACGTCGAAAACTTACAGAGCTATTTATTTTGAGGATTTATTTACCGCTACATCCATATTCTTTCTAGCATTTTGTTATTATTATTCACACAGTGCTTATAATTTTGATAGCATTTAGCATGCTTTATACATACTAATCATTTCTGAAATATGTACTGAATATTTCGTTAACTTTATATTTACGTCATTATCCCCACTCGTAAAATGTGTATTTGGGACACGGGTTGAGCACGTATTTAAATTGGGAAACTTGTAGATCACCAACGTGGATGATCTGTCGAATGCTTGGGGCCTACTCCAGTTAGACGGGAATGGCGTGACGAACCAGCTAAGTTCGAAGTCATACCTCGAGTTCAGCACTTAACACGGACTACACTTTTGTCGCCCAGATTAAGAGAAAAGCCACAGATCTTCAGCATGAGTTATTGTCAACAACCCTTAAACTACGCATCAAATAGATGGGAATATGTAAGGAGACCTTACTATGTGATACATCTACAGGTAGGGATCGTTCAATCGTGCCAAAAGATTATCGACACAACGTCTTCAATGTGTTGCGCAAGCCTTCTCATCCAGGTATTCGTGCAACCATCAAGCATATAGCAGAACGGTTTTGTTGTCCTGGTATGAATAAAGATGATTAGACACAACAAATGTCCCTTAGGCTCTTTCAAATCTCCAGACACTAATTTCGTCCATGTTCATCTGGATTTGGTAAGACCTTTACTAGCTTCAAATAGATACTCTTATCTTTTAACCTGCGTATACCATTTACCTCGATGGATAGAAGCAGTACCTATCAAGGACATCACTGCTGAAACAGTGGCCAGCGCCTTCGTCGAACAATGGGTAGCGAACTTCGGCTTCCTTAGAACCATCACTGCAGATGGCAGATACCAGTTCGAATCTGAACTTTTACGTTGTCCGACCACACTATTAGGAATCACTTGCTTCCGAACCACTAAAAGCTTCACTGTCAGCTGCAAACATTTCTCGGTCAACCGGCACCCTTCCACTCGTCTTACAAGGTATTCGCAATGCAGTGAAAGCTGATATTGGATACACTGCAGCTCGACTCATATATGGAACGACACTACGACTTCCAGGAGAATTCGTTGGTCCTTCATCTTCTCCAGTTAACATGTATCTAACCTCTTGAACGAACAGGCTTACAAACGCAAAGCGTTCAGTTAAACCTGTTTCCACTCGAGCTCAATCAACCGATGTTTTCGTTCAACCTGACTAACGATATAGTACACATGTCTACGTACGTCGAGACTCGAATCTGCGACATTTCGAATCATCATACGAAGGACCTTTTAAAGTTGTTCAACGCGAACCTAAGCACTATGTGATCGATAAGAAGAGAACCAACGATGGCATCAGCATCGATCGCCTCAAACGAGCGTATTTAGAAGGAAATCTTATCCACGTTTATTTTCCTTCAGTACAATCGAACGACACGGCTCCTGCACTGATAATACTTCAACCGACAGTCAACACACACGATGATACTTTGGCAGTACCAGAAAATAAACTTAAAACAACACGTTCTGGAAGAAGAGTAAGATTTGCAGAACATTTGAACGATTATCGCACGTAAGATACTAGTTGACATTTTACATTGTCTCGATTTTCCTTTGTACTATTAATTAATAATTAAAAGAACAAACAATTTTAATTAGCTTATATATTTGTATTTCCAAAAAAACAAAAAGCATTATAAGAATCCCTATTTTATACGCTATTACGTGTGAGTTAGTTTGATTTCCTTTTTTCGGCCACTTTGTTTTTATGCGCTTACATATGTATTTCGACATGTTGTCACATTTTTTTTTTCCAAGACGGCTGGAAAAGACAATAAAAAGGACGATGAAATTCACGGGCAATCGAAATTTTCATTTTTTACCATATCATACTTCATGGTCCCTTATAGTAAGGAAAGGCAATTAGACGCCGCCGAGCCCAGTAAGCTATCAAGTGTTTACCAACAATAAACTCGTCGGGTTTCAACTTCTGGCTGGCCATGTCTTAGGGTCTTCACTACCACACAAGAAGGGGAGTGATCTGTAGCGGTAAACAAATCTCTAAAATAAACTGATCACATTATTTTTAATGGTCTCACTTATTTGAAGGCGCTGTCATGCATCCGAACCAGATCACGAGTGGGAACGCCGTGCTCAACGTTCCCTGCAATCGCTAGCCAGATTAGATCAGACGATCCTCGATCTATTGATAGCCTATCAAATATATCTTCCAATCTCCTCGCTTCTGTTTTTTTATTTTACTTGGTGAGTACGACCCATATTAGGTGTTACTTTTTAAAGCGATGTCAAACTCCGAATACCTGTGGCATCCTCAACCCAAATATGCTAAAATGTTTACTTCAAAATTAATATGCTCTAAGTCAGGTAGAAATTGCAACCATGCAGTAGGATGTGTGGCACAATTAAAAAATGTACAGACGTTATAGAAATAACCAGCAAAACAAAGCTACTACCGAAGCCATTCATAGCTGCCCCTCCCCTGCCTGACCGTTGTTGCTACCTTGACGTGGTGGTTGGGCTTGCCTAACGTGATGAAGCAACCGAGCTATACTGGCTGGAACAACCGTTCCTCAAGGTCCTACCATGTCAGACAGGTCGGTTGAAGAGCGGTAAGACTAAAAGCAACAAACCTAAGGTCCGAAGGCGAAGTCGTACTGCTGACTGTACAGAGGTGTGACAGCAGTAAGGTGTTTCCTTCAGACAACCAGCATGACAGCGATGCTGCCTTCCCACAAGGAGGGGTGGGGTTAGAAAAGGTCGACCCTAAAAATGCACACCTCACCTTACCTCACGGATTTCCGTCTCCGGCGGTAAGGCTCTTTGAAGAACGGAGCTAACACCTCAAAAACCTTCCACAAAAAGGCCGTGCGCGACCGGCCTCAAGCAGTTGATCCTTGGGCACTGCGGTCACGCTTTCAGGTCGCTGAGACCGCCCCTAATCCAATTTCCTTTTCAGGTACCTCCAGAAGAACCCTTCCACGGTGTGGGCAACCGGGAAGTGATAACCGCCCTCATACCTCTAACAGCACCCAAGACCACTGTATTCATAATCAACCTTCCTCTTCAATTCCTATTATTCCTCCTACATCGACTTTCAACCCTAAACTTCCTCCTTCGGCTTCTTCCTCAAGTGTCACCATAGCCAACGATTCTAGTGCTCAAAACTCTGTCCCAGGTCTACTGAAACCTCGCTCTAAACTACACATTGGAGCTTTCAACGTACGCACCCTATGTCAAATCGGTCAACAGGCTTCCTTGGCTAAAACCCTAGAGTCTCTTTCCATCGATGTATGCTGTGTCTCCGAAACACGCATACAGGATTCCAGTGTGATCATTCACTTGACCTCACCTCGGGAAAACGGAGAGCCAACGAGATGCACCCTACGTGTATCTGGTGACCCGATGGCCAGTTCTCGTGGACTGGCAGGTGTAGGCATAGCACTAAGCATGAGGGCGGAACAAGCACTGCTAGAGTGGATCCCCATCAACAGTCGTCTATGTGCTGTTCGGCTAAACGGCTCCGTAAGAACTCGGAAGGATAGGGACACACGTCGTTGCCTTTTTGTCGTTTCTGCCTACGCTCCCACTGACTGCAGCTCCGATGAAGTGAAGGATGAATTTTACAGAAAGCTTTCTGAACTTCTTCAGAAAGCTAAACGCTCAGACATAGTACTCGTAGGGGGTGACTTTAATGCTCAGATAGGTAGCTTAAACCAAACAGAAAGGCATTTAGGTGGATATTTTAGCATTCCGGCACAGCGAACAGATAATGATGATCGTCTGCTGCAACTGTGCTCAGACAATCGCTTATTTTTAGCAAACACAAATTTTAAGCATAAGGAAAGACATCGTCTAACATGGCGACCCCCTACACCAAACCAACGATGGACTCAAATAGACCATATTGCCATCAGTCATCGTTGGAGAGGGTCGGTAGAAGATTGTCGCTCATTCTGGAGTACCTGCTTGAACTCCGACCACGCCCTAATACGGGCACGCATCTGCTTGCGCCTCACCGGACGCAAAAAAGCCACATTAAAAAGACCAATTAGAACTGAATTGAGTAACGAGAAAACCAAAAATAGGTTCCAAGAACAACTGAGTTCACACTTAGGTAGTTCTGAAGACGAGGCTGACCCAGATGTTGCTTGGAAAGACATACAAGCAGCTGTGGAAGCAGCAGTGACATCTATTAGCAACTTAAACCACAGAGTTTCAAAGGACCAGTGGATTTCTTCAAAGTCTATCACACTGATGGATTCTCGCAAACTTGTCCCATCAGGTTCCGAACATGATGAAGAGCGACAACAAATCAAATCTAGGTTAAGAAAAAGTCTAAGAAACGACCGTGAGCAGTGGTGGGCAACGAAAGCAAAAGAGATGGAAAAGGCGGCGACTATAGGGAACACAAGACAGCTTTACAGACTAATAAAAGAAACTGGAATTAATAAGTCAAGTGTAAGTGAGATTATATCGGAAAAAGACGATGCACTCATCTGCTCCCAGTCCAGGCGTTTAGAACGATGGGCTGAACATTTCAGAGAACAGTTCAGCTGGCCTTCAGCTACTCTACAACTACCCTCCATTCCCAGACAGCGTGAATGGAACATTGAAGTAGGTCCCCCAACTCTTGCTGAAGTTCAAAAGGCTATAGATAATCTGAAACGAGGAAGGGCTGCTGGTCCAGATGGACTGGCTCCAGAAGTCTATAAGGATGGTGGTCCAGTTTTAGCGGTTAGGTTGACTAATATTTTAGCTAAGATCTGGGAGTTAGACGTTATTCCATCTGACTGGTCACAATCACTTATCGTCCCAATATATAAGAAAGGGTCAAAATCATCCTGTGACAACCACAGAGGGATTAGTTTAACTAATATAATATCTAAAATACTAGCCTCAATAATAATCAGACGCCTAACTAAGACTCGTGAACTGCAAACACGAGAAAATCAAGCTGGCTTCAGACCTGGTCGTGGCTGCATCGACCACATATTCACCATTCGTCAGGTTCTAGAACACAGGCATACTTATCGGCGTCCGACGATGGTGGTCTTTCTTGACTTAAAAGCAGCATTTGACTCTGTAGACCGCGAGATTCTGTGGCAGTGTCTGTCATTGAAAGGCGTACCCCAGAAGTACATAAACCTTGTAAAGGCTCTTTACTCGAACACTACTAGTCGAGTGAGAGCTTATGGCGAACTGTCATCTAGTTTTGCAACCTCAAGTGGTGTCCGTCAAGGATGTCCACTTTCCCCATTTTTGTTTAACTTCATCATAGATCTACTGATGGAAATAACTTTCTCGTCGACTGAGTTCTCGGGTATTGATCTCCTTCCAGGAGGTCCACTTATCGACTTAGAATACGCAGATGACATAGTCCTGTTTGGTGAAGACGCTGACAAAATGCAGAATCTTCTGGTAGCACTGAGCAACAATGCCAGGATGTTTGGAATGCGCTTCTCTCCCTCTAAATGCAAGTTGTTGCTTCAGGATTGGTCTGCGTTAACACCTGAACTAAGGATAGGGAGTGAAGTAGTCGAACGCGTTGACAACTTCACTTATCTTGGAAGTCTGATCAGCCCTAATGGGTTGGTATCGGACGAAATCTCAGCACGGATTCGAAAAGCTCGTTTGGCTTTTGCCAGCTTACGTCACCTATGGCGAAGGCGAGATATCCGTCTATCAATAAAAGGACGAGTATACTGCGCGGCAGTCCGTTCTGTTTTAATTTACGGCAGCGAAACATGGCCATTAAGAGTAGAAGACACTCGTAAGCTATTAGTATTTGACCACAGATGCCTAAGAAATATTGCTGGCGTCTGCTGGGATAACCGGGTAAGTAATAGTGAGGTTAGACGCAGGGTATTAGGAAAGGATGGTAAATCAGTTGATGAGGTTATGAATCTTCATCGACTGAGATGGTTGGGCCACGTGTTACGTATGCCTGAACACCGATTACCACGACGTGCAATGCTATCCGGTATTGGAAATGGTTGGAAGAAAGTTAGGGGCGGCCAAACCAAAACGTGGCATCAGTGCTTGAAGTCACTAACTTCTAGTCTGAGCCATGTTGGTAGATGCAGACTACTTGGTTGGGGTCCGCGTGACTATCGTAACCAATGGTTGGAGACTCTTGGTGACATGGCTCAGAATCGATCACAATGGCGTCGGTGTATACACTCCCTGTCTTCCCTTAAACTATGAGATTAAAATCGCTTCATATCTTTCTTTCTACGAACCAATTCTTTCTGCTTGTACTATATCTCTATATGCAATCTTTCTCATATATTACCACCTTTCACCTAACCACTGTTATGAATCTGGTGTTCATCTTGTTGTGTTGATGCGGTATGGCAACCTGGACCGATGCACATATGTGCCTGGTCCTACGTTGTAGCTGACTGACTGACTGCCCCTCCCCTGACTGTAATAAGACATACAAAATTCTGGACTGGCTTAATAAACATATTCATTCTTATCATCCACAACACAATCTACCTAAAACTGAAACCGGAGTAAGTAAAAATAACTCCCTAAACAAATATCCGTTTACTGGCTGTAATAAGTGCCTACCGACTAAGAACGATATAATCAATCACTGCTATGTAGTACACAGGTGATCAGCAATGACTGGACAGGAAGTAAAATCAAAGACAACAGCTAAATGGTAGTCTTGTCTATCTATTCTAGTTGGAGCGTAAATCCACAACAAGTAATTAGTGAAGTAAGACAAATCAGATAAAGATCCAGTAGCTTTTAAGACAAAGTAACACCGTCCTTTTGTAAGACATTTGTAACCTACTATCTAAATTAACTAGCAAACATTAAGCTTGACTTCCGAGTTCCTACGTGCAAAATGTACATCAAGAATGTCGAAGAGTAATGTTGTTGACCTTCAATATCATTAAAAACAAAAGTCATGGTTTATGCATCGATAACATGAAGTATTTTTAGGCCTGTGAACTCGTGATTATTATTTACCAAGTGAAGTGTTCCGATCTGAAAATAATGAAAATGACTAATGTTCATATAAATTCAACGTCATTTACAAAATAAGCACGTTTAATTCAAATCAGGAATTCTTAAGACACAGGATATGAACAGAAATGAAGTCCAATGTTTTATTAAAGCGAGGATGTTAAATAATTTAAAGAACTTTCGGATACTCAGGATGCTTCTTCAGGAATTCCGTTAGTTTTCTGGGATAATCCGTCATAACACCTGAAGCTCCAAGTTCGAAAGCTTTCTGCATATCCTCTTCATTGTTACACACCCAGAAGAATACCTTGTAGAGAAAATATCATTAAGAAAATTAATAGACAGAACTTTTCAACAAGTAATACGGAATATACGGGTGTTTCAAGTATATCATAAGTATGATGAATAACAAATAGTTTCCAAGTCATTTTTTCTAGTAAAAAAATACAGCCAAAACACTAGTTTTAAAAAATGTAATTTCGGGAAGTAAACAAACGAATTCGATACTGCTCAAACATTCGCTTACTATTGAAAACCTTACAGGAAAAAATAAGGCTTAGTCAAGCTTCATTTTACTTTGTAATGTGTTAATGACTAATTACTTTGAAAGTTAAACGGTCACTCTATAAGTGTTGCACTTTCAAGATTATTCAGCTGACATGGAAAAATTAGACAGTTCATCAAAACTGTTGACAAGACTAGATTGCTCAGGTGACATTTTAGTTATGTGAATGCTGAACAGAAATAGGTTGTCGAATTATAATCCTATGAGTATAAATTTAAACGATGAAATAATCTTATAAGTTCGAAAGAAAAAACTAAATCTCAGTTTAGTAACAAGCCTATAACGATTTTCATTTTACGAAATATAATGGCGCGGAAGTTGAAAATTAAGCACAATTCTAATGACATCTTACACGGGTGCTTTGGATATTGTTTTTTCGAAAATTTCAAATAATAATGATTTCAGAAATGCATCGAGGATTATTAGTAGTTTCATTTACTGACCTAGACTCGCAAAGGCAATATGCACCTACTGGGTTCGTAAATCACGTAGTACATAGAATTTATACACAACTTATTCTTGTTCTTAGTGAAATTCTTCATGTGGCTTTATCTGAAGTGTGATGTGTGCATCTTATATCGACATAAGAAGTATATAACACTATCTAGGAGTCAGTCAGTCAGCTACAACACAGGACCAGGCACGTATGTGCATCGGTCCAAGTTGCCACAATTCATTAGCACAACAAGGTGAACAACAAATTCATAGAAGCAGTTAATTTAATGGTAATAATATATAAGAAAAAGATTGTGTATAAGGAATACAGTACAGGAAGAAAGAATTAGTTTGTAGAAAGAAAGATATAAAGTGATTTAAATCTCACGGTTTAAAGGAAGACAAGGAATGTATACACCCACGCCATTGTGATCGATTCTGAATCATGTCACTCAGAGTCTCCAACCATTGGTTATGATAGTCACGCGGACCCTCACCAAATAGTCTGCATCTACCATCATGACACAGACTAGAATTTAGTGACTTTATGGACTGATGCCACATTTCGATTCGGACGCCCTCAACTAGTAGCTCATGAGTATCTTCTACTCTTAATGGTCACCTTTCGCAGCCGTAATGTAGAATTGAACGAACTGCTGCGCAGTATATTCGCCCCCTAATTGGTAGACGGATATTCTGGCTACATCATTTGTGTCGTCAGTTGGCAAAAGCTAAACGAGCTTTAAAATATAAAATGAAAATAATAAAGTCTTATGTTGATTACGAAATAAACAACGACTGCCAAAAGTAAACAGAGGTCGGTCGAAGTTATAGAATTATGAAAATGTTACAAATTAACGATACATATCACATATTGGTGCTAAATAGTGCTTAATCCACATGACATTCACTATAGTAAATGTATTTGTTGGCTATTAAAAAATATATACAGTGAACGTCTGACCCAACAAATTTGTCATAGTTAATAGGTAAACACATAATCTAACTCTACTGTAAAAAATCAACTTAAAACGAATAAGTTTACGAATTTATATTGAAAAAAAAGTTTTATTCTTTATTTCGTAATCGTAGGTCCGATGCCTAATTTTTTACATTATTACTACCTCTTACTTATTTACGCCTGTTACCCCTCGTGGAAGAGCATAGACTACCAACCACGATTGTCCAAACGACCTTGTTCTGGGCTCTCCTTTCCGGTTGTTTCTGAGTGTTATTCGTTCCTTTAGTGTCTGCCTCCGATTTCCGACGCAATATGTTCCTTGGTCTTCCTCTTCTCCTTTTGCTTTTAGGATTTCAAGTTAGGACTTGCTTCGTAATGTACTATGTTGACTTTCGCAGTGTCCTATCCACCTTCATCGTCTTTTCCTCTTAAACTGGAAGCTGTTTTGTTCTCTGCCACAGTAGGCTGTTGCTGATGTTATCCGAGCAACGGGCAGTGAGTATCTTACACAGATAATTCTATTCAAATTGTTGTACCCTTTCGATGGTGGCTGCAGTATTTCTCTAAGTTTCAGCTCCGCACAGTAGAACCGTCTTGACGTTCGTATTGAAGATTCTGATCTTGGTGTTGGCTCTTCAATCGCAGGAATCATGCCCTTACTTTGCCAATCCTGGGCTGTGTGTTTTCATCAGATCCTCCTTGTCCATCGATAATGCTGCCCAGGTACGTGAAACTTTCCACCTCTTCCAGAGCTTCTTCATCAAGCGCGATTGAGTTGGTGTTCTTTGTGTTGAGGATCTTGCCTTTTCTCGCGTGCATGTTGAAGCCTACTGATGCAGAAGCTGCTTCTACACTAGTTGTCTTCATTTGCATTTGTTAGTGTGCATGGGATAGAAGGGTAAGGTTATCTGCGAAGTCCAAATCGTCTAACTGCATCCAACCCGTCCATTGTATTCTGTGCTTTCCGTTAGGTGTGGAGGTGGTCTTCATAACCCAACTAACTACCAGCAGAGAAAGAAGGAGACTAGATAGCCTTGTCTGACTTTGGTCCTCACTAGGAAAGCATCTGTCGGCTGCTTTCCGTGCACGACTTTGCACTGTGGTCTGTCGTATGAATTCCGGATGATGTTGAAGATTCTCTCAAATACAGTATAGTGTTGAATAAGTTTCCATAAGGTCCTCCTATCCACACTGTCGAATGCCTTCTCATAGTCAATGAAGTTGATGTACAGTGGCGAGTTCCATTCAATCGGCTGTTCAACGATGATCGAGTATAAAAAAATAGTAAATACGTTTACCGGAAAATGATTTTTAATCATATCAATCAAATGTTCGCGTAATCACAAATTTTTATTAAATGTAAGCATACTTAAACACAACACTATCAAACAAGGAATCCTAATTTTATATCCTGTCATTGAAATATTTGTATGGAAACTATTTTCACAATAGTAAAAATTATCAAGAATAAGTCGACAAAACGGAACATATTTATACAAGACAGGGTCACAACAATTAATTTTTCAAACACTTAAATAATTTACTCTTATACTTAATATCAGCACTGCCTACTTGGTGATTGCAATTTAATTTAGGAAATAATCCGAAAGCATTAACTGTTCCCCATTCGAATCATTGTTTAACATTATTATAATGGGAGAAGGTCAGATATTCGGTTTCTCGTACGAATTCGGAAACTTCATCTGAGCTTCAGATAACACAAGATAATATGAAGGATTCTAATACTTAAATAACAACAATGTTACTCAAAATTGATGTAGTTTCTTAAATTATTTCATTTGAATTCATATATTCAGGTATGTTAGGTATGCAGAGGAACATGCCAATAATTATCGTGTCAAGTCGAATAGTGTCCTTGGACGTTAAATGTATATTTCCTATTGGTCGATATTTACTTGACTTTTTTAATATTGTGTAAATGTTGTTTTCTATTTTATGGTACGATGTGGTCTGCTTGATTAGTATATAAACAGTATGTTTGAAATATAATGATTCATACCTCAGAGGCTGTGACTTGCGTTCTGGACTCAACTGGCTGGGACAGACAGCGAAGCAGAGCCGAATGGGACTCTAGGTCGTTCGTACGTGTTTACGTGTCACTGAATCGATCGATATAAACGCTGCTTATCACAAACCTGCAGTCACCTGTTACAACAAGGTGGTAGGTCGTTATCTCATAGACTAAAGAAGATCATAACGAGCTTTTAGGGTTTAAAATACAGAAGTGAAACATGAAACGTTGGTTCAATTAATTTTAGGTGTAGAGAATATCTGATTTATTGATATACATGGTGCTAACATTCATATTATTAAGGTGCGCTTAGAAACTGGATTATTGATGCATCTACCGTATATTTTCCTCTCAATATTGAATTTCAGTACTTCTGTATACATTCCTTTCCATTTTATCTTTTCAACGTTTGGTTTTTCTTCGAATTGTTATTGCTACTAGATTATTTAGGTCTAATTGTTAATTTAATTTCATACGGTTAGTTCCCTTTATGTTTATTTTGTCATGCTAATGTGGTATGGCAACTTAGGTCAACGTACATTTGTACCAGTCTCTATATTGATGATGTTTGTTTATTTTAATAATATTGTGTAAATACTTTACATTTAAATAGTGTATTTTGCAATTACTGGTTTGAAGATATACATTAGTTCAGCTTATTAAATATTTACCAGTAGTAGTAGAGATATAGATTATTAGTTAAATAATCCAACTTTCAACAATCAACGCACAAGTTAAAAACCTCAGCTTCAACTTCCGATTTAGGTAGCTGGGTAATATCAGTAGCTTTCAGATAGCTAAACTGTGACTCAAAGCCAGATATATTAACCTGCTTGTACTTGATAGACGAATCAAGTTTATAGAAGTTTGGTGTAAAATAATATCAGTCAGTCAGTAACAACGTGAGATTTCGTACGTACGTACATCAGTTCGAGTTGCCATACCATACCACATTAACAAAGATGCAGTTGTCGATTCGAATTCCGTAATGGTAGAGGTGGTAAGAGTATAAGCAGTAATTGGAAACATTAGGATTTGAAAATGTTATTCAAGGAGTATAATACAGTGAAATAAATTTGGAAAGAGGAAAAAAGGAACATGAAGAATTAAGATTAGAATTTGAGAGAACACAAAGAGCGGATGCACCTGCGCCATTGCAAACGATTACAATATGAGGATATGCCGAGAACTTCAGTAAGTGTATACATAAAACGCATTCCGATTTTTTTTTTAATGTACACAATTAGTTTTTATAATAATCAGTAGATAGTTTTATTGAAATTTGCTTAGCATTGATTGGAGTAAAAGTTCTGTTATTCAAGATACAAAACGGGATAATCGTTTCTACCATAAGTCATCTATGATATGAAAAATTGGTAATTAGTTTTCCTTTAGACAGGAAAACTATAATGACAGTCGTGGGTAGTAAAATTTGAAAACAGTTAAAAATTAATAGTGATCCCATTACCCCTGATGAATTTGTATACAAAATGAAATAAAAAAGGTATTATTTGCTTGTATCTTCTCATTGTTGTTCAGGACTGTAATTGATCAGTCTCTTGTTGGCATATATGCACCCTGTGCGAACTGCCTCGATATTACCTTAAGTCACAAGCTTTATAGGCAAAGATGGATGGTGGTTAACAGTGGAATCCAGGAAGCGCGTTTTCGTCCAATTTGGGACCCGTCAGCTAGATGTACCTGCATCAACGGTGGGAAGATACAAGCAAAAAATATCAAGTGAATTTAAACTTCACTTCATTGCATAAACAGATGGCTATCATGATCCAGTAGGTAAGTGGATAACGCGATGGTGTTTGAAGCGAACGGTGCTAGGTTCCAGTCCCTGAGTGGACATCAACTCTGGGATGCTGACACATCCAGCTGATGAGTCCCAAATAGGACCAGACGTACGTCTTGGATTCCACTGATAGCCATTATCCATCCTTGCTTATCAAAAAGTTCATAGTTTAAAATTTCACAGTAAAAGTTGAATCGAATCAGACACAAACATGGATTTCTGAATACGAAATATTCACCTACATGAACACCGAGAGATATTCTCTTGTTTAAAATAACATTAATTTAGTAAACTTACCGGAAGTCCACGTTTTCGTAGATGTTCGATGAACAAAGGTGACGATAATACGCTGTTTCATACATACACATATGCGCGCAAAAAAAAAATCAAAAAAGAAGTAGAAAGTAACGGAATAGTTAGGAGAAAAGAAAGCTTACTCTAATGTCTACCATTTTTAGTGACAATCATGATCATGAGTCAATCGCACTATATAGTATGATAAACGTGCATCCACTTTTATCCTAACATAGATTAAAACTGTGATTAATATGAACATTTCCAGATATTAAAGATTCCCATTGTGAAAATTAGAACAACACATATAAGCGAACAATTGTTTTCAATTAGATCGTCATCAGGCTTTACTCTAATATACATGAATATTTATACGAAAATGTTAAACCAATCAAGGCAATATGAGTCAATAATCACAATGAAATAAAATAAGTCTCTAGGTAAAAGTACAAGTTGATAGTAGGAAGACAGGTGAACTGATAATAGTGAGAATAATAAAATACAATAACAAAACTCTTATCAATAATTAAACGTTGGAAATAGAAGGTCAAATAAACATGGGTAAATAGACTAGGAATAGTAATCACAAAACATTAAAATCATTACGTAATAAGATGTGTGTAAATAATTAGATAGTGAAGAATACAAAGAGGCGGAAAATTACAAACAAATAATGGATGTGAAAATAAGGTCAATGATAACACAAATAAAATAAAATGAATAAGGATAATAATAAAATAAAATAAATAAATAAAAAGAATTGTTAGTTAAGTTATAACTGGCCATGGAAGGGATAGGGGGGTCACGTATTTCTTCTGTACACATAAATTGGGGTTATATGTACGAATTCCAATGGCTTCAGCTATATATAGGAGACGGGAACGGACTCCGTCGGGAAATGATGGAGGTATACGATAGATAACTCGAAAAGATTTCGATTTATCTACTGCATGACCGCTATCAATAAGATGTGCCAATATAGAACTCCGAATAGATTTCCTCTGGCCCTTTATGTACCAAGTTGGTAGATGTTCACTCATTCGTTGGTTAAGTTGCCTGGTAGTACGCCCTATATAGCTATCTCCACAGGAGCAGCTGAATTTGTAAATGCACATGGAAGAGGCCAACTCAGGTAACTTATCCTTCGTTTGAGTAGACATCGCTGGTCGACAAGAGAAGGTCAACGCCAGATTGGCTGCGTAGAATGTCCTGGTGATTACTTTGGTTAATCTATATTTCAGAGTGTCACTAGCCACATCCCCGTTGAATTGCACTTTCATGTATAAAGGTTTCTTACGAACAGTCGAAATCTCCGACTTTTTTATTATATCATGCATGTACTTCCTAATGAACGCGCTGGGGTAGCCAATCTCGGTCAGTGAGTTGTTGATAAATTCAAGCTCCTGACTTAGAGTGTCTACTGTACAGATCTTTTTTGCTCTGCTAGTGAGACATCTGACCAAATTTCTCTTGTAACGGATAGGTGTGAAACTGCAGAAGTGAATATATTGGCATGAAGAGGGGTTTCTTCTATACACGCTTCTACTTAGTGTGCCGTCACTTCGTCTGCTTAGTGTGACGTCAAGGAAGTTCAGTTTCTTATCATGCTCGCTTTCACCAGTGAAAGTGATCGCTGGGTGGACACTGTTAAATTGTTCTAGGAGTTCCTCCTTACTGGTGTTTTGATCTACGATAATGAAAGTGTCGTCAATGTAGCGGCAATATAAATCAAGTTTCTGAATAGGCTCCTTGAGAGGTCCATTTTCTAGCTTTGCTAGGAAGAGATCAGCTAAAATCGGGCCTAGAGGCGAGCCCATGGCTATCCCGTCTATTTGTCTATAGTAAGTGTTGTTGAAGACAAAATGTACATTCAGGGTGCATCTTAGGAGCAGTTCCCTTAGGCTATCGTTAGGCAAGCCAATGTTGATTTGTTTTTCAGATATTTGCTTGCATATAAACTCAATAGTCTCCATAAGTGGTACGTTGGTGAACAAAGATCCTACATCCAATGAGATCATATTTTTCCTACTAACATTAATATTTTCTACTTTGGAGGTGAAGTTGAAGACGTCTTTTACACTATTTCTAACCACTGATTTGTGTAAAGGTTCTAGGATTCGTACTAGCCACTTTGCGATTTTGTGGTAAGGAGAATTGTACATATCTAGAACTGGGCGTAGGGGAAGACCCGATTTATGTACTTTAGGCAAACCATACAGTCGTGGTGTAAATGATCCTGTCGGCTTAATTGAATCGTGAATTTCGGTCGTAATTATTCCTTTTTTCTTTAGATCTTTAAGGAAATTGGTCAATTGTCCTTCTACTTTTTTATTGATGTCACAATTACTAGTAATTTTCTGAAATTTGCTAGAATCGCTAAGCAGTGTTTCCATTTTTCCCATGTAATCATTTTTGTTCATGAGAACTATACCTCCTCCTTTATCTGGTTTGGTTATGGTCAGGGTTTCATCTTTTCTTAGTTTCATTAAAGAGTCTCGGTGCTGCTTGGTTAGTAGGTGATTTGTGGTACCCTTACTATTCTTGTATTGTTGGCAGCTATCAACTAGTGTGGTTTTAAACCGAGCAAGGTCCTCTAATGAGGTAGAAATCAAGTCAGTTGTTTGTGAAAATAAATTCTCAAACTGTACATCAGTATCTAATTGGTTGATTCTATGCCTACTATCACAGAATTTAGGTCCAAGAGATAAAGCTTCTAGCTGTATTACATCTAGTTCAATATTGGAAAAATTATGTACGTACCGTTTCGGGTCGAAAGGGAACTCCTTTTCTGGCTTTTGGTTTTCCAAAGTTTTCATTAATTTTGTTAAAGTTTTCTCAGATCTATTCTTGGAAATTTTCCCCACATAATCCATAAACATTGACTGAAGCTCTGAAGGAAGGTTTTTAACGGAATATTGTCTTTGAAGAAGATTCCTTTCGAAGTCGCAGATATTCATTTTTAAAGTATCAATTTGATTCGACGCATGTCTTTCAAGTGACACTCTGAAATATAGATTAACCAAAGTAATCACCAGGACATTCTACGCAGCCAATCTGGCGTTGACCTTCTCTTGTCGACCAGCGATGTCTACTCAAACGAAGGATAAGTTACCTGAGTTGGCCTCTTCCATGTGCATTTACAAATTCAGCTGCTCCTGTGGAGATAGCTATATAGGGCGTACTACCAGGCAACTTAACCAACGAATGAGTGAACATCTACCAACTTGGTACATAAAGGGCCAGAGGAAATCTATTCGGAGTTCTATATTGGCACATCTTATTGATAGCGGTCATGCAGTAGATAAATCGAAATCTTTTCGAGTTATCTATCGTATACCTCCATCATTTCCCGACGGAGTCCGTTCCCGTCTCCTATATATAGCTGAAGCCATTGGAATTCGTACATATAACCCCAATTTATGTGTACAGAAGAAATACGTGACCCCCCTATCCCTTCCATGGCCAGTTATAACTTAACTAACAATTCTTTTTATTTATTTATTTTATTTTATTATTATCCTTATTCATTTTATTTTATTTGTGTTATCATTGACCTTATTTTCACATCCATTATTTGTTTGTAATTTTCCGCCTCTTTGTATTCTTCACTATCTAATTATTTACACACATCTTATTACGTAATGATTTTAATGTTTTGTGATTACTATTCCTAGTCTATTTACCCATGTTTATTTGACCTTCTATTTCCAACGTTTAATTATTGATAAGAGTTTTGTTATTGTATTTTATTATTCTCACTATTATCAGTTCACCTGTCTTCCTACTATCAACTTGTACTTTTACCTAGAGACTTATTTTATTTCATTGTGATTATTGACTCATATTGCCTTGATTGGTTTAACATTTTCGTATAAATATTCATGTATATTAGAGTAAAGCCTGATGACGATCTAATTGAAAACAATTGTTCGCTTATATGTGTTGTTCTAATTTCCAGATATATAAAATACCAACTGTCTACCAGTACATACTGTCTGTTAATTATGAGTTTATAAGAAAGCCAAAACAAATTATAATCTTAAACTGACTAAATACCAATTTTTTTCCATACTAAACGATTAATTGATAGCATGAAAATACAGATTTATTTTTATTTCATGAACTACAAAATGAAATATATTGTAGACTTGGATTTCATTTTTCGTAATACAGTTTCGTTAAGTGTACCTCTTATTATACGAATTACTAGTGTAAACCATTTTGGTTAATACCTTGACATATAGGGTAAATAAATGAATTACATACACTAAACAATTACAACAAGCTTTGTTCTTAAGACTTTTTCTTCACAAGTGATTCAATTAATAATAATTTGATTTAAGATATTATGTTACGAAAGTTTTTTTTTATTTTAGTTTTTAATAAACACAATTGCTAATCTCCTTATAGTTAGTTTATTTCTTATCGGTCGATTATGTTTAATTATCACTAATGTATATAACAGACGATCAAGATATCTTTTACAATGTAAGATGACAAATGTCCACTTTTTAAATTAAAAAAAAGTATGGTTAATTGCAAACAGTGATAAGAATGAATTTTTATGGTTTCACATAAACAGTTAATATTAACAAAACCCTATTTAATGTTCACTCCAACAACAATGTTTTTAACACTAGATTTTATTTGAGTCAGATTTGTCTATTCATAGAACATGAAACAGAATGACTACGTTGGTTGGTGGAGGAAATTATTTCGTTTGAATCCTTCGACTATAATTTTTCAAAACTTTACATACTAAGCAAGATGATGGTGACCCGCAAACATTTAGGTTGGAAGAAGGTTTGAACCAGTCGCACAAAGGTAACTCATCAGTTTGCGAGATTATTGACTGTTCGCTTGAAGCGTGTTTGGAAGAGTAAACTGCATAATAATGATCAGAAATGATAGTGATCTTAAACAATATGTTTCAAAATCGGTTGCAGTGGGTACATGTATTTATTTCCTACATTCCGCTTCGTAATTCCACATTATCGCTTTTCCCCAATTACAATCTTATGTCTAGTTCCCAGTGTTACAAGCCGATAAACAAAATCAGCTATAGTACAAGATGCAATGCAAAAATTACAAAACCCATCGGAAAGCATAAATACCTACAAATCTGAGAGTAGAAGAGCTGTATGAGGTAGAAAACGATCCCAATGACGTCGTCTGGCAAACTCGTTAGATCTATGTAAAAAAAATAAGGAGAATAATGACATGAAAGATCAACTCCTGTTTGGCATTTTTACATATATTTGCTAACGCTTATATAATTATTATTAATAGACAATAGGAGAATACTATGGTTCGAACTGACAAATAGAGAAAAAACCTAAAAACACTAACTACAGTGAAGGGTGATGACTTTTTCTCATCTGCCTTAACTTCAGTTGTAATGAACAGAACACGGGTAGGGACAATCGGATTGTATTTAGCACAAATTTACAGTTACTTGGTAAAATAGAAAAACCATATAGTAAATCGTTAATTTGAAAAATATCAATGCATAATATCAACCTAGACTGTTCCTGTTGCAAACATTAATCCATTGTCTCACATTTCATTGTTCATGCGTTTTCTTACAAATTGCATTGTGTTGTTGCTCTTCCCCCAACTTCTGCTGCCAGACATCACGTTTTTAACTCGCGTCATATACTACTTACATCAATATAAGTAGCACGCACCACACAGTTAGTTCAGTTGAATCTCAACTGGATTTGTTAGATTATTCAATGAATATAGATTAGATGAGTAGTTATTACGTTTAAGTGTACGATTAAATCATTGAGAATAGTAACAAACTGGGGAACCGAGTCAATCACAGGTCGCTGAGAAAAAGCGTTATTCCTAAAACAATTTCTATGACTAAGTTAAATAGAAATCAGGAAAGAAACAACACTTGAGGTTAGCAATTCTGATGATAGTTAACCATAAGCTCTAGCATGAGCAGCAGTGTTTGATTAAGGAGAATGTATAAAGTTAATGCGCCTTTTAATGACATACTGCCATAAAACCTATCGATTTACTTGATCAGAGGCTGTCTTAAAGTCCAAAAATACAAGTGTGGTTGGGAGTCGATAGGTATATCAGTGTTCCAGAACATGAAGAATATCCGGTCGACAGATCCTAGATATGTGGGATTAATCACTACTCAGTCGTTAGTGAATTATAAAATCACGTTCGACAGATTGTCAAAGGTAACAAGATGGGCAAATAATAGTGATAATAGACAACAAAAATGCCATGTTAACCTACCGAATAACAGAAACTAAAGGTAGTTCAAAACAATCATATTTTATAGGTACGAAAGGGAGTAGTCCCACAACATAACACGCCATTATCCATATTACATACGAAATCGGAGCAAAAGTGAGAATGTTTTTATTGCGTAATTCACATTTTTTTGATACTTTTGAATTCATTGACCCCCATACAGTTATATGCTCTCGATTGTAAGTTTCAGTAAGGCGGGCAACCTAAAATAGTAGTAAGTAAATTCAACATATTATAAACCATCAGGGAAAAATTTCATGCATATAAAAATTTTGAGTGCTGAACAGTGGTTGACAGCATTTCAAGAATTGCTGAGACAAATTCACAAAACCAAAACCTGAAAAACCAGATAATTAGCACGGTTACTGATTATAAAATAAGATCATTTAGACTAGAAAAAAAATTCTTGGTAATCAAGCAATTAACAGACTGTTCAACTGTTATAAGCTCACGAAGATAATTAAAAACTTTGTAGACTTATTAGAAATACTTGGAATTCCCGAAAAGCATCGTCTACTTTCCGTTAATGTTACAACTGTGAAATTGAACTGATAGAATATAAGTTTCAGTGCCAACTGGATGACCTAAAAAGACCTGTATCCTAAATTTATTGTTTATTTATTTCAACACATATATATTGGTACAAAGAGGCACCAAATACATATGCGCCGCACAAATCTCATTCAATATATGTGAGGGCTGTGATACTGCCCAGGTGCCCAAACCGAAGCAGGTGATTTTCTTAGGGGGCCACTCCCCGAGCCTTCGACGTGAGGGTCTGATCCACAAGACAGTGGAGCATCGTCAGGAGATGCAGTCCCATGGAAGCCGGTGATCAACAATTAGTTCATACGCCATTTGTTCCTGCAGGATACTGGAGCCCATGTGCACCATTGGTTTGGAATCCGATTAAAGCGCCGGACATTCACTTTTCGTCCTCTCATTTTCGTAAACAACACCCCCGCCACGAGGAGGTGAGTAGGACTTTCCTGGCAGAGGCTATATATGCGTGGCCATGTGAGAGCATTTCGAGAGGGAGAGCGGACTCTCTTCACTCTCAGTCGTACCAGGGCATTTGGGAGCTTACATTTATTGACGTTTAAAATAATCTTCACAGATTGAAGTCATGAGTCAGTTGAAGCTAGACCACCATTGAAAACCTGGAAGCACTGGACGGCCGTTTCGTCCTAGTATGGGACTCCTCAGCAAATAATCGTATTTATATTTGCTTAATGCTACGTATATGTGTCATTTTACTGAGCAAGGAAAACTTGTTATGTTAACGAATTGTGTAGTCTTTTGATATCGAAAACCCAAACATAACAATAATAATTTCCCCCCATAACACCTTCACAGTACAAATAAGAAGGAATATAAAAGAACTCAATATTTCTTATGTGTTAAAATGATGTGAACCGCTACCAGGGTAATTTTCGTTAGCATACAATTATTAGATAAAGCGACAAACTACGAAACTCTTGAAACAAGTTTTAATGTTTCATAAGCATAGAGCAAAACCGCTCTCATCAACGCTCTGTAGATTCGACCTTTTACAGACAGATTGACATCAAGTAAGCTCCAAAAAATGGCCCGAATTAGCATAAGCCGCTCTGGCTTTAACTACATGAGTTGATCTCATAACTCAAGCCACCACCAGCACTTACGCAGTTACCCAGATGCACGAACTTCCCGACTACTTCTATCTGCTCATTGCCCGAGGATAGTGAAGGCCCGAGGCACTGCCAGTCTTGTAGAAGTATTTTGTACTTAGAAAGTATGAAGCACATGCCATACCTACGGACACTGACTGCCAAGTGATTAAGTATGGATTGCATGGCTAAGGTATCATCGTACAGTAAGACAATATTATTCGCCTACTCAAAATTGAAGTCTTTCTTCAGGCAACAGATCCACACTACCACTACCTACATTCATCAGAGCTCTTTCCAGAACATAGATAGCAAAGTTGAAGAGGAATGGTGAGATTTGGCAACCATGCCTGGCCCCACTGCTTGAATGGAACGATGGAGGTGGTTGTATGCCATCAATCTGACTGAAGTGTTTGTATATAGGGCTCTCAAGATGATGATAAACTTCCCATGCACACACTTCTTCAATAGACGATCCCAGGGAACAGTCCTGTCCAACGAATCGAAGGCGGCGCTAATATCATGAAACTACGATGGTTGGCCTGCAATAAATATAACGGTGTTCTAACATTTGCTAGAGGATGAAGTTATAGTCAATACATTCTTGACTAGAACGAACACTGGCCTGTAACTCGCGAATCAAACTTTCTCAGGTTCTGAATAATCTAGAAACATGAAGGAAGCCAATAGCTTGGACATGATCAGTCAGTCATCTACAACTGAAGACTACGCACATATATTCATTGGTCTAAGTTCCCTTACCTCGTTAACACAACGAGATGAATATCAAATTCATAGGACGAAAGTCCACACCATTCATATTGAATGAAACTCGCACTTAACTGATAATAAATGTACTGACCTGAAAGAATGTTGCACTGGGGAATATAAACCCCAATACTGTTCCAACTAAATGCAAATAAGACCAATTTCAAAATATCGTTGGAACTGAACTAGTATCATAAAATATTACATCGAGTTAGAGATAACGTGACTTCGCCTTCTTATCTCAACTTTTATCAGGTTCCAAATGGCATCTTTGATGCACATTATTTAGATACTAATTAGAAAATTTAATAGGAATGTTAACCTACAAAAAGTTTGATTAAACCACAAGTAATTACTTAATTACTGTATAACTTTTTTTTAAGGGAAGAGATTCTCTTGTCATTCACTTTGAAGAATTTCTCACTTATAAGAAGTATGAGTATAAACACGAAATCATTAGTTATTATGTAGAAGATGATTGCACATTAATGTGAATGTAAGACGAATAGAAAAATTTACTTTCTTAGTAAATTAATTAAAATATTGCCTAGTTAATTAAAATATACTTCAAATAGTATAAGGTCAAGTAGAATTGGTGAAAAAACTGAAGTATCATAAATTACAGTAATTTGTCAAGGATTGTAGACTAATATCGACAGTTAAATAACTTATACATACGCTTTTTCGCATTAAAAGTGTGAATATTAATTTTATACCAAGACTTCACTAACCATATACTTTTTGTAAAATAAAGTGAATGAAACTCTAACAAAACAAATTAGTGCACCAGGTTTTCATCAACTTTAGAAGTGCTATTTTACGGCTGCCATACATCATTTCGTCCTATAGATAGAACTAACTGATAGGGGGTTCGACCCTTAGGCCAATATCTAGTTACAAAATTAAGCTAATCTAAGGGACAGAAAAAAAAGTGACCTCTTCGAAAACTGTTTTTCCTTCTAAATATTCAGCAGGGTCACATTACAAGCCCAACACGGCTGTTATCATTTGATCTGTCTTCACAATCAGAATTGTTTTAAATATTAATGTTGGGAAATTAATTAATGTATAAATTGCTACGCTTTATAAGTAAATGGTTACATTATTTAAAAAAAGAAACAACGAATTAGAAATGTTTTTATGACAAAACAGTATTTCTGTACAATTATGTAATAGGAGCATCTTAAAAATATTGCCAACTGATTTTTCATTCTTGTGATAAAGAATGATAATAAATAAATAACTTTTAAAACAAAAGTACGTGAAGTAAGTTTAAATTCATAATTTATGACTGACAGATAACGTATTCAGTCAAAAACATCCAGTCAGTCAGCTACAACGCAGGATCAGGCACGTATGTGCATCGGTTCAAGTTGCAACATATCATTAGCACAACAACGTGAACAACAAATTCATAGAATCAATAATTCAATGGTAATAATATATAAAAGAAAGATCGTGTATAAAGAATATAGTACAGGAAGAAAGAATTAGTTCGTAGAAAGAAAGGTATAAAGTGATTTAAATCTCACGGTTTAAAGGAAGACAATGAGTGAATACACCCACGCCATTGTGATCGATTCTGAATCATGTCACTCAGTGTCTCCAACCATTGGTTATAATAGTCACGCGGACCCCAACCAAGTAGTCTGCATGTAACATCATGACTCAGAATAGAATTTAGTGACTTTATGGATTGATGCCACATTTCGATTTGGCCGCCCCCAATTAGTAGCTTACGAGTATCTTCTACTCTTAATGGTCACGTTTCGCAGCCGTAATGTAGAATAGAACGAACTGCTGCGCAGTATATTCGCCCCCTAATTGGTAGACGGATATTCTGTCTACACCATTTGTGTCGTAAGTTGGCAAAAGCCAAGCGAGTTTTTCGAATCCGTGCTGAGATTTCATCAGACACCAACCCATTAGGGTTGATCAGACTTCCAAGATAAGTGAAGTTGTTGACGTGTTCGACTACTTCAATCCCTATCCCTAGTTCAGGTTTTGACGCAGGCCAGTCCTGGAGCAACAACTTGCATTTAGAGGGGAACGCCGATAAGCCTGCCTGTGTTCTAGAACCTGACGAATGGTGAATATGTGGTCGATGCAGCCACGACCAGGTCTGAAGCCAGCCTGATTTTCTCGTGTTTGCAGTTCACGAGTCTTAGTTAGGCGTTCGATACTTATTGAGGCCATCATTTTAGATGCTATATTAGTCAAACTAATCTCTCTATGGTTATTACAGGATGATTTTGATCCTTTCTTATTGGGACGATCACTGTTCGCGACCGTTCGAATGGGATCATATCCAGTTCTCAGGTTTTAACTAAAATACTAGTCAACCACCATCCTTAAAAACCTCTAAAGCCAATCCATCTAGACCAGGTTTACTTTCTCGTTTCAGATTAACTATAGCCTTTTGAACTTCACTTAGAGTGGGGTAGTTGTAAAATAGCTGAAGGCCTGCTGAACTATCCCTCAAAGTGTTCCACACATCGTTCTAAACGTCTAGACTGAGAGCAAATAAGAGTGCCGTCTTGTTCCGAAACTGTCTCACTTACATTTGACTCTTTAATTCTAGTTTTTTTCATCAGTCTGAAAAGCTGTCTGGTGTTACCAATAGTCGCTGCCTTTTCCATCTATTTTGCTTTCGTTATTCATCACTGCCCACGATCGTTCCTTAGACTTTTAGTTAACTTAGATCTGACTTGTTTCCGCTCTTCATTGTGTTCAAAGCCTGATGGGATAAGTTTACAAGTCTATCAGTGCAATAAATGCCGCGGAAATCCAGTGATTTTTCGTAACCCTGTAATCCAAATCACCAATAGATGTCGCTGCTGTTTCCACAGTTGTTCTTATGTCTTCCTAAGCAACATCTGGGTCAGTCTCGTTTTCAAAATTGTCTAAGTATGACCTCAGTTGTTCCTGGAATCTACTTTTGACTTTCTCGTCACTGCCTTCGACTCTAATGGGTCTTCATAATGTGATTTTTCTGCATCCAGTGAGGCACAAGCAGATGCGTGCCCGTATTAGAGCATGGTCAGAGTTCAAGCAGGTATTCCAGAATGAGCGACAATCTTCTATTGACCCTCTCCAACGATAACTGATGGCAATATGGTCTACTCGAGTCTATCGCTGGCTTGATGTAGGGGCTAGCCATGTTAGACGGTGTCTCTCTATATGCTTAAAATTTGTGTTTGTCAAAAATAAACGACTGTTTGAGCACAGTTGCAGCAGACGATCACTATTATCTACTCGATAAGCCGGAACACCAAAATACCCGCCTAAATGTCTTTCTGATTTGTTCAAGCTACCTACTTGGACACAAAAGTCACCTACTAAAAGTACTAAGCCTGAGTGTTTAGCTTTCTGAAGGTCAGAAAGCTTTCTGTAAAATTCATCCGGGCTGCAGTCAAGTGGGAGCGTAGGCAGAAAAGACGAAAAGCAACGATGTGTCTCTATCCTTCTGAGATTTTACGGAGCCGTTTAGCCTAACAGCACATAGACGACTGTTAACGGGGATCCACTTTAATAGTGCTTGTTCTGCCCTCGTACTTAGTGCTATGCTTACACCTTCAAGTTTAACAGAACTAGTCATCGGGTCGCCAGATACACGCAGGGTGTATCTCGTTGGCTCTCCGTTTTGACGAGATGAGGTCAAGTGAATGACCACACTAGGATCTTGTGTGCGTGTTTCGGAGACACAACATGCATCAATGGTACGGGATCCTAGGGTTTTAGCCAAGGAGGCCTGCTGACCAATTTGACATAGGGTGCGTACGTTGAAGGCTCCAATGTGAACTTTGGGGCGAGGTTTCAGTAGACCTGGGACAGTGTTTTGTGCACTGGAATCGTTGGCTATGGTGACGCTTGAGAAGGAAGCCAAACGAGGAAGTTTAGAGTTGAAAGTCGAGGTAGGAGGAATGATGGGAATCGAAGAGGGAAATTGATAATGAATACTGTAGTTTTGTGTGCTTATAGAGTTATGAGGGCGATTATCACTTCCCAGTTGCCCACACTGTGGAAGGGTTCTTCTGGAGGTACCTGAAAAGGAAAGTGGATTAGAGGCGGTCTTAGTGACCTGAGAGTGTGACTGCAGTTCCCTAGAAACAACTGCTTGCGGCCGGTCACACACGACCTCTTGTGAGTAATTTTCGTGTCAACCTTATACTTGTTGGGACATTGCCGCCGGAGACGGATATCCGTGGGATAAGGCGAGGTGTGCATTCTTAAGGTCGACCTTTTGTAACCCCACCCCTCCTTGTGGGAAGGCAGCATCGCTGTTTTGCGGTTTTCTGAAGGAAACACCTTACTGCCATCACACTTCTGTAGTCAGAAGTACGACTCCACCCTCAAACCTTGGGTTTGCGCTTTGAGTCTTACTACCGTTCAACCGACCTGCCCGGCATGGTAGGACCTTGAGGAACGAATGTTCCAGGCAGTATAGTTCGTTTGATTCATCACGTTAGGCAAGCCCGACCACTACGTCGAGGTGGCAGCAATGGTCGGGACGCGATGGGAAGTAGATTTATACACCAATAGTTGTCGCAGAAACAACGTGAACCCTTCCTAAATACAAGGACAGCTATCGACTCAATCCACGATAAAAAAGCACTCAATTGCTAGGCATTTGTAAACAACTCAGTCAGTTCTTTAACCAGAAGATCGCTGCAATTGTTAAAGGAGGCCGGAGGTAAGTCAACTGGGCATGGCGACTTGTGATGCCTTGGGAGTTCCTTGCAGACTTTCGCCTCGTTAGGTGGATCAGTTGTTAATTATATTACGAACGTTGGATATCGGCAAAATATACAACGGTCATATAAAGTGAAGCTATACATAAAGAAAAGATAAAAACTGGGGCCAAAGGAGTACACATGAATAAATATAAAGTCACAAACTAACCTCATTGATGAGTAGATTGTCATTAACTTTAATATCAATATTGATGGGGGTATTTGGAAACTTATTAAACAAGTCCTCTAGTCGTGGAATTTTATATGATGAGGGAGACTCCGCAATACAAAAGGAACCTGGCTGGGGTAGAGATAAGAAATCACAGTTAGTTAAATAATTATTGATGTAGGAAATTCAGATGTTAACCGATGCAGAAGAGGTCAACAAAAAACCGAAAACATGATAATGACTAGTTCAAGTCCATGCAAATTTAAAGTTGTATGATAAGAATTTATTGGTGAAAATCTGTTATGCAACATACCTCAATTAACGAAGCCTTATTACTACTTTTGATAGAGTCAGGAATGCTACTTTTGTATGTATTTAAAGCAATTAAACATTGATACAATCGCATCTCGAAAATAGTGTAGGACACGCATACAAAGAGACAATGTGGAGAAACAAGGGAGAAAATAGTAGCAAATCAATGAGGGAGTGGACGGAAGACACAGTTATATATAAACGAAAAGACTTTCAGTTATGGAAGCTCATTTAACTTTTATGAATGATGTGAAAGAAAACAATAGCGCGATCATCACATTCTCTTGTTCTGAGACATCCGATAACAACTCAAGCTCCTGTGTTGCACCGTTTCTAAAACCACGGCCAAGGTGTGATAGATCGACAGATCTCCGTCCTACAGAGATTTTTCCATACCCCTGTGCCATGTCATAAACTGACTACCTCTCTAATTTATAAACCTAACTTCAGGATTAGCAAAGAATGCACAATTTGGAAGTCACCAGCGTATCATTCACAGAACATGAATAAGCCACTAAAGTCAGTGGTTTTAGTGCAACCGATTGAATTATCATCCCTACGTTCGAACACACATTGCCAAATATCAGTATTTCTAACACGGTGTTTCTACAGGACGTCAGAGCCAACGATGATTGAACAGTCATCGAGAATCTTCCGTTCGATGAGGCTAGGTTTCGCCCTCATCCCGCAACTAGCACTCATAGATCTACCTGGATACATGAGACTTTCGACTATTTATAACGGTTTACTGCGAATGGGAGTTGCTTGTTGTTTTCGGTAACTTAATCAACAGGCTCTACAGTTGTGACCTCACAATTATGATATTTTACAAAGGTCAAAATAAGGCATGTATTAATGAATTTGACAATCTTATGTGTTAAAAATGATCGTTTTTAATTATTGGTTCTCTTATTATAATACGTCTATTTTAGTGGTCAGCTGACGTGGATTTAAAGTGACAGAAAACAACCGGGTAGGTAATTAAGAATTTTATTAATAAAAATGACCGGAATACCTTGCCGATTTTCGAAATCCATGCACGGTATTGAAATAGAATATGTTGTGACAGAAAGCACAGAATCTTCTCGGCATTAATTAAAAGTACAAACACGTCACAGCATATGGATATTACACAGTCATTTATGAGTCCTTATTGCTATACCACACAAGTCCACAACTACATCTTATAACTACCAAGTGAGATCACATCAGTAGTACCCCCCTACTTTTAATCAAACTATATACACACTGATGTTTAAGCACGTTAAAAACACTCAACTGCAGAAACTACTGTGAACTCATGGAAGAAATGAACCGCTTAAACACGGTATATAGCTTTTTATACTCCTAAGGGATCCTCAGGACTTTTACTCATTTCCAGTACGTAAAACGCCTTCTATTTATAGAGAAGCATGTAGTTGGAAGACCCTGAATAGTTACGAAATTATCTTGAAAGAACAACAATTTAGTTTGTTTAATCATCACAATACACTAAAGAACATTGATATTAGATCTAACAATAAAAGGCTGGGTTGATATCAATTGAAAAATCAAAAAACGACACAGCAAAAATGACTTTATACCTGGGGTGAATTGAACTTCAATTACTTTAAGGTATGTAGGTAATTCTTCGTATGAAAATTCTTTCACTAAACCCGACACGCCAGTAGAACGATCTAGCGTATCATCATGAAATACGACAACCTGATTATCTTTCGTGATATGACAATCAGTCTCGAGCATATTTGTGCCAACAAGCAAAGA
Organism: Schistosoma margrebowiei; assembly: GCA_944470205.2. Classification (NCBI taxonomy): domain Eukaryota; kingdom Metazoa; phylum Platyhelminthes; class Trematoda; order Strigeidida; family Schistosomatidae; genus Schistosoma; species Schistosoma margrebowiei. The sequence goes on from OX104028.1 coordinate 47,024,663, forward strand.
ACTAGGTGTGATTAACGTACAATTATGAGAAATGTTCATTCATACCTACTGAAAGCTTCTAAAGTATTTTCAATCTGTTCTCCTGAACCACCCCGATGACTAATATGAGAAGCTTCGAAAGGAAGCCGCTTTCTTCTGAGAAATATGATCGGTCTCCTTAGCAGAATATATGAAGTGAAAGAGTAAGCCACAAAAAGTGTCGCGATGAAACCCAGCATGTTTGAATACCCTAGTACACACCTACATTCGAAGTGAACTCACAATTTGAAGGTAAGGTGAAATAGGTCGTGCAAACAAAAATAGGAACCTCAATGTCTGTAAATCTTAGAACCAACCCTAAACAAGGCAAGATATTTTCAGTTTGCAATTACATGCTGAAGATTTATCGAGGATATGACCGGTAGATTTCAAAAAGGGTGCATATGTTGAACCGTAACTACTTTAGGCGACCGATCCAAATGATCTATCTTGAACTTAATGTTCGGTAGATTACTTTTCTTTTTTAATTTTACCCGAATTAATAGTTGACTGTGCTTTCGCCTCAGCCTACTATTCGGATTCCCAGTTTTTTCACGTCAATGTTAACCTACTAATCCTGATGAACTTGGAAATCAACCCATAAGGAGAGCACACTAACATTGACCTTAATTGAATTTCTGATTTAAACTAAAAATAATACCGGAATCAGCACTGATTCAATATTGATGTTTATAAATACAAAATGCTTGTACTACTTATATGTCAAACTACACATCTTACTACGACTTATTAAAATATTTCTACATGGAATCATTCTTAACTGTTATAATCCTACTTTGTTCAACTATTAATCTCCACGTAGATTACTATTTTTCGCGTTTTTAGAATAAAACCAAACATTTCGAAAATACTCTATGAAAATTTTCTCGGCCAGTTGCTGCCACTCTCATTCTGATTTATCTTTCAGCTTGTCAACATAAGGAGGATTCCCACCATTCTTCTGGTAACCTCCGAGGCGCGACAATCCCACTAAATATGTAACCGAATTAACGTCACGTTGATTTTGGTGGGAGAGTTGTGTTGTGGTACAGGTCCTAATAACACAATCCTCAAAGCTGAATACGAGGCAACTGGGAAGATATATATTCAACATTTGACGCAGATAAAAACAAAACGACGGAGAAGGCGAGAAGAAAAAATTCAATTGAATCTAATCGAGTGGCATGGCTCATCCTCACACGCGTGGTCGCTATGTATAGCTTCCTTTTGCTCATACTAAATATATTTTTCCATCTCCAGAATGAATGTTTTCTCCGTTATATATTGGTAATTGTTGCGATCCGACCTGTCGCTGTAGACAGTGATGTGACTTTCGCGTAAGAACTTATAGATTAGGCAGCTACAAAATGAAAAATCTACAATTTTAGAATTAGGCCTATTATTAGAGCAGTACGGATAACGAGATGGACCATACTCCTACAAACCTTCAAGTTACTGACCGGTAACACTGCTTTCTATATACTCAAAAATGATGGCGTCCCAGATACGCGGCGTTGTACATGATTATTTATCATCCATAAACTTCTCACCTCGACAGAACGGTTTCAGAAAGAGTCACTCTTGTATAACCAACCTGCTGACTGCAGTGTACATTTGGACAACCATACTTGGTCGCAAGTGGAAGGATGACATTATCCAGTGTCAGTTTAGAAAGGACATGAGGCTTGATGGCCCGTGTTAGTCCTGGTAATGGTGGTCTCTCAGTTGATCCAACTGTTTTTGATAGAGTCGACGGATGGAGCCTCAATCACGTGCTGAGGTAATGAATTCCAATCGTTGATTTGATGGGAAAATCGATAGTCAGCTGTGCAGTAGTCTTTAGGTCTTGGCTAACGATGACTCCAAAGTCATTGTGTCTGGACAACAGGTAGCTCAGTGTTATTCATCATGTATGTATCTGTACTTCGATGACCGACATGCATCTTAACACAATTGGAAGTATTTATTGGCAACTACCAGGTTTGAGATCATTCAGATAATTTCTCCAGGTCATTTTCGAGTTCTAAGCTATCACCCTTACATCGTATCATTCCCCATATCTTGACATCGTCAGCATATAGCAAGACCGATGATGATAGGAGACGAGGAAGATCATTTACATAAAAGAGAAATAGCACCGGCCGCAAAACTGTACTCTGAGGCACGCCACTAAGCACATTTTCCCAGTCATATAACTTTGAGTTCACCCGTACTTTTTGTAGGCGCCCAACTAGGAAGTCTTTTATCCACATAAGTAGATTAGCTCCAATTCCGACATTTCTTAGCTCATATAACAACCGGTTGTGTGGAACTTTGTCAAAAGCTTCACTGGAGTCAATGTAGACTATGTCTACATGTAACTTTTGGTCCTTAATAGCTCACCAGCTTTCACGAGCAGTTAATAAGCTAGTGAGACAAGAATAACCTATTCTGAAACCGTGCTGCTTCTCTGAAAAGATCCGGTTTTCATCGATACACTTAAACAGCTTTTTCCGAATAATCCTTTCTGAGATTTTAACAACCACACTAGTTAGGCTAACGGTGTGGTAATTCTCAGGTTTATGTTTCGTACCTGTTTTGAAGACAGGACATACTATAGCGTTCTAACAGTCTTTTGGTAAATGATCCTGCGTTTCGGATAGATTAAAGCATATACTCAAGGGTTTCGCAACGAAGTCAGATAATTTATTTAGTGGTTTAGAATGCAATTCATTGGGCCCCGTGGATTTACCTATGTCAAGCTTATTTAGTGGACCAAAGTAATCGAGTTCGTTAATGGTCACGCTATCCAGTATATGTGTGGGGGATATGTATGCGCTGATGGGAAGGGTGCGTCTGTGGTGTATATATTGCTAAAGTAGTTTGAGAACACTTGAGCCATGCCAAAGTCTTCCTCCACTAATAACGTGGTGGTACTGTCTCCACATACTGCAGGAATATTTCCTCTTCTTTTGTACTTTGGTTTATATAGAAATACAAGCGATTAGGACATTCTATGGATTCCTTGAAAAATTTTTCTTCGTAAAACTTTCTGGACTTACAGAGGGTCGAGGCACAGGTATTCCGAGCTTTTCGATACTGAGATTTTGTCTCATTAGTCCCCAGTAACCCAAATTTATCCCACATTTTTCTTCTCTTACGGAGAAGGATTCGGACCTCCCTACTGAACTATGGTGGGGAGTTTCTCGGCCCCCTTGGCATAGTTCAAGGGATGTGGGGTGCGGTAACCTTTAGGTATAAATTTTGAAATGAGTCCCAGGCCGTTTCGATTGAGGACTCTGGGTCTGTTGTCCAATCTACTAACGATGCTGAGTGCATGATATCTGGTATGTTCGCTTTCCAGACGTTAGGTTTGGATTGGACTGGCGCGTGCTCGTGACTGACAGTTATATGGAAGTCGAAAGTTAAAACTGTGTGATTACTTTTACCTAGGGGTGGCATATAATGGACGTTCTCAATGTCATCCTCATAGTGATTCAATATAAGATATAATAGGGATGATTCAGAGTCCGGGTCTGTTATGACCTTGAATCGCTTTTACCCCGTTGATACTTGTTATGACTTCACCTTGATCTGTCTAGATTTAACTATGACCTTGACGCGATAGGGTGAGCGGCTTAACCTTGAAATCTATCACGCGTGAGTTCGAGTTGGGGTAGAGAGATAACTATTCTAGAACCTGATTGGTTGGCAAGCACGCAAGCGAGAGAAGACAAGACAGGTGGAACACTGAACTCTGGATTCTCTGAATTCGGATTAATACAAAAATGTACATGAATAAATAAGTGAATATCTTGACTACGACGTACAATAATTTGGAAAAATACAGTTATGCCCGAAACAGGGAATTAGAGTAGAAAATACAGTGCAAAATATTATCTTTAAATTACAATATTTTCGGAACCAAAAAGAGTATGCTAGTGAATGATACATAGAACGAAAGCTCGTGTTATGTAGAATAAGATAGGGACAAAAATAAATATAAGTGTTTTACAGGGTTTGAATGAAATGCAATAACGTCCCAAGAAAATAGCTTTCGTGATTGTCTGGGCTTCTTAATTTCCCGTTCATAACACCTTCCCCCTTTAAAAAAAAGAAAAAAAAATATGGTTAGTTACTATATACAGGTAAGTGCTGAGATATCATCATTGATATCTTCCTTCGGAAAAGTATGTTCTCCTCTTTGGGTCTACCTGTAGAATATCTGGTCTTCTGCGTTCCCGTGATGCTTTTCTCACGACCAATATGGGGGCAGCCCACGATGAATAATTTACTGGCTCAATGACACCTAGTGCTTCTAACCTGTCCAATTCTTGGTCAACGACTGACAGAGCAGCATAAGGCACTGGTCGTTTCGGTCTGAAAATGGGTTTTGCATTTTCCTTTAGTGATAAAGATACTTTGGTGAATTTACAACAACCCAGTTTGTTTTGAAATACACATGCATGCTTTTGTCGAAGATGATTTATGTAAGATACAGACGACAATTGAGAGGAAACAGAAGACTTTGATGTAGACATAACATTAGAATGAAGTACATGAGACTTCGAAATTTCACCAGCGCATACTTTGTCTGAAGTCTTCGATTTGGAAATTTTATGAGAAGGTAATGAATCGGCGGTATTAGATTTGACATGGTGAGAACAAATAACATTTGAATTGTTTGATTCAGAAAGATCATAAGAACATGTTACATCAGGAGCACTTAATTCATTAATATCCAGAGAGGATGATTCGTTGGAGGCATTTAATTTAGAAATATCATTAGGGATTTGGATAGACTCATAGGAAACATTATGGGAACATACCTCATCTAATAATTTATTCAAAGTATCAACATGAGCAATCCAATCTAATCCCAATAGATCTAAATCGTGTCGATTTGTTAGATAACAAACATCTGTAAATTTACTTCCCATGAGTTGAACATTGCATAGAACCTCTCCTGTTAACTTTACTATGTCTCCTGAAGCATTTCGGGCGACATGTTCCGTCGGTCGGATGCGTGGGCATCCTAACTTGTGCCATGTGTTCTTTGAAATCAATGTGACATCAGAAGCAGTGTCCAACTGAAGTCGTATAAGTTTTTCATTTACTAATAAATTTACAAATTTCCGCCTGCTTTTAAATCCAACTTTAAAGGTTGCAAACGTGGTTTTAATTTGACTGTTTGATCGTTGATTTGAATTTTCACTACGACGTTTGGTCTTGCGCTTATTTGACGAACAATGACCGTCTTTGTGGCCAATGCGATGGCATTTGCGGCATTTATGATTCTTGAACGGACAGAATTTCGCAAAATGCCATGCTCCGCAGAACCAGCATGGTGATGGGGGTTTTGCAGAAGGTTGTTTCGTGCTTGTACAGTTTTGTTTCGATGATTTTATGGATCGGAGTGCATTAATTGAACCAGACTCGGAAGGTTTAACCTTCTGTTGCACCATAGCCGTGTCATGCTTGAGATTAAGTAATCGCTGACATTCGGTTGTGACCATTTGTAATGTCATATTTGGTTCTTGTTCAATACGTGCCAACATTCTGGTACGGACATCTGCATCTTCTTCATTCTTTAGACCACATATGAAAATCAAGCATTTAAATTGGTCTGCAGTGATGTCGTTTATTTTGAAACGTTCGCAATCTCGATTCACCTTCCCAGCATACGTGACATAATCGTCCTCTGGAGATTTTGTTAATTGGAAACATTTATAGCGAGCATTAAATAATGAGGACTGTTCATTGAAAATATCAGATAAAATCTGGACTGTATCTTTGAATGATACATCTCGTGGATTTTGCGGTAAAATAAAATTCACATATTTATTATATTCCTGTGTTCCCAGTCTTCTTAAGAGTAAGCGGACTTTTGCTGCGTCATCAAGATGCGAGCATTCAATGCGGAAAATGTCTTCATAACGGTGAAACCACGAACTGAAAATGACATTAGCTTCAGGATCGTAGTGGAATTCAGAAATGGAATTTATGATGCTTTCATACTTGTCTGATTGACAAGTTGAGGATGACTGTAATGAGAACATTCGTGCCAATGCATCCAAAAGCCTCGTTTGATTCGCATCATTTTGTGCTTGCTGCATTTGAAGAATAGTTTTAAGGTCATCCAATGATACAGACATTTTGTACTGGATCAATCAATATATAAAATAATAAGAAATTCCCGTCGCCAGTTGTTATGACCTTGAATCGCTTTTACCCCGTTGATACTTGTTATGACTTCACCTTGATCTGTCTAGATTTAACTATGACCTTGACGCGATAGGGTGAGCGGCTTAACCTTGAAATCTATCACGCGTGAGTTCGAGTTGGGGTAGAGAGATAACTATTCTAGAACCTGATTGGTTGGCAAGCACGCAAGCGAGAGAAGACAAGACAGGTGGAACACTGAACTCTGGATTCTCTGAATTCGGATTAATACAAAAATGTACATGAATAAATAAGTGAATATCTTGACTACGACGTACAATAATTTGGAAAAATACAGTTATGCCCGAAACAGGGAATTAGAGTAGAAAATACAGTGCAAAATATTATCTTTAAATTACAATATTTTCGGAACCAAAAAGAGTATGCTAGTGAATGATACATAGAACGAAAGCTCGTGTTATGTAGAATAAGATAGGGACAAAAATAAATATAAGTGTTTTACAGGGTTTGAATGAAATGCAATAACGTCCCAAGAAAATAGCTTTCGTGATTGTCTGGGCTTCTTAATTCCCCGTTCATAACAGGGTCGAACTTAGTCTCTTCTTTCACATGTTGCACTAGGGCACATGTGATAAGCGCATCAACTGGTTCCCGCTCGAAGGAATTATTTGACGATTCATTTCGCAAATCTTCCCAGTCTACCATAGTTGTGTTAAAGTCCCCTAGGATTAGACATCAACCACTTTGTGACCAAGTATTGAGACTGCTTAGCAGGACCTCGTTTACCTCACATCTTGGGCTGCGATATACCAGGTCAATCAGCAGCTCTTGTCCCTTGCATTTCAAGCGGCAACTAACTAATTCACACGGCCCACTCTCATGGGATACACTGTCGATAATGCCAAATAGACTAGCATTCATAATGACTAGAGCTTATTAAGTAATCTTCGGGCATTAGTGTAGCAGATCCAAAGCTCGTTCAAGTGGCTTCAGTATCATTTTCTGTCGAAGCCTTACAACTTGAAAATTTACAATTTTTATGTCCTTTTAGTCAGCGTCTGACCAAAGTTGTAATTCCTTTTCGGCTTCCCGTCTAATTACGTGGTCTACCAACGGCAAGTCCTTACGAACAAAAACTCCCGAACTCTTTAATTTGTGTCCATTCTGTAGATATAAGTCGTGTTTATTCGAAGATTTGAATATTACTTTAAGCAGTCTGTATTGATTTGGCTTCAAGTTCGCTAGACTACTTAGTCTATACACCTATAGCAAGGTGACTCTGGAGATATTTTGAGGCATAAGTTGATTAAGTAGCTGTTTTGTCAGCACAATGTCATGCTCAAAATGAGTTTTTGGTTTGGAGCTTTCACTCTCCTTGATTCTATGGAAAATAACTGAAATAACACTGTGATAAGCCTTCGATTTCTCGACTTCTTTATGGAAGCAGGATTCCCTTTTATATCATTATTTTGTTTCTTCTTTACAACCTGTACCCATCCATCAACGTTGGTGGGAGCAGCAACTACAGTCACGTCAAACAAACTTCAGGATTCCGGAGGGTTGTAGACGATTTGGTGGGTCAGGTTATGTTTCCCGCTAGAAACCGATTGAGCCTTGCGATTGCGGCTTCTAGGCGTTTCCTGCTGGATACCATTAAGAAGATGGGGCAGAAGAAAATTATTTTCTTAAATTTTTAGTTGAGACAAACCTCTTTGAAGACTGTTTTTTCTCATTTGGTCGGTGTGAGTCAGCTGTTTTAGAACTCACCTGAGCCTGCTTTACACCACTTTGCGTGTCCACAGAGGTAGTACTGTCCGATGTGTGCTGACCTCGCTTTCCAAAACACTTTTTCGCAGCATTTATCAACGAGATGGCCTCGGTTAGCAAGCTGTTTGCATCCGAACAGCACTGCTGACAAAGCCATACTCTACCGTTTTTACTGAACCGTTTAAAAGCCGCAGGCGTTAAATTCGTGCAAATTTCGTGGTACCAGTGTAGTGAATAGAGCACGAGTGAGGACAATTGAATGTATTTGACAAAAAATAAATCACAGGACTTGTTAATAAAATCTAACAATCAAGTACTAACTAGGTAATTTGCAAAATGTCCATCGATTGTCTCAAAATGACTCAGACTTCATTGTTCTTGCATTTTCATACAAATTGCATTCTGTTTCAATTCTTTGCTGTTCGATCCTCTTATCTCTCTGCTGCCAGACATTCTCTTCACGACTAACATCATCTACTACTTCTGTCAATATAAGTAGCACACACCACACCAGCCTTTGCACTCATCGCACCACATACCGATTTAAACGGGATAACGACAACCCGGGCGTTGGCAATTGCTTTTTTTGCACTGTCCAGTCATTAAACAGGGGTCTTTTTTAAAAAAGAACTAGATGTTATAATACTCAGGGACATAAAGCGATCTATGACCAAAAAAGTGGAAAACTGTAGATTGTTAGAACCAAAAGTACTAACAGATACAATAGAAAACCAAGTACTCAAAAGTACCGACGACAAATTACTTTAGAAACAGAAACGTTACTCTAATCAAATACTTTAACTGGAATAAACTCAATTAAAGTGAAGACAGTTTCGTGCCTATAGGTAACCCTCGTGCTATTGATAGAAGAAACCAGACAAGTAGTGAATAGGTCTTTATTTCGATCTTAGTGCGTTCACAGTTGAGCGTGGGATTATCTGTTCAGACAAACAGTGGCTTTGAACATTCAATATAAGATAATAGGGAATATAATGCTTATACAAAATAAGGAAGTGAATGAATACTTGAACAATACTGTTTTGGCATATGCTTGGTTGTTTCGAGTCAACCCTTAAACAACCAACTTATGCTGTTACAACAGTCGTTTTGATACGTAATAAACATTCAAATCAATAAAATTTACTCAGCGAGGAAAAACATCTCTGTCTTTTTACTTAGCGCGCTTTTCACTCTGACTTCTCAAAAGTTTTCTATAGGGCCAACCATATATGTCTTGTCAGTAAGCTCAAACGATTAAGTATCAGACAACAACGCAATTACCTTTAACACTTCAAAGTGTAAAGTAGTTCTTTTGAAACATGCTGCAGACTACAACCACAACTTAGGCAACTCCTCTCTTGAGGTATCTTAAGTTAAAAAAGATATAGGAGTGTTGGTGATTTGATGTCTTACGCTAACTGCGACAAAAGTGCCTTACAAGCAAACTTTGCAATGGTAACATTGAAGCGCATTTTCGGCCAGTGGTTACGGAAATATTTTGGTTAAGGTAGATACAAGCAAAAGCAAGACCACCGCCGCATGGGCCAATCCATGGCACACGATTAACTGATTCGCGTTTGCTGCCCTTGACCGTGGTGGGGATCGATGATTTGTTCGATATTTAGTGATGCAATCTCTTGGATGATTTGGCTAGGGCTCAGTGACATTTCGGTGGCTCTACACTAAATACTTCTGGTCATCCCGTCAAATAATTTCTTAAGCTTAGTCCCAACATAAAACTTAGGGGTAACAACAAGAAACTGGAGGCACAATAAAGCAGAACGGACCCTCTTGTCTTTAAGAGTTGTCAAATGATGAAACTCGCAGCCGGCTGAGCTAGTCCATGTTACCACACAGGAGACATTTAAGAGTATACTTGATACATTCTCAAGGACTATGGGTAGTATCTTACTATGGTTTGCCAACTTTTTTAAATTTTTCCTTACTTGTCGGTAAAATAACCACTTTCCTGCCTGAAGTTATCGCTGATCCACTGTTACTAGATACGAAAGCCCGTTAAGCGAAAGCTTCTGTTCCATCCAGGGCCACTTGAACCATTTGAGTCATTTTGTGTTGAATACTTATAAGATCATATATTTTAAAGATATGCAGTCCTTCGAAAATTACTTGAGATATAATATTTTCATAATTATATTCGACAAGATGTTTGTAGAGATATTTTAAAAGATTTGAATGCGGATTGAACTATATTGCGCAGAGTTTGTAGGTAGTGTTACGAATCATTATTGGTTGGGACCACAGATAAAGTTACAAAGCAACAACAGAGCTAACGTGTACACCACAAAACAGAGAATGCTAAATTAATGCTCTTAAAAGTGATTTCGTGTTTTTTCATACAGCAAAGGATGACTTAAATATAGAAGAACTTAGTACTCATACGACCCAACACACCCACAGCAATTAAAATACGGAATGACCGCCTCTAATCAGGCCGTTCAAGGTCGTTCAAACGAAACGGCGGGCGGATTTGAAGGGGGTTACCTTGCCTTGGCTGTTCATGTTATGCTGACCATATTGTCATTAATAGACTAAATGTTTTTGTAATCTAGAAGTTTGTCGTCATTTCTAAATATATATGTTTTATAAGTCACTAATCCGCAAACCATCGACGGTCAACTTAAGTGTCTTTTCAATGCTTTTATTTGGTTTTTTGTGAAGATTTTACTTTAATATTAGCTTATCTCCAAACTCACTCTATGTTTCTCTGTCCTGGAAAATTTTCTGCTTTGTTATTACGAATAAACTTGCTAGCGGAGTTAAGTCAACGCTGACATGGGACTACAATACATTTGTATTGCATTAAGTTTAATGACTATATATGTGGTGTCTTTTGTGAAGCTCGCTATCTAGACTTTACTGTGCTTATTTTCTAGGAGTGTAAATAAATCTAACTACTGAGATCATGAATTTTGTGCGTATGGCTAACGAATATGGTTCTTGTCGACGGCTGACAATTATTCACATTGGTTTAAATCTTTGCTTATTATTTGAGTCTAGTAGTGCCTTTATGTTGGTTTTTTGAACAACGAAATCCTCACATCTTTAGCTTTTCTTACAAACTAGTCCTATGTCTGTCCACTTATACTATGTCTTTGCAACGCCAAAAGATCTGATAGCGTAATTACAAACAGGAAATGTTTGTATCGTCGCTATTGTTAAATGAAATTGATGTCATCAATTTCTCCTAATTTGTTCGTTAGTCGTGTACGGCTGCTACTAGGATTTTGTTTAAGGTTAGGACATTTGTGTTTCTCACCAATGGGTGGATTTTCAACTCATATCATCTGAAGGTCAATATATCACACCAAAGAATACTCATGTGATCCATTCTTTCTGTTGGTGATTTTCAAGTTATTGCCGTAGCTTACTATAAATATGTCATATTTCAACTATTTTCAAAGAACAGCATACGTTATTGTAGTCTTACAATTTGATGCATGTCCCAACAATATTTATCAGATGCTGTTTTAACTTATTATTTTTTTGAACGGTATAATCGTGTTTTGTCTCAGCTACAATGAAAAGTTATTTTATTACACCACTTAGCATAGACTAACTGGATTTTATTCACTCATATCTTCAGATCATTGGGTCATAAACGTCAAGTGGATATATTTTTGGTGCTGATAAATCTGCTCGTTAGTAAATGTATACTAAATTTTTAACTTACTCTCGTCGCCGGCTAGTTCATCAGTGTTAGAAGTAACTGAGAGTATTAGAATGCTGTACTGTTGCTTGTATGTTTTTAACATGCGTACAGAAACTCACAAGTGGATGGTTACATATAATTAACTCAGACGTGATGCATTTAGAAATATGAATTTCTCTTTGATAATCACTTTTGAGGGATAGATCGTTTGTCAGTTGATTAACTTACTGACTTATATTGGGCAGGTGACAGTTCCGTTTAGTGGAAATGCTGATAGAATTTAGTATTTTGATCGCCTTGACCATCAATTCAGTATATATGAAATACATCCCTCTGAATGTATAATTTTGTTTCAGGACTGGTCTACGTCGACATAGAATGGTAAGGAGTAAACTAGTTGAGCGAATCAACCAACTCACTTATGTTGGTAGCTTCATAAACTGTTTTGTATCAGTGTATGGTAAAATCCTAGCACGGACCCAAACGTTTTTATCGGTCTTTACTGGCTTTATTCATTTGTTCGCCAACCGAAGACAGAGTATAATACACTGCAGCTTGTTCAATTCTACGAAACAAATTGTATCCCCACTTTTTTTTCATTTCCATACTTCATTTTTACTCCCCGTGATGTTGAACATCGTAGCGGCTTACGTGTTTACTTAATTACTTCAGGTATAGTTTCCTGTTTTTGTCACACCAAAGTTTCTTTATATATATTTGTAGAGTATATTACGGGGTTTGCTTTCTTGTTTTGCACATACTTTTCCTTTTCCTCTAGATTGGACAGTAAAGTCATGCAGTCATTTAGGTGTATACTCAGGAAAGGAATTCCATTGCACATTGCCTATCGGTAAGAATTGATTATCACTTAGCTTCCACACATATAGATATCGAAGTTATGGTATCAAATTAAAAAGTTTTGATCCACCTTATTTGGTAAGTACAGTTCCTGATGAGGTATGTATTTAGGTGAATTAGTCTGTCAAACCACCTATTCATGTTTATCAAAGTGTGCAGTTCGATGTAAGAGGACATGACTACGTGCAGCTAGAGAAGTTCACTTCATACATTCACAAGTTTTTCATCAATTGTGGTTATGAAGTTGAAAAGTTTGCACTACTTTTCAATCACTTAATTTTAAATTATTTTAAATTAGTTTTCCACTGCCTCCCAGCAAAAAGCTCTACCGACTTTATCATAATAATTCGACAAATATCCGGTCAGATTTCGAAATATCTGAATTTCGAAGAATATATAGGGTATCACTACTTATTTCTGCTTACCTTTCTTGTGGTTTCTTCAGATATCGGGTGTGAAAGCTGTTCAGTTACCAATATTATTAGATCTGATCTACCAGAATTTATCTTCAGGGATTACCATTCATATTGGAAAGGTATCGTTTGATTATTAAAACTAATAAGTTATTATTTATTACAGACGGATACTTCCTTAGATGAAAATCGTTTTGTTCCACAACTTGAAAAAGAAGCATTGGAAAACGAACTGTCGAAACTCAAATTTTAAAAATTTCCTGATTTTTGGCATTTTGTACACAAATTCAACTAGTTCTTAAGCACTGACATTTCTGTTTATTGTTCTATTCGATCGAGATCTTAAGGCAAATAAAAAGCTTCTATGTCAGGAATTCGATTATGGTGAAAAATGTTCGTATAAATAAGGCGTAAAATATCATCCACCTATCATTATTACTTTTCCATAATTCTCATGTAATAAAGAGTAACTTTTGAGTTCATCTCTCTAAATCTTTTATTACATTTTGCAAGTAAAGGTTAAGCGTTGATTCATTGTATGATTACATTACTATATTTCCTAACTTAAGAAATAGAAACCATTCATATATTCATCTTTAACATATGCTGTTAGTAAGAAGCAAATAATAAACCACCAATTTAGTTATATTTGCTCACCAAAGTAGTTTAGTTAGTTGATATTGTAAATTGTATGTGTACATTAAGTTGTTAATTATGTAACGTTAAGTATTGTTCAGTTCATTGTATTCACACCCGACTAGTGATTAGATAGGTAAATCAGATATTATATATATATATATATATATATATATATATATATATATATATATATATATATATATATATATATATATATATATATATATATATATATATATAGTTTTGCATTTATTTTTGATGGATAATAAAGTTTTTATCTTTGGTCTTTATCTTTTCCCTTACATCGGACTATGTTCGTCTTTGTTCATCTATGACAAGTAGAAAGTCTCAGCCTTTCTGGAGTTACAAAAAATAGCCATATTAATGTTTTGTCAAGTTACAACGTATCCGAAAAAGAAATTGAACAAATGAAATTTTTTAATAATTCTATGAATTTAAACACACTGAGTTAATGATCCAGTCTCGCTATGAGTTATCTATTTTGAAATGTTAAGTGGTAAATTTTCTTACATCAACTTGAACTTTCGTGTCATAAACTTAACTTAATCATCCAGGGTATGTATAAAAATAATCGTTTTTTAAAATTTCAAGGCACAATTAGAGAAAGTACAAGACTAGGCGTATATTAACGAGAAAATGTGTAAAATTTATGATAATTTGGAGTCTATAATTAGAGACTAAGTAATAGGGTTCAGAAAATCGGTTTTCATAGTATAGATATATTTCCCATTCATCTTAGGATTAGTAGACTATAAAAAACTCGACACTTCTATAATTTAACATATAAAACAATATCTATTTTATCCTGTGATCTTCACCCAGTAATCGCATTTAAGTGTACTAATCATCTAGTCTACCGAAGTTGTTTCGCAAGTGAAAATCGCACAATGTACTCATGCTATTGTTTATCTAATTTGTTACTCGCAAAGTAAATGAAGTATCAGTGATAATTGGGTATAAAATACCCATGTAGTTTGAATATTAATATTTGCCACAGAAATTTAAATTACGTTTACCTCATAGAGCTTCAATCTTTCTATTATTGTTTTTCATTTCGATAACATCCTGGTTCATTACTTTAGTAATCTTGTTACATAGTGTCTGAAGTTGTCCACCATTTAAATTTTCTTCACTACACTTATAAAAATAAAGCAGCAAACTTTTTAATGCAATGTTTATTATTATTCAGTGGTTTTCTTATAATTTTGGTTGGTGTTTTATAGAACACCAAATCACTATCGTTTGCACTACTTATGAATATAACTTTAGACCAAAAAACTATTCAATTATGTTTATTCCCAAAATATATTTGTGATATTGCGTATTCTAGGTTTACAAATCAGTTTCTGCCAACCAATTTTATCCAGTCTATTTGTTTGTTCTAGTATAGTCTGTTTGCATTGAATTAACTGATTCCTACTCCGTAACATGGGCGAATTTTGTTTAGAATGCTTATGCCACTTATAATTAATCTCTTTCTTGAATGATACTGTCTTAAATCAATTTATAGTATTCCTGTACTGTCGGCAACTTTATTTGAATTGATTCCTCTAGGTTTGATGCAATAAGAAAGTAGAAACGATTGCTATTATCAAAATTAATATTCAGAATTAAGATTCACCATTCATTCCATATCACCCTTACAAATAGAATTTCCATTTCATATGAGCCCTTACTTAAAATCCTCAGAAAGTATTATTCATAACATTTCTAACCAATCACCAACTAAATTTATGACCAATTGCTTGTTTGGTTAAAAATTTTATGCAGTTCCATCGGTTTTATGAAAACTTAACCAAGTCCTTTTTTATTGGATTACAGATAACTCATGTATTACTTTCTTTAATATTGGGGTAATATATCATAGTATGTAAAGGAAGTTTAAAGTACATCTTCGGATCTCTTACGAGTTAGCTTAACAGATTTATAGATATATAATTGTTCTTACATTGATTACATATCGATCTATTACGTAACATCCTTAATTACTCCATTAACAAAAATTATGGAAAATGTCTCACTATGTAAATCATATCATTTAGCATTTAGAATCTGACCGTTATTCAATGAATCCTTACGGCTTCAAGAAGGGACTCAGTTTTTAATTGTCAGACCTCCACATTGCGGCTTTTGTTGTAATACTTGACCAATAAAGTCTACCATACTATGGCTATGTTAAGCATGTTTCAAATTTCCAGTTCCTAACCTGTCTGTTTATTATTCTTTGGAGTAAGTCCACAACAATTCTTTTTTTGACTGTTGATATGAAAATATTCAGTCAGTAACAACGTAGAACTTCGTACGTACGTACATCAGTTCGAGTTACCACACCACATTAGTAGTAAGAGAGTAAGCAGTAATCGGAAACATGAGGGCTTGAAAATGTTATTCAAGGAGTATAGTACAGTGAAATAAATTTGGAAAGAGGAAAAAAGGGACATGAAGAATTCAGAAGATTAGAATTTGGGAGAACACAAAGAGTGGATGCACTTGCGCCATTGCAAACGATTTCGAGCCATGTCATTCAGGGTAGGACCCTAAGAGGTTTCTGTGCAGCGTCTTTCTTACGTCCAGTAAGACATGGGCAAATACGCGCTCGCACTAGGACATGATCTGAATCTAAGCATGTGCTCTAGAATGAGCAACAGTCTTCTATCAGGCCCCTCCATCGGTGGCTGACAGCGATGTGACTTATTTGGGTTCAACTTTGGGACGAATTCGGGGGTCGCCATGTTAAAAGATGTTTTTGCTTATGCTTAAAGTTAGTATTTGCAAGAAATATTAAGTAAATAGCTATTCTTTACACGGTTGATTGAAATCCCTAGTTGTTATAGTTATATTTGCTAGCGTCTGTAATTTATCTTTTACATGTTGCGATTAAATAATTAATCTATATTGGTATCGTTTTATGATTGATAACTTTAATCGATGAATCACCTTGAAAAATATCTATATCTAATCAGTTTCGCTCTTTGATCCGTTGTCATATTCTATGTAGTTTTTTTTTTTATGATCCAACCATTTTATTTTCAAAATCAATATAATATTTTATCTGTGATAATAATGATAGTCTATAAATTTTTTTCACTTATTTTAGTTATTTTTTATTAATGTTTTCATAAATTTCAATAACCATATATTATTTAATATATGGTATTCTTATGGTTCAAGAAATTATTCAAATACATCTAAAGTTTAAAATTAACATTTTAATGCTATAGTTTTATTTAATTTAAATGTTTACACAGTAGATTGGTCAACAACACTCAACATTGTTTATATTCTGAAGTATATTATTATGAAAACTTGTTTATCTGTAAATGTCGTCACACTAAGTGACGATCAGGACATTAGTTGTAAAATTTATTTAATTAAGCAAGCAATTCATTTAAGAGTTATTTGTTGATCTGAAGAATTTGTTCAGTGGTCTTGATTGGCCTTAAGCGATACCAGTGTAGAGGATGGAAGCTCTTATTTGTTTAAAAGAAAATAGTGGTTGTTTTTTATATATATGGTTTAAAATAATCTGAATATGTAAATTTCTAAGGTTTCAGCAATTTTATACATGTGTAGGTGAAGATATTAAAAATATTTAGCAAAATTCCATCACTTTCAAATACTGCATTTAAAGTTGAATGTAATACACATTACAAAAGAAAGGATGTAATTAATATACCTTTCCCAAATTACTGCAAAAAGTGCTCATTTCTCATGAAATAACCGTAGGACAGCTAAACGAATTCTGGTTACGATATATATATCTTGACATTATTTACCCACCAAAGCTATCTATACAGTGTTATTAGTAATGCATACACAAAGATCACTATTTATTAGTTTTTTTTCACTTACAAATTCTTATTTCATATTCACCTTAAGTAACCTACGTTTTTCCTTTTTTGAGATTATTTTACATTCTATCATTGACATATATGTGCATGAACCTTTCATTTGACAAATTACTTCCCTTAATTACGTATTTTAGTGCTAGAATGTTATAGTTGGTTTTCTGGTGAGGATAATAAAATTTTAAATCCCGTACAGCTATATGAATTGGAAATGAACTTATTTGAATGGAATCCATTCACTATACTATTTATTTTTGACTTGACCAGACGAAATCGTCATAAGTATCTAGCTATTTGTTGGAAATTATTATGGAACAAAATATTGATTTTTCGAGTATATTAGTTTGTACTATCGGAAAAAATCACTGGGAATCCATGTATTTTAATTAATATAAAGAATTACAAGTAATTCAGTTAGAAAGAATATTGGGAAAGCTTGAAATGTAAAATTGATAACGAAATCATAGAGAAATTTCAGACCTTTATCCAATTACGTATCATTATCATATTTTGTTTATTATTGGTCTCTACCTCTTTCACTGATTAGGCCACTGATCTTCAATTTAGCATGAATTATCTTAGGGAGGGGGATACAGGTTGAGTTTTTTTTTCAAACCAAATAATTTCTTAGGAAAAGTGTTGTAACACGAAAGATTTTGTTTAATATTTCGATCATGAATTTATTTTATTATACTTTGAGTATACTCCTCCAGTTATATCGACTGTAATGAGTAGGCTATGAAAATTTATATATGAAGAGTATCGGAAATTTTTCTATCTGAACACTAGACTACAAAACAACAACCAGTTCTAAGCATCAATAATAACCAGTTTAGTCAATATAGTTTCTGTTTTATACATTGAAAGAACAGGGATAAAAGTACATATTCGCAATTTGAAACAGTTTCGAAAGGACTAAATGATGCAACAGCTTTAACCAATGCAATAGCTTGATATCCAATTGATAGTCGGGAAGTTCTTGGCGTTTATTAATACTTCAACAGAAAAAATAAATCGGCTATTTTACATTTCTTTGAAGTAGTAGCAAGTTTTATTTATGTGTCCCGAAAGAGACAGTTATCAATTTATCATTGCCGTGAAAGAGTTACATTTTTGATTAAAATCATCTGGAATTATTATTATTATTATTGTGTTTATTTTATTATGCAGTCATTTCTAAACTAATTTTCATTTCACTTTCTCTAAGATTATCTTTTCATTCATTTGTGTTTTTCACCTAATTTTCAAAACCTATGTACACTTTTCAAATTTATAACTAGTATGTAATCCATCTTATCAGTTTTGAGTTCTAGTTAATTACTACCTTGTAGCTCTGTTATTTATATCTATTTTCAAATGATATTAAACTTGTGTGAACTGTTCAAACCTTCTACAGTTATTAAACAATTCATCTTACAAGCTTCCGGACTCCGTCTAATTAGTGCTTCACGTTTATATATATACTGATAATCGTTGTTATTCCAATTCTTTCTATCATCAATGTTTAACACTCCATATTATGTTATATCTGCGTGTTACACTTTAACACGAATACAATTGTAAGCAGCTGAAGAGAAATTAAAAATAAGGTGAATTTATATCATTATGCCTCAAATTTTATTTTGGCGTTATTCAAATTCATGAACGAAACTTCTGAACTAAATCTTAAGTTCATCTTTCATTCAAATAATAAGGGTATTTTTAACTTCAGACAGGTAGATTTTAGTAAAACCTTTATGATTCGTACTTTGGACTCTAGATTTCGCCACACTTTAATCACGCGTTCCCTTAGACACAGTCCGATGTATTTTAAAGGGACTCCACTAACTCAGTCTGACCATTTAATTGCGATAGCAGAAGTGCATTGACATAAAGTGCACAGCAAGCACAAGTTTTCTCAGTGAAATAAATTACAATATTAAATCAGTCTATTAAATGAAATATCCTTATATTTCTGATGCAGAGACATGAACATATCCCATTTCCCATAGTTTAATTAAACAATAACAGAAAATATATATTTGGGTTGCATATAATACCGTTCATAAAGCTGAAACTCAAAGAGGTAATCAGAATTGGTTGGTAGAAAACTTTTTGCTTCTATAGCTACAAAAGTATTCACATATATATACTTGAAAAACCTGTTTCTGAGTGTCCTCATGTATGTCATGTATTGTGTCATTAGAAGAGCATTCAAATGTTTTCATTCCTTATCCCACACCTTGTCACCAGATGGTAACGTCAATAAAGTATTCTTTTAAGAAAGATAATTAGGGTTTGTGTGAAATCTTTTAGTTCATGTCAAAGTTTGTGTAACCTAGGTTTTTTATTGCTACATCGGTTTGTAATTAACGGCATATATAGAATCAGCAAATGGTAAGTCATTTACTATTCAACCAATGGATCATAAGTTCTTCCTGGCTATCCTATCAGCACAAGTGACCAATGTTAGGTAATGACTCAGATCTGTTTGTTTCCCGTATGTTTAAAGTTCTTATTTTATGCAGAAAGGCAGTAAAAAATCCATGTTTACAATATGCATCTAAAACGTCGCAAAGCTACCAAAAAGCACTTAAAAACGTTTTCTAAGAGTTAACACTGAATATTTCCAGGTCTACTATATAGACTATTATATTGTTACACAGTGCTCAACAGTGTTCAAGGCCAAAAACTCATTAGCTTGAATTATCTTTATGGATATTTAGTTCTTCCACTAGGTCGTTACCGATTTATTTACCAATCAGGAATAAATATTTTGAAATAAGTTTCCACGCATTTATTTAGCAAAAAGGTCGCCCTGGAACTAGTAATTTAAATGGGCAGTTAAAATAATAAGATTTGTAATAAATGACATGTACTTGTAAATATTACCAATTTGGATAAATGATTTTCTAACGTTTAAGAGTTGGATGATGATTCACTATAGTTGATTTCTGCGTGAATGGAAAATCCGAGTTTCCTACCAATCTTCACATTGTCCAGCTTTCCAGATCACACGTCTCCTGTCATTTCATTTGCTACAAAACACGTTGAATCCTTTTGGAAGTACACGCTTGTCCATAAATAATCTGAATAATATTAAAAGACTGGTGGTTCGCTTACTATCATGTTCTAGGAATATTGATATGGAATCACCTTCAATCTATAGAAAATTTATTTCGAAGGATAAAATGTTATTATTTTAGTTCTTTTTATGTATTATTCTGGTATAGATTTGTCTCTTACTGAATTTCCGAACAGATGGATACGTCTTATTTTAGTCATTAGACTAGCTTATATGAAGAAAATGCTTCCAAAATGGTTGTTAATCAAATTTTCAACATGAAAGCTGTGCGCGTCAGCTGACAAGAATCTTAATGATTTAGCCACTGAATTGTTTATAATTTGTGAAGGATGCTTGTGATAATCCTCCATCAAAGGATTATACGCATTTGTATCCAGGTGGAGTGCTTATAAAACCAAATTGTCACGTGACTGAAAAACATCTTTTTTGCTTATATTGTTGCTTGCATGCTTATATGACGATTTTATTGTATCAATTTTGTTAAGTATATTTGTTTGTGACACAATTTCTAAACACTTCTCTAGTTCTGATCGGTTCCATTCAAATTCAGTTTACGTCAAACTGGGTAACGGCAAACTAATTCCATTTCAGAAAAAGTTCAGTTTAACTAAAATCCTTTTCTAATTCATACCCATCCTAATTCTATCACGTTGTTTCTTGCGTGGTAATCACAATATATTTTCTATACACTACTTCAATTCGTGTTTTCCTTGTGTTCATTCGTTCACGATCAGTGTTGAAATACCAGTACAACTGTCATTTTTGATTTATTACAACGTTTATAACAATATTCACTTTTTAATGTCGTCAGTACATAATAATAAGATTATTGGGAAAGAAA
Source organism: Schistosoma margrebowiei (assembly GCA_944470205.2). Classification (NCBI taxonomy): domain Eukaryota; kingdom Metazoa; phylum Platyhelminthes; class Trematoda; order Strigeidida; family Schistosomatidae; genus Schistosoma; species Schistosoma margrebowiei. The sequence continues at coordinate 47,045,964 of OX104028.1, forward strand.
CTAGTTTCATTTCGATGATGTTATTTACCGAAGCTATACGATCCTACTCATAGCTAGTAATAATAATAATAAGAAAACATGGATAAATAAAGTACATGTAATAACCTTCAAAATGGGGAGGGATATATTATTATTAATTCTAGTTTTCAAGATCGAAATAAGATGATAGCTTGAATATATCGGTACTGAACTCTTAGATAAGCTTTTTAACGATGAACTGTCAACCCTCTGGCTGTGCATAGATTTTTGAACTGTACGTTTTCAGCCAGTTTATTAAAACCGATCGATGATTTTGAGAACTAATTCTGGAGGGATTACGTGACCGGGGTTTACTAATTATTCGTTTTATATTCACCTTTGAATAACCATGCTGAGTAATGCTTGTGAAATTCACTTGGAGATAGTATGTTTTGTGCAATATAATCTGGTCCAGAAGAACAAGGAAACTGATAAATATTAATCTAATTGAATCAAAGATGGAAGTTATCCTTAACGTATTCTTAAATTATTCGTTCACTGGCGAAAACAACCCGAAGTATGAGCGACTAAGAAGCTTTTCTTAGCGATCTTGGTAATAGACACTAAAATTTCCTCTGTTATATGAGCTTTGGATTCAACGTTCATAAACAAAGTATTCTGAGTATTTTAGATGTTATTTCCGTTTATTGTTTGGGTATTATTTTTCTTTGAATGAACATGAAAGAAGTTATTTTCATTGGGTATCCGCTGGATGATATTCAGTTTTTTATTGATAGATTTCTTGGTACATTTTCTTCTGGTAGTCGGGTATAGAGATTGGATTAACCTCTCTTCTGATTCAAAGGAAACCGACTTTGTTTGTTATATGTTGGTTTTAGACATATTGAACCCCGTTGTGAGCCGTCCAGAAGTTGCTTTACTGAAATATAAAGGAAATAAAATACTAAATCCCCCTCCCATCCGAGTGTGAAAGTAATTACTTTGTGGGAATTATTAAATCCATATAGGATATGCTTACATCGCGGATGATAAAGGCATCCTCCATGTATTTATTTGTATCAGTAGAATATGTCGGTCGCTGATCGAATAATAGATTTTGCTTGGGTTGAGTATATGAACAGTCTAATGATACTACTGCAAGTCTTCCCATTATATATTTGAGAAATAAAAATCTGTTGATCGTTTGTGTATGTGCGCCTTTAAAACATGTCATTAGTTTTAGAAGAATATTAGATAAATATTTCACGTCAGAATACACGATGTCATCTTAATTACTGAAATCGGTTAGGCTATTGCCAAATGTATCTTTTTAAATTAAGGATATTTTAAATTACATTACTATTTTGCAGTTCGACAAGTGTATACAACAAAATTAAAATGTTAAATGTAAAGGATTGTTAGCTAATACGAATCACAGCCAGTTTATATTAGTACGAGCCTTAGCTGATAACATTTTATTAAGCAATATAAATTTTTCACCATTGCCAATAATTCTTCCGCGTTGTCGATGAAATAAAAATAATCTAGGCACATTGGGCTTTTCCAGGTGGATTTTCTAGCTACATATTGATATTTTGCGAAGAAATAAAGTAGAAGTACGTTATTTTAACCAAACAGTCTCATTTTTTAAAGCACATTTCTGAGGATTATCGTGTTGGACTACCGAAAATGAGCAATTGAAATCTCTAAATATAACGTAGAGTTTCTGAATGGAAAACTTACAAACATAAGTAGTTTTAACATTTCACCAATTCTGCATTCAGAAGCAACATACACATTCGTATATTCTACCATGTTTCTAGTCTTTCTAATTTTCTTTGTATAATCGTATGATTCTATTACCACTAGTTTGTTTCCACCTGATCTGCTTTGTGTTTGTTAATTGGACTATTGACTCGCATGCATTGTTTGCAGACTTTTTTTCATGCTACTTTTTTCAGTATTGTTTAAAATATCACGCACCTTGAAATTTACAAATACTCTATTAATAACGCAGTTCTGATCTGTTTTTCAATATAGTATCATATATGTTAAATAATTATAGATACGGTTGCATAAATTTACTAAATAACAAGAAGCTTTAGACTTTGGTTTCGCATTTGAGGTGAGTCATCAACAAGACATGTTTGCCAGTTTGATAAAATGTATCTTCCTTTAGACATTTGAATATGCATTACTCAGTTTCGAAATGAGTAATATTTTCAATGAACCACCCAGACTACGATTTTCATGTAATTCTAAAGTGGTTAAACTACTTAATCATTGGATAGTAACTAATTTCATGTCTGGTTGTTAATCCTGATTGGATCGTATGGATTAAAGTTCACAATGTCATCACGCAACTATGTACCTTCGAAAAGCTGTGGAATTTATTTTGTTAGATTGTTGGAGGTGTATTAGTGTAGTCGTCCCAGTTTGAGATCTAAGCCGATACCAAAATCACTTCATAGTTAACATTTTGACTGTGTGTGGCTTATGTTAGAGTGCTTGATGGAGTGAGAGCATTAGTTCCAGAAAGTATGGAGATATGCTTTTGCTGATGAGTCCTTGTGGATGCAAAAGTTAGTTTCAGAACATCCTGCCGGATCCCTTCATCTATAGTCTAGTCTTCAATTTGTTGCTTACCTTAATGGTGGGATTACAAACATGACTGAGGGGATTCTATCAGTACCTGAGACGATGAAATGAAATTAACTACTATTTAACATATTAGTATATTACTTGGATGTAATATGATACTGATTACTGGCGAAGATCAATGAACATTGGAAAATGAGCCTTTCATATAAATCGATGAGATTTTTTAGTAAATATATGACTTCGAGTAAAGCAATGTGGGCTACCTGTTTTTTCATTGAATAAATTTCAGTTAGGCTATTGTATTATATGTGATGAACAGCATATTTTTAGGCGCATTTTGAAAGTCCAATAATCTGTTGTTTTCGTTGAGCATAACATACATCATATATATTCCCTACTAATATTCAAAGACTACGAAGAATCCATATATACTGTTGAATGCTTTAAAATTCGCTCGAAGTTCATTAAACATAATTGATAATGTGTGTTAGTTGGAATGTCTATGTGACAAAGGTAGTCTTTCTTTGAGTACAAAAAGTCTGGGCTACTATTTTTTGGATTTTTAATGTTTTAGTGATTCAAACAGAAAGTGTTCAGGTTGGAAATGAACATTTTAACCAGTAGATACATGGCTTATTAGTTCATTCACTTCAGATTCTGATGCATACTACTAGTACTATCAGTAGTAGTAACACTATTACTCCGAGGTTTAAATAATCCTGTGTGAGAATTTATATTGTCGATTCGATCAGCATACATCATTCTACAACTATTTTCATTGTAAATTTATTTTAATTGAATAACTATGAATTGTATTTTTATTAAATTATGATTCATCACAATCACAAACCAGATGCCATCTTCCGATATCCGTTTCTATGGCTCATTCATACATAAAGAATCTGGGATTACAGTAGTACTTCTTGTTTTGTATAGTCATTTTACATTAATTATCCACTTGGTTTTATCTGACTCGTTCCTACTAAATATCTGGGAAATGTATAAAAGCAGTCAGAGTATTTCAATACTTCAGTTAATATTTATATTTGATGGTGATCAGTAAATTGAATTAAATCTCAGTAAGGTGTTCGTGAAAGCTTCTCTCATAAACGTTGCCACGGAATCTCCCTCACACCGGGCTTTCTTCGTTAATCATTTTTATTAATATAATAGTATTGTGAAATAAAGTTTAAAATTTCTTGATTTAGGAAGACATTGTGAATAGTTTTTGGTTACTGAATTCCCAGGGACTTGTTATTTATAGACTAGAACACAAACAGATTATAATCTTATATTTAAGCTAACAATTAGGATTTGTTTATGATACACTAATTGATTTTATTACTACAGTTGTATTGTATATATTTAAAATTTATTCAGCAATCAACATTACGTAGTTATATCTATAATAACCAGTGTTGTTGTGAAGCGATGTTCACTTTTACAAAAACCAATCTTTTGAGAATGAAGTTGGTAGTTTCAGAAGATTTATCCTGTTTAATTTAATTTAATTCCGTCAATAGTGACAATAAACTAACAATAACTTGAACAGTTGTAATTGTTGGGACTTCGTTATATTTTGATAGTTCAGAGTTGTTGCCACTACGTTCATTTTATTTATAAGAAAAAAACTATCTTACTATGTTCTGTAGAACAGTGGCTTAATGGCTGACATGGTTTGTACCCAACAGGTCATAGATCGAAGTCTCGTTTCACGTTAGTCTAGGCAGTCGAGTAGTGTCAGTAGTTGTGTATAATCAAAGAACCTGTCAAAGAATAGTATGGGCATATTTTGATAATATATTATTCTCTAAACGAGATGGTTTAGTTGAAAAGATTTAATTTTCGTTTTAAATGACATCATCAAAGCCTACTTTAAATAGAAGTATGGACTGTAGAGAATAAAAGTGTATTTAGTACCTTAACTATAGTTTAAAAATTACGAGTCTCAAATTGATTTTTTTAATTACAAAACAATGCATGATCAATCCATTGTAGAATAAGAAAAGAAATATAATAATATATGCAAGTTGTAAATTCTATTTTAAACATTTTCAAAAGTCAGATTTCATTTAAATTAGCTGACTCTATTGAAAACTACGATGAGCAGTTACTTTGTATAGAAAAACGTTCTGTTTGTTACATTATGTCGTAAGAGACAACAACAACAACAACAGTAATAAGATCCTAATAGGTACCTTATATTTTATGTTAGAAATTATTTCCAAGTAATGTAGTTGCATCCTTACATATGTCTATAAATACGTATGTCTATCTAATTTATCGGTTGCTGTTTTCGTTTTTTTTTTATTAAAAAGAAGTGATTTGATCTAATTGCAATATCATCGAATATGTGTTGTGCTTTGTAATGATTCAACTGTAATTTATCAAAACATAACTCTTTATATTCATGTCTGCATGAGAATATTGATCTAAATATTAACATTGTAAAATGTATATTTATATCAGCTTACAATATTTATATATTAATGACATGCCATCAATAATAAAATCGCGAGATCATCAGTTCTGTATTATATTTTTTTTATTTCTAAAAAAACAAAAAAAAAAACAAACTCTAATTGTTGCGTAGGTTGGCAAGAGAAGAAATTCACAAAAGAATGAAACTCGAAAAGTGTAATTAAAGTAAACATTATTAATCCATCTATAATATCAATGTTACATCATTATGTATTTATTAAAAAAAAAATCTTATTTACAAATGAATTTACAATGAAATTTCTTTATCGATTTATGTCTGTGTATTAAGTTTCCATAAACATTTTCTACCTAGTGAATTGAAAAAAAATAATCACTGTACAAATTATGATTTTTTTTTGTTGTTGTTGTTGTTATGTCTTTTCTTTCCAAATGCAAACATGAAATGTTTATATGTTATATTTTATATTGATCGAATATTATCATTATGTAAATGATATGTATCATGTACAAAATGGTACAATAATAATTAAAGCTTTGAATTCTATAAGTTCATAGATTTGTTTTAATGAATGATATAATTAAATCATTGAAATCTATACATCATTTTCAATGACATATACATTTGAAAGATTTCAACAAAACAAGAACGTACAGATTTATGGAATAAAATGAATTTGTTATTTAGATGTAAAATATAGAATTAGAATGATATTATATATACAAGCGGACAATAAATGTGTTAAAAACAACATTCAGTATTAAAGAAACTAGTAAATTAATGAATTAAATCAATATAGGAAGTTAAGTTTTGTAAATCATTATAAAGATAGATAATTGTTTATTTACAATGTGATGATAAATTGTAGAATTCTAAGAGTTATAAGATAATGTATTAAACAACTAGAAAATTCCATATATATATAAGAAACGACTGGGAAAGCTTAAGGTTAGAATACTTCACTGGCTTCCTTAAATTATGGTGTATGTTTCAATCTACTCGTTAGGATAGTTAGTCAGAGGTACAACATTATCTGAGACGAATACTTATAGGTTAAAGTTGTCATATACTATATAAAGCAAGGAAATTAACAGACTTAAAAATTGAAAATTAAGTAAAATTTTAACATGTACAGGGAGATAATGAAATATAAAACATCAAATCATTACAAACTGAATTAAAGTACATGTCCGTTTGTACAGGCTAGTGGCTATCTCGACTTAATAGCGTAGTGAATAACACGATAGGCATTTAATGTATTGGGTTCGAATCTAAGTGTGAATATCAGTATCATGATGAAGGTGACGAGTTCCAAATAGGACAGACTACACCTCCTAGATTCCACTAATAAACAGAATTTATCTTCTGTATGAGAGGAACGACCCAAAAAGAATTAATCAAAAGTATGAGTAATCCAAAACTTAGTAGATAAAGAGTGAATTTATATAACTGACCCACTGTAAACTATTTTAACTCATGTTACCTAGGATCACCAATCTGGTCAAACATTTCACTTTTTAATTTGGGATTCATATAAACAAGTTTATATGTAACTGTCGAATATCTAGGATTTTCAGTATGCTTACTAAATAAAGGTTTCCAGCTCAGAGAACAAAACTCCACCAAAATCATCTACCTGAGCTACAAATCTTCTCCACCATCTCAAAGGTTTCGTTTCAGCTTGGTTGATCTCAGTGTACAATAGTATATAGTCACAAATTAAATATTAGGCGGAAATATTCCAAAGTTTACCCCTAAATACAGTGTACATATTAATGGAAATAAGGTAGTAGGACTAAAACGTTTTGTTTCTTAAGAAAAAAGATCTACAAATGGCATTTTTAGACACTATATTAACATAACTTATCAGATAAATATCTTTCATAATACTTAAAAGAATTCATAGTAACTAAATACTACTAATCTGATCTTGATAAAATAAGTAGGCTAAATAATCTCCCATTATTTCGATAATCATGTATTGATTTAACTTAATAAAATTGATTTTTTATACTTTTAAATACCTTAAATTGAATTAGTTGAAATTTATTCACCTTAACTTTTTTTTTCTTTTTAACAATTCTTCTATGGATTCAGTTGATTAACTATTCACTTCTCTTATATACATGTAAACTTGCATCTTTTTTTTTTCTATGTTTCACATTTTTATAATTTACTATCTCATCATAAACAAAAATTATTCTGTATATAAATTTTTGGAATAACAATTTGTAAGATTTCATTTTCTATATTGATTTGACTTATTATTTTGACTAATGTCAATGGAATTGAATATCATCTTCCATACATTTTAATTCATTTTACTTTTAGCTTGACGATAAGCTGAAGATAAGTTATGAAATAATAGTGAATTCGTTTACTTTTATCTTATAAATTTTTAGATTATTGTTTTGTCCAATTTTACTAAAGAGACTAAATGAATGAAATAGTTGTATGGGTGAAACAAAAATTTACTTTAAAACTTTAACAATTTTATGTTTGTATTATACAATTAACAAAAAGTCAATAAACAACCAATGTGTAAGTAATTAAGTTTGAAATATTAGGACATTCCTGTTTACAAATTACATCCTTTATCAAAACAATTTACTTGGTTAGGACTAGTATCTATGTAACTGACAAACTAACGAATGCAGTTTGAAAGTAATGAAAATCATTATTTGGATACTGAGTTCACAGGCCTGTTTCCATTTACTCTTGACACGAATCATGTTTGACACTGAAAAAACTGATTAAGAATATTTATCTTTAGGATTTTTAAGATAGTAACTGGGGAATTTGTCTATTCCTAAATTTTGTATGTGAAACTGTTGAACAATTGAGTTCTGTTGACTAATCATAGGTTTTGTGCATATTAGTGATTACTAACAAGATGTGTTCGTATGACGAATGGTTTCCAGACTCCGTTATTTACGCGTTGGCTGAGTTGTGTTCGCAGTCTTTCTACCCATACTTGGAAACGGAAATCATTGTAATTCCTAAGGTGCAAAGTCAGAACATGAATGACTAGTAGAATGAAGATTTGCCTGATCTCCAAAAATATAACCTATAAACAAGTCAAAAATCACGTCGTCATTAAACGTAATACACTGATTTTACGCACACACACACACACACTTTATGGACATCATACAAGTGAGAAGATAGGTTTACCGTAATAGATAAATGAATTTTACAGAGAATAGTACAAAGAGCATAATTGTCATATTGGACGAAAGTTCACACCATTCATATTGAATGAAACTCGCACTTAACTGATAATAAATGTACTGACCTGAAAGAATGCTGCACTGGAGAATATAAATCCCAATACTGTTTCAACTAAATGTTACATTGCAAATAAGACCAATTTCAAAATATCGTTGGGACTGAACTAGTATCATAAAATATTAGTTAGAGATAATGTGACTTCGCCTTCTTATCCCAACTTTTATCCGGTTCCAAATGGCATTTGTGATGCATATTATTTAGATATACTGTCGTCAAATTACATACTGTTACTAAAAAGCCCAGATTTACAGTTATACAAAGAATGTCCGACAAAATATATCTTATGTATGAAAAGTTAAGTAAGGGAAATGAAATATTGGATAAATTATACTGACTAGTCTACCTACTGGTTACTCATTTAACCATTCAGTAGCTAGGATCTTGAGAAATATACAAACGATTGAATAATATTATAAATTATGAGAATGCTTCTGCTATAGAGATAAAACATAAAAACTCACACGACAGTAGTGGTAATAGTAGAAATAATGTACTATTATATACTAATTAGAAAATTTAATAGGAATGCTGACCTACAAAAAGTCTGATTATACCATAACAAACTTAATTACTGCATAGCTTGATTTTGAAGGGAAGAGATTCTCTTGTCATTCACTTTGAAGATTTTCTCACTTATAAGAATTATGAGTATAAACAAAAAGTTATTACTTATTATGTGGAGGATGATTGTACTTTAATGTGAATGTAAGATGAATAGAAAAATTTACTTTCTTAGTAAATTAATTAAAATATTACCTAGTTAAATAAAATATACTTCTTTCATTATAAGGTCAAATGGAACTGGTGAAAAAAAACGAAAGAGTATCATAAATAACAGTAATAATAATGATAATAAATACCATGATGTTTTTGTATGGCCATTGTTATTATTTCATGATTGTATGCACTGATTTACTTTTGGCAATGTTATAATGCTGAAAAATAAACATAATACAAAGCAGACAATATTTGGAATGAGAGTGTGTGCAGTGAATTGGCTTCGAGATAATTCTTTATGATTCGTATATCAATGGCCCTGATAACCGTTATCAGTCAGTCAACTATAAAGTAAGACCAGACACATATGTGCATCGATTCAAGTTGCCACACATCATTAGCACAACAAGGTGAACAACAAATTCATAGAAGTAGTTAATTCAATGGTAATAATATCTAAAAGAAAGATTGTGTATAAGGAATACAGTACAGGAAGAAAAAATTAGTTCTTAGAAAGGTGATTTTAATCTCACGGTGTAAGGAAAGATGAAGAGTGTATACACCAATGTCACTGTGGTCGATTCTGAGCCGTGTCACTTAGGCTCCAATCACTGGTTATAATAGTCACACGGACCCCCACCAAGTAGTCTGCGTCTACCGTCATGACTCAGACTAGAATTTAGTGACTTTATGGATTGATGCCACGTTTCGATTTGGCCGCCCTCAACTTTATTCCAACCGTCTCCAACACTAGTCAGCATTGCTCGCCCTATACAGTATACGTGCTCCTTAATTGATAGACAGATATCTCACCTTCACCATAGGTGACATAAGTTAGCAGAAGCTAAATGCGTATTTGAATCTGTGCTGACATTTGGTCAGACACCAACCCATTAGGAATGATCAGACTTCCAAAAGAAGTGAAGTTGTTGACGTGTTCGACTATTTCACTCCCTATCCTTAGTTCAGGTTTTGACGCAGACCAGCCGTGGAGCAACAACATGCCTTTAGAGGGGGAGAAGTGCATCCCAAACATTCTGGCATTGTTACTCAGTGCTACCGAAATAATCTGCATTTTATCAGCGTCTTCAGCAAGTAGGACTATGTCATCTGCGTATTCTAAGTCGATAAGTGGACCTCCTGGTAGGAGATAAATACCTGAAAATTCAGTCGACGAGAAAGTTATTTGCAGCAGTAGGTCCATAATGAAATTAAACAGAAACAGAGATAGTGGACAGCTTTGACGGACACCACTTGAGGTTGCAAAATCAGATGACACTCCGCCATAAGCTCTGACTCGATTAGTAGTGTTCGAGTAAAGAGCCTTCACAAGGTTTATGTACTTCTGAGGTACGCTTATCAGTGACAGACGCTACCATAGAACCTCTTGGTCTACAGGGTCAAATGCTGCTTTCAAGTCAAGAAAAATCATTATTGTCGGACACCGATAAGTTTGCCTGTGTTCTGATCAATAGTGAATATGTGGTTGGTACAATCACGACCAGACCTGAAGCCAGCCTGGTTTTCTCATGCACGATAATTATATAGGCTGGTATTTTAGATCAAATACCAACAGACTGGAAAGAAGGACACCTGATCAAGATACCAAAGAAAGGCGATCTCAACAAATGTGATAACTACAGAGGCATCACTCTTCTCGCAATACCAGGAAAAGTCTTCAACAGGGTGTTGTTAAACACGATGAATAACTCCGTAGATGCTCAACTTCGAGAACAACAGACTGGATTCCGTAAAGATCGGTCATGTACAGACCAAATCGTAACACTACGGATCATTGATAGCATGGACAGGACAACACTATGGAAGCTTCTTCTCCACTACGGCGTGCCTGAGAAGATAGTCAATATCATACGGAATTCCTATGATGGGTCAAACTGCAAAATCATACATGGAGGACAGCTCACAGACTCGTTTGAAGTAAAGACCGGTGTCAGGAAATGTTTCTTACTCTCACACTTTCTCTTTCTCCTGGTGATCGATTGGATTATGAAGATGTCAACATCTGAGGGGAAGCATGGGATACAGTGGACAGCTAGGATGCAACTGGACGATCTAGACTTTACAGATGATCTGGCTCTTCTATCACACACGCAACAATAAATGCAGGAAAAGACGGCCAGTGTAGCAGCAATAGGTTTCAACATACACGAAGGGAAAAGCAAGGTTCTCCAATACAACACAACATGTACCAATCACACCACATTTGACGGAAAAGCTTTGGAAGGTGTAAAAACCGTTACATATCTGGGCAGCATCAATTATGAGCACGGTGGATCTGATACAGATGTGAATGCGCAGGTCGACAAAGCAAGAGCAGCATATTTACAACTGAAGAACATCTGTTACTCAAAACAACTGTCAACCAACACCAAGGTCAGGATTTTCAATACAAATGTCAAGACAGTTCTACTGTATGGGGCGGAAACCTAGAGAACTACAAAAGCCATCGTCCAGAAGATACAAGTGTTTATTAACAGTTGTCTACGCAAAATACTTCGGATCCGTTGGCCAGACACTATCAGCAACAACCTCATATGAAAGAGAACAAACCAGATTCCAGCGGGGGAAAAATCTGGAAGAAGTTCTGGAAGTGGATAGGACACACATTGAGGAGAGCACCCAGCTGCGTCACAAGGCAAGCCCTCACATGGAATCCTCAAGGCCAAAGAATATCTCTGTTTCTTAATTCTATAATTCACATACAGAATATTTGTTTTTGAACCGTTATTATCAAAACTACAACTTAATTAAATGTTAGTTGACAAACAGTGCTTGGAGCTCATCATTATGGATTGGTTTATTCATCGATTCATGTAATGAATAATCTATTGTTATTGACTTTATCTCATTGTTTTATGAGATACACGTGCACATACACAGAATCTTCAAAACATAAGAATATTCAATAAAGTGGTGGTGAGTGGATATATGTTTTGTATCCATTTTACATAATCGCTTGTTTAATTCAACTTCCGAACAAAAACTTACTTTGACGATCAACATGAAATATAAAAGGGAATTTTTTAAAATACACTTCGAGAAAGTCATTTATTGGTCTGTTTTAATAAAATGAAAGTTTTCAGCCATTCAAATTATGTGATTGGATACTGTGTACTAGTTGGCTAAGTTGTTTGTTTGTTTCTTATTCTCGATACCCATGGATTGATTTAGGTTAAATTGTCTTAATCATTTTAATTCTGATTGGCTTGTAGTGACCTACTTTTATCTAGAGAACGCGACTGGTTTAATAAGAACAATTATTATTATAACCAATTGTACCAGTGATTGTTTTACTTGTTTGTTTGACTGTACTAAAGACATTCTTCCTTCCGTTGATTGTGACTTTTCACGCTCTTACGTTTGCTCAGTGATTCCGCTTGTACTCTTTTGGAACGATCTCGGTATTCTTTTGATACCACGAGATCGCCAACAAATATATCTCGCTACAACCTCCAATCGCCTTCTGATATCTGTTACACAACCTTCTTGTAGTGGTGATCATTGTCAACCGCGACTCGATGCCACACTACAGGCTGATTAATGAGAAAGTAGTAAAATAATGGCCTGGTACCACCAAGGATGAATAGGGTCCATTCTCCCTCTCCAAATGCTCTCACATGGCCACGAATATACAACCACTACCAGGGAAGTTCTACTCACTGTCTTCTCGTGGCAGGGGTGTTGTTTACGAAATTGAGGGGACGAAAAGCGAATGTCGGGTGCATTAACAGAGTTGATGGATATGGAGGATCCAAATAGGGGAGTTGGAAAACCCTGATTCAAAACCATTGGTGCACATGGGCTCCAGGATCCTGAAGGAACGAAAGGTGTGTGACCTAGTTGTTGGTCACCGACTACCATGGGACTGGATCATCTAAAGTTGCTTCGCTGCCTTATGGATCAGACCTTTAGGTCGAAGGCTCCGGGTTTGGCTCCTCAAGAAAACATCTGCTTCGGTCTGGGCACCCGGTCAGTATTCCAGCCCTCGCGTAAATCAATAATAACCGCCACTGGCCTCATTGGTATTGTGGCCCATATGTAACTGGTGCCCCCTTGTTTATGTGTTCAGATAAATAAATATAGTGAGATAAATGGGTTAAAGCTACATCAATACTGTAAATTAATAATAAAATAATGTGATTTATAGAAACGATGATCTTACCGTTTGAACAAGTGATAACTTCCCACTATTTTTCCTATTATCTTTGTTTTTCTGCCATCTTTTAATTTTTCTGGTTGACCTTGATTTTTCCGTGAATAAACGACCTAACAAATAAATGTGTAGTCAGATTGTTTGATATGTATTAAGCTAACATATCAAATAGTTCTGATAACCTTCGTCTCCCCGTCGTATTATTTAAATTTATCAAAGGGGAAAAATTTTAATCTATTTTTATAGGTCGGCACTTCATATTACGCAGTTTACAAAGTGATATTTTTTACTTTGAATAAAAGCAATACAACTTTTCCCTTTTATCTGTCATGTTCGGCTTTGAGGTACACATTTTATTTTAAGATTATTGATATTTTCTAGTTGATTGAAGCTAACTATATGAAAATGCAAACCAACAATCGAATGGTTCAACTACTGTTTTTATAACTTACACAATCGTTTAATATCACGTAGATAAAATGATTTTATGGTTTGGAACATTTTTCTTTTTAAAAAGAAAATGACAGGGAAGTTTTATCTTCTTCTATCATAACTAACTAACTATACATAATTTAGACCCTGAATGGTCTGAATATTTGCTCTAAAGACAATTAGTTTAATCACACAAAATATTTCTTCAAACTGTTTTTTTTCGAAAACTAACAACTGGACCTTTTTGAAAAACTGCAACTTTTTTACACATGAACAATTTATAAAGGAAGACAAGATTGATCTATCCGTACATTATATATATATATATATATATATATATATATATATATATATATATATATATATATATATATATATATATATATATATATATATATATATATATATATATATATATTAAGAAAATGGGTACATCACATGTTTACAAATTACTTGTTAAACAAAAGATAACTAATTTTGAAATACCTGACACAATGCACTCACTCATTGTTCATCACAGTAAAATATTTTCATAAGAAAATGATAAAATTTTCAAATAATTATGTAAAAGTTGAGAAGTATTGGAAATAAAAAAAATATCACTAAGATTCTTTTTTACTAAAAATCTCACAACGTTTTGTAATGAATGTATTTCCTAATGTTTGTGTTATATGATTGCAAGTTGAATACTCATGATTATTAGTATTATGATAGGTATGTAGCAGACAACGTGCAGATTTATGACGAACATTATTCAATTGTCTTTTACCGTAATTTTGATTGTAATTACCAGTTGCATTACTGCTACAACTACTGTTACCATTGGTATGGATACTACTGCCGCTGCTTCTGCTCCCGTTATTATTATTGTTATTGCGATTAAATTTATCGTTGTAATAATCTTTAAAGGGTATTTCATATACGTTCGGTACAACTGATCGTACATCATGTTCAAAAAATGAAAATAATGGGAACCATATTCTTAAACGTTCATTATTTGGTTGATGTAATAAATTATTATTAGCAAGGCAATGATAGTATAGAAATAATCTTGATGAAATATATATAGCAATGAATACATCAATAGAATAATGTTCATGACAAGCAAGTATGAAAAATACACCGAAAAGATTCAGAACCCATGTAAATGTATGCAAAAGATAAAATCTTCGTGGTGAATATTCACTAATGAAAAAGTTAAGAAGAGTAAGACATGTTGTATGACCACTAAATAGATAATCACCACAAGTTCGTAATCCTGTAATGTATAAACCACAACCTATCCATATTTCTAATGCACGTTTGAAGCGTTCTGTATAATTTTTTATTATATATGGGCTACATTGATCTGTTAAATGCACTCCAGGGACACTTAGTGAAGTTATCGACATAGTAATTGATCTTAATAAAAATATCGTGCCCATAAGCACAAAAAAACGACGTAAAAGTATCCACCGATATTTATGTAGAAATAAAATAGTCAGCCAAATCATAAACAGTACAATGATAACCACTTCTGCTGCAATAAACCCCCAACTGATATGAGGAAGATTATCTAGAAAAATATCTGGTAACGGAGGATATTTCGATGTAACAGGTAAACGTTCATGGACCGAAACTATAACAAATGCTGTAACAAATGTAGCAAAAATGAAATATAAACAACTGGTTATAAATTTGAAGAAATTTGTATTGTCTTCATCTATTCCGTAATCGTAATCATTTAAAAAAGTACTGTCTGCTATACACTCCACATTATCATTTCCATTTATTCTGGATACATCTTGTTCCATATTATCCAATTTAGGATTATGGCAGCATAGCAGATCAACTACAGAATTCTCACTTGGTAATCTTGGGAAAGTATATTCTCCATAATTATGATTTTCAATTTGGTGACGCCAGAAGCAACATAAATACATGATACGTTTTCTAAGACCAACCTCTTTGATGTCCATTTCACATAAGTCTTTCTCCGTTAACAGACAAAATGACAATCCATCGATTGTGTTCTTAGTGAAAATATCAATGATTGAATCGGAAATGCCATGATTTTTCAGATATTTAGCAACATCAAGACAGTTGGCCTGGATCGATATTATGTCTTCATTTTGATAGTCTAACATCCTTATAAGTCAAAAACAAAACAAAAAAACAAACGCTTAGAAATATCACTTAATGCATATTTGATTAAATTATTACACATAAACCATTAAATTTATAAACGGATTATATGTATAAATGTTTATTCGAAATCAGTGCTATGTAGTTAAACCTAGATTCGAAAAAATTTCTATGAATCATTTCATTAAACCACTAGAATTAGATGAACAGATAATTCATCAGGAGATAAGTTCAGTTATAGGATAACCATAAGGAAAGAAGATAAAAACTCCAATGGAGGACAACTGGAAAGAGATAAAAGAAACACCAACTTCAACGGGTGGAGAAAT
Organism: Schistosoma margrebowiei; assembly: GCA_944470205.2. Taxonomy (NCBI): domain Eukaryota; kingdom Metazoa; phylum Platyhelminthes; class Trematoda; order Strigeidida; family Schistosomatidae; genus Schistosoma; species Schistosoma margrebowiei. The sequence continues at coordinate 47,062,030 of OX104028.1, forward strand.
TCTGGGCCTCAAGAAGCATCACCATAAGAAACGAATCTGTATCGGAACCCTGGACTAAATTCAAGAAAGGAAGAGCAAAAATACAGCAATTAACAACAACAGAGAAAGTGAAGGCAAAAGCTGAATACACAGAAGCAAACGAGCAAGTGAAGAGGAGGACGAGAGCCGGTAAGCAGAAATACCTGGAAGGCCAAGCAACGACAGTGAAAAAACAGCAAGAGAAGGAAATATGAAATAACTATATGAAACAACGAAGAAACTAACAGGGAAATATCAATCAGTCACTAACAACGTAGAACTTCGTACGTACGTACATCAGTTCGAGTTGCCACACCAAATTAGCACAGAGAGGCTGTGGTCGATTCAAATCCCATAGTGCTAGATGTAGTAAAATTATAAGCTATAATCAGAAAAATTAGGGTTTGAAGATGTTATTGAAGGAGTATAATCCAGTGAAATAAATTTGGAAAGAGAAAAATGAAAGGGACATGAAGAATTCAGAAGATTAGAATTTGGGAGAACACAAAGAATGGATGCACCTGCGCCATTGCAAACGATTTTGAGCCATGTCATTCAGGGTCTCTAACCATCGGTTCCTATCATTTCGCGGTCGCGGACGCACAACTTCGAGATCAGCAAGCTGGATTCCGTAAGGATCGGTCGTGCACAGACCAAATTGCGACACCACGGATCATGATCGAACAATCAGTTGAGTGGAACTTTTCAATGTACATCAACTTCATTGATTATGAAAAGGCATTTGACAATGTAGATAGGGGGACCTTGTGGAAACTTCTTCGACACCACAACGGACTACACTAAAAATTCGTGAGTGGAGGACAGCTGACAGACGCATTCCAAGCAAGGACCGGAGTCAGACAAGGCTGCCTACTCTCCTACTTTCTCTTTCTTCCGGTGGTTGACTGGATTATGAAGACTTCGATGTCTGAGTGGAAGCATGAAATAAAATGGACATGTTGGACGCAACTGGATGATCTGGACTTCAAAAATGAACTAGCTCTTCAATCTCATACACACGGGCAAATGCAGGTTAAGACAAACAATGTAGCAGCAGCAGCTGTATCAGTAAGCCTCAACATACACAAAGGAAAAAGCAATATCGTCAAATACAACACGGAGGACAACAACCCAATCACACTTGATGGAGAAGCTCTGGAAGAGGTGGAATCTTCCACGTACCTGGGAAGCATCATTGATGAACAAGGAAGATCTGATGCAGACGTAAAGGCAAGGATTGGCAAAGCAAGAGCTACATCCATACAATTGATAAAAATATGGAACTTAAAACAACTGTCAACTAATACCAAAGTCTTAATCTTCAATATGAACGTCAAGACAGTCCCACTGTACTGAGCTGAAACGTGGATAACTACTGCAACCATAATCAAAAAGGTACAAGTATTTATAAACGATTTTCTACGCAAGATACTCAATATCCATTGACCGGATACCATCAGCAACAGCCTACTGTGGGTGGAGACAAACGAGCTTCCAGATGAAGAGGAAGTTAGGAAGAGACGTTGGAAGTGGATGGGATATAAATTGAGTGAACCACCAAACTGTACCACAAGGCAAGACCTAACTTGGAATCCCGAATGGAAACGGAAAAGAGGAAGGCCAAAGAACATACTACGTCGGGAATTAGAAGCAGACATGAAAAAGATGACTAGGAACTGGAAACTATTGCCCAGGACAGGGTTGCATGAAGAATGTAGTGTTGGCTACCACGTTAAGCAAAGATACCTTGTTTTAGCTTCTGGACAGCTCAAGATTTTAAAATAATAACACTGGGGAAATATTTGATTAGAATATATCGTGTCAATAATTTGCTTATCTTCCCTAGAGTGGCGGCAGACGACACATAATTCTACCGATTTATGCTTGATTTAAAAGTAGGATATTCAGAAAGGGCACAAAATACTATATAGCTAACGGATTTTTGGAACACGGCGACAAAATCTATTCTGTGTTAGTCTGATAATATACTACGTATTTACACTACGTCTGGTTCAAAAACATCGAAAAATGCAGCCAAACGTGGTTACTGGCCAATCTCTTTAAGTTCTGTAGTGAGAACGCTGTTAACTTGTGGATATTTTCGTTCAGGTTTTAAAAAACGTTAAAGTAAAATATGTTGAAGACTCCTGTAGATTTCACATCTAAACAATGGTCAGAAAAACCCATATTAAAGCTCATGAATTGGCGGGTGAACATCTACTTTCTGTGAAGTGCAGAAGTTTTCATACTTTAGAGAGTTAGACTTTTTGTTGCCACATACATTAAGGTACTTTCTTGCACAAATCAATAGCTACAACAGAGTTCATAGTGAGTTTATTGTTACGTGACCACTTCGTCAGCAGAATACAATAATGTTGACTGTTTTTAATAGACAAGTATGAGTACTTTTATGTGTATGAAGGAAGATATCTGCAATCTGAGAAGCTTTCGGCTTATCTATTTCATCTGTTTTGGGTATTAATGTTTTTATACTTTATTATTATTATAAACCAGCACCATTAATACACTCCTGACCATATAACCATGAACAATCAAATTAGCCAAATAGGCGTTTATCTGGGGTGTAGGAGTAAAAAAGTGTATTTTCAAAACCATTGGCAATTCATCTGGCTTCGCAAGAAATTAAACGATTATCTCAGTCATTTAGATCTTATATTAAGATGATTGTTATTTATTATTTCCAAGGTCATTAATGATTTCTTGAAAACGTGTCTACGAAGTGAAGTAATAAGGGAAAATGCTATATCTTAATGAATTTGGAAAGACGCAAATTTCGTTCATAGTAATTTTTATTTTATTTTGTTTGAACACATAAGTATTGGTACAAGAGGGCATCAAATATATATGCGCCACACAAAACAATGGGAATGGGAAGAGAAAAAAGAAGGTAAGTAGCGTTAAATAAAAAAAGAAGAACAATAACGACCAAATTAGTGTAATGTAATGTAATAATAATAATAAAAATAATAATAATGGGGGAGACGGACAGGTGCAAGCAAAAGAAATCTTTCAGTTTAGTAAGATACAACCACTTTTTATGAAGAAAGTAAAAGAAGGTTACAGCACGATCGCCACAGGCTTCTATTCTGAACTATATCTGACAACGTCTCTAGCCACAGTGTTACACCATCTCTCGGACCCCAATCAGGAAGTCGTGAAGGACCAATAGAAGCCAGCCCTTTGCAGCTTTTTTTCATACCCCAACACTATGTCATACACTGACCACCTCTTCGCCTTTTCCAACCAGTCCCAGCATCCGCAAATAATGCACAATGAGGGATTTTCTGGGACGTTATTCGTAAAACATGTCCAAGCCACCGAAGTCGATGTTTCAAGATGGTGACACAAGTTGAGTTATCGTCTCTGTGCCCGAACATACGATGCCGAACCTCTGGATTACTAACAGGTTGTTGCCACTGGATGTCAGTAATCCTTCGGAGACAGCGATGATCAAACATGGAGAGTCGTCTAACATTCTCAAATCGGAGAGACCAGGTTTCACAAGCATAGAGCAGAACTGCTCTCACCGATGTGTTGTAGATCTGACCTTTTGCAGCCAGACTAACATCCCGAAGGAGCGAAAGATGGTCCAGATCGGCATAAACCGCTCGCTTTCATTGATCTCATCATTCACGCCACCACCAGCACTTATGCAGCTACCTAGATACACGAACTTCTCGACTACTTCTATCTGCTCACCATTCAGGGTGAGTACAGGATTAGAATCTTGCCAGTCTTGTAGAAATACTTTGCACTTCGAAAATGCAAAGCACATACCGTACCTACGGACATTATCTATCATAGTAATGGAATTATATAATGATTTTAATTTGCTCTATTTACCGATAAGCGTAGAAAGATCATATGTATTTATTAGTTCTACATTTTTATATTCCCATTGCCTCTTTTACGTCTTTCTATTAAATTATCATCTACAGACTTACATTATTTTACACCCGATTCTTTGTAACAAGAACCTAGTTATGATCTAGACGCAAACCGATGAACAGTAAAAATTGAGATGTTTCACTCTTCTCGCACAAGTTGAGTTTACATATCGACAACCCCGACTTAGATGATAATAATAATTCGTTTTCTGAAAATCAGTACTGATATCAAATTACGGAGTAAACGACCGTAGGAAGATGGAAACGGATTTGACAAACGTATTATTAATGTTCAATTTTTATAACTGAAATATGGTTGCACATTAATGAAAGATTTATAGAATACATATCACTTTATCCAAAATGACAATTACAAACTATAAAAATATAGAAAACCCTATCAACTTGGCTACAATTGAACAAATTACTGGCAAAATATTATGAGTCATCATTCGGCGAGACAAAGTAGGACATTAAGAAAATCACAGTGGTTTTGTTCTCGATATTTTTCTTAAATTTTAGACAAATGTATGGAGACATACATGATTTACCTTCTTTACACGACCTTTTGAGTCTTCAATACTATACCGTGAGTTGTCTAGTGAATACACTAGTGGATCGATAAATTAAACAATCTAGATTCTTTTGAAGCTTGTCTTTGGTATTTCGCTTATCCTACCCAGTCAACGACTAAAACTCTTTATCAAAACACCTAGTATAGATTTATAAGTGAAATCTTTCAAGAAAAAAACTAAGTCTTTACAGGAACGGTTACATTAAAAATAAACTCAGTACAGCTTACGTGTAGTGTTTATTTCAGAAGACCAAATTATACGGGTTCGCTGACTTGTTGGGCATAATCTCCAACCTACGTTACTAGTTTTAACTTCCAATTCCTTAGAAATAAATATTGAGAATAAGAGGGAAACAGGTAAAATGCTCTACTTTCTGTGTACAAAACGGAAATTTGCGTCAAACACTTATGCAGCTGAAACAAGGAATCTCAAAGACGTGTAAAGGCGTTGTATATACAACCATGGAGGAAACATACAGGTTGAGCAGCACAACTTTAGTAACTTCATGTCAAAATAATTTGCTATTTTTGGTTAGTCAGAAAATGATGAGCATCAGAAAACTACTAATTAATTTGAGTAAAAAACACAAATTCAGGTCAATATACCATTAAAAATAATTATTCACTAGACAAAAATTTATTCTGCGACTTATGTTGTAGGGATCATTAAAGTTATCGAGTCCTAAAGGTTTGAACGTGTATGCAAGAACACTGACAAAACGATATAGTTTCACCAATATTAATCAAAATCTTCTGCTCGATACTATGCAGATGAAGACTTTTAGCAAATAAAAATAAGTAGTTTTTGGAATTTTTCAATTTTTGACCATTGTATTTAGACTGTGTTGTAATTTTAATATAAATACAAGGTTGTTTATTATAAACGGATATGGCTTTTTCAAGCCACATAATTAAATATTTTAAGGCAGTTACCGGACACTACGAAAATTCATCCACAGAATGAAATCATGACACCAGTTATCAACACTCACGAGAACAAATTGACTGTAAAGTCTTATATTCAAAAACTGACAATTTTGTTGGCACCATTTGAATATTCACGATTCAACAACTGCATTGACTGTAACTGATGAGGAAGTTACTTAGTTTCTTTCAGAAGCTCCTGTTTAAACGAAGTCAAACTAAAAGTTAACTATATTTGTTGAATTTTTATTCATAATTTTCGATCTCTAAAATGACCAGAAATCGAAAAAGCGTAAAATGTTGTGAATGACCAAAATTACATAGAATCTCATTTCTGTTTGATTATCTTTTAACGGTGCTGTTGAAGAAAACGTAGAAGATGATGCAAAGAGAAAGTGAGGCGATCATTAATGAAGAAATAATAGAAAAGAGAGTAGTTTTAAACTATTGGGTTAGCAATGTTTAAGAAGATTGATGCCTTGGAAATTGTTCAGGGAAGTTATACGAGACAAGGCGTCTGAAACTTCATTGTTTTCTCCAGAAATGTGTTGAATGTTTGAAGTAAACTGCGAAATGTAGTCTAGTTATCGAGACTCACTATGAAGATGGGCTTAACGAGGAGTTAAGATGTTTATGGTTAACGAAAAGAGTGAATTTTCGGCCTTGAAAGTGCCGTACAGCACAATGTATAGCTAGGAGTTCCCTATTGAAAGTGCTTTATCTTGATATAGTGTCTAGCAACCGTCTCGAGAAGAATGCCAAAGGTCGCTAGGTGTGGTTAACCAATTGTTGTAAGACTCCTTCGATTGCCGAGTCGGATGCGTCTACTGCGATACTAGTAGGTGCTTGAGTGTCCTAATGTGCAAGCAGTGTTGCTTTAGCGATAAGTTCCTTGACTGTGGAGAATGCTTACCGTGCGGTATCCTCCAAATTTATTGATTTTGCATTTTCACGAAGGTGGTTGGTGAGAAGTTTCAGAAAGAACGCGCAGTTTGGCATGAATCGTCCACAGAAACTTATTAGGCCGTTAAATGTTCGTAGTTGCTTAATTGTGGTCGGTTCTGGGCAATCCAGAATAGCCACACCTTACTTCTAGAGATCGGAGTATCAATAGTATGTTCATGAAAATTAAGGGATTCTGGTTTAAACATTTCTGAGTGTTGACAGTAATGCCTTGGTTTTGCGGTCGTACGAAAACAAGATTCAGATTCTGGAGGTAAAATCCCCTGCTCGAACTTGCAATCAAGCAGTCATCAACATACGCATGTTCGAAGGTGAGACCTCGAAAAACGTCATTATGAACCTTTGAAATGTTTGGGCAGCACTTCTCAATTTGGAAGGCATGGGCAAAAATTCATAGAGTTCAAAGGGAGTTATGATGGCGTTTATCGGAATATCGTCAGTAGCCATAGAGATTTCATTATACGCTTTAACCAAATGGATTTTCGAAAAGACAGTTGTACCTTTCAAGGTAGTTGTCAAATCGTGAATGTGAGGCGACGGGTAACGATCGGGAATGGTTCTTGCATCCAGTTGACGATAGTCACTAGTTGGACACCAACCGTTGTTGTCCTTTTTAGGAACCTTGTGCGACGGAGATGCCCATGGGCTGTTTGACGGCCGAATGATTCCTAAATCTATCATGTGATCAGGTTCGTTCTTAGCCGATCTCAGTTTTCGGGAGCCATTCGGCATACTTATCGAGTATTCGTTGGTAGTATGAATTTACCGTGTGTTTTACTGTGATTGGGGATAATCTCCCCTAGTTTCGTTGAGGTAGCGAACTTTAATTATCACATCAATGGTGTATAACAGACGACTTTGGTCCTCGAGTACGGTTAACGCGTACCGCCAGGTAAGTTTGCTGAAATTTTTTTTTTGTCGGTTGGTTGCTCACGAAATAGCAGGGTTTTGTGCAATTTTGAGATTTGCTGTACTGACTATGACACCGGCACCAGTATGGGTTATCTGCCTCTCGTGATCTAGTGACATAACGTTTTCGTGAAGTATTCGTTCTAGGAGATTGGGCGCGTCTATAATCATGACGAATACTAAGGTAACGTGTCAGAGTACGACAGAGTTCTTTAATGTCATTTCGTGTCGTTTGAAGTTTTACTTTTACTAAAAAACCTCGGCGTTTAAAATTCTAGTGGTCTCAAGAACTCGGTCGACAGATGCCGCCAGCTCGTCTACGGAGTTATTTTCAAATGAGGCAGCACTCCCTGAACCTGTTGAGGAAGCTTAGACAAGATAAGCAGGCCCTTGACCAACGTCCTTTCTTAATCGTTAATAAATGTCTGATGATGAGCTGTGTTGTAGAGGAGCGGATCTAACCTATGTCGATCGGTTAGATTTCCGCGTCTAAGAGTAGACCATTAAAAGACAATATCAATTCACGCTAGTTCTTTAAATGCATATGAAATCATAGAATTATCAAATCCGTATATTATATTTTCACACAGAATTTTATCGATGGTATTTCGTTTTGTCTTCTCGAAAAACGTTTAGACGAATAGGGTATTACGCAGATTGTGTCACACTAGCGTATATTGTTTCTGTCATCTATTTGGAAATATTAAATTAAACAGCAAAGCTAAAAAGAGTAAACTCTTACACTTATCACAGGAAATAACCATGCAATTGAACTTATGAATAATAAAACATTTGGTGAATCACATTTTTCGAAATTAATGGATAATGGCAATTCCGAATACTTTGCTGAAAGTTCCATTTTAAAAGATATCGGTTACGAAGTGTTTGAAGGAATATCAAAATCTTGGAAACAAAGAACTACGGTCTACTTCGATATCAGTACCGCTCTCATAATAGAACTAACCCTAAAATTGCAGATTTGTCATTATTGAACTGCCTAATCTATTAGATCTTACGTGGAAGTCATACAATTGACTACACTAACGCATCACACTGTAATAAGCACCAGTATAAGACGAGGAATAAAATTGGGCTAGAGATAGAACAATGTATTTGACGTGAATAAAAGACATTTACATAAGTAGGACAACGCTTGCAAAATGTCTAACCATTTAAAGTATGAAAACTTCTGCACTTCACAGAAAGTAGATGTTCACCCGCCAATTCATGAGCTTTAATATGGGTTTTTCTGACCATTGTTTAGATGTGAAATCTACAGGAGTCTTCAACATATTTTACTTTAACGTTTTTTAAAACCTGAACGAAAATATCCACAAGTTAACAGTGTTCTCACTACAGAACTTAAAGAGATTGGCCAGTAACTACGTTTAGCTGCTTTTTTCGATGTTTTTGAACCAGACGTAGTGTAAATACGTAGTATATTATCAGACTAACACAGAATAGATTTTGTCGCCGTGTTCCAAAAATCCGTTAGCTATATAATATTTTGTGCCCTTTCTGAATATCCTACTTTTAAATCAAGCATAAATCGGCAGAATTATGTGTCGTCTGCTGCCACTCTAGGGAAAATAAGCAAATTATTGACACGATATATTCTAATCAGATATTTCCCAAGTGTTATTATTTTAAAATCTTGAGCTGTCCAGAAGCTAGAACTAGGTATCCTGGCTTAACGTGGTAGCCAACACTACATTCTTCATGCAACCCTGTCCTGGGCAATAGTTTCCAGTTCCTAGTCATCTTTTTCATGTCTGCTTCTAATTCCCGACGTAGTATGTTCTTTGGCCTTCCTCTTTTCCGTTTCCATTCGGGATTCCAAGTTAGGGCTTGCCTCGTGGTACAGTTTGGTGGTTCACTCAATTTATATCCCATCCACTTCCAACGTCTCTTCCTAACTTCCTCTTCATCTGGAAGCTCGTTTGTCTCCACCCACAGTAGGCTGTTGCTGATGGTATCCGGTCAATGGATAATGAGTATCTTGCGTAGAAAATCGTTTATAAATACTTGTACCTTTTTGATTATGATTGCAGTAGTTATCCACGTTTCAGCTCAGTACAGTGGGACTGTCTTGACGTTCATATTGAAGATTTTGACTTTGATATTAGTTGACAGTTGTTTTAAGTTCCATATTTTTATCAATTGTATGGATGTAGCTCTCGCTTTGCCGATCCTTGCCTTTGTGGTGGACCAAACAGATATGAACGCAAAAAGTATAAACAAAGTTATTAAAAATCAATAGTTATATTAATATATACACATAATTGTTACAAATACACTAAAAAATTAGGGACGTTACTTAAATTGATCAAACGTTGCGTGTTATGATCAGGTCCAGTAATATAAATCCACAATTATAAATTTTTGCTGATTCTGAGCATGTTGGCGAACTCTCTAGTAATATAGTCCAACGTGAGATGTGATATATTCCGATTAAAGTCTATAAATGTAGATAGTATTTGATTAAGACTTCAGTTAGCTCAATCACAAATGAAAATAGAACGAGGAATGTGCGAGAAGCAGTGTATTTGTTAGCCGGCAGCGGTATGTCACGCTATGTAGTAGTACAACAGAAAGTGTGTTCAAGGTCATTTACTAAAACAACAGTTACAGTCATTTAATGTTAAATATACATACAGTTGAAGGTTGACAAAATAAATACAAATAACATTGAAAACTATTTACAAAATAAGCTTGTCGGGTCTGTCTCCACGACTTTACGTCTGCATCAGATCTTCCTTGTTCATCAATGATGCTTCCCAGGTACGTGGAAGATTCCACCTCTTCCAGAGCTTCTCCATCAAGTGTGATTGGGTTGTTGTCCTCCGTGTTGTATTTGACGATATTGCTTTTTCCTTTGTGTATGTTGAGGCTTACTGATACAGCTGCTGCTGCTACATTGTTTGTCTTAACCTGCATTTGCCCGTGTGTATGAGATTGAAGAGCTAGTTCATTTTTGAAGTCCAGATCATCCAGTTGCGTCCAACATGTCCATTTTATTTCATGCTTCCACTCAGACATCAAAGTCTTCATAATCCAGTCAACCACCGGAAGAAAGAGAAAGTAGGAGAGTAGGCAGCCTTGTCTGACTCCGGTCCTTGCTTGGAATGCGTCTGTCAGCTGTCCTCTACGCACGAATTTTTAGTGTAGTCCGTTGTGGTGTCGAAGAAGTTTCCACAAAGTCCTCCTATCTACATTGTCAAATGCCTTTTCATAATCAATGAAGTTGATGTACATTGAAAAGTTCCACTCAACTGTTTGTTCGATGATGATCCGTGGTATCGCAATTTGGTCTGTGCACGACCGATCCTTACGGAACCCAGCTTGTTGATCTCAAAGTTGTGCGTCCGCGACCGCGAAATGATAGGAACCGATGGTTAGAGACCCTGAATGACATGGCTCAAAATCGTTTGCAATGGCGCAGGTGCATCCATTCTTTGTGTTCTCCCAAATTCTAATCTTCTGAATTCTTCATGTCCCTTTCATTTTTCTCTTTCCAAATTTATTTCACTGGATTATACTCCTTCAATAACATCTTCAAACCCTAATTTTTCTGATTATAGCTTATAATTTTACTACATCTAGCACTATGGGATTTGAATCGACCACTGCCTCTCTGTGCTAATTTGGTGTGGCAACTCGAACTGATGTACGTACGTACGAAGTTCTACGTTGTTACTGACTGACTGATATTTCCCTGTTAGTTTCCTCGTTGTGTCATATAGTTATTTAATATTTCCTTCTCTTGCTGTTTTTTCACTGTCGTTGCTTGGCCTTCCAGGTATTTCTGCTTACCGGCTCTCGTCCTCCTCTTCACTTGCTCGTTTGCTTCTGTGTATTCAGCTTTTGCCTTCACTTTCTCTGTTGTTGTTAATTGCTGTATTTTTGCTCTTCCTTTCTTGAATTTAGTCCAGGGTTCCGATACAGATCCGTTTCTTATGGTTATGCTTCTTGAGGCCCAGAATTTCTCCACCCGTTGAAGTTGGTGTTTCATTTATCTATTTCCAGTTGTCCTGCACTGGAGTTTCTTTTTCATCAGAAGATCCTGTATAGCTTGAAACCTGTTTTCGAGAATTATTTTGAATTCGTTGAGTTTGTTAGTACCTGGTCATGAGGCTTTACTAAATGATTGTACTGCTGTTTCTCGGATTGTTCAGTGCTTCTTTAGCTTCAGTTTTAAATTGGCCACAAAGAGGTGGTGATCTGAAGCTACGTCAGCGCCTCTTCTGGTTCTCACATCTTCCATTATTGATGCAGATATGGTCGATCTAGTTCTTTGTTGTGTGGTCCGGTGAGATCCATGTAGCTTTGTGTATACGTTTGGTTGGAACTATTGTGTCTCCTATGACTAATTTGTTGAATGCATACAGATTTGCAAATCTTTCTCCATTTTCGTTCCTCTCACATAATCTATGTCGTCCCATGATATCTTCATATCCAGTGTTGTCTATTCCAACTTTGGCATTTAGATGTAAAATTTTAGTGCCTAATGAAGGCTACGAAATAAACCATAAGTTATGTATAGACTGAAGCCGAAATATATGGAAAATAACTTGCAAATATGTGAATATGCGAAAAATGAAGATTAAATTTGAAAATGTGTGAGAAAAGCTTGAAAAACATTAGAAGAAGAAGAGCCTACACACTTCGCCTCTACACACAGAGTTCTATTTAAAAAGAATAATCCCCAAAACCTTCACAGTGACTGAGATATTGACATGTGTTTTCCATTTGTGTATTACCTTTCTTAACATCATTCGTGATGTATTTTCTTAGTATTTTGAAGAATCTAAGATTCAGCTGATGCGAAGTTTACATTTGTAAATTAGTGACACAGATTAATTCAAACTCAAAATTTTGTCTGTTGTAACACAGTAATTTTAGATTTCCAACTGCGAATCCTGATGAATAATTAATTGAGAATAATTGCTCACTCTAATATTATTTGTCCTTGAAAGACAAGTGTCATTAGTGACATTAGATTATAGTCGTACATTACTGTAGATTCACTTAATTGAAAATACTGATTATTGAATTTCGATTCATTGTCCTAGATATATCCTGTTCACCATAGGACTTAAATCTTCAGGTTTGATCCCGTAAAAAATTGTAAATTAGTAATCTGAGATGAAATAGCCGTTAGATAATCACCAACTTCTGATGATTCTCTGTGATGAAAATTAGTCTTACAAATCATTCTTATTTTGAAATTCCAAAACATTGATAATGTGGTCATTACTTAAAAAAGAAATTACCATTACTCATAAAATATCAAGAAAAGAGTATTGTTCTAGGTCAAACATTATCAGTAGTATGTTTATAGTATATAATTGAACTATTCATGAACTATTTTAGGCAACATACCACTTCAAGTGTTTTTTTAAGTAATTGGTACCTTTTTATCTTCCTATTGAACACTATTTTAGCAATAAATATCAACTATTCATAGATTTATTGTAGTAAGAAACTATACTAGCTGTAAATTTGACATCATTGAATGTGTTAATGCTGTTTTCTATAAATAGAATTTCTTTTCATTAAATAAGTTCAACCTTTCCTACACTTGAAATAATCAGATTATTGTAATCGATATCTTGATAAATGGTATCGTATGGGTACAATAATGTGAACCGTGTAATGAAGTACATGAATTGAACAAATAGGATGTTCATTTGTTAGTGTTTGGTTATTTTTTGCTTTTGGAAATTAATCAATCCTTTTATTTGATTGATAAAACAAAATACTGCATTTCTGAAATAGGATAGATACATGTAGTACTAGTAAAATTTTATAATTGAACTGACTGCCATTTGTAACGAATAATAAATTAATGTGAATCTTTCAAACAATGAAAACTTAATACATTACTAGTACAATTTAGAAGAGTAGGGCAACAATGTAATTGTAAGATAAATTATGTGCCAATATATTAGAAGAAACTTGAAATCTTATACATACTATCTCATTTAACAGCCTCACTGTACTAAACGATTGTACTGCTGTATCTCGGATTGTTCAGTGCTTCTTTAGCTTCAGTCTCATCTTGGCAACCATCAGGTGATGATCTGAAGCAATGTCAGCTCCTCTTCTGGTTCTCACATCTTCCATTGTCCTTCTGAATTTCTTACTGATGCAAATATGATCTATCTCGTTCTCGGTTGTGTGGTTTGGTGAAACATTCCATTTACCGACAAAAAATATTGCTCTTGTTATTAGAAGCGCCATCAACCCCGCGACTTCTTTAGAAACTTCAACTGTCATCGTGATGCGTCGTAATTTGTCTTTCAATTGTGAGGGCAGAATTTAAATTGTTTAACTTGTTTGATGTTTTTGGCGTCTTTTTACCAAGACTTTTCACTGCGTGCTCTTGAGATTACTGTGCTTAACGCTTTTGAATTTGCATTCCAATGTATTACAAATGCTTATATGAATGACAATTACGGTGAAACTAAGTTTCTTATTGATAATTATAGTAGTACACATAAGTATGTGATAATGAGTTTATAGGCATAAAAATAAAAACAAATATTTCATGGTATATTTCATGAAAATGATACGTCTCCCTTGACATTAAGTGATACAACGTTTCTTACATTTAGAAGCAATTCAGAAGTCGAGCATAAAACAAGAAGTTATATTACTACTATTGATGATAATAATACTAATGCAACAAATTCATGATATTCATGGTATTCTCTCACTCGGTTTTTATTCGATTTGTGTTTTAAGAAGGAAAACATTTAAGTTTAAGCTTCTTTTCAAAGAGATTATTTTATCAACTTTTATGTACAAAATTTCCTATGTCTTGTTTTTTAAAGGTTTTTATTTCTTTGATATTTTTGATCATAGACTGAAGACAAAAGAGAGGAATATTCCTCACAGAATTTTTTTTACAAAGTTTTTTTCTTTCTCTTCTTGAATAAAATTTAAACATATGCGATTATTATTATCCCCAGAGTGTCAGGGTCTTTTTTTCATTATGAATAGGAGACACTGATGTTCTAAATGTTAAATTTACTAAATGTCCAACGAAATTTAGATATTACATGCCACTTGTAATCTCTTTTGGATGTTAGTTGTATACCTTGTTTCTTCTACAATATGTTTGTTTATAAATGTGTTATTGATGCGTCTGTTCTCTAAGGAAATGATTTACAACCCAGGTTTTAGTGAAAATACGTGATACTTCTTATACACTATTTCCATGTTCGGTAACCACAGACAAGTTTATAATTGTCAACAATTTATTGATAAAAACCTCAGAGGATTAATTCCTATTCGAATTCATTCCATTATGCACAAATCACATTCAGTAATTGCTAGTTGAAGTTGTCAAACTAATCAACTGTCACACATAATTAATATGTTTCGATCTTATACTGGGAAAAAGTCAAATGTATAGAAATCGCAGTGAATTAACACGAAATTGATAATAATGAAAATGTTGTCTAAATCAGTATACAATATTTCATCTAATTTCTTTATAATAGTTTTTACTTGAGTATTTAGAATGTGGACCACTTGTTTTTCTGAGTAATGATAGGTTTCTGTTAGTTATTTGGTTTGTCTTTTGGAAACCAAACTGAAAAATCCATTGCTTCAAATTTTCAGTTACAGCCTCAAAAACCCATTTGTAACGTTTGTGATTGTTCCATAGGTTCTCCACTTAGAAGGAAAATTGGCTCTCCCTTCAGTTAGTGAATATGGGTTGTTGATGAATGCAAACCAGCATCACGCAGCGCTTCCTACCTATTATTTCCAACAAACCTATAATTAAGTCACCTGCACAATCATCAGCAGCAATCTACTATGGAACATAACAAACGAAATTCTAGCTAAGTAGAAAATTAGGGGACTACACTGGAGCTGAACTGGACACTCATTACGGAAATCATCAAGCCGTTTCACAAAGCCAGCTCTAACTTGGAATCTTCAAGGTTGGAGGAAAAGAAGAAGACTGAATCGGAGGTAGACATCAAAGGGATGAATAGCACTTGGCAACATTTGCAAAGGAGAGCCCAGGACAGAGTTGGTCGGAGGATTCTGGTCGGCGGCCAATGCCCCACGTGAGATAAAGAACGTAAATAGTAACAAACAATAAATATATGCCACTACAAAATGCAGTCACTACATTAAATACTGAAGACCACGAAGTCCAGAGGTCATAATTTATGGTGTTATGTGATGTCATAACCAAAGGTTTAGTAAAGCTATTCGTTCTCCAGACGGATAAACGTAACCAACACCAAATAATAATAAGGAACTTCACTAGCTGCAATGTCCTCTAGCTAGATGTAACCCAAAATATCATTCACAGCTGCACCATTTACACAGTTATGTAGAAACACGAAAATATACAGCCTAATTTGACCATCAGAAGCAGTTAACTAATGTGAACAAAACAAACAGGCCTTTATAGGTTCATGTCAAATTGATAACTGGTCAGATTTTGATTAAACTTTGTCTGAATCAAACTCAATACTAACTAATAGGTTGACTGTACATCAGACAAGTTAATTGTAGTTCTTTAGTTTTTTTCTCTCGTTTCATACAGTTTCTCTCTTATTAGATATGTGAACACATTAAAGAAGACTGATTTTATTGTGTTTTTTCTTGTTAATCGTATTAGTTGTCAGTTTGTTTCTGACAACTGAAGTACAGGTATCCTACTGAATAGTTAGACCTTGCTGATTTTATTATTGCCCACATTTATTCACGAAGTCGAATGTATCCTAAAACATTCGGGCTATGTTTAGAACCATAGAGTTTCCAAACATACTACCACTCAATCTTGTTAGTAACTCTCCTGCAGCTAAACTGATTGTCTTGTCCAAAACATGTTCTATAACACAATCAAAGATTGATAGGTATCGCTTATATGTTACCACCAACTGTGTACATAAATTCACATGTATCTACCAAAGCACTTGCCATGGTAGGACATAAAGGTGAGTCTATATTCCAATTCAAAGAATATATTCCGAATTGTATAAGGTCAATTGGATTAAAAGCATTCAGCAGTGCCATCTCTAGAGGCCTTCTTGATGCAGGACATCATGTGAATACACTGAAGTCATTCAAAGTGATTAATAAACAATCGAACTCCTATCTGCTGAAATTTGTCGAATCTATAGCAATCAGACGTCCAAAACGAGATCTATCTGTTCATAAAGAAACAGTAATACGTATTTCTTCGCCCTGATAATATTGAATCTTTTTTACTGCATCATTTATTATTTCAACTCTTTCTCAAGTTTTGATCGCATCATTGATCTGTTTTCAGTTATTTCATTACGCTATTTAATGTTTGTTAACGCTATAATTTCTAATCACTGGTTTGATGTTCTGGAACTTTCCCTTTCATACATTTTCTATTTATGTGAAAAAAACTTTTTCAATGAACTTATTAACTCTATTGCAATCTTTGCTTCTTTATGATACACATATACATCTCTAATCACCTTCGTATTTATAAGTATGTCAATATCTATAACAACTTTATTTTTAAAATATTCAACTTTGTGATCAGTTGATGAGAACTAACGAAGTAAAATGTATTCATATTATTCTGTCCAAATCTTTGTTTTTGCTCTCTTCAAAGTAATCAAGGAAACAATATGTCTGAAATTCCCCATTTTTTGTCTATCAATTATATCTGCTTGGAAATATATGGGTTATCAATTATCTTTCGTGCAGGATCTCATGTTGATTGTAGTAAATTTATATTATAAAATCGTAAATTGTGAGTTAATTAATTTTGATTAACATCTGATGTCTTATTCAAACGATGAAATGTTCAGAAGACTGTGTAAACATCTCAGAATTAAAAGCGAATGATGGTATTCCACTGTTGTCTAACACCAAAGAATTATACAAAAATAAAAAAAAAATAAAATCTTATTTTAATGATGTGTTTCTACCTCTAGTTGTTTTAAGTATCCGCTGAATTCTTTATACAACAAAAGCGTTCTGACAATTCTATGAAAAAAGGAACAAACAACAGACGGTCGTTGTATTAAAAATTAATAAACGAACTAGAATAAAGTAGAATAGAACTGTTTTATGGATATTCTGAAAGTTCACGGTTAATCATTAGATATATATTACTTGTAGGGTTTCTATGCTTTTTTCTTAGTTTACATTTATTCACAAACATAAAGATATTTTCATTGATAGGCTTTATTCTGTGTATTATGTAAAATCTGTCCTACTAATTAAACTTAATTTCATGTTTCAGTCAGAATTAATGGATTTGGTTTATTTAAATCATCATACTAGAAACCTGACTAGATTAAAAGTTTACATATTTAGCTTAAATGAGATACTATGTATAAGATTTCATGTTTCTTCTAACATATTGGCACATAATTTATCTTACAATTACATTGTTGCCCTACTCTTCTATGTGCACTACTATAATTATCAATAAGAAACTTAGTTTCACCGTAAATGTCATTCATATAAGCATTTGTAATACATTGGAATGCAAATTCAAAAGCGTTAAGCACAGTAATCTCAAGAGAAGACAGTGAAAAGTCTTGTTAAAAAGACGCCAAAAACATTAAACAAGTTAAACAATTTAAATTCTGCCCTCACAATTGAAAGACAAATTACGACGCATCACGATGACAGCTGAAGTTTCTAGAGAAGTCGCGGGGTTGATGGCGCTTCTAATAACAAGAGCAATATTTTTTGTCGGTAAATGGAATGTTTCACCAAACCACACAACCGAGAACGAGATAGATCATATTTGCATCAGTAAGAAATTCAGAAGGACAATGGAAGATGTGAGAACCAGAAGAGGAGCTGACATTGCTTCAGATCATCACCTGATGGTTGCCAAGATGAGACTGAAGCTAAAGAAGCACTGAACAATCCGAGATACAGCAGTACAATCGTTTAGTACAGTGAGGCTGTTAAATGAGATAGTATGTATAAGATTTCAAGTTTCTTCTAATATATTGGCACATAATTTATCTTACAATTACATTGTTGCCCTACTCTTCTAAATTGTACTAGTAGTGTATTAAGTTTTCAATGTTTGAAAGATTCACATTAATTTATTATCCGTTACAAATGGCAGTCAGTTCAATCATAAAATTTTACTAGTACTACATGTATCTATCCTATTTCAGAAATGCAGTATTTTGTTTTATCAATTAATAATATCAATCAAATAAAAGAATTGATTAATTTCCAAAAGCAAAAAATAACCAAACACTAACAAATGAACATCCTATTTGTTCAATTCATGTACTTCATTACACGGTTCACATTATTGTACCCATACGATACCATTTATCAAGATATCGATTACAATAATCTAATTATTTTAAATGTAAGAAAGGTTGAACTTATTTAATGAAAAGAAATTCTATTTATAGAAAACAGCTTTAACACATTCAATGATGTCAAATTTACAGCTAGTATAGTTTCTTACTACAAAAAATCTATGAATCGTTGATTTTTATTGCTAAAATAGTGTTCTATAGGAAGATAAAAAGGTACCAATTATTTAAAAAACACTTGAAGTGGTATGTTGCCTAAAATAGTTCATGAATAGTTCAGTTATATACTATAAACATACTACTGATAATGTTTGACCTAGAACAATACTCTTTTCTTGATATTGTATGAGTAATGGTAATTTCTCTTTTAAGTAATGACCACATTATCAATGTTTTGGAATTTCAAAATAAGAATGATTTGTAAGACTAATTTTCATCACAGAGAATCATCAGAAGTTGGTGATTATCTAACGGCTATTTCATCTCAGATTACTAATTTACAATTTTTTACGGGATCAAACCTGAAGCCTTTAAGTCTTATGGTGAACAGGATACATGTAGGACAATGAATCGAAATTCAGTAATTAGTATTTTCAATTAAGTTAATCTACAGTAATGTGCGACTACAATCTAATGTCTTTCAAGGACAAATAATATTAGAGTGAGCAATTATTCTCAATTAATTATTCATCAGGATTCGCAGTTGGAAATCTAAAATTACTGTGTTACAACAGACAAAATTTTGAGTTTGAATTAATCTGTGTCACTAATTTACAAATGTAAACTTCGCATCAGCTGAATCTTAGATTCTTCAAAGTACTAAGAAATCTTATCGTTTATTACGTAGCCTTCATTTGACACTGAGAATTTACATACCGTTTACTAAGCAATGTTTTATCAATTTTTTAATACACTTCTTTATTTTAAATTAACCACAATTAATAATCATATTTACTTTTGAGTTACTTTCGTTATACCTCGAAAAGAGTTCACGTATGCAATTACAAATGAAATATTCTAAGGCTTGAATGTATTATATATATATATATATATATATATATATATATATATATATATATATATATATATATATATATATATATATAACTTCACCTGTAGCTCTTCTAGAGTTACTACCGGTGCCAAGCCCGGGTAAAGGAGGAGGTTTGGGCATGGAGTTAACGACCTCATCCCGTAAAAGTATAACTCGCTAAAAAAACGCTGACCAGAAAAAACAATTCAAACCATTTAAACTTTGCCCTGGTAGTTAGAAGGTCTTCATTTAGAAGAACTATGACACCTCATGGTGAAAGCCGAGTTCCTTTGGAAGCCACGAGGCCGATGCCTATTCTGACAACAAGAGCAACAATTTTTATAGGTACATGGACCGTCCGAACAATATGGGAGACCGGCAAGACCAGTCAAATAGCAACGGGAATGAGGAGATACAACATGGCAGTACTGGGAATCAGTGAATCCCACTGGACTCAAGCTGGACAATAAAGGCTAAATACGGGAGAGATGCTACTATACTCCGGTCATGAAGAGGAAAATACTCCGCACACTCAGGGATTTGCTCTAATGCTGTCCAAAGTAGCACGAAACACACTTGTAGGATGGGAATCTCACGGATCCAGAATCATCAAAGCATCATTCAAAACAAAGAAGTAGCGGATCACTCCTGAATAGGACGGCTCCAATGAATCTACCGGACATCGAAGCAGCACACACAGATATTCCCATAGGTATCAATCCATCAACGACGGAAAAAATCAAAATGGCCATAAGACAAATCAAGAGTGGGAAATCAATAGGAGCCGATAACATACCAGCTGAAGCACTGAAGTCAGACATCGAAGTAACTACAAACATGTTTAAATTTCTATTCAAAAAGATTTTGGAGAAGGAACAAGTGCCGATGAATTGGAAAGAAGGAGACCTTATCAAGATTCCAAAGAAACGAGATCTGAGAAAATATGAGAACTACAAAGGCATCATACTACTACCAATGCCAGGGGAAGTCTTCAACAGAGAGTGTTGCTGAACCGGATGAAAAACGCAGTAGACGCACAACTTCGAGATCAACAAGTTGGATTCCGTAAGGATCGGTCGTGCACAGACCGAATTGCGACACCACGGATCATCATCGAACAATCAGTTGAGTGAAACTTTTCAATGTACATCAACTTCATTGATTATGAAAAGACATTTGACAGTGTAGATAGGAGAACGTTATGGAAACTTCTTCGACACTACGGAGTTCCTGAGAAGATTGTCAATATTATCCGGAACTCATACAACGGACTACAGTGCAAAGTCGTGCATGGAGGACAGCTGACAGATGCATTCCAAGTAAGGACCGGAGTCAGACAAGGCTGTCTACTCTCTCCCTTCCTCTTTCTTCTGGTGGTTGACTGGATTATGGAGACCTCTGAGAGAAAGCACGAGCTACAATGGACAGCTCAGAATCAATTAGATGATTCGGACTTTACAGATGACCTAGCCCTCCTATCGTATACACATGAACAAATACAGATAAAGACAGCCAGTGTAGCATCAGTCTGTGCATCAGTAGGCCTCAACATACACAAGGAGAAAACCAAGGTCCTCAAATTCAGGGCGGAGAACAGCAATCCAATCACTCTTGATAGAGAAACTCTGGAAGATGTAGAATCCTTCACATATCTAGGAAGCATCATCTATGAACAAGGTGGTTCAGATGCAGACGTAAAGGCAAGGATTGGCAAAGCAAGGGTCGCATTTCTACAATTGAAGAACATATGGAACTCAAAACAACTGTCAACCAATATCAAAGTGAGAATCTTCAATACGAATGTCAAGGCAATTCTACTGTATGGAGCTGAAGCTTGGAGAACTACAACAACTACCATCAAGAAGGTACAAGTATTTATAAATAGTTGTCTACGCAAGATACTCAATATCCATTGGCCGGATACCATCAGCAACAGCGTTTTGTTGGAGAGAACAAACCAGCTTCCAGCTGGAGAGGAAATTAGGAAAAGACGATGGAAATGGATAAGACATACACTGCGCAAATCATCAAACTGCATCACGAGACAAGCCCTAACTTGAAATCCTGAAGGGAAACGGAAAAGAGAAAGAACACATTACTTCGGGAAATTGAAGCAGATATGGAAAGGATGAATAACAACTGAAAGGAGCTGGAAAGGCTTGCCCAGGACAGGGTTGGATGGAGAATGCTGGTGAGCGGCCTGTGCTTCAACTTAGGATAGACCACACTGTAGAAATATCAATACAGCCAGTTATAACGAGCGAGATGGCAGATGGGTTATTGTGGACGAGAAGTGATTTATAATCGATGACATAGATGAGAGATAACTGGCCAAGGAAGTGTATTCATACCAGAAGAGAGAAAACATTGCAAATTTTACCATCAACAATGAAAGATGTATAAATTAATTAAGCTTTAAAAAATGTAAAAATCAACGAAATTCATTAAAAACTTAATTATTTCTAACAATTTATTCATATTTTTCCTCACTTTTGATGAGGTGTCAAATAATTTTGAGTAATTTAAACTATTCTATTAGATTACCGAATGAGTCTCAAATGAATTATCACCTCATGATTTAAGCTATATCTTGTCAGTAAATTTTATATGATTTCGATAGGAATCACGCGTTTTATTTGTAGTAAATAATCACTTATTATATGTTTCCACTTCACATCACTGAAAGTTTGCGGTAGTTTTTCTCAGTCCGTAAAATCTTTGTTGGCTGAAATGGAATCAGTGCTGAAATAAGCCTTATTGTAGCCAGATCATTCATTTACATGACACTAGAATACTGAAATGGATGGTTAATCTAGGTAACATAAAAATTGACTTTAAGATTTTTTTGGACATGATACTACCATTATCTTCCGCTTGATTACTCATTTTTTACTTCTTCTTAGGAAATTCACAAACTGAAACTTATTACCTGTTGTTCTGTGTCAGTCATGTGCTAACCTCATAAGTGACTTTAGTCTCTAGTGTGTTTTTACATCATCAAGCAGGTTTTTTTCAGCTTCCGATTTTAGTTTCATAATAGATGTAATATGTCTACAGCTATGTTACTTTACATTTGAAAGATCCATTAAGTATTATCGTGCATATGTATAAATATAGTCTTTTATGCTATTTATATTTTTCTAATAATTTAGTTGTAAGTTTCGACTAAATTGAGCATTGAGTAGAAAATTATATATCTGAGGTTTCAGTGGTTTCCTTTGTACTATTTAAACTTGTGTCAATGCATTTCAGTTATTTATTTACTTTGAAAAAGTGGCCTACATTAAGTCACGGAACGTCTAAAATACAATTTTCTACTGATTGGGATGTAAAAAAATATATTTATTAGTAATCTTAATGGGTGTTCGCAATTATTTGAATAGGAGGACCCATAGATAACACTTGACACTTTATCGTTTTGAATAATAATATAGACTTCAACTGAACATTTGATGAAATTTATAGCCGACCATTGATTTTTCTTTGAAATGACTTGTATAATGATATTTTTTGTCATCAATAAATTCTTTTTAAAATCTATGTGATGAATATATAAGTGTTTACTTTTACATAGAATGTTTGGCATACATTTCTGTTGTTATATACAAAGAGTAAAAAGAGATATTCACATGAAACAAATATTCTTCTTGAACGAACTTCATTTCAAGCACAGAATCTTTTACAAATATGGACATAAAACTGCACTTCACTGCAACTGATAACCGGAGTATCGATAATAATAATAGTGTAGTGAACGAGAACACAAGTAGGGACAATAGACTGTATTTGAACAAAAAACTATAAAATCTCTTAGTAAAGTCTAAGAACCATACAGTATATACTTCATTTGCAAAATATCAGTTTATCGTTTCAGACTTCATTGTTCCTTCGTTTCTATACTAATCAGTCTATCTTCTCGTTCTCTTTTCTTCACTCATTTCAACATTCTGCTTCTAGGTATTTCACTTTTGATTGATAGACATACAACTTACATCTGTCGATATTAGTAGCACACACCACAATGGTAATGATGATAATAATGATAACATGTTAAATTTATTTAATTTTATCTACTATAACTAAATATAAATCTATAAATCAAAATCATCTGATTTATTCATTATTTAATATTTAAACAATATTTTTTAACTTTTATGACATGGTCATTTATTTATTTATTTAAACATATAAACATTGGTACAAGGATGAACCAAATAGATATACGCTACATAAATCATTCGATTTGTGTGAGGGCTAGAATACTAACCAGGTGCCCAAACCAAAGCAGGACATAGTTATCAATATATGTGAAATTTCAAATATTATTAGTTATCGACATTAGTCCGATGATTGAATATTGAATAGTATTATAATAAAGTTCAAAGATTTTCATGTTATTACATACTTTATAACCAAGAGATAATTATCAATTTATAATTGATGCATTTTAAATTGTTTATTTTTGCTAACCTTTTCTCTAGTACTTCAAACATTACTATTAATAACTAATATTGTATTGTATTTCTTGTTTAAAGGCTTTAAGTAATATGAATAGAGGTTCACTATATTCATTATATATATGACAATGAAAACCATATAACATATGGTTTAATTATGTAAAATTAGTTAAAATCACTAATGTAACAAGCCCGAAGTCAGCCTAATATGTTGACTTTAATTTCATAAATCGATGGATGACATTTAATGATGGGCATTTATAAAAAAAAAACAGGTTTTTCATTTTATCATACAAGACTACTACTCTTTTTAGTAAGAATTTACTATTTTTTTTACATTTCCATTCCTTTAAAAAATTTGTGATAAAAATCTGAGTTTTATGGGGGAGGGAATTATTACTATGTATAACCTGTTGTATATTTTATTACACTTCACACAGATTTTATTCATTATAATAGTAACAAAAATAAAACAATTAATTAGTTTAAAGAAAATTATTGAATACTACTATGAATACTACTAATAAGTAACATGTTTAGTTAGTATTGAATAATTAATTGTTTAAGATTAATACTTATTAATTTTGGTAAAATATTAGGTAAAGGTTAATCTTAAAAATCACTAAATCATAACAATAATTATTTCAACCGAGTGATATTTTTTCACTTGATGGAGATACATTAGTTTCTGGTGGAGTTTTGTTCTCTGAGCTGGATGGTTTGGTCCATCCACCTGAGTTACAAATCTTCTTCACCATACATTAGTTTCAGTAAGATTTAAAATAAATACCTTTATTTTGAGTTGATAAGTTTTCAGATCAAATGTTTATTCTGCTATTTTGCTGAGAAGTCCCATTAAAGGACAACATGGCCGTCCAGTGCTTTCAGGTTTTCCATGATGGTCTAGCTTCAACCGGCTCATGAATTCATCTATTAAATTATTATTGTTATAGTATTTATTATTATGATTACTATTATTAATATTGGTTAAAGATCATTATTATTCTCCCCAATACATGATTCATTTACGTCACATTCATTCCACCTTATAGATTAACACATTATAGTCTTGCATTAAACATTTGATCGAACTGTAATTGCACTATTATTTCTTTCACCCTATCTGACCCATATTCATTCTGATCATGGATCTTAAATTTTCACTTAACATATGAGTTATATCAACATTAACAAGTTTATTATTATTGATTAGGATATATAATTGTATAACCTGAAGAGAATTTATCAAAAAGAATATTCTTTGTTCAAATATTAGTCTTATAAATAAGGTTATTTGTTCACTAGTGAAAAGTAATTATATATACTTCCCATATCTGTATATATTCAATATATAGATGAACAGGTTGAACAAACAAAGACCGTTACTTAATCGGAGACAAGAAACATTTGATAATTGTTATGATTACTGTAAGTTAAATAATGAAAGAAATCGTAATTACTGCAAAAAAAACGGTTGCAAATTTATCATAACAGTGGAGATAGCAGTAATTGCGGAAATTATAATAAAACTGAAGTAATTAGTTATCGAAATTGGTAAAGGGTCACACATATCATTGAATAGTCTTAAAATAACAAGACTGGTTATACCAATCAAAAAACAGAAACGAACATTTGATTAAGTCGAAATTAAAAGTGTGATCGTAATTAAAGTAAGACGACGCTAAACGAACAAGACCGAAAGAAGAAAAAAAGAAATGTGGCAGTGAATTGTTCATCATAATGGTGCTGGATGAACCATAAGTTCTTTGTACCCATAAAGTAAGAGTTAAACAACAATCAGCACTGGTTCTGCCTAACATAGAAGTGTGCTATTATTCTATCTATTTATTATGATACAACTTGAAAAAAATGTTTCTCAAAGATTATCATCTGAATATTGCATATTTATCTAGATGTGTTACTGTTTTTCACTGATTTCAACTATTAATATATTGTAAATATTGAATAGTTTTACATTCCGTAGTTGTAATTATACCGTAATCACTGTACGTTTTAATCTTATTTAACGGATAATAACTTAGGGAATTAAGTAGCAAATATATAATTACCTAAAAAATAGATTAAAATATTGTATAGATTTTAGCTTGATCCTCTTATATATACATGTGTGGCATATGTAAACAGCTTTTAAAATCTTCTACATTCAAGCGTCTTTCATTAGAAAGTGATTCTATGGCATTCTGTTTAAATTTTTTATTTTAAGATATGGCATGTTAAACTGCCAGACTTTCCATTCTAAAGTTTTTTAATTAGGTTAATAAAAATATACTGGCCATCATTGGCATATAAGTCATTTACAATAGATCCTAAGAATGGATCGTGAAGAGATGGATTGCTGGTAATCATAGATTGACCGTTACCAAAACGAAACAATACATTTATTTACAGCTTTCATAACGACGAACCAACATTTATTACCAATAAAGACTTGATTGAATATCAACATGTGATCATGGACGGTTGACAGACAGATATTTTGTGTTTTTAATTTCAGCCATCTGCTTGCAAAGTATTATATATACCGTCAAATACATAGCTCTTATAGGTCAGTTTTTATATTGGCTTCTTCGTGAAAAATCAACCTACTTAAGAAGTTTAAATCGATCTTAGAGTTGTCAGAATCACTGTTGTACATTGAGCCGTTTTCAGTGATTACCTATATTCTGAATAATGCAATAAGAGCTATAGTTGTCTATTGTCAGAAGTTACTTACCTAGGAACAATCCAATATGTAACTTTGATATTTCAACAACTTATATTGCTGTATCTGTATCGTGTATTAATGCAATTATTCAGTGTCGTAGGAAATAAATAGTGACTGTTTAACTTAAATGCATAGTGTAATTGGAAACTGAACTTTGCTTATTATTTAAAATAAATTGAAAAGTTATCGAATACTAATGAAATTAAACTATTGAACAAATAATTAGTATTTTTGATGTGTTATGTCAGTAGAATGATTTGGATAGAGCAAGAACAAACATTGATGCAGAATAGTATGAATTCATATTATTTCGAGGTTTCTCGTCAGCTGCTTACAAAACAAAATTGTGATAGAATTTTTTACATGGAGATAGTGTGAAAACAATTGACATAAATGAGTGTAAATAACTGGATTGCAATAATAACTATGTATATATATGCTAGAAATAGGTCAGAGGTCAAAAGAGGGGGGGTTAATCCAGAGTGGGTGGTGTAATAATTTAGTGAAGTTCAGAAATTGTGTGATAATTGTAGAAATTAATGGAATTAAATAATGAGAAGGTAGATTACGTAATAATAATTAAATAGAATTAGGAAAGTTAAGATAATTTAAGAGGATCAGGTGGTTGAAATGTGTGAATAAAATTTATTTTAAGAATTAGGTAATAGGTGGGGAGTATAAAATATCTTAGAATAAGTAAATGAATAAAATAACCAAAACACAAAACAAACAGAAACAAAAAGATTACCAGGGTATTGATAAGCTTATTAAAGTCTCTTTTTGGATGCATAAATCCGGTTTCAGTTTCTTAATTGCAATGGCTTCAGCAAAGCGGAGAGTGGTAGTAGTTCTTTGTCTATTGATAATTTTAAACGCGCGTATAATATCGACGGTATGCCCGGTGTCAAGTAGATGCCGAGCTATTGCCCTGTTAAAAGCTTTAGTCCCTCGCAGCGTCAAGTTCTTCAGAATATGCTCAGAAATGCGAACCTGTACTCTTCTCTCAGTTCTTCCAATGTAAGTGCTACGGCACGTACATGTGAATTGGTAAATGCAGTTGGAGCAACTGAGGGGAGAGGACTTGTCGATCTTCGTTTGTTTCAGTGAGCAGTATGTTTTCCATAACGTAGTCAGTCTGGCTGCCGGGTAAGTCACTTTTAAAGCGGAATTAATTCTGTAATTGATAATTCCGGCGACTTCATCTCCTTTGAAACGCAAGGATACGAAGCAGGTTTTCTTTTCAACTGTATCACGCTTAATCGGAGGGTTTGTATTAGCATATTTGTGGATAAATTTATCCGGATATACATTTCCACGTAGGCATTTGGTGATTGTAGTAATTTCTTCTTCGAGGCATTCTTTTGAGCAGATTTTTCGTGCGCGGTCAAAAATGATGATGATGATTTGGTCCTGAAAATTTTATTGTCTTACTAGACAATGTAATCAGTAAAGGTTTAAAAATATATTGAAATATTAGTATCTATTCGCAAATGGTTAAAAGGTTGTTCTGTTTATACAAAATTCAGTTGTTGATTTCACATAAATATTTGGCCGTTGTTTGCATGAAAGCTTCACGACTAAATCATCCATCTCAAAGAACAAAAAACCTTTATAATCGTCAACCTAAAGTACAAATATTTCTCATCATTTCAATTATACATGCCAATAAATTATTAGAAAATGGATTGTATTAGTTACTGAAATATGTAACACTCATGTCGAAAGTTTTGCCTCACTTTTATAGACTTTAGAATCTACTTGATGTTATTTTGTAATTAACGTGGGATCATATGATTAACTGATAAAAACTCCTTTAAGTTTCCGGTTGACCTTATTCATAAATAACGTTTTTAGTGTCTCATATATTCTTTGTTTTGTATGCCAAATCAAAGGTTATATTTAAATTGAATAAGGATTGTAGACATTAAATCTCACATTGGTTTACTTTTAACTTTTTTGTTTTCGAAAGGAACTAACCACTGATTTAAATAGTTGAATGGTAAAATATTTCCAGAGATTCAAAAGTATTCGAAGTTATTTAGTATAAAATAGTAATGATTGTTAAGTAATAAAACGAAAACAAATTTAATGCAGTAATGAAACTTTGAAATATTTCTAAGGGAAATTGAAAATTATTTGATTGGGGACATTTAGCTTACTTATAAGTAGTGCAATCCATATGTATTTTATTTATCATATATTATTTTAATGTTAGTAATTGCGTAAGCAATTATGAATTTAAAATCATGATCAGATTGAATGAGGTAAGTACATTTAGAATTATACGCAAAACACGTCTGTCAAAGTCAATAGACACTAAAATGACTAGTAAGTAAACTTTATTTGTATCATATTACAGAAAGAAAAAAAAACCTGCAAAATTATTAACTGGCATATTAATAGATGATGTAGCATAGGTGGAAGAAAGATATGAACATTATATGTCCTCAATATTCAATTTTAAGTTAATTATTACATGAAATTAAATAAGTTAATCAAGGTAGATTGTGTGTTAAATTACTCGATATAGTTCATTGCGTAATCAAGAGTGTTCTGTGAACTTAAATAATGTTCTTCATTTCTTATTCTCACTCTGAATCTCAACCCTAGGTCTTTCAAGTTTGTAAACATGAAGGTGACAAGGCATTACTTTATAGGTGGTGTCAGTTCTTGTTGAAAATCCTATAGTCAGTCGGCCTCAATTTGTAAATCCCCTTCAAAATCCTAGTTTAATTCTTAATACGTAACCCTAACATTTTTATTTTATAACAGTTGTCGTTTGTTAATTAAAACTTTGTAGGGCGATAACTCTAGCTCTTAACTCTAACCGGGCTCCCAATATGTAGATATATATGTAAGCTCATCATTTTTTCTTTACTGCAAGGGGAAGTAGACTTGCGCTGTTATTCTACTAATATTTCATTACTTCGTATTGTTAATTGTTTTATAACTAGGCAGCATTTCCTGACTGGCTTGTAAGTCGCCAAAAATCATTAGTATATTAAACTTTTACTGTATTTTTCATTCAGCAGTATGGAATTAAATCAGACGAGTAACCAAACAACGAATAGTCACATGATCTTCTCCTTTATAACAGACTCAGTAAAGCATATACCAAAGTTCTTGAATACTTCAATACATATAAACTAATATAACAGTTTATTAAGCATCCAATATAAAACTTTCTTAAGTTAATGCATAAGTATGTAATGCATTGATAACTTAAGCATTCTTGCCAGTTGACAAATGTCCAATTCATAACCATATACTAGATGAATGTCACATACTAAAGAGATTATTCATGTTTACTTGATTAATAATAAACAACCGCAATCAATGACATAATAGAACAATTATGCTAATGAAAAGTGTTATAATTTAGTAAAAGAAATAAATTTTCGTATTCTTTTTAAAAAAGCAAACAATTAAAATCAATTTATTAGTTATTCAATACTGAAAGATTTTGATGGGATTTTGTTCTCTGAGCTGCATGGTTTGGTCGTGGAGCTTTCATCTTTCTTCTGAATGACATCATCAGCACAAAACTCCATCAAAATCACCCACCTGAGATAAAAATCATCTCCACCATCTTAATACTGAAAGAGCTCAATATTTATACTAAATGTTCTTTTAGTAACTATGAAAATGTTATGTAACAATTTTATTTCATTATTTGTTTTGTAGATTAGCAAAATTTATTTAAAAGAAATAAATAAGAGATGAAATGTTAATTAGAGGATTATATATAACTATAATTAACTTAATAGACTAATTAAACTGCAGTACTAGTTAATGGAATAAAACATCTAAAAAGAAATCAGATAACACTGAATATGATGATTATTTAATATGTTTTAGATTCTGGATAGCAGGTTGATTGTAATGTATTTAAAATAGTGTAAAATTAGACAATTTTACAGTTTGTACCTGTCAGAATGATCATTATCACAAATTAGCGGCTACATTTACAAGCGATAACATAATAAAAAGACATTGATGATTGAATATATAGGGATGTGGTAATAGTTGTTTTACTTTGTAAATCATTACGAAACTGCTAAAAATTAACTAGTTAGTTCACTGACTGCTTATGTGCGCATGATTAATTTATTTGTGGCACTATTCAAAAACGCTTTTATTTTTTTTTCCAACTAACAGTGCTTTGATAACTGAGATGGGTTCAAGATATGAAGTGTAAATACCTGTTTAGGTATGATCAAATAATATGCTAACGTTTTAAATAAGTACCTTCAAAATGAACAGATTTCTGGAATCCACCTAGTTGAGCATTAATGTTTTGTTTATTAATGAGTAGATCAGAGATGACATTCTGGTGAAAATCTGTAATTAAATCAGAAAACGGACTGTTTTCGTTTATAAAACTGAAAAATGGTCACATTTTACTGCTATCAAAGATTGGCAAAATTGCTTTTATGTTTGGATGCATGATCCATCGCTTGGGTTGATGAGAAAAAACTTATCCAGCAACAATTATTCACTGACAATCCAATTAGACAATGTCACTAACACAGGATCACTCAATTATTTACAAATAACATGAAACGGAAAATATTATTAGATATATCTTAGAAAATATGTGATTAGAAGATATGACTTTTGCGGATCAGTACCACCCTATATGATTAAGACTTATCCTTCATTAGGCTACTGAATTTAACATTTTGCACTGTTATATTACGATTCTGTGGTCTAAACGTATATTGCTTAGTGTGAGATCTAAATATTTCATCTTTAATTTGATATAAAGTTAAAGTATTAAAGTGTAAGCTTTTTATCTAAGATGGAATATCCATCTAACGACTGTTTTTGATTTCAACGCTTTATTATGTAATACTAACAGGCTACTGAAATCATCTCTAAATGTAGGCTAACTAGTTTCCAAACCAACTAAATCCTTATAGTAGTTTGAATAAACGTTATTGAAAACTGATATCATATTATTGTCTTGAAATCTATTCAATAGTTAATATTTAAGTTGGTCGAAAATCATCACTTACGAAATCAGTTCTATACAGTTAGAAATATTACATAACTCATATTTTTATTTCACTGAATTTATTTTACTTCTAAGATTATTATGTAAGATGAATCTCTTTACTTTATTATCCTTGTTATTTTGAATTAAATTGTTCAAAATATGCTCTTTTCATAAAACGTATCTACAGTTTATACTAGGTAGTAACAAATAGTTTTATGAATATCAAATTAATTGATTTCATCAAGAATTAACAACCCATTTAATTTCTGCTGAGTTCTTAGTGAACTTTGTTTCGTTAATCATTCACCTTTATAACCGTTATTATATAAATCTCAACGGTGTTTGAAATCAGGTAATAAGAAGTGACAACTACAGTTTATTAACGAATAGTAAGGATAAAAAAGCTATGAGCACATCAAGCGATGTTGAAGCAGATAGACGAATGTGTATGTGTACGAGCAAATACAGAGGCAAATTTATAGTCAAATCGAATAAGGGTGCAGTAAGGCAAACCAAAAGCTAATAATAGGATTTCAGTACATATATACATGGGGGGGGGGAATGAATCATCGAGTAATATTTGAGCGATCAACATTTTAGCTAGAATCTGTCATGTGATCTCGTGATCGTAATGGTACAAAGTAAATATGCGAACTGTTATTGTTCTAATAACAATGTCTGTTAAGTTAATAAAAGAGTTTAACCAAAATTAACCATCATCGAAATAGGTTGTTGGATAGTTGCTATAACGTCTGTTGGATTGGTTAAGTGAACCATAATATCATTTGATTGAGAAATGTTTTAAATTTATATGATCTCTTTAGTTTCTCATGGAATGTACAAATCCTTAGCTTGAACACAACTTATAAACTCTGAACAATAGATAATGGGAATATTTTGAATGCAAATAAAATAAAACAATAACTATACATTTAAAATTAAGATTTTATGTTTTAATTCAGTAAACATAAACTACTCTTAAAGAGAAAGAATGTATTTGTAAAATCTCAGAGAAGGAATTTAAAGTAAATCCAACGTCTTGCCTGGCATCGAATATTATCGATATTTGATATTCGATAATTTTGATATTTGATTATATTTCCTTGAAAAAGCTTGAACCAGATTGCCAACTGAAACATCGGATTTACTTCGAATTCTTTCTCTGAGATTTTACAAATACATTCTTTCTCTTTAATGTCTCACATTAACTCGGCGCCCAAATAC
The DNA here is from genome assembly GCA_944470205.2 of Schistosoma margrebowiei. Classification (NCBI taxonomy): domain Eukaryota; kingdom Metazoa; phylum Platyhelminthes; class Trematoda; order Strigeidida; family Schistosomatidae; genus Schistosoma; species Schistosoma margrebowiei. The sequence continues at coordinate 47,095,070 of OX104028.1, forward strand.
AATGAAACTATTCGATCAAATTTAAACGAAAGTTCTTATGAACTACTTTTCTTCATTAATTGATTGTTTGTAAATTTATATTTTCTATCAGTCTTATTTAACAGGCTCGATAATGACTTAGTTACATATTTGCACTGATCTAAACATGTACCTAATCTTGATTAAGTCAGTTGGATCAACTGATCTGCAAACGATTTAGTAGTTTTAATTATGTCAACTACTATTGTAGTTTGATATTGAACTTGGAAATAAGTTCCATAGGAAACAAATTATAAATAAATCCTAATAAATAATCATTGTAGCGAAGTTGACCTAAATTCCTAATGATTTAACTATATTGTTTGGATTGATTTCTATTTCCAATTTAAAATAGACTAATATATGTCATGTTATTCAGTTATTATTATTATTATCATTATCATTATTATTATTTTGAAGTCATCCATTGATTTCTATTTCATGTCAAGGTATGGAACTATGTTCATTTTATTTCATTTAAAGAAATGAAAAGAATAAGCAAATCTTGATTTCATGGAAAGAAATAATCAATATATTAAGTGGTAGGAGGAAGAGAATGAAGTATGAAACTTCACTATCTATACTGTGGTGAATTAAATTTTATACCATTACATAATATTTAACAAATAGTCATTTTATAGTGATTCGATATAATTTAAGGTCTGAATGAACTTATTATTTATTTCTACCTATTTTATTGTTGTATGAAACGGTATACAATTTGGAGATGTCATTAATATATAAAAGTTTGCTTAGCTTTAGATCCAGAATAAGTAGTAATTGTTGTGTTTGTGTCACCACTGTTGTATCCACATTTAACTGCTTGTACTAGAAAATGGGAACCTACTATAACCTCAGTAACGGAAAGTAAGAACACACTAAACTGAAGCAAGCGAAGATTTATTGACTGTCCTAAAACTTATTGTCAAAACCAGTCATCATTAGACTAATGTGTATTCATTTGCCTACTGATGTTTGCACACAATAATATATCATTTAGGCAAAAATGCATAAAGTTATTGTAGAAACATATTCAGTGTGATTCATCTGAATTGATAGAGGTAGTATAGATATAACGCTGAGCTAAAGTTCACACTTGTCACACTGGATGAAATACATGCTGAACTAATATATAAAAGTTACCTGAAATAATGTATATTCATCCAATCATATTACTAGTTTAATTCTGAATACCCATACCTTGTGAAATATATGATGTTCATCAAAGGTTGATATATTCTGCACTATTAACTGAAAAAATGTTTCTCAACATTTATTTTGCTGTTGATGACTATACTTAGGCAACTGCTTTTTAAATTACTATTATGAGGAATGAACAGTTATCATGAACGTGATGTTAAGAGATAATGAGAGATGATTCAGTAATAAGAATCTTTGGTATAATTTTTCAATCACGCATACACTATATTGTCTATACCCTAGCATATTAAATCTTGACCAATGACGCGCTTACACCAGCAAGATCAACTTTGGCTTCAAAAGAGATAATCTTAACGTTTACAAGTGTGCCGATATGTAACTTTTTTCCCAGCCCCGGTCTTAAGTCTAAAAACGAAAATACTGCAAGTAAGCCCTTATTACGATAGTTCAGAGATCCTCTGTGTTTATCTAAATCATTCACTAGTTTGTGTATTTGAGTTGTCAGACAGTAATGAACCGTAAGTAAGAAATAATTCTTTACATACGATCATACCATACGTGGCATACAACGGAGCGAACGGTACATAATTTGTTAGGTGATGATTAACAGTTATTAACGAATAATAAAAAGGGGCAATAGTTAATAAGTTTGATATTAGCTTACAATAAAGAAACCATAAAAACTCAATAGATCCGTTATTTGATATCCATGCAATAAAAATACATATAATAAGAATTCGTAAAAAGTCCTGAAGGTTTTCGATGTACTTAATACTCTACGTTATAATAACAATAAATTGAATACATGGTTGTTATTACATTTTAGATCAGTTTAAACATACTTGTGTAAATGTGGATATCACGTAAAACGAACTATGGTATATTATATTGCTTTCAACTGAGCTGACTTTAAAAGCAATGGAAAAGCGACCATTTTTGATGGTGAATCGTCGGAAGTTGGGATAAGAATTTATGGTGACAGTTTTGGTGTCAACATGTCACCAATTTATAGGGATATCATTCAGTGAGTATATCCACGAAATAAATATTAAATCAATATTTATATTATACAGTGTACAATAGAAAACCAAGTTAATCAGCTAGATAGGAAACATCTATTCAAATCTGAAAGCTATGTTCTCAATAATCTACTGTGATATCAATGAAAAATAGTGTCATATTTTTATGTTTCTTTATCGATGGGATAAAATCGCTGGACTCATTGAGATCTAGTTAACTATTGGTATTTCTAATTTCTATTTAATTGAAAAATAATTTGAGATCGTGAACAGATCAAAGTCTGGAAGCACTAGACGACCGTTCTGTTCAAGTACGGGACTCCTCAGAAGTGCATGTCCACAGTTTCGAGGCAGGACTCAAACTCAGGACTTTAGGTCTCTCGTGAATACTTAGCCCCTAGGCCACAGGGTCGGCATCCAATAGGGTAGTGAATGCATACTACTGAGCAGTCCCGTGCTTCGACGAAACGGCTGTTAAATGCTTCCAGGCCTTCGATGGTGGTCTAACATCGATCGGCTCATGATCACAGTTAAAACTAAACAATCTACACAACTCAATACTGATAAAAAATAAACATAGTGTTTAAACAGTAGGCCATTGAATATTTTAGGGATCTAAATAAATTTCTGTTCATCAGTAATGAATAAAACATGTAGAATTTATTACAACAATGAGAACTAAAGGATTGTTAGTTATTCCTTTGCTATCCAACACATAACTTACTTATATTATCCCTTACAATATTCCATATTAAAATAACAACTTTGATTATCTTATACAGAGGCAGTCATTCGAAGGCATTCTCTTTCGAAATTTATTCTTTCGTTGGCTTAAGTATCAAAATATCCACCTAATTGCTATCTAGTTCTCTATTAAATCAATGAGGTCTTCATAACAAATACCATGATTTTTTTCATTTTTATAAATGGTAGTGAAAAAGTATCTAACTACTTTCTAAATCGCAATAAAATGTATCAGTCATGATTGTCGGTATGTACCCGCAGTAACCGTTAAAACTGTTCTAGAAATTTCATCTGGATTTAGTATTTTATACAAATACGGATAATATATATGAAGTACATTTATTTAATTCAGAGGTGAGTTTAACATCTATAAAATTACCTGGATCATAGTTTGTTAATGTTGTAGATGATCTAAAATGTTGACCTTGAAAAATGATTACCACATTCATTTCCAATAATAATAACTATTTGTAATAATAATTTAATCTACTCATTAAGCAAATCTTTGTGTATTCAGTTTTGATATGTATTTGTAGTATGAGTATTAAATGAGTCAACTAGCGAATCAAATTTAAATATAACGAAAGAGTCAAAAATTGTTACTCATGTGATGAAAGTTACGGGAATTAACTAATATACCATTTCACTTTTATTTGATCACTAATTGAACATGAATTATCTTTTTATGACGTGTAGAAAATTTAAAGTTTAAAAATGAACAATGACGTCATTTTGTTGTGTAAAATTGTTCGTCATCTTGACTGATAATGTTGTGTATGGTACTTATGCTGACAGATATATGTGGTATGCATCCGCAATCGTAAATAAAATGTTTGTTAGCAAAAGACTCAATTTAAAAAACAACAGAAAGGTAATCGGAGAGCAATCAGAATGACAACAAACTTTGAGGAATAATGGAGTAGGTAAATGACAACGCAAAGATGCGCAAATGATGTATTCAATGTATGATTTTTATATTATCCTTACATTAGACCATTAACCATTCATGTTACTAATTTTCCTTATCTAACAAATAGTTTATTATCGGAAATATAGTAAGTTTATAATAGTGGTCGTATTTCAAATTGATTTCTGACACTTAGTTTATCTTTTGTTTGACCGTAAATTTTATTTCGGACTTAGGTTATTGAATAAAGATTAGATGGACGAGATTTAACCATTTTGAAACTATTTGAAGAATACAAACCAACTATTGCCGGCAATAATTTAAAGTCTAAATCATTTTTTATAAATAATTCATCTGGCGATATCTTAAACTGATAAATTGCCATTAATAGTTTATGCGATCATCCATCTACACTTAAATGAATAGTTTGACAAAAATTGAGAACTGAATGTTTAGAAGATACCAAATGTATGAGTTTTATGTTAATAATCTCAGCGACTGAAATTTAAATGATTTCAACGTTTCCGCCGACAAACGGTTCTGAACTGATAGTTGTTCTAATCACAATTTTTCTGTTAACTACACCTTTCATCACTCATTAGTCATGGTAAATCTTATCTAGAAATATGTTACTCAGTTTAATATAGAAAATATGTTAGATTAGACAATACCTACTGAGATTTATGAATTGTAGACTTGAGTTTTACACAAATAATCACATGAATGATTGTCTTCATAGTGAAAGGTGTTTGTAATTGCTTGTTTAAATTTGTAATCTTTAAATGCGAAGTTCTATTTGAGCAACTTTTGTATGTTATTGTTTTTTGTCTATTGACGTATTCCTTCCTTTTATTCATTTTACTAATAGAAAACTCAAAATGTTTTTCTCTACGTCACCACAATCATTAAAGACAACAATTAAGCTCTTTCTGATAAGTTTTCATATAGAAATTTCTGATTTGGAAAACAATATAAGAATCATTTGATTATTTATGATGATAAAAGTTGTTATGTAATAACAATGAGAACAAAAACGGAATTTCTGAAATTTTTTTTAATTTGGTGCGTGAAAATCGCTTCTACTCAAAGATTCTCAAGTTTTTCTAAATTTAACAGCGTAGTACGAAAAATCAGATCAGGTCAAAAATATTTAGTATAAACAAACAAGGTTGGTCATTTCGACTAGATCAAAGGTGATTATACATGAAATATATTGTTGTGTTGTTGTGTGTATAATATTTGAATTTGTTTCTGTTGTGATCTTGAACAGGTTATATATAACTTTCTTAATAGGTTTGTCAAGATGACTGGATATATAAATTTTCCTTTCTGTCTAGTACAATGGATATAATACTGTCTGCAGTTGTTCAAGCACCCTTCCTCCTTTAATTTTTATTGGCTTATTTTTGTTTTGCGAAAACCGGAAAATTCACTTTTTACATTAATTACAGATGACCCGTCATCACTATTCAATGTTTAGTTTATTTTTAAAACTCTAAAGTCAAATCTTGTTAGGGATAATTACAAATAAAAGTATTAAACGAAATAAATCTATAAGAGATAAACCGTAATACAACTAAATGTCAGGAATGATAAATGTGTACATACTACGTTTAAGGAAAAAATTTGTTTTTGAGTTCATATATTGATTTAAAGTGAACTTTCTTCGTTGAATTTCAGTTCATTTCTACTTTTATTGTTCTATTTCCCATAAAGCCAACTTCTTAAATTTCAAGGAGTTTCAATGTACGAAATAATTCATTGTTCTTTTGTAACTAATTGGTTACTGAGTGGATAAACTTTGTAATTATTAGTCACTGAATGAAGGTGGATATAAGTCTAATTTTCTTTCGTTCCCACCGATATTATCAATAAAACATGATTTATCAGTTGAAGTAGTCAGGGCTAGAAGAGAAGTGAATTGTTTCTTACGGTATCAAAGTTATTATTAGGGTTATAGCTGCTTATTTCACAAACGTACCACCAAGAAAAAAAACAGGAAAACCAAATAAACTATGAGAATGTATTATTAGATAACTAACTATGCATTTTAAACAGAGTTAAATAGATACTTACACAAAAACATTTACTATTGCTTGACCATTGTGGAGTTATCAATTTCATGCATGTAAAGATGTTTTTAGTGCTGGTCGAATTGCACTGTGTTCACTAGTTAAGGTTACTCATTACCGCGATCGCTATTGGTAATATGTACGGCGGTCATTAGTTAGCTATCAACCGATCGTAACTATATTTCAATGGTACATGAATTTTGTTGCATCTCGAATATTTCATTGATAACGGTTCTGGCTCTGGAGCTGAGTAACACTGGGTTGAATCTGCCAGGGGCTATCACTTTTCTCACGGCTACAGGTACACCTTATTGACGAGAGTCAATCTTTACGTAACCTAAACTCAGGGTTCCTTGTCCACTACATCCAAGCACTATCTTATAGTTCAGAACAGTCAATATGAATGTGATATTTGATAAATGCAATAAGTTTACTAAACATGAATCAAGAAAATATACAAAATGGCAAAAGATAGAAAAAAAAGTGAGACAAGTTCATATATATATAATTTATGTTTTTTTTTCAAATGTTTTTAATTAATTCTTCCTTCTTCTTCATAACCGGAAGTATGTTAACTTGTTTAACTAATCTTAAAATGGTATAATTAAATAGTAAAAAGCCAATTCGCATAATTATCTATACATATAGGTACGCATACCTACATCGGTAAGTTATTAATAATTTTTCTTTAAAAATAAAAATAAAACTAAATTTATCTGGAATTAAAATAACACATCTATAAGATTAGAATTTAAAATAAAACAAAATATATTGATTTATGATCATTCTTGGAATTATTGTGAACATTAAATTGTCCCCACTCGTATTCTGTTGACTACATTTGGTGTCGCTGCCAACCAGGAGGGGAAGGGTGTTGTTCTGCGGACGCCGTTGAGGGTCTGGAGCTGAGATGCTTGTTGGGGCGGTCTGGTGCGGAGATGTGGCGTCGAGTGGAGTGTTCTGGTGTGGCGGCGTTGTCTGTAGAGGTTGTTGTCGACGGAGCGGAACAGTGGAACGTGCAGCTGCTGGGAGGACATCAGATGTAGATGGCTCGGCAGGCCAATGGAGCACGGGTGTTAAGCGTCCCAGGTGCCGGGTGGATTTCGAATGTTGTTGCCCCGGCAGGTCGACGAAGCTACGGAAGTCAGCGCGCCGCGTACTCGACATAGCGTAGCATAGACTGCAGAAACGAAGAATATGGCATGGTGAGCATGAACCACTGCAAGGACGACTGTTTAAAGGGGGGAAGAGTGTGGTGTGTGCCACTTATATTGACATAAGTAATATATGATGTTAGTCGTGAACAGAAGGTCTAGCAGCAAAGAGACAAGAGGATCGGACAGTAAAGAATCGAAACAGAATGCAATTTGCATGAAAATGCAAGAACAATGAAGTCTGAGTCATTTTGAAACAATCGGTGGACATTTTGCAAATTAAGCACTTACTTTATGATTGTTAGATTTTATTAAAAAGTCTTGTAATTTTATGTTAAATACATTCGATTGTCCTCACTGCTGTTCTTGTTCACTACACTATGTCCCCTATAAGAATAAAGTGGTGGATAATTTGTTATAGATAAGTAAAACTCTTTAAAGTTTTCTTTGGTTAATTATACTTTTTATTTTTAAGAATAATTTACAATGACATTTTACTGTATGAATTATAAATAAACTTCATTTTGATTTACTTTCTAAGATAAAAGTAAAAATGAATCAATCAGATATTGAAAATCAAAATAAGAGTTTGTGCATCATAAATAAAGTTTTTATATGAGTAAAGATTACTGGATACAGATTATGTTCACTGATTTAGGTTTATTAGTTACCTACTTACTCACGCCTGTTTCTCCACGTGGAGGAGCATATGTCACCCACCAACATTCTCCATTCAACCCTGTCCTGGACAATGCTTTCCAAATCTTTCCAGTTGTTAATCGTCTGTCCATACCTGCTCCTATTTCTCGACGTAATGTGTTCTTTGGCATTCTTCTTTTCCGCTTCCCTTGACGATTCCAAGTTGAGGCTTGCATCGTAATGTAGTTTGGTGATTTCCGTAATGTATTTTCTATCCATTTCCATAGCTTTTTCCTAATTTCCTTTTCAGCTGGAAGTTGGTTTGTTCCCTCCCAAAGTAGGCTGTTGCTGATAATATCCGGCCAATGGTTTATTACCATGACAGAAAGTTATCTAACTCAAACTATAAGAAATATAATTAATTTTCAAGTCGATTCCAGCCCTACAGGAAACCTTACTCAACCGCATCTATGAAAAAGAGGGAGTTCATGAAGTAGCATCAATGTAACTCAGTAATTTTGTTGCATTTTTTGTTAGTTAGAACAGTTAACTTAGTGATATTTTAAATCGTATATATACATTAAAATGTCGATTAGTTAACGTCGACTCTTGCCAGTTCACTGTATTCAAACTTAACTGCTGACCAATCAAGTAAATCATAGATAACACTGGATGTTTGATGTAAGTTTTAAATTAATGGTGTAATCGGTGATTGATCATTGGTCGGAACTGTAGAAGACCTATTTTTAGGACATGAATAAATCTTCATTTGAAGTCCTACATTTTCTCTTACACTGATCCGTATCGATACTTGTCCAGTTATTCAAGAGGAAGTAACCTGATCTGTCCATTAGCATAATAAATAGAAACATCAGCAGTAATAACAATATTTAGTTCGGATACACCACGACGTCTAGCAAAAAATTGGTCGATGATTATGTGTTTATATCTTATCAAGAGGTTATGATAGCATATAAATAAGTTTACAGATGTATGAAGATGTAATTAATACATTGAAAACTGAACATGTTAAACAAACATGTTAATTTCAAAAGTTAAATTTATTTTAATTCAAGTGTTACCATAGTAGTACGTCAAAACAATATTGTCTCAATTAAATGTAGTGGAGTTAAGCTTTATCATCAGTCAAAAATCTAAAGCTGACCATTAAAATATTCCAGTTCACTATTGACTATTAGAAGATAAGTAAATCCATAAGGTTGTGAATCTATGTTGATATTGATAAAGATGTGGTTTGTGATATGTGTACACATAGATTATGCTCGCTTCAGATAATAGGAATGTCCAGGATTGAGGTGTTTATTAAAATAAAACTAACTGTGATTAGTACAAGATATAATTGTTACGTATGTAGATTGTGATTCTAATTTATAAACAGTCATTTAGGTTGCTGCTTTGTTATGTAATATATATATTCTGAAAATGATAGCTATCGAATTCATTCCAGTTTATAGTCATGATCAGCTTGATGTAGGTAGTAATATTAAATATAGAGAACAGATATATGATACCAGATTATTTGTAGTGTTCTGGTTCAAAAATTGTTTAGGTAGTAAGTTATTCACACGTATTACAGCAATGAAAGGCATCAACAAAGAACTTTTAATTGTTTTTAAGTTGACAACCTGTTGATGTATGAACAATGCATTTAAATTCACTTCCTGTGCCATAGCTAAATGATTATAACCATTTACAACTAGAAATAAGAAGACGGAAGCAGGTAGCACGAAACAATATTATTGACATAAATTAAAAAAGCAAAGCTCTTAAGATGCTGTCTAGTATTACGCCACTATTCACCTCTACAGCAAATGACGAAGAGGAGTTAATTTTGACCATTTGATGTCGGTGGCTAAGGAGAAAATTAATCCAAACAAACAGAAGGTTTTCGACCCTGTAATGTGCAAGATCGCCTATAAGAAGCCAGTAGTTATTCATGTCGAAAGCTTTAATAATCCCAAAGTATAACACCAAGACTAAATATCATCGCTTACGTTGGCTCAAGACTAAATTAAAGAAATCAAAGTGGCATTTCATGCTGGATTGATTTTTAAGAAAGCCATGTTGATAATCATTAATAAGTTTTTCAGCGAGTAAACAGTTAGAGAGTTAATCACCAACAATTTCTTACTGTAATCCTAGAGATAATTGTCGTTTAGAACTTACCAGTACATGGCTGCCAACTACCGGTATCCCAGGATAATTGAAACCTTATGTAATAACTTTAGAATTAAAGTTTAGAACAGATGAATGTATAAATGCGTTAATAATAAGATCATTTATATTTTCCGAATTATCAGGAGCTCTGTATGTACATCCCAGAAGTAGACTACGATTCATGGTATTAGCTGATATCCATGCTGATTCAGGTAAGCTACTCAGGATACTGTTTTCAACTTTATTGATTGTTAGGGAACCCAAAACATATGTAAGACAGCCACGTTCACGTTTAGTTTCTCTATTACAGGGATAGAGTCGGTATTTCTGGGTACTTAATTCCAAACTAGACACTGCGGGAGAGCACCATTTTTCAGTGACAAGTATAAAAAAGGTTTGGCCAGTAAAGCTAAGGTTCTTAAGGCCGAAATTCTATTTAGAAGCCAACGTGCACTAATAAGCAATAAGTTAAAAAGAAAGTTTGAAGTACGAAAAAACAGAGAACAACCTTACCGATGCTATGTATTTTATAGGTGACTAGACTATGGTTTAATATAGGTGACAGATCGTATGGGTTATGGCCTGAACAAACCGCTTCTAATGTTACATTGGGAGATATCAGATTCATGTCTACATTAGGTATACAATAATTTTCTGAGATTTCAATAGGCTGAAGTGGTAAGTTAGCATTTTTTACTAATAAATCAGAGTATTGGCTGACAGGCGATATGCTAGTCGCGTCAGTGGGTCCTGTTTTTGAAGCAACGGGATTCTAATACCCACATTATTTTTGTTTAAGGTATATTTTTGCGTAAGCCTTTGGTTGGTGGTTTTATCTGAGACTATACGAGCATTCCCAAACTTCTTAAGTGCGCAGATTAGTCGTTTGCATTACTTCAGTTGTTTAGCTAATGAATGTGTGTCGAATCTAAAAGAAATACGTTAGGAGAACTTCCGTTGCCTTCTGTTTACGCGAATACGTTGACATGGGCTATCTTTGAGGTTATCTGCTTTCAGTATCGAATTCCTTACGGATTTAAACGTGATTTTTCAGGTATGTTATGGATAATTACGTTATTTCGAGAGATCATTTGTTTAGTAACTTCACAAGAAATAAAATCAATAATGTCTTCAAGTTCATCAGGAACCACGTCTTTCAGGGGTAAGAATGTCGTAATTTTTGCTTAATATCACCATGCACTGATGGAGAACCTTCAAGTGACTCCACTTTAGAACACATATCGCTTAATTGCTTATATGTACTGTTTAATTCACTTTCTGTACTATCGATGCAGATGTAAGCTTGTTGTTAAATTACATACTGAGTCATCCAACGTGGTTTGTAGCGTAGGTGAATTCTTACCATCATCGGCTGAAAAAAATGTTACTAAGCATAGGGAAATAGGTAATGATAGAGTTGTTACTATCTGAAGTATTAGAGCTTTTACGGACTCATTTTTTCGATAGTCGACCCATTTTAATATTAGTGTTAATCCTTATGGTACATATATACGTTGCATACCAAGATTAAATAAGAACTATATATTTTTTTACCAAATACAGTATTATTTAAGACCATAAAGATTTTCAGCTTAGGAGAAGGTTTTATTTGTGTTATGCTCCTTGAGCTGGATGTTTTAATCGTAAAGCTTTCTAGATAATACCATCAGCCCACACTCCACAAAGAAGTGATCAATTAGAGTTTCTTCACAGTTGATTAGTTATTGTTCTGTTATCCTAGAATAAGTTATAGTTCACTTTTTTGTTCCCATTATCCATAGATTTTTGGGACTAATCAGTTCAAATATGTAGGGTACAGAAATAAATATTTTAAACATTCTACAAATTTATGCTAGTAAAGGAGTCTATTTGACTTAAAAGAAATAAAATAGATTCAAAAGTTAAAGGTTTAAATGGCTATTACTTTCAGCAGCGAATTTTCGATACAAAAGATTTACTTCATTTGCTCTACGAAAATGATCCCTTAACATATTGGAATTACTATTTAGTAGTGAAATGTGTATAGAGCAATTTCTGGAGGTAGGACGGTTACGAAAAACACAATTACAGTAGTCTATTCATTTGGTCGGAATTTTATTACCCGTTAATATTTGTGGTATTCAGACAAGGATTTCATTAATTAATTAATTTATAATTCAAATACAGTCAATCACAAATCTCATATGTTTAAGGTATTTAGATTCATCCATTTATGTAAAGCTTTATCTGTTAAATTTTTTCATCAAACAAAATATTTCAATATCAGAACGATTTTGTGGATATTATGGTAATTTCAATGGTCCTGGGTTCGAATGTAGCGAGGCGAGATCGTTTATGCGCACTGATGAAGAGTCTCATAATGAGACGAAACGGCTGTTCAGTGCTTCCAGGTTTCCCATGGTGATCGAGCTCTAATTGACTTATGATCTAAACCATTGAAAAATATTTTAAGTATGTGTTTATTAACCAAACGCTTTCGATATGTTTGTTGTGAAATTCTTCGTTAAATTTCTGAAAAAATTCCACATTAAGTGAATGATTTTGTTTTTATTTTAAATGATTGAATCGGATACTTTTAAACACTACTACAATATCCAACGTTTTTAAAAGCATTTCTAGGATAACTAAACTAGCTAGATATAATTGTTTATCTTTGAAATAAAATAAATAACAGTTCAAGTGGAGTTTTTATTGTTTTGTTTCTCATATCTTGTCTTTGAGTTGACTTTATGACTAATTTCGATGACTGTAAAGATGAGACTAGGTATATGCTATTCGAGGTTATAAAAAAGATAATATCTTGAAGATGTTCTACTGCTGACTTTTTTAAATGATCATTTGTATTTGAGCTTTACTTACATCTATAAATTTTACATATACTCTAAAATATATCACAACTATTACTTTGACTACCTCTGTAACTACAATAAATGGAAACGTATTTTAAAATTTAGATTAAGGAGGTAGATTTGAAAATGTTTGACACATTATAGAAATATTTAAATTTGTTGACATATTCACTCATAGCTTTGATTAAAATTACATTGTAGAATTTCTCATTTTTATTAAATTTCAAATTGGAGAATTCATTTGAATAGTCTTACGTTATATAGACATTCAAAGTAGTCAGAGATAGTATTGATTTAACTTTGACAACTAAGTAGACAAATGTTGATTTTCTGTATTTCCAAAAAACCTAGATTAAAACATAAAATTAAAAAGTCAGATTATTATTAATTGTACAACATTATGAAAGGACAACTCTTCAAGCTCGATTAGAGGAAGACTGTAATAGCTGTTAGAAAATTAATAAGTTAATAATGAAGCAGGATGTTATGGGATGGAAATATACCAGTTTCATAGTTGAATTCTTGAGTCAATTTTAGGTAGAACATAATGAAAATTCTGGAAGCATTGGATGGCCGCTTCGTCCTAGTATGGGACTCCTCGACAGTGTTCATCCACGATCGTGCACGCAAGATCTGAATCCTGGAACTTTGGTCTCACGCGCGAACACAGATGCGCACTGCTGAGGGGTTCCATACTGGAAAGAAACGGTCGTTAAGTGCTTCCAGGTTTCCTATGGTGATCTGGCTTCAATTGACTCATGAATTCAACCATTAAATTACTAATGTCTTCGCAAAACCCCCTTCTGATAACAGTTTCATTTGTATTGACATTTATAAATATTTATTGTGAAACCAAGAGAAACGTTTTTGATTATTTAACTTGATTCGTCAACTTTTTGTATGTAAATAATTTTTACTCTAAAATTTATTGATAAAAATAAGTGTTATTATTATTTCTATTTGATGGAGTTTTGTTCTTTGAGCTGAATGGTTTGGTCGTAGAGCTTCAGGTAGAAGTCTGAGGTTTGTCCTGAAGATGTCGTTCAGAAGAAACGACGAAAGCTCCACGACCAAATCATCCAGCTCAGCTAACAAAATTGCATCAAAATCATCCACATAAGCTACAAATCTTTTCCACGTTCTCATTATTATTCCTTACGATTATGCATCAGTTTCACTGATGATATATTGGAAACAATGATAATTACCGGTAACGTAAAACTTCATTAATGAAATGGTTCACTTGAAAAATACTGTAAAACTTTTCTTGGAACCCCTGTGAACATATTATGAATTTGTTTTCTTTAATCCAGCTTGTCGCAAATTAGACTAAGAGATCATCACTATCAGTTTTATACACTTGGAACGTAATAAACGCACAATCAAATTTACAGTTATATCATGAACGGACAGCACGAATTGACGCAAACTTCTGTGCCAACTGATACATGCTTCGTTGTAATCTTATTGGTTACATCGTTTGTATTTATAGTTAACCATGATTGCCCACCCACGTACATTTTATATAGATGTGTACTTATCTATGTCATCTGTTTATATTAAAGTTTGTCTATTTTTGATTAATATATGGAACTAAGACTGACGATATTAAACACTTCACTTTACTTTTCCGGTGCTCGGAACTTACCCTCTACTACTTCGCTCTGAAACCAGTTAATTATTACGCCAGTGACAGTCACTATAGCTTAGATGTTCCACTTGACTTGTTATACGATATGTCTAAGAATAATTTAGTAGTCAGGGTAGAATACCCTACTACCGAAAATTCGTAATGTCAGTATGACTGATTTTACTATTGAGCTGCAGTATTCTATTTCCTAATAAAAAGGTTTTGCCAGTTTTGAACTTGATTAATGTTTGGTTGATCTGAATAAATTTAGTACATTTAAAATAATTTTCTTTATTTGCAGTGAAATATAAGTGATAGTTGTTAAAACTATTTAAGGAATGCCTCTCAACAAGTTTATTGGTTCTTTAAATGAACCTTCCTACATAGTTATAATCACTTTACCTTAACTTGTTCGAATGCTATATTTCAATTTTATTTACTACAGTTACTTTGAACGTATTCAATAGTATTAAACTAAATGGCAATTATACTATAACTGTGTATCGTAAACATAAAAGTTTATCACCTCTTTATCAATGAAAAAGAGAATAACTTTATTTATATTGTAAATAAAAACCGTAGACAAGTTAACGTTGCATAAGTACTGCATCAAATATATCAGAAAATGAGTGAATCTACACTTTCTGTCCTGGAAAGCATATTCAAAGTTTATTTTTACTTGGTTTATTTATAACAGAGAATCAAGAAAGTTTCAGACGTGATTGAAAAACTGGTTTTAGCAAGAAAATCTTGTTAACCAACAGATCTGTCATAAAAGAGTACAGTGACATTAACGTAATCAGCTTTACTATTGAAATTAGTTTTATATTGGATAAGTTGAATGGCCTTTGACGAAAGTATGCAACAGCAGAAGATAATATCCAGTAATTGTGACATAAAAATCCGGTTGAGAAATACGTAAACATGTACATGATAAGTGAATTTCTAGCATTTTGAAGTCAAACAAATTAACTATCAGTAAGAGTGTATGAAGCCATTAAATCTATACTGAGAAAGTAAGTACAACTGTGATCGACAATAAAAAGATCGAAAAAACAGTGGAGGAGCTTCGACAAAAGATCAGTGCAGAATAGAGACCACTGAGCACCTTTGATTTACATGTATCATTATTCATGGATTCAATTTTCCTAAATTTCATTACCTGACATTCATAAAGTAAGTTCAGTGACCTTTCGTTTACTACATTGTTTACTTAGTTAAGTAAATGAACATCAACGTCAATCAACATCACAGAAAAAATAGTACATAAACATAGTAAGTAGATTTATATTACAACGAGAACAACAACCGGTATTTGTAGACTGAAATACTCTTATTCTTCTTGTTTGTATCGGTTGACTAAGTGTAAGCTATTTCTGTTTTGCAATACCTAAATTGATAGTAGATGAAAATCACTATTATTTCTCCGTAGTAAAACATTTAATGTAAACATCATTTCGATTGTAATAAAATATTCATAATTCAAAGACATCACTTCAGATTAAATAAATCATAGGTGAAATATAAAAGGAAAGAAAATAATATGTTTGCACTGTATTATTTCATCAGTAATGATGTTTCCCAAATAAACTTCAAACTGCTTTTCGTCAGTCTGACAATGATTGACAGTTTAACACAATAATTACGCATTCATGTTTATAGTTTATATCATACACGATAAAATTATCATGCTTTTATTCAAGTAAATCTCATTAATTGTCAGTATGGGGTTATGGAAATAGTTTAACTTCATCCAGATCATAAACCGGTCGAAGTTAATCCATCAGTGAAAACCTGGAAGCAATGAATGGCTGTTTCGTCCTAGTATGTTGTTCCTTAGCAGTGCATATCCACGATCCTACACAAAAGACTCGAACCCAAAACCCTCAGTCCCTCACCTCAAAGTTTAATCTCTAGACTAACGAGTCGGCATTTAATAGAGTTTATGTCTAACCTCAATTAATCCACTTCATTGCGCGACCGTCTTCCACCATCTTTGGTGATTAAATGCATAAATACATTTAATAGACAGTGTAAAATCATCAGAAATTCTAAAATATTGAACAAAAATGCTAAAGCGTTTGACAATCACTAAATCATTCAGTCTTAAAAGGATTGACGGCTATTGAATAATTTATAATGATTGAATAATGTCAGGGATGATTTTTATAAAATAATATACCATACGTTCTACAGTATCAGTTGGTTCATTTTGTTATAGTGAAGTTTTTTATTCCAATCTGAGGGCGTCACGAATGAACAACAAATAGCATTCATTGTATGCTTATGTATATTGCTTACTGAAAAATGTAAATAATGATGAGGCGTTACCTTTTTTACCGTGAATAATCGACTGTAGTTTATAAGAAAAATGTCAGCCCACTACCTAAATAATCTGATGTCTGGTAACTTGATGCCAGCGACAAAATAAATAATCATCAGAACTCTTGAAAGTAACGGTGTATGGCTATGTTATTCAATAAAGCATATCAGTAATTTATTGTCTAACTCAAAACTTTTTTCATAACATGATGACATAATACAAATTACTGGTTTTACAACAAAATATTTGTTTAGTACATTTAATGTATAATATTTAATAATATTGAATGAAAAGTACTCGAAAAATAGGCTATAAGCCCAAAGCTACAAAAACTCATCATAAACAAAAGAATGACGTTATACTGTCTCAAAATGAAAATTTTTGACAGAATGTTCGTTTTATAAAATATTCTGAATTTGACTTATTCTACAGTAATGGGATATAATGTACAGGTTACGAATATCGACAGCTGATTCCTACTCGACTAAATATATCTGTATTCTATTTTTCCTATTCAACATACTTTTCATCTCTACCTTAATAAAATGTTCTGCCATTTAATGATTATTTCACATTGTAAGGTATAAGAATCATAATAATATGGGTAACTTATTACTTCAACATAGTACCATTTTATTTCTATGGAGATATACCCACGTTTCTCTTGTATTCCTATTCTAAAACACTTGCATAAAAACTGTACTTTAAAAATTAAATTATAATGGGAAAAACTGTTGTTTATAATGTGTGTACTATCTATGGATAATTCAAAGAATAATTATAAGAAACCATTATATATACTGGTTTGATGGTGAATATAAATTTGTTACACTTCAATTCATACCTAAATATCTTTGCCAGTATAAAATTAGACATGGTTAGATGGTACTTCTTTTTTTTTTTTTGAAATAGGTTCCATTTGTTATCAACCTATTTATTTAGGTTATTGTAAAAATTTATTATTCAGTATTATAGTTGTGGTTCATTTCATATGATTAAATAACTTCAGTAAATATATATTTTATCTATCCTGGATACAAACCACAAATAGTTCTGTATAATATTGATATTTAGAAAGAAAAAAAAACTAATATATATATACCAGGTACAATCGGACAGTACATTTATTCCCCTAGTTTCAAAAAAAGATTAATCCAATTATTGTTTAATTAATAAAATGTCAAATATACAATCTTAGAAAAAAAAATAACATCAGTCCAGTGCTTCCAGGTTTTTCCATGATGGTTTAGCTTCAATTGACTCATGATCTCACCTACGAAATTATTCAAAAATAAATCACCCTTATGATATTAAATATCAAAACTGTTTACATAAAGTTGATTTATTCATAAGGTTAGTAACATTATTAATAATAATAAATATTTCCTTAAACTATTTTATAGTGATTTATAATTAAAAAAAATTAAAAATGACGTTGATAAATTGAATGTGAAATGTATGTTTATTACATAGATAATAATTATAATACATAGAAAGAAAAATTAAAATCATTACAGTATTTGAACTAATATAAGTCGAAATAACTATTTCAATATACAAGTTATCTGTTATGTAATCAAAAGTTATAATACCATTTATGTTTTGTCATATTGTAGTGTCAGTTATTATGGCAAGCCCATCTACCTTATTCTAACTTGTGGACATCCTATTTAATTCATTTTACTTGAGTCATATGTTGACCTTGTCAATCATTCGCTTGTCAGTCTTGATTGTTTTTATATGAGCGCATATGTGTGTACCCTTCTTATCCCATTAATCACATGTCTGTAGCTTTATTCTGTCTGCCTATAAATATGGAGTAACTCTTGACTAAAATGGGAGTTGGCTTCCCAGCCATCTTCCCTGTGCGTCATTTTGCTTGGCTCTGCTTCGTTCGCTCCATGTACGAAATATATGTATTATCAAGTCAATTCTCGTTATTCGACTTATTTAATTCCGTTATTGGATAACGCGATCTAAGTCGACGATGATATACGAGAATAGGCGATAGCAAACACTTATACAATCTAATTGGAGTCAGATCATCGGGCCGCCACATTGGTGAGCCCTTCAACGAACATCGTCCGATTAAGCGACGACAAAACTACGTATCACATTGGTAAGCCCGCCGACGACGAACGCAACGCAGCAAGCTACGTCGATGAAGGAACTTCTGCACTCTATACGTTCGGCGAACAAATTCAGCGAAGCCAGCGCAATCTCCAATCCGACGCAACCAGCACAGCCTGTGCAACATGACATGGACATGCTCAAGTCGTATTATCTTATCGATACTTTGTCCTCATGTCAACTAGTCTCATTGATCCATTCGTCGGTTTGCTCCATCATGATCCGAAGTATCATTATATGCTTATTATTACCTTATTCTCAATATCATAACCGAATGTGGAATTAATAATCATGTTCATGCTGTCATTAAATTATGACATTTTCGCAATCATATTGCTCACCGAACAGATTATCATTTTATGAAAATTCCACTCCACTTAATGACATCTAGAACTCATTGGGATATTCTTACTATTCAAAACATGAAATTTTCCTGCTTTAAGTGAGTTCGTTCCAATTTTTTCATGTCATTTAGACCTAATATTACATTCATGCACTTAGTAGAGGTCATTATTTTATGTTATCATAACACACATTCTTCATTTCAAAATCGCCTCCTATTATGTCTGTGGATGCCTCTAACTAGCTGATTAATATCCATTACGTTCATCTTATCTATTCTCTCACATGCATAACAGCATGCCGCATCATTTATCAACCAAAAACGTTATTCGAGTACTGCAACTACTATTCTATACCCATCGCACGGTATATCAGAACATAGAGTTTAGAGCTAGTCTCTCAAAGATACACTCTTGTTCGTCACATCCAAGTCAGTCTCATACGTCGCCATCGCTAATCATATGTATTGGTATTTTTGTCATGCCTTGGTACGGTTTTGTAACAAACGAGATCGAGCGCATCTCCCTCAAACCACACAAACCACTCTAGGCTTCATGACCAAAAAGGAATAAGACTCTACGTACTTCGTCTACTCAGTCACTATTCTGTTCCTCTGGCCATTCTATTAATACATATTTAACGATAACTCAATGCATCTGTCATAACGCAGACGACAACATTCACTGACTTCACATTGCAGTACAGCAACGAATATCACCCGTCAATGCAGTTATCATTTCACGACTTGCCTATTGTCATTCTACGAATGGGGAACTACTCATTTAAATTCAAATCCACTCATCGCTAGTCGATGCTATTTATTCTACTGCGGCTCAACGGAACATATATTTAACATATTTCACTATTCTGTCAGCACCACAGACCAATTTCTGTCATATTATACTTTACTTATTTTCACGATTTGTTTCGCAGTCGTACCCACAAACAATTTATTACTGTTTTCACGGTATTTTGAATCGCTCATACGAACTTGTTATTTTATCGTTCAGACAGTCACAGCATTATTAGATGTTAATTTTTGTACGCTCATTAAATTGCTCATATTCGCATGTTAACGTTTCCATTTTTTTACCGCGCCTTTTCTATATTCATGTATTCTTTTACATAAATATGACATTTTCATATAATACACTCACCGCTCATGTGACACTACTGTACTTTATCGAGTGTTGTACAATTTTTTTCGCTACTTGTTGCTAACGTTAACTTCATATCACTTCAGTGTTATTTTCGAAAACAGACATTTTTTAAATGTGCTATTTTCTACAAGGGGGCTATGTAGTGTCAGTTATTATGGCAAGCCCATCTACCTTATTCTAACTTGTGGACATCCTATTTAATTCATTTTACTTGAGTCATATGTTGACCTTGTCAATCATTCGCTTGTCAGTCTTGATTGTTTTTATATGAGCGCATATGTGTGTACCCTTCTTATCCCATTAATCACATGTCTGTAGCTTTATTCTGTCTGCCTATAAATATGGAGTAACTCTTGACTAAAATGGGAGTTGGCTTCCCAGCCATCTTCCCTGTGCGTCATTTTGCTTGGCTCTGCTTCGTTCGCTCCATGTACGAAATATATGTATTATCAAGTCAATTCTCGTTATTCGACTTATTTAATTCCGTTATTGGATAACGCGATCTAAGTCGACGATGATATACGAGAATAGGCGATAGCAAACACTTATACAATCTAATTGGAGTCAGATCATCGGGCCGCCACATTGGTGAGCCCTTCAACGAACATCGTCCGATTAAGCGACGACAAAACTACGTATCACATTGGTAAGCCCGCCGACGACGAACGCAACGCAGCAAGCTACGTCGATGAAGGAACTTCTGCACTCTATACGTTCGGCGAACAAATTCAGCGAAGCCAGCGCAATCTCCAATCCGACGCAACCAGCACAGCCTGTGCAACATGACATGGACATGCTCAAGTCGTATTATCTTATCGATACTTTGTCCTCATGTCAACTAGTCTCATTGATCCATTCGTCGGTTTGCTCCATCATGATCCGAAGTATCATTATATGCTTATTATTACCTTATTCTCAATATCATAACCGAATGTGGAATTAATAATCATGTTCATGCTGTCATTAAATTATGACATTTTCGCAATCATATTGCTCACCGAACAGATTATCATTTTATGAAAATTCCACTCCACTTAATGACATCTAGAACTCATTGGGATATTCTTACTATTCAAAACATGAAATTTTCCTGCTTTAAGTGAGTTCGTTCCAATTTTTTCATGTCATTTAGACCTAATATTACATTCATGCACTTAGTAGAGGTCATTATTTTATGTTATCATAACACACATTCTTCATTTCAAAATCGCCTCCTATTATGTCTGTGGATGCCTCTAACTAGCTGATTAATATCCATTACGTTCATCTTATCTATTCTCTCACATGCATAACAGCATGCCGCATCATTTATCAACCAAAAACGTTATTCGAGTACTGCAACTACTATTCTATACCCATCGCACGGTATATCAGAACATAGAGTTTAGAGCTAGTCTCTCAAAGATACACTCTTGTTCGTCACATCCAAGTCAGTCTCATACGTCGCCATCGCTAATCATATGTATTGGTATTTTTGTCATGCCTTGGTACGGTTTTGTAATAAACGAGATCGAGCGCATCTCCCTCAAACCACACAAACCACTCTAGGCTTCATGACCAAAAAGGAATAAGACTCTACGTACTTCGTCTACTCAGTCACTATTCTGTTCCTCTGGCCATTCTATTAATACATATTTAACGATAACTCAATGCATCTGTCATAACGCAGACGACAACATTCACTGACTTCACATTGCAGTACAGCAACGAATATCACCCGTCAATGCAGTTATCATTTCACGACTTGCCTATTGTCATTCTACGAATGGGGAACTACTCATTTAAATTCAAATCCACTCATCGCTAGTCGATGCTATTTATTCTACTGCGGCTCAACGGAACATATATTTAACATATTTCACTATTCTGTCAGCACCACAGACCAATTTCTGTCATATTATACTTTACTTATTTTCACGATTTGTTTCGCAGTCGTACCCACAAACAATTTATTACTGTTTTCACGGTATTTTGAATCGCTCATACGAACTTGTTATTTTATCGTTCAGACAGTCACAGCATTATTAGATGTTAATTTTTGTACGCTCATTAAATTGCTCATATTCGCATGTTAACGTTTCCATTTTTTTACCGCGCCTTTTCTATATTCATGTATTCTTTTACATAAATATGACATTTTCATATAATACACTCACCGCTCATGTGACACTACTGTACTTTATCGAGTGTTGTACAATTTTTTTCGCTACTTGTTGCTAACGTTAACTTCATATCACTTCAGTGTTATTTTCGAAAACAGACATTTTTTAAATGTGCTATTTTCTACAAGGGGGCTATGTAGTGTCAGTTATTATGGCAAGCCCATCTACCTTATTCTAACTTGTGGACATCCTATTTAATTCATTTTACTTGAGTCATATGTTGACCTTGTCAATCATTCGCTTGTCAGTCTTGATTGTTTTTATATGAGCGCATATGTGTGTACCCTTCTTATCCCATTAATCACATGTCTGTAGCTTTATTCTGTCTGCCTATAAATATGGAGTAACTCTTGACTAAAATGGGAGTTGGCTTCCCAGCCATCTTCCCTGTGCGTCATTTTGCTTGGCTCTGCTTCGTTCGCTCCATGTACGAAATATATGTATTATCAAGTCAATTCTCGTTATTCGACTTATTTAATTCCGTTATTGGATAACGCGATCTAAGTCGACGATGATATACGAGAATAGGCGATAGCAAACACTTATACAATCTAATTGGAGTCAGATCATCGGGCCGCCACATTGGTGAGCCCTTCAACGAACATCGTCCGATTAAGCGACGACAAAACTACGTATCACATTGGTAAGCCCGCCGACGACGAACGCAACGCAGCAAGCTACGTCGATGAAGGAACTTCTGCACTCTATACGTTCGGCGAACAAATTCAGCGAAGCCAGCGCAATCTCCAATCCGACGCAACCAGCACAGCCTGTGCAACATGACATGGACATGCTCAAGTCGTATTATCTTATCGATACTTTGTCCTCATGTCAACTAGTCTCATTGATCCATTCGTCGGTTTGCTCCATCATGATCCGAAGTATCATTATATGCTTATTATTACCTTATTCTCAATATCATAACCGAATGTGGAATTAATAATCATGTTCATGCTGTCATTAAATTATGACATTTTCGCAATCATATTGCTCACCGAACAGATTATCATTTTATGAAAATTCCACTCCACTTAATGACATCTAGAACTCATTGGGATATTCTTACTATTCAAAACATGAAATTTTCCTGCTTTAAGTGAGTTCGTTCCAATTTTTTCATGTCATTTAGACCTAATATTACATTCATGCACTTAGTAGAGGTCATTATTTTATGTTATCATAACACACATTCTTCATTTCAAAATCGCCTCCTATTATGTCTGTGGATGCCTCTAACTAGCTGATTAATATCCATTACGTTCATCTTATCTATTCTCTCACATGCATAACAGCATGCCGCATCATTTATCAACCAAAAACGTTATTCGAGTACTGCAACTACTATTCTATACCCATCGCACGGTATATCAGAACATAGAGTTTAGAGCTAGTCTCTCAAAGATACACTCTTGTTCGTCACATCCAAGTCAGTCTCATACGTCGCCATCGCTAATCATATGTATTGGTATTTTTGTCATGCCTTGGTACGGTTTTGTAACAAACGAGATCGAGCGCATCTCCCTCAAACCACACAAACCACTCTAGGCTTCATGACCAAAAAGGAATAAGACTCTACGTACTTCGTCTACTCAGTCACTATTCTGTTCCTCTGGCCATTCTATTAATACATATTTAACGATAACTCAATGCATCTGTCATAACGCAGACGACAACATTCACTGACTTCACATTGCAGTACAGCAACGAATATCACCCGTCAATGCAGTTATCATTTCACGACTTGCCTATTGTCATTCTACGAATGGGGAACTACTCATTTAAATTCAAATCCACTCATCGCTAGTCGATGCTACCTATTCTACTGCGGCTCAACAGAACATCTATTTAACATATCTCACTATTTTGTCAGCACCACAGACCAATTTCTGTCATATTATACTTTACTTATTTTCACGATTTGTTTCGCAGTCGTACCCACAAACAATTTATTACTGTTTTCACGGTATTTTGAATCGCTCATACGAACTTGTTATTTTATCGTTCAGACAGTCACAGCATTATTAGATGTTAATTTTTGTACGCTCATTAAATTGCTCATATTCGCATGTTAACGTTTCCATTTTTTTACCGCGCCTTTTCTATATTCATGTATTCTTTTACATAAATATGACATTTTCATATAATACACTCACCGCTCATGTGACACTACTGTACTTTATCGAGTGTTGTACAATTTTTTTCGCTACTTGTTGCTAACGTTAACTTCATATCACTTCAGTGTTATTTTCGAAAACAGACATTTTTTAAATGTGCTATTTTCTACAAGGGGGCTATGTAGTGTCAGTTATTATGGCAAGCCCATCTACCTTATTCTAACTTGTGGACATCCTATTTAATTCATTTTACTTGAGTCATATGTTGACCTTGTCAATCATTCGCTTGTCAGTCTTGATTGTTTTTATATGAGCGCATATGTGTGTACCCTTCTTATCCCATTAATCACATGTCTGTCGTTTATTTTGTCCGCCTATAAATGTTAAGTAATGCCTAGCTTGAAAGGGAGTTGGCTTCCCAGCCATCTTCCACGCGCGTCGTTTTGCTCTGTTCTATTACATTCACTTTACTTACAAAATATATGTATTCAAAGGCCATTCTCGTTAATTGACTTATCTAAATTCCGTTATTCACTAACGTGATTTAAGTCGACGATTATATACGAGAATAGGTGATAGCAAACATTCATATACTCTGAATGGAGTCAGATCACGGGCCACCACAATATTTAACAGTCGTTTTATACTTCATATAAAGATATTCTAGATTAGTTGAAATCATGCGTCAATTGAAGCTAAACTATCATGGAAAAACCTGGAAGCACTGGACGGCAGTTTCGTCCTATTGTTGGACTCCTCAACAATGCGCATCCACGATCCCACCCCCTGCGAGATTCGAACTCAGGACCTGTCAGTCTTGCGCGCGAGCGCTCAACTATTAGACCACTAGACCGGCATCCAACGGTGTTAATATTTGACTTCAAACAATTCACAAAACTGTGCCGCTGTACACCATTGTCTTTTGTGAACTGACATCTCACAACAGATTCGATTATGTCATACTAAGGATACATTTTATTCAACCTAAACAAACTAATCTATCCAACTAGAATTATAAAATACTAAATTATTAACTCAACGTTTTCTTATGTTTTGTTTGTATATATATCCGGAAATGAAGTTT
Source organism: Schistosoma margrebowiei (assembly GCA_944470205.2). NCBI lineage: Eukaryota > Metazoa > Platyhelminthes > Trematoda > Strigeidida > Schistosomatidae > Schistosoma > Schistosoma margrebowiei. The sequence goes on from OX104028.1 coordinate 47,120,756, forward strand.
CATAATAACTAGTTATTATAGACGAAAGGCGAAATTCGTGATTAAGTTATTTATTATATTGAAGAAAAGTGAATTTTAGAGTGAACAAATTTCACGTCGATGGAGTTCTAACTATTAGTAATGTTAAGAAAAGGCCATATATAAAAGTTTAGGAAAAATTATATACCTTGAGGTGATAAGTTCAAATAAATGGGCTAAAATTGTATGTACAAAGATTAATACAAAATAGGAAATGTTGTATCATTGTTATGATGATAGCAACAACGACTATAATCGTTATAGTAATGATATAAAAAATAATTATTACTTAGAATATCATGTAAAATGAGCAAGATGAACGTATAATTAGGAATAAAGTAAAAAGTTTTAGAAGAGAGCGAAAATCACGATAAATGGTGAAGGAATTAAATTGGAGCTAAGAATGAAATGACCCTAAAGTTCATCAAAGTGGTTGTGTGTATCGTCATTTTATGCACACGTCAGGTTTCTTTAAATCGATGTCCAGCAATCTAAAGTAAGCGCATTCTTTAGCCTTCTGATACAATACTACGAACTTGATATATAACTCAGAAAATACCTTCAGTTTTAATGTTGTGAACATAAATAATTAGGCGGAGAAGAATGGCACTATAAATAGATTTTGCAATATTTTTACCAAGTATCCCTGTACATGTTCACACAGAATGAGTAGTCAATGCAAAACATCGTGTTACGTAGTCCAAACAACGTAAGTATCCGTATGAAATTTACGGAAGAAGAATCTGTTGTAGCAGTGAAGACAATGACAAACGTAGTACAGTAATCAGCAACTATTATTTGTAATTACTGCTATCATTTAACGTTGATATTCAAAGAATAACAGTTAGTGACATCGAAATAAATTAGACTGAGCAACAATTACTTATATGTGTATTGTAAAGTGAAGAGTGAAAATTTATGGAAGAAGTAGTTACAACAAGAAATATCTAATACAAATATCGATTGGATGTAATTTTACTTTATTAAATAAAGTAATAGAGACAGTTCACATTGATTCATACAACTTTAGTTAGGGGTGTTAATTATTTTAAATTGATGTCTCGGTGTTACCTGTATTGAAGAGTTTCCTTCCTACATAAAAGCCTTTACCTAAAAAAATGTCTTATTTTTGTATCAGTACATTAATGCACAGACCATCAATGTTTTATGTGAATTAAATGACCAATTTGGTCGATATGGAGAACATAAAGTGAGGTTCGATTCTTTTTGTTAACGGACAGTCAATAGTTTTAACATAACTAAAGATATACAATTACACAGAGTTCAAAACGAACCATAAGGTTGTAATGTAAAGCTGAAAATTTGCCTTGCAAGTGTATACATTTTTTCTGTAAGAAGAAATCGGTTTTCTGACTATTTACAGCGTCCTTCATTATCCATCAATTGAAGGACTTTAGTCAACAGTTTAATTACTTGTAGTTAATGTCACTCGGTCACACAAATCATGTAAATGCAGTTGTTCGACAAAACATTCACAGAATCCATAAAACATTTTATTTGTTATCTCACATTAATAATTATTAATGATTTGTATTTATTTTCTAGGCTGGATAGTATTATGTTATCAAGTTGATTTAACCTATAATTGAAATAATCAGTACAAATATTGAAAAGTGTGAGAGGTACAGTAATCTTGACATTTGACATATTAATCAATCCTAATGACTGGCTAAAAATTGATGTCTTAATTGTTTTATATATTCGTAATTGTTTTTTTGTTGTTGTTGATCACAAACACAAATAAATGCCCATAAACATATTCACTACTAACTAATTGAATTATTGACCATCGAAATAATACGTCAAAGTTCATTATATTTCTCATACATAAGTTATTTTAATACTGTCTTAATTATATATTAATTCACATTAATAACAAAAATAACTTAGTGCTAATCAAAGCATTTGACTTGTTAATATGATATCAAATATTAAGAAAATTATAAGTATCAGTATAGGGTTGTGAAGATTATTAAGTTTTTGGTTGAGATCGTGAACTGAGTGATGTTGTACCACCATTGAAATCCTTGAAACACTGGACGGCCGTTTCGTCCTCTTGTGGGACTTCTCAGAAGTGCGCATTCACGAAGCCAGGGCCTTCGTTCTCGCACGCGAACGCTTAGTCTCTAGGCCACTGAGCAAGTCGGTGTCGGGGTAGGGACCTCAATACAACGGGTGACGGTCGGGCAATTTCGTGGGTTGGTTGAGATAAGACAGTAAAACCTCTGGATGCAGGCTTACTGGTTTAAAGGTTAGGTGTTCGCGCACGAGACCGGTAGGTCCTGGGTTCGAATCCCGGTAGCGGGGTCGTGGATGCGCGCTACTGAGGAGTTCCACACCAAGACGAACGGCCGTCCAGTGCTTACAGATTTTCAATGGTGGTCTAACATTCATCGGTTGATGATCTCAATAAAAAAAGTAGAAGTTCCTTATTCATAATATTTTCATTTTGTTTGATAATCCTAAATTCACATACTTTAAATGATATACTTTGCTCTTAACCTGATCATTTTTCATATAATTAATTTGAATATATAATTGTAGAACCTCAAAAGAATTTATCGAAAAGAATCTTTTAATACGATAGGGATCTTTAAACGAATTGCATATCAATTAGATATATATTTATTCATTAAAAAAAGCATATTCTGCTTATCTATCAGAATGTTTATTATTTCATGTCTACTTAACAAAAGAATAGCAAGTAATTAATTGTGTAGATTTTATGTAAAGTGATTTTAATTACATGAATATCACTTATTCCCTTTAATGATACATTAAATGAATACAACATATTATATAATCAATACATTTTATTGTTAATCAATTTATTTATCAAAGAGAAATATCAGAAAAATGTTTACCTTAATATAACTTAATATTCTAATCATTATCATAATAAACTATGAACAATATGAACAATCGATAATATTGTTATTTGTTATTGTAACATATTTACATGATTGTTTTCTTTACATTTACATCAATAAACTGAGCATTTCAGTAGATAACATCGTTTCTTTACTTCTTTTGTTGTTGTTGTTGTTGTCTTCCTAATGGAAATTACATAATACAATTTAAACATCATATCACTCAGATTTAATAATAATAAAGATATTGATAGTTCTCAATTTCGTGTTAAATAATAAATCAATTATACATTTTATATTGATTTGTACATTTATTTATATAATCAATAAAGTTTTATTTTCTTTTGAAAAGAAAACACTACGTTTCAATTACAAAGTAGAAATCTTGAAAGAAAAAAGAAAGAAAAGAAAGAAAAAAGAAAAAAAAGAAAAGAATAAATTATATATACATTGATGGATTAATTTACTTACAAGAAAGAGAATAAAAAGAAAAGAAAAGTATTACAGAAATAACTAATTCATACAAAATAATAATATACTATTGAATATAATAAAAAAAAAGCCATATAAATTATTATAATGCAGTAACTGTTTGTTTTGTATAATCAATATTACGTGAATTTGTTTTCTTTTGTTTATTAATACGTACAAATAATGATTCATTATCACGATATGAACTATCATTATTTTCACTATTTGGCATTATTGTATCATCACAATAACTAGGATTATATAAATCAGAACTTGGTACACTTAAATTAGGTGATTCAATTGAACCAAGTGATATAGTTGGTGAAAATGATGTTAAATTACGATTAGTGAATTGTGATGGAATACATTTAGATATATTATTATTATTATTATCATTATTTATTATTGATATTTTATTGAATTGATTATGATTATATTCATTTGATAATTGATTGAATTCTGAATTTTGACCTTGAGAATATTGTTCCATTTTATTGATTTTCATTTCATTAGAATGAATAGTAGTAGAATTATAATGATCATTAATAAAATTATTCATTTTTATAGTAGACATTTTATTTTTATTAGAATTAATTGTAGAAAATGATGTTTTTGCACTGATTGTATAATTATCTTCATCTTCAGTGGTCACATTATCTTCATCACAATAAACTGATTTAATAAGTGATAAACGATTTGGTATATTGTCTAATAATAATGGTGTAGGTGTAGGAAAATTATTACAAGATTTATTAGATAAATAATCATTTTGTTTTTGATTAAGATAATTGATAAATAAAGTATTAACATAAGTTGAGGATTGTTTGTCATCTGCTAATGTTGTTGATGTTTTTGTTATTGAAGGTGTTGTTGTCGTCACTGAGGCAATGTAATCACTGACTATAGGATTACATATTACTTGAACTGATTGAGTAATTGATGAATTACTACGAGATCGTTCATTGAAAAATTGATTATCTATGAAATAAACGCATTAAATTTTGAATTAATATGAAAACTGTTTCAAAAGTATTAAAATAAAGGTTTTTTTCATGCTAATAAAGTTCCTTAAAGCAGCATACTAATGGCTTATTTTGTTGATTATATAAAATCACAGCGTTATTTTGACTATCCCCACTATTTGTATACTTTAGTCCTAGTTTACAGTTGGGGATCAATTTGCAAAAATTTTGGCTTGTATTTCGAGAAGACTTCTGCTATTTGTTCCTAGTCACTAGTTGATCATAATTTTAGTAACAATTTTCAGTGAATTTAAAAAATCATTAACGGAATGTATCCATACAACGAACTAATGCTCATCTTACTTTGAAATGCAGTTTGTGATACACTTTATAATTAAATATTGAAATTCTTCATTTATTCGAAGAGAATAGTATGTATGAGTATATTGTTAGATGTAACACTTTCCATTTTTTGGATGTTGAAAGTCTATAGGATGGTAGTGAAATACAAGCTTCCGGATTTCATAATGAGATTATCATGAGATAAAATAGCTGAATACTCTGTCAGAAGGCAAATTAAAACACTACCGATTTCTCTGTAGAAAATCAAACAACTTTCATTTGTTTTTATGTTAATTATTGACAGAGTAAAAGCATTTTTGTAAAAGAAGAAAACAGTGGCATGCACTTCATTCTCATAGCATGCATATAATGATGAACTGGCGAAAGTAACTTACTATGATGTAGAACTATCGAATTCAAAATCTATAAAGAAATTATGCATATTTAGTGAATTGACGTAAATGTTGGCTTATTTAAGGCTTAGTGATTGTACACTCATTCTGAAATGACTTTTGTAACGTATGACATATCTGGTGGATAAATACTGACAGGAAAATATCCACACAATCATCTTCGTTATCAAAGTGTGAATTTTTAGCATAGAGTAATGAATCAACAAATAATAATGCTGAGCTTAAGTGTTCGTTCGCGAGACTGAAGGCTCTGGGTAAGAATACTGCGAGCGGGATTGTGGATTCATACTTCTGAGGAGTTCCACGACAAGATAAAACTGCCGTTCTGTTTATCAAGCTTTTCAATGGTGTTCTAACATCAATCAGTTCATAATATCAATCAAAAACTTTATAATCTTCTATACTGATAATAATGCAGATAATTGAATGACTTTAATAAATTCTAATTAGAGTAATACTTGTAAATATACGAATGTTCGTCTAAATTTGAATGAATAGTTTCATAGTATATGGGTACCAAGTTGATGTGAGACATTAAGAAGCAAGAATGTATTTGTAAAATCTCAGCGAATCAATTCGATGTAAATCCAACGTTTCACGCAACAATTTGCTCCAAGCTTTCCCAATGAAATATAATCAATTATCCAATGTACATTCAACACTCTTCTTCGTTAATGCAATACTTGTAATTCGATTATTGTCTGCTGCTGATTCAAGTATTTTATTCTTTTAATCTATTTTGAATGTTTGAGTAGTAAAGAGTGACAACAAACAACTAAAATATTTATCCACAACTTTCTCATTTACAAATACAATAGCACTAATGTTAGTGTTTCATATGAATAAATCAATTTTTCAATAGTTGAGATCATGAGTAAATCGATGCTAGACCATCAAAAAAAACCTGGGAGCCATTGCGTCCTATTGTGGGACTCTTCAGCAGTGCGCATCCTTGATCCTGCCACACGAGATTCAAACCTAAGATTTATCAGTTTCTCGCGCGGACGCTTAACCTCTAGACCACTAAACTTGCATCCAATTGTGTTAATATCTAACTTCGACTAATCCACGGAATTGAGTGACACATCTACCATTGTCTTTAATGAGTTACTATCTCACAACAGACTCAATTAAACCCAATCAATTTTTATATAATACAAGTGCGAAATCAACATGATAGTTAGAATTTTTTAAAAAAAAAGAAGAAACGTTTACATAAAAGTCAATAATTAAAGATTGAACAAACAAAAAGGGAAGAAAGTTACTTTGTTTTCATTAGAAAAAGAAAATTCATTTAGTTCTTTTCTTTTTTTTTCGATTGACCGGTAATTCTTAGTTACTTTAACTAATTAACTGTCACCTGAATGTTTGTTATCATGTATTTATCAAAAAAATTGAAGAAAATAAAAAGAAAGAAAAGAGAGGGAATTTCTAGTGTTTTATTTAATGTTGTTTATATTGATAAGTGATTGTTTTTTTTTGTTTTTTTTTGATCATTTTAAAATCTTTCTTTTTCTGGATGTTTACATTTGGTGTCCAAAAATGAGTAAAATTCTGAAAAAAAATCTTTAAAAATTCTTTAAAATTGACTACAAAATAATTAAAATATAAATTAGTTATTGTGTTTTGTTCAATATGAATGATAAATGTGAATAAATGTGTCATTTTTTTTGTAATTAGACTAAGCATTGTTCGCAAGTATGAATGAATATCCTGTAGTTCGATAAACTACAGATAGTTAAATATTAGAGTTAAGAATATGGATACAACAATATTGTTACCATGTAACACTATAAATGTGATATAAATATGTAAATCCACTGTCTAAGGTATTTTGATATGTAAGATTTGATTGAGTAGTGCTTAATCAATGTAAGAAATAGGAGAATAACATAGTATAATGTCATTTTAGATTCACTTCATATTATACTTTATCTCCGTATTTTTTTATATTTAAGTAGTTTGTAGTTAGTTTCTTTTACTGTTTACCGATTCTATTCTTATAAATGATATAACTTTTAAAAATGTTTAGTAGATTATTAATTTTATTTGAAAAGACGAAGTGATCATTAATGAATTAGTTGAAATGCTCACTGTTGTGACTCAGTATGACGTTGATGTGTCCTAATTCTATTTAACTATTAATATATATGTATATATATATGACAATATTTATACTTTATTATTGTACTGAGTGTATTGTTATGTATTCCTGACACAAATGAAGTAAAAGTGGAAATTATTTATTTTGACCATAATTTCACTGAGACTTTAATTTCTTGGTTTAATTTTAAGTGTGGTATTTTCGACCGAAAAATTATTGTTAAATGATTTTATTTCAAACGAAATGACTCTTGGTAATTGTTAGGTTTGAAGCTTCACGAGTTCACTTAATCTACGAACGAGAACAAGACTCAGTGACCAAAGACCAGTAATCTAGCTATTGATGCGTTCCAGCCCCGTTACCTAGAAGGAGAAGTCCAAGCTCGGTATGGAAAATATATTCTGCAAACAGCCAAAAAACGAGCGAGACCACAAACACAATTGAAAATGTATATATACAAATATATATATAATCGATATTGTCATGGGAAATTTTAAACATTAATCAATGAGTTCATCAACTGACTACTATTAATCATTTCATCGATAAGTTAATCGATATGATCAAATTACAAATATGAGTTTTGGGGATGTAAATCACGGATATACTTGACTGCTACAGATCAATATTTACTTAACTGAAATATGGGTCGACGGGTAATGGCAGTCATTAAAATGAATTATTAGACATGAATAATTTCAACTATTGTAGAAATTATAAATATTGAGGTTGGTGGGTGTAAGTCCATTTAGTGAAAATTGAGAATCATGAGTCAGTGATAACAAATTGTTTTAGATAAAACTTGAGGGTGGTAACGTTGATGAAGTACTTGTGATTGATTGAAAGTAATGAAAACTAATTGACCTAAGAGGTACAACCTTTGAAAATTTTGAATAATCATTGGGCTGATATAAAAATCTAAAAACCTTAGTACTGAAGACTCAGATGTGTTTTATTAAAAGTTAAAGCATTTTCAGCAATGAAGCATTGCGATATCATTTTTTTAAATTGTGAAGGCTTCCTTAGTTATTCTCCATTGTTGTAAGAAAAAAATATTATACTCCAGTATTTATTTGACAGAATGTTCATCCATTTGTAATATTCAGTTAGTTTTGGAAGCTTTTCAATACTATTTTATATTATAATAAAAGTAGCTATAAATTTTACTATTTTGTTTGTAAATTATGCCTGTAACAAAACCAAGTCACTGAATATTACATTTGTACCTTAAATCAACAGTTTACATTAAATACATTTACTCAAATGTAATAGGTGTCGTCTTGTTTGGTCACCAATGAGGATAGACAAAATAATTACACATTTTGTTTTATTAAGAACCAGAAAAATAAATTAAGGAGACTTTGTGCTTTGAATTTTAAATGATAAAATGTTTTCTTATTAAAATGATTAATAAGATGTATTTGTAAGGACAGAAAAGACATGTATTATTCAAATCAAGAACAAAACATTTGATATTCGTCACCATAGTGAACAACATGTTTGTTGAACCAGTTAATTCAAAATTAATCTTTTAAAATGTGAGGTTAAATATACTCGATAATATGGGAATTTATTGTTGTGTGACTACTAAACACTTATTATCTCAAGCACCAAAATTAACCGACTCAAGGTAGCAGGATAGAATATTAGCTAAAGAGAAGAATCTTAATGATATTCTTATCTCTCCGCTAGGTCCTTTAATTATGTGGTGTTCATTACCCTATTTAGAAAAATCTATTAAAAGTATACTCAAAAGCATGAGGTAGTACAATTCATATATGAGAGATAAACGTCTTTCTGTTTATATAACGTTATCAGTTAATACAACAACATAATTTTTGTTTCAATCATAATTACTAAATAGCAATTTAACAATACACAACATACGGTTATATATATATATATATATATATATATATATATATATATATATATATATATATATATATATATAATATATTATATATATATATATATATATATATATATATTGTTAAAGCAAACAATATTACAACCTTACCTAGTTTTAAACAATTGGTACTCGTCACCGTTGATTGTGTTGGATTACCTGGACTAGTTAGTATTCCTTTGTCTGAATCTGTTTGTAGACCAGTTTTTGTGCTACTACTTACAGTTAAACTTGTATTATCCGATGCATAACTTGATACGCACATATTTATTGTTGATTTTTCTTTGACTAAATTAGCAAATTTTTGTTTAGCTGTCATATTATTCATTGTTAAACGTCGTACATTTTTTTCTGGACGTAAGTATATAATATATAATTTAGGAAAGAATAAACAGCATAGCATAACACTTGCACTCAAATTGATAGATATACATAGAGTTGCTATTTGAATCTATATTAAACAACAGGAAAAAATAAGAGGAAAAGGAGCTGACAAAAATAAATTGTTTTATATATATCATAAACAATAAATTTTAAATGTCAACTTTTATAATGTTAGTATGCAAACTAATTTTCTGATAATTTTTATAACAAACATATCAGTAGTATGATGAAAACGTGATAACAAAATCATTTTGTAACGCTAGTCCTTTTTTAATGTTATTTATGATACTTTAATGAATTGATCTATTATCATTTATTTGTATGTAATCTGTATGGCCCGTTATTCAATCGTCATTTAGATCGGACAATGTTGTCAAAAGAGCTCTTCACTTTAGTGGCCCGAGATCTGACTTCAAGGAGATCGTAATGATGATTGTTGTTGAAATATATATGTCGCCTATACTCGTATATAATCATCGACTTAAATCGCGTTAGTCAATAAGGAAATTAAATAAGTCGAATAACGAGAATGGACTTGTGAATACATATATTTTGTAAATGAAACGAATGGAATAGAAAGAAGAGAAACGACGCGGAGTGGAGATTGCGGGTAAGCCAACCCCTCTTCAACCAAGCTTTAATCAATATTTATAGTTATACAAAAGCGAGTTACAGACATGTGATGAGTAATGGGATAAGAAATGTACACACATCTATGCGCTCATATAAAAACAGTCAAGATTGATAAGCGAATAAATAACAAGGCAAGAATGTGACTCAAGTAGAATGAATAGGATGGGCTGTCGGAAAGCTAGAATAAGGTATATCGGCTTAATTTGATAACTGACACTACAAATCTAATAAATTGCGCCCAAATGCCCTGATATGGCCGAGAGTGGGATAGGCCCACACTCTCGAAATACTGTCACACGGTCACGCGTATATAGCCTCTCCCAGGTAAGTCCTACTCACTGCCTACTCGTGGCAGGGGTGTTGCTTACGAAATTGAGAGGACGAAAAGCGGATGTCCGTTGCTTTAACCGGATTCCAAACCAATGGTGCAAATGGGCTTCAATATCATGCAGGACCAAATGGCGTACGAACCGATTATTGGTCAGCGACTACCAAGGGACTGCATGTCCTTACGATGCTCCCCTGCCTTGTAGATCAGACCTTTAGGTCCAAGGTTCAGGGTGTGGCTTTCCAAGAAAACCACCTGCTTCGGTCTGGGCACCCGGGCGGTATCCCAGCCCTCATACAAATCGAATGATTTATTTGGCGCATATGTATTTGCTGTCTCCTTGTACCAATGTTTATGTGTTTAAATAAAGTAATAGATAAATAACAATCTAAGGAATTACGTTGTAATTCATTTGTTATTCTCTCTATAAAATAGTTGACATAATTGTAATTATAATTATGAAATTTTCATTTAAAATTGATATAAAATTTATTAAAACCGGATTGATTTCTATAATCAATGTGTAGCTTATGATTTATTCATTATATAAGAAGTATTTTAAAGTTTGATTACATATATTAGTGATAAGATAGAGACTAAATAAGTTTGATATGAGTTCTCTTAATGGATGAATGATTTAACAATCTGTACAGAATATGGATATAGATTACTTTTGAAAAAAAGACAAAACAAAACAGAGTTTCAAGATTTCAAGGTTAATTTTTGATAAAACTCAGTTTGGGACAATACAGATATTGGTATTATTTTAATGTATACTACTGTAATGTAACATTTGATAGTTTGTAGTGCACTATTAATTTTATCTGGTCATCAGTTTTATTCCCACTTAATGTTCAGATATGGTTGTCTAATTGTATTTTAGGCAAGCAGTGGACAGTTACCATAAGTTTTTATTTTGCTTCAGAATAGATGAATAAGAAATGTAACCGTACAGATTTGAATATTTAGTCAATTAAAACTTTAGTTGCCTTTTTTTCACGAAATGAATAACTTAGCATTTGGTTATCTATTGATGAAGTAATTAACTAAATTAATCACTTTGTATTAATTACTATAGAGCGTTTGGGATGGGTAATTTCTGCCCGATTTAGTTTTGATTATAAAAGGAAATTGTTAAACTGAATAACTCTAAACAACACTGTATTTAAAGAGATTACTATGGAGTGGTTTGTTTATAGTCGAATTTTACTTACAGAGTATGAAAAATAGTGTTGATAAGTAAATAAACATCTTATTAATCGAATAAGGACACACATCAACATTGTTTTTATTGATATTAGAAATATAATCAAAGACATAATGTAAATTGACATAAGTTTATATTTTCTGAAATTATATAAACAGAGATGATAAGGTAACTATGATGATAAAGGATCATCGATTCAGATCAGTTAAGCATTAAATATCGGAGTTTTATTAATCAATATATTAACTGGGTCATAATTGTTGAAGTTTATAGTTAATTTTACTCAACTAATGAACTATTAGTGATTGAAACTAATAAAATATATATATTTATAACATGTCAAATGAAAAAACCGAGTTTTAATACTAAACATAAGATCGTATTCACTTGGTATTGTCTGGCTTGTATCTTCCCATTGAGGTTTAAGGCTGCAATTGATCAGTCTGTTATTGGCATATATGCATACTGTGCGTATGCCTAGATATTGTCTTAATTCACAGGCTTTTTGTAAGCAATGATGAATAGTGACTAGCAGTGGAATCCAAGACGCGCGTTTCGTCCTATGTGGGACTCGTCAGCTGCATGTACCTGCAACTCGGAGTCGATGTTCACTCTGGGACTCGAATCAGTTGTTGTTCTCATTATAATTATACAAAATAATGTTTCCTGAATATTTTGAATCGAATGCTAATGAAACTATGAAATGAATTGTTCAAATCCAACTTGTTATTACAACAAAAAATCAAGGTGAATCTTAATTAGTTACCATAAAACGAAAGTATATATAAGTAAGAACATAGTAGATCAAAACTATACCATTACATATACTCTATGGAATAATAAATTAAATGAATATAAATTTATACAAAATAAATCATTTAAGTACTACATGGTTAAGTGTTTTGAGAGGTTCATTACTTAAAATAAAAATTTAATAAATTAACTATTTATCATTTTTATGCAAATTTCTTTACGTTTATTAACTTGTTGCCAATAAACTTATCGTTGTGTAAAATTAATTCATTATGATTTGCAAAATTTAATGAAGAATGAGTAAAATAATTAAGAAGAAAAGGAACGAAAAAGAAGTTTTTTACTAAAATAATCAAAAAGAAAAATGAATACTTTCATGTTATTAGTGATTCACTAATGAATTTCTTTTCTTTTCTTTTGCTTTTTAAGAAATAAATAAACTTTTGAAAATGATTGTATCAAATTAGAATCATAAATGTTAACAATCTATTCATTAAAGACATATGTAATGTTAAATTACATTTCACCATGAGGAAGTTACAATAACAACTTTCAAGTAAAGTATTGTAGAACTAACAGTTTTGTGTCTCTGGTTCATAAGATATACATATTCAGTGTAAAACATTATAGGTACACACACGCAATATGTTAACTATTATTTATTAATTTATTTAAAATTAAGGATAGGCGTTTCGATCCTTAAGAGTTTTACAAAACGTTTGAGTAGTTTCTTTGACACTCTTGAATACATTAATCAACGTTCGCTGTAGATGAACAAAAACGTTTTTTAATGGTATATCTAAACTGCTAATATAGAATTATAAACAGTGGAACTTAGAACGTGCGTTTCGTCCGTTTTAGGACTCGTTAGTTAGATGTATCTGCATCTCAGAGTTGATATTCACTCTGGGACTCGAATCCAGTACCATTCGCTTCAAACGCTATCGCACTATCCACTTAACACGCGTCCTGGATTCCACTGCTAGCCACTATCAATCTTTGCTTAGAATGCTTGTGAATGAAGGCAATATCGAGGCAATACGTACGGTATTCACATATGTCAATAAGGGACTGATCAATTGCAGTCATAAAAATCAATGGGAAGATTCAAGTAAATTTAGTAATATAGAGTCTGTAACATGGTTTTTATTATACATAAGGTCCTTCGAATAACCTATTTAATTGTTTAATATTTTAAGCAAAATAAAAAACAACAACTTGGCTTCATAACAAATTCAAGTTCAAGTTGTAGATATAATCTTATTTATTTATTCATCAGTTTAGGAATAACCATTAGCAAACACAACATTATGCTCATGAAATGGCTATATATTCTGATCAATTCTAATTTACAAAAACCTCTTTATAGTTTATATGAATAGTGAAAAAGAAAAAAGAAACATTTCATCGATTGAATAAATTTATTGTCAATTAATTATATGTAACCTTGAATTCAATTGACACTTGTAATGATCATCTAGTGATAAGTTATGGTGTGATTTAATATTGTCCATAATATTTTTTTTAAATTAAAAATAAATCATTTCCCTAGAAATTGGAAATATTATTACTATAGTAGTAATATTATTAGTAGTATTAGTATCTCTATTAGTGATAGCATTAGAATCAAATCAATTCATATTTCCTATCAAAGATAAGGAAGAGTACATTAATTCATTAAAATAATTTTATCACAAATATTCAGATTTAATGTTAGCAACATATTTATTATTAATGTCTATCTTATTGTAACAGTCAGATAATTGATGAGTTATAAAATAATAATAATCTTATCTTTTGTATTCATTATTGATTTATGAATAAGTAATGACGATTAACAATAAACTTTAATATGGAACAGTAAATAAATATATTTGAACAGTTCATGATTATATAACCAAGGGAACATATTCTTGTTACTATTGATTATTGAAGTTTAAAATCTTGAAGAAACCAACCAATGCTTCAGTGAGATTTTATGTAAATTTAAATTTTACAAAACATTTTCCTTGTATAGAACAACAAACAACTTTTAAAATTATTTCAATTTATTATCAGACGAAAAAATGTTGATTTAAGTACAATATTGTTTAATATGTAAATTAGATTATCGACCTCTTCTGGAATACTGCACGTTTATTCTTAGCAGTGCGCTCATAAAGAATAAATTAAGGCTGGAATCAGTACAGAGACGATTTACACTTCGTATTCTTGGAGTTGATTGTACCTTAACTTATAATTCTAGATGTAATAAGCTTGGGCTAGACCCTTTATAGAGGAGGAAATTCAAACTAAATCTTATCTTTTTCTTCAAACTACTTCATAAACTATCGTTTACATCCGATCACGCAATTCAATATGCAGAAACCTCTCATTATTACATCCGTAATTTCTTGGCACTAGTGAAGCAAACTCATTCTAAATCATCTCTTTATATGAATTACTTCACCTGTAAATTTTCTAGACTCTGGAATAACCTACCACAATCTATCCGTGCGATAAAATCACTCCCATTATTTGTTCGCTGCATCGATGCCTACTGCTCCTCTGAAAATACATTGAATGGTCTAGCGCCTTTAAGTGTATCTCATTCAACAAGTTATATTTTAGGAACCTTAAATGTTTAGCCATCTTTATTAGTGAATTCCCTTAGTAAAACCACCCACTTGCTGTGAATATGTTGACACCGCCCCCAGCAACTTTAACTAATTTGAATAACACAAACAGTATATCACTGTGTCACATGACACACGCATTTAAGTAGACCTGATTGATATATTTTGTTAATTACTTTTTTGTTGTTCCGTGCTCTCTGTCTTCGTTTTAATTTCTCTAGTTGTAGATAATTATCATTATTTCGATCCCGCACACGAATTGACCTTAATTACACCGTTCATAAATCAACAGGCTGTTCATTTAAGAAATATTAAAAATCCCCGGCTGATGCTTTGGATCGCTGTAATATATGTACTACTTCAACAACTACTGAACTAGTATACTTAAAACTTTCTTTTATCACATGTTTGTTCTGCACATCTAATGTTATTATTTATATCAAATTGATCATGCCTGTAAACTGGCGTGAATTCTGTAATTATTATTATTTTTCAGAATATAAATAAATTATTAAAATGGAACAGAATATGAGATCATATCCTAACACAATGAGATTCTCATATAGCATTACTTCTATTTTCGATTCAGTGTGAAATTTATTTCACTTTGATATATTTGACTATAATATTCAATGGATCGATTCACTGTGAACTTCGCCAAGTACAAAATGCAGTATGCGTTTTGTAGTTATTCTGTGTTATACCCATTTTTTGTTTCCTGAATATGGGTTATTTATGACATTTGTTAACAAATCGTTATTATGTTAGTAAAACTGATGTTTTAATGAGTATATTTGGTTAAGTGGTCGTTGTGTTATTAGTGAAAGGATACAGTGAATCATTAACATCAGAGTTTGTCATCTTCATGCGATCACTCGATCACTGACTATTTCTCAGAAAGATTGGCGATTAAAAAATATGCTAAATAATGGTTATCATCGTCGGTGGGAAATGTAATTCATTCACATAAACTAATGTAAAGTAGAAATCGCGAAACTTTTAGTGAGAAAACCTAAAATTGTTATACCTATCATGACCCCATGTTGTTGGCAATATGATAGTTGTACTCCTTGTTTTGTCATATGGCTCTTCATTCAATATAAGAAGAATATTTCAGTAGTTGTGAATATATATGCTTCATATAATTGTTTAACTGTTTCATAAATGGGAAACTTGATTATTTTCTTATATTATAACTGCCTTATGAAAGATGATGTTATTAGTTTCCTTTGTTAATGGTTATTCTATTTATATTTCTATATTACGATTTGACGTACTGTTTTGATATATATCAGTTAGAATAACTAATGATTTGTTCAATTTAGCCTGTCTCAGTTTATTGGAAATTATAAGAGGGATATATATATATATATATATATATATATATATATATATATATATATATATATATGCACGGTCATTCAGGGCATGACGTGCTGTTAATACCTAATTCTCGTTGAAAAAATATAGTGATTTAAATTACAGTTGTATGGTACACTCTAGTTAGTATTGTACAAATGTCCTGCTGTTGATTCAAATGTCATTTTTTATTTCATGTCAATCCATTGTGCTTTTATTTTTATGCAACTGCTCTCAAAGGTCATTTCAGCTGTTATGGAATACGTGTACGCTATAAATGTCATAATAAGTAGAATGGAATACACAAAAACAATTTTATGCATAATGAGTAATTAGGGATATGAAATTTGTAGATCGCAGTCAGAAAATCTGCCAATTATTTAGATAATATTTACAATAGTGTTTTAATTACTACCAGTAGTATTGGTCATCATAACATATTAGTTACTAACTGACCTTTATTAGTCATAGATCAACATGAGGATAGATAGAAATCAATCTCTAATATTGTTCATTTTATATTATGGCTTTTGTGTGCACGAAACCGTTATATTGCTCAGATAGTGATTTGTTTATGCTCGGCCTATTTTCTAATAATTAGTCAACAGGGATTCGGTTGTGTGAAGGCAAATACAGTTTACTGTACTCGTTTGTTCAATTGAATTTAATGTAGCAAGTTTTTAAATTATTTAGCAAGGGCTAAGATTCAAATGTTTCAATCATTAGTCCATTACTGCATTCAAAAGTATGAATTATATCAAATCTGCTGATTTTTTTTAGTGAAACAGTAATTTTATGTATAAAGTAAAAATATTGATTGTAACCATGACCGATCAGTATGCATAAGTGAAAGAATGCATCGTTATGCAAATCTTAGTCTTCTTTTATCCAATTTGTAAACAAACTACTGAAAGACGTTAACTATTTTGATGAAGTTGTGTGCTCTGAACTGAAAGTTTTTTACCAGAAGTTTGTGCTGATGATTTCATTCATAATAACGATGAAAGGTCCACGACCAAACCATCCACTTCAGAGAATAAAGATCCAGCCACCTTGGCTTTGACCATAAAGTCAACTGACTACTTTTGATAAAACTGTTAAGTATTTATTAAACTAAGACATTCATGATTTTCTAGTACCGCATACATAATTCCGTTTATTTTTGTTATTAGGCTTATTCTGCATGTGAAATTTATTGTTTTGTTGTTCAAATAGTACACTGATTTATTTTCATGTTGTGTTAGAAGGAACTGATTTGTTTGACTGCATGTTGACTGCATGTAAGATAAATGTTAACATTCTGGAGATTAAACTCATTTCAGACAATATAAAAGGTTTATAAGATATGGGAGAAATATTAGTGAAATATTTTTTAGGTAGAAAAAAAATTAATAAAAATTGCTTCCAGTGGAAAATTTAAGGTTTTTCCTCACATTTAAGTAAATGTGTTGGTGTATTCATTATAATAGTAATGATTATAAGAATAGTTACATGTAAATGCTTAATTTATGTAAACTATTTGCTTATTTTTATTGATATAAATAAGTGAAAAAACACAGGTAACTATAGAGAATTGACACGAATATAATGTGACATGTTTACATGTTCAAAGTCTATCTCATTAGCGATTTACCTTCGGATAAATCGAGCAAAAGACAATATGGTTGTTTGAATCACTACAATTAGTATGTAACTAATTATTTGGAGGATTCCGCAGGTAAGAAAAATGCTACAATACAAAGATGAAGTTCTAAACATTGTTGTAATGTTATCTCAGTAATTGAAGCGTTCACATGATGAATCCCGGTTTACCGTAAGGAAATAAAGATGTTAATCAAATTCATCGATTATGTTAATTGTGCTTTATAACTTGCTGTGATGTTTAGCATGGATGATTTATAAATGTTTTTGGCCAGTAATACATACCATGAGCCATTTACTCTGAGAATTGTGACACTAGTAGGTCTATAACACGAAACATTATTTGTATTATAAGTCGTCTCATCATCAAAAAAGTTGTTAAACGTGCTTCATAAACAAGTTTCAGATTTTCCGATTATTTTTTCTTAGCTTTTTTGTATTTCTCTTTGACTAAGTTTTCATAAGTGTTTGAAAATCCTCGCCATACTAAAACAGTGATGTATGAACGAAGAATATACCAAGGTCGATCGGATTCAAAGTCCTTTAGTCAGCAGAAATAATGACTATTCAAATTAAGAAACTGGAGTTATGTGTGCAAAAGGTTTATGTGCCACCTCTTCTCCTACCTTGGCTAATCTCTGGGTCGATAAATCAAAAATAATGTTAATTACATATAAAGTGACCTGATTCGATTGATACTCCTAAGGTCATGTATTTTTCAATAACTACAAATTGACCATATTCACATTTCTTTGTATCATTAGCATGTCAATATGACAATTATTCTTTTAGGATCATTATTAATGTTTAGTATTCACCTCGATTCATTATTTTTTACTTAATTAACATTACTGTATATCAGTTCTTCTATCAAATATTGGATCTGGTTTGTAAACACATAATTATTTGTATCAGAAGGGGTTTTTGTGGACATAATAGTAATTTCAATAGTTGAGATCATGAGTCAACTGAAGTCAGACCACCATGGAAAACTTTATGTTGCATATATATTCTAATTATGAATTGCATGATTTCGTTTAACTTATAAAACTAATGGTAGTAACCATTATGTGTCAGCCATTCCGATATTAAATATGTTATCCTATTTTACAAACAATTCTTCATTCACATGCCATAATTTTAAATGACGTTAACCCTGACCATTTTCGGATTATTAATTTTAATATATAAATGTAGAAAGTGAAGAGATTCCAGTGAAAAGAAGTATTCTTCATTGATGTGTCTCAGTGTTTTAAATCATTAGGTAAACATAGTTTTATCTGTATAAATGAATATGCATATTGGTTGGACAGTTTAATTCATTTAATTTGCAACTACTTCTCAGCTGAATGTAACCACTGTGGAAGCTTGCGATGATTGAGGAAAACAGATTTTCAAAACTTAATATGTGATGATTAGGTATTAAGAGTTTTCATTTCAACACGAAAGGATATTTGAAGAAATTTACTTTTTTGACTATTTTATGAAGTGAAACATTAGACTGAGATCATAATTTTCCTACTAACGAATAAACCATTTTAGTGATCATCACAAGTTTTGAAAATTACGCAAGGTTCACGTACTAAGCGTATTGTTGTTAACATTATTATTTTAATATACTATTTGGTATTCAAACTTTTACGATTTCTTCTGATTTATCTAAATTATTTTCAGTATATATCGACTGTTAACATATGAATTGTAACGTTTATATTCAATGGAATACTTACTTGATGATTGCTAATTGTAGCGTAATACATTGGTAAAAATGCCAACCATATAATACATGTTGTATACATAGTGAAACCAATAAATTTTGATTCATTAAAATTTTCTGGAATCTGTCGTGTTTTTACAGCATATGCTGTACAAACAATAATTAAAATCATATTGTAAGCCAGGGAGATTAAAAAACTTTTATCTTTCATTGCACATCGTAAAACAAGATAACCAGGTCTAATTTCATCAATTCGTGTATCGGGTGAATCAAAGCCGAACCATATAGCTGATAGTGATAGTTGTAGTGCAATTAATGATCCCGAAATAGCAAGTTGTGATCTTGGTGAAATATATACAGGACGTTTAGTAGTACGTTTTGCTGCATCAAATATTCTTGCTATACGATTGGTTTTTGTTAATAATGAAGCATACATCATTGCAAAACCAAGACCAATTAGGATTCGCTGCAGTGAACATGTGAAAATTGACGGTCTTGCAATCAGAATAAATGCACATGAATAACAAACTAAACATCCAGCTAATTGTACATAAGCCAGTTCACGTCCTGTAGCGCGAATCAAGGGTGTATCAGAGTAGAAAACCCATGTAAGTATAACTCCACCAGTTATTAGTATTCCAAGACTACTGAAAGTTATTGGAACGATCGCAAACCAAGTCGAAATATCAATATAGTGTAACTGTATTCAAAAATAAAAATTTCCAGCACGTTAAAACATTTAAGCACAAAATTTCGATAAATCTGTATTTTAGGAATCATAAAGATTACTATACAGAATTCTAATCCATATCTTAAGTTTGCAGTTGAGTGTTTAAGTAAACTCTGCCTTCACTTTAGGCAGCATTGATGATCTTTGTTGTTCCCAAGTCACAAGCTAGAAATTTTGCTGATATACGTGTAGTTGTAAATACACCAGGTGACGTGTACCTTTCTAAAAAAATTTCATTTCACTGTAATAAGTTTACATCATAGTCGCTGGAAAATTCCCATTATGTTAAAGCACAATTAATATAATGGGAATTTTTCAACGATTAAAATCTTGTGATCAAAAGATTGCGTTGAAGGTACTCAATGAGTTCCTAAAGTATAACGCAAAGTCCACGGAAACGAAAGATCATATAATTGTGTTTTACATCATAGGCTCAACGTTCTCTGAGGATATTATAAAACAGATGTTCTCGACTGCGAATGTACTTTAAAGCTCATCGCATAGTGAAATTCTGTTTTTTGAACCTACTATCAGATGGTGTTAATGGCGTTCAGTAAAAAACATCAATTTATGTGGTAAACAGTTGAATAGATGATTTCGTACCAAAGACGATCGGTTTAAGTAAGCATTCGCCCATAGTGTAGATTAGTCAGATAGACCGAAACACTAGTTCCAGAATATTTTCTTTACTAAAGATGATTTCATAGAATACGCTCTATTCTAATTTGCAATTATGTGAATATGTTTTGAGTAGGTAATAGTTTGACAGTTCACCAGAAAGAGTAATTAACATCCATTTTTTGTAGTAACTTTGTTTTGCAGTCATGAGAAGAAATTAATGTAAATTATATCTCAATAAAAGAAACAAGTGTAAAGAAGGGACGTTTTTCTATAATAGTTATTTTTTGGGAATGATTAATGCAACGTCCTCCATACTTTAAAAGTGTCTACATTTTCCACTGAAGTGTTATCGTTGACCATTGTCTTCTATTATATGGATATTTATTTAGAATATCTTCCTCTTTGGTCTGGTTCCTGATCCTGTATTTGTTGGCGATATTTAGAATTGGTTAACAGATTGATTTTGACATATTCTTTAATGTAGGCAATGACAAGATGGCACTAAGCAATCAAGATCAAGGTCGACATGACAAGTTGTCAGTCATATGGGGACATTTTAATCTCTCACTCTTCCTTGAAGTTCATACTAATGATTTTATTTAGAAGGACATTAGAAGCTTCAAGATGAGATCATCCTGCCCAGTGAGTGAAACGTAATCAAACTAATCAATCTAAGCTATAAGCCTTTTTCACTATAACATTTAATTATTATGCTTTTTAGGATCATATAAGAGGTGTCTTTCTTTGCTTACTTGAAAATATCATCAGGGTGTTCAAAAGGTTGTCTATATATGGATTATATTTTCAGGTCGGTGTTTTGTTTTGAACATTTCGATATGGTTAGTCTAATGTATAGACCGCGTCGCCGATCAACTGGGTATTTCATATATTATTTGGTTTATTAGATAAGATATTACACTACAGTATACATGATAGTTGCATACAATTTACTCTCTATCTATTCTGTTTCTTAAGTAACAACTGTGTATGTGTTGTGATTTGGTAGCATGAAAACTTACGTTCTGTATTACTTAGTAAACTATAACCGGATCACGGCAAAGAAATTTCTCAACGAAAATAGCGTGGTACTTAGACTTTCAATAGTAGGAAATTGTCTTCTTAAACGAAACTAACCGTGGTTAACTTTACAACAGGCTCTAATTTCTAATCGACATATGAAACCATTTTATTGCCATTAATCTTTTCTGTTAAATATTTTGCATTTACCTCTAAAAGTTCGCATGTTCTTTTATCCTTTGAAGGCCAATGTTGAAAAGGACAAGTTTCACAGTGAGTTAAATTAACTACACGTTGGTCTACACCGCATGTTTCGCATGACCAACAACATTGTTGTTTCTTGTCTAAACGTCGAACTTCACCAAATCTACAAAACAATTATTAAAAAAGAAGAGTAAAAGTAACACTTCATTTTCATAGTACTTCGCAGCTTTTTATTAACAAAGAAGCAATCTTCGTAGCTGATAACAGATTGATGGTTGAGGGATAAAATCAGAAGCCGACTATCTATTTGTTTTTGCGCATATCCGTTGTCTGACTAATGCATTTTCTCTGAAATACCATTGAGCAGTATATAATGTCATTGAATGTCTAATACTAAGCACTGTATAACATCGATTAAACCCATCATAATGATGAATGTACCTTAGCAACGATCGTCAACTGGAACGCAGCCTTTCTACTGATTGTCTCCAACTATTTAGAATAGAGTAAATGTGGTGTAGAGTAACTTTGATTTTTGTTTAAGCCTTAACCTGATCTAACGACTTTGATGAGTGCAATGAAATAGAAAAGCATGACAATGGTTACATCCCTGTGACAATTTATTTGGCAAAGATAGTTGCCACATAGCTACAAAATTCAACGTTGTTGACATTTGTTTTTTTTCACACGTCCTATCGTTAAGTAACCAATATTCACTTATAAAATTCTTCAAACGACTAAATGCTGAATTTTAGAAATATATAATACTTCATTATGCACTTTTGATCTATTTAGATCCATAGATGTCCTTTTTCAAATTCACTGGTAAATTCATGGAGAAACCGTATTTTCAAGAACAGTTGTTACATTGAAAATACCAGTATTGACATAAATTTACTTTTTTCTTAACATACCACGCATAGTTTACTGTTCCTCATTAAAGTTACTACCACAGTAGATGAAGCTATACAAATGAAATAAACTATGCAGTATACTTTGTTTGTACAGCATTGAAATAAGAAACAAAAATGAATTTAATGGACTTTAAAATTGGTTTTGACTTTTTTAATGATATAGTTTGATCTTTTTTTGTAAAATATACGGAAATATAACACAATCGCCTTCTTTATCAATGATTGTGAAAGTGATAACTATCAAAATTTTGGTCAAATGTCGGCAAAAGCGCGTTATAATACTAGTCAGACTCATAAAGAAGCGTCCTTCAATTTTTCAAGGAAGAAATCTGATAAGATTTAATCTAGTTGAAATGCTACAACAACATCGTGAAGCAGATTGTTAAAGTCTTTTTAAAACAAAAAGTACATGTCCAAATTCATTTCCACATCCAAAATCTTTGAAGGAGTAATCGGAAATTTAGATTTCTGTTTCTCAATTCCTCACTTTATTATCGATACAATTCACTATCTCCTTTAGATTACCTGTGAGTAAAAGATGATTTCTCAAACTATAACAAACTTTCTCCAAACACCCTCAACTTTCCCAGTTTATCTATAGATTTAAAGTGTTTTTTTTGCATAACTGTTTAAGAGTTCTTGACTCATTGATTTTAAAATGTTTATGAATACATGGATAACAGAACCAATTTTTTTAGTATTTTTGTTAAACCAACAAGTTTCAGAGTCAAAATATCAGTAAATATGATTGGTTTGCATATACCTTTAGAGATTGAATCTATTACACTCAAGTGTTCAATCAGTTACTGAATGTTTTTTTCTTTCTAGATGATTGCTGTAAGCCAATAAATTATTGTAAGGTTAGCAACTGTGTATTAGATAAATCTTTAGAATTTAGCGTTTTATTACACTAGAGTGATTCATGACCTTTTGTTAGGCTTGATATTTATTACGTTTTTAAGTTTATACTGTGATTCACTGTTTTTTTTTATCTATTCATAACTTTAAACTAAATAGAATATAACAAAACGAATACATTTTAATAGCTGAACATAAACTAAATTCATACTTTAAAAAATGGAATAAAGCAGAGGAATTTTAGCTGGGAAACCACTGACAGATAGTAATTTGATCAAAGATTGACAAATGTCAAGAAAATAGCATGAATAGATTACATATGAGATTTTGTAACTAAATAATAGTTTTCTAAGGAGATATGGAATGGAGAACACTTTACACAGCGTCCAGATTAAGAAAAGAGCGAGTCCTATATATATATATATATATATTGAAAACATTGTTTAGATTATATGTTTAGTTATATTAATGCGATAGCAGACACTTATAATTAATTTAATTCTTAAAATTAGTAGTATACGGAATTTGTGGAGATTATAAGATTTTCACAGTTTAAATCATGAACGGAATTTAGCTAAACGATCGTTGAGAACCTAGAAGCTTTCGCCAGCCGTTTCTTTCCAGTGTGGTGCTTCAATCAATAGACATCTATGACTCCGTGCGCGGGCGTTGGACCCAAAACTTTCGGTTATATAGGGTAATGATGAACCTCTAGACCAATGAGCCGACATCCAGCAGTGTTAATGTCTAAGTTCAACTAGTTCGTGATATTTTGCAACCCGTATCCATCACGTGTAGTAGACAGCTGTCTCGTACCCGACACAACTTGAACTCCAGCAGTCATAGATTCTCACTTCTATTGTAAACTGCTACATCTTGAAGCTAATTACTACTAAATCTATCGAATATATTTTATACATCGAAAGTCTTTTAGGATAAGTATGATCTACTCAAGTAAGCAATAATTTTATTTTCAATTTCATAATTTTTTTGAAAAGATGACAATCAGTTCATTCAATAAGTATTAGAACAAACGAGACTAAAATGAGCTAAATCTGACATTTCAGTATCAAGTTTATATTTCTAACCTTTCTAGTTAATAGCAATAAACGAATATGTACGCTTATTGTTATATTTTGATATGCTCTTACTTAGTCATTGAGTTACATGTTATTCATTCACGTTTTTCTATTAAAAACTTTCTTACCGGTAATATGAACAACTGAAAATAATCTTTTGTATGTTTATTTATCCCAAGAATAGTGGATGAAAATCAATCAACAAATGTAATCTTAAGATATCAAACATAATGTTTTTATATACTTGAGATAGTATGGTTTCATATTTATATTTATATGTATTATTCAATATTGTTATTCTGTGTTGTCTGAAAATAAATAGATTACTTACCCTCTGGGCATATGATTCTTATGAAATAATATAATGTTTTTTGTTTTCATTTTTACCGGTAAAAATCGTTATCACATCGTTAAATGTGAAGTAAACAACCGATTTATCATGTGTCTCCAGTGAAACTGTTTATATCGTATCATTAAGTTAAATTATTACCATATATGTACATTACTGATAGCATGAAAGTAGCTTGCGAATACCTCTGACAGCTGTCTTATTAAAGTATAGGAAATGAAAATGACTTCATGGTTAGTTAGTATACCAGTGTTCGTTTAGCCGCATCATTTAAAAATTCGTCTGAATGAAAAGATGTTGTTCATAGTCTATATGTATCAAATGGGTTACAGAGTCACAAGTATGATGACATATTTGATTGAAACAACTTCATCATCGATATCCGCTGTATCAATAATTTACTTCATAATATGCTTATTATTTTCATCATCATGGTGTTTATTTAAAGATACGAAGTCAGTGAATTAAGCCATTTTTTCTGAAATTAAAACTATAGTCAGTGGGGTACACTACATAAATATCACACAGTAAATTTAATATTCGTCATCTGATTGTGAATCTGTATCGTTTCACCATTAAATACAATGAAATTTCCTCTACATTGTAACTGCTTTATTTTGCCACTACATATGTCACTATTTATTCTTAATTATAATCCAATTGTAGCGTCACCAAGTAAGTGTATTTTCAATGAGCATTGAAGCTGTGATTTACATCTAAAATCATGAAAATAAGATAATCTATGTGAAATATGTTTGGTTCCAGCTGCACCAACTGAGCCGATACTTATTAAGTGAAGAAAGGAAATAAAATGAATTGATATTTGCCCTATTTAAATTCAAGAACTTATAGAATCGTCAACCTTATTATATGTTCAAAATAACTGTTCGATTAGAGAATAGTCTTAAAAATTTCATTACATTTTATACTCAGTGGTATTGAATTACATTTCTCAGTATAAAATATATACGCAAGATTTTAACTTTTCCAATCAGTGTTATGAATTGTTTCTAATGGCTTAAATAATTGGATAGACTCTTAGTAGTAAAGTTCAAAGGTCATTTAAAAAAGGGTTGGAAAAATAAGATTATGAATTATAATCGGTGCAGTAACATCATCTGAATATGAAAGAAAACGGAAATGTTACATCAAGGTCGGTGGGTTAATATTATTTGAAGGGCATAAATTCCTACCTGATGTACAGCGCAAAGTAAACGTTTGCAAAACATTTATGGTGAGGGTTTATAGCATATAGTTGATGTAGTTACCTTTATGTAAACTGAAGAATCATAGAGATTCAGTGTATATCTTGTTAATTTAAATTTCTTCATTTTGATCGATTTTTCCTAATTTTTTTAATCATTTAGAACTGAGTTTAACTTTTTGTTTGAATGATCTTTGCAGGGTACTAGAGTCGTTATCTTAGTAATTTTTGTCATAATTACATTTCCAATAAAATACCCTAATATGAGAGTAACAAATCTGTAAAAGATCAAGGGATTAGGTTTTCCCTAATAATTATTTGAATGACATTTCAAAGCCACTTAACGTATACGATGAGTTTTTGTCGTGGCGTATTACAGATATATGATTATTTTTATTATTAAAAATTGACTGACGACTACAAAGAAAAAACACATTACGAAATCCCTGAAAGCGTAATAAGTGTTAAAATAATTTATTTTAGAAACCTTTTCCATTTAAACATTTATACTCTATATGTTTACCTCTCTAGCCGTATACTCAAAGAGGAACTTGAAATTATGTTGGTTAAGAATATGTTTACGAAATACGAAACATAAATCCAAAGTAGTGTTGAATTATTTGATACAAGGAACTTCATTGTTGACTAGATGCCATATCGATCCTATTTCACATATTTAATAAGAAATTTTGATAATTTCCGGAAGGCAGAATATTTTAAGTGAATACGTTCATGCATTTGAGAGTATTTCGTATGACATTCATGCTCTTCCAAATAACTAGTTGGTGAGAAAGACTGTGTTCAGAAGGGATTAAATTTTATTCGATATCCAAGTAAACTAAAGTTCCTGAAAAAGATTGAATGCTTGTTTAAACAGTAAAAATGCTCTTTAAATGATTAATTTAATAATTGATGCATTCAAAAAATAAATACGCTCGACATACCCACATTCTTCTGAACATTGGCTAATTGGAAAATTTTTTGATTCCCCACCCGGCCATATAGGTCGTGCACGCATTGTAAGTTTGCCACCTTGAAAATCACCGACTAAACGATAATGATACTGACCAGTGTATGGATCGCGCGCATAATTATATATTGAATATTGTCCATAGCCATCACCGTTTTCATCGAATGCAACGTAGTTGCCATAATTATCTTTAACAAAAATAAAAATGATGTGGGAGAGTGAAGTTGATTAAAATTCAGTGTTAAGATTAATGGCTATCGAAATGAAATATTTCGTTGAAGAACCAGTTGAACGTTTATGTAGATCACCTACAATATCACGTAATACTACTAAAACCAATATATTTAAACAATCTTCGACAGGAGTTTGACTACAGAATTACCAAGGAAGGTCTAAAATTTTTGCAAAGTGCTAGAAGTGTGAAATTCAGATCTGATGGTAATCTTCAGATATATCGGCTTAAGTTTAGCCTGCTAACACATAATCAGAGGATTAGAGGTCAACTGAAATTCATACCCAACATAAATGCAAGAAACTATGGAGACAACCATCACAAATAAGATCATAAAAACGATCTGATATGACAACAGCTAAATAAATGGAACACTGCTTTCAAGATAAAGTAGTCCCTGATTTCTCTGACCAGTGTGACAATGAAAGTTTTGAAGATAAAACATCTAGCGTGGGGAACTTTATAATCAGCTGTACAATGTACTCGATTCAAAAACTAATGAGATATTTCAGATTATTTAACTGATTGATTTAGTATAACATAAATATATTAACTAAACATTAGCACCTAAATTAGTAAAGTAAACGCATTATGTAACCTATTTTTAATATATGTGATAATCCATCAATATGCCATTAGAGCCATCAGGTTATGTTTCAGTGATCGCGGGATTCGAACCCAGGGCCTATCAGTCTCTCGCACGAATGCTTAACCACTAGATAACTGAGCCGGCCGGCATCTAACGGTGTAAATATCTAACTTCAACTAATTCACAAAATTGAGCGGGTTGTCAGGTGCTGCATTTTTATCTTATATAAAGGCTCTTCCTCATTATTCTTAGTTTTGTAAAGACTTTCTTTGAAGTATTCGTGTAAAATATTCATAGTGTTGTTTAACTAATTATTTTATGGGAAAATCAATAAATATCAACTTTACAGACTCTTGAAATTATCCTAATGGGTTTCTGGAAGTTTCGCATATTACATGTATATTTATTTTCGTTTTCTAATTCTTTAGTTGAGTACTTGCTGTACCATTCTCAAGTTTTTTTTTATATCGAACTATTACAAGTTATAAACAACTGATGAAGACTTAATGAATCATAATGTAATTGTGTTATCCAACTTTTATTCCTTATTTTTTCTGTTCAATTTAATGAAAATGAATGACGTCGTATCAATAACCAAATATTAAATGTGAATGTATGAAATGGGTGATGTTTATTTTATTTTATGCAATGACATTATTTTTTGAATAAATTAAAGGATTATTTACACTAAATGGCATTAGAATAAAACCAGAAAATACATGAAAAAAGCATCCATTATAAAACATGTATTTAGGAGATATTGTAGATGGGTTTTTTAAGAAACATCTGAATGAACCCTTATTCACTAGTTACACAAATTAACCATTCCTAAACAAACAGAATTTATAGTATGTTCAAGTTGTCAGATTCTAAAATTACATTGAATTCAACAAGACATATCAATCAGTAAAACCTCCATAGGTAAAATGTAATATAGTTCTTTTAAATGATAGCCGAAATTTGTAATTAAAATGAATTCATTTGATTAAGTCGTGTTCTTTAAGCTCAAAGGTGTAGTTTTACGTTTTTTGTCTTAGTAACAAGATAAAATGTTCTCTGTTCTCAGTACATTTTCTTCAATAGATGGCAAGTTGGCTTACAGATCAAAATTTAGGAAAAATTAAGTTTTTATCTAAATGAATTATCTGATGTCATCTATATATATATATTTGTTACATTACCAGATATATATAACATTTTATAGCATAAAAATGTTCCACGTATGTATGTGATGTTTTTTAAGAATAGGATTTATATAGATCTTACTGTCAATAAACAGGAAGTAAGTTTATCTGTGAAAGTTTAGAGTCTTAGTATGTTTGTTATCTGTGACTAAACAGTAAAATCGATAAAAAATTGCATTACTTATTATGAAATGATCATCTTAAAGAGGGAATAATTTTCTGATGGTAAACTATCAACCAGTACGCACATATTTTTAAAAAAATATCACTTTAATCATAGAGGTCATTTTGTAGAACTTAACTAAGGATTATCTATCAATGTAAATTATTTAGTTGGTATTCAGATGGATTTAGTGTAGAGGTTTTAACAGAATTAATCAGTTCCAACAAGCTTTTTCTTATTCCCACACTCTATTTGAATGAAGTGATAGTTTGATTTTAAAAAGTAGGTCAGTGATCTTATTAGGTTGCATTCATATTTGTATTTAGTATATATAAGTTCAACATAAAATAAATATTGTATCCCTTTAAAAATTGATCTAAATCTTTGTAAAACTATTAAAACAATAAAAAAAAATAGAATATGCAATGAAAAACCTTTGAGTTTCAAAAATATGGAGGCAAGTTTGAATTAAGGAGAACTTAAATATCTAAGAAAAAGGTCAATAGTATTAATATGTTCATTAATATTTATCATTTGAAAAACTGAAATCTTTGAAAATATCTTGATCAATTTCTCAGTAGTTGAAATAAAGAAAGGTAACATTACAAACTATTCAACAATCAAAAGATAATTATAGTTTACAGATTTAAATCATGAGTCAGTTGAAGCTAGACCACCGTTGAAAACCTGGAAGCACTGGACGGCCGTTTCGTCCTAGTATGGGACTCCTCAGCAGTGCGCATCCACGATCCCGCACCGCGCGGGGCTCGAACCCAGGACCTACTGGCTTCGCGCGCGAGCACTTAACCATTAGACCACTGAGCCGGCAACCGACGGTGTTAATGTCTAACTTCAACCAATCCACGAAGTTGCGCCACCATATACCATTGTCTTTAGTGAGCTGATATCTCACAACAGTTTAGTTCAATAGTTTAGTCCACAAAACCTTTAGTGATGAAAACTTATATGTGATGTTCAATGAATCACTACAGAGATAATTAAATTACTAAGTTTATTTGTTCTCATCAAATGGGATAAATAATATAACTGGCTATTAATAGTAATGTTATGACTATGAAAGTTAGACTTGAAACAGGAGAGTGAGATTTGAACTATATAAAGGAGGAGATTGAACTAATGACAGATGAAGAGTTTATTCACCCTTCGAAAAATATCACGACAACTTTAACTAAATACGCTGATTTATGTGTCAAGTTCACAAATAGTTTGATGAATTGTTAATGAATATCACAACCAATATAGGGTAAGTATGAAAATAAATTTCACACAGAACTACTACAAAACGCATCCTACACTAAAACATGGACCAAAATCACGTTATATTGATACGAAGTATGTTACTCCGAATGTTATACTGAAATATAGTTGACATTATACTGAACATAATATCACACTGAAATAAAAAGTAGTCATGTGACTTTATTTCGTCCCAATGAGTGAGAGTTTGTTCGTTAGCCGTTATTTAAAACAGTGTACAAATACTAAAAAGAAATTCATTTATTTTTTTACTTATATGATTAATCAACTGTTTAACACTGATAACAACTTGAATAATAAACATTTTTGACAAAGTTTCTAATTCTTCTCATTTCAAGACTAACCATTTATTGGAGATTATAGATCGCTTCGAAGCCAACATATTTTCAAAGTTAATCAGATTAATTAAATTTAAAATGTACGTGATACACTAACTTCTAATTAAAATCGGTCGACGGGCATTACCGTGAAATCCTATGTAATTATTATATAGCTTACATGTAATATTTTTATAAATGATTTATTAATGTTAATTGGGAAAAGTTTTCCAGCGAACTATTTATAGGTATCAATACGAAAATCATATTTATTAGTGAACTCTCTTGACGTTTGATAGAATGATGAGTACTAACAAGTGTTAAACAATTAAGTAGACGTCTCTAACCTTATACACATGATATGAATATTAAAATTTGATTCTAGATATTACAAAGGTGTAATATTCAGCTTGATCTATTCAAGAATAAATAAAAATACAATTATATTTAATGTTATAGATAATCATTCATAGTAAAGTTATGTAATTTGAAATAATAAGATTTGATGGAGTTTTGTTCTCTGAGCTGGATGGTTTGGTCTTGGAACTTGCATCGTTCTTCTGAACGACATAATCAGCTCAGAGAACAAAACTCCATCTAAATCATCCACCTGAGCTACATATTTTCACCATCTCGAAATAATAAACGCATTTCATCTGTTGATTTAAAGATTTCATTCCGCATGATATTGTAGTGCGATAATACTTTTTGATGATAATATCAAGTAGCAGGACTTTGTGGATCATAGTGTAGTATGAACTGCTAGATGAAGTAAGATGTAAATATGATCAGAAGAATCACCAGTATAAGATTCAAATGTTGTGTGTAACTACAAATTGTAACTGTTTTGTTTAATAATTTACAGACAAACGTTTTGTTTATTCACAATTTCGCCCCTTGAAACTACTGATGTGATAATAAATCATAGGCCTTTATCCAAAATAACAATATTATTAAAGACCAAGTTCATAGGCAGATTATATTTGAAGACTGTTTTAAACTTACTGGATTGAAATATCTTTAGATTGTTTTATATAACAGTACACAAACCCTGCACTTTCTCCTTTTCCAGAGACCATTGTTGATAAAAACTAATGAATAAATCTCTCTAGATGAAACTGATATTTCTGATTTGGTTATCAGAACTTTATTGAATTTATTTTTTGCCATGGATCACAATTTCAAGATGTTTACATTACATAAGAGATATTGTAACATGAGGAAAAAGGTGATCGTTTAGTTAAGTGAAGATATGCAGTTCGAGTATATATCAAATCGAGATCACGATATACAGTAATAATTGATTTGTATTTTTTACTTGCCTAGAGCTTTTAATTTTAAATGAATGTGTTAGATTGTTAAGATTTTTCTTATGGAAGCAAGAATACTTTATAATAACTATGAAACTTTGAACTGATTCTAGAACTTTCACGTTTGTTTAGTTATTGAGGATGTTGTTCATGAACAAGAACAGAATAAGTGTTATCGTTTTAAAGGGAAAAAAACTGGCACCAATAATTCTTGAATTCTTTTCTTATATGTTACTGATAAATGGGTTAAACATCTTTAATAAATATCTTATGTTTATTTCTAACTTCTAATATCATTATTACCTATGAACGATTGTTTATTCTGTTGATACATATCTCTATTAACCGATCCAATATTTTATAGTCTTTTTGAAAAAATCTTTCTCTGTTTATATTAATGCCTTATTTAGCATGGGTAAAACTGAAGATTTATAAGGCGAAATTATTTTGCCCTCATTTTTCTTCATCAAAATAGGTGCACTAGAATAAAAAAGAATGTTTTATTTCTATTTTACATAAATACACAAAATGTAAACCAGTACATGTGCACCATCGTTTGTACTTTCAATTCTTAATCAAACTATTCTTGATCATAAGTTGGGTTTTTGATAACGTACTTTCTAAATGTTTACTGTATTAAATATTAACTACACGGTAAAATCTATTTTTGCTTTCTTTTGAAATAATGGAAATACTTTGTGATACACATGGTGAGTTGTTATTCCTAAATAGCAAATGATGCATAGAAAGATACATAAACAAATCTGATTGTAAGCATCCTATTAATGACAATACATATACCGTGTGACTAGTGTAAGTTTAATCATATGCACTAAATACTTTTATTTGGCGAAGTGTTAATGAGGTTGTGAAATTTATTCTATAAACAGAATGGCTCACACTAAATGCATCAGTAATTCATGTTACATTGCCAGTGGTATTGGAAAGAGAACTTTTAAACTAATGTATACGGTTACTGATATTTCTTTATATGATGTCTGTAGCATCAGACTTCTACTTACATAGTTATTTTTCTCTGTAATGAATTGTCAGAATGCAATAATAAGTAGAATGAGCTTTATTCCCCAAATAGATATGTTCTTTCTCTGTTGCAGACTAATTTATGTTAAGTACAAGTATTTAACCCTCATTTTTGTTTGTAGCGTTTATATTCTGTCACACAGGAAAGCATAAATGGATAAGTATCAGCCGATAAATGTGTTATCTCCCACCAATGTTCATAATTTTGTCATACTAACAACTTTTACAGTATATCTGCAATTACTACTTATAAGAATAACTTTTAATCAGTTTATTCATGTGTACTTTATTAACCTTCCTAAAATATCCATACATAATGTCATTCAGTTACAGTTTGTTTACTTAAATCACAATTTTCAATGAACTGACTTAAACATCTAAATGTCATCTAAGCTGATTTATAACTTTTGTTTGAGAATGTATAATTTTAATATAGATTAATAAAACGAAACATCCATTCAATGCTTCCAGGTTTTCCATAATAGTCTAGCTTCAATTGACTCATGATCATAACTATTGAAATTAATCATTTAATCACTAAGGGGATTTTATTATTTCTATGAAACAAACTTTAATCTAACACCATGACAATGAAAAAAAAGATGAAGGCATATTCATAAACATCTAATTTGAACAGATAAATGATATTCAACACATTGATTGAATAGAATATCCATTTTATATTTGACTCAATTAATTTAATTGTACTTATTTTTCTCAAATTGTTCAATTCTAATTTTATATATTTGCCCATGGGAAATGTAACAATAATCTTAATTGTTTCACATATCAAATAAGCTGAACTTTTTTAAAAAAAATAGACTTTGATTAAATAATTAAAAAAGGGAATATTTTAATTAAAACCTGATAAGATTTTATCGATGATTTTATTGGAAGAAAACTTTTTGTAGAACACTTGAAAAGTATTTCCAATATATTGATTAAAATACATATCGATTCTATCAATAATAAGTTTAATTTTGGCTAGTGAATGATATACATTTCAAATATTTAACATATAAAATGCACAAATATATGTAGATTGTGCTCTACCTGATGTCCTACGGCTATGACTTGAAAAAAATAAACTTTTTCGATTTTATGAAGTAAAGTAAGAATACAGAAGACTAAGGGAGACGAAAATTTTGTTGACATTACGAAAACATATCCTTCAACCAAAACACAATCATTTATTTCTTAATTTCTACATAGTATAATATACAGTGTTACTGTATAATGAATGTAATTCATATTTGAAATGAGATGGTGAAGATTTTATAGCTTCGCTAGATGATTTTTGATGGAGTTTTGTTTTCTGAGCTAGATGGTTAGATCGTAGAGCTTTCGTCGTTCTTCTGAACAGCATCAGTAAAACTGAAGTGTTCGAATTTCTACACATATGGCTCACAGTTTGTCCTGTAGACCTTAATGTTGATTGGTTCTTGTTAACATTTGACACGTCATTGTTTACTTTATTTTGGTTGTATCTCCCATTGATTTGATTATTGGTCCTAAAATTTTCCTGATTGTTTGATAAATTGGATAGATTTCAATATGTTTGTTCATTGCTGATTAACATGAGTGCCAAGCTCCCAAAAATTCTCTGGTGTTTTTAGAGTTGACACAATACAAGATTTCCAAATTTTTCCAATCAAATGTGTGTCCACATTTGTCCTCGTGCATTGCGAATAGAAATCTCACGTGTACAAAAGTAAACACTTATTATACCGAACGAAAATTATGTAAACTAACGCATAAAATATTCACTTGAAGTAATGTAAAACCAATGATTCAGTCCAAAAGTTACCATTGTTGTAGACATTTTTATTCTTGTGTTGAATAGACATAATGTATGGCGTGAAGTATGTTCATTTTGAAGTGATACATTTGAATACATCAAGAACAATATTCGTAGCAGAATCAGTTCATTAACTTTAAAGATTCTCTTTTAGAATTTAAAATTGTAGTATTGCTTGCCTACTCTACAAGATAGTGTTGATACTCATGAATTGTCCTAATAATATCACTTTAGAAAAAAGTTAGTTGCTAAGTATATATTTTATGCTTATAATTATCAGGTTCATTCTTTCATTCTTACATACTCATATCAATTTCACACTTCTAATTACCTATCTTCATAGGTTTAAAAGTTTTTTTTAAATTTTAATATATTCTTATTTACTATCATATGAATACATTAATTACAATTCTTCCATTTTGAATGGTTTTTAATTAACTTTAATCAAGTACTTTTTGTTAGCATAATATAAAGTATATACACCTATTCCTCAATAATAATTATTGTTTCTAGCATGTATCTTTCGAGAATCTTCGAAATAAACTGAATCCAAATTATTTCGTTACGAGTGTTGTTCATACTTTATTCAAATGTATAGTAAGAAAAAGGTTTTACGAAACGCTTCTTGCAATATACAAAACACTGACAGTTTTCCCAAGACTCCAAGCATACACTCAAAAGTCTTGAAATTTAAAAATAGATACTGAGAGATATTTGTCTCATAGTCAATCAACTTATAGATAACTTAGTTTCTATGCCTTATTGAAGGCTTTACAGAGAAAATTTCATGATCTTTGATTGTAAGCTGTAAGTTGTTTTCCAATAAAATTTTTTAGTACTTCTGAATATGAACTTCACTATTCAAATTAGCCTGAAACCATCTAATTTTTCCAGTAACAAGTGATCTGGTTATAGGTTTTGGTACTTTTAATAATAATGAATAAATGACATATCCGTGAACGTTTTAAGAATATTATTAAAGAAACTAAAACTATTAAGTAGCAAAATATTTCACTGACTTATTGAAGGTAAAGCTCTCCAACATTTTGCTCTTATTGACATTTCTAAGCATATCAAAAAAAGGCGTTTTGTGGATATTTTGGTAACTTCAATAGTGGAGAGTCAGTTGAAGCTAGACCACTATAGAAAACCTGGGAGCACTGGACGGCTGTTTCTAAATATGTTTATATTTTATTGTCTGTTATCAAATTAACTACAAGTATACCGAGTGCTTTGTTTTATATGAAACTAATGAAACTACATATCAGAAGATTGTTTTCATGATTGAAATGACATAATCTGAAGAACTGCTGGAAAACTAAAATAACAGGTGAGTTTTTAGAGTTATAGTTTATGACTCTTCAGTGTTCTACATGTTGCCATGACTTTGAAGTTACAAAACGCGTAGTATAAATTAAAACCACTTGGTCGGAATTTTAAGGATCTGCATTTTTACAATGAAGAATTTTTGTGGTGCAGCACACTCTATGCAGTTCAATTGGTGATATATATATATATATATATATATATATATATATATATATATATATATGATTCCAGAGATTACCTTCAAATTCAATCAGTCACAAACAAAATCATCAGAACGAATTGGGTAACTGCTTGTAGAGTAGATGGAGAATGTAATTCTAAATGATGTAGGCCATGATGATATTATTTAGAATATAATGAAAACTCCGAATTCGAAGCAAAGTGCTGAAACAACACAGTGTTCTTAAAATTTATTCAATAGCTTCCGATTCCACAAAGTAAAGTAAAACAACTGTCGCTTATAGACTAGCCTAAATAAGTAACAAACAGTCATCATAGAAATTCCTGTAGACCTTCAAGACGCGCGACAGTTTTTGTGAGGTTATCGCTGAGAAAAGATGACTCGTGTAACATTATTTCTTTAGGTGTAGTTGATATGACGAGAAGAAAAGTCACAGCTCGATTGATTTGCTCATTATGAGTTTTGTTCAAAATTACTTCCGTTCTGATTCAATGTAATGATTATTCAGTGTAGTATTCGGTTTTGTTTTCCTGTATGATATACGATATTTTTGTATCCAATGGACATAAAATATGCTCAGCATGTGATTTGTTATAATTGTAAGTATTTTTCATACATGTGATTTCATCCTAATTATTAATCAATATGTGTAGACGAATCAGTATGTAAATGAGTGTACTGTTTGGCTACGGTCGTCGTGTTTTGGGGTTAATAAATCATCATTTATACCAGTCTTTGTGTTTTTACTCTCGCGTCATGAGAATTGAAGTGGTTCTTCGTTTTACGAGTAAAATGATGAGCGATTCCGACATAACAATCAGTGTCGACCAGATGTAACAAGTAGTGTTCAATCGACAAGATATATCAGTAATTTATAAAAATAAGTCATAAATTTATTTCACTTTGACATCCTGTTTAATGCTAACATGTGACCTCAAAAAATCATAATGACAGGCAGATGAACATATGGGTAAACCTAAAATCTGAATTACAGACATAACAATCTTTTTAATAAATTTATAACAGTACAGAATACTTGTAAATACAGAGGAAGCAACCAACGGAAATGCAATAAAATTATCATTAGTGGATTTGAAAAAAAAAAGTTTTTCCATCTGATCAGTTATGGTTGATGTTTTATTAGTAAAACAGAGTGAATAGGTTAATAGACGTCGGATTCTGTTAAACGAAGCTAAAATCTATTATACATATCCTTAGCATGTTGAAAATTACTTAATTTCAGATTTAACTGTAAAAAAAACAGGATCTCAAACGCTACACAACCATTCTGTGAATTATAGCTGATTTCAACTGTATATCACTTTAAATGAAATCCAACTCGATTCAATAATCGTATATATATGTAGAAAAAAACTATTTGACAGTCGATTATTAAACTCATAAATAGTTAACTATTCTAATTATATTGTATGATCATTTGGTCATTTCACTTTGAATTTAAAGTTAAACTAGTTAATAGTACTTAAAAACACTTTTATAAGTAGATAATGAAGATTTCAATAAACATACACATTATCATAGTATTAAATCGTAAAATTGTGAATTTTCAAAGTTATACCAATACTTGTCAAAAGTTAAAAATCATTAATAGAATATTCAGACATGGATAAAATTTCTACATTAAAGTTAACGTAAAATTTACAGTACTATGATCAGAATATGTTTGAGCATTGAGATAGTGCAGAAGATTTTTAGTTCAAGCGGAGGATTATTGTTCACTGAGTTGGATGGTTTGGTCGTAGAGTTTTCATTGATTTTTGAACAACATCATCAGCACAAATGTCAGTTAGAAATGAAGTGTTCGAATTTCTACACATATGGTACACAGTGTGTCCTGTAGACCTTGATGTCGATTAGTTATTGTCGACCTAAAACCTGTCATTGTTGAATTCTTTTGAAGATACAACCAAAACAAAGAACTAAACAATAATAGATTAGAGGTCAACAATAACCAATCAACACCAAGGTCTACAGGACAAACTGCGTGACATATATGTAGAAATTCGAACACTTCATTTCTAACTGAAATTTGTGCTCATGGTGTTATTCAGAAGAACGATGAAAGCTCCACAACCAAACCATCCAGCTTAGAGAACAAAACTCCATCGAAATAGTTAAGTATGTTTATTCGCACATTTCTCTCAATTTTAATAATCATTTCTGATGTACATTAAAGTAAAACATTACTAATTCATTTAATCATAATAATCATCATTAGGTGTTAGGTAAATAAACCTTTGTTTGAAGCAAAAATGAAATACAAAACATTTTTTTAATTGTTAAGTGTTTGAGTAACACCTTTTTAGTTATACAGTAGGATTAGTAAGTGTACATTAAATATCTTCTCATATTAGAGGAAAACATAAAGTAATAAAATTGCCGATATACAATAAATAATGATCATTGAAATAAATGGAGAACTCACAAAAAGAGTGAAATT
Source organism: Schistosoma margrebowiei (assembly GCA_944470205.2). NCBI lineage: Eukaryota > Metazoa > Platyhelminthes > Trematoda > Strigeidida > Schistosomatidae > Schistosoma > Schistosoma margrebowiei. Next base: position 47,160,332 of record OX104028.1, read on the forward strand.
TTCTTGAAAGACTATTTGTTTTTCACTTGGCATTGTTTTACTTGAATCTTCCCATTGATATTTAGGACTCCAATTATTCAGTCTCTTATAAGCATATGTGCATACTGTGCGTTTCGCTTCGATATTGCCTTAATTTACAAGTATTATAAGCAAAGATGGATAGTGACTAGCAGTGGAATTCTGGACACGCGTTTCGTCCTATGTGGGGCTCGACAACTGGATGTATCTGTGTCTCAGAATTGATGTTCACTCCGGGACACAAATCCAGTACTGTTCTCTTCAAATGCCATCGCGTTATCAACTTAGCTACTGAGTCTTGATAGCCACTTGCTTGTGCAATGGGGTGAAGTTTAAATTCAATTAGTATTGTGTTACTTGAGTTTTCCCGTTGATGTTTAGAACTACAATTGATCAGTCTATTATGTCCTGAATTCCACTACTAGCCACTATCCATCTTTGCTTATAATACTATTTAGTATGCATACATTTGAATTTCGAATTTTCTTGTTTTTGATAATTAGGAGACTAATTGAATAATTTATGTTGACAAATATGATTTAGAAGTGGATGCCTTAATATTACTGTAGTAGTTATTTTATAGTTGATATCGATATCGGTAATCCAATAGAATATTTCAGCAGCATACTGTATACGAAGTGATTGACTGTTTCGATTGCATTTACTGCGTACAAAATCTAATTCGATTTACTATTGGTATTTCACAGTATCAAAAAAATGGACAAATATATACTAAATTCTATGTTTCTTCGATTTAACTAAAATACATGAACCGTTTTTAAGTTAAATTCAATTATGATGCCAGGTTTAATGGAATTTCAGATATAAGATCTTGGTAATTCTAATTAATTGTGTCAACCCTTTGAAACTATCCTTGATACCTAAAGAAACACAACAACAATATTTTGCAAATTAACGATTTGCTATATGGTTTTTTTCTATTTTACCAAGTAACACTGTAATTTTGTGTTAAATACATTCGATGGTCCCCACCCGCGTTCTGTTCACTACACCAGTAGGAAATAGTTTCTGGCACAAATTGGAGTTGACCGGTACAAGAAAATCAAAGTTAGCCAGCCCTCGAAGAAGGTTTTACAATACCTTAGATCACTGACAATCCATGTTGAACAAATGATCTTCAGCTCTCGTTTTTAATATTATTCGTTTATTACCATTTTTTTTAAAATATCACGTCCAGATGTCCTCGAGTTTATTCGTATATATCGTCATTAATTTTACATTACTGATCAATATTAAGCTAAAGTGAATTAACTATTATTTTCTTCTTGAATTTCACCAGTTATCTTCTTAATATTAATTCATAGTGATTATAAACTAATTGCTACAATCAAATAATAAAAATAATAATAACTTCAAACAAACTCATTCAATAATTCAATCATAAATTGATTGTCCAAATAATGTTTCATTTCATAATTTTTTGACATTTAATAAAAAAAATAACAACTGTGTTGTTTAAATGATTCAATTTCAAAAGAAAATCTATGACCTTGAAAATAAATATAGGATAGGATTTAAACTGCACTAAGAAGGACTTAACATACATGACATTGATCACTACCCAAAGATCATTCAATTATAAATTAATTCTATTTTATGAATAATTTGATGAATGACTGAATATATATTTAGTTATATGTATATACGTTTATTCTTCTTTAAAGAATTAAATATTTTGTTTGTTATCATTTATTCTTTGTAGTCCTATGATAGTAAATATTTAAGTCTACTCTATGAAATATTATTGATTCATTGTACAAGTTCATTGTTAATATAAAAAATAGCATACATCTATAATGTTTCGACACATATCACTACATCTATTGTTGACAATTTTATATTTTTTATCCATATTAGAATCTCAATTTTTCGTAGGTAATAATGATATACATAACAATAGTTAATGTAAACGTTTTATTAAAACTATTCTATAGAGTGATTGATTGAAAGTAATTGGGAAACATGAAAATGAAAAGCAAATATTAGAACCTTATAATTTTTGATATTGTATGACATTAGAAAATAAATGTGTTTAACATATTGAGATGAAAAAGAATTCATATTCTTTGATAACATTCAGAATTAGAAATATAACTGAGTATAAAACACATGATGATGGTGTGAGTCTTTATCAGATGATCAACGGTGTTATGCTATAATTGATGTGCATAGTGTATTGAGATTTTAGATGGTGATTCGAGGTAGTAAACAGGAAACCCTGGACCCGGGTTTCGTGCTACTTGGTACTTGTCAGCAAGGTGTACCTGTAATCTTGGAGGAACTGGTGCTCCTTGGCGGATTCGACCTCGTGTCACCCAGCTTCACAGTCAGAGACGTTACCACTGAGCTATCCGAGACGCGACTGACCTCCTGTAGGACATTTTGCCGACGAGTGCCGAGTAGAACGAAACACAGGTCCAGAGTTTCCTGTCGATCACCTCCAACCACCATTTAAAGTGATTTTGTTTTTAGAATAAATCTGAAAAATTTATAGCTTTTGGTCTTTTAGAAAAAAGTAATTTTTCAAGAAGATTTATTTTTATTAATTAACAGAATTAAGATAATCTTATGATAGATTTGCAAATAAAGCTGAAATATGAGTTGGTACTTACTTGAAACAAACTGTTACAAAGATATTGTAATTTATACATAACAGTTAACTGATCTTATGTAATCACTTTTATGAAACATTAGTAAGATATCAGTTATTTGGTTTATTGTGACATTTTTAATATTTTCATTTCTGTCGATATGGCATTACAATAAGTAAAATACTTCATTGAACACCAGAAGATATTTACAAAACACTGAAAAAAATACTGATACTTCAATAAATGTTGATGGAATTAATTGATTTTTCAAGATTTGTTAATAAAATAGTGAAAAGTATTTATAATCACAAAGACTACAGATAAGAGTTGAATTCTTAAACCATGTTAATCTTTCTTATGAATCCAAAAGAATTTTCGGGTTTTTTTAAATACTTGTATTTACGGGATTATTTAAAGTACTTGTATTTTCGTCTCTTTATGCCACTTTGGTATAAAAACAAGTGTGGTTTTTTTCTTTTAGTTTTTCATATTACAAGATACTATAATGTTCGAAAATGAGTTTTAGTAGAATTCCAATAATAGTTGACAGTTTTGTTTATCAAATTATATTTTATTGTTTTGTATGTAATGATACATTGATTGCAAACGATATACTTTTCATTAAAGTTAGTTTCTTTTTTAAAAATTTTCTACCTAGATTATATACATAATCAAATTTATTCTTAATGTCATGTAACAGAAAGCTATACACGTTTTTCATTCAACTATTTTACGGAATGTCTATCACGATTACATTTCCGATAACATTTTCTCTCTCATTGGTATTATTCGGAAATGTTAGATAGAGAAATATACCGCTATGTATAAGTGAATTACATATATTCAATTGTAAACTGTTGTTCTTGTCTAGACAAAAATTATTCTCAAATGAATATTGATTAATTTAGACAAGATATATAGATGAATAAGAGAAATAGAAAAAAGTATTTTTAAAAAAAATTGGACGTGAACTTAAACTTATCATGTTTGCTTGTTCTGTTAGTAACTATTTCATTTTATATTATCTACGTGGGTTTATTTGATTGTGGATTATGTAAACACAATCAAAAATAGAGAAACTATGAATTGAATTATTAAAAATCATTGTAACTATTTGATACTGTTGATAAAAATAACCACAAAGAGTTTCGAATTGTTTTTCTAGTCTTAAAAATATCATACATTCATAGTTAATTTAATTAATTCAGTAGTACAATATTTTTTAAAGGTAATAAAACTTGATATAACTTAAATTAACATAAATTATTTTACTAAAAATTGTTGGCTAAAATTAGTTACATTTTTAGTGTACTTCTTATTCAGTAAAATATTCTTTGTATCAAATTAACATGAACTATATTGAGCATAACATGGAACAAATGATTTTGTTTTATAATTCTGGGCACTTTTAAAATATGTAACTTTAGTGTAATTATTAATCAAGTTGGTATGCAAATCAATATATAAATGAGTCAATTGAAGCTAGAATCTTGCGAGGCAGGATCATGAATGAGCACTGTTGAGGAGTCTCATAATATGACGAAACGGACGTCCAATGTTTCCAGGTTTTCCATGGTGGTCAAGCTTCAATTAACTCATGAATTCAACAATTAAATCAGTAAAATATCCCCAAAACCTCTCTCTGAATATAAATGAGTGGACTGGAAAGAAGGACACCTAATCAAGATGTCAAAGAAAGGAGACCTAAGCAAATGTGAAAACCATAGAGGTATCACACTACTGTCAGTACCAGGGAAAGTCTTTAACAGAGTTTTGCTGCACCGGATGAATGATACAGCAGACGCCCAACTTCGAGATCAACCAGCTGGATTCCGTAAGGATCGGTCATGCACAGACCAAATCACGACACTACGGATCATATTCGATCAATCAGTTGGGTGGAACTCGTCACTGTACATCAACTTCATTGATTACAAAAAGACATTTGGCAGTGTAGATAGGAGAACGTTATGGAAACTTCATCGATACTATAGAGATTATGAGATTGTCAACATAATCCGGAACTCATACGACGGACTACAGTGCAAAGTAATGCATGGAAGACAGCTGACAGATACATTCTAAGTGAAGACCAGAGTCAGACGAGGCTGTCTACTCTCTTCCTTCCTATTTCTTCTGGTGGTCGACTGGATTATGAAAACCTCGACACCTGAGAGGGAACATGGGATACAATGGACAGACTAGAATTAATGAGAAAATATTTACTTCGCAGATGATCTGGATTTTCTACCCCATACACAATAACAAATGCAGATGAAGACAAGTAGTGTAGAAGCAGTCTCTGCATCAGTAGGCCTCAATATACACAAGGGGAAAACCAATGTCCTCAAATTCAGGGCGGAGAACATCAATCCAATCACTTTTGATGGCAAAACTCTGAAAGATGTAGAATCCTTCACATACCTGCGAAGCATCATCGATGAACAAGGAGGTTCAGATGCAGACTTAAAGGCGAGGATTGGTAAAGCAGCAAGGGCCGCATTCTGGCAATTGAAGAACATATGGAACTCAAAACAACTTTCAACCAATATCAATTTCACAATCTTCAATACGAACGTGAAGAGAGTTCTACTGTACGGAGCTGAAACTTGGAGAACTATAACAACCATCATCAAGAAGGTAGAAGTATTTATAAAAAGTTGTCTACGTAAGATACTCAATATCCATTGACCGGATACCATCAGTAACAGTCTTTTGTGGGAGAGAACAAAGGAGCTTCCAGTTGAAGAGGGAATTAAGAAAAGACGATGAGAGTGAATAAGACATACATTACGCGAATCGTCAAACTGCATCTAGAGACAAGCCTTAACTTAGAATCCTGAAGGAAGGTTAAAAAGAGGAAGGCCTAAGAACACATTACGTCGGGAAATAAAAGCAGATATCGAAAGGATGAATAAAAACTGGAAGGAGATGGAAAGGTTTGCCCAGGACAGGGTTGGATGGTGACTGTTGGTGAGCGGCCTATGTTCCTTCACATGGAGTAACAGGCGTAAGTATGAAAGTAAAGTAAGTAATCTGATTGATTATTTTCATCGTTATTAATTCATAGTAGAACATGAAACGTTCAACGAAGATAAGAGTTTATCGCCAAATCGAACATATTGATTTATATGGTGACCTACTTTAACTTTAACTCCACCTGGAGTCTTTTCTGGGGCTACTGCCGGTTCCAATCCCGGATAAACGAGAAGCGTTGGGCATGAGATTAGCGACCCCATCACGTAGAAGACTAACTCGCTAAAAAACCCTAACCAAAAGTAAAATTCAAACCATTTAAACTCTGCCCTGGAAGTCAGAAGGTTTTCATTTAGAAGAACTATGACGCCTCATGATGAAAGTCGAGCCCCTTCAGAAGTCACGAAGCCGATGCCCCTTCTGAAAACCCGATGCAGCTGGACGATCTAGACTTTGCAGTTGATCTGACCCTCCTATCCCAATCGCAACAACAAATGCAGCAGAAAACGATCGGTGTAGCAGCAGCCTCAGCAGCAGTAGGTTTCAATATACACGAAGAGAAAAGCGGAATTCTCCGATACAACACAGCGTGCACAAATCTAGTCACAATTGACGGAGAAGATTTGAAAGATGTAAAAACCTTTACATATTTGGGCAGCATCATTGATGAACATGGTGGGTCTGAGGCCGATGTGAAATAGAGGATCGTTAAAGCGAGAGCAGCATATTTACAACTGAGGAACATCTGGAACTCAAAGCAACTGTCAAGCAACACCAAGGTCGGAATTTTCAATACAGATATCAAGACAGTTCTACTGTATGGGGCAGAAACCTGGAGAACTACGAAAGCCATCATCCAGAAGATACAGGTGTTTATTTACAGTTGTCTACACAAAATACTTCGGATCCGTTGGCCAGACACTATCATTAACATTCTACTATGAAAGAGAACAAACCAGATTTCAGCAGGGGAAGAAATCAGAGAGAAGCGCACAGCTGCGTCACAAGACAAGCCCCTATATGGAATCCTCAAGGCCAAAGGGAAAGAGGAAGACCAAAGAACACATTACACCGAGAAATGGAGACAGACGTGAGAAAAATGAACAAAATTAGATGGAATTAGAAAAGAAAGCCCAGGATAGAGTGTGTTGGAGAATGCTGGTCGTCGGCCTATGCTTGATTAGTAGTAACAGGCGTAAGTAAGTAAGTAAGTACTTTAATTTTGATAAAAATTATTGTACTCAAAAATTGATTTTTTTCGAAAAAACGTCCGTAGGTGTCATGCGCTTGACCAGGTAATTTAAAATTAGTGAACACACATAGTCAGCTGTGAACATACTTAGGATCCAACGTTCATTTTCATTTCCAAATCTTATCTGTTTAAAATCTATTTTATGGTGTAAACTATCAAGAGTCTATAAACAATGAACTGATTTTAAAACTAATCGATAAAAACATAACTTTATTTAATAATTACTTCTATCTTCAGTAACAAACAAAACACAACCAAGTATTTTTTTGAATATATCAAGGTAACTGTAACATTTTAATGTATTCTTAACTGTTTAGTTTAATTAATTATATGTTCAAAAAGATTATTTATTTACGCTTCTACTCTTTTCTTAATGCAAATAAATACAAACAAATCAACGATTATGTATATCCATATAGTGTGTACTGATTTTGTAAAATGAAAGTAGAATGAATTAAAAACGTAAGTGGATTAAATTTTACGTTTTTTCTATCTAATTTAATGAAAGTACGTAAGATTTGTTTTACTTTAAAAAAAATTTTCTGGTGAAACAACTGATAGAGAATTTACCCCCACCCCTCTCTCTCTTTTGTATCTTTTACATTATCACGGTTTATTTATTGGTTTTTTTCCCTTTTTCCATAGTTTTTAAATGTTCATTTAGAGAAAACTCATAGAAGGAATAATTTAGAGAACATAGTAAAATCAATTTAAAATACTATTAGTTATAATTTACGTTTCATTTTAATGGTAAAGATAATTGTATGAAAATTGATATGGCGTCTAAAAAAAGGTATTCAATGTTCAAGGTAAACTGAACATTATCTTTTTATTTTTCGATTGAATATAACTATTAATAATAATGGTTAAATGGATTGTTAAATATACTTCTGTGATGTGGGCTACTTATTTCTACTTAAGTAGTATATAAAGATAGTTAGGAATAGAATGTATTTCAATAGAAGATCGGGAAGTCAAGAACGGAAATGGAAAGTAATTAGAATAAAATGGAGGAATAAGTGAAACCTGAGACGATTAATTGGTATTTGTAAAAGGAACACTTAAGTTTGAGACAACTCACTGATATTTTGCAGATTAAGTATTTATTGTATGATTCTCAAATTTTATTAAGAGATTCTGTATTTGTTTTCCTGAATGTAATCAATTGTCCCCACTCATGTCCTTGTTCACTTCACTTCAAGTAATCGTTTTTCCTCGTATACAAATTATATGCATGTTTCATTCTTTTAATGATCGATTAATCAGTAATATATAGAGTTTCAAACAGATTAATTTCTATCTGTATTATTTTTGGATGCTAAACAACAAGGTTTCTCTATAACGTTACAATATGTCCAGTTGACCTTTTTATTTACGTATCTTAATCAGTACATATATGATTAGATTGTTCCAAACGTGTTGAGTTAATATATCATATAATCTTGAGAATTTTCAATCCTAGAGTTGAATTAATGAGTCAACTGAAGCTAGACCACCATGAAAAAACCTGTAAAGACTGAACGACCAATTGTTTTAGCGTAAAACCCCTCAGCAGTGCGCTTCTATAAGGAGGCCAATACAAGGACGAAACGACAGTCCAGCGCTTTCAGGTTTTCCATGAAGGTCTAGCTTCAATTGACTCATGAATTCAATTATTAAATTATTAAAATCTCCACAAAACTCCTTCTGATAATTTTCATTGTCTCATTACATTATCCAAATTATGTTCAAATTATCTCTCACTATAAATATCTATGAAAAGGTTTACAAATGAAATTTTTAATAACAGTTAGATTTATTGACTGTTTATCGCATGATATCGGTCAGATATTATCGAAATAGAATATCCTTTACAATACAATGTAACAACACCATATCACGCATTTAAAACTAGTAAATTTACTGGATGATTCAGTTAGATAAAACTTATAGGCATCGAAAGTTATATGAATAAGTTTGAGTAACACCATTTGAGAATACATTTCTCGAAATATGATATTTGTGTTATTACTTAGGTCTGTTTTTTAATAATTTGTGTCCTTCATGAATAAATATCTACCTATTCATTAAAATTCTTTCCATAGAATAAATAGTTATAATAAATTATCTGAAAATAAATACTTTATTGCACATAAAGTCAACCTATGACATTAATTCCTTGGCTCCTGTGGTTTCAAGACCTTATAAGTTGTTTATTTTTTCAAAAATGAGATAACTTTTTTATGATATTTTGATTATCATCACTAAATGATATATTAGTTTTAGATGTTCAGTAAGCATTATTACAACATAAAATTCACAGTGGTATGTAGAATATATTACAATTGAATGTACTTTAGTTACCGCAAAGTACTTTAGGTAAACAATATTAAGAATATAAACATAAATGAGAGTAGTTCAATGAGAACTCTGTGTTATGAAACAGAGAATGTACCATATTATCGAAATCTGATCGTCGGCTAATAGTATTATTAAAAGACAATGCAATCTTATGTAAGACAAATCGAATTTTTTTTAAAGCTGATTTGTATAAGTATTCAATATTGAAGGAATAAAATAAAAGCTTTAATTGTTTTTCTTTTCATTGATTGATCGATATTTCATTGTCAGTAATTTGAATAGTTGTTTTATAGAACGTTCTTATAGAAGAACTTACATATCAATTATTATTACTGTCATTTCTAATCAAAAATAATTGGGACATTTATCTATTATCTAATTATAAAAAAAGTGATTTTTAGTTAGGTGACAGTATGAATTAAAAAAGGACACTTTTTTCACAGATTCATTTAAACACTACTGATTCATCTAAAACTTATGGAATATAATACAACCATTCTATTATTTTATGTGTTACTATTTTAAATCACTTAATCAAAATATAGAATACAATATAATGGTTACTTCAAACCTTGTAGTAATATAAGTTTTCTTTAAAATTTGAACATGGGTTATATGTGTAATACAGCTAACTATTATCGTTTCTATTATTGTGTGTAAATCTTACAAGATAGTCAATGAAGTGTAAACAGCTATGAAAGTTAGATTAGAAATGTAAAAATTAATATGCAATCAGTAGCGGGTAGTTTTTTTGACAAAATAAAAACGTAGTTGTTAAGACGAATCTAGAGATCATGGATTTTTCTACTCAATATCCATATCACTATCTGGCAATAAAGGAAAATAGCGAATTTTATTACCGAAGATTTTATCAATTATTTATTCAATGAGTAATGATTAGAAGAGAGTATGTAGCTAGTTTAGAAGTTGAAGTTATAAAAGACAACTTTCCAATTATTTTTAACTTTCAATAATAAAACAATTGAATGATTTTAAGTATAAAAACACAACAACCTAAGTATTTGAATTTCTGTGTAAAAACACCCATTATTTTTAATTCAATGATTATTTAAAAGAAATGATTACACTTAAATATGTAAAAAAAAAGGTAAGCTTCATCTTTCATGGTTACACAACTCCTGAAAAAAAATGTTTTTGTAGAGGATTGTCGGTAAAATATACAGAAGTCATTTCAGTAGTAAATAACACTTTTAAGTAGACTAAAGTTCCTCATTTGTACATTCTTATTAAATAGTCTCCTGACTATTTTAAAAAAAATGGATAAAGTACAATTTGATCAATTTGATTTAAAATATGTATAAAATAGATTCATACACTTGACATTCAATCTTTATCGCCTTATTTGTATCTGTATACATGATTATTGTTTGATAGTTGCTGAGTGAATGTGTTATGTTGTTGTTTAAATGATTATTATATCTATATTAGTAAAAATAATTAAAAGTTAAAATATATTAGTTTATCTCTTACATTATTCAGTATATTTTCCAAAACAATACACAATGGAATTTAAATAATAAGCTTACAGTTATTTAAAGTATGAAATAATACAAGTTAAGTCTACCATTCATGTGGAATAATAATAATAATAAATACAGATATTCTTATTCAATGTAACGTGAAGTTAATGACTGATTAATAGAAGTGAGGTCAAGCAAATAAAATTCTGGTGGAGTTTATGTGTCATTACAATACTCAGTACATTAATATGATGTGATTAGTTGGTTAGTTAATTCATAATTAACTCAGTTCTTTCAAAGTTAATTATAAGATATTAAATCATAAGAATTAAATAAATTTATTTGTATTACAAAAGCAAGCACTTCATATGGTAGCAAATACATTAACTAACCCGTCTGATGACGATTCATTACTTCATTAACCAAAGTTTTATCTTTACTTGTTCTAACCTAAACCTAAACTCAATCAGTGGTTCACTCAAATGTGAGTAGCGTTTTGTGGGGATGCGTGATCAAATATTTGTAACCTAAGAATATCCTACACTTCAAAGGTCATGTTTCATGCGAAATAAAGTCAAACAGAACAAACCGCTGAACATTGCACTTTTCTTTTGATTGATAGACATGGATCTTGCTTATCTTATACGTTACACAAGTTAGATAACACCAGGCTAGTTTCCTGAACCCTTAGAGATATGTCGTCAAAGACCAACAGACTATGGCTTTCAAGATAAAAAAAAGCAGTCTACAAGTAGATGCTTCATTTCTAACAGCTAGTTTATATGTTGATGTAAAGTGTTCACGAAGCAATGTCTTCCATTTAAAGGACGTAAAATGAATTTCATACATACATACATGTTGGCTCTATTAAGTTCACCATTTTTTTAAAATATGAACCTGCCAACCGTTGATGAGAATTTATTATTCATATAAGGAACGGTCGTCACCACTCAAAACGTTGATCGTCAATCCATGCATGCTCAACAGAAGTAAGTGTTTTGAGGGGTTAATTATAGTTTCTATTTATGTTTACCGTAGCATACACATAGGTATAATCGCCACCTGAGAGAGTTCATGATCCAGGCTCCCTTTATTGATATTTTCTACCTCTTTCTGGCACTCATACTTTATATGAACACGACTGGTATATACGTTCACTTTCATACACTTCATAGCATACACGTAAGCGTAATCACTTTTAAGAGATGACTCGCGGTCCCTACTCCCTTCATTTGTATTTTTTACACCTCTTTTACCAAATCTTTTTTACACTCCCATGTTTTCTGTGTTTATGATAGGCTTTTTTGTTAAGGAATAGACTACTCTTTTGGATCATCTCAAGCAAGCCCAGTATTTCCCATACACATAAATCGACACATAAAAGATAAACAAGCTGGGACTCATGCTTATTTTACATGACAAGCATAGACAAAGGACAGCTTCAAATGATTTTTCGGTACCTCGAAATGTGGTCGCCCAGTGATACAATTACATCATTTGAGTGATAGACAGGTCCAATCACAGCCAACCACCGAAGTTATTCCATGAAGTTCCCACTATGATTCCCGGAGCTTCATGTGGAGGACTTAGCTTGGATTTTGCTGCTGTACCTTTTCTTTACTGATTTTAGTGAATTAATTGTTATATTTAAACATATAAGATCGTTTTCCTGCCTAACATTCCAGTAAAACATTTATATTCTGATAGATCATGAATACACTTAACTATATGAACATTCTACGTGTTTGACTGAGACTTATCTTCATTTTATTAAACTGATCAGTTATCTAAAACCTGCTTTTCTTGATTTAAATTTGATACAGCGTAAAAATATTCAAGTCATCTACTAAACCATTGAAGACTTTAGAGGCACTAAATATTCTTGTTATTAACTTATATTCTGTTCCTTAGATTCATAGGCGAACTGGTTCACTATTTTTCTTTTTCAAACAAACGCTGTTAATAACCACAATTCGGAATCTTAGTAATATTTAATATAGTGGACGGAACTCGTAAACCGACGGTTGTTTATATAAAATTATAAACCGTTTAGGAAAGTGGATTATTTGAATTTATTTAAATAAGATTTCAAACCTAAATTTTTTTAATACTCTTTTTAATTTAATCAAAACGATCATATGAAGCATGAGAATATTTTTGTTTGTCTGTATGTGATTTAACTAGGATAAAATATAATGGTAGACATTTCTAGTTGTTTAATAATCTTAGTTACAACTTATCTGGATTTGACAACAATTGTACAAACAAATAACAGAGTGAAGGTTACGAAGTTCAAGGAACAATGAAAAATTGTTTTATCCTGGTTATGAGTTCAGTAGTGATATGCATAAGATCTTTAAGTATTTCAGCGACTGACACATAGTTTAGTTCGTGTTTTCCAACTTACATTTTGATATAAACGTTAAAATGTATGTATATTACATAATAATTGTTACTGATCTTGAATAGAACTTATTCGTTGTCTCACGTTGTTTCAGGAATCAGTTAATCAAATATGATGAATTCATGTTAACAAGTAAAGAAGATGGACCAACTAAATTTTATTCAGTTTGTCGTTTAGTTACCAGTTGGATTCATCTACTTACATAAAATGTCCCGTTCACATAAAAAGTTTTTTTTTAATTTTATTAATTTAAGCACATAAACATTCGTACAAAATATATTTGTGACACACTACATCATTCGATTCGCGTGAGGGATAGAATGCGGCCCGGGTGCCCAAACCGAAGCAGATCACATAAAAAGTCTAGAGTACTGCTTTTATTGATTCATTCTCATATACTTTTATTTTTTTAAATGTAACGAAACCTTTTGAATTCTGTATTACACATTCAAACTGTCAAAATACTTCGTAGTTATAATTCAGTATTATACACGCAAATAACAGTTCAATGAAATATTAATAGTTATATATCTTCACTCACAATCCTTCATATCCATAGTTATTCGAATGTTATCAGTTACTAACTAATATTTGATAATGTTGCCTTCAGTTAGTAAATAAACGTTATTACTTTAATAATAATAATAATAATAATGAACCATAAAAATTGGCAACAGATCATTCAATTTGATACCATTTCAAAAAAAAATTGTTTTTCCATCAAAATCATTACATAATATTTTGTGCTTTTCACTGTAACATACAATTTTTGTTTCTCAAATGTTTAATAATATTAACTGATTATCTAAACTGAATAAAGTTGACATTGGTACCCACTAGATCATTGGGTCTTTAATAAAATGTCATTGAAATTTACAATTTAAAAGTACAGTTAAAGTGATTATTTGTTTATCGAATTGTTTAACAAATTATATAAGTGCATAGATGATTTTGGCATCGATGTCTATCAGTGATTATAGGTAAACATCAAAGTGTGTAAAATAATCTGTGGAAAGTAGGGTTTTTTTATTTATTTTGTTGATTCCCTCTTTCAAATTAAATCAATTAGAGTATAATTATGTCAAAATAAAAGTGTTTATATTCACTAGTTAAGATGCAAGAGCAAATATATATAAATCTTGATTAGGACTAAACATACTAAAAAATAATTCATTTCCAAGTACTTTTTTTCTTAAGTAGGGAGCGTAAAGAAATAAAATTTATACATTTTGAATCCATTAAGGGTATAACCGTCGAAGTCATCGGTTTCTAAGTAACCTATAAAGATGGGGGTAGATTACTGTTATCTAAATTTTTAGTCTAAACAAACATAAGCGTATACTTTTTTGACATCCATTACAGATAACTTAATATTGTGTAACAGTTGATGATTTCACTGAACTATGTTCTGTAATTAAAAGCTTAGTTTAGCCTTATTTGTGGAAATATTGACCTGTGTACATATATAAATGTTTATCACCATTTCGTTTCACTGTATTCTCACAACGGTTCGACAGTTTTAGATTAAATTCGAAAAAACGTTGAATGAAATTGTACAAGACTGATGAAATTTAAACTTTTTATAAGCCTTAAATTATTCAAAGCATAAACACTTTCGATTTTGAAAAACACAAATATATACGTTCATATTCTCTCCTATCATATACATATAACATATGCAATATATTTCAAGTATCTCTAAAAAGCACACATTGAGCGAAATATTTCCTTCCATTTGATTTTTAGTCAAGCCTCCACACTCATATATAGACTTAAATAAAGCATCAAATCAAAAAATCAAGCTAAATGAAGAGACCATATAGATGTTCTCTGAATGCAAAGATATATATATATATATATATATAGAATCCACCATATTTAGGAAGCAAGTTCTGGAAGCATGAGACATAGAACTTTTAAATAAACAATCATTTAAATTATAAAAACAAGATGAAGCTTTGTGTCGTACAATTATATGGAATACAATTTACTAATGTCCAAGTCGATTATTTAATTTCATTACCATCTTCCCCTTTATTTAGATAACATCAAATTATCATTTGTAATTTTAAAACGTATTATGTTGAATCTTAGTTTCTAAAAAATTAGTCAAATCGATTTTTGGGATAAACTTTCAATTAATGAAGAATGGAATTTTATGTATGTAAAGACAGCCAAAATTAATTATTTAAATAGACTGAATATCAGAAGAAAAAGAATAAGGGGAAGAAGAGGAAGAAAAGTAAAACTTTGAAATGTAAATGTTTAAATTTTAAAAATGAAAATCACTTATTGTGCTTGTTTATTGTAATCAGTATTTCTTTTTTTAATCACTTTTGTTTGGTTCTCTATGTTACAATAAGAAACACGAATTTTAACTAATAGTCATTAATTTCATGATCTAATACTCACTCACTTTTACGCTAAAAGGAATAAGATAGGAATAGAGGCTCATAATTATTCTATAGACCTCAATAAAAGCTTATAAAATCAACGTAAGTGATTCTTGTTTCTTTCTATTTATGTAAGAATGAATGTACTTAAAAGTAAGACAAACAAACAAAAAAATTATTGGTCAGTGAATTTAGGCTTAGTTAAAACCGTTTCATACTAGACTTTCCAGTTGAGATTAAGAAATTGAGAGTTCCATTTCATATAGATTGTTATTTATACTGTAGAATGTTTAAAATGTTCTCTTGTTTCTTCAATGAGTGTTCTTATTTGGGCAATCTATTCAGTGTACTAGGCATGTAATACTAACCAACATTATTGTGGTTTATTAAAACCGTTTGGTTACAAAATTGTTCTTTTTTTTAACGAATGATTGCAAAATATACTAAAAATGTTTGGACAACCTCCTGATTATAAGTCAATTCAATTTTTATGGATATAATATATAAGCTTCGCATGGAATCCATAGCGCATTTTATAAGGAGTACCTCTTTATTCAGATACTTTATATTATGAATCCGTGCATAAATTGTTGATTTAAACGGATCTTTAAGTTATAGTATTCTAGCTATTATAGGAGTGTCTCAGGGGTAAGTAGAGTATGACTAACCAAGATCTAAAACTAATCTATGAATTAATTCTTCATTTAAATCTAAATTACTCTTTTCACCTCAATTGTTCATTTTGAATAACAATTTTTATTACATTTAACTTCCTATTTGAATTGATAAGTTTATAAGTATAATGCTCACAATTTTTAGCCTAGATACTCTGATTAGAAATGTATTATACAGTTTTTTAATAGTCAGGTTTATTATTATTGATTGAAAAATCCTTAAAATTTTGTAGAGACATAATCCTTTACGTAAGACAAATAAAGATGTAATCATCCATTCTAAAATTAGAAATTATAATCTGGCATTTTCTCATACTTAATATATTTTAATCAGTTAAAGTATAAAGCTTCATTGAAGCAATGCTTATACTTAATTTTATTGTTTAATAAAAACAATGAAAACAACGAAATCTCAGAAACGAACACAAACTACACAAATTCATTTGTTTATAAATTCAGGGAAGTAGTATAAAAGTCAATTTGTTATTACTTTTGTTCATTAATCATTTCTAAACTTACACCTCTTGAACATTGAATGTTATGAGTCTAGCTGGTAATTTGAATAGTGAATGAATTTAAACCAATTTCTTCAATTAAACTTTTGCTTAACTTACTGATATAAAACTTGATAAACACCATAGTTTGTAGTTACGTTAATTTAATCATGCAAAACACCTATGACAGATTTTTGATCCATGAGAATATAAACATTTAGATAATAAATTGTTGCAAAGATTTTCTCCTTAACCACTCATCAATAGCCTATAAAAGTGATTAGTGTTTTTATTGATCCGAAAATAATTACGTAACTTTATTATATAAACAAATAGTGAATAAATATTACCTATATTATGCTTATGTTTAATAATTTTAATTATTTGTGATATCGTACAGGTCTTAGTTGACTATTACTTAACATTTTATTATAGGCAATAATAAACAGAAAATGTGAAATATTATGGACTGTACAATAAATGATTACTGATAAAGTTGATCCGAATAATTAATCAGCTTATTTCCAACATTCATATGTACATTCAAAAAATTTGTACACTTTGACTTTTTAGAAAAAGTTACTTATTATAGCATCAGAAAACAAAAGATTTTGTTGCCCAATTCCTTTTTTATGGAATTGTTTATGATACTGTACATGTGTATACAGATAAGGGGTACCAGCACCTAAGTTCGAACCCAGTTCACCTCTATCTGAAAGGCAATCGACTAGTTGGTTAGTTATTGAGTCCATAAAGTTAATGGTATGTACAAAAATGGCACAATTCGATTTCACTTGTAAGGATTTGAATCTTCACATTGTTAGTGTTATACTGTAAATCTGAATAGCCTTGGTTGTATATCTTGGATATATAATCTCGATAACGTTATTAATTCAAAAGGGCTTTAAAGGAGAGTTTTGATAACTATGCTTTGTCAAATAGTGTAAATTACAAAAATACACGATTGTTTACCGTTTTTAAAAGAACAACTAATTGAAGGACATCTGCAATATAATATCGATAAGAAAATCACATTCTTTGTCTCGAAAATACTTGTATAAGGACGATCAACTGAAGTAGTAGCAAAAGTAATGAATATCAGAAATATTTGAAAGAGAATACAAAAACTGTTCAAAGAATGAAGTATACTTTTAAAATGGATAGAATATGACAGTTATTTCTAGAAAGTTTTATAGTTTATAAAGTAAAACATACTTTCAATATTCAACATCCCATTGTTTGGGAAATAAAATAAATAAAGTGAAGACTTATACAAATCTTATAAATCACCTTACATAGGTTAGTTGAAGGACGACCTCTAATAATATATTCATGGATATAATTTCTATGCATCCCTATCTCTCAGAAAATATTCAAAATTCCAAAGAAATGAATGTTTATTTTTCTAGATTCAATTCCTTTTTTTTTAAAAATTACTTTGCGTGCGTAACAGTAAAACAAAAAAGAAGGATAATTGGCGCATAAATAATAGACTCATTAAAAAAGATGGTTATGGGTAATATTTGACTAATTTTACAAAAAAACTAATATGGAATAAAACTATTAGTTTAAATTAACGTACTAAAAACATGAGATGTAAACAGTGAGATTAAAACTAAGAAGATTAAGATCTAAATCTATAGTTTATAATAGAAAAGTATATTTCGTCTCTCAAAGACATAAATTAGAGAAATGGTATAATAAAAATTATTTTACATAAAACAAGTCAGGCAAAATCTCGAAAGAAAGTTATATATTCATAAGACTTTGATTTATAAAAAGTTAAATTAATGACATAAGAAGTTAAAGCAGGTGGTTATAAAATAATGCTTAGTCTATATAAAGTTTATTCTTCATATTAAATATTAAAATTACCTAATTAATATCGTACTGAACAATTTTTTTACATTCCATTGAGTATAATTAAGTAAGCCTAAATGTTTACAAACCTCTCACCATATTCGCAATATATGAGAATTAAGACTCCTAGAATTAAAACTTCAGTCAGTCAGTTAGTAACAATGTAGGACTTCGTACAGGCGCACATCAGTTCGAGTTGTTATACCACTTTAGCACAGAGATACAATTGTTGACTCAAATCCCATAGTGATAGAGGTAGTAAGAGTATAAGCAGTAATCGAAAAGATTAGGGTTTGAAGATGTTACTAAAGGAGTATGATCTAGTGAAATAAATTTGGATAGAGAAAAGAAGAGTTATGAAGAATTCAGAAGATTAGAATTTGGGAGAACACAAAGAGTAGTGGCACCTGCGCCATTGCAAATGATTTTGAGCCATGTCTTTCAAGGTCTCTAACCATCGGTTGCTATCATCTCGCAGATCCCGACTAGGTAGTAGGTGTAGACCTACCAACATGCTCAGTCCGCTTCTCAGTGACTTCATGAATTTCATGCAATTGGTTCCCTTTATGAATTTAAATAGAGCAAGAACAAACATTGATGCAGAATAGCATGAATTCATTATATATTTCGAGGTTTCTCGTCAGCTGCTTACAACCAAAAATGTGATAGAATTTTTACATAGAGATAGTGTGTAACAATGTAAAATTCTATCACATTTTTGGTTGTAAGCAGCTGACGAGAAACCTCGAAATATATAATGAATTCATGCTATTCTGCATCAATTTTTGCTCTTGCTCTATTTAACTTCATGAATTAGTGCCATGTTTTGGACTGGCCGCCTCAAGCTTTCTTCCAACCTACTCCTGCACCATAAACAACGCACGTCGAGGCAGTCGGTGGTTAGGCATACGTAACACGTATCCCAGCCATCTCAACTGATGATGTTTCACTACTTCATAAACTGATTAACCTTCCTTACCTAGTACCTGTTTTCTTACAACTGCATTAGTTACTCGGTGGTCCCAGGATATACGAGCAATGCAATGTTACATAATAGTCAGTTCTGGTCATCAAACGATACCTGCAATTATAAATGAAAAGTATCGTCCAGTAAGGTTCGAGTTCGTACCATCCTGTTTGACAGTAAGTTTATCAAGCTGTAACTAACTTGCTAGATCCGTATTTATAAATTTATTTAGTTCACTACAAAATTTAAAAGATTACACTAATTTGAACCATCATTTATGATATCAGTGATCAGCTCATTTTGGAAAGCATTGATATATTGGTGAAATAAAATTATATTTAAGACAACAGAATCAAACTGAAATATTGTTAAAATATTTATAAGCATATTCCTATATTTCTGTGTTTAACATTACCGAATTAAGTGGTTAGCACTATAATTATTGTCTTTGATTTTTAACAGACAATGTGCTGCTAAGATTCTACAGTAAGGATGTATCTTAATGACAAGAGTAATTGGCATTTCTGGAAGCCAATATAGTATTTTATAAAGCATATAATGTAAATGTTTCTGGATACCTTTAAACTTTTTTACATTAAATAGTGTTAAACATCTCGTGGTATTACTGATTATTCTAAGTAAGAGCATTGTTTCTGAGCATAAGATATTGGAAACAATCCGTTTCGATAAACTATCTTCGTTTTCTATCAGCTACATTTCTAGAATAGATATAAAAATGTATTCGATGGAAGTACTCTGTACAAAACATTATTTTCAATACACCAAACACATATTTCATGTCTTAAAACCATAAAAATCATTGGATCGCTGAAGACATTGCCTTGTACAGTGTTAATAAAGAAATTAAAGATCACAACAGAAATAAGTATTTTTAACTATTTTTAACGATATGTCCTATGATTGGATAAAAATGGAAATACAATTTGATCATCAAGATGAGATTAAAATAATTAATTTTATCATTTGTGTATAACACAGGAATATAACTAAACTCAAACTTAAACATTATCTACAATTCTATAAATAAGTTTATTGAAGAATCTAATTTAAGTTGTAACTAATAACACAATGAACAGAATAATTAAAATGTATGTATAACAATAATGTAACAAAGTTAAAGAAGAAATTTATGCTTTCTATATACGTTTGATAAATTATATATTTCCCAGATTTTCTAGAGATGTATAGCCAGATGTTCTAATGATATAGAAGTGTTTTAATTAAAGTATTTTATCAATATGGTGTATAGCAACTCACATGCAATTGAGTTTGTTCACATTCAATTCGGTTAAGTCATTTTGTTAACTTATTAACGAACTGAGTCATCTGTACAACAACAACTCTATATCATTGTATCTTTATTATTGTTGCGAATGTATGAACAGGTATGCTTGAGAATTGCTTACTGCCTACGCATTAATTCACGCTGCTAGCCGTACTACTAACCGCTTAATTGATTCGATGATTCATTCATTTCACTATGTATATATATGTCCATGTTATTCATGTTCATTGCTCTCGCTCGCTCGCTTGCTCGCTTGCCTTTCGGCACAACACTTTCATGCTTCTTTAACGCACTTGTAATTTTGAATATCTGTGTATGGTCCCATAATAAACGTAATCAATACTTCGTATTCTCTTTTTGATTAATATACCGTTGGGGCGTTATCTAATGACGGTTATCAAGACGAACTGTATACAAAGTTTAGAGATTATATTGAATACCGACCACCACAGGTGTTTAAGAAGATTCATATATTTTAACAGTTGAATTCATTAGTCGATCTATAAAACTCGATACCTTAGTTGGACAAATAAGTAGGTTGAGAATATTTCTGTAGGTTCCTTTATTATATTAAATAAATTGCGATATTTCAACTTGTAGCATTAAGTCAATTATTCGAAACTATTTAATTGCTTGATTACTTTAAATGATCAGTTGGCCTTTGTTTTAAGTGGATAATAAATATCAATAACTTAAAATATTTACATGATAAATATGTGAGTGTTAGTGAGAGTATCAGCTGATGAGTCCCATGTGAATCAAGAAAGCAATTTTGCAAATCTCCGCCAGCTGCATATCAAATAAACTAAAATATAAAAGCATTATGTATCACAGACTAACTTAAATGAGTATAGAATTAACTTTATAGATTGTACAAATGAGTAAGTAATCATTATTCATAAGCAGCAGTCTCTGCGTCAGTAGGCCTCAACATACACATGGGGAAAACCAAGGTCCTCAAATACAACAAGGAGAACAGCAATCCAGTCACTCTTGATGGCGAAACTCTGAAAGATGTAGAATCCTTCACATACCTGGGAAGCATCATCGATGAACAAGGAGGTTCAGATGCAGACGTAAAGGCAAGGATTGGCAAAGCAGGAGTCGCATTCCTACAATTGAAGAACATATGGAACTCAAAACAACTGTCAACCAATATCAAAGTCACAATCTTCAATACCAACGTGAAGAGAGTTCCACTGTACGGAGCTGAAACTTGGAGAGCTACAACAACCATCATCAAGACGGTACAAGTATTTGTAAATAGTTGTCTACGTAAAATACTCAATATCCATTGGCCGGATACCATCAGCAACAACCTTTTGTGGGAGAGAACAAAGAAGCTTCCAGTTGAAGAGGAAATTAAGAAAAGACGATGGAAGTGGATAAGACATACATTACGCAAATCGTCAAACTGCATCACGAGTCAAGTGCTAACTTGGAATCGTCAATGGAAGTTGAAAAGAGCAAGCCCAAAGAATACATTACGTCGGGAAGTTGAAGCAGATATGGAAAAGATGATTAAAAACTGGAGAGATCCAGAAAGGATTGCTCAGGATAGGATTGAATGGAGAATGCTGGTGCTCGGCCTATGCTCCTTCACGAGGAGTAACAGGCGTAATTACACCATTACAAGAATTTCCAAGTTCCTGCATTATAAACATATACTATATATTTCAAAGTGCATGAATCATATCTAAGTTTATGTACAGAAAGGTGATACATTAGAAATCAATCATTCCCTCATCCATTTACTAATAACTATCATTGAACGCATAAAGGCATAACTATTTATTGCTACTTAAATATGAAATATTCTCTGGCAAAAACAATCGAAATTCACATTTATTACATGTACAATAAGAAATAATTCAAGATAACATCTATTCTAGGATATTTTTGACAGCAATCAACCCCTTTCTCTATTTAAACTCATACACTAATTTGATATTTTAAATAATTTCGTATAATTCATTTCACGAGTACAATAGAAAAATGAATAATCACAATTCATGAAATTAATGAAAAGATAAATACAGATGTATAAAGATAGTGCAGAAGATCTGTAGCTCAGGTGAATGATTTTGATGGAGTTTTGTTCTCTGAGATTGATGGTTTGGTCATAGAGCTTTCATCTTTCTTCTGAACGACATCATCAGCACAAACTTCAGATAGAAGTGAAGCGTTCAAACCAATCGGAGATACAACCAAAACAAAGAATCAAAATACGACAAGTTTAAGGTTAACAAGAACCAATCAACATCGAGGTCTACAAGCCAAGCTGTGAACCACATATGGAGAAATTCTATCGGAAGTTTGTGCTGATGATGTCGTTCAAAAGAATGGTGAAAGCTCCACGACCAAACCATCTAGCTCAGAGAACAAACTTCCATTAAAACAGATGTATGAATTCAAATGTACATGCACCAAAGGTCATATCTTGAAATTTGGCACAATCCTTTCTTTACTTTCAAAAATGTCTTCTTAATTGGTATCAATAGGTTAATTCAGTAATGTCATGTATGGATTACAAATATACAATTACTGTTTCCAAATAAATATATTTCATGCGGCTAGAATAAATTACAGACAGTTAAATGCCCCTATAAACCTATATTGTGTGTTTTCTTCAAATTTAATGGACAACATTAACCGATGGAGGGTTTATTACAAAATATAAGCAAACATTTTCTTGTTTAAAATACAATCAAAAAAAAATTTGAAAATTATCTCTCAAGTATACTGGGACTAAATGTTATCTAGAATAATCTTTTTTTTACCAGGACAACACTCAAACTTCATTAGGTTCTTACTTTTTTTAACTGTTAAACATAGTGATTGTTGAAACTGTCCAATGTCAGATTATTTTTGACAACCCACAATAAGTAAATAAACAAGAAACTGAGCAAACAATATAACTAACCACTGGACTTATAAAATATTTAAGTCTCTTTAATCAAATATAATGGGTTAGAAAAAGATATAAAACAACTTAAGACTATGAAATGACAGTTGATATTGAAAAATTGGTGTTTTAAACTGCTAATTACTATGCTAAGTTAATTATTATGGATGTTGTTATTGTGATGTTATGTTGATTAACTTGAAAAAAAAATATTGCAAATCACTATCCTCTTGTTTATAACAAGTAAATAAAATTAACTCAGTTTTATTATGGATAGATGTATCAGTAATATACCATTGGAGATGACTGAAGCATTCATTAAGTTGTTTTATTTAATGAGAACATAATAAAACTCAACTCAGATAAAACACACGCTATATAGGGATAGGATGATGGAAAACATAATCTAATTTATGTTTACAACTTTTCAAAATAGTCTAATTTAATATTACTCTAGTACTAAACTACTGATTAATGGACATATAATTGATAAAATAAACTGGTTATTTTGAAGATATATCTTTCTTGCAAACAATTGTGTAAGTTGAAAAAGTAGTAAAAAGTAGGGTAAATGATAGGTTTTAGCATTCAGTAATTGCCAGTTTTGAACAAAGGTATATTCATGGATACACTATTATATAGTGTATGCTACTTATGTCGACATAAATAGTGTATAACACTAATCAGAAGTGGAATGCTTTGCAGTAGAAGGTTGAGGAGATCGCATTGAAGAGAACGGGAACACAGAGTAATTATTATGGAAATGAAGGAACGATGAAGTTTGATGCAGTTGATAGAAGACTCTCAAATGAAATATTCAACGTATGATTTTCACATTTCCTGAAAAAACTCTGTAATTTTTGGTCTAAAATACATTGGTTGTCTCCACTTGAGTTTTTGTTCATTAAAAATATAGACTATCTATTTTAGAACAACTTCCACGCTATTTAGTTCAGTAAATTGCTGCAACTTACCGACTAAATCAGAAATATTTAAAATTTAGTATAAAATACTGAATAACTAAATAGTTCACACTTAAATCCATGCTAAATACAGTAAAATAAACTCGTCTATCGAAACATAAAAACAATAATTTAATACTAAATGACGATTTTAGTAACAGAAGTTATATTTAAAGTTCTTCGTTATCAGATTACGTAAGTTACTGATAGCTAACAGTGTAAGATGGTCCTACATATTGTTCGAATAAAAATGTTTTAAAAGTTTTTAGGTGAATAAACCAATTTAATTGTCAGTATTGAGGTTGATGAGTAAGACTATGAAGCATGTATTACCATGTCATTAATGTATTTATATGCAATTTGCCACACTTTATGATAGTTTACTTAAAGGTGTAGCTATCTTTAGAATATATACAAGATTTATTATTAGGCAGTGATAAAACTGTGAATTCATCTACGGATTAATTTTGTCTAAAAGTTTAGAGAATAATCATAATCGAACTTTATTCTCATTAATCAATGATTAACTGTTTATCAGAGTACTATTGGGTTTTGATTTCTATTTCAAAGAAAATGAATCAACACAGTATGCATTAGAACTAACTTTTTCTGAAATGAAAAAAGTGATAAGTGTAACTTGATTCTGAATTGTTAATTCCTAAATATTTTACGTGATTCAAGAAGACATCAATTTTTTTGTTAATTGAATACATGAGTCAATCGAAGCTAGACCACCACCTGAAAGCACTGAACGTCCGTTTCGTCCTAGTATAGGACTCTTCAGCAGTGAGCACACATGATCACGCCACGCGAAATTCGTTATCAATAAATTAAATTACTATACATGTGTTGTTTAAAATGAAGACTGTCTATAAAATCATAATGAATCTATGATTTGGTTTAAAACATGAGTTTAATGATTTTTTTTCAGGAAGTTATAAAATGCATGAAATGTACTTGAATGGAAACGAAACAGTTATATTCCGTAAATAAATATGCAGATCCATACTCTTCAACGTCGAAGTGAAAACAGTAAGTCTGAAAAGAGAACGCAACTTGATTCAAGGTACGTTTAGTAAACATATTATTTTATAACATTCCCCACAGCTTATTTGTTGAGACTGAAGTGAGCAGAACGCAGGTGGGAACAATCGAACTGCAGCACAGAGTGACAGAGTTACTTGCTAAAATCGAAAAACCATACTATAATACCTAATTTGCAAAATGTTCAATAATTGTCTCGAACTTTGTTGTTCGTGCATTTCCATACCGATTGCTTTCTATTCCCGCTCTTCCTTTCTTGATCTTCCCCATCTTCTGCTGCCAGACATTACATTCCTGACCCGCGTTATATACTACTTATATCAATATAAGTAGCACGCACCACAGAGACGATTTAAAGTTTTCATCAACTTAGATTCGTGTTTTCTTCTCTCTTTTCTTTCCTTTTGTCTACATTCTTCTCCTCTTTTGTGTTTATTCCATTCAACAAAACCTCGTATTTTCCCAAATGTATTTAACTGTCATTTACTTATTAATCACTTATCATTTTCTTTTTCCCTAAGCTTTAAATTAACTCTTTGAAATGTTTATCTCCACTTATTTTCTTCATAAATATATTCATACTTATCTACATCTAACTACTTATTGTTGATTTATATTTGATTTATAGTTGTTGTGATATTCTTTTGTCATATAATTCCCTTTCTTTTCAATGTTAATATAAATAAATAAATTTTCAATTTCAATAAAATTTGGTTGACTATTGAAAGCTTAAACAGAATAACTAACAATTGAAATGATAAACTTCAAATTAGTTGATCAAAATAACAATAATCATCGTATTGTTGAATGAAAGAAAACAAAATTTACTGAAAACGAATAGAAGTGTAATTTGGGATTTCATTGTAATGATGAGAATATTTCATATCAAATTAACATAGTATCATCTATAAAAAATTCCCTAAATGTATACGCATATATGTGTATATTGAAAGAGTAGTTTACAAACATTTAAATTCATTGAAGTTGTTTGCATAGATTGATTAGTGTTTTTTTACCAGGGTTGATTTCTAATAAATCGTGTTGCTGATAGCATGACCAACCCTTCTACTCTACTCGATCTTGGGAGTGGTAGTAACTTCAGAAGAGCTACAGGCAACAACCCACTATGGGAGGGATGAAACTAGATTCCTACTGAAGCAGAAAATGGGAAAAGAAATTAGAAGTGGGTGGCATATAGATTATGAAAATAGACAAAGTGCATCACGAGGCAACTATTAACTTAGAATCCTGAAGGGTAAAGAAAAAAAGAGGAAGATCAAGATCACATTCCATCAGAAATTGATAGCGGACATCACAAGAATGAGTAGCAACCGGGACCAATTAGAAAGGATTACTCATGATAGAGTTAGATGGGAAAAGCTGATGTGTGGCCTATGCTCCTTCACAAGGGGTAAATGCGTGAGTATGTAAGTTTTCTTAGATTAGTTACATGAGAAAGGATCAATTTCATCATGGACTGATGTAAGCTGATAAACTATTAATAACCACGATACACCAAATATTTGTTTGATCTAATTAAGAAGCTCTTAAACAGTACACACTCATTGCCTCGTCAGTGATCAAAAGTACGATGTGAAGTTTTCGAGATAATTACATGTTCAGTCATTAAGTCAAAATCTAACGGTTTACATTTTTAGGTTTCCGACTTAATGCAACCGTTATCAATGTCGAAGGTGATGAATATTTCACTAACAAAGTAGCTTAAGTTTTATATATATTATTGAAGGAGTCTCAAACGAAGATGAAGCATCTATCAAGTGCTTCCAGATTTTCGATGGTTGTCAAATTCAACACTCACTGCTGAGCCCATATTTGGGTTGGTTCGCGATCTCAGTAACATTCGACATTATTTACAACCTCTGTACTGAAAACTCAAAGACCTTATATTGTATCTATCAGCCTTGTGTTTTTCTTATCTTTATAATCATCTTCCTTTGAACAAACGTAGATAAGCTATCTTTATTTTTTTGAATTTTGTAAAAATAGTAGAATAATATTATGAATTCTGATCGACATTTAGTAACTCTTTAGTCAGTTCCTTATTGATATGCATTAGACAATAACAAAACTTATATAGAAGGATAAAAAATAGACAACATTTACAAAAACAAAACAATCGGAAATTATCAAGGCATTCAAATAAATGGATCTGCTTCCTGCATTTAACATGTTTTCATTCAATAAAATATTTATAGATGAAAGTGGTTGCATATAGTCGAAAACGTAAGCGTATAACTTTGATAGAAAATAGTTTATACTAATGTTCATTCAAAACACTGACTATTATGATTACTGTTCTAAAAAACGTAACAGTTTGCTTACTGGTCAATGTAAGTATATTTATGTATATCTACATGGTTTTATTAATACTGAATGATGAAATGTAACATGATATCAAGAACTTTCTTCATAGGCAAACCATAGTTACGCTTGATAGGAAGTGCATTAAAAAAGGTTATTGTATAGAAAAACATGTGTGATTTTGAATATTAAATATTTTGAAAAGTTTTAGCATAACATTTGAATAAAACTGATGGTTTACTATAAACCGCATTTTAGCTGGAAAATGTATGAACAAAGTCGTGATAAGAGAAAAAAACATAGATCACCTTATTCATTTAGTTTTGCTTCAATATCTACAGACGAGTATGAACTTTTCAAACAATTTTTAGTGTAATCTAATAGTATAAACCCTGGGCTCATATTACGTTCATTGATATGAACTGGGATATTTTTCTAGGGAAATTAGTTGTATTTCAAATGAGGTTTACATAGGAATCTAAATAAATGTTGACAATAATAAAATATGTCTATATATGTGGTTTTTCATTAAGTATAAATTAGGATTTATGACGTTTCATCAAACCTTAGTAATGATACTTATGGAATGACAGTTTATTTGACTATTATGACGTGTAATAATTATCGGCATGGAAAGTGTGGTTTTCTATTAACAATCGATAAACAAGAGTATTCAGATCGTATTACATATCGTTTTAGTGATAATAAGTCAAGTTACTACAGTAAATTACCACCTTGAAACGAGAGAAGGATTGAAATTAGTCTTACAACAACACAGAATGAAAGCATTCCACAAAACAATCAACAGATTTTAAAAAGCCTAAGTTCAACTAGAAGAAAATAAATTTTATTCACATTCATATGGAATTGCGTCTACAGATTAGGTTGTATCGGTTGGGACACAATTTATATTGAAGAATTTTCCAGTGAAATCTAGACGGATGTTAAGGAACATTTAAGCTATACAAAAAGAATTTCAGAATATGCTAGTAAACTGAACAATAAAAGTACATGTTATTTTCAACAACCGTCAAATGAAAAAAGAAATTGCCAGTATTTCAAAAGTGTTCTTCAACTGTACAGAAAGTATAATGCCTGAAGTTTTTCAAATACTGAGAAATCGTACTGTGTTCAACATAGCAAAACATCCTTCCAATTTGAATTATTTATTTAGACAATCATTCATAACCCACTAATATCCTGCACCACAAACACAGGTATTAAATTCATCTGTTCACAATAAAAATATCACTTATTACACCCAGTCATCTACACGTGGAGAAACAATGATAATAATAATAATAATATCATCTTTAACCTAACATTGCATTTATATAGTAGAACCTGTTCGGTTGTGCAAAATATCTTTCTCAATCTAAAAAAAGGCTATTAATCTTCGGTAAAGTGGCTTATCCGGAATCGCTAAACGTTAGGAGTTTCAGTTTCTACTTGTTACTATATTAAATTTATGAGTTTTATTATTATATACATAAAGTCAAATAATGCCATAAGGTGTACCATGTTTATCGAATAGCTCCTAGTAAGATAAAGATTTTAATGTTTAATATAAAAAATAAACGTACTTCATTAAGGGGTTGTACACTAAGCCAAAACAATTGTCCATTACA
The DNA here is from genome assembly GCA_944470205.2 of Schistosoma margrebowiei. NCBI lineage: Eukaryota > Metazoa > Platyhelminthes > Trematoda > Strigeidida > Schistosomatidae > Schistosoma > Schistosoma margrebowiei. The sequence continues at coordinate 47,189,970 of OX104028.1, forward strand.
ATCTGATTTTTAATTATACTTTATCTAATTTTAATTTATAACGAATTTCATCAACAACAAAAAAAAAATATATATATATATATATGTTTTATCAGAATGGGCTTTGTGGAGATTTTAGAAATTTCACAGATTGAAATCATGAATCAGTTGAAGCTAGACCACCATTGAAAACCTGGAAGCACTGGTTCGAGCCCCGCGTGGTGCGGGATCCTGGATGCGCACTGCCGAGGAGTCCCATACTAGGGTGAAACGGCCGTCCAGTGCTTCCAGGTTTTTAATGGTGGTCTAGCTTCAACTGACTTATGATTTCAATCTGTGAAATATATATGTTTCCATAAATCCGCACGCGCGCACACACACACGCACACAACAATAACAGTTTATCATATTTTTTGGCGTGAAAATTAATATTTTATTTAAAAATAAACTTTATTTTAATCGGTTTACAAAATTTAAACGTAAAATGACGTTAACAACTAATGATGATTGTAGTGATAAACGTTTTTTTTTGTTCCAAAAAAGAGAAAACAAATTTCATTTACAAATATGGATTTATTGTGTGCTCATTTTATTTAAATTTTATGTAGAAAATGCATAGTGATAATTTAAAAAAAGGTTTATTTATTTAAAAAAATAAAAAAATGAAGATTAGATCAAATAAAAGTTAAATAAATCGAATGTATGTCTTTTATCGTCTGCTTTTTTCTCTGTTCACCTTAGTTTAATGTGTTTGTTATTGTTGGTGGTGGTGGTGTTTGTATTTAAATTTACATTTCAGTAATATTTTGATTATTAAAATATTTTTGATAATTATCATATTTGATGTAGGATCAATATACTGGGGTATAGTGTTTTTCTGATTATTCGAATATACGATAATTTAATATTAATAATATACCTAATGTAAGTGAGATCAATAAAGTATGTTAACATGAGAAATATGGTATTGAGATAATGAAGACGATTTGTAGCTCAGGTGGATGATTTTTATGGAGTTTTGTTTTTTGAGCTGGACGACCAAACAATCCAGCTCACAGAACAAAACTCCATCAAAATATGGTATACTCTGTGAAATGTGATGAAAAAGGATCCTCAATTTGTATTTTAATGTTATGGTTTATGTAAAATATCAGTTTGTGACGTTCTGGATTCTACATTTAATTTGTATATATGATGTTAGTAATAGATTATCGCAATAATAAATACTTATTTATGATAATACTCAAGTTAGTTAAAGCAATATTAGTGATCCCAAGTTCAAAAAAATATAATTCATGTTATAGAGAATAAGAATCATCAGATAAGTTGCAGAATGTACAAACTGTTATTGTGAAAAGTTAGACTGCATTAGGTACAACCCTAAGTTTTTTATTTTTTCATTTTAAAGTCATAATTATGTACATACAAATAGATGTTATAGTCTTTAATAAGTGATAGCTTATTTACGTTGGGAAGTAATAGAAAACGACAAAGCTAAATTATTTTCTTTAACTATTATTCAGTAAGTTACATTGACATTTTATGACATTTAAGGCAGTAACAGCACAGTTGTATACACTTAAAATTAAATCGATTCAAGATATTTCTGGAGTAAATCAATAAATAATAGATGGAGTACAACAGGCAACGAGTGAACAAATGATTTTACATATAAAAATAATAATATATACATTCAGTTTTTATTTGAGTTATAGAAATGTTGTTAGAACTACATCGTAATTATACCCTAAAGGAAATTAGGATAGAAGTTTCAAAGAAAATTATTGAGTTTAACAAAACATAATGCTAACAAAATATGGTCAATAACATCACAATCATCATTTTACCGAATGAATTTCCTTTTAACATAATACTTAACAATATTTAAGATTTAATCAAATACATATTTCATCATAGTTTGTTTACTCTTATGTTATTTTTTCTTTGCTGAACAAAAACACTTCACTATTCTGTAATTAATTTTTGCATTGAAGCGGAAAGCTAAACATATGGTTCTTTTCAAGTCATATATATATTTGACAGAAATTATGTATACTTTGTTTTCATGACTGATAAACTAGTTCTTATATAATCCTATACTCGACATGTTTAGGTGTAAGATGATCTCAAAAAATTAATAAAGATGAGCATGATAAAATATTTCAGTTATTCACAACTTACATACATACGTATGTCGATAAATTGAACGATACTATATAAGAACATTAATTGTTTAACTGAAAATATACATTTACATTATGATATTAGTAAAGTGATATATTTGTAATATCCCAAATGATTAGAAAAATTAGATTCTCGGATGTTTCATGACTTAATGTAAGCCACTTCTTGGGTTGTTCTTTTGTACTATTTAAAATTGAATTAATTTTGATTTTGTTATTTATTCTCTGAAGAAGTCACCTACATTGAGTCACAAAACATCAGAAAATTTAATTTTTATAATCATTCGGGATACTACGAATATATTATTTTTATTGATAACTATCTACCCAGTACTCAATTTATTCGAAATAATCAAATCAGTGATTTTAAAACAAGAGTTTACCTACGAACTTAAATAAACAAAATTTTACATCATATTTTTCAATTCAGTTTTACTTTCATTTTCAATGAAAAAAAACAAAAAATTCTTTTCTAAAAAAATCAATGTTTATTTAAATTGAATGACAATAATTAAACTTGTTTTGTATCTTACTTACTTACTTACGCCTGTTACTCCCAATGGAGCATAGGCCGCCGAACAGCATTCTCCAACCCACTCTGTCCTGGGCCTCCTTTTCTAATTCCATCCAATTCTTGTTCATCTTTTTCATGTCTATTAACATTTCTCGGCGTAATGTGTTCTTTGGTCTTCCTCTTTTTTTTGGCCTTGAGGATTCCATGTGAGGGCTTGTCTTGTGACGCAGTTGGGTGATTTCCTCAATGTGTGTCCTATCCACTTCCAGCGCTTCTTCCTGATTTCTTCCTCCGCTGGGATCTGGTTTGTTCTCTCCCACAGTACGTTGTTGCTAATAGTGCCCGGCCAACGGATCTGAAGTACTTTGCGTAGACAACTGTTAATAAACACCTGTATCTTCTGGATGATGGCTTTCGTAGTTCTCCAGGTTTCCGCCACATACAGTAGAACTGTCTTGACATTTGTATTGAAAATCCTGACCTTGGTGTTGGTTGACAGTTACTTTGAGTTCCAGATATTCCTCAGTTGTAAATATGCTGCTCTTGCTTTGCCGATCCGCGCCTTCACATCTGCATCAGATCCACCCTGTTCATCAATGATGCTGCCCAAATATGTAAAGGTTTTTACATCTTCCAAATCTTCTCCGTCAATTGTGATTGGATTGGTGCATGGTGTGTTGCATCGGAGAATCTTGCTCTTCCCTTTGTGTATATTGAGACCTACTGCTGCTGAGGCTGTTGCTACACTGTTCATCTTCTCCTGCATTTGTTGTTGCGTTTGGGATAGAATGGCCAGATCATCTGCGAAATCCAGATCGTCCAACTGCATCCTAGATGTCCATTGTATCCCGTGCTTCCCTTCAGATGTTGACGTCTTCATAATCCAGTCGATCACCAGGAGAAATAGAAAGGGTGAGAGTAAGCAACCTTACCTAACACCGGTCTTCACTTCGAACGACTTTGTCAACTGTCTTCCATGTACGATTTTGCAGTGTAGTCCATCATATGAACTCTGTATGAAATGTTTTGTATCAGTTGAATATTATTATTTATCATGAAAATTTCCATTTTGACATTTGGTAAATGAAGAAGGACCGAATCGAGCGAAAAAATTTCTTTTCAATTAGTTTTTCATCTATTATGTTCCATCAAATATGCCACGTGGTTTACAAGTGTGTCTATTGCACATTGCTGAAGTCATCGCGATTCATGTTCACAAACGTAACCTTTGCATCCCAAAGAAATTTCTACAACCACTTTCGCTACCTTGGTCATTGATATAAAAGCGCTTGTAAAAGAGCTATTTTCGTACTTCTTCGATTTCGCCTTTGCTTTTTTTGGAACTTTTTATTTATTTTTTATTTTTTTCCTAACATTTATCTCTTGATTGTTACATAACTACTATTCTACTGACAATTCATTAAAATATTCTGGTACTTCTCTTTTTCATATATTATGCAACGTAGCAACTTCTTGGTTTGCGAATAATTACTTTATTATTAATCCTCTTTCTTCCAATTACTCAATATTAATTTATAATCGACATGTCATTATATAATTATTACGTAACGTATCTACTGGATGAGCGTCATTTCATTATTGTAAATCGTATATATCTATTAGTGTAGAGCCATGATGAAAAACTTAATTGAAAAGAAATTTCTCTGCTCGATTCGTTCCTTCTTTATTATTAGGCAAATGTCAAAATGGGAATTTTCACTTTATTGTCTGGTGCATTCATTTTGACTTGTTTAGGCTACATATTGGATAAAAATTGAAAATTTTATTAACTAACGTTACATTGTGAAAATAATTAAAACAAAAAATGCGATCCATAAACAAGTTTCTTTGAAAATAATAATTCAACCAAACTTTCTAACAAAATTCCTATTTTGAAATGTATCATTTGCAAGTTTAAGATGCTATGACATTATCAACCTATTTGTTTAACTATAATGTCAGGGATAATTTTAACATGCAATATTTAGGTAAAATGGAATTTTTAGGAAGAATATGCAACAGGTGAAAATTCATTAAAATTCAAGCGTTAAAAACATGAATGATTGAGTTATTGTTTATAGATTCAATTGTATCTTACATAAATTGAAATCATAAAATGAAGTATGTTTTCAGTTGTTTAAACAAAGTGTTGATAATTTCAAACGGTTCTTGAGCAAACATCTTTAAACTTAGTGAGTTTTAATGGAGATATCTATTTTAAAAAAGATTCTGTTATTGATCTTCTTTCATCTTGATGATATCTATTGAATATTATCATTTATAAGTCAATTATTAAAATTAAAAAAACTACAATACAAATCTTTTTTTTGTAATTTACTGTTTTGTTACTTAAAAAAGAAACAAAAGAAAGAACATTTTTCAAAACATTCTTAATCAATGTAAAGTACCTTTTTTTCTTAAAAAAACAACAACAACAACAACCTATTTCTTTGAAGTTATTCGTTTATTGACTTATCTTGTCGGTATTTTATTTATTTATATTTTAATATTGAATTATAGAATGAAGCGAATTTTCTTTTTAAAAATAAATTTTGGCATGTGGTTTGTTAAAATTTCAAGAACAAAATAAAGAGAAAAACTATAAAGAGAATAAACAAAATTGAATCCGACATTAGAATTAATTTATATTTAAACAAATAAATTTCAATTATTAATATTTTCTTACTTTTTTTAAAAAAAATTTTTTTAATTCAACATTGTTGCCATCGTTATTATTTTATTTATTGTGTACATATTCAATGTTCATTTTATCAAATAATACTTATGATAGAACATTTTCTGGAGATGGATACTTTTCACTATTTAGTATGACTGAATCAAAATAAAATTACTATTATATAAAAATAGATCTGCATATGTAATGAAATGAATCTGAGTGAATAATTCAAAGGAAAAAAATAATCATCCATTCAAAAGGTAAATTTCAAAGTTCTAATTATAAGCCATGAACAGTGGAGTTAATCTGTGTGGAGTGTGAGACAGTTACCCACCGAAGACAATGGAAGATAGTTGCGCAATTTCGTGGATTGGTTGATGTTAGACGTTAACACCGTTAAATCTCAGATCATTGGTATAGAGGTTAAGCGTTCGTGTGTGAGACCAAATGTCCTGTGTTTGAATACCACGAGCAGGATCGTGAATGTGCAATGATGAGGAATCCTATACTAGGGTGCGACGGCCATTCAGTGCTTCTAGGTATTCAATGATGGCTTGACAGTGATTGATCAGTGATCTCAATGAAAAATTCAGGTCAAGTTCAATTGGAATGTATAGCTTTCATCATCAGTAATCACAAATTATGCTTTATGTGTTTGCTAATTTTAGTTGGTACTCACCAGTGGTCATCTGCAGATTTTAGAATATTTCACGAATATTCTTTAATACTGTAACTAATTAGTATAGTACACTAGAATTGAAATTTTCTTTTAGCGTAAAACAATTATACGTTTTTAATAGTGTAGATCACTAACTGATCCTAGCTAGACCATCATTAAGAACCAGGAAGCACTAAGCATCTGTTTGCTCTTAGTTTTGAACTTCTTAACAGCGAATATCTACAACCTTGTACAAAGCAATCGTGCCTAAAATCTTTGGGACTTCATACGTTAAAGTTGTACAGTTTCCACAAATTTCAAATACTGGTTGTAAGGAGTTTGTTGGATAGAATAGTCAATATGAAATTTTGTGATATTTAATGCAAATGCTATAAAATGTATCGAAAACACAGAGATAATAAGGCTAAAAAAATTTATGAATAAACTAGTTTATCCGAAATTTGACGCATTCACCCGCTAGTCGTGTATCTTGTATATTTTAAGACCTTATATATAAAGTGTGTAAGCAGAAAACTATAATTCATTTAAAGTGTTTTTACATGCAGACCGTTTGTAGATGCAATCGATATCAAATGTTTCCAGCCTGACCTATATATACAAAAGGAAAGTGTGCTTGACCTTTCTCTCATACGGTGACTAAATGTTTCATCAAACAAGCTTTATTAACATTTTTAAATCATCCAGTATATTTTGCCTTCTAATATCAAACTCTTATTTCTTAATATGTTTAAGGATTATATAATTATTCATTTATTTCATTATCCATACATAACCTTTTTCATCTTGATTACGATTAGTAACTATAACATATATACTACCATGCATTACTTATTTCCAAAGTAAAAACATATCGATCTTAGCTATGTTTATTTATACACTTTGTGCCATATTTGCATTATTATAATATTTTTGGTTCCATTTAGAACAGTTATTTATACATCATAAACCGAGAGTGGTAAACATTTATTTATATTTATATTAATAATTGTAAATTCATGCTATAAGAGGCTAATGAGAAGCCGTAAATAGGAAAAATTCATTTCGCTCCTTAAATCATGTTGTACCTGATCTGTTTAAAGTCATACAAATAAACAAAACAAGAAATGAAGAGACAGAACTGTTTGTTGTCAAGACATATGCAGCTGTGTTGGGATAATATAAAAAATTTAATTTCTCAACACTCTTGATTTCAACTTAAAGGTAAATTACTTTAGTTCTTCTTTGCTTGTTTTTGTAAAACCCTTTGGACGTTTTTGAGTATCCAAGGAAAATGGTATTATTAATGAAATGTATCTTATAAATAGTACACCGTCTTAGGGTTGTAAAGTTCGTATAAATTTATTCTAGGCTGCACTTTGAAGAACCTCAAAAGAAAAGACTAACTAGAGTTATACCATAAATATATAAGTACGTTATTAGTTCTATACACAATTTCAAAACATTTATTGTTATTTATTATTATGAACAAACTTTTAGCCACATTTCAGCAGTATCGTTTATTTGCTGTCTACCACCATTGAACACAATAATTACAAGTGGAGAGTGTGTCTGTAAAAAAATTCTTTTTCATTGATACACTTAAAACGTGCTAAATATGTACAAATCTCACTGACAGCTTATACCTAGTCTAAGCTCTTGGGGACTGACCAAAAATGATTTTAACGAATGAAACATATAACTGATGCATAAACTCACCAGTAAATGACGTATTAATTATTAGTTGGTAGAAAGCAGTTCCAGGATAGTTGAGCATTTTTTCTAGGCAATCTCTTTTATTCCATTTTGGATGAAGAGGGTTACCAGGACATAGTTTTTTCTGAAGTATATGTAACCCAGAAGCAAATGCATAAACTGCGTCGTAGACAAATTGTATTTTTGCTTCTTGTTTGAAATCTGGTCCAAGAATGTCACGTAGTCTTAAATCTGGACTGTCACTACATGATGACGGTAATGATGATGTTTCACTTGATATTTCATGAGAATTTCCTAAATTTGTTTCATTTTTTGATAGCTTACTCATGAAATAACGCTTAGAATTAGTTGATTTTCTTTCTCGCCTCTTAGTTGAACTTTCTCTGCATTGTACTAAATCTTGCCAATACTCTCTGAACCAAGGATTCCTATGATTTTCTCTACCTAAAGAAAGGTAATAATCTGTGAATGACTTAATCGGTTCGGCTTGAATTTCTATAGTTAACGCACCATTGGCTTCTCTTGAGTTATTTGATACAGGTACATTTTCTCTACCCCATCCGTCACTAGCTATCCAAACGAAATGATTAACTAGACCAGCTCTTCTAACTGCATCTAATAATAGCTTTGTGTGATCCATACCGGTAAATAAAACAACGACTCTAGCTTTTGCGAAGTCTTTGCTAAGCACATTAACTATATTATCTAAATCTTCAGGACCTGTATTTCCTCTAATCACTTCTCTGGCTGCTATGCATACACCAAGTTTATCAGCTTCTTTCCAAAATGCATCCATACCAGAATCACCATAATCACCTGCACTACGTACTGTAGAAACATAAGTCCAGTTATGAGCCGAGACTAATGTAGCCATTGCCTGAGCTTGCACAACATCCGAAGGTACAGTTCTTGCAAATAATGGGAATGCACGTTTATCGCTTAATACAGCAGTTGTCGATGCATAAGATATTTGTGGTAAAGAGAATAAACGAAATAAATTTGCTACAAGTATTGTTACTGAACTATATGAACTACCGACAACTCCACGTGTGTTTAAATTTTCTGATTGTTCATTCATTTTATTCAATTGACTACTACTTCCAGTACTTGCTTGTACAAATTTCAATGCTTGTTCAAGTGCATGATTTGTATCTGAACATGTGTCACGTATTGTAGTGCCCAAAGTTAAACCTGGTAATAAATTTGTATTATTATTAATTTCATCTAATGTAAATAACATTGCTTCAACTCGTTGAATTCCTCTTTCAGGATTGATTGATTCACAAGTAGTTACACCAGATGTATGTACAGGAAATAATCCACCAAGCATTATATCACCTGGTATACTTGCAACTGTATGTTTATCATATTTACGTTGAAAACAATTTATAATAGTAACCAAATAAGACCATAATACAATTAACAAAGTAATCAACATGACTTTATATTTCATGTTTATCAAAATAAAATGACAATAGTTCCTATGTAAACGCTTTTATTTTCTTATAATGATACAAACTAAATGAGTACGGTGTTATTTATCAGAATTCCTATGATCCATATTGTAACGAATTTTCAATAAAATCAATAAAATTGTTTATTTTATATAATCATTAAATACATAACTACTTTAAATAATTAGTCAACATGTTTTGTATTCAAAACAAAATTTTTTTAGAAAGAAAAATGATCCAATCAACTCTCAGCCTCAATCAGTATTAGTTAATATCTATATTTAAGTGGATATAATTGGTAATGGTAATGAACAGCTATTTTGAATTTTTGCCCCTTTTTTAAATTGACCAATCAAGAACAAGTATAATTTTATTCATATATTTCTAAGCAAATATGCTTATGTGAATTTTATTTTGAATAGTAAATAATATTGTTGATTTTATACTTATTATATATATATATATATATATATATATATATATATATATATATATATATATATATATATATCTGTCATCTAACCGGTACTTACAAGGCTAACAGATAAAGAGTATTGTTTGATTTAAGAAATGTATTTATTGATTTTGCATCACCTTGGTAACGGATAAGGTTGACGGTTTTTCATAAAGATAATTCAGTATATACTCAATAATTTTTTTAATAAATATTCTTCTTCATTATTTTCAGTTAATGAAATTATTTAGAGTTAAAAATGCATACACTTTGAAAAGCTGTTCTTTTAATTATAAGACAATGGCAAAGAAATTTGAAGAATAATAAGTGTACATAATATATTATGTGAAGATTAATAGGTTTCAGATATATAAACGAGAGGATCAAATTATCCACTAAACATACTTCTCTATAGCCAGATGAAACTACTGGTAATTCCCAAAAAGTTTAGATTCCTGATATAAAAACTTCCAGGCTCACATTTTTTTGACTGTGTCAGTTTCAACAAATAAAATGTTTAAAACTCCTTTATATCAGAAGGGGGTTTTGTGGATATTATAGTAATTTAATAGTTGAAGTTATGAGTCAATTGAAACTAGAACACCAAAGAAAATCTGTAAGCACTGGACGGCCGCTTCGTACTATTGTGGGGCTCCTGAGCAGTACGCATCCACAATCCCTCGCCACGGGGTTCGAACCCAAGACCTCTCTTATATGTCAACAAATATGAACCCCCACTTTGAATATGATCTATGAATTCTTAAACCATTTTTAATACTAGAGATGGTGTAACAGCCTCTTATTTGTTCCATATTATCTCATCTCTTTATTACTATCATTTTGGGTCACTTGATCTAATATTTAAATGGAGATTTTCGTTTTTGTATTTTCTCCAATACACATGTTAATCAAACAAATTCAGTTATTATTTTAAATAATATAACATGACAGCATTGTAGTTGTGAATGATAATAAGGTATCGACGTAAGTAATAAAGTTATGTTATTTTGAGTACTGTACGAAATAAAAATAGCGTTATTATAGCGAGGTGATTGCTCAGGTTGAAATTCAAGCTTGGTTGGATCAAATATACAATGATTCTTCGTTTCCACTATTCTCCATCTATTACTATTCCATGATGAAAAGTTTCTTTGAGTTGATCAAACCACAACAAATCACATCAGTAGTCACATGACTATCAGCGACTTGATTTGTGATGGGACTTTCGAAATCGTAGTGAAAACCATTCAATAACTGATCCAAAAATAAAAATAATAAAGTAATCAACCACTGATTACATTGGATGGTAATTAAAATATATAACCAGATGACTGATATAGAGAAGTACGGACCATTAATTTTTCATTCAGAAGTTTAATTGTTTTAGTTTACGGAAAGACCAAGTATTTCCCGATATACTTTGTGTAATTCCTTATGTTAATTTTACTTAAGCATTTCCAAATGCATTACAGCAGCTATTCACACATTCTAGGTTTTAATCTATTCAGATCATGACAAAAATAAATATAGAAAATGTTTGCATCTTTCATATTTCAATTTAACATTAAAATACTGTTTGCTGTAATTCAAAGTATTAGACCTGTTATATTGAGCTGAAAGAAGTAAATATATTTTATTATCATCAGAAGGGGTTTGTGGAGATTTTAGAAATTTCACAGATTTAAATCATGAGTCAGTTGAAGCTAGACCACCATTGAAAACCTGGAAGCACTGGACGGCCGTTTCGTCCTAGTATGGGACTCCTCAGCAGTGCGCATCCGCGATCCCGCACCACGCGGAGCTCGAACCCCGGAACTACTGGCTTTAAGCGCGAGCACTTAACCACTAGACCATTTTACTTAATCTCGCGGGGTGCGGGGTCGTTGATTCGTACTACTGAGGAGTCCCATACTAGGACGAAACGGCCGTCCAGTGCTTCCAGGTTTTCAATGGTGGTCTAGCTTCAACTGACTCATGATTTAAATCTGTGAATATTTTATTATCATTAAAGAACACTTTTGCTTGACTTTAGGAAACTGTTTATTATCGATAGATTTTACAAACTTTATTGACTTGAAGTACAAATATTTACTGACTAATTTTCATGCACATTTTTGATCTGAATCATATTAACTTCATCAAAGTATTTGGACTTAATGGTCTTTAAGATATTTTTAAATAACAACTTTGAGTTTTTGAGAATAAACATTATTTTCACTGTCATTTAAACAGATCAGTGATCATAATTAGTCACTGGGATAAAAAGTTTGTATTAACAATTGAAGATAAAACTATCGTTTACCAGTTTAATTGTCATTTTATTCCGACAGTATCAAAGTTTATTAATTAGTAAATTAGTAATAAGTACAAGAATTTATGGAAGAAAAACCATTGCTTATCTCCTGTAACTTACAAAATAATACATTATGATGAAGCTTCAAATGTTAATATCTGTTCCAATAACATTGCATATATACATCAATCAAATACAATGTTTGTAATCACATCATAAACCAAATACAACATTTTGATCGGTTGGTATGATCAATGAAGATCACTTTGTACTTTCAAACAATTTACGTTATTAATAATAATAATAATAATTAATCATGAACCTAACAGTATGGCGAATAGAACCAAGATATATGTGTGCCAAAGATTCCACTTTTGTGTTTTAATTGACTGATTGTAGATTAATTATGAACTGTTAACTTGATTACTTACTTCTAGGATGAAACTGTAAATGGAGTAGAATAAAGGAATATTTCGTATATTTGATTAACTACAGATTAAAATCTTAAAATTATTTATTTTTACAAATTTAGGACAAAGTTAGAACACTTATAGCCTTTTGTAATAAACAATTTAATAATGAATTAATGAATTACAATTTAGTAAATATAATTCTATAACATAAGGAAGTTTGTTATAATAACTATTCATTTGTAATATATAAATTATTATTGTTATTTAAACTGATTTCCTTATCATTTGTTCATCACTTGATGTCGTTTTGTTAAATGTCATAACAACTGAACATTTAAAAAATTGTTTAGATAATTTTGTTTTCGTTTAAAAACGACATTTTATCGTTAACTTTTTAAAAGTGAAAAAAAGGAAACGGAAACAATATAAGAAGAATATTAAACAAACAAAGTTCGAGGTCATTATTATTGATGAACACATGAATATATTGTAAACTAATAGAAAAATAGCATTTGTGAATGACATCATTTTTATTCATGTGTTATTTTAGTCGACAAAGTGTTTAATAATAACAAACAAGCTCTATACTTAAGCAAGGATGGATAGTGGTTAGTTGTGAAATTCAGGACGCACGTTCCATCCTATTTGGGACTTGTCAACTGGATATACCTGCATCTCAGAAATGATGTTCATTCAGGGACTCCAACGTATTACAGTTCTCTTCAAATGCCATCACGTTCTCCGCTATTTGTCATTGCCTAAAAGGTTTGTGACTTAATGATATATCGAGTCAATCTGCACAGGATGCACATATATCAACATGAGACTGACAAACTGCAGTCCTAAACAACAATGAAAAGACACTCATTTGAATGTAATTGTCATAATTTTTTAATAATAAACGACCAAGGAATATTCAAGTAAAGAGAGAATTCACGAAATAGATATCCAATAACTGTGAACAGTATCTAATATAAGATGTAAAACTACACATTTTGTGCTCTAATGAGTGTGTAATGGTTAAAACTAATAAAATATTTTGAAATCCAGGAGTTCATTTACTAACAGTTCACATTGGAAACTGATATCTATTTGATGAAACTTAAAATACAAGGTTAATTTTAAACTGGATTTTCTTGTAGTAAAAACATTTCAAAGACCTTTGAATGTGCTAGTACATGATTCTGTATTAAACTTCATTGAAATATCAGTTTCTTCGATATGGAGAAAGATGTCTGATCAGTGAGTATTAACTTAAAATCAATCTGAACATGATGCTTCAAACAATTTATCCAAACTATTCCAGAGCAAACAAAATTTATCATTATGTCAAGTTTGTTAGACTAGTAGCTCTAATCTAATCTCTCTAAGTAAATTCGATTTCTACTAAGAACTATTGTAACTTAACATTAGACAATACTAATCAGGCACTTAATGCCATGGAAAAATGAAAGTTTACCATATAGTTTGAATATACCTCATAAAAATTTCCGTACTTTCATCCTTTGAATTAAATATTTGATGGTTTGTATTAATAAAGATTTTTTTGAAGTACAAATACATGAGTAAAATTTGAAACTAGTATTACTATTTAAACGTATTATTCACGCCAATGGATATAAATCGAAAAGTATCATAGTATATGTTATCATTAATAATTAGATTAAATTAACGCAACATTGAATAGTTCTTAAAAACTAGTAAAATAGGTGGCTATTAATGTTCGATGATGTTTTATTAAACAAATAGACTGGAAATAGCAGTCATAAGTTTCAGATTTATCTATGGAATCAATGCTCACCTAATCCAAGTTATTATTTCGCCACATTAACAGAAATAACTGTGACTGGAAATATGTTTATGTTGTTTAACACTGATTTAGAGAATATACATCTAAGTATACTCCATTAAATAATCTTTTTTTCGCCTAAAAACGTCAATATTCATGGATTGTTTCAAGTGTAAATAATGTCTTTTATGTATGTTTATGCCGGCTTATGCTCCTCTACAAGGAGTAACAGACGTAAGTAAGTATGTTTCTAAGAGAATATCATCTAACTACCAGTTCAAAAGGTGTCTCAAAACTACCCTTTAAATTGAAAAATTAATAACAAAACATAATTAATAAACTTTTTTCTAAAAAAAAGACAGTAGATTTTACAAGTATGATGAATATTTTTTCAATAAAAATGATTGCCAAGTAGTTTCAGTGACGCTTGTTTCTATTAAATGAATTCAGCACTTTGAATTTAAATTTGTGGTTGTAATAAAATGTTATGAATTATAAACTTTATCATAATACTTTAGTAAAAACAAATTTCATCATTTATGAAATAAATCACTTAGTTATGAGTTATCCTTAATCAAAAACAAAATCTACACCATTTCACCTCAATATCCAAATATCAATTAACACTTTCCAAGACTATATCATGTAAAAGCATTGAATTGTTTACCCCCTGTTTGCTTTAATTTTACATCAAACATTTCCTCCTCCAATTATACAATATTCCTTGTTAGTTTTTAATGACGTTTAAAAACCTAGAAATAATGTATTATTTCTCAAATTTAAAAAGGTAAGAAGTTTAAAACACCGGATCCCAAATCATTGTATAAAGGTAACAGACTGGTCTCGTAACCTGACAGTCTCTGAGCTATTCCGTGTGTGTAGTACTGAAAATTTCCATGTCATGACAAAACAACTGTTTAGTTCTATTAAAATAAGTCTATGATGTAAATATCATTCAAATAATAGTTTGGCTAACACCGAATTTTTGTACATAATTTCTGGTTATTCCACTGTTCTATGACTAGTATATTTTAATGCGTCGTCATCATTCATCTCTTCCCATCGGAGACTTATCAGTTGGATTTACCTGCATCATAATATGAATGTTCACACAAGAACTGGAACACTTTTCTTCCTGTTTCAAACGTATAATGAGTTATTCATTGAACAACTCAGTCCAGAAAACCATTATCTTGTGTAGCGGTTATGAATTTTATCTGAAACGATTGAAATAATACCATCGTTGACTTAAAGCACTGGAAATGATTCGTCTCTTTTGACATATATGTTCAATGAGTGGAAGGCCTTAGTACTTCCTAATAGCCAGACACTTTAATAAAGCTGAACTCCGCAGTTCAGTAGGTAACACGTTGTTCATTTGAAACAAAAGGTACAGAGTTCGACTCATTGTGTAAACATCAACAGTGGAATCTAGGGGCATCTATCTAAAGAATCGTAAATAGAACTGCTAGCCACCATTCAACTTTGTTAAAAATTGTTATTATCTGTCAATATCAAGTCCATTCTGTAACGATTCACAATTTTCATTACAAATTGATTAATTCAGGTCATTAATATCAACAACTGAAAGATACAAACACTTACCAATAGATCAACTATTTACTTTATATAAAAAACAATAAATAAAATAGGTCATGTCATCAAAATCTATTAACATTAAACTCGAATTGATAATGAAAATCCATGAAATAATTAATTTTATAAAAAGTAAAACTCTTCACGAAACAGGAAGGATTAATGACAATTATCCTTTTTCTGTTGTAAAGAATTTAGTGAGTTCATTCGAAACAAAAACCTTGTCAGTAACTAATATGTTAAAAAAAACTAAACAAATTAAAAATGACAGTTTTACTTTTTTTCCATCTATTTCATATTAGCTGAAATGAGATATTTTATGCTTTTCCCCATAATGAAAATAATTGATACACGTGTTGTAATACAAAATGACAACAGTTTACTGTATTTTTCCCTTAATATATGTGACGATTACATAATTGAATGACGTTTTGAAAAAAAAATAGCTTATTATAGAGATAAGTTTAGTTTTTAGATTGTATTCTTTTTAAATGTATATCGAATAATTTATAACAGAAATCCAGAGTATATTAAAGGTTGCTTTATTTAGAAAACTAAATAATCTCACATTAGTTGCAAGATCTTAATCCCCAAACAAAATACTAACTGATTATTGATGAAACGTTTCATACCAGGATGAAATAGCATTTGAGTGCTTTCTCAATTCTATAGGTATTAGTGCTTTTAGGTTTTCTATGGTAGTCTAGCTTCAACTGACTCATGATTTAAATCAACTTCCTAATCGTCGTTTCCATCTTCATTATTTGAGTCTAGTTATAACTGATTTTTGTTCCATCATAAAATTATCAACCAAATTTTAAATTGATACTACAAAGTTGTTACATAAAAGTTATATTGTGTACTTTCAGTGAACCACAAATGATTAAAGTTAATTATTCAATGTTAAATATACAAATCACAATCAATAATTATAAACTAATCTCCGGGAAGAAAAAAAATTTTTTAATTAAATTAGCTGAAAATCAATTAAACAATGATTTATAACAAGAATGTTTCTTATCTCTACAATAATATCTATATGTGTGTGTGTATATAATTGTGAATTAATCATTTATAATTTGTTACTAACTGACATGAAATTTCAAATCAAAATAAACAAACAAACAAAAATAATAGAAATTTTTCTATTTATCATTGAATATTATTTTCTTTTATAATAAAATCACACAATGTGAATTATTTGAATCGAAATAAATAAAACAATATAGTTTTGTTCAAGTATTTGAAATTAATCACTTTTGTTTTATTAATTAGTTATTTCTAAGCTACTTGTTTTTATTTAATTTGATTTACAATATTCAATAAATGAGTGATGAATATAATTTATGTTGAGAAAGAGAAAATCTATCTACATTTATCTATAGTCTTTCTATTTCAGAGTTGATACAAGTTTATGTAAACTAATAGGTGAGTAATATATAAAGGTGAATAGTGGTTAGCAGTGGAATTTTAGAACACGCGTTTTGTTTTATTTGAGACTCATCAGCTGGATGTACTTTCACCTCAGAGTTGATGTTCAATCTGACACTCGAACTCAGTATATATATATAATGCATATAACGTTTGTAAATTAAGGCTATATCAAAGCAATACACACAGTATGTACATATGCTAATAAGAGACTGATCAATTTCAGTCCTGAACATCAATGGGAAGATCCGAACAAACAATACTAAGTGAATTTAAAAGGAGAATATATCATTATTAGTAAACTTTGGATAATATCATTGTTGTTATTTCGAACTGGATTTTGATCAGTCTTTGTTGATATGTGTGTATTATATGAGGATTATCCTGATATAGCCATTCTGTAACAAGTTCATAGAAAAGAAGGATAGTGATTAGTAATAGAATCCAAGATACGACTATTGTCCCATCTAGGACTTATATGCCAGGTTTGAAACAAAATCCACATCTCCGATTCATCAGTTGTTCTGAATCCATCTATTCTATAAAACAAGAATAGTATAAATAAATTGATACATTTTTATGGAATATATAGGTTTAGTATAGTTAAGAAAGAATTAAGTTTGTGAGTCAGGTAATAATTTCATTTACTAATGAGCAATTAACAAATCTTGTATCCTAAAGTAGTTAGCAATTTAAATACGTTTTATTCATGTCCATTTTCTGTGATTTAATTCACTAGAATTTTTACTAGGAATTTCTCTCTTGGCTTGTTGTTTTTTTATTTTTTTTTCATATTTTATTCTTTGAAAATTCATTAAATTCTCTGTTAATGATTCTTTTGATTACAAATATCAGTTTATATGACGGGCCAAATGTACATACGGAAACTCTGTTATAAAATCAATGTATGATTAGCAGTGTCAATTAGGATAATAGTATTGTAATGCTTCACTGCTAGTTATTTAGTTTCATAAATAGAAGTGAAAATTCAACTAAACAATGAAGGTATATAATAGAATGGCTTGTTTATTAATTTTGTCACAACAGGGATTCTCGAATAGTACGCAGTGTTTTATATAAGACACAAGAAACTTATATTAATGCATTAGAATTTCTAATAACTTTAAATTAGGAAAATAAGTACTAGTAAATTGTTTATACTTTAAGGAAATATGCTTCTGATCAATCGTAATAACTTCATACAACGTTATGATAATCGGACATCTGTTAAACTGACCAAATTATCGATGTTGATATGACTGTTATTACATTCAGATTTACAAGTGATTGCTGGAGACAAATATCGGTGCTCTTACTGTATATCGTCATTGCATTAAAGAAGTGGGATCAGGGATCAGTTTATCTGTTTCAAAGTACTGTATAGTGTCGAGTAATTTGTCGGTACATACATAAATTGACATAGAACCAAATAATTGGCAAACAGTTTGTGTTATTTTATAGACTACTACGAAAGATACTGATTGAACAACTACTCCGTACTCTGATCATGAATTGAAATCTGAAAATTTATTCATTAATCAACTATTTTTTTTCTACCTGAAAAACTGTGTACACTTACATCGATCTACGGT
Organism: Schistosoma margrebowiei; assembly: GCA_944470205.2. Classification (NCBI taxonomy): domain Eukaryota; kingdom Metazoa; phylum Platyhelminthes; class Trematoda; order Strigeidida; family Schistosomatidae; genus Schistosoma; species Schistosoma margrebowiei. Next base: position 47,208,716 of record OX104028.1, read on the forward strand.
TGTACAGTGTTCTTTGATTCAATATCCATACTGTTTAAATTAAACTCAGCTTTGATAATTCATGATTTATATTTGTTTCGTTTCTTTTTGTCCACCTGTTCTATGATAGCCAAATAACATAATTTAATGAAACATTTAGTGAAACAGATGTGAAATACAACTTTCACAGTATTTTACACTACATAGTAGTTGAGAAATAGTAGAATTGTCCGTTTGCAAAAACGTAAGACCGAATAACATACATGTTGATTATAGTATGGCGGTACATTGATAAATTTATTGTATGTTTTCAAAAAGCCCCATTTTTGTGACATGTTTAAACTTAAGTAAAATATTTTTGCATCACGTGGCAAGCGCTTACTTGGAATCCTGAAGGGAAACGGAGAAGAGAAAGGCCAAAGAAAACACTCCGTCGGAAATTGAAAGCAGATAAAAAAAGGATCAATAACAACCCGAAAGAATTGGCCAGGACAGAGTTCGGTGGGAAATGGTGGTGGGTGGCCTATGCTTCACTGCGAAGGATAACAAGTGTTAGTAAGTAGGTAAAATGTTTTACAGGTCACTTCTCCTTATTAACAAATGTCGTTTAAGTAAAAATATTATATGAGCAAAGGGGTATCACTATGATAGTATAGTATAAAAATACTGTGACGTTATAACAGTTCTGTCGGTTATGCTATCTTTTATCTACTTAAAAAGAAACACAAAGTAGTTATAATGCTAGTGATTCAACTTAAAACTACATCGTAATTTATAGCCTAGATGAAAGCGAAACGGGTAGACAAGTAAAGCAACATCTGGTAGTTTAGTTTCGCACATTATTTTGCTTTACTGTAAACCAACTAATTATTTACAACTTACACCAAATATCCTTATGTATATTTGGACTACTGACCATTAAATGCCTGAGAGACACAACAGAGATTTGTTTTTGCTTATAAACTCCTAGAATAATTACTTCCTTATGTAGTCGGAAGCAGTCAAAGTTATTTAGGCTTTATTTAGCCCACTTTCATATAATTTGCCATTTGCAAGTAGACATATGAGGACTCATGAGAAAACTGATTACTGTAAGATTCGATATCAAATCAGTCAGTGTCATGGTAAACGATTTTATCAATGGAAAGCTATTTGATCTATGGATAGAATCGTGTAGTGTTATGGTTCCTACTCTATTTTATTATTAAGCCCCAACGAGTATCATTTTTTATTTACTCTTTAGTGGTGCTCGTGTTTGTGAACTAAGTATTGATTTAAATTAATTACTGTTCTTTTGTGTGATTATACCTACTCAGGAAAAAATAAATAGAAACGTATTATCATTGTTAAGGAAAACTTTGCCTTTAAAATATTGTTTATGTATGTGTCATTTCAAATTAAACACCTCTTCAATATCACCAGAATAAATTAGATTTCCCATTAAATATATTTATCTTCAAATAACACACTGAATTCAGTTTTTTTGGATTTATGTTGAATAATGCTGCCATAACTTGTACAATGCCCATACTTTGATAGTTGACAGCTAGTTTCACTGTCACCACTGGTATTCTTACCATGCAAACATATTGCACTTTAATCATGTTTTTTTTGTCCACCAAACATTTTTGAAGCTGTAGTCTCTAATTCTGCATAATGATTATTATGATATACACAAATAGACCCAAACAATGCACTAATGATTACGTCACATCCCATTGTAATTACCAATTTACATATTTGTGTGGACACACATACATAAGGAGGAGTAATCGAGCGATGCAATCAAGGGTCAATGAACATGTGCCTAGATGGCTTCAAAATCAATGTGTGTCAAATGATCCGATCAATGTGGGAGGTCGAAAACCAGGTTCATCGATAGCAAAACATATAAAATTGACATTAATACAGCTTTTAGAACATTGTATAGAAATTGTCAAGGACGAATTCTTAAGTTTATTAAATCCCTGGCTATTCGTAAATTTAAACCCCCTTTATGTGTACAATTCAAAATCAAAAGTGATCACTAGTTTAAAAAAGACTTCAACAGCCTACTTTAACCCTCTTATTTATAGTTTTCCTTTTAGCATAAAACTTAATGTTTACATTTGTTCAACGGTTAAATCTAACCAAATAAATTTAACTATTTATCTGTTACATACGATTCATATTATTTACTTATTTAACTGAAAGGTCACTTAATTTTCATTTATCTTTTTTAGTTAAATTTATATGTATATTTTGATTAATTGAAATGGGAATTTTATTTATGTGTCAACCGATTAAACAAGATTGGAACAATCAACCTTAAAACAGACTTCAAATAGAAACAAGAATGTAACCCCTTTTATTAAAAAGTTTGCAGGAAAGTCAATTTGAAAGGTATAATCAATCAAAACATGTTAATAAGATTTTTTTGTTTATGATTTTTTTTTCTTTCAAAACATATTTGTTCTAGTTCTTTTTTTTAATTTTAACTTGTTGGGACGTTGACTTTAGCCATCATTCTTAATTATCACTATTCATTATACATTTCCTTTAATAGAAACAACTTTAAGGATTTAGTTACTGGTGTTTACGCTTTTGTGATAAACATTAATGGGATAATTTTTAATTATGTTATATTGTGAGAATTTTATCAACGTGATTTTTCTGATCGAATGTTTGTAATTAATCATTAATGAAATCAATCTAGAAACAATAAATTTTCTTATTGTTACCCAAGTTATTAATTTTTCTCATCTACTTTCATCATGACTCGAAATACTGGTTGGATTTGTTATGCTTTTTTCTATTAAGTAACTCTTTTTACAATATGTATGTTTCTTGGTATCGGTCTTATAAATATCCCTTTTACATTTTATTGTCAGTGTAACGTTGTGAAAATTATTGGGTTTATATTGAAATCATGAATCAGTTAATGTTAAACCACTATTAAAAACCTGGAAGCACTGAACGGCTTTTTTGTCCTAGCATGGGACTTCTGAGCACTGTGCATCCGCGATCCCTCACGCTACACTTGAACCCAGGACCTTCAGTCTTGCACGCGAACGTTTAGCCTCTCGAATAATGGGCCGAAATCGAACGGTGCTAGTGTCTAACTTCAACATTTTATTGTTATTCATTATACTTTATAGAAACGGTAAATCATAGAGTACAATAGGAATCTATTTTTCTATAAACACATACCGTACATAAGTTTTAAATTAATGTATTAAACGAAAATGCAACGAATTAATTAAAATTCATTGTTTCATACTACTGTGTATAATAAGAAAAGGATTTAGTTCTAAAATATCGCAATGTCTTTTAGTTAAGTCGAATTAATTTAGTGGTTGAAAATATAATAAAATTTTATTAATTTATCACAGTGATTGCATTCTATATGCATTCTAGTTTTTTCATCACCCTATAGATTATGACATAAACGTCTTGTATTCTATGAAATAATTATACACTTAGTTCTTGAACATTTTATTATTGTCAGTTTAGGTGTTGTGGAGATTGTTAAGTTTTTGGTTGAAATCATGAGTCAATTATAGCTGGACCACCATGGAAAACCTGGAAGCATTGGGCAGCCGTTTCTTCTTAGTATGGGACTCATCAGCAGTGCGCATCCACGATCCCGCACCCCGCGGGATTTGAACGCAGGACTTATCAATCTCGCGCCAAGCGCTTAACCAGCTACTGACTTAATTTTAGTCTTGAAATTAATTACCATTAGTATGTAGTAATCTAAATCACTGTTGTACAAATTTAGTAAATTTGAACGTCAATTAAGTGACTTTATCAGATGAACTGATTTTGATCTTAATGTTTCCACTTACATTACTGTACATTAGAAAATTGAAAAATGGTGTTTAGGAACTTGAGTAATGATAATAAGTGAGTAGCTAATTACTAAGTATTACAAAATTAAAATTACGTTTAAATTAAGACAGGAAGTGGGTACAGAATCAGTGAAAAATTAAGCGATTCCATTTAATAATTCAAAACAAAATAAAGCGTCGTTTTGAGAATTTATTGTTTGAATATACTTGTTTACAGATCCTTAGAATAGACATTACGTCTGTACCGATTAACAATTACTGGAAATTATTCAGATTACTGAAAGATAGTGATAACTAAGTAGTTATATGCCTAATTAGAAAGACAGGTTCACAACTTCTTAAAAATAATCCCAGTACGTCAGAAAAAATAGGTATGACAGAAATAGCCTGGTATAAAATTAGTTTCAATGAAATCTATGACAAATTGTCATGGAAAATCTTCAATTACTTATAATGAAATACAGCTTGTAAGAAATATAATAATAATCAGTCATTCAAAAGTTTATTTACATGAAAGTACCATCGTTTCCCAACTTTGATTATACTTACATGTTAATTCACTTTTTTATTTTTAACATAAAGTACTAGGATTTTATAGATTTCATTCAATATCAGGAAAAATACTCATTGACTTCACCTACCTACTTTCAAGCACCATAATTGAATTCCAATTAAATAAACAGTTGAAACGTCATCAATATAACTTATTCGGATAATACCCTTACTGTAAGAAATTAAACAAGTGGTTTCACGGTTTTCATGAATTTCTGTCATTATTAATGGGAGATTGTGTGGCACATACTGTTGCAGTTATTTTAAAATTAAATATTCCAATGAGAAGATCAAGATTATCACAATTATGTTATACATACTCAATACATTCCGAACAATCACACATCCAAAATAGAGGTCAATTCGACAAACTGCAAGATAAGAAATATAAAGTTAATCGAAAAAAACAATATGAAGTATACCAGTTTGAATATATTAATGATGACAAGATTCGATCGGATTTTTCAAAGTGTATTGAGATAGTACATATCAGATAGCTTTGATAGACTTTGCCGTCGTATTACATTATCTAAATTTATCAAACAGACGAACTGTTTTATAAATTTCAGATGATAATTAATCAGCTTTGTTCATAACATTACTTACTTACAACTGTTACCCCTCGTGGGCGAGCATAGGCCTCCCACCATTCTTCATAACTTAGTTACTACTAATTCAAGTTGGTGTAAAAATACTTCATAAGTCAATAGGATAAAATTAAAATTAACGAAACGAAATTGATAGAACATTATTGTCCATTTGTTTAGTCTATAACTACTAATAATATGCAAATTTACATCTGTTATTTTCAGCTATATTAATGGAATCAATTCATTATTTATCACAATAGTGGTATATTTAAAAACATATTTAGAGGTTGTTTTTTCTTTTGAGTCATACTGATTTTCTTTTAAACGGAAAGTTAGTGACCCTTTAACCTTAAACAATCTAAATGACTGTGTTTTTTTTATTCATTTTTAACTTATAACAAGTAAATCAAATTTTGCTCTCTTCTATTTATAATTGTTTTAAGTATATAAGTAATATGAAGGATTACATTTTAAAAAAAAAAGATAATCAGTTTTAAATTTATCCTCAATTTAGATAATAACGAACATTTATAAAGAAAACAAAATACATTAACTTGTTCATTTTAATAAAATAATATCAATTCATCTTTCTTTAAATCATTCAAGTTTTATTTGTTATATTCTATCAAAGACAATTCATTTAAACTTTAAAATGAATTAAGATAATGTTAAACAATTTCTTTTTTTTAAAACCAGGTAATATAATTTCTAAATTAAAATAATCATAATCAATAAAGGTAATTCTACAAAATTGGTTACATTAATTAAATGAAACAACGCATCATTGATTATTGAACAATGAATTAGTTATTTCATGAACAAAATACGTTCAATAGTTGAAATCACGAGTCAATTGAAGCTTGATCATAATGGAAAGCCTGGAAGCAATGGAAAACTGTTTCTTTCTATCGTCGGACTCCTCAGTACTGCACACCCACGATCCAACCCGTGGAATTCGAACTCAGGACCTATCAGTCATGAGATAGGAACTCAGTGATGACAACTGTGGATGTGTCACTCAATTTTGCAGATTATTTGGAGTCAAACATTAACACGGATGGGTGCCGGCTCAGTGGTCTAGTGGTTAAGCACTTGCGTGCGAGACTGATAGGTCCTGGGTTCGAATCCCGCGAGTGCGATCACGGTTGCGCACTGTTGAAGAGTCCTACAATAAGACAAGATGGCCGTCCAGTGTTTCCAGGGTTGGATAATGCTGGTCGGCAGCCTATGCTTCTTCGAGAGTAACGGGCGTAAGTAAGTTAGCATCCATTCTTACATCTAAAGACCATCGGCTATATCTTATGTGAAAGTGTCCAGTAAGCAATGCTGCAAAGTTACGAACAAAAGCGAAATAATGTCCTAATGTTTCATGGTTTTTCAACTGATTTCAGTGCATGATAAAAACTACTTAGAGAAAACTATCGTACCAAATTTTCAAATTATTTAAAAATGATTTCATATAAATATTTATAATACTGTTGAATTGCTTAACAACCCTTCAACTGTGTACATCGTTTCTACCTTTTCACTGTATTATTATTTTGAAACTTGAAACAATAAAACATGTCCGTTAGTTAAAGAGTTAGCTTACCATTAGCTTACCCTTCACTAATACAATATTACCAAAAATAATAGCTCAGACGTAACATCTTTGAATATGAAGCTAGGTGACATGAAGTCGAATTTGTCAGGGAGCATCAGTTCCCTCATGATTACAGGTATACCTTACTGACGAGTGTCAAGTAACACAAAACCTAAGTCCATAGTTTTTTGTTGACTACCTCTAACCACCATCTTATGATTCACCAATAAATATAAACGTAATTTGAAATTACTAGAAATTTAAATATTAAGATCAAATTATAATTATTGTCTTCTGGTGGTCGGTATTCCATATAATCCTTAAACTTCGTATACAGTTCGTCTTAATAACCGTCACTAGATAACGCCCCAACGGTATATTAATCAAAAGGAGAATACGAAGTATTGATTACGTTTATTATGGGACCACACACAGATATTCAAAATTACAAGTGCGTTAAAGAAGCATGAAAGTGTTGTGCCGAAAGGCAAGCGAGCAAGCGAGCGAGCGAGAGCAATGAACATGAATAACATGGACATATATATACATAGTGAAATGAATGAATCATCGAATCAATTAAGCGGTTAGTAGTAAGGCTAGCAGTGCGAATAAATGCGTAGGCAGTAAGCAATGCTCAAGCATACATGTTCATACATTCGCAACAATAATAGATACAATGATATAGATAGGTTGTTGATGCTGTTGTTGTACGAATGACTCAGTTCGTTAATAATTTAACAAAATGACTTAATCGAATTGAATGTGAACAAACTCAATTACACGTGAGTTGCTATAATCATATAGATCAAATATTCATTGTATTACTACATTTGCAAAGTTTGAAGGCTTTTTTTAAAGTTTACTTGAAGTAATTCCAACAAATAAAAACTACAAATTATTCTTTCAATTCAATATTGGGATTTTAAATTCAATTGTCCATTTAAATTTTTTTTAAAGTAGTTTTTACATTCAAACATGAATCTATTTAATAACGAGATTATGTTTATATAAATAAATCATCATTTCAATTTTCAATTGTTTATAAATATCAGTTTTGTTTTAATCCATATTGAGAATTTTATTGTATTTAAATAATACAATGTACTGTTTTTTATATTTTATCAATGAATAATAATACGTAATAAATAAGCCTAACAGTAACATGAAATAAAAAAAGAAACTAAAAGTATACTACTTTCAATAAGTAGTGTTAAATTAGTTTTTTTATCTCGATAATTTGTTACAATGTAGATCTAGATGACATTCTGAATTTATGTGTAATAGAGGGCGGGGTGAAGATGAGTACATTTGCAAGGATACTGTAAACTTTTTTATTATGTAGGCTGTTCCAAACTTCTTTTCATTATTTTTCTAATTCATTTTTTGGCGAGACTATAATTTATAGACGATCCAATCACGTATACAGTAACAGATCTCAGATTACGGCGCAAAATTCATTCATCCATTTGGATAAATAGAGTTTTGGCAATATAGCTTATGTCAGTTCGTGATTAAAACCCTAAATCTAATTCTTAACCTTAATCATCAACTGTAAATCACAATTCTAATTCCCCAACTTATGAGAAACTCTTTCATTCTCATGGATTATTTCAAAAAGAAGTGAACTGTAGTCCAAATGCCATTATAGCAGTCCCTTTTATGCTTATTCAAATCAGTCAAGAATAGTAAGCATCTTTAATATCATAGCTATATCTTGTGAACAATTATAAGTAAACTTGAACTGAGCATTAAATATGAACCTGAGTATACTACAAAGCTGTATGAACCACACTGCCAAGCAAATTGCATTTTATAGAGGATTGAACTTCATCAGAACTTACGATTTTAGTGCTGTACACTGTAGACTGCATTAGATAATTCTTCTAATCCTGAGTACTCATGATTAAAAAAAATTGAAGAGCTAAATGGATAAGCTTTTTAAGCGTCCTTTCGAATCCCTTCAAGACGTTTAAGCTTATCTTACTTTCCAAGGTCACGTTTGATATACACAGTTCTATTATCCTTCTCATTATCTAAGTAATTTGTTTTCCAAGACCGTAAATTTTCCTATGCAATTTTGCTATTGTAGGCAATTGCATGTTGAAAAAAGGATTCCATTATTTTTTATTACTAATTTCTGAATTCGAGAACATTTCGTGAAATCTACTAGATTAAGTGAGTTTCTGTGAGCTTTCTTTTTAACCAATACAACTGACTCATCTATCCCAATCTCATCACACTTTTAGATCTGTTTAATAGAAATAACCAAGAAAATTTTCACGATATGTGAACTCCCTAAGGAATCCCATAAAGCTTAAATTAAATAAAATGTATATAACTTTAAAATCATAGTATCAGAATTCTATTATTACTAAAACCTAATTAAAACTACACTTTATATACTGTTTCTGAAAATTTACTAAGTAAAATATTGATTTGTAACAATTACTTTCATATATATGCATATATATTCTCTATAATTATTGTAGATTAACTTTACTCAAATGTTTCCGGTCTACTCAAATACTTTAAATGCCAACCAAAATAATAATGAAATTGTTATTTTTTAATCGTGTTGAAAGTACTATGTAATGTAGGCAGAAATTGGTCTGTTTGTTTATACACAAAGAAATTCTATTGTATTTATGTATACATAAAGAAACATTTCAGAGAGGATTTCCTGTCTTGTTTAGATTTTATTTGAAAGTTGATCATGTGAATGTTATGAATATCAGTTGGTTATTTAACAATAATGTAATATAAAATAAATTTCGCTTTTAATACAAAATATTCTCAAGTATAAACTAATTGGATAGTGTATATTTACATAGCATAGAGTTAATTTACATAAACTGAATTGCTAACTGAAGTATAAAGAAGTTCAGCTTCATTCTTTTTTTATTGCATACGAAACAGTTCAACAGTCTGTTGAAATTGCATTTGTCTGTAGTGAACAGTTTTATGCAACAAATCATCGTTGTCTGTACATTGACGTTGTACTGATTATATCCTGAGTTATAATCCACTAGTATAGATATAGAACCTAAGTAATAGATGATCAAGATAAGTAGACCTGTGGAGCCAATGAATTTTGTCGTCATTTAGATCGGACTATGTTGTCGAAAAGGATCTCCACTTTAGTAGCTCGAGATCTGACTCCAACTAGATCGTAAGAATGTTTGTTATCGCCTATCCTCGTATATAATCATCGACTTAAATCGCGTTAGTCAATAACGGAATTAAATAAGTCAAATAATGAGAATAGACTCTTGAATACATATATTTTGTATGTGGAGTGAATGAAATAGAAGGAAGAGAAACGACGCGGAGTGGAGGCAGCGGGTAAGCCAACTCCCATTTAACCAAACGTTAATCAATATTTATAGTTACACAAAAGTAAGTTACAGACATGTAATGAGTAAAAAGATAAGAAATGTACACACACCTACGCGCTCATATAAAAGCAGTCAAGATTGATAAGCAAATAAATAATAAGGTCAGAATGTGACTCAAGCAGGATGAATAGATTGGGCTTCCGAAAGCTAGAATAAGGTGCATGGGCTTAATATAAGAACAGACACTACAGACCTCATTCATGGTAAAGCAAGAAGTTGCACGTAAACGAAATGTTAACAATCTATAATAGTATGGACTAGATGTAATACTTATTACACAGTTTTGCATTAAATTAAAGGGATAATAAATTTTGCATTAGAAATGATGAAAAACAATCTAACCAATGCATAAATTGAAATACTATCACAATAACATTGATTGAAATGGTTCAGAAAATAAATCGTCGAATTCATGAGCACTTTAATATTCAAGAAGAACAAATTGAAATCGTTCAATTGTTCAAACAATAACATAAATAATGTAAGTTACTTTGATCAAATATACTTTTTCAAACTTTTATCATTTTGTTTTAATCATTTAATCAAAACCATTTACAGAATAAAACAAAAAATATATGGTATTCAATTATTTGTATTAAGTTTTTCTTTATCTACAATAGAATCCACGTTATCAACCTATAGATTAGAACATTATTCATACTAACAGAAACTTAGTTTAATACAAAAAGAAATCAAGAAAACAGAAGAATAACTGAACTAATCTGAAATATTTTAACTGAAATAATAAAATAATCAGAGTAGTTGATTTAAGCGCTGAGAAACCTTACCATAATCAATTAATAATATAATGTACTGGACGGCCGCTTCGTCCTATTGTGGGACTTCTCAGCAGTGCGCATCCACGACCATGCCCCGCGGGATTCGAACCCAGGACCTATCACCTTCGCGCCAGGCGCTTAACCAACTGAGCCGGCATCCGACAGTGTTAATGTCTAACTTCAACTCATCCACGAAACTGAGCGACACATTCACCATAGCTGGTTAAGCGCCTGATGCGAAGCCTATAGGTCCTGGGTTCGAATCCCGCAGGGCATGGTCGTGAATGCGCACTGCTGAGAAGTCCCACAATAGGACGAAACGGCCGTCCAATGCTTCCAAGTTTTCCATTGTGGTCTAGCTTCAATTGACTCATGATTTTAACCAATGAACTTTCTAAAAATCTCCACAAAACCCCTTCTGATACTAATATAATGTATGTTATGCAATTTTTTGTATTTCATAAAGTACGTCAGTATGTAATGGATGATCAGTTTTATTGATTAACATTATCAATAATTCATTTAATTCTGTAGACTGTTAATACAATTTGATGATAGGTTTATAGAATTTTTAATTTTTAATTTCATTATAATGGAAAAACTATATAACCCTAGATTCTACATTTTATAAATATTAAAGAAATTTTAGAAACTTTGACAATCAGACAAGATATTAATTAGCTATACTGTATATTGGAAATGTGTTAACTGAAATGAATGATAGAGAATAATGCTTTTAGGCAATTCTTAAATCAAATTAGTAGTAAATTTTAACTCTGTATTTCATTACTACTTAATTAGCCACAATCAAGGAATTTGGATCATATTATAAACGAAATTATTACGCACAGAAAAGCTGTATTTAAAAATGTATAGTAATTTGTGAGTAAAATGGGATTTTACTAATGATGATTTGTTGATGAAATCGTATTCATTAATGGCTTCTACATCAGTTTGATTATTTCTACAAGAGAAACGTCTCAAGAACAATGATCAACTAGGAAAGCAAAGACTTTTGAAATTATGATTATTCTCTTTCCCATAAGAACTAACTTAAAACGTCTTGAAAAATGGTGGTTCATCGGAAAATCAGATGAAGAGTATTATAACTAAGAAGAGGTTGTATTGTTCAATTTGTTCTGTGTCTTACATTCACTACTTACATTTACTAAAGTTACTACTTCTTACTGGTATTTCAGATATTTTTTTATTTCATTACCATTTGAAAATGCTAGTGGATGATGTAACACACTGATTATCAGACAGTGTTGCTTAGCCTTTTTCCACGAAGCTGTTTTAAACTCTTTACCTCAATTTAATTACTACAATGTTGCTTTCTGGTTGTAAAAGATTTTCCCTTTTGATATATCACAAGTAAATTCAGAAATCATTTTCTGAAGAAAATGAAACCTAAATAATAACAATAATCTTGAATTTATTCTAATTTTGTTGAATTTGCTTGCACCTAATTATCTAGATTCTTGTCAGATTAACTCATATATCAAATAGTTCTTGAATAATCAACATTGGCTATTGCTGCCCTCACTATAAAATATTTTGTGTCTATAATAAGATAACCATTTTTAAAGTAAAACCTTCTTTTCTAATTAAACACTTACTCCTTGCAATAAGGATGTTGGGTGTTTTAAACAATTTTTATTAAATTATATCCTAATTTCAAGTCATAGGAATAAGTTCCTGGGGCGGATGAAAAATTTTTAAACCAAAGCAATTTGATATGAAGAGCAACATTTTTATTATTATATACTAAATGATAACTCTAAATATCGATGCCAACCATTAAGCGATCAAATTAACAGTAATCTTTTCATTGATCTATTACTGTTTGTTTTTTACTTTCTGTGAATTACTCAAACAAATTTTACTGCTGTATAATTATGAGATGGATAAGACTGTGTATACAAAGAAAACTATAATAATATATTATCTTTTAACTGTTTAGTAGCTTTATGATTGTGTCAATTATTAGTGAGCAGTTTTGAATAATTATCATTTTATTCCAACTTGAAAGATATATGGATAATTTGCTTGTAAATAATACATTCAGTTTAATTTCCTTTTATTTCGTTGAAAGTTTAGGACAAATACCTGGTAAAATATGGTGAAATTAAGATGATTTAATGTTTTATGAAAATGATTAGGTAATTTATTATCTACATACAAATATATATCCCTATATCCCATATATTTTGTGAAGCTGTTTTGAAATTTTCTTAATTTTATTCAAGTAAGAACCATCACTAACTGTAGTGTGTAAAGCCATAACCCATGGATCCAATCAGTTTTTATATTGAGATAGTAACTTACCAATGAATGTGTATGAAAACTTAGCCATACTACAAGGAGACTTATGCTAGAAATATGTGTCAGTCTCCTAAAAATATTTTGCTCACTATTAGAACCGTAGATTATAAAAGCCTACTAATTATCAATCTTGAAGTGGAAAAAGAGTTGTTCCACACCTCTGTTTTTTTAATTTTAAATAACGATCATATACCAGATGCATTTAAAGAATCCATAACAGTTTACAGGCATGATCAGGTCGATACTGAAAATAGTAAAGGTAAAGGATATAAGGTTAAATTGTGGTAAATGATGTGGTTCACAAGTTGATGTAGGTAAGAATATGTGATAATTACCTGTCAAACTTTCATTAATTTAAGACAATTTATAGAAATTATTGAAGTAACTCAACTGTTTTAGTACATCTTTAAATAAAAATGAGGAAAAAATGGGACAAATATGATAAGTATTTAAAATTAACGAAATATTATGATATCAAGTATGTAAACACAGAATTAATGATTTTTCAGTAGCCGGAACCTCTAAAACACTCGATAATAAAAACTGTTCGGTATATTGGAGCAATCTGCTTGAAATGACCTACTCAACTCTCCTCATGTTTTAAATTATTATTATTACTAACCTGAAAGATTTTAATGTGCATCATTATCCACGTACTTTATGGAAAAAAATAAATCACGTTGAAATTATAAGTGAAAGGGTTATGTAAAATGTCTCATTCTTATCAAAATGTATTTACTTACGTGTGTAGCGTTTTAATAAGATTTGTGACGAAATATGGGGCCTGACCCACGTAATAAGCAAATAACAATTCTACAATTTTAACTACTAACAACTGAATAAGTAGCATAACTAGATATAGCAAATTACAAGTGTCAAGAGAGTCTAATGGATAATTTACAGATATATTATTAAGTTTACTACAACCATATGCTTGTCTAAATACCAAGAATAAAGGATGAGTGTAATGAATTGAATGTAATACGGGCGATTCATAGGGAATCAATCTGTCCGTTAATCAGCAAACTCAATCTCGTAGGAGTTGGAAAATTCAGTCCAGAACAAGATTTTAATTTTTCTATGTAGGGTGAAGATATCACACTAAAATTAGAGGTGATAATCACATCTAAGAGAGTGAGTTACATGACATATCAGAATTATTCGATTTTCAAGTAAGTCTTAATTAATTAAAAACCTTCCTTGACATAGCTTGTGCAGCGTCTTCAAATTAGATGTCAGTACCAAAGTCATTTAATCTTTCTTTATCTTGCAGTTCTTAGACCTTATGACATCTTGCCACTGCTGTTGAAAAATCTATCAGTTTTTAAACTCCAACACTATGGTTCTAAATTGACTTGCTCATTTATATGAATCAATGGAATCAAATGTTAAAATGAAAACTATTGATTGTTATTTGGGTAATAAACGCAACTCACAAAAATAAAGATAAACCATATAACAACAAAATGTGGGATGACAAATCGGACACATCACGAACACATATGATTCTGAAAACGAACGTGTAGTATTACCACTACTCACGATCTAGTGGAAATCAATTAATTCAATAAGACAACACTGTTTTCTACTCCTTAAAAATTCAGTCTAACTTTCTTACAGTTTAACCTGAGATTATATTAAGATACACTTTCCCGTGAGAGATTTTGTTTGATATTATCAACTATGTGTTAAGCATTAGTCGAAACTTATTTGTTCACTTAACATTTTCATTACACCAGTAAAACGTTAAAATACAAGTCATGATATAGATAATATTTGAATTGTGCTCTTTTTTTCAAAAAAAGCAAGTTTAGGAATTTAGTTTTACATATATTTTATGTAAGGTAGCTGTGTTAGATCAGTTTTTGACAGATAATTCCAATTTAAACATTAAAATTAAAACATGAAGCTCAGCAAAGGGATCAGTTTTTGATTTCTCCGCTCAGTGACAGAATAGGTATGGTATGAGGTTGGCCAACAGGAGTAAAATATGCAGCGTTCCCGAGAATTTTTCGTTCATGTGTGGAATTGATTTCAATCATCCAAATATACCTACATGTCTTCTGTGTATCCTATGGATACGCTGTTGTAGCACATCTCATTCTGCCTGCCGACAAAGTGGTAAAATAGAAACTAAAAGCTAGCTAGTGTATTGTCTGGACTTTTACAATTCGTAGTTGAAATAGAATCACTGAGAATATTTAACGAAAGTAGGAATAATTTCTGTTCTTATTATTTCTGTTATGGACAATCGTAATTGACAATATTGTTAAGCAACTTTCGTTGTGGCAGCTATTGAAACTTGTATTTACTGAGTAAACCAATTCCAGTTTGTTCTGGTTCGGAAGTTAGAAATATTTAGTTGTACTTTATTTCTTTGCCAATATCAGCATAGGCACTAAACTCACGACAGAGCACGACATGGAATCCTTACTTAGAATTACTCTCTGTCATACTGCACTAACCCACCAAATGAATGGGAAAATGCCCGGAAATGTTAAAAGTTGCACACATATTGAACACTGGAAACAAGGGGAGAATATACATTGTAATGTATTTTTAAATATGCACATTGACGAAGATGGGTGAATTTAATATAATTGAATAATAAAATTTTCCTGTTTCATCAGCAGTAGCCGTTATCATTTTCGAATAAGATCTATCTGTTTGCCCAAATTTATTTTTTTAAAATCCAATTGAAAAGTTGTAGTAAGCTTATCTTAACCATTAACAACTCGGCTCGGAAGTCAGCCGATTTACAATCACTTGACACATATAATTCAGAGTTCGTTGCTCTGAAATATACAAAGCGAAAAATTAACTAGGTTAGAAGTCCACAAGTAATATGACTTATGATCACCTGAAATGCTGGTTTTCACTATACAGTTTAGCTGACGGTAATTAAATTAGGCCTACAGCCATGTATCATGAATATAAGCCGGTACATTTGTATGATTAATGTAAACATTTGAATTATTATACGAACTAGAAATCCCCGAAATAACGCAATTTAGACTAAAGAGAAGTAGATGAGCTCGAACGGACGTATTGTATTTGGAACTAGAAATCTGGCAGTCATCAAGTACAAAGGAACCATTAGTTAATACAAACACCACAAATTGGTGGCACTTCACCTGGATATGCCCTCACTCAAGATTAACTGATCGTATTTAAAAGATATAAAGTAGCCTGAATTAGGACTTCTGTAAACGCTCTACCAGAGACCACTTTCAGATTATTGTTAATTTGTCACGTAACCTTACTATTCACCTCTAACTAAAAATTCATGACAGGCCAAAAATTCATTAACGCTGTGCTGCTTGTTACAAATTACTGAAATTCCGCCGAGATCTCAAGTGGTATTATATCCATACAACCTATCGTATTTGGATGAAACTCCCTGTTTGTTTCACGTAACTGTTGTGTATGAAGTAGTTTCGACAAGTCCTTAAAGAAAAGCCTCAAAAACATTGTATATATTTCCTCATAACCGTACACGAATAATCTGAAGTGCACATGCAGTAAGCATTTTACAGGACAGTGTACATCTCTTTAATAGCCTTAATTACATCCTCGTAACTCAGTCGTATAAGTCAAGGAGCTCCACGGGTCACGAAATTCGATTTGCACATACAGTATAATAATACAATGAATGTCGTTTCTTAAAAGGCTAACTGACAACATTGGTAGCTCTGAAGAACTGAAACGAACACAAGCAAAAGTGGTGAGCGAACAAAGTGGGAAAATATACCAACTTGCAGCATTAAGGTTTAATGCTAACACTGGCGACAGTTGGAGCAGTAATTTAATGTAGCATCATAAAAAACTAGTATCTAATTTACGAAACGATGATATCAAGAACATGAAAATCTACCAGGTAATCGATTCACTAATTACTCCTACATATTGGCGAACCATGGGGAGTTCAACTCAGATTACATGAAATAACATTAGTGATGCGAATGGAATAGAAAAAAAATTTAAAGAAATTCAAAGAACAGCAAGTGAAACTAAGCTATGAACTGAAAAAATGAAAATGAAAAACGGCATCCATGGTAGCCTCTGTGATGACGAAAACGACAAACGTTTACCCGTTAACAAAAATAAGTTCTTTCTGATAACCAGATTAGGCTGTAGTTAAGGTACTATATCACAATTTTAATTCGAAATATCTCTACCAATATGAGCTTTACTTGTCATGCTTTTTAAAATGCTATAAGAAATTTCTTGTAGTCACTTTGAAAAAGATGAATCTGTTTAAATTGGTTTTGTGTAAGCCTGATCAATGATTTTCCACAGTATTTGGTGTTTCAATGACTACTGTACGTCTGTCTCTATTAAAACAGCACAAACAACCTTCTCACTCTAACCAGAGGATATTCTGAAATAAAAAGTTAGGTACTGATTTACAGTAAATCTTATTCAAGCTATAGTTTATACTGTGTTGATGTCAAACTTAATATTGGTGAATAATTATGATCATTACCTTATGGGTAGCGGAAGTATTGTCGGAAAAAATACTAGATCTCCGCTTGCGGCAAACACTAGCGTATATCAAAGCCCAATCACATAATGCCCAGATTCTGTAAAAGCTTGCCGGAGACTACCTGTGAGTTTTAGAGCGGCAACTGACTAACGTTCTTGCTTGATCAGTGTAGAAGTCGTCTAACTTCCAAGGACAAAACAATTGATGAATAATTCACATACGCGAATCAAGAATTTTGACGCACATCAATATGCTGTAACTCATAGCAATCAACAATTATTATGTTACTTGTTTTTAGGTCTGACATCATGCACATCACCCAATGGTTTCACCATCCAGTGAAAAGTGATCAATAGCTTACGTTATGTGAAAGCCGACTTCTTTCTGGTCTCCAAGTGTGGCTGCCAGGACACTCAGTTGATCACTTAGTTCACGTTACTGGTGCGTTGATATAAATGTTTATTATCTCAGAATCAAATGAATCTTTAAAATTCATTACCGAGTGAGGATTAAAACCTCGCGTATACTTAATGGGTTTCAATGAATTTGGATACTTAACGAGATGCAATTAAGTATGTAAATCACATATGATGATATGCTGTAGTGTCAGTTATTATGGCAAGCCCATCTACCTTATTCTAACTTGCGGACATCCTATTTTATTCATCCTACTGGAGCCATATTTTGACCTTGTTAATTATTCGCTTATTAGCCTTGACTGTTTTCATATGAGCGTATGTGTGTACACTTTATGTCCCGTGACTCATCACATGTCTGTCGTTTATTTTGTCTGCCTATAAATATTAAGTAATGCCTAGCTTGAAAGGGAGTTGGCTTCCCAGCCATCTTCCACGCGCGTCGTTTTGCTCTGTTCTATTACATTCACTTTACTTACAAAATATATGTATTCAAAGGCCATTCTCGTTAATTGACTTATCTAAATTCCGTTATTCACTAACGTGATTTAAGTCGACGATTATATACGAGAATAGGTGATAGCAAACATTCATACACTCTGGAGTCAGATCACGGGCAGTCCGAAATACCATTTCATCTTGCATCGTCTTTTGAATAATAGTTTCCTTTTCAGAATCAACATTCAAAGAAGTCCACGTCTTATTATCTTTGTTGGGAAGTAATAGAAAAAATGTTGCGTCTTCGAAATATGCAAAAGGCTGATGAGAAAATGCATAACGATGTAGATGAGTATTGCCATATTCCCTTTGGAATTTATTTGAACACATAAATATTGGTACAAGGGGTCACCAGATATGTATGCGCCACACAATAATAATGAGAATGGGAAGAGAAAAAGAATGTAAGACATGTATAAGAAGAAAAAAGAACAATAACAACCACAAATCAGTGTATGGTAGTGAAATAGTAATAATAATGGGCGAGATAGAAAGGTACAAGCAGAAATAATTCTTTCAGTTAAGGAAGTTACAATCACTTTTTATGAAGAAAATAAAAAAAGATCACAGAAGCATTGCCACTGGCTAATATTCTGGGCCATATCTGATAACGTTTCTAGCCACTGTGTTTCAGCATCTCTCGGACCCTAACTAGGGAGTCGTGAAGGATCAACAAAAGCCAGCCATTTGCAGCTTTCCTTCATACCCCGACACTATGTCATACACTGACCACCTCTCCGCTTTTTCCAACCAGTCCCAGAGTCGGCAAATAATGCACGACGTGGAATTCTCTGGGACAACATTCGTAGAACATATCCAAGCCGCCGAAGTCGGTGTTTCAGGATGGTGACACCGAGTGGATTATCGTCTCTTCGCCCGAACACACGATTCCGAACCTCTGCATTACTAACATGGTGTTGCCACTGGATGTCAGCAATCATTCGGAGACAACGATGATCGAACACAGAGAGTCGTCTAACGTCCTCAACTCGGAGAGGCCAGGTTTCACAAGCACAGAGCAAAACTTCTCTCACCGACGCGTTGTAGATCACACCTTTTGCAACCAGATTGACATCACGAAGGCGCCAAAGATGTCCCAGATTGGCATAAGCCACTCTGGCTTTCACTATACGTGAATTGATCTCATTACTCACGCCACCACCAGCAATTATGCAGCTGCCTAGATACACGAACTTCACGACTACTCCTGTCTACTCACCACCCACAGTGAATACAAGATCAGGGTCCTGCCAGTCTTGTAGAAGTACTTTGCACTTCGAAGGTGCAAAGCACATGCCGAACCTACGGACACTGGTTACCGACTGATTAAGTGGGAGTTGTATAGTTTGGGCATTATCGCACAGTAAGACAATATCATCCGTATACTCAAGGTCGAGAAGTCTTTCTCCAGGCAACAGATCTACACTGCCATTACTTACGTCCATCAGAGCTGTTTCCGGAATGTCATCGATGGCAAAGTTGAAGAGGAATGGTGAGAGTGAGTAACACTGTCTATCACCACTGCTTGGATGGAACAATGGAGAAAGGTAGTTTTATGCTCTCACTTTGCCTGAGGTATTTGTATATAGGGCTTTCAGGATGTTAAAAAACTTCTCAAGCACGTGCAATCCCAGAGAACAGTCTTGTCCAACGAATCGAATACAGCCCTGACGGGTTTACTCCTGATATTTTTAAGGATGGTGGTTCAGTATTAGCAGTGAGATTAACTGAGGTCTTAGGTAGAATTTGGGAACTGGACGCAATTCCATCTGACTGGTCTCAATCACTAATTGCGCCAGTCTATAAAAAAAGACAAAAGTACATTTGTGACAATCACAGAGGAATCAGTTTGACTAATATAGTGTTTAAAATATTAGCTTCAATAATACTTCGACGCCTAACCAAAGCTCGTGAAGAACAGACTAGAGAAAATCAGGCTGGTTTTCGACCTGGATGTGGTTGTATAGACCAGATATTCACACTACGTCAGGTCCTAGAACATAGACACACATTCAGACGCCCCACAATCGTAGTATTTCTCGAACTTAAGGCTGCATTTGACTTTGTTGATCGTGAGGTCCTATGGCAGTGTTTGTCACTGAAAGGAGTATCACAGAAGTACATTAACCCTATACAGACTCTCTACTCAAACACAGCCGGTAGAGTGAGAGCTTATGCCGAACTGTCATCAGAATTGATTACCTCGAGTGGTGTTCGTCAGTGCTGCCCACTCTCCCCATTCTTATTTAACTTTATCGTAGACACGCTTTTAGAGATAACACTTTCCTCATCTAAATTTCCAGGGGTTGAACTTCTAACGGGAAATTCACTTGTTTACTTACAATATGCCGATGACGAAATCTCAGCACGGGTACAGAAGGCTCGACTAGCTTTTACTGACTTGCGTCATTTATGGCGTAGGCGAGATATCAGTCTATCAACCAAAGGACGTGTTTACTGCGCAGCAGTTCGTTCCGTCCTACTTTATGGCAGTGAAACATGGCCGGTAAGAGTAGAGGATATTCGTAGGTTGCTAGTATTCGATCATAGGTGTCTTCGAAACATTGCTCGTATATCATGGGACCATCGAGTAAGTAACACAGTTGTTAGGAAACGGTTACTAGGTAAGGATGGCAAATCAATTGATGAAGTAGTGAAACTTCATCAGTTGAGATGGCTGGGACACGTGTTACGAAGCAAACGAGCTATACTGGCTGGAACAACCGTTCCTCAAGGTCTTACCATGTCAGACGGGTCGGTTGAAGAGCGGTAAGACTCCGATCCTTACTGACTGACTGAATGTAGCAGCAGCCTCTGCATTAGTAGGCCTCAACATACACGAAGGAAGATCCTCAAATACAGCACGGAGAACACCAAACCGATCACACTTGATGGCGAAGCTCTGGAAGAGGCGGAACCTTTCATGTACATGGGAAGCGTCATCGATGAACGTGGGGGATCTGATGCAGACGTAAAGTCGAGAATTGGCAAAGCAAGGGCAGCATCCCTACAATTGAAGAACATATGAAACTCAAAACAACTGTCAACCAATGTCAAAGTCAGAATCTTCAATATGAACGTCAATACAGTTCAACTATATATATAACTGAAACTTGGAGAACTACTAAAACCGTCATCAATAAAGTAAAATTACTGATAAACAATTGTCTACACAAGATACTCAATGTCCTTTGACCTGATACCATATGCAACAACCTACTGTGGCAGAGAACAAACCAGCTTTCAATCCTAAGTATCGATATCAGTCTTTCTGATGCAGCTGAGATAGTTCTGTTTGAAAATAGCTATGTAAAAAGTTTTCAAGGTCTAATTTAAAACAGCTAATACCTTCGATAAGTTTAAATAATCCAATTGAGAAAAGGAAGATTATCGAAACTGTGATAGATTAGCGCAACTCATTTCGAACAGTCTGATCATATGTTAACTTCTTACTCTATTTTTATATGAGAAATGAAGGTCGACTAAACAATTTGAAAATTTAAAAAATGATTGAATATTCAGGAAAAATATGAGTCATACGATCTACTCAGACTTTGTAATTTTGTATCAAAGTTGTTCGGGAAGAATACTTAGGTTCCCTTAAGCCTGAATGGTACGAAAGTGTTCCCTTTGTGTATTGAGAAACATTAAACCTACCCTGGTAATATCTAATATCCAGTGATATGATGATAATAATAATTAATGACATCTAGAAAACTTGTAATCATTTTTTCTCTATGGCATTACTTGTATCAGTCTATATTGGTTAATCGATGTATTCTAGGTTAGGTAAATGCGCTGTTATGGTTTACAACCACCTCAGACTGTTTGGGTATATTCCACAAATCCACGCTCACATTGTATAATATAGATTTATTTAGTGCAGAATAAGGGTATAACAGTAGATAATGAATCTCTGATTTAGATTATAAACCATGAAGTTTGGCCATTGTTCAGAGTCACCTTGTACTGAGAATAAAAAGTGTTCACTATCAAGTGAGATTAGTGGATAAATGCTACAGAAACGAAGTAAACCCTTTTTAAAAATGGGGACAGCTATTAACTAGTTGCATGATGTTGGAACACTATATATCTCCCAGAATTTCGTAAACAACATAATCAGTTCCTTAACCAGAAAGTTACTACAATCTTTTAAAAGAGCCGAAGTTGGTTAATCGAGGCCTGGTGATTTGTAACATTTCAAGAATTGGAGTTCCTTGCGGACTTCCGCCTCATTTGGTGGATCAGTCGTCACCAGCCATGAAGGGCAGCACAGTCTGACCGAGAAGAACATTTAACTGGTGGTAAAATTCATCCTTAATCGCACCCGGGCTATGATAAGCGGAGATGACGAAAAGACATCGTTTCTCACGCCGATTTCTTCTCACCTTAATGGAACTTTCTAATCTCATAGCACATAACCGACTGTTAGTAGGGCTTCAGTCCATTGGTGCTCTAGCGCTAAGTGCGACACCAACACCATCAAGGCAAAACGAAGACGCCACAAAATCCCCAGATAAACGCACGTTAAACAAGTCTTTTGAAGCGACAGATGGAGAGCGAATTTGTAGTACTTCATCAAAGTCTTGATCACGGGTTTCGGATAGACAACAAACGTCGATATTAAGACTTTTTAAAGACATAGCCAGCCCGATCTGCGTTAGTGTGCGAACGTTGAAGGAAGCCAGTTTTTAGTGGTGTACGTGGTTTCAGAAAAACTGTTTCAGTATTCGTATTCGGTGGTAGCATTCAATTTTCGACCAGTCAGTGACTCGATACCGTTTAGATACAGTCGAATTTCCACCAAAAGCGAGCTGCTGTATAAGTTGAGAAGTAAGGATACGCAAAGCGAGAATGGAAGAGGGTAGATAAGTGACGTAGTACAAAAAAATAAAAGTGAATGTAATCAAATGGGTATGGGTTGTTTGAATTGTAATAGGAGTGGGAGCAGTATTTCCAATAGTCATTGTCATTTCATCTGAATTGTGTGAGAGCTGTAATATTGCCCGGATGACCAGATCAAGGCAGATGGTTTTCTTAGGGGACCACACCCCGAGCCTTCGACGTAAAGGTCTAACCCACAAGGCAATGGAGCAACGTCAGGAGATACAGTCCCATGGTAGCCAGTGACCAATAATTGATTCATACTCCATTTGTTTCCTCAGGATACTGAAGCTCATGTGTATCATTGGTTTGGAATCAGGGTTTTCCAACTTTCCTAAGTGGGTCATCTGTGTCCGCCGACCCAGTTAAAGCACCACACATTCGATTTCCGTCCTCTCAATTTCGTAAACAACACCCCCGCCACAAGAAGACAGTGAGTAGGACTTCCTT
Organism: Schistosoma margrebowiei; assembly: GCA_944470205.2. Lineage (NCBI taxonomy): Eukaryota > Metazoa > Platyhelminthes > Trematoda > Strigeidida > Schistosomatidae > Schistosoma > Schistosoma margrebowiei. The sequence goes on from OX104028.1 coordinate 47,232,482, forward strand.
GGCAAAGGCTGTGTACGTGTGGCCGTGCGAGAGCATTTGGAGAGAGAGGTTGGCCCCCTCCACTCTCGGCCGTACCAGGGCAGTTAGATAACACTAAGGATAATCGTTGAGCAATCAACGATGTGCGCGACCGATCCTCACGGAATCCGGCCTGTTGATCGCGAAGTTGGGCGTCTACTGTCTTTCATCCGGTTCAGCAACACTCTGTTGAAAACTTTTCCTGGTACTGACAGCAAGGTTATGCGTCCGTATTTTTCATACTTCCTCAGATCTCCTTTCTTTTGTATCTTGATGAGGTGTCCTTCTTTCCAATCTGTCCGTGGCACTTGATCATCCTCCCAAATCATCCTGAATAGAACGTGGAGCATGTTTACAGTTACTTCCATATGTTATTTCAGAGCTTCATCTGGTATATTGTCAGGTCATGCTGCTTTCCCTCTCTTGATTTGTCTGGTGGCCATCCTGATTGTTTTCGATCGTTGGTGGAGTGACAGCTATAGAAAGGTCTGTGTGTTGCTTCGATGTTTGGTGGATTCAATGGAGCTGGTTTATTCGAGAATTCCTCAAAAGGTTCCACCCATCTGTTCCTCTGTTCTCGAATCTCGATGATTGTTTTGCCTTATTTGTTCTTGGCCGGTCTCTCTGGTTTACCGCATTTTCCTGCTAGTTTCTTCGTTTTATCATATGGCTGTCTCATATTTCTTCCTCTCTAAGCTTTTAATATTAATAAGAATTTGTTATCAAATATCAGTTTTTTATATGGGGCATAGCAGTTAAAAAGTGAGATCAAACTTTTACAAAAAATACAATTTTCACAGTAGGAAATTACTCAGCTGGGTTGATATTTTAAAAGATATGAACGTAGATGGTTTTAGTAAGAATAGTTTTGTCAGAATCACAGTTGACACGCCTTATGAAGGTTGTGTTACAGTGTGCGACTGATGGTCGTGAATAGACGTATGTGAAGTTGGGGTCTCCTAGGGACCGCAAACATACATCCCCCTGAAATACCTGAGGCTTCGATGACGGTTCAAGATGAAGTCACTCGTTCCATATATGTTTTCGGGGGTATATCTCAAGGGGGCTGAAAAAGGGTGCGAGGAAAAAAAAGACGAGCAGTAGAGCAGACAGTGTTTGTGAAGGAATGGTTAATGTATGACTGATCAATCTTATTCTCTTTTATAAAGGTACTTAACAAGCAAGAGCATTCTGCTATGTTAAAGAAAATAATTGTAAACAAGGTATGAGTGGATGAACAAGTAAAGAATGAAGGTGGTTCAGAAAGAAGCTGAAAGCATCGAATCATGTGTAGTCATAAAAATATTGTGCTGAAAATAGTATTCTGATACACAAATGGCTGTTTCCCTTTATTTGCCGAAGCCATTTGAGCCCTGACTGTAGATTTTATAGGGTCTTGAGCGGGCATCGTTTTTAGCGAATTGTCTAGCTTGCTTGTAATAGGATTACTCAGTAGGAATTGAAACCAATTCAGCGTTCTTCACACGATTTAAAGAGGTATTTTGCACAAAAAATCGGCATCAATACCATTGGTTTGTGACATTGCAGCAGACCATAAGGAGCCGTAATTAAACAATATGTTCTTCCGTACAGAATAATATTATCTGCTTAGCGTTATTTTCAACACAAATTTCAAGACAGTTTTACTGTATGGGGCGGAAACTTGGAGAACTACCAAAGCCATCAACCAATTGTTTATTAACAGCTGTCTATGCAAAATACTTTGAATCTGTTAGCCAGACACTATCAGCATCAACCTACTGTGGGAGAGAACAAACCAGATTTCAGCGGTGGAAGAAATCAGAAGAAGTGCTGGTAGCAGATAGGACACACATTGGGGAAAGCACCCAACTGCGTCAAAAGACAAGCCCTGACATGGAATCCTGAAAGCCAAAGGAGGAGAGGAAGACCAAAGAACACATTACGCCGAGAAATGGAGACGGACGCGGGAAGAATGAACAAAAATTGGACTGAACTGGAAAGGAATGCCCAGGACAGAGTGGGTTGGAGAATGCTGGTCGGCAGCCTGTGCTTCTTTGAGAGTAACAGGCGTAAGTAAGTAAGTAAATATGTCCTACAGACATGGGTGGATTGACGTTAACTCCCCACCATCATGTTTGCTGGTCATTAATACCACCCCCCATCCTCTTGTGATATTAGGCTCTCTTACGTTTGTGGCAAGTATTACTATTGCCTTGATTAAAGCCCATATTTGGAATACACTGTCTCTACTAGTTCTATGTTACAAGCAAATCAGATGGTTAAAGAATTCGCATTATGGGTTAGACATTCATTTAGTATATCACTCTGCCATGAAGATAACTAACGGTAAAAGTTAAAAAACACAGGTTACATTATATGTGGCTTAAAGATGGTAAGGACCAATAGAAAATCAAAGTACATGGAAGAATATAAGATTGTTAAATTTTCAGGGTAATAAAAATAAAACATTGAGCAACCCACAAGAATTTTATGACATTTTGAGCTTCTTATGATCGGCTTTGGCTGGTCATCATTTATAAGATTAATAAGTTAGCTGTCTACTTTCAACAGATAAAAAGGACATGGTGCTTAAGAGGAAGAATGTATCCTTAACTATTAGAGAGATTCGGAAACTGAAAGTGAGGGTTAGGAGCATTAGGCTATGATTTGTAATCAATGAATAATGGTAGAGGATAAACCATGTGTTTTGTAATTCAGTTATATTCATATTAATAACAATGGGGTTCGTTATATTCTTGTTCCTTCTAGATATTAGACGGTTCATAATAAAGTGCCTCATTAATGGGCGGGAGTTCAAGGAATGGTTGTAGCTATATAGAGTCCAGTAACACGGCTACTAGCATTCTGAATGTGGCAAAAGTGTCACAGTTACGGATAGGTATCGGCAATCCGTTCCACAATAAACTATACCGCACTGTAAAAACTTACAACGGATTTTTTTTAATGTTTTACGATAAGTGGTGTATATGCATTGTTTCTTAGTCTACAGGCTGGGTCGTGGATCACAGTTGTGCAGGAGGTTAGAAATGAGATTTCATATATTGCTTTGTAGAGAAATATTAGGTTGTTCTTTAGCCCATAGTGCCATAAAGGTTCTAAAGAGGAGCGCTTACATCTACTTTTGTAATTGAGAGTGAAGTCGCTTCCTACCAGTTGGTGTGTGAAGCATCTTTGAATATCTTCTACTCTTGTCTGTGGTATTCATATTACAGAAGATAAAAGAGAAGTATTCAAGGGAAATTCGTACACATATTTTGTAAAGGGTAAGCTTAGCCTCTGTTGTGAAGAAATTCTTCGTTATGAAACCAATTAGCCGTCTACATTCAGAAATAATAGAGGAGGCATGTTCTTCAAAGTTTATTCTTCCTGAGTAATTAATTCTCAGATCGTGTACTGAGTCGAGTGTCTAGGCTTTACTTTTATTGAAGTGAAGTTGCAGTTTATAGGGATGCTTTCGAAATTGCATGATCCCTCACTTGTTGAGCTTAAATGCTAATTGCCATTTTCCGCCCCAAGCAGTTAGGTTATTGAGGTCATGTTGAATCAGGGATACACTTTCACTTAGAGCCTCAGGCTTATAGCTGTATACTATTTTGAGACCATCAGCATATAATTATGGTGTCCCAAATTTTATGATGTTACATAAATCGTTTATATACATAAGAAACAAGAGTGGGCCTAATACACTCCGTGGATGACTTCACTGGTGATTGGTCTAGGTGACGAGAGACAGTCGTTGTACTTTACCATCTGTTTACGTTCTGTTAGGAAGGAAGCAAACCATGAGTACAGTGCGTTGTTTATTCCGAAGGACTTTAATTTGACGAGTAGCCTTTTGTGTGAGACCTTATCAAAGACTTTCTTAATGTCTAAGAATAGGACTGATACAAGGAGTCCGCTATCTCGTTTCAGAGTTATATCATTCAGGTAGTCTACTAGGCATGTATCGCATGACCTGGACCTAAGAAATCCGTGTTCGGAGGTCAATATGAGATTAATAATAAGTAGATGTTGGACTACAGTCGCCTTAACTACTTTTTCCATCACTCTGGATACCACTGAAGTTATGTTTATGGGCTGGTAATTTTCAACGTTTGCTTCAGGTCCTGTTTTAGTTTTGGGAATGATATGTATAGTTTTCCAGGCAGAAGGATAACACGCTGTAGAGAGTGATATCGCGAATAGTTTGAGATGCAAGACACACATATCATCACCTCCACGTTCTAGCATGCTAGCTGGAATACCATCTGGTCGATCAGTGTAGGAGTGTTTCAATGAACTAATTGCCTTGTAGATAATTTGTACATTGAAGTCTACATTAGTAATTTCACAGGGAGGTACTGCGATTGGTTCTGAATCATTAAGCGGTTCTTCGTTAGTTAGTCAGAAACAGAAGTGCTCACTTAAAAGTTCCGTAACAAGTTTAGGATCTTCGTATACTTGTTTGTCTTGAATAAATATGTTCCCTCACGATTTAGAACGTTTAAGTTTATTTTGAAAGATTATGGTGAGTGCAGCGGAGTTATCATTAAGTTTGACAGCACGTTTTTCCAAATATACACAGTGTTAGAGGTGAGGCCACTGTTAAAGGCTAATTCCAAGATATTTTAATGTCTGATAGGGCTACTGACATCGTGAATCCACTGTCCAAGCTCTGGACACACAGCAAATGGTTGACAACGTTTCAGCGATTTAAGTGAAAAGAGAGAAATTTCAGGGATGTTGAAGTCACTACAAGTAAGCTTGCCTGTGAATGGAAGGGATGATGCTAGTATGAATACCTCCGATAATACCTCCATTTCACCTATTGATGCATCAGGTTGACGATAAACACAGCCGAACAGTAAGATAACGAGATTCGTTGGTTTCAAAACAATCCCCACCGAATTCTTCAGTTTGTTTAGTTCAGGCATATCACATAATAGTGATTTTAGGCTAGATTGAGAGTAAATAAGGCACTCTCCGTCTCGTTCTTTCAATTTATCATTTCTATGTAGAAAATAGTTATCAAGAGATATACTTAGGTCGGAAATATTACTGTTAGTCCATGCTTCAGATATCATTATAACTGATGATTGATATATGGATACAAACAGAGCTGAATCTGTCTTGTTATTGCATATCGACTTAGTGTTGATAAGGTACATATTAAACAAATGGCCTACTAATTTAAAATGGATGAGAGTATCTCAAATGAAGTTGTCCTAATCCTCGCGAGTGTGATATGGGTTTAATGTGAGGGATTGAATGCTCTTCACTAGCTCGGTATTTTGATAGCTAGCACTAGTGGGAGATGTATCAAATGAGCTAGTGAAGTTGATTGGGGAGTTTACCTAGGAGGAAAGGGTGGGAGTACTCTTTGATGGAAACTGTACAGAGGAAACAAGTTTATGTTTCGCATGTGGTTTGAAATAACTTGGGCTATATGCTTCAACAGAGGTGTCACTAGGGGTCGTATTCCAAAAAAATCTTGTACAGGCCTGCTGTGAAGTTTACGCGTACCTGTAAGGAGTTGCGACTGCTATTATACATGGGATCCGTTTTTATGTTATGGATTGGTATTAAAGGGTGTGGAAAGTTTTCTTTCTGAGAGTGATTACGATTGTGATCCTGGAGAATATAGATAGGGTGTGGGGTGAGAAACCTATTATTACCATTCTTATTAGTAGTTTTAGGCTTTGTGGGGTGATCGGAGTGACCAATACTCTGGTAGTTTTTGTTAGTCTGCGTTTGAAAGGGCTTGCTACACTCAAGCCTACTGCCCGTTTTGCAACTTGGAGGTGTTGACGGCAAGTTATATGATAGCAGCTGGAAGAACCTGTTCACTGTTGTTGGGATACCTATAGAGCAGTTGGGTTCAGTCTTACGTGTTTCCCTTTTCGGTATCGTGAGTCTTGTCTTCCCACCCTTTATTGTCAGAGATGGAGTCTCTCGTTATCTCTGTGAGGTGAATTTAGGTTCATTTAAGTCAAATTGTGGAGTATCTTTAGAAGGACTAATTTTTAAGTGTATAGGTTTAGTTGGATGCATGTTGTCACACAACTCACATCTTAGTACATTATTGAGCGAACAGTCGGGATTAGACATATCATTTTGCTTTTTAGTGTCAGTCGGGGTCCGTATCTTATCTAAAGGTTTCTGGTCAGCAGACTCATATAGATCAACAGAGTGATCAGCAGTTTGTGGGGTGATGTCATGCTTATTGCTCATGTGGTTTAATCCATTTACTGTGTTGCAAACTGTCTCGGGCTGGTTATTTACTGTAACACTCCCATGCATTCTTATCGCTTCACGTCTTCTGACATAACATTGACAGGGGGTAAGGTCTGGAGTTACTTTTGTGTTTTTGTATGGAATTAATGAGCTAATATTTTTGCTCGAATCAATAAACTGTTCAGAGTCGTCATAACAGCCAAACTTAAACAGGAGGGGGCATGTTGACCTAACATTTTTCTAAGGTGAATGGTTTTCCAGGTAACGTTCAGCATGCCGCATGCTCTAAGGCAAATATCCCTTAAATTAGATGGGTGTATGTGGTCAGGGAGATTATACGCAACTGCATCGAAACAGGACAGCCTCTGTCGTTGCTAGCTCTTCCACTTATTTCTGCTTGTCGGCTATAATGCTTTTCTTCCCTTGTTTGTTCGCTCCAGTATATTTGGTCTGTGCCCTGACTTTCTCTGCTCTTGTTCGGCTGTTGTTAACTGCTATCTTCTTTTCTTGAATCTAGTCCATGGTTTCGATAGAAATCCATTGCTTATGATGATGCTTCTTGAAACCTGGGACCTCATGACACGTTGAAGTTGGTGGTTCTCTAACACCTTTAGTAGTTTCTTCTTCTTGCAATAGATCCTGTAATGCTTGGAACCTGTTTTTGAGATTCGTCTTGAACTCGTTCAGTTTGTTAGTATTTCGTGAGGATGCTCTGCCAAATTATTGTAATGCTGTTAGCTTAATTGCACAGTGCTTCTTCAGCTTTAATTTCTTCTTGGCCACAACGAGGTGATGATCCGAAGCTATATCAGTTCCTCTTCTGCTTCTTGCGTCTTCCATTGTTCTTCGGAATTTTTCACTAATGCAAACATGATCTATCTGGTTCTCCGTTGTGTTGTCTTGTGAGATCCATGTAGCTCTTTATATGTCCGTTTGTGGGAGAATATTGTGCCGCCTATAACCAATTTGTTGAATGTACATAGATTTGCGAATCTTTCGCTATTGTCGTCCTTCTCTCCTAGTCCATGTCAGACCATGATGTCTTCATAACCGCTTTTATCCATTCCGACTTTGGCGTCTAAGTCTCCCATCAGGATACTTCGCTATGACTGATTGCAGCCTATCGTAGAACTGATCTTTATCGTCGTCATTGCTATCATTGGTGGGTGCATAACACTGGATAACATTCATTGTAATTCCTTTCTTCTCTGTTTTGAATGATGATTCGATGATTCTAGATCTGTGAGATTCCAATCTTGTAAGTGCATTTCGTGCTTCTTTGGATAACATTAGAGCAATTCCCTGAGTGTGTGGAGCATTTTCGTGAACGGAGTATAGCACCATCTCTCCCGTATTTGACCTTTGCTGTCTAGCTCGGATTCAATGGGTTTTGCTGATTCCGAGAACCGCCAGGTCGTATCCCCTCATTTCCGCAGCTCTTTGATAGGTCCACTCGGTTTCCTACATTGTCCTGGCGTCCCATGTGTCCAGGGTTAGGACCGGCAATAACCGCAGAAGGCCCTCGTGAGGAGTCTTGAAATTTATAGGTTTGATATTAATCTATAGTAATCGTGTGAATAGTAATTTACTAGACCCTATTAAGAATGATAATAACAAAGTGAGCATTTTTTCGAATTGGGCGGACCCTGGTTTGTTCTTATGATCGTTCAGTAACTTCGATGACCTTCGTGTCTGTGGCTGTCTAATATCATGTCGAGCATCTTTTTGTTCGCTCAGGATCATGGAAAGGGTGAAAGTTCCTACTACCAATTGCAGAATGATCTCCATGAAAAGTGAGTTTATAGGGCACGAATTTTTGAACATAAACTGGTTTAAATCGCAACGTACGTCTTAATGTCTTATTGGTGAATATGTTTATGGCTACCTTAAAGTATTCTTTCGAAACTTGTGACGCTGAAATATGTCTCGTATATTTTACTGTATGTACGCACCCATCAGCTTTACCAAAGTTTTACCAGGGACTACTCAAATCTCCACTTAACCAGCTGGAGCCATATAAAGTAGACTCGAATAGGTAGCAACGATTTTATTATGTTATAACCTTATCTTCCCTAATCTAACTGGTTACCAGTTATATCCTTAGTGTTGATGATTTTAGGGCCACGAGCGTAGCAAGTGCGGAGATCGTGACTGAAATTGTTGCGAGAAATGAACCAAATAGACACTAACTATTGTATGAGTTGTAGTGTGACTGCTTTAGACTACCTGTTAGTGAGAATGTTATATGAACAACGAATCAGGTTTTACGTTTCAAGATAAAATTCCAGCGTTTTCCAGCAAGTTTGGACTTGCCGACATGATTCAGTTCGATTGTCAGTGATTTCATGAACTCATGCCACGTGTTTGCTGACATATGTATTACGTTCGGGTTCATGTTTGGTTCCAAAGGTACAGTTTAATAAATTTACGGGTCAAGTGAAATAATAAACGAGAGTCCTTTTGAAGTTTTCCAGTTATTTTTACCTAACTACAAGATTTGATTAATGCAACCTGCAGCAAGGTACTTAACAGTCATAGAAACTTTGTATCGTAGTTAACTTTGTAATCATGGTATTTTTTAATTGGTTGCTACCAGTGGCAAGTTAATATGGTCCTAAAAACCCCGGACATTATCTAGTCTCATGCAGATAAAGGTCAGCGTCATGACTTCAGCATATTTTAGTACCAAAAGACTTCTATTGTCCCTTGAAATTTAAGAAATACGATTTAAAAAAACTATATACATGTATATATATGTCACAATATATGAGCTATATTAGCATGTGCTCTGGTACTGGATACATTTTAAATGAACTTTTAATGTGTCAAAATAGGATTCCACTTAACATTTTATTTTGACAAGGCATTTCTATTCCTGTTTTAACTCTTTCGTTCATTATCAAGGTTAAAGGAAATTTCAGAACAAATCAAGCGTGACGGGGTTTCTATACCTGATGTTTTGCGTCCATTAACCCGGGACTCAATAGCACAATGTGTAATCAGTCCTTCACATATAGCTTTTCGTTTAGAGGTAAGGTTATCTGTAAGTAGTATTCACCACTTTAGGACGGTCAAGTGTGTCGGGTGGCTTACACCATAAATTCTGATCGTTTATCACAGAAGCCTGATAGAAAGTAAGTTTTTCATTTTAATTTACTCCAAAAGGCGAAAGCAAGGGATGTCGTGCAGTGACTCATCTAGCACTGTTAGAGAGGGGGTTGTAGCTCGTACTGGAAGTACGCAACATGGAAGTCGTTCATATAGGTCGCCATTAAATGTTCTTGGTAGAACATCCAGAGGCATCAGCTTTTTGCGTGAAATGCAACGTCAGGGAATTTACCTGGCGAGGCCAGTTACACATCAAATTCCTGAAAGTGAAATTCCAGAGGTATTGATTGAAGAATGTCAAACTGTCTTGCAAGTAAGTATCGGTTTTTGAGTACGTCTTTGTTCGTATGTAGCTTTTGCTTATGTAACAGTATTTTTCTGGCGATTGTATTTATGATATATTTTGAATCATAATGACCAACATGACCCATTTCAATTACTTGTATGTGTATGATCCACATAATGTTTTGCTTGAATCTTATGCAATTTTAAATACCACAAGGCTTTTGTCGCAATTACTAATGTTCATGTGGTCGGCTTTTCAACTAGCGGAATTGTGAATTTTTTAACTGTCGGAATTGCTAATGATTTTATTAAATTTTAGGGGAAGTCACGGCAAGTAATCGTCCGTGAACTACAGAATACGAATTTGGACGTTAACATGGCAGTGAATAATTTGCTTTCTCGTGATGATGAAGCAGAACAGGGTAACGGTGGAAATTCTAGTGATGGAAATGCTCCTGGAGCTGGGGCAGGCGGAAACTCGGACGACTGGGACGACGAAGCAGTGGAGCTGTTGTCATTCTTTGAGTACCCAGATAGTCATGGACTTTTTGATGCTGATGGACTAATAGCTGATGAAATGGCTGGCCCCCCCACATCTCCGCGTTTCCGCGGTGATTTGACATCCGATTATGGTTAGTGTAACATATCATTTTAATGCGTTAATCTCTCGCTATTCGGTACAAGGGGTGAATTAATGTTGAAGTTTATTTCCCTATAATTGGGTCTCAGCGGTAAAGCGTTAAGATACATTTGTTTATTCTACCTCACTGTTACCGCGTTCAATAGAATTTTATTATCATTTTGAAAAATAAGTATATATATATTTGCGATTGTACAACTTTGAAAATGAATTCCCTGGAAAAAATAATTCGCTAAACTAATCTTTCTTATTTTATGTTTCATTGGGTATATTCTGTTTACTTAAAAGTGTTAATCGGCAGTCTTTGTGACTAAAAGACGTTTTGGACAAGCTAGACAGGATTTTAGTTCTGTGTAAAGGGTTTATCAGTCGTTTTTAATTTCTAACATATTTTGTTAGTGGTACATCATATGCACAGGTTGCATCATATTTAGTCATGAACTTCCATCCAATTCTCAAAGAAATATCTTTGTTTACTTTAGGGAATTTCGGATAAGTTCATGCTAATAACCAAATGAAAATATGTAGTAGTACTAGTCTGTTGATATAGTTTAAGTGGAATACACAAACAAAGGTTGACGTTTTGACTTTTTTGGAAACCATTTGTGTTTTGATTTAGTCTTAGAGTTCTTTGGGTTCCTGCAGGTGAATTAATTATGATCTTGAATGCATGTATTTAAGGTTTTTAAGATTTCGTAATGCCATTATAATTTGGTTGATACTCTGTATAAAATTAGGTTTTCGTTCTAATATCTGCTAATGTAACCATTTTGTTACCTGTTTAGAATATGGTTTTCTCAGTGATCGTCGCAAACGTCGCCGTATGGAATCCCATTTATACAATAGAGGTAACGAACTGTATTCCGGACGCAATACTTCTGTCGTAAGCGACACAACCTACAATAGATCTGTTGCAGATTCACTTAGAAACTCAACTGCTTCGGATTCTGTGAGTAGATTTATTAGAGGGTTTTCTAGTCCTTACATTCAAATCCTTTTTAGTGTTTCTATTTCAATCAGTTTATTTTAAAAATTGTACTAATCAACTCTTGAATTTCTGATATTTACGTATTGTCCTGAAGTTACTTTTCCTAAATGATGCATTATCATGCCCGTATCTGTAAACCTATCAATAGTATTTGCTTAGCTACTGAAGATCTCTGTTAATTCGATTATGTGACGTAAATATTTGTTTCCTAGTGTACGATTATGAACATGAAATGAAAAGTAGTATAACATTAGTTATCTTGATAAACAAAGATGTAGACTTTGATTATGAAGCCGAACGAAAAAAAGTGTTTAAAATCTATTCTATTTGCTCATTAAGAGGTAAATAAATCAACGACGTTTAGCCTTTGTTTTCGTAACAATCTAGAATTGCAGTAAAGAGAATTGTCAAAAGTGATGTGAATGATGCCACATCTCATGCTGCCGTATTTGACCTAACGACGATCATATCCAGTGAATATCTAACGCAATTTTACCCAAAGAAATAAGACTTCAGAATCTCATATTAACTAAATCTATGATTTCTGTGAATGTATTTATAAATAGATTTATACATCTGTTTGATGTTTTGTGATATTTAATTTATGAGACTAATACTTTCTATCAGAGTTATCGTCATGTTTTTTTTTCATACTCAGGCAAGTGATAACGTCAAACAGTCTGGCAGTTCTACCCGTTACTATGTACAGTTGTGTGATGTACTCGAATTCTGGCCAGATCCTGAAAATTCAGAATTAAATCTGCACTTTGTGCATATCACAGCACTTCATTCCGAATTAGTTGCTTTAACAACTTGGGGTGAACTCCATCAATGGAGGTGGGGAGACTCTACTCCTTTTTTTATGCGCAATACGACAAACTTAAAGGAAGATAACGATAAGAAAGTAGGTTAAAATTGTCTAAGTTGTTTAGTTTTAGATGTATTTTAAGTGATATCTGTTGAAATAAGTTAGCTAATATCTTCATTGTTTCTAATAGTAAATGTTTGTCAAAATGAATATATTTTTATTAGTTACTTACTAATATTTCTGCTAGATCAATCTTCAGCTGCTTTTGTTATTGTTTCTAAAGATTATAGACTCAGAATCAACAGGTCGTGCAGAGCACAGCTTCTCTGCGGTGTACCATCCACGAGTTTTGGACCTTGGTTTGGCCGATGAGAAAATAATCAAGCTTTCTGGCTGTGCTACTCGGGCAACTGTGTTAACAGCTACAGGGAAGTTTGCTACATGGATGGATGAAAGTCTTGTCCATTCGTTACCTGCATCCTACCCATTAGGCTCATCTGGTTCCTTAGGAATAGAGCATCAGGCTGTTTTGTTTCCTGAACTACGTGATGAAACCGTTGTCGAAATTCATACTGCTCCACTAGTGACTGTCATCCGCTGTTTATCCGGTTCAGTATATTGGTGGTATGTTACAATCGGTTAAATTTCTTATATTTTCAACTCATTTATAGTGTGACAATTTCGGGCTTGTACTGTGTTTTGTATTTTCTTTTCTCAAGAGCTAAACTCAGCTTAGTTTTTTAGTCTTTGTCTGTATTTGAAGTAGTAGTTTCTATGCTTTTGTTTTTAAAAATGGTATTAAACAAGTGTAATTAAATGTCAATTGCTACTGGTTATCGAATATGTGAAGTATTTTCATTTAATTATCTACAGGGGAATTTATCCTTCCTACATGAGGCAGCGAGCGATCGAAAAAATGCGTCAAAATCGTGTCTCATCGGTTTCTAAGAGAACTAATGTGTCATCCAAAAATTCTGGCAGTCGTCGGTATTGTTTGTCTCAGCAATCCAGCAGCAACTCCACTGCAGAGTCGTCAAATACCAGTACAGGAGATATTCATGCGCAAAACATGACAGATATATCAAGTTCAAGTACTGGGATTGTACCTGGTTCGTTCGTTTGTATACGTAGTGCTCCAATATTCCATGCTGGAGCGATTGGTTTTACTGTAGTTGGTGGAGTACCGAAGGTGTGTTTATTGAAGCTCCCATTCTTCATTATTGTGTTTGCTATTTCATGTATTTACAGATCTAGTAAAATAAGTCACATGAGAACCAGAGTTCAAATAATCAATTTTCGTTCATCGAGCTATAGGTTCAAATTTCTTCTCGGATTCGTTTTTGGTACTACTCATACGATAGGCATCTTTCACAGCCTTATACATTAGTGTTCATCATTATTATCTGAGTTACATCAGGTGATGTCCAAGAGATATCTCAATGCTTTGAACGTTGTGAATTGCCTATAACATTGTGATGACATGCAATCATATTACAGCTGCTTTGGGATGCTGATATTGCTCTTAAGAAAAAGTGTATTTATTAGTCACACATGAAACAGTGACTTTCCGTATTGAACACTTATATTACTAGAAGTAAAGATTTTTGTATTCAAAGGGAAAAATTTGTAAATCTAATGTGTTTCGTAGTAATCAACCAAAAGTGATCTTTATCAACATTAGTTTAAATATCATTTTTTACAATACTGTAATCTAAACGAAGTCTTCTAGTTTTAAAACAGTTTGTACCAAATCTGTTCTATGTTGTGTTTTCGCTTGAATAGTTTCCAGTTCCTGACAATTAAGACTTGGTGGGACTATAGATTATGAAATTATGTTGGTCTAAATGAATAATAAACCTACACCAATATATAACCTTCCTAATTGATCTGTTACAGAAATATTCTGTTAGTGTTCATGCCAGAAAGTTTGTGATATATCAACCATTATTCGTTTTTAGAAAGGTATATAGAAACAAGATTGCTCTATCAAAAGTTTACTTGAGCCTCTTCATCAGTATTTAGAATAGACTTTCCAGAATACACCCCAACATACAATAACAGCCTGGTACACTGACATCAGATCCAGACCTTTCTGAAATCCTTTTTAAATTATTCTGAAAATGATTTCAACACGTTTTAGGAATGTTGCCTACATTGTTCTGGTTTGTTCTTCATGCTGTCTCATGTAGATTCAGCATGTCTGGTAAAGATAATCTTGTTATTTGCCTTACTCTCTGTTGATTTTGTCCCTGACTTGTATTTGCCTAGGTGGGAACGCTACTCGAAGATGCCTGGAAAACAACGGATGTATGTCGCTTTCGTATTAACGTTATGAACTCCGCTTCCTTTACATCAGGAATTAATGAAGGTCCATTTCATCCTCCTGCTTTATCATCTGATTCATCACAACATATACTGACTTGCCCATATGCTTTGGGTCTAACAGTTCACAATCAGCATAGCTCGTCACAATGCTCAGCATCTTTGGGTAACAGTGTTTTAGGAGTTCAGTTCTCTAGTGACCAGATAGCTATTTCGTCGGGTGGAAGCAACTCTACCCTAACGTTTCAGGAAATGCCACCTCCACCATCTCCAGCTTCTTCCACATGTAGTGACCAGTCAGGTCCTGTAAGAGTTAGCCCAGGAACATTTAGTGAGTTCATTCTTGAAATGTTTCAGTTAACAATCACTGTTAAATAAACATGTCAATTTTGTACTTTTTAGGTGATTAAATATTTTTTAAAATTTGATAAGAGATCTTTATTATCAAAATAAATATCATGTAGTTTTCAAAATTTCCACTATCATTATAAGTTTAATACCTTTCTTGTGCATTCCATCTTGATTGACTGAAAATGTGGCCAAATTATCTATTCACTTATCTTTGGTATAGGAGTATGATGAATTAATATTCTTTTTAGTAAATGTAAGCTACGTTCCATAGCACAAACATGCATGTATTTACTGGATTATAACGAATTTTTTGATAGTCAATATATGAACTTCTACTCGACACAATATGCTTCATAGAAATTTATCATTAATCCTGTGTAGTATTTTTTATCATGGTGAACTGATTTAGCTTTCAGTATGTACTGTCCTTTCTGTACATATTTTCTATCAGCTAACTAGAGTCAAATGTAGTTTGATAGCTTGGACAGTGGAATAATTCGATTCAGGTTTTGTTTCTGAAGCATACCTTTGCAGTAAATCGATTGATATTTCTATTATTTTCCGTTGAAGAGATTTTTTAAGATAAGGAGTTGTGCACATGACTCTTACGATGTATTGACTGATTATCTGTTAAGTATTTTCCTTATACTGTTTCTGACAATTACGTTCTCTCTGTTATCACTTTACGCTTACAGAAAGGAAAAAAGTTCCTAGCATCTCTGGCGATCGTAGTGAACGTGTTGTCGGAGATTGGGACATCGGTAATCAAAATAATGGTCGCAGTGCGCGTGGTCGCTCTGCTGATCGAGATCCTTCTATTGGTGTTCCAGTCAATTCCGCTAGCAAACGTGGTTCCATCGATTTAAACCATGATGCCATTGATGTAACGAATAGATCAGATATAGGATGTAATCGTGCATCTAATAACCCTACTTTTTCCGAAGAAGATTGGTGTTTGAGCGATGTTGTGTTTGTCGAGGATGGGCGAACTCAACCAGTGGGTATTGTACTTAAAGTGGATGGGAATATTGCAGCTGTTAAATTCCTAAAGGTTTGTTACAATATATCTTTGCTTATTAATATTATGTATAAAGATTATCTGTAAATATAAATGTACAACCTAAGAAAATGATATCGAAAAGGGAATTCTCTCCACTGAAATGTGTTCATACTTGTTAATGAATCAATGGGTTTCTTCCGTTGTTTGTTAATTATCTCACATAAATAATATGAACCCTTTAATTGTAGGAACAAGAACGATCATGTGTGGCTGCCAATTGTCCATATTCCCCTGTATGTGTTCTCATTAATAGCATTTTGGGAGTCAGTTCTTCATTAACCGCCACAACATCAACTTATTCCCAACTTCCCCTTACATCTGCTGACCCAATGAGCTGGCTTAACGTAAGTTTAATAACTACAATAATGTTTAATTATTTTCAATAGCATTCGTCAGGTTAGATATAGTATTTAAGTCACCTGTTTACATACAGAAGTGTTTTCATTTCTTCGTAACGTGGAATTTTTTGTAATCCCATGTTTAGCTAATTTAAATTGCAAATCGATTAATTGTGCGTTTGGATTTTAAGGCGTAAAATATTTATATAGGGACAATACTGTGATAGTCTTAATGGATATAATGAAATATCTATATTGTGTTGGAGATCTTTGTCCTCATTTTAGAGTCTTGATGAAATTCTTTTCATTAAATTGTTCATCATTACATCAAACTTGATTGGGCTAATTATTAGTCGCAGATTTTTAACTGCATAGATAGAAAGGGGGTTTGTACCTGAGTCTGATGCGTTGTGGCTTTCTGGGCACTAAACAATAAATCCTGATTTAATACTTTCCGCCAGTGAATTCTCGGGTATCGACTTAGAATACGCAGATGATATAGTCCTGTTTGGTGAAGATGCTGATAAAATGCAGTCTTTTGGTAGCACTAAGCAATAATGCCAGAATGTTTGGAATGCGCTTTTCTCCCTCTAAATGCAAGTTGTTGCTTCAGGACTGGTCTGCGTCAACACCTGAACTAAGGATAGGGAGTGAAGTAGTCGAACGCGTTGACAACTTCACTTATCTTGGAAGTCTGATCAGCCCTAATGAGTTGGTGTCTGACGAAATATCAGCACGCATTCAAAAAGCTCGTTTAGCTTTTGCTAACTTACGTCACCTATGGCGAAGGCGAGATATCTGTCTATCAATAAAAGGACGAGTATACTGCGCGGCAGTCCGTTCTGTTTTAATTTACGGCAGCGAAACATGGCCATTAAGAGTAGAAGACACTCGTAAGCTACTAGTATTTGACCACAGATGCCTCAGAAATATTGCTGGCGTCTGCTGGGATCACCGGGTAACTAATAGTGAGGTTAGACGAAGGGTATTAGGAAATGATGGTAAATCAGTTGATGAGGTTGTGAATCTTCATCGACTGAGATGGTTGGGCCACGTGTTACGTATGCCTGAACACCGATTACCACGTCGTGCAATGCTAACGGGTGTTAGAGATGGTTGGAAGAGAATTAGAGGTGGCCAAACCAAAACGTGGCATCAGTGCTTGAAGACACTAACCTCTAGTCTGAGCCATGTTGGTGGATGCAGACTACTTGGTTGGGGTCCGCGTGACTTTCGTAACCAATGGTTGGAGACTCTTGGTGACATGGCTCAGAATCGGTCACAATGGCGTCGGTGTATACACTCCCTGTCTTCCCTTAAACTAAGAGATTAAAATCGCTTCATATCTTTCTTTCTACAAACTAACTCATTCTTCCTGTACTATATTCTTATTGCAATCTTTCTTTTATATATTACCACCTCTGAATTAACTACTTTTATGAATCCGGTGTGCTGTGCTAATGCGGTATGGCAACTTGGACCGATGCATATATGTGCCTGATCCTACGTTGTAGCTGACTGACTGACTTGTTTGGTTATATTTATATTTATTTATTTGAACACAAATATTGGTACAAAGAAGCGCCGAATACATATGCACCACACAAGTCACTTGATTTGCGTGTGGACTGTGATACTGCTCGGGTGCCTAGACCGAAGCGAAGCAGTTGGTTTTCTTAGGGGGTCACACGCAAAGCCTTTGGCCTAAAGGTCTGATCCGCAAGGCAATGGAGCGACGTCAGGTGATGCAGTCCCATGCTAGCCGTTGACCAATAATTGGTTCACACTCCATTTATTTCCTCAGAACTCTGGAGTCCATATGCACCATTGGTTTGGAATCAGGGTTTTCCAACTCCTCTAGGTGGGTCCTCCGTGTCCGCCGACCCGGTTAAAGCACCGGATATTCAGTTTTCGTCCTCTCAATTTCGTAGACAACACCCTCGTTGCGATGAGGCAGTGAGTAGGACTTCCCTGGCCGTGGCTATATACACGTGGCTATGTGAGAGTATTTGAAGAGGGAGAGCGGACTCTCCTCACCTTCGACCGTACCAGGGCATTTTGGGGCACTAGTTTGGTTGTTTAGTGTGATAACTTTAATAATGAGTTTTGTTTTAAACGGCGTCTATCGACTGTACATATGAGAGGTGTTCACAATCCTTTTGTTTTCTCTGTTTTGTACCTAGGATTGCCGATTGTTACGCAAAGAAGACTTAACGATTGTTCGTAATGCTGGGTTGGTACGAGTCCCTGATGTTGTGCAACGCACACCCAGACGTGTCTTTGCTGCTTCGAGTGGCAATTACAGTCGGAATTCAGGTGATTCAAGGGTTTCGAAAGGTTTACCTTGCTTTGCTCCTAAAATTCTAGCACTTGCGGTTGAAAACAGTCGTATTCATGTCATCGCAGAACAAACAGATGGTGGACCCTATCAATCCGCTTTGTATCAGGTTTACAATTTATCAGGAAAATTAATTATCAACCAAAGAATGCCAGTAAGTGCTTCTGCACTCAAACCTGTTGCAGAACTAAAGGATGGATCAGCCACAATAACTTGTCCGTCTGAAGTGAGTTTTTTTCCTGATATTATTTGGCTAGTGTATACTTAGTATAATTAACGTAACCACACTATTACTGTCATCAAAGTTATTATCACAAGAAATCTTATCGTTTGAATTGTAATTTCGATTGTTGAATTGCCTACAAGGTTTTCGTTATAAGCCTCGTACATTTGGTCTCCTTATGCGTACAATTAGACTTCAAAGTTTTTAATCACCTTATTGACCAGAGTTTTAACGGAATAATATTTTTTTATTATCTTATCCAGTTAATTTAGTTTGTGAACAGCACTCAACACCTATTACATTTAGTTCTATGATACAGACATACTGAGTCTATTAAAGGATAGGTGTCTACTCATTCAAGAAAGTTCCCAGTTTAATATCCTCAAATGTATGTAGTATAGTATGCTTTTAGTCTTCACGCAATACATTTTTGTAGTAATCCTGTTGTTCGTTGTTGAATATGTATCAAGCCGGTGTTTTTATGTTTGTAATCAATAATCTAATCGTTCTTTAATATAATTTTGTCAACAATTTGTGAATTTTTTTTTTCGTGATAGCATCCGTTACTGTTACGGGATCCTAATGGTCTAGTTTTGCCATTTATTCCACCTTCAAGAACAGCCAGCCATGAAATATGGACTAATTTGATGTCAGTTGATCTTCCTCCTGTCCAATGTGCATCTTTTGCTTGGATTCGAAATAATTTACCACCATCTGGAATTTCAGGATGTACAAATGGACGACAGTCTTCAAAGTCACAAAGTGAACAACAACCACGTTGTCTGTTTGGTCTAGTGGTTGTACAAGACCTTACTTTAATGCCACATATTCTTAGAGCTAATGACGTCCAAGTTGAGAAATTGGTGTGTTTCTCTATCATTGTCCTTTATCATTTCATAGTTTTTCTTTCGTATTTAAAATACTATGATACTTTTTAAAATTTCACTTTTTATCCAATACAAAATGATTAGATTTCAGCATCGACTGTTGATTTGAATGAATTAGCTATAGCCTTTGTCGGCCGGTAATAACTAATTTACGGTAGCTATTCTTATTAGGTGTAGATTTCATCCTTTTCTAGTGTAGTAGGGTAGACGAAGATTATCGTAACACAATTCTTACCATCTTAGTCACTCTTGTGGGCTGTATTCATAGTTTCTTGTGTGGAAAACCAATCATCTTGTCCTATAAAGATGGCATGGTCCATTTTTCCTATGGCCGTCTTAAAAGATATCTAGACAAATGTGTCGAAAACTTGATAACTTGCTTGACATTTAAAAATTTCTAATTAACACTGATTTTGTCGGTTCTCTCATTTCACAATTCTTAAAAGTAAAGCGATAATCTTACTTTCTGTTATCTAACTTGAATCTATGATTTTGCTTGTCTCGATACACACTACTTTTGTAATCAGTAAGTAAATTAGCACATACTATACTGCTTTAAAATGTGATCAAAATAAGTATGGGTACATACTTTACTATATCAGTAGAATGGATGTTTGATGCAGACATATTATACGCTTTTTGTCTCATATTAAATGTAAACTGTCTGTTAAATGTTTCCTATGTATCTCTAGGATAATCTTAAATAGCATCTAATGATTATCGAACTTCAAATTACATATAAGTTAATCTGTTGTGTATGTTTATCAACCCTTTAAATAGACTTATGTAGCAGGACATTCGATTTCGTGGAACTTTGGAATAAATTATCACTCAGTAGTATATATTTTAGATTTGTTGGTAAAACGAGGTATTTCTCAGAACTTCTGAAATCCGCTCGGAAGGAACGAAACAGGTGGTGTGTTAGATGTTATAACTTGTACTATGGTTTATCTTTTTCTACCTTGTGTTAGGAATTATAGTATCTTCAACTAGCCCAAGTTTGCTTAAGATATATATATATATATATATATATATATATATATATATATATATATATATATAAATATATAATTTTACATTTAGTGAAGTAGTAGCTCATTGGTTATCCAACAGGGCACCCATTTGAACTTTCGTTCGGGGAGCCTGTTATCTTAATTCAAACAGCGTACTTCGTAATCGAGATATAAACTTTTGCTTGGCATATAAGTTACACTTTTAAAATACCTCATGAAACATTAAAATCAAATAAGCATTTCCTGACTAATAATCTCAATCCAATTATTATACCTCAACCTGTAATGTGGTTTTACATTTTACCAGTTGGCTGCTGACTTGTCTTCAGTTGAAAGTCTTAAAGTCGCTTGCGAGATGGCGGATGGACGGCGCAATTTACTTCACATGGCTGTGTCGATGTGTGCACCACAATCTAATAAAGAAACAAGTCCTGAATGGCTGTCAAAACTTGAACCTGTCCTTACTAGCCCTATATTTCGTCCTACTTTTGAGGATAAGACCAAACCAATTAAGGAGGCCAATGAATCTTCTGATGCTTCTGTGATGAAAGTAGTTAATCCGAATAATTCCAGCCGGCAACCCTCATTTTGGTTAGTTAACTTAAAATTACAATGGACTATATCATTTATTATGGTTCTATGCATGGAAATGTTTCACTTTTGTAGTAGTAATTTTTTTATTTCTACTTGAAGGTTTGGATCGGGAACTGAAATATATTTCCGTTTATGATATGTTTGCTTACTAATTACTCCATGACTAAACTATAGTTTGTTCTGATTTTGCTTTCTCTAAGCTAAATGATTTACTCATGAGACTTCCGCTGTTATTCTAGCCGATATCTGAGACCAAACTAAGATATGAAGTCGGCTCATAAACTAATTGTTAGTGTGGGAATGCTCAGTATTCCTTTTTGTGGTTCATAAATTAATTATAATCTCATTAGTTGGAAATGCTAGTTGATGAGGGTCATAATCAATTTCAGTGGTACACATGCATTATTTCTATACATTCATCACAATCCTTAGCTTAGTATTTGATCCTACTTCTCATTCACTACTTTTTTGCTTATATCCCTTTTATTTAGCTGATATTTACTTCTTTCCTTTTTATCATGTGAATTTTCCTTTGTGTTGATGTGGAATGCGGCAACTTTGACCTATGAATATTTGTATCTGACCCTTCCTTGTTTATGATTAGTTGGCTACTGATCAACATGTATCGAGTCTTCAGATTGTATATACTAGCAAGCCAGTTGTATTTCCATACGTTTCATGAAGTTTTGAATGCTGTCTTGGAAGGTTTTCTCAACCATGGTACTTCTTTAAACTTCGTAGTTGTTCTTTCCATTATATCAATGTAAAACGTCCTAGTTAAGTAGTTAACTAGTATATATTACCTATTTGCGTTTTTACTTTGCTGGTGGAAAGTATTTCATTTGATTCCAGCTAATATTCTGTATGTGTAATTTTTTGTCTGTAAATTGGATGTCAACCATTTATCATGTTACGTCCTTCTGGTATCTGTTGGATTTAAGTAAATCTGTTAGATGCTCACAAACTATCATTGGTATTAGATTGATGCGAATAGCTTTATACTTTTTAGCATTAGAATTACAATTACAGTCGCACATTTCAACCCACTCTAGATATGATCATATAGTTATTTTCTGTAACCGATTTATCATTTTTTCATCAATGCATATTTTATCTTACAGGTCATCCGTAGCTCGCTCTTCTGCCGGTTCCGGATGTTTGAGCATGCATGAACTGTTTATTCGATCTTCCATTGAAGCTGCTACTGTTGCCGCGGCGGCAGCATTATCTAGCTCTACTTCACGTGGTGAATCGGACATCCGCACCACCTCCAACACTACTCCTTCATCTGGAAATGGTATAAATTTTTGGCATCTTCCTCCAGTACGAAAAGATGAACTTACTCGGAGAATCTCTTCATATCGCATACTTCGTCTTTTAGTAGAGAGTCGACATTTAATACCTAGTTTGATCCCGCTTCTAACCGCCCGCAATACTGAAGACCTTACACCATTTATGTTGGCAATTAAAATTCGAGCTTACAGTGTTGCTCGATTTTTGTATGATACCATTCGGGTGATTACGATTTTATCTTAAATTTATTTTGAACATTTTCCGGGTTGATTTGATATTTAATGTTTTTTTATAAAGAAGCAGTGGTTTCAGTTAAATATTTATGTTAAGTCATAAAATGTTGTTACTTTTTGGTCCTTCACCCTCTGAAAATGACTTTTGCAAAGAGTCCTATCCTATATTCCAAGAAACTACTACAGTTAGAGAGCAGACTACCTATCTACCTTACTTCACATTCATTTTTTTCATTACTATCTCATCCATTTACACAATATTTTCAATCCCGTTGATGGACAATTCTAAGCTCATCATTTCCAAGAATATTTGTTTACAATACTGGGGCCACTGTACAACAGTAACATACAATACTTACATATGTTTATTTACATGTCACATAAGTACTTAGAAGCCAATGTACCGCATGCAATAGGAGTTAGCTTTCAAACACAACACATTTTTTTATCAGCAAGATTGACACTTAAATCCATATGTGTACTGGTTTTTTGTTAAGCATCTATCGGCACTTTTTGTTCAGTGTCATTTCATGGTTATCTGAAGCAAAACAAAACTTTATGGCTCAGTGGACACCCAACCTCATGATCGACCTGCTGGATTATATTAGTATCAGTCGTGTACCGACCAGATCGCGACACTATGGATCATTGTTGAACAACCGATTGAGTGTAACTCGTCACTCAAACAAATTCCTTGATTATGTGGAAGCATGTGGTTGGGTGAATAAGGGAACCTCATAGAACCCTCTTCAACAATATGGTATACCTGAAAAAATTGCCACTTTCATACGGAATTCTTAGGACGGACTACACTGCAAAGTCGTACATGGAGGATCGCTGATAGACGCATTCCAAGTGAAGACTGGGGTCAGATAAAGTTGCTTACTCTCGCCTTTTTACTCTTGATGTTCGGTTGGGTTACGAAGACCTCCATGTCTCAGAAGAAACATGGGATACAATAAACAGCTTGGATGCAGCTACATGACTTAGGCTTTTCAAATGCTTTAGCTCTTCTATCACATACACGGTAACAGATGCTGGTCAAGACAGTCAGTATAGCAACAGACTCACCAGTAGTACGCCTCGGCATTAATAAGGGAAATAGACCCTGGGATACAATACAGCTAGCACCAACCAAATCACACTTGATGGAGAAACTCTGGAAGAGGTGGAAAGTTCTATTTGCCTGCGCAACATCATTGATCAATAAGAAGGATCTGATACAGATGTAAAGGTGCGGATTAGCAAAACAACAGCAACATTTCCACAAGTGAAAAACAAGTGAACTCAAAACAATTATTAGCCAACACCCAAGTTCGGATTTTTGACATAAGCGTCAAGACAGTTATATTGTATGGAACTGAAACTTGGAGAATTACTATAGCTTTCATCAAAAATGTACAAGTATTTATAAACAATTGTCTACACAAGATACTTAATGTCCGTCAACTGGATACCATTTGCAACAACCTACTGTGACAGAGAACAAACCAGCTTCCAGTTGAAGAGGAAATTAGGGAAAGACGGAGGTTTATAGGACGTACGTTGCGAAAACCATCAGTCTGCACCACGAGGCATGCCATAACTTGGGATGCTAAAGGTAAAGAGAAAGAGCGAAAAATACATCACTCCATAATCGCAGTCAGATATCAAATGAATGAATGGGGCTTGTTAATAACTTGAAAGGACAGCCCAAAGCAAAGTTACTTGGAGAATCTTGTTCGATGACCTATGCTTCCACGATAGGTTTTTGGCATAAGTAATTAAGTGACTAAGTGAGATTACTAATTTCTAAAAGGATATAATATTGTGGTGTGTGCTACTTCTATTGACACAAGTAGTATGTAACGCGAGTCAGGAATGTAATGTCTGGCAGCAGAAGATTGCGAAGATCAAGAAAGGTAGAGCGGTAATAGAAAGCAATTAGTATAGAAATGCAAGAACAATGAAGTCCGAGACAATTATTGAACATTTTGCAAATTAGGTATTATAGTATGGTTTTTCTATTTTAATAAGTAACTCTGTAATGTTGTACTGAATATAAGTCGGTTGTCCTCACCTGTGTTCTCCTTCATTACAATATAACTTTTATAGTGAAATTTTGTTTTGAGGCGTGAACGAACAGTTAGTAACAGGCAAGTTTCCAAATGTTTGTGTCTGATTTTACATAAGTGGATTTCCGGTTTCACGAGTGACCGACTAGGTCAGTGTGTTATCGGGGCCAATATTACTTTACCTCACATCAAAATAATACAGAGAACGGAATTCAGTTATGCTACATAATTATCTTAGTTGTCATAAATCATATTTTAAGCTTCTTATATTCTGTTGAATTGTTTCATTTCATATCTTAGTGTATTTCCGAATTGCCTGGGAATTCCACTGTGGATTATATTTCTGACCGATCCGCATTAGATTTCTTCTCTCCGGCCAGTCACAAACTAGATGATTCCCCACTTTTTCAGCTTTGTTATAACGATACTTGCACTTTCACATGGACCGGTCCTGATCATATTAGACAAGTATGTGATTTCGTTTGATCATTGTTGATTTTTTATGTTCCAGACATTTGCTACTGGATAATTATCTTATTACCTTATTAGAGTACTAAAAATATTCACTGTCAAGTTTTTCAGCTGCTTTTAAGTTAATTTAGATCGAAGTTCGTTCACAATCGTCCTAAAAGTTTGCGAACCATGTCATTGTTTATTTAAAGCTACTCTAGATAATTTTATGCACTTCATTGTTGACCTGTATAATCGTATTTATTTTACTGAGGACAGTAAAAATAATTTGCTCATTTCTTTACTTTTAATGAGTTTGATTTTTAATTTTTTTATCATTTGATTTTTATTAGGATATCTTCGAGTGTCGCACTTGCGGTTTAACGGACTCTTTGTGTTGCTGTACGGAGTGTGCACGTGTCTGTCACAAAGGTCACGACTGCCGCTTAAAAAGAACTTCTCCAACAGCCTATTGTGATTGTTGGGAAAAGTGTTGTTGCCAAAGTCTTATATCTGGATTTCAGGCTCCGCGGCATGAATTATTTTATAAGCTGTTATCGGGAACAAAACTTATACATAATCGAAACGCTCGTGGGGAACATCTGTTACTTTACTTGGCTAAATGTATGGAGCGCCAAACACGGGAGCAACGTCAACACCGCCCATCTAGACGTCGCCTAACTTCTGCAACAACCCGAACTAACTCTAACTCTAACCCACCTGTTACTTCTGCGCCAAATACAACATCTAATTGGGAGCCGAATAACGGAGCTCAAAATTCGGGGCCAGAAGAGCCTGATCATGATCTAGAACCTCCTCGATTTGCACGTGATGCATTTGAATTGGCTCTTGATTGTCCTGCAGCTGTTCATAGCATGCTGACATTAGATAGCAATTCAGATATTCTGGATACTGATTCATTTCATAAAAAAAATGGCTTCATTAATGAAGACCAAGTAGGATACTTTTTAATTTTTGTGCTTAATACTAGTTCCCGTTTAGTCCGTAATCATTTCATTATTGTATTTCTCTTAGTCATCACATAAATATTGAACATTTCTCTTTGATCAACAATATTTAATTTTTCTATATCGACGTTCAATTTGTCGGATTTGAGATTAGCTTAAAATCCATAATTGCATTATGTTTTTTAGGTTTTTCTGTCGTCTCAAGGTGGTACAAATCAATTGGATGATTTTGTATTCACACTTATTTGCAAGTGTCCCCCTGAAATAACTGACATTCTGCTGTCTACTTTAAATCGATGTATCGTTAGTTTTCCTTCAAGCATTGAGGAAAAGAAAAGAAAATTTTCAGATGACACTTTGCCGGCGGATGCACCAAATAATTCTGCATTTTCGAAGCAGTGTGATTATCCTAACTCAGTAGAAATGACATTAGCGGCCTCTCGGTTTATTCGCTCTGTAGCTCGAATATACGCTAGTTTGTCTTTGGAATTGGCTCCTGACCAAAAGAAGAAGAGGCGAGTAAAATGTTTTTAGTATTTTAATTCAAACTCAGTGTATTGCTTCCTAATTCTGTATTTTGCATTTTGAGCTCATTGTATATACTCCAGATTTGGTAAATCGTCTAATTTTTTTAATTTTAGCCGTTTGGGTTTGGCTCAACCAACGCTTTTGGATCTTTGTCGACATGTATTCAGCAGTTTGGCTCCAATTGCTATTAATGAATTGCCCGTACTCGCAGCTAGTCTTCTTGTACCTATCCGTACGGGCACTGTACGTCCATGTGCGCCCTTTTCATTCACATCTCAGTCGAGTGAAGTTGCCTCGGTAATTTCTTTCAGATTAATTTAGTTGTTTAGGAGAATCTGTTAGCTCATGCTTATTTTAAGTGATTATATATATATATATATATATATATATATATATATATATATATATATATATATATATATATATATATATATATATAATTACTATTTACATATTTCAATTCTTACCTCACAGTTAGGTGTTCAACATTTTCATTCTCTTTTATGTAAAATAATAAAGTCGTTTTCTTTATTTCTAAGGGACTTGAATTGTTAATTAATGCTGAAAGAAATAACTTTACGCGCCAGCAATTGCTTTCTTCTAGTGAAGCCACGAAAACCGATGATCTACCCAACAAAGGAATACAAAGATCCATGAGCATCGATGATGGATATAGGGTAATCGATATCGTTTAATCGTTTGATTTAAGATTTTGTTACTTCTGTCTCATGAACACCACATATTCAATTCGGGCTAGCTATTTTGGACGCTAATACTCTTTATCAGACATAATTTATTTTCTCTTAATGTCGTTATAATATTGCAGTACTCGTTATGACACGCTTTACAGTTGTTAAGACTGTCTAAAATCTTCATAGGATAGTGAAAATTTTAAAATCCGCATATATTTTTGTTTAGATAATGGTTCTAGTTAATCCATTCCTCAGTGTTATTTTTAAGTTTTTAATTATCAATATAAGTTAAATGGCCTTACACTAGATGATTGATTAAATGCTTAGTTTCTGTAGGATGATTTCAAGGGTAATAATTTTTGTAAGCCATTTTATTTGTTATTAAAAGTGGGGATATACACGATTGCTCTCATCGTTTATTAATGTACTTCTTGTAGGATGAAAACCTGGTTACATTAATAAGACTGGTAGATTTATTTAGTTGCCTACATTCAAAACACCTTTTTCTTATGGTAACGTTGATTTTGTCTTTTTTATTTATGTATATGTGCTAAGTTGAAATGATTTTCTTTATTGTAGCATCATCACTCGAGCTTCAATATACAACCATCTTATCGTAGCGTTTCAGAATCTGTTACAGTTCCTTCTATGCGTCACCACACTGTTATATCCACATTAAATGTCGAGTTATCTTCGCCACATGTTGTTACTTCGGATACTTTGGAACCTGATACTACTAAGTATACTCATGCAGAGTCAAACATGGAAGTTGCATCTCCCACCACAGTCACACCTTCAATACATGATCCTTCATTACTTACTCTTCAAATGCAATCCACTATCACTGATATAGAAACTAGTGTTTCTGAACACGCGCTAACAGTTAGTTCTACTATCTTTGATGCTTTACTATAATTTGCCATACATATTACACTTAAATGTGATGTAACAGATGTTCTAAAACATTTTCTTTCTTAGGTATACTACGATAATGAAACTAGTCATGTTATAGCATGGCTCACGCCCCAGAATGGAGGACCAGATTAACACTGGATAATACTTTATCCAAAAGTTAGTTACAAGCAATCACTCTCAATGAGTTCGGAATAGAAATCTATGAGAGGAAAGGAAATCAAATATTTAATAGTCATTAGGTTAAGTGCCTGCTTGTCCACTCTCCAACGATCAATCATATTTTATTTTCGCTAGCACATCAAAATGTAATTTGCTAATCAAATTTTTACGGGGAATTTTTAAATCGTAATAACATGACGTTTAATGTACAACTCACCTATATTTTTATACAGAATTTATTTGATCGTTTCTGCGGTTATAATAATTGGTCCCAACTTTTGACCAAACGTCAAGATTTAGGTATATTTCGCTGTTAAGTTCAAGGTTACAATTTTTTATTATTTCATACATTTTCCATCGTTCTAAACATTTTCGTATTAACTTGGTGTCATATTAAACTCACCAGGTAATGACTTCAACCGCTGATGCATCCAGTGCTTCAACCAGATTAGAACCAAATAACTCGTCCGTTCATTTTCCTCCAGTTGCTTCAAATGTTTCAGATGGCTGCTCTTTGAATTTTGTCTTTACTCCGAATTTTTCTGCCAGTAGCTGTCCAGACTCCATTTTCCAGATTCAATCTTCTGGCGAATCTCATACTTCCCCCACTTATGAATCTCTTGATGACAATGTTGTTGATGACGAGGCTACTGCAAGAAGAATTGGAGATGCGAAAGTGACTCATAATGAGGCTGTTGATTCTGGAACTTGGTCTTATCCACGACGTGAGGAACCGGGATATCATTCGCATATATTCCCTCTGGTGCCTGATGATAATGCAGTGAATGACTCACGCGATAGCGAGATAGCATTTCCTAGTGGCTCTAGACGTCGTGTAACTGAATCCAGTAACAATAGTTTTTGTAAACGCCGACGAACCATCGACCCAGAAATTTCTTCTCCCGAGTCAAAGGATGATACCATTCAGATCGATTCTCATATAAGTTACCCACTGTCACCATCAGCTCAAGATGAACTTCCTTTATCTCTTCTCGATACTGATGCAACCGTTAGCCAAACAAGCAGCACAGCTGTTACACTAGGAAGCACTACAGACTTGGATATCAGATCAGAATTATCATCTAATCTGAATGTTGAACTTCACCCAACATCTAGTTTTTCGACTAATGTGGTGACTTCTGAATTGGTTAGTTGCTACGTTTTGTTATTGCAGTGAATGTATCATGCTTTTTACCCCACAAATAGATGTACAATTATTTCACCACTAATTTGAGACGTGTAGCTAAGTCAAAAGGAAATACATTCGTATTTCTGCATTTTAATGTGTTTATGCAAACTTTCTTGTATTAATAAGTATAAATAATAGGATGTTTTATGTTTGTGCTAAAGAATTGAGAAGTTAATTATTTTCCCGTTACTCACTCATATTTTATTTTGCATATTTTCACTTACTAAGCACCAGTGCGCTTCTGAAGTATCTAATCATCAGCAGGAAGAAATTGGATTTAGTAGACTGCTCAATTCTGACGTTGATCTCTATCAGTCATCATTGTCGATTCAAGAGGGACCTTTACCCGGGCAAACTGGTGATGCAGCTAATGGATCGCAAAATAATATCGGTTTTTCTGTTTCCGAACAGTCTAACGCTTTCCAGGCCGAAGATGTATCTGATGGTCAAGCTTCAGATTATGATGAGTATGATGAACAAGATGATGGCGATGATGGTGAAGATCATGAGGACGACGATGATGAAAATGAAACAGAAGATGAAGATGGTGACCAAGATGTTTACGGTGAGGGTGACCAACTTATAGAAGGGGAAGATGATGAAGAAGATGAGGATGATGAGGACGATTCTTCTCATCACAGTGATGTAAGCTGGTTTACATTTTAACCTAGTTTGAAATTGCCCATCATTTAAGAACGAAATGTTTTTCTTTGTCTGTCTATGTTAATGTCTGGGGTAAAAGATGTTCTAAACCCGTTCTGTTTGGCAAGTATAGTCTAGGAAAATTTTTGGTTACCTGCATTTTCATCCCATGCATTCTTAATTTCTATATTTGCAGGAATCAAGTGCAGACGCTGGAAGTCGATCAACTTCTCCTACTTGGGTTTCATGGCCAAGGACGTCTATATTTTCTCGCTTAAGTTCACGAGCGGTCTCACAGAGTTCGGAATCCATAGCTACTACTACAAATACCACAGATGTCCTAAACAACAATCGGGACAACACCAACGAGCTAAATACTGTTACAACAGGTCAAAGTTTGACCAATTTAACTTCCGTCACTCTTCAAGGGCGCAACACCTCGAGTTTACTGTCAGGTCGTCGGTCTGTTCAGTCGGTTATCAGTTTACTGAATACATCAACATCTGCGACACCGACTTTAGTCATTTCAAGTACAGGAAATGTAAGCAACACACCTGCATCTAGTGAAACTGTTGTCACAAACGCTACAAGCTCTGTCACTACTCCAGCTGTTTCTACAAATGTAAGTTATCATACTAATTAGTTTTTACTTTTGATTACTGTTATATCTTTACATAGTAATCCTCTTGAATTAATATATTAAAGTGTTAACTACTTCTATTTTGTTTTATAGGTGGGGTGTATCATGACAACACAGGTATACTTGTGTCGTACATTCGCTTGTCTTTTGCGAGTAACTGCTGATCTTCTCTCTGAAATTCAAGGGGAATTTAGTCCTTTTTCAGGTCCCCTGCGGCGTTGTACATCAGTACCTACTAGTGTTGGTCTTCCGTTGACTGTTTATGACCAGCAACGCCGTTTGCCCATATACTGCACGTCTAGTATAGTGGCTACTTCTACAACGTCAGCTAACAATCAATCTCATGCTCTTGTATTAACTCCAAGTAACACCTTGTCTTCTATTGCTCGTCCGAACTCAAGCTCTACAGAACAGTCATCAGGTATTCGAGGTCGTTTAATAAGGTCGTGTACAACAGCCGTTTCATTGGCAAGTGGTCGATCTAATGCAGTAAAAGTGGGTTCAGATTCGCACTGTGTTCAACTTGTAGCATCTGTTGGTGCAGCTTTAATTCCAGTTTGGCAATGGATAACCATGGCTATGGATAATCTTGAGGCTCAATTGCGCTTTTCGGCTTCTTGGAATGCATACTTCCCCAACAAAAATGCTTCAAAAAGTCAATCAAAAATTCCTGAGAATCAAGATGGTAAGTTTCTCAATTTTCTTCGTTTCTAAAACCTAACTGTTGTTTGATGTAATCGTGCTTTGTAGGTCTATTATTCTTTACCATTAAAAGCTATTCTGAATGCGTTCTATTTTGTTTATTTTCAGGTGTTAGCTCAGTTCGTGATATCCCGGTTTCCTTGGTGAGTTTTTTATGTTGCGGTGATGATAATATTGTATTTTCACTATTATTATGTGCGTGATAATAAAACTTGGAAATTAAGAAAAAGATCGAACAAAAGGCCCATCGAATCAATATACTTCATATCTACGAAACAAGAGAAAATAAATAGACTAAAAGAACAAAGAAATAATAAATAATGTCAACTGTAGTTTTAAACTGAACCTAAGAGATATAGTTCAAAATATAACGAATGAAAACAGGATTAGTGATAATCAGGTTAATTTTTACTACACATCTCACAGACAACTTCCAATAGTAAATCAATATGTAGGGAATTTTTTGGTAATCGTTTGTTGAGTTATTTCTAATTATTAAATACAATTGCTTTTTGTTGAGTCGGTGTAATGTCTGAATAAAACATTTATAATTCCTTATCCTGTTAGGTTTTTTTAACTAGTAAATCCCGTTTTCTAAATGTTATTTTATTTGCTCTTTATTAATGTCTAATATAGTCCTCACAAGTCAATAATGAAACAAATAACAGACGTGGACATGCTTCAACTTTTTACTCTAGAAGACCTGCCGTTGTTGCCAACACTTCATCGTCATCCACAACAAATAATACACGATTGTCCTCAAATGACCCTATAACTGTTAATAGTTCTATAGATAGTGTTGCAGTGGTTCTTGGGCAACGACAAGACTTCTTGGCCTATTTATTTTCTATAATGCGTACCTCAGGTGGTGATCATGGTGATAGCGTACCTTTTATTGATCCTCAAGTGAACAAACATCTTGCCTATATTTTAGATGCATTGTTATACTTCTTCCGTGTTTTTGAATCTTCCTGGCCATCTGGTATTACAAGACAGTTAAATTCAACGTTACCCGATCCGACCGTTCGTTTCAAATTAAATGATGTACAGCAAGAGTGTACTGAAGAAATCACAGAGGTATGCATTTCGTTTTAATATTAAATTATTTTGTCTATTATCTACGTATAGTTAATAAATTAAGTCTTTTACTGTGATCATAATTTTTCATAATATTTAACTTGTATTCATTTTTCTTAATCTTTCATATGATCTTTTTACTGATTGATTTGATTATAGCAAGAACAACTGACGTAATAGAATAAAATGGATTCATTATATTCTGTGGTTTCTCATCAGCTGCTTACAACCAAAATACAATAATATTGATCACTAAAAATCAGGCTACAAACATAATTACTCCCATGACTCTAATGGTTATTTCTTACTTCTTATGTGATCTGTACCCGGTCAAATTTGCTTTACGGGTTACATAACTTATAACATTAATATCTGATTCCCAAATAACTTTGTTTCTACGTTTTTAGTTTTATTCTGGAGCGTTCTTATATTCAACGTATAAATGTTAATATTATTTAGCAAATAAATATCACTTATAATTCTTTCATGCTTGTTTTTCTGTTCTGCATTAATCTGCGCTGATGAGAACATTTCCAATATTATGATATAAAGCTGATTTTAGTGATTAATATCATTATGTTTATGTTGTATGCAGCTGATGAGAAACCACAAAATATAATGAATTTATGTTACTCCGCTACATTAGTTGTTCTTGCTTAAGTTAAGTTTCTTAGTCTTGTTTTTAAAATGTTCATTGTATTACACTTGTTCTCTTAATTCCTCATCATTTAGTCATCAACCTCATCTGTTCTTCGCACCACTCAATTGTCTCATGAAAAAACTCCAGATGTCAAAAATGGTATGCAATGTTTATCTATTTACCTTCTTATTAATATAATTATTTAATAATTTTGCGCGGGGAATATTTTTTGAATAAAGTGAACTGTCACATTTATATTTATCTAGATTAGGTTGTCAGTGGAAGTACTTATGTCGACTATTACTAACACTGACTCATCACGCATATAGCAGCGTGTGGGCCTCAGTTCACGAGTCAAGTAAATCCCCCATTCACCTCACGGGTTCCACAAGATTGTGAATGGGAAGCGAGCTCTGTGCTGTAATCGATATTTTAGTTGACTGCGGTTCATATGAACTGAAATAAATTAATCATGTTTTTCCTCTATGTTTACACTTAGGCAATAAGAAAATAACATATTGACTTCTATAGTATAGGTTCCTGCTTGATTTCACTGTATAATGTTTGTGTCACCGAACGACGAAATTGTTTATAGGTACTCTTTTCCCTATTAACCACATCTAAGTTTGGGGCATCCTTATAGTTGATATTTCGGTTTGTGCATTGTTCAAATTATATCCTTGATTTTTTGTGGTCATTCATTAATTAATACTATTTACAGCGACAAGCTGGCGTATACTGAAATACTTGTGAACGTGAGCATTGTATACATTGAACTGAATAAAATCTAGTCTAATGATTTTATCTGTTCAGGTTTTTGGGATTTTGTGACATGCATACACTAACGACATTGTGTAATGTGGTCGTTGATATTTGACCACAAATATTCAGTGTTTCGATATAAATTATGATTCATGTTTGAATGTTATTAGTCCCACATCAAATTTTTCTCACTCCAATCTACCATAGTTTTTGCAGCTAACCAGGTTACTCAACGCAACGATCCATTTTTCCGTCGTTCAGAAAGCATTTTGTCTTTATCAGGTCTTGGTCCTGATTTACTAGATGCACCGTTATCAGAGTCTTTACCTTTGGCGTTGCAACCACAATTGTTACAACCCACCTCTGGAAGAGCTGAATTATTTGGATGTGATCGGTAGGTGATTAGTTTTGTTCTTGAGCTAGTTTACTGAAAAATAGTGTCCTAATGTCGTGCTATGCATTCGTTTATCCTTAATAATGATCTTTCTGTTTTCTCTAGATTTTTACCCATGATGTCTGCAACTCATATTTCCGGCACTCGAAAGAATGATCATATTCCAATACACATGAATGCGATGTCAAGTACTTGGGGAGAAAGAATCTGTGGTAGTAATATCGCAGAAATCCCATTCATCAACGAGAACGATAATTCAGAGTTTCTGAACCCTGATACACAACAATGTGAGTGCTTTCGAAGTTACATTTTTTGTGTTTATCACCATAAATAATCTAATTATATATATATATATATATATATATATATATATATATATATATATATATTGCTAAAATGAAGCCTTTCAAACTCTTCATTTAGTGTTGACAGGGGCTAAGTTCCTGGATTCCGTTGGACATTCTGCTACACTCCTTTCACGGTGGTGCTCAGCTTTGGAATTTTTCGGACGTCACTTCACTCCTGATGTAGGAGCTGAAAACGGAAGTTATATATTTGAACTTGGTGGATTTTCAGCAAAAGAAGGTAGATTTAGAAAACAAATGGAACGTTTGCGTAATGTGTCTCGCAAGGATCTGGTTTTAGAGGTAATTTTACTTAGTTTAACTTTCTTATCATTCTGCTATTTTTTAGTTTCTCTACTGTGTTACAGAATTGACTTCCATTCTAATTCCACTGATGATCACATTTTAATTGAAATCATGAACCGGTCGATGTTAGACCACCATTGGGAACCTGGAAGCACTGGGCGACCGTTTCGTCCTACTGTGGGACTCCTCAGCAATGCGCATCCACGATCCCTCTCACGGGATTCAAACCCGGTGTCTTCGGTCTCGCGCGCGAAGGTTTAATTTCTAGGCCACTAAGTCGGTATCCAACGGTGTTAATGTCTAACCTCAACCAATCCACGAAATTGCGCGACCATCTTCCATTGTGCTGAGGTAGATACCTGTCTCTACCTGACATGAATTAGCTTCACTGGTCGCTGCTTCTCACTAGAACTTCGAAATTTCCCTTACGAAGCTAGTCACTAGTGAGCACAGGGTAATTATCAGTATAAGGTTGTGGAGATTATTAAGTTTTTGATTGAGATCATGAACCGATGTGAAGCTCAAGGCCCTGGGTTCAAATCCCGCGAGCGGGATCGTAGATGCGCACTGCTGAGGATTCCCAAAATCGGACGAAACGGCCGTCTAGTACTTCCAGGTTTTCAATGGTGGTTTAGCATCAATTGGTTATTAATACCAATCAAAAACTTAATAAATCTCCACAACCCTATACTGTTGATTACATTTTGCTTCAAATCTGAATTCTTCGTCCAATCTAGGAAACTGCAGTTCACATTTGTTTGTTTTGCGATCACTAGTTGTGCAGCTCAGATTATAGAATATAGTGTTTGCTACCTTTTTCTTTTTAAAACCAAACAACTTGGGTATCTATGTCTATCTAGAACAACCACCGGAATATGTTTTGGTAAGATAGTTATTTTACCTTCTTGGATTGTCACTATCAAGAAACTGTATCTAATAAATAGTTTGGTCTACATAAGGTTTATAATAATATATATTCTGAAAATATTAATTACAGAATTCACGCCAGCTTACAGGCATGATCAGTTTGATATAAATGGTAACATTAGATGTAGAGAACAAACATGTGATAGAAGATAGTTTTAAGTATACTAGTTCAGTAATTGTTTAGGTAGTACATGTATTACAGCGATCCAATGCATCAACCGGGAACTTTTATTTTTTCTTAAATGGACAGCCTGTTGATTTATGAACGGTGTAAATAAGGTCATTTCCTGTGCCAGGTCGAATTAATGATAACTATCTACAACTAGAGAAATTAAAACGAAAACAGAAAGCACGAAACAACAAAGCAGTAATTACCAAAATATGTCCATCAGGTCTACCAAAATGCATGTCTCATGTGACACAGTGATATACTGTTTGTGTTATTCAAACTAGTTAAAGTTGCTAGGGATGGTGTTACCATAAAGTGACAACAAGTAGGTGGTTTTACTTATGGAATACACTAATAAAAATGGCTAAACATTTAAAGTTCCTATAATATCACTTGTGGAATGAGATACACTTACAGGTGCTAGAACATTCAATGCGTCTTCAAAGGACCAATGTGCAGCGAACAAATAATGGGAGTGATTTTATCGTACGGATAGATTATGGTAGATTATTCCAGAGTCTAGAAAATTTACAGGTAAAGTAATTCATATAGAGAGATGATTTAGAATAAGTTTGTTTCACTAGTGCCAAGGAATTACGGATGTCATAATGAGAAGTTTCTGCATATTGAATCACTTGATTGGATGTAAAGGATAGTTTATTAAGTAGTTGGAAGAAAAAGATAGGATTTAGTTTGAGTCTCCTCTTCCATAAAGGGTCTAACCCAAGTTTATTACATCTAGAATTATAAGTTAAGGTACAATCAACTCCAAGAATACGAAGTGTAAATCGTCTCTATACTGATTCTAGCCTTAATTTATCCTTTATGCGCGCACTGCTAAAAATAAACGTGCAATATTCTAGAAGAGGTTGAACACAAACTTTGTAGATTAATATACGTGACTCATTGTTATAAAGGTTTCGAGTTATATAACCTGCAAGACGTTGAGACTTAGAGGTCTGTTTCGATATCTGTTCTGTAAACGACAAGTACCTAAGTCTACTACTGTATGTAACCTAGACAACACTTCACCATTTATGGTAAGATCTAAGTTGAGTTATGTATCGCCGAAGTATATCCATCCATATTTAGCCGCATTAAACTCTAGTTGCCATTTTAAGCACCACTGTGCTACCTTGTTAAGCTCTATGCTGATGCAATTTTGCATATTTTTCAGCTCATGTGGAGAAAATGAATATATTTAAGGTCATCTGCATATAGAAGGGGCTTACCCACACAAAAACTTTCACAAATATCATTGAAACACTAAAAAGAGCAAAGGGCCTAAGACACTACCTTGTATTACACCACTTCTAACAGGGACAGGGTTCGACAATGTAGAGTTATTTTTAGCTATTTGATGTCGATTGTTTAGAAAGGAAGCAAACCAAGCTGGCAAAGGATTTCGAACCCCATAAGATGCGAGTTTACCTACAAGAAGTCAAAGGCTTTAGAAATGTCCAGATATAGCACTAAGACTAGATATCCTTGGCTACGTAGAGAATATACTAAATTAAAGAAGTCAGAACGACATGTCATACGAGATCGATTTTTAAGAAATTTATGTCAAGTATCATTGATAAATTTTCCAGCGAGTAAATAGTTGAAAAAATCATCACTTATAATTTTTCCATAATCCTAGCGATAACTGGAGCAATATTTTATCGGTCGATAATTGTTCATGTCAGTCTTATCCCCAGATTTGTAACGTGGTATTATGTACGCGGTTTTCCAACAGTAAGGGTGAGAGCCAGTTTCCATAGAGAGAGTAAGCAGCTTCAGAAGAAGAAGTGGAATATCTGGACCATCAAACTTGTAGAGGAACGATGAAACCCCGTCTGCTCCATGGGTATTTATAGCCTTAGTAATTTTCATGCATGTGAAGGAGATAGATTTTATTGAGTTTCTAGTTACGTACATAACTCTTGAAGCAGAACCACTTATGATTCCTACACCATTTGCAAAAATACCACTGAAAAGGTCTGCTATTATTTTGGAGTCGTATATAAAGGTGCTATTATGCTGCATGCATGGTATATCAACATTTTGAGTTGCTTTAGCGAGTTTATTGAAAAGGAGAGTAAAGTTTTATACCTTCGAGTTAGTATTAAGTGCTAGTGTCTCCTCATTAATGGCTTTTAACCTGTGTTTCTCTTTAATTTGACTAAAAATTATTGTTATTTGTGCAACTGACGTGAAGTCGTTTGACTTTACGTTTCTGTAGGCGTCTTAGTTTATTATGATATTTAGCTGGTATATATAATTCATGAGGTTTACTAAACCTGTACGTTTTAAGAGGTACACAGAAATCTAAACAAAAGTTAACGATCAGACAGAATTCGTCGATAGCATCCATGAGACTATTACATAAAAAAAAGTTATCTCAGTCTAACAGTTTAATCAGTGAATGCAGGAGGTCCCTGTCAGCATGATTATATCCTCTATATTGGCAGGTTTTTTGAATAGGTCGGTTATGAGAGATAGTATTGCGAGAGCACAAACTACTATCTTATGGTCACTGCTTTCATGTATGAATGCATTGATGATAAGATCATTCCCATTATTCGAACCATCAGGAGCTCTGTATATAAATCCAAGGAGTAGACTATGATTCAGGGTGTTGATGATGAAATATTGGAGCTACAGATCATAATCTTATTATATTCTAGAATTTGCTGTCTTTGTTTTCTTCAATATCGTCAGCCCCACCCCACAATATTTCTTTCAGAACTACAGTTTATCCGTATTACTCTCAGCCATCAAACGTTTATCATTATTTTGCATAATTCATCTTTTAGTTATTGTTTATTTGATTTTATGTTCATTTTCTCCTTTAATGACAGGTTGAACGGGAACGTGGTCCATTGATTTTAAACACTATCAAACTACTGAACATGGAATACGCTAAACGTCAATCTCAGACACCATTAACTACATCAAATGGACCAATGTATAGTGCAAATAATTTTCCCGTGCAGTATACTAGTTCGAGTAGTCATCAACGAGATTCACCATCAACGCGTCAAAATGCAAATACTAACCAAGTTGCTATTGCTCTTCTTCTGGGCACTACTACGGATTCTCCGTTACTAGGGACATTATTTGGTGCTAGTCCAGTAACTCCGACTTCGGTCACCTCAAGTTCAATCGTTTCTGGACAACAACCAATACTGTCATGTCGACGCATTAAAGTAACTTTTAAAGATGAACCTGGTGAAGGTAGCGGTGTTGCTAGGTCTTTCTTTACGGCTTTTTCAGAAGCAGTCTTATCTCAAGAACCCTTGCCTAACTTGAATTTACTTCTTCAAAATAATTCATCGAATTCTTTGGGTAAGTCAGTTATTTTCCACTTGAGAACTTTGCCTAAACATTTTTGTAGAAAAGTATCTTCTAAGGTTCGATGCTGATGTTTAATTTCATTTCGATTTATCTAGGTAATCAACAACCAAATTTCCATCGTCATTATACTGTGTTGAGTCGTTCTCAATCAAACAATTCTGCAAATAGGCCAACTG
Source organism: Schistosoma margrebowiei (assembly GCA_944470205.2). NCBI lineage: Eukaryota > Metazoa > Platyhelminthes > Trematoda > Strigeidida > Schistosomatidae > Schistosoma > Schistosoma margrebowiei. Next base: position 47,272,270 of record OX104028.1, read on the forward strand.
CAGTCTTAGTTCAATCAACAACTTCTAGTATATTTCTGTCTACTCAATCTATAACAAGTAGCTCTAACAATACTCATTCTCCGACTGTACTATCTAGCTCACTAAACAATGGGCTAAGTGGACATCAACCAGTACCTTTAACTACACCAACAACTATTCAGTCGTCTATTTCCTTTTGTCCATATCAAATTCAACCTCGGCTGCATACGATTACAATTGGGTCACGTGGGAGATCAAGTGCTTGGCGACGATCTGGAGGACTATCTACAAATGCTCCTCCATTTTATCCGTCTGCAGCTCAGGCAGCATTCTCCTCATCTGATTTATCACCAGCCGGTTCTAATTCTCAAGCAAGCTCTCGTAATCCGTCACCAGCTAGGCATTCTGATACTTCTAATATTTCCCATATTTCGGTTGGAAATGTCTCTGGTACAGAAGTTCCCTCATCTAGAGTCCTGGATTCTTGTGCTTCATTACAACTTTTAAACTCGAATACGAATATTTCATCAGGTTAGTTGGCGTACAATAATCTCAATTATTATGTCTATCGTTAAACCCTTGCAATGTTCAAACAGATCACCTCACGAAATTTTAATTTTAGAGCTCCCGCCCTGGAACTTAATTTCTAATCCAGTTAAGTTTTTGTACTTTTTCTGAAATGGCGAATAGACCTGTTTTAAATAAACGAATCAATAATCTAACCCAGTTTTTCATTACTGACATGAAGCTAAATTTATGCTACAAGCCAACAACATAAAAATATTGACTGTAATATCGTAAAAACTATCGTCTGGCTTCACACATTGTCTGCAACTAATAGCTAACATATCTGTTGATAATTTGTGTTTACTAATTCGATCTCTCACACTTCATGTTGTTTAATCTATATGATCATACAAATTCTGATTCAACGGGGCACCAGAGGTGGGATATACAAATGAAATAATAAAGTTATGAAGAAATAGGAGAGGAAAGGGGCGTATTAGTATTTAGTAACTGAACAAGAATAATGTTCCGTGAGCGTCCCACTTCAGCTAAAAATACAATCAAGACAATTGTTAACCTTTTACAACCAGACTAACATCACAATGGGGTCAAATATGTTCTAGTTTGTTGTAAGCTGCTCTAGTTCGTACTCAAAGTAGATTATAAATAAATAATATACTTGTAATATTCCAATGAGTAGAAAAATTAGATTTTCTGACGTTTCGTGAGTTAGTGCAAGCCACTTCAGAGAATAAATAAATAACCAAATCAAAATTAAATAGTACAAAATCTAATTTTTCTACTCATCGGAATATTACAAACATATTATTTATTTATAACAATTTACCCAATGCTCAATTTATTCGAGATTATCAAGTCAAACCGGGGTAATGATACCTATAAAAGTAGATTAGTCTTTTTGGGACTATTTGTACACGAGTAGTAAATGAAAAGGTAATAAAAGTTGCGTCAGTCTTCACGAAACTTGATAGCCTTTTAGGAAGTCCTGAAAAGAATACTCTAATCAATAAATTTTGAATACGCACAAAGTAATATTTAACAACAGAAACCATCCTCTTGTTGCAGATATGTTCCCAAATTTCGTGAGCCACTATTGAAATCCAAATAACTTCAGTTATCGGATAGTTAATCATTTAAAAAAATGAGAAATATCAGGTACAAATTAACATCAATCATTGTCTCACTAACTCACCCATCATCAATTTTTATTACTTGTATTGTGTGAACTTGTTTATTGTCAGGATCACATTCCTTGATATTATATTTTACTGATATTTCATTCTTTAAATTAATCATACATCTATCGAGTTCTTAGTACCTTAGTGATAGATGCTACACATTAATAACATGTAAGATAAAGTGCTGTTTCCACTTCCTGTTATTATTTTTTAACGTGTTAAAGTTGCTTATCTTTATTGTTTTCAAAACATCTTCTATCTTACAGTTATATAACTCTTCTTTATAATTTAGGATCGAGTCCAAACAGAACTCAAGATCCATCTGATAATATCAGCAGAAATATTTTACTAGTCAATTACGAACCATCTAACTCGATTCAGTCTTCTGAAGGTAATAACCCTGTCTGTGCCAGGCATGATCTAGTGAATGGAAGATCCGTGGGAGGTAGACTGTTTACACGTATTCAATCCCTAGTGAGGAATGAACACTTAACTGCACGGATCACTGGAATGCTTCTTGAATTACCGTCATCAGAACACTCAGTTTTATTAACAAATGAAGAAGCTTTATGTAATCGTGTTGATGAAGCAAGGGCCTTAATAACAATGTCGGATACAAATGATCAGAAGTAAGTTGTTTGTGTTTTCTACTTAAAGATGTTGCATTTTCAGTTAGTCAGATGTGTTCCCACTTGCTCCAAATTCAAATTTCGACATTAACGAAATTTTCTGCGGATTTACCGCCCATCTTGATTTGTGGATATTATTTTGTTTTCTGTAACTAAATAAAATAAACATTTATGTTAGAACTCAATGACTAGTTTGGATTTTTCCAATTTTCAGCCGAGTTGAGCGCCCACGGACACCTTCAATTGGTTCAAATCAGCCTGTTCTTGAACGCTTAGTTAATTGGCAGGGAGTGGCTTTAACTGTTGCAGGTGCTACGTCTGTCAACCAACAATCCAACTTCTCTTCATCAAGTACAATCGCCGAGTTAATTACAGAGGATGTTGAGCGTGTCCCTCTTTTCTGGCAACCTGGTTTACAGGGTTATTACTTCCCACGAGCTGTTCCTGGAATAAACTTACTTTCAAATCAAACATGTGATTCGGTTAAATTAGCTGCACGCTACTCTATTTACAGGTGGGTTATTCTCTTATTATTTTTTCGCTCTTTATTTCACACATATGTATTATCTGATTCTCAATTTTTTTCTTTATTATAGAGGTATCGGCCGTGTAATTGGTTTGTGTTTACTGACAAATGAAACATGTCCCTTGCACTTCAGTCGACCTGTACTTAAATACATCCTAGGTCGCGTGGTTCACTGGCATGATTTTGCCTTTTATGACCCCACTACTTTTGAGGGGTTGCGTCAGCTGCTTTTGCATACATCCGAAGACTTTTCAAAGGTGATTTCGATTCGTGTTCACTATTGCATCTCACTAAATAGATATTTTAATTTGATAACTTTAATCTTCATTAAAATTACTAACCCATTTGTCAAACCAGTTATATCTTTTCTGTGGTCTATGTATCTCACCGCTGAATAACTTTGTATTTGCATACTTATCCTTCAAATTTCAGTCTCAGGGAAGCATAGAAGATTACAACCTGACTTTCTCACTTATTCCTGCCTTGGAAGAAGGTGGTCTGTCATCCACAGACGCGGTTCGTCAACCAAATGACTATTTGTATGCTTTGATCCCCGGTGGAGATGAAGTTGAGGTTAATGAAAGTAATGTATTTGAATTTGTTAAAAAGTACACAGAATTCAAAATGAAAACAGCAGTTCAGGAACCACTGGAGGTGAGATTTTTACCAGTGTTTTTACATTTTGTCTCAAATGTTTAATGAAACTGCAGAAAATAGATTCATCATAGTTTTCTGTAAAGTTAATTAAGCTATCCCATGATATATTAATAATAAACAATGGTTGTGGTTTATAATGGTATCCTAGATCACATACCGCCTTATCTTTTAATAAAATTGAGTGTCGTTTGTGTTAACACAAAACTGCAAACAAATACCCGTATTTTAACCTTAGATCGCTTAAAACGTTTGAAGTATACTTATATTCCTGGATGAGCCAGTGAATGAACATCTCACGGACACCGACGTGCAGGTCGTTTAGCTTGTTCAAATTTACATTTTGGGTTATATTAAGCCGTCCCGATTTGGAGGTTACCCAACACTTTTTAAGACTTTTGTAATCTGAATCTGTACCTAGCTGCATTCGAGCCGGGTACCTGTTAATATCCACGATAGAAAAGGTTTTTCGTTCGAAGTCTGGATTTGTTATGTGGATAAGAGGTTTGAGGAACTACCGATACGTCTAAAGGTAGACCTGTTTTTACATATAGAGGGGATCGGGATCTACTGGGTTTCTGATTGTGGCAATAACCGTATCGGTTGCCGACATATGTTTGTAGGAGCAGATCCTGAGAAGTTCTATGCTCCATAATGGCGGGTATGGTGTGCCAAGAATCAGAGTCAAGTGGTGTGACATGGTCTGGTGTCTGACAATTTTTGTGGGTGTCGAAACTAGAGACCGCAACCTCGGGAATGCATTAGGTGATGTGGTTGATATTATTTTAAGACACCGGGATCCCCAATAGTTACGTCAGCTGTGTTTGAAATTATTGTTGTTAGTGACTAGGTAATTGTACGAGTGATATTGCACATGAAAAAAACTAAATTGTTGAGCACGGTGCTCGTGCCAAGTATGTGATAGAAAATTTTGAGTTCCATAACTTGTTTCCAAATATTTGTTTCACCTCGCATTAAATAAATTTGGTTATTCATTTCTGATTTTGTGCAGCAACTCCGACAAGGTGTGTTTGATGTTCTACCTCGAAATGCTTTGGATGGGCTGACTGCTGAAGATTTGCGTTTACTTTTAAACGGAACTGGAGATATAGATGTTGATGTACTATGTGGATATACAACTTTCGTAGATGAAACAGGTACAGGATCAAATGTAGATGTGACGAAAAGCTGTGATAACACAAATTTGGTTAATCGCTTGAAAAAGTGGTTTTGGTGTACAGTTCGCAGTATGGATATGAAACAACGTCAAGATTTAGTAAGAACAGATTTTGTGAACTATATTTCTAATTATTTATTTATTTGAGCACATAAATATTAGTACAAATGGTCACCGAATACATATGCACCACACAAGTCACTTGATTTGCGTGTGGACTGTGATACTGCTCGGGTGCCCAGACCGAAGCGAAGCAGTTGGTTTTCTTAGGGGGTCACACGCAAAGCCTTTGGCCTAAAGGTCTGATCCGCAAGGCAATGGAGCGACGTCAGGTGATGCAGTCCCATGTTAGCCGTTGACCAATAATTGGTTCATACTCCATTTATTTCCTCAGAACTCTGGAGTCCATATGCACCATTGGTTTGGAATCAGGGTTTTCCAACTCCTCTAGGTGGGTCCTCCGTGTTCGCCGACCCGGTTAAAGCATCGGATATTTAGTTTTCGTCCTCTCAATTTCGTAGACAACACCCTCGTTGCAATGAGGCAGTGAGTAGAACTTCCCTGGCTGTGGCTATGTGAGAGTATTTGAAGAGGGAGAGCGGACTCTCCTCACCTTCGGCCGTACCAAGGCATTTGGTTTTTATGCTAGTCGCTGTATTATACTACTTATCCGTCATAACATTATTACCATGTTTAATTTATTCAAAACTACGCGAACATCGGAAAGCATGAGCGATAGGCCAAACTCTCGTTGTTACACAGAAGATAAGACGTGTGGGTAGGGCAAGTAACCTGAAAGTCGGTGTTTCTGTCCTATCACTGACCTTTGTGAGCAATCTTGAGCTGAACAATTAGAACACTGATATTTGTACTAATATCTCAGTATCTATTAATGATCTTCATTTTTTGTGATCTGTTTATAGTTGTACTTCTGGACATCAAGTCCAACCCTTCCTGCCAGTGCTCAAGGATTTCAGCCTATGCCTTCAATCACAATTAAGCCACCCGACGACCATCATCTTCCATCTGCTAACACTTGTATTTCACGTCTTTACTTACCACTATATTCATCAAGGCACATATTGCGTGACAAACTGTTACAGGCGATTGGAACAAAAAGTTTTGGTTTTGTATAATTTCCTGTACATCTCAATCAAATAAGTCTTCCCTATTATTGTAAATGAGAAAACATTTGAATTTTTGAAGTATAATAAATCAATCAGATTTTTAAATGTTTGTTTTATTGTGCCACTTTGAATGCTTCGTCAACATGTACAGCTATGTTGGGAGTTCACTGTCGTTAAGACTAGAACTGACATTCTGAAATTCTTGTTCAAGTTGGTTGAGTTTTTGTGCCAGCTCTTCTGCAGTTCGCAGTCGACCTTCTTTGCGTGCAGTCATCAGTTGTCCAGCAACGTGATCCATCTTATTCGCTATATCACTTAAGTGCTCTATTGTAGTTTTCTTTCCTTGGTGTTTCTCATAAGTGTTGGGCATCGATGTAGGTAGTTGGGAAAACCTTTGCCATATTTTGGCAGTAGGATTAATGGCTGGATCCATGTTTGCAAAGTTTTGTTTACCTGATACTCGCTCCATCAGCTGAAAAACGTAAAAATAAATAGTAGATGAAGGGGGGCACACGGCTGATAATCAAGCAAAAGCTTTAAGAAATTCCAATCTTTGTATTTCAGATAAATTCATGTAGTGAATTATCTGGCCTTTTCTAAGATTGTGCATAAGCAAGAGATTGCAGAATCACGATCAAAATGTTTGAACCCAATGAAAATAATCGTCGGATACAAAAGAGGAGGTTTAGAAGTTAATTATTTAATAAAACTACACAGTAGTTAGCAGAAGCTTACAGTTCATGAAGTTTTCGGTCTACACAGCTATTTTTTAAGCTCATGGATATCAGTTACACCTTTAATGTGATACAGTACAACTTACTTCTGCAAGAGCTTTGTCTTCCTCAGACCATCTAACTGCCAATTCAACCTTGCGTTGTGAAGTAAGGTTATCATATTGTCTGAGTGTAGGAAGAGTTTGCAAAGGTGGGAGATAATTTTGGACAAAATGTCTCGCCCTTCGATAAACTGCTGATGTCAAGCGCGCCACTATTCTATTGACATAAAGTTCTGAATCCGGGTCACTGTATTTTGCAAACTGTCGTCTGAAATCAGATAGTGTCTCAGCTTTTATTACAGACAAGGAAAATATTTTGACTTTTTACTAGACAATTTAACAAAAAATTATGGTTTCAAAATCCTTGCTATAAAGTATGGTTTAGGGACTTAATCGTATTAGTGGACCCCTCAAAGCGTGTGATGTGTCAGTGAAAGTAAGATATGATTCGCTTATGCATGAAGAGACTTCCAACTATAGCAAGTGTATAGCAACTGTATGATTTTGTAAATTCTTTACACTGTCGATATCACTGTATTGACTATTCCAAATTTGCTCTGGCCCGAAATCTGGTTCTCAATTGTTGGTCGGAATTTACGTGATCCCATTGTCTGCTATCTAGTGCTAAGTCTTATTGATTATACTGATCGTATTATCTAGTGTCCCAGCAGTAGAATCCCTAGTACAAACCATTAATTTTCTTTTTTTCATCAATACGTGAAGAGTAAAATGTTTCTCTCAATTAGTCAGCTTCGTAATCATAAATAAACTTTATTTTAGTCGACAGCAACTTGTGTTTTTCCTCAATCGAAACATCTAACAGCAATAAAATAACATTCTATTACCTGCGCATGACCACTAACTACTTCGACGTGCAGTTTCGGCTGGATCGGGAGAAACCGGAGAACGGCCATATCAAAAGTTAGCATACGTCCATGAAGTCATTGACTGTTAGACTCAGTAGGTGCACGCTACTTACTGCGAATTTATTTTTCCTTCTTGAATCTTATGGTCTATGACTAGCCTTCTCTACTACCGTTAATGTTGTAACTACTACTACTGCAGTGTTCGTGTTGGCAATTTGATTTTGCTCTGTTGATGTGGTGCAGGGACTTGAACCGATGTACGTATATCTCAGACTCTACGTCTCTTGTGACTACATGTAAAGTTAACATAATAATCTACATTGCTAATATTCATTTGCTAAAAGTGATCAGACTTAAAATTCATTAAAAGATAGAAGCAACGGCCATAAATATTGAAAGTTCGGAGATGTGAGTTCAAAAGTAGGGAATTCACACTAATATCAATAATTTCGACCATAAGATAACTACTCAACTAATGTACGTATCCATATATATATCAAGAATGGAAAATAAATTTTAATAGACAACGAACGAAAGTGCCGTGACATTATTACGCTTACCCGAGTGTCTCAATTTTTTGTAATGCTTGCAACAAATCGGAGTGCATAGATCTAGCAGATTCTAGCGTATATTTTTGTTCCCCGGAGCTAGTTAGTGATAAAAATATTGAAAAGAATTTTCTACATAATATTCATCCCAATGTGTGTGTGTGTGCAAATGACAAATCATTTTGAAAATTCTCATGAATTAACTATTAATATTGAAAACTCAGCCTCTTGTGGTAATTAAATCCATACAAATAATTAGAAAAAAGGAGTAAGCGATTTATATACAATACTAATTTGATATGCTAGTGAACAGACTTCGCAATTCGTGACTACAAACAAGAACAAAAAGATACCCCTCGTCCAGGAGTATAGGCCATCACACTAATATTCTCAATCCAACTGTCCTGGCAAATCCTTCCCAGTTTCTGTTCAGCCTTTCGATTTCTGCCTTCCGCTTCACGATTCCAAATTGGCGGTTGCCTCATGATGCAGTCCAGTGATTTCCTTAATGTGTGTCTTATCCATTTCCAAAGTCTTTTCCTAATTTCCTCTTCAAATAGAAGCTGGTGTGTTCTCTGCCACAGTAGGTTGTTGCATATGGTATCAGGTCAAAGGACATTGAGTATCTTGTGTAGACAATTGTTTATCAGTAATTTTACTTTATTGATGACGGTTTTAGTAGTTCTCCAAGTTTCAGTTATATATATAGTTGAACTGTATTGACGTTCATATTGAAGATTCTGACTTTGACATTGGTTGACAGTTGTTTTGAGTTTCATATGTTCTTCAATTGTAGGGATGCTGCCCTTGCTTTGCCAATTCTCGACTTTACGTCTGCATCAGATCCCCCACGTTCATCGATGACGCTTCCCATGTACATGAAAGGTTCCACCTCTTCCAGAGCTTCTCTATCAAGTGTGATTGATTTGGTGTTCTCCGTGCTGTATTTGAGGATCTTCCTTCGTGTATGTTGAGGCCTACTAATGCAGAGGCTGCTGCTGCACTAGTTGAATTTATCTGCATTTGTCCGTGTGTATGAGATAAAATGGTCAGGTCATCTGTCAAGTCCAAATCTTCTAATTGATTCCGAGCTGTTCATTGTATTCTGTCAGGTGTGGAGGTGGTCTTTATAGTCCAGCCAATTTTAAGAAAACTATGGGCTCCAGTTAACTAATTATTATGCTTAGACTAATAATAATTTTGATGGAGTTTTGTTCTCTGAGCTAGATGGTTTGGTCATGGAGCTTTTATCGTTTTACTCAACAACATCATCAGAACAAACCTCAGGTAGAAGTGAAGTGTTCGAATTTCTCCACATATGGTTCACAGCTTTTTCTGTAGACCTTGATGTTAATCTTAAACTTGTCATTGTTTACTTTGTTTTGGTTGTATCTCCCATTGATTTGATTTTCGGTCCTATGTTTGTGCATAATTTCTCTGATTGGTTGATAAATTGGATCGATTTCAATGTGCTTGTTGATTGACCTGAGTGCCAAGCTTCTAAACATTCTCTGGTGGTTTTAGAATTGCCTCCATCCAATATTTCCACATTTTTCCAGTCGAATGTGTGTCTGTAGTTGTCCACGTGCTTTGATATTAGTAAGGACATGACATGGCGTTTGACTGCTAATTGATGTTCATGCAGGTTAAATGAAAAGGGCGTCCGCTTTGTCCGCTGTAGTGCTTTTTGCATTTAGCACAATTTATCTTGTAGATGATGTTCAACTTTCCTTTGGTTTGCATAGGATTGATTGTAGTGATCTTGTGGGCTTGTGTGCAACACCTATCCTGTAAGGTTTCAACAATCTCGTTGTAGTTTCTGATATACCTTTTATGTATGGTTGGGTGATCCGTTTGTTGGTTTCTGTGTTTGACTTTGTTTCTGATGATGCGTGCGGTTGGTATTTTTTGATGAAGTTGAATGGGTAGCTGTTCTTTTGAAAGATGGTCTTCAAGAACTTTTCTTTATTGCTTGAGCTGCAAATGTGTCCCCGCCCTGTTGAACAAAGTTTGTACCTAGTTGATTTTGTGAGCCCTACGGTTGTTTCTACTGTAGTTGATAATTTGATCTGTGTGGGTCGGCTTCCTATACACTTGTGTCTCCAGTTTTCCTATATAGGTTTTGGTGATTAATACATCCAAGAATTGTCGTTTGTTGTTCGGATTCTTGTCCCACTGTAAAGTTGATGTCATCGAAGACGTTATTGATCAACTTGTAGGTCTTTGACGATGATGAATGTGTCGTTCACATAACGAATCCAATTTCTTGACTTGATTATTGGTAAGATAGAGGGTTCCAGTCTCTGCATCACTGCTTCTGCAGTAAGTCCTAATATTGGTAGTCCTATCTGTGTTCCCTTCGTTTGTTCGTAGATTTTGTTGTTGAATTGAAAATACTTTGTTAAGCATAAATCGATGAGTTCTAGTGAATTTTGACTTTGAAGCTTCGTGTACTTTGCGAGAAGCAGGAATAGAGTTTATTTTTGTTAAGGTTGGTTCAGTCAGTCAGTAACAACGTAGAACTTCGTACGTACGTACATCAGTTCGAGTTGCCATACCACCTTAACACAGAGATGCAGTTGTCGATCCAAATCCCGTAGTGGTAGAGGTAGCAAGAGTGTAAGCAGTGATCGGGAAGATTAGTGTTTGGAGATGTTATTTAACGAGTATAATTCAGTGAAATAAATTTGGAAAGAGGAAAAAGGGACATGAAGAATTCAGAAGATTAGAATTTGGGAGAACACAAAGAGTGGATGCACCTGCGCCATTGTAAACGATTTTGAGCCATGTCATTCAGGGTCTCTAACCATCGGTTGCTATCATCTTGCGGTCCCCAACCAGGTAGTCTACACCTACCGACATGACTCAGACCACTTGTCAGTGACTTCATGGACTTGTGCCATGTTTTAGTCTAGCCGCTCCTAGCTTTCTTCCAACCTACTCCTATACCATTGAACATCGCACGTCGGGGCAGTCGGTGGTTGGGCATACGTAACACGTGTCCCAGCCATCTCAACTGATGAAGTTTCACTACTTCATCAATTGATTTGCCATCCTTACCTAGTAACCGTTTCCTAACAACTGTGTTACTTACTCGATGGTCCCATGATATACGAGCAATGTTTCGAAGACACCTATGATCGAATACTAGCAACCTACGAATATCCTCTACTCTTACCGGCCATGTTTCACTGCCATAAAGTAGGACAGGGCGTACTGCTGCACAGTAAACCCGTCCTTAAGGTTGGTTCAACTGAGGTGAATAAAACTGTAACATCGAAGGATATGATCAGCTCGTCGTTGTTGATCAGAATGTCTTCAATCTGATCGAGGAATTGTATGGAGGATTTAGTGGAGTGGTTGGATGAATCCAATAAATTTTTCGATATTCGTTTAAGGTCAACAAGATCCAATCAACGTCGAGGTCTACAGGACAAGCTGTGGACCATATTTGGAGAAATTCAAATACTTCACTTCTAGTAAGCAGTCTTGTCTGAATCCGGTCCTCACTTGGAATACATTTGTCAGCTGTCCTCCATGCACGACTTTGCAGTGTAGTTCGTAGTATGAGTTCCGAATGATGTTGACAATCTTCTCAGGTACACCATAGTACCTAAGAAGGTTGCACAATGTTTTCTTATCCATGCTGTAAAATGCCTTATAGTCGAAGAGATACACCAAATTGCTAAAGGAAAAACCCAAGTATCTGACCTCATTAAATCACTGTGGTGCTTTATTTTACACTTTCTTCATATTCTAACAATCACAATTAGTTTTAATTATGCCTTTGCTAACTCATTATTGTACTTGCAGAGTGTATGCCGATGAAAGAAAAAGAAATGTTATCCACCTTCTAGCTGGTCGTACTTCATTACGTAAACTACCTTTTAATTTAATTACATTTATAACTTCTCAAAGCAACTATCCTAATTCAGGACAGAAAGAACTGTGGAAGTAAAATTATTAACTCGATTGTTTCTTGATTCGATAAAGCAACTTTAAGAATAGGAAAAGTAACCACTGATGATAGAATTTTCAAGCCTGGTTATCCAGTTAGTGATTTCCCACTTCGTTTTCACTGCAGATATTATTCTTCCTATTTCGCAAATCATCTGGGAACTGTACAAGTATCAAATTTATTACGAAGACAAAAAACGTTGATACAATAGGGCGCTAAGAAATAGCATACAAAACGAAATGACAGCTGTAAACAATTTGAAAACTCATACAATAAATAAAACTAGAATAGTATACATTAAACGATATAATCTAAGTCACAACATAACCAAGACATTTAAGTCAATGAAAAGAGATATTTAGCTGTTGATGAAGACTTGAAAGCAATGGACAGCCGTTTCGCCCTAGTATGGGACTCCTGAGCAGTGCGCATCCACGATCTCAGATGCGAACGCTTAACCTCTAGATCACTTAGCCAGCGTCAAACGGTAATAATGTTTAACTTCAATCGATCCATGATCTTACACAAACCTTCGCCCATTGTATGAGGTGGATAATTGTCGCACATCCAAAACGGATTGAACTCCATTGGCCCTCCAATGCTTTCAGGTTTTCAATGCTAGACTGGCTAAGATCGACTCGCGAATTCAACTTTGAAAATATTACAATCTCCATACTGCCTATGAAGAATGAAATAACGAATTAAAACAGATCTTACACAAGCTTTTATTCTGAGCTTTATTTGGCAGAGTAACAAAACACATTTCTAAGATCCTATCCAGGTAATCGTAGCAAACTAACGGATGCTAATTCGATGTGAATATCAGTCATTCCATAGCATCATGTCATAAACTAACCACTTTCCCGTTTCCAATTAAGTACTATGAGAGTCGGCAAATAATGCGTCGTATTGAGGGCACTACAACAAGAGTAAAGCGTAACCAAGCTATCATAGTACGTGTCCCAAAATAGTAGAACATCATCATTTTCACTATGATTAAGCATTACTGATTGTGTGTTGCCACAGACTACCAGCAATAATTTGGAGATAATGATAATCTACACAGTAGCTGAGGTTATCCAGCTTGGACGTTAAGTATCAAATTCATAAGGAAAAACTCTCACTGTGGTAAGCTACTTATATCGACAGACATAAGTAATATGTAACACCAATCGGAAGTGGAAGCCCTGGCAGCAGAAGGCTAAGAAAATAGAGTTGAGGAGAATAACATAGAAAATGGAAAGAAATTGTGGACTTGAAGAACCATACAGAATGTGGAGAAATGATACAAATGGAGTATTCAGTGTATAGTTCTTATATTTTATCAAGATACTCTACACTTTGAATTAAAATACATCGGTTGTTCCGACCTATGTTCTCAATCATTACACTACTAAAGCGTTGCACACTAAGTTATTGTAAGCCCCTTCGATTTTTAGTATACATAAATGATTCGCAGCTTCTACTCCGTCACAAGTTCATAAACTTATCCAAATAAATTAACTTCTCTACTGTATGCAATATCTCAGCAGCAAATACTAGACGCTCATCGAATGTTAAACTGATACCCTTGCTACGAACGAGAACACAGGCTGGAACGACCAGTTATTTGGTAAAATATGAACACCATACGTTCAGGACTTCATTTGCAAAATGTCCATCAATTGTCTCGGAGTTTATTGTCCCTTCCTTTCCATACCAATCACTCTGTGTTCCCGTTATCTTCTATTCAATCTTCTCAACCTTCTGCTGTCAGGCATTCCATTTTCGACTGATATTACTTATATCTGTCGATATATGTAGCACACCACACCCTAACACAAATATTCTCTATTTGTTACACAATTACGTCATAGTGTTTCAGGAAATCCACAAAAATAAAACAAAAACAAAAGCTTCTGTAACAGGCCAAGTAACAAACACTATGTTTCAATGTTAGTTAAGATCGAAAGTAAAACTTTTATCTCACTTTAGACTCTCGGCAATAATGGTATAGGAAGGTATCCATTCACAAACTTTTTTCATTAATTCCTTGAATTCCTGGATGTAGAGTAAAATAAATATTCACAAAAAATATCCGCGGAACTGTGTATAACTAACTAAGTTCTAACGAGGAAAAAATACTAAAGTCATGTAGAATAAAGTGGATACATTTTATTAGCTGGAAACGGTTCAGAGTCAACAATACTAATACAATTAGTAAAAACTAAATGAAATAGACAGAACGCGTGCGGAACGACTGACAGAAAAAAACTATATTTAGTCTTTATTATATTGAATGTCATGTAAATACTGATCTCATATTATGCCATCATCAAATGTCCGTGAACAATACCTTATTTAGAGCATGGTTAGTAAATTCTGTAGCTATTGTTAAACACGTAATCAAGAAAACCAAGAACCTAGTGAAATGATCCAGTAATAAAAGTTTGTAGTATAGTAATAAAAACAGAGCACTGCATTGAAAATTTAGTTCATTTGAAAGCAAACGACTAAGATCTATTACATCGAAAGTTCTTTAAGAGTAACGTTTTTCTGCAGAATTTCTCAACTTAGCGAACTCCATAAATTTTAGGTTTCACCATATTTGACTAATCAACCTGTACTTCAAAAATCCACTAATCTCACTTGATAGTGAACACTTTTTATTCTCAGTACAAGGTGACTCTGAACAATGGCCAAACTTCATGGTTTATAATCTAAATCAGAGATTCATTATCTACTGTTATACCCTTATTCTGCACTAAATAAATCTATATTATACAATGTGAGCGTGGATTTGTGGAATATACCCAAACAGTCTGAGGTGGTTGTAAACCATAACAGCGCATTTACCTAACCTAGAATACATCGATTAACCAATATAGACTGATACAAGTAATGCCATAGAGAAAAAATGATTACAAGTTTTCTAGATGTCATTAATTATTATTATCATCATATCACTGGATATTAGATATTACCAGGGTAGGTTTAATGTTTCTCAATACACAAAGGGAACACTTTCGTACCATTCAGGCTTAAGGGAACCTAAGTATTCTTCCCGAACAACTTTGATACAAAATTACAAAGTCTGAGTAGATCGTATGACTCATATTTTTCCTGAATATTCAATCATTTTTTAAATTTTCAAATTGTTTAGTCGACCTTCATTTCTCATATAAAAATAGAGTAAGAAGTTAACATATGATCAGACTGTTCGAAATGAGTTGCGCTAATCTATCACAGTTTCGATAATCTTCCTTTTCTCAGTTGGATTATTTAAACTTATCGAAGGTATTAGCTGTTTTAAATTAGACCTTGAAAACTTTTTACATAGCTATTTTCAAACAGAACTATCTCAGCTGCATCAGAAAGACTGATATCGATACTTAGGATTGAAAGCTGGTTTGTTCTCTGCCACAGTAGGTTGTTGCATATGGTATCAGGTCAAAGGACATTGAGTATCTTGTGTAGACAATTGTTTATCAGTAATTTTACTTTATTGATGACGGTTTTAGTAGTTCTCCAAGTTTCAGTTATATATATAGTTGAACTGTATTGACGTTCATATTGAAGATTCTGACTTTGACATTGGTTGACAGTTGTTTTGAGTTTCATATGTTCTTCAATTGTAGGGATGCTGCCCTTGCTTTGCCAATTCTCGACTTTACGTCTGCATCAGATCCCCCACGTTCATCGATGACGCTTCCCATGTACATGAAAGGTTCCACCTCTTCCAGAGCTTCTCCATCAAGTGTGATCGGTTTGGTGTTCTCCGTGCTGTATTTGAGGATCTTCCTTCGTGTATGTTGAGGCCTACTAATGCAGAGGCTGCTGCTACACTCAGTCAGTCAGTAACAACGTAGAACTTCGTACGCACGTACATCAGTTCGAGTTGCCATACCACATTAGCACAGAGATGCAGTGGTCCTTCACGACTCCCTATTTTGGGGTCCGAGAGATGGTGAAACACAGTGGCTAGAAACGTTATCAGATATGGCCCAGAATATTAGCCAGTGGCAATGCTTCTGTGATCTTCTTTTATTTTCTTCATAAAAAGTGATTGTAACTTCCTTAACTGAAAGAATTATTTCTGCTTGTACCTTTCTATCTCGCCCATTATTATTACTATTTCACTACCATACACTAATTTGTGGTTGTTATTGTTCTTTTTTCTTCTTATACATGTCTTACATTCTTTTTCTCTTCCCATTCTCATTATTATTGTGTGGCGCATACATATCTGGTGACCCCTTGTACCAATATTTATGTGTTCAAATAATAATAATAATAATAATAATAATAATAAATAGTTGAACAATCGTTTGAGTGGGACTCTTCAATATAAATCAACTTCACTGACTATGACAAAGCGTTTGGTAGTGTGGACAGGAGGACCTTATGGTACTTCTTCGACCCTACGGTGTATCTAAGATATTTGTCAACATCATCCGGAAATAATAAGACGAACTACACTTCAAAGTCTTGCATGGGCGACGGCTTACAAATACATTCCAAGTAAGGATCGGAGTCTTACCGCTCTTCAACCGACCCGTCTGACATGGTAAGACCTTGAGGAACGGTTGTTCCAGCCAGTATAGCTCGTTTGCTTCATCACGATAGGAAAGCCCGACCACCACATCAAGGTAGCAACAACGGTCAGGAATCAATTAGAAGATTTGGACTTGACAGATGACCTGACCCTTCTACCTCATACACACGGAAAAATGCAGGTAACCCATGAGGTTAGGGAACAACACTGGATCTCAGCAGCATCTATCGCACTGATAGATGCGCGGAAACTCATTCCACCTGGCTCTGAACATAATGAAGAGCGGGGTCAGCTTGAGAGCAAGCTGACAAGAAGTCTACGCAATGATCGTGAACAGTGCTGGGTAGCGAAAGCAGGTAGAGTAGCAGGCCCTGACAGGTTTACTCCTGATATTTTTAAAGATGGTGGTTTAGTATTAGCAGTGAGATTAACTGAGGTCTTAGGTAGAATTTGGGAACTGGACGCAATTCCATCTGACTGGTCTCAATCACTAATTGCGCCAGTCTATAAAAAAAGACAAAAGTACATTTGTGACAATCACAGAGGAATCAGTTTGACTAATATAGTGTTTAAAATATTAGCTTCAATAATACTTCGACGCCTAACCAAAGCTCGTGAAGAACAGACTAGAGAAAATCAGGCTGGTTTTCGACCTGGATGTGGTTGTATAGACCAGATATTCACACTACGTCAGGTCCTAGAACATAGACACACATTCAGACGCCCCACAATCGTAGTATTTCTCGAACTTAAGGCTGCATTTGACTTTGTTGATCGTGAGGTCCTATGGCAGTGTTTGTCACTGAAAGGAGTATCACAGAAGTACATTAACCCTATACAGACTCTCTACTCAAACACAGCCGGTAGAGTGAGAGCTTATGCCGAACTGTCATCAGAATTGATTACCTCGAGTGGTGTTCGTCAGTGCTGCCCACTCTCCCCATTCTTATTTAACTTTATCGTAGACACGCTTTTAGAGATAACACTTTCCTCATCTAAATTTCCAGGGGTTGAACTTCTAACGGGAAATTCACTTGTTTACTTACAATATGCCGATGACGAAATCTCAGCACGGGTACAGAAGGCTCGACTAGCTTTTACTGACTTGCGTCATTTATGGCGTAGGCGAGATATCAGTCTATCAACCAAAGGACGTGTTTACTGCGCAGCAGTTCGTTCCGTCCTACTTTATGGCAGTGAAACATGGCCGGTAAGAGTAGAGGATATTCGTAGGTTGCTAGTATTCGATCATAGGTGTCTTCGAAACATTGCTCGTATATCATGGGACCATCGAGTAAGTAACGCAGCTGTTAGGAAACGGTTACTAGGTAAGGATGGCAAATCAATTGATGAAGTAGTGAAACTTCATCAGTTGAGATGGCTGGGACACGTGTTACGTATGCCAAACCACCGACTGCCCCGACGTGCGATGTTCAATGGTATAGGAGTAGGTTGGAAGAAAGCTAGGAGCGGCTAGACTAAAACATGGCACAAGTCCATGAAGTCACTGACAAGTGGTCTGAGTCATGTCGGTAGGTGTAGACTACCTGGTTGGGGACCGCAAGATGATAGCAACCGATGGTTAGAGACCCTGAATGACATGGCTCAAAATCGTTTACAATGGCGCAGGTGCATCCACTCTTTGAGTTCTCCCAAATTTTGATCTCCTTATTCCTCATTGTCTCTTTTTTTCTCTACTCAAATTTATTTCACTGTATTATACTCTTTAAGTAACATCTCCAAACACTAATCTTCCCGATTACTGCTTATACTCTTATTACCTCGACCACTATGGGATTTGAATCGACAACTGCATCTATGTGCTAATGTGGTATGGCAACTCGAACTGATGTACGTGCGTACGAAGTTCTACGTTGTTACTGACTGACTGAGTGTAGCAGCAGCCTCTGCATTAGTAGGCCTCAACATACACGAAGGAAGATCCTCAAATACAGCACGGAGAACACCAAACCGATCACACTTGATGGCGAAGCTCTGGAAGAGGCGGAACCTTTCATGTACATGGGAAGCGTCATCGATGAACGTGGGGGATCTGATGCAGACGTAAAGTCGAGAACTGGCAAAGCAAGGGCAGCATCCCTACAATTGAAGAACATATGAAACTCAAAACAACTGTCAACCAATGTCAAAGTCAGAATCTTCAATATGAACGTCAATACAGTTCAACTATATATATAACTGAAACTTGGAGAACTACTAAAACCGTCATCAATAAAGTAAAATTACTGATAAACAATTGTCTACACAAGATACTCAATGTCCTTTGACCTGATACCATATGCAACAACCTACTGTGGCAGAGAACAAACCAGCTTTCAATCCTAAGTATCGATATCAGTCTTTCTGATGCAGCTGAGATAGTTCTGTTTGAAAATAGCTATGTAAAAAGTTTTCAAGGTCTAATTTAAAACAGCTAATACCTTCGATAAGTTTAAATAATCCAACTGAGAAAAGGAAGATTATCGAAACTGTGATAGATTAGCGCAACTCATTTCGAACAGTCTGATCATATGTTAACTTCTTACTCTATTTTTATATGAGAAATGAAGGTCGACTAAACAATTTGAAAATTTAAAAAATGATTGAATATTCAGGAAAAATATGAGTCATACGATCTACTCAGCCTTTGTAATTTTGTATCAAAGTTGTTCGGGAAGAATACTTAGGTTACCTTAAGCCTGAATGGTACGAAAGTGTTCCCTTTGTGTATTGAGAAACATTAAACCTACCCTGGTAATATCTAATATCCAGTGATATGATGATAATAATAATTAATGACATCTAGAAAACTTGTAATCATTTTTTCTCTATGGCATTACTTGTATCAGTCTATATTGGTTAATCGATGTATTCTAGGTTAGGTAAATGCGCTGTTATGGTTTACAACCACCTCAGACTGTTTGGGTATATTCCACAAATCCACGCTCACATTGTATAATATAGATTTATTTAGTGCAGAATAAGGGTATAACAGTAGATAATGAATCTCTGATTTAGATTATAAACCATGAAGTTTGGCCATTGTTCAGAGTCACCTTGTACTGAGAATAAAAAGTGTTCACTATCAAGTGAGATTAGTGGATAAATGCTACAGAAACGAAGTAAACCCTTTTTAAAAATGGGGACAGCTATTAACTAGTTGCATGATGTTGGAACACTATATATCTCCCAGAATTTCGTAAACAACATAATCAGTTCCTTAACCAGAAAGTTACTACAATCTTTTAAAAGAGCCGAAGTTGGTTAATCGAGGCCTGGTGATTTGTAACATTTCAAGAATTGGAGTTCCTTGCGGACTTCCGCCTCATTTGGTGGATCAGTCGTCACCGGCCATGAAGGGCAGCACAGTCTGACCGAGAAGAACATTTAACTGGTGGTAAAATTCATCCTTAATCGCACCCGGGCTACGATAAGCGGAGATGACGAAAAGACATCGTTTCTCACGCCGATTTCTTCTCACCTTAATGGAACTTTCTAATCTCATAGCACATAACCGACTGTTAGTAGGGCTTCAGTCCATTGGTGCTCTAGCGCTAAGTGCGACACCAACACCATCAAGGCAAAACGAAGACGCCACAAAATCCCCAGATAAACGCACGTTAAACAAGTCTTTTGAAGCGACAGATGGAGAGCGAATTTGTAGTACTTCATCAAAGTCTTGATCACGGGTTTCGGATAGACAACAAACGTCGATATTAAGACTTTTTAGAGACATAGCCAGCCCGATCTGCGTTAGTGTGCGAACGTTGAAGGAAGCCAGTTTTTAGTGGTGTATGTGGTTTCAGAAAAACTGTTTCAGTATTCGTATTCGGTGGTAGCATTCAATTTTCGACCAGTCAGTGACTCGATACCGTTTAGATACAGTCGAATTTCCACCAAAAGCGAGCTGCTGTATAAGTTGAGAAGTAAGGATATGCAAAGCGAGAATGGAAGAGGGTAGATAAGTGACGTAGTACAAAAAAATAAAAGTGAATGTAATCAAATGGGTATGGGTTGTTTGAATTGTAATAGGAGTGGGAGCAGTATTTCCAATAGTCATTGTCATTTCATCTGAATTGTGTGAGAGCTATAATATTGCCCGGATGACCAGATCAAGGCAGATGGTTTTCTTAGGGGACCACACCCCGAGCCTTCGACGTAAAGGTCTAACCCACAAGGCAATGGAGCAACGTCAGGAGATACAGTCCCATGGTAGCCAGTGACCAATAATTGATTCATACTCCATTTGTTTCCTCAGGATACTGAAGCCCATGTGTATCATTGGTTTGGAATCAGGGTTTTCCAACTTTCCTAAGTGGGTCATCTGTGTCCGCCGACCCAGTTAAAGCACCACACATTCGATTTCCGTCCTCTCAATTTCGTAAACAACACCCCCGCCACAAGAAGACAGTGAGTAGGACTTCCTTGGCAAAGGCTGTGTACGTGTGGCCGTGCGAGAGCATTTGGAGAGAGAGGTTGGCCCCCTCCACTCTCGGCCGTACCAGGGCAGTTAGGTAACACTAAGGATAATCGTTGAGCAATCAACGATGATCCGTAGTGTCACAATTTGGTCTGTGCGCGACCGATCCTCACGGAATCCGGCCTGTTGATCGCGAAGTTGGGCGTCTACTGTCTTTCATCCGGTTCAGCAACACTCTGTTGAAAACTTTTCCTGGTACTGACAGCAAGGTTATGCGTCCGTATTTTTCATACTTCCTCAGATCTCCTTTCTTTTGTATCTTGATGAGGTGTCCTTCTTTCCAGTCTGTCCGTGGCACTTGATCATCCTCCCAAATCATCCTGAATAGAACGTGGAGCATGTTTACAGTTACTTCCATATGTTATTTCAGAGCTTCATCTGGTATATTGTCAGGTCATGCTGCTTTCCCTCTCTTGATTTGTCTGGTGGCCATCCTGATTGTTTTCGATCGTTGGTGGAGTGACAGCTATAGGAAGGTCTGTGTGTTGCTTCGATGTTTGGTGGATTCAATGGAGCTGGTTTATTCAAGAATTCCTCAAAAGGTTCCACCCATCTGTTCCTCTGTTCTCGAATCTCGATGATTGTTTTGCCTTATTTGTTCTTGACCGGTCTCTCTGGTTTACCGCATTTTCCTGCTAGTTTCTTCGTTTTATCATATGGCTGTCTCATATTTCCTCCTCTTGAAGCTTTTTCAGCTCTTCCACTTATTTCTGCTTGTCGGCTCTAATGCTTTTCTTCCCTTGTTTGTTTGCCCCGGTGTATTTGGTCTGTGCCTTGATTTTCTCTACTCTTGTTCGGCTGTTGTTAATTGCTGTCTTCTTGCTCTTCTTTTCTTGAATCTAGTTCATGGTTTCGATAGAAATCCATTGCTTATGATGATGCTTCTTGAGATCCAGCATCTCATGACACGTTGAAGTTGGTGGTTCTCTGACCCCTTCAGTAGTTTCTTCTTCTTTCAATAGATCCTGTAATGCTTGGAACCTATCTTTGAGATTTGTCTTGAATTCGTTGAGTTTGTTAGTAGTAATAATTACAGCCTGTTTTTATTTGAGACAATAAGGTGTGGTTTGGGCTGAATTCAAATGATGGAATACCTTGATAGGGAGATTAATGTACTTAATCATATCTTTTATTCCAAGTATAAACGCTGCATCATGAAAAACATAACAGAGTTACTTACTATATGCATTTGGATAATTGGGGTATTGATTGGTAACGTTTTCAAACTACTAATTTTCCTCTTCAAAATTTTTATACAAATAGGACATATACGCAACTCATAACCTAAACAACAGAATAATGAAGAGATGATAATTCTAAAATAAAAAGGAAACTGAGAAGTTATTTACGAAACCGGTCAATAACCGATGAGCAATTGGCAGCTAGTAATAAACAAAGTCCGAACATTTATCCTAGAGACCTTATTCTGAGACCTTGAATGACATGGCTCAAAATCGTTTGCGATGGCACTGATATATACACTCTTTGTGTCCTCCCAAATTCTAATCTTCCGAATTCTCCTTGTCTCTATTTTCTCTTTCTAAATTTATTTCACTGGGTTATACTCCTTTAGCAGCATCTTCAAACCCTAATCTTTCCGATTACTGCTTATACCATTACTACCTCTACCATTATAGGATTTGAATCAACAATTGTATCTCTGTGCTAATGTGGTATGGCAACTCGAACTGATGTACGCACGTACGAAGTTCTACGTTGTTGACTGACTGACTGATCCTAGATGATAAAAAAATTTGACAATTTACTCTAATCGAAACCGATCTTACATGATACGACGAAAACGATCAGCATATTACGTTACTTGATTTTGTATTCTCAGGAAGCATTACATGTGATGTTCATGACAGAAATTATAATGAAAATATTCGAATAGATCCATTTTAATTTTTTCACTCTGCACTATACAAGAAATCTGACTGAAAACCTTATCTTTTAGATTAAAGTTGACGCTGATATAAAGAGCAACGTCTCAATTCATTAAAGAATGGAGGACCTTCACAAAACTGATATCCTACAAATGTTTAGGATGTCTTGTCATATTTATTTTGTCAACAACTTCTATACAAGTATATTTTGTTAGATAAGAATCTATATTTCTGGCCAATATAGTGAACAAAGAACTAAGGTGAGGAAGCTCAGCTTATTACTCATGAACAATCACATAGTAATTTAGTAGTGTGAAAATCATCCATCAAGTACACCATTTGCACATCTTCCTTCATTTTTGATGTTATCTTGATTGCCTTCGGTTTCTATCTCTCTTCTCTTCATTGCAATATTGTCAACCTTCTGCTCACAAGCACTCCCCTCCGACTGGTGTTACATACTACTTATGTCTGCAAGCATAAGTAGCATACACCACATCAGTAGTCTCATTTTTTTTATCGATAATTCGATCTCGTGAGTGACTATCACTATGCTGCAGCATTCTTTTGGTTTATCATAGAATCCTATAAGTTGGGGACTTGCTTTTGACGTATGCCTACTTATTTTCCTAATTATCTACACAATCATCAAATATGAAATAACTTCAGAAACAGCACATTTTAATCCATTGTTTGTCGAAATAAATGAGCTTAATTCTGGGGATGATTACGGAATGCAAGCCAATGTATACACACATGATCTGGCTGAGTAAGTAAAACTAACAGGATTCCAAGCCTTCAAATTCACAAATTCATAGTCCATAATCTTGAAAAATTTAATACAAATGATCTTAGCACGAAGATCATACAAAAAACTCCAGTAAAGTTTAATCTTTATCCCAAGTTAACGTTCATGGTCCTATAAACATGTTCAATAAAGTATCGAAATAATAAAATACCCACTAAATATTTAGATTTAGAAAATATTTACAACACAATTGTATCTCACTTGTTTTAAGTAAAAGCATCTCACTAAAATACATTAGTACTGAAACTTTCAGTCACTTAGTCCAAACGTTGAATTTATCATAGATGTGCTTGGTTATACTTTGGACCTGAAGTACTGGGAAGCGATCAAAACAATGTCTTCCTGGAAATGATTCATATCTAACAGGAACTAATAACTTGCTATGCGGAAAATCAGTTGACCGATAACTAAAGTCAAATCGAAATCACTTACCGTTTTGGGAAGTAGAAATATTTCCTTTTCGAAAAATAACTTCTGATTCCAGTAAGTAATTTGGATGATCATTAGTATCAGATGCATTCGAAGGAACCGGAAAAAGATATAAATCTTGTCCGTTAAGAGCATGTAGAAGACCACGAGCATTATGTATAGAAATAAAATAACTGCAGTCGGCACACAAAACATATCCACATAAACGACAATGATGTCGCCTGCGGTATACAGGATTATAGTCCAGAATAGCGTTTGTTAAACGAGTGACACTAATTTTGTTAGGCCAAAACCTAGAAATGCTTGCATTGTTTTCTGTGGAATCCAAGTACACGTCATCTTCATCTGGGAAAGCTATTTCAGCGCCTAAACCAAATCCCTTACCACAGCATGGACAAAGGTCTACCTTTGCATCAACCCACGGTACAATGGCTTGTTCAAATACTGAAAATAAATAAATTCATCATGAAGTGTTTACCCTTTCGATCACTTTCGTGTGTTTCTGCTACATCAATCAATTTTTCCAAACGTATTAACAAACGGTTTGTTTCTAATGAACTGCGATTAACATGGTTTTTCCGCAACTGCATGAATTTCGACGTCAGAGACTGATAAACGCCTGTATCCTGAAATGAATATTTAAAAAGCTTACCAATTGATTGAATTTCATTCTTTCGATCGTAAAATGCAGTTGAGGTATTTGGATCTGCTTGTGTCTTGAGTACAAGATTAGTTGCAGATAAGCATTCTACCAACAGCTATCAAGGTTAGAATAACTCAAACCTCCATTTTCTGGGATATTGATACTTCGATGTTCTACTTTAAAATGTTGACTCAATAAATCAGGAGTTCCAAACGTAACCATACATTTTGGACATATAAATCCTTCTAATATTGTTTCGTCAAATGGATTAGCCATATGACGTACAGGAAAAAGACATCTACATATGCTCTTTTATCATCTAACATAAAATATCGTGATAACAACTACAAAGCAAAATAAATCGACAGGTACGATGAAGTTTATGACTAACTGATATCACATATTTTAATATTTGGACATTTTAACGTTGCTCTAAAATTAAACAGCATCAACGATAGAACAAAATTTCAAGCACAAAAAGTACTTCATAATTATGTCATGCTCACTAAAATAACTTGTTTATCGCAGATGCAGTTGATTTGGGAAACTAGACGAAGAGCAATGAGCAAGTAAGTTCATACAACAAAACATCTATGATATTAGATGATTGAATTACATAAGGAAGTGATAAATAACATTCATTCCACCTGCAGTTTGTGCTGATGATGTCGTTCAGAAGAACGATGAAAGCCCCACGACTTAACCATCCAGCTCAGAGAACAAAACTCCATCAAAAACGTAACAGTCATCTCCAAAAGCCGTTTTACAATCAAAATTATGTACAATGTATATGCTATGTGATTAATAGACTTACATCCTCCCTTCACTTAACAATGCTCTTGTATCCATGTCGTTATCTCGCCAGTGACCCACCAAAACCTATGAGACTTCACAAGTAAGTTAAGTGGTCAGGATGATCAAATAATCCGTTGTATTTTGACTGGCTACTGATGCAAACCGGATCTGAAGCAATATCTTGGATTTATGTAGAAAAGACAACATCAATCAGTCAGTCAGCTATAACGGAGGACTAGGCACACATGTACATCGGTCCAAGTTTCCATACTTCATTAGCACAACAAGATGAATACCGGATTCATAGAAGTAGTGGTGGTAATATATAAAAGAAAGATTGAATATAAGGACATAGTACAGGAACAAAGAATTAGTTCGTAGAAAGAAAGATATGAAGCGATTTTAATCTCTTAGTTTAAAGGAAGATAGAGAGTGTATACACCTACGCCATTGTGATCGATTCTGAGCCCGACCGTTGTTGCTACCTTGACGTGGTGGACCAACACATGGTACAAGGGGGCACCAGATACATATGCGCCGCACAAATTTCATCTAATTTATGTGAGGGTTGTGATACTGTCCAGGTGCCTAAACCAAAGCAGGTGGTTTTCATAGGGGACCACACCCGGAGCGACGTGAGGAGATGCAGTCCTATGATAGACTGTGACCAATAATCGGTTCATACTCCATTTGTTTCTTCAGGATACTGAAGCAGTGAGTAGGACTTCCCTGGTCGTAGCTATATACACGCGGCCATGAGAGAGCATTTTGAGAGGGAGAGCGGACCCCCCACACACACACACTCGGCCGTACCAGGGCATTTGGGGGTCGGGCTTGCCTATCGTGATGGATCAATTAAGCTATTCTGGCTGAAACAGTTGTTCCTCAAGGTCCCACCATGCTCGACAGGTCGGTTGAAGAGCGGTAAGACTAAAAGCAGCAAAACCAAGATCTGAGTGCGAAGTCGTACTGCTGACTGTACAGAAGTGTGGACAACCAGTATAACAGTGATGCTACCTTCCCACAAGGAGGGGTGGGGTTAGAAAAGGTCGACTGTAAAAATGCACACCTCGTCTTATCCCATGGATATCCGTCCTCGGTGGTAAGGTCTCAACAAGTACGGAGCTAACACAAAAATTAATCATAAAAGACATCCCAAACCTTCATGTACTGTTATTTAGGCAACACTATATTTTGCCAGTGTAAGAACATTGACTTCTCACTTTGAGCCTATACGTTTCTAGGCAGAAAACAAATCTTTAAAATGTCTGTATTAAAACTGAACCCAGAAGAACATTTGATGTAATCAGTTTAAATGACAAATCAAATAGAACTTTGGCGAGACAAATAAAGTCCGATTTAGATACGTTTGGTACGTTAATGCACCTCTTAATGAAAGTTCCTGATAGGGCCTGTTGAATTATAGATTCATATAGGGCCTTAAGGTCAGTAAATATGATTACGGCTGGGCACTAGCAAATACGTAGATGCTTCAGAACCTGTAGAAATTTCAAAAAAAGGGTCAAATCTCTCTGACTGATTGGATTGTTTTACTTAGTGAAGTCTATCTCCATGGTGGTTCCATACTCAAACATGTTTTGTAGAGCCAAATAACTTTTGGAAAAAATCATCACCTTAACTTGGTTTAACGAGAATCACCATAAATATACATCTAAATTCTAGAGAAAAAATTTTAGAAAGACCAACAATATACTGGTATTAGAAGTAATTTTGTTTACAACGAATGCTATTACAGTAAACTTACATAAAGTCAGAACGATAATATACACTCACTACTCTTCTCTAGTAATATTCCAGGAACAAACACAAACCAGTTTGAGTGAATACCATCACTGTTAAAAAAGCTGAACCAGTTCGCAAGTGTTTCGTAATTTGATATGATAAACGGCTAACATGCTCTTAGCGTATGTATGACCTTAGCAGTAATACATGTAGGTCGGCGTTATTTAGTAGTAGAATTATTGTAAAAACGGTAAATAAAACGTGTAGAAGAGTTTACAGAATGCATCATATACTATGAATCCGAGATCAAAAATAAAGGATTGACATACTTTCAACACATAAACTGCATAAATAACACGGAAACTGAACAAAATATATTATTGGTTCCACCGTTTTATCGTAGCCAATATAAACTATTTTCTGCCCATAAACATTGAAGCTGTCTAGTGGCCGGTCTAAGAAAAAGCTGAACACTTCAAGTCATGGACCTGTTCGACAAAAAAATTGGGTCACGATAACATGACCACAAAGTTAATGAACAATCTACTTCACAAAACTCCATTTGACATAGTTATTAAAAAAGGAACGTACGGGGCACTAATTAGTAACTGCGACAGTTTAAATTTCGTAGAAAAAAGCTTTCCACTATGCTAAGATGGTTTTTGAGGAAGGAATACACAAACAGCAATTGAACTAAGTGAAGCTAAACATTACACACAAAATTTCTCAAGCACAAGGCTCCAACTTTTATGTAGTATTTGGAAAAACTTTAAGTGACGTATAAGAAACCAACAAATGGTGAGGATGCAACCTTTTATTGAAAATACATTTTGTTTCCTTGACCTTTCAGTGGAAAACAACTCATAAGCATACTCATATGACAGTATTCACACATCTCACTGAGAAATACTGGTTCTACATTAATGCTTTCAAAAAGAGACTGTGGACTAAGAATACGCAAAGGTTTTAAAGGTGAAACTGCCGATAAAATAACTGCTACATCGATACAGAACACATCCACCAAGACACTTCTGGCAACCTAACCTTCAAGTCAACCTTCACTTTATATCTTTCACGATTCCACGCATTTTCAACAAACAATTTGTATAGATTCTGGGAACAGGTTTCTACTTTGTGGGCAGTACACAGGAAACATGCAGAGGTAAATGAATCCTCAAAACACGTGGTTTTTTAGGTCTTCGACAT
The DNA here is from genome assembly GCA_944470205.2 of Schistosoma margrebowiei. Taxonomy (NCBI): domain Eukaryota; kingdom Metazoa; phylum Platyhelminthes; class Trematoda; order Strigeidida; family Schistosomatidae; genus Schistosoma; species Schistosoma margrebowiei. Next base: position 47,300,739 of record OX104028.1, read on the forward strand.
ATAATGCTGAATGCGCTCTAATAAAAGGCATCCGAATATGTATCCTAATCATATCATCATATCAAATGGTTCAAATGGTTGTGGACGGAATAGAAGAAGCTTTCGCTTAACAGGCTTCCGTGTCTAGTAGCAGGGGATCACCAAATCCTCCAGGCAGGAACCTAGGTATGTTAACAATAAAAGAGGAAGAGAAATTGGTAAATCATAGTGTGATACTGTCCTTGGTCCTTAAGAATAGGTCAAGTTGCCTCTTGAAGGACTCCTGAGAAGTCGCTCGGACTAGCTCGGCCGGCAGCGAATTTCAGCTTTTGACAACTCTTAAGGAGTAGAAGTTGTGTCTACAGTCCGTCCTGCTATGTTGTGTCTCCAGTTTCTGGGTGTTACCCCTTAGGTTAGTATTTGAACTAAGCTTGAGTAGGTGTTTAAGAGGATGTCCAGAAGTGTTAAGAATACTATAAGCCATTAATAAATCACCTCCAAGACCCCTATACTCTAATGGGTAAAGGTCTAGTGAATGGAGGCGTTCTTCGTAAGGCTTAGATTTGAGTCCGCGAACTGATTTCGTGGCTCGCCGTTGGATACGCTCCAAAGTGTCCTTGTCCTTTTGGAGTGAGGGGGGAGTACTATATTTCCGTACTCTAAATGGGGACGGATAAAACTATTGAAGATTGTATAGAAAGTTCTTCCGTCAAACTGGCCAAAAATGCGCTTCAATGTTACCAGTGCAAGGTTTGCTCGGAAGGCATTTTTGTCACAATTAGCGTAAGACTTTAAATCATGAGGCACCAGGACTCCTAAATCTTTTTCGACTTGGGATACTACTAGAGAGGAATTTCTTAAGTTATAACTGTAGTCTGCGACATGTCGCAGATGGACTACTTTACATTTTGAAGTGTTAAAGGTAAGTCCATTATCATCTGCCCAACTTTGAAGTCGAGTCAGATCCTCCTGAAGTGCCTGTGTATCGTCTTGGTTGCTTATCTCTCTCCAAAATTTCACGTCATCGGCAAAAAGTAATAAGTCTGACGTTACCTGTTGAGGAAGATCGTTTATGTAGATCAAGAAGAGGAGAGGCCCAAATACTGAACCCTGGGGAACCCCACTAGGACATTCCATAGCCTGAGATAAAGTGAAATTAACCCTAACCTTAAAGTGTCGATTTTCTAGGTATGAAGTAAGCCAATCGATTAGAGGTGGTTTGATACCTAGTCGTTTGAGCTTATTGATAAGACACAAGTGGTTAACTTTATCTAAAGCTTTTGAGAAATCAAGGTATATGATATCAACATTTCCCTTGCGATCGAGGATGCTTGTCCATCGGTCCACCGCAATCAGCAGGTTGGTTATACAAGAGTAACCCTTCCTGAAACCATGCTGTTGGGGTGAGAAGTTTAAGGACAGTAGATAATCGTTTAAACCATCGCATATCAGGGACTCCATGAGTTTTGAAGGTAATGACAGAAGAGCCACCGGCCGATAACTTGAAGGTTCATTGCGTCGACCCCCTTTGAAAATTGGTGTGATGTGAGCCAACTTCCAATTTTCCGATAATTTGCCTTGGCTTAGCGAGTGCGAAAACATCAGCGATTAGGTTCACTTCGGAAAACCCTGTGGAATTACAGGTGAAACTGTCGTCAATAGAGTTGATGTCAGCCGGCTGAAATGTTTGAGAGTAATGTGCCGCCAGAAGGTTAGCGGCGTCACCATCAGTGTTGGTTGGGCCGTTAAGACCTAGCAGTTGAGAAACTCCTGTTTTGGCTTGACGAAGAGAGGCTACATAACGGAATAGGCTTCTAGAGTTCGAGGCAAATTTGTCCATAAGCTTTGTCTGATAATGAAGCCTGTCTTCTCTTATAGCCTTCGTGCATATGTTCCTGATATGTTTGAATTGCCTATACGCTCCGTCGTTGTCAGTTCGTTTGTATTCCGCCCAACAGTGCCTTTTACGGCTTAGCAGGCGAAGGGTACGGTTCTTGATTATTGTAGGTGGCTTACAGCTTTTGGGAACCGTTTGAAGAACTGAATGGTTTGTAGCACATAAGAGCGTTTGCAGTAAGAAGTTCCAGTGACCGTCCACATCGAGTTGGGGGTGAACATCCCAAACCACCTGTTGTAGATAGTCGTGTAAAGCTGGCACATTCAGCCGTTTAAAATTCCAACGCAAATTATTGTTGGGATACCTTAGTTTAGTTTTGGTGACAAAACTGAAGGCTATGACGACATGATCGCTCTTTCCCAGAGGAGCCAACTAGGAATTCTTCGTTTGTGAATACACAGTATAACCGCGATGGTGTCTGACTGTTTCTCTAACGAGTTGCCGACCTCACATTTTCATATAAGCCCAAGTCATCTATGAGGTTGAAAAACCGAGCTTCAATTGAGTTGTCGCCTCCAGTATACGTGTGTTCCACGAAGTTGACTCTAGGAAGATTAAAGTCCCCTAGAATCAGGATATGTGTGAAACCGAGACGGGTAGAGCGGGATAGTCCATCCAGCATACGACTATCGTACTCGATGTCAGCAGTTGGCTTCCTGTAAATGACTCTGACTAGACACCTCGAAGTGCTAGACAATCTTACAGAGCACCATATGGATTCCTCAAGATTGTTAAACTCGAGGTTGTGAACTTGGTGCACCACCAAACAAGAGCTTATGTATATGGCTACTCCGCCCCCAATTCCTGTTGTTCTGTCGTTGCGGAACAAAGTCATCCCTGGTAATGCTAACTCATGGTCCGAGAACTGAGAAGATATCCAGGTTTCAGATATTCCTATCAGGTGGGCTTTATTAGCATTGCAAAGTTCACGTAATTCATCCAGTTTGTTTGGTATACTCGGAGCGTTCATATATAAGCAGTTTATGCTTTCAATTTGGAACGCGTGAGCTTCGTCCTGTTTTTCTGTATGAGCCTTATGTGAATGGACAGGTAGCCAACCTATGTGAGGTTTACCGAGGTGGTAGGCCCTGTTCTTTACACGTTTTTTTATCGTTTAGACAATCCACGAGTGGAATGGTCAGCTCCAACTTGCCTTTGTGCTTGGTCCTGGCTTCATATGGCCTGTCCTGGTGCATGTGGATTCCAGGTGGCAATCGACGTCTGTTGGCACGAAATGCTTCCAGAACTGCAGCCGCCATGTGGGAAGATGGGAAGGTTATCTTCATTAGACGGGGTCTAAGATCACCGTCCTTCTTGGCTAATCTCGTCACATGCTGAGTCAGTATGTGTTTGAGCCTCAAAGACTGTTTGATGAATCTCCATTCCCTGATGTCAGAATTTGATTGAGTAGGGTCTGCATTCTCCGGTATACCTTGCACAATTATGTTTCTTCCGCGGAAAAACTTCTCACGAGATTCTTTAGGGATGTTTCGTATGATATTGCGCTCAGAGAACGGTATATCGGGCAAGTGACTTGCTAGTAAGACGTCCTCTACATCGATAGCATTCTTAAGTGTTACTCGGAGAAGCCTTGGGTGATTTAGATGCTTAGAGTCCTTTCCTCTAGAGAGCCGGGTGACCATCAAAGGCTCTATTCTAGGAAGTTCTAGCTTCTTGTTCAATTCACCCCAGAGCATCCTGTCGTTTTTGTCCTGTAAACTGAGAGGAAGGTCAGGATTATCAACGAGGTTCATGATAATGAGAGAGTCGTCACGAACTGTTGTTAATTTACCAGGTTTCACGGCGGATTCATGTTTAATGACTTGCTGTTTGGAGGTCAGTGTGCGTTTATGAGGCTTGGGCTCTTTTTCAATTGGTGGTCTGAAGACACAGCCATTAGTGCGAATCACAACATTGCGGTTGAACGAATCTTTTTCAAACTGAAGCTAACAATATCGCCTTTATCTCAACACTGAAAGCGTTTTGCACCATTATCATTGACAAGAGATCGAAGTAACACTCTTGATTTCTTAAGTTCTCTTTTATATTTTTCGGTTCGATTCTGGAACATATATACAGCACTCGATATTTGCTATACTGTAGAGAGAATTTGTTCGTGCCAACTTCACTATCGGTCTGTAGTGTACGACTCTTACTGATCGTAACAACAATCACTGGTTTTTCAAACTGTAACTACGAAGTGATCAGTGACTACGTTCAACGAAATCACTTCTTTTCACGGTTATATTTTTGTATCTTCGCCTGAACTGCTATGCAAAGACATAACTGGAATTCGTAAGTTGCAAACAAAAGCTATCAACCATACTGTCTGATCTTCATTTTTAAGTCAATGGAAGTGTAGACATGGAGGATCGATTGATAACACACTAATAGCGTAGTGAACAAGAACACAAGTGAGGACAAAAGAATGTATTTGAACACAAAACTACAGAATATCTTAATAAAATCTGCGAACCTTACAGTTAGCACTTAATTTGAAAAATGCCAATCACTTGTCTTAAACATGATTGTTCGGTTTGCATATATCCGTCAATTGTCTCATACTTGATTGTTCCTGCATTTCCATGTTCTTAACCTTCTGGTGCCAGACATTTTATTCCTGACTAGCGTTACATACTGCTTGTACGATATAATCAGTAGTAGCACTACTCTTGCGGCGAACTTAACGTTGCTCATTTGAGGAACACAATCACTAGTCAGCACGACTTGATAGAACTCTAAAACGTCATACTGTTTTTTATTATTTGTATTGCTAACAGTTTTACATTCTTCATCAATCGCTACCAAAGGGGAGCTGTGGAGAGTGCAGTCCTTCGAACGCTGTTGTGGTACCGAAAAAGGAAGCTCTAGTTAGGGCGCTCGGGTGCAAAAAAGGGGCGCCAAGTGGAGTGTTTTGACGGAGTGGAGTTGACTGTATTCGTAGGACGTGTGGCCTTTTGGGGAGAACTCGATATAGATGGTTCAGCAGGTCTCTGGAGCGCAGATGTTGAATGGTCGTCGGACTTTGACGACAAAGCAAATCGACGGAGCTAAAAAGGTCAGAGCGCCGCAGATTCAACATACCGACAGGAAGTAGTATGTAAACCAGTCAAAACTTAAAAATCCTGGCATCAGAGAGCTAAGAAAATAGAAACGGAGAGAATTAGAGGAAAAATGGAAATTCTTTATGATCTTGAAAACCCATGAGTATGTGAAGGACAAGTGGTGGAATTCTGCAAAGGAACTGCTCACTGTATGGTTCCTATACTTTGTCAAAACACTGCAATTTTATATTAAAATACAATGACTGTCTCCACTTATGTTCTTGCTCAATAAGTATGTCCACTTGTCTTACAGGTCAGCAACACCCGAAGGTTTCTGAAAAGTCATCTCCAACGTGTTCGATCGAGTTTTCCGAGAGAGTTTTGTAGGGCCAATAAAAGTCACTGAACCCTGGCAAAATCATTCAGCAATTGAGTCACTCAATTTCGAACGGTTCAATGATCGCTGTCAAGGTTAAGCAATGAACATAAACTATTCGGGCGACATGGACCGGCTCATTCTGCGATGAACGCATCCTGTCCACTGTACCCACTCCTAATAATGTGTTCTATAATAGAGTCAGTTATGCTGTACGGTCATCGAAGCAACCCGGATACGATGAAATGGTAATTCACGTTATGTACTAACCGCGAGGTGTGACTGTGGCTTTAGCTGTTTCGTCACACCATCTCCGTTTAACTCGAGTAGGCCTCCAATAATTTGACACAGATCATCTGCGTTCATGATCTACATACGCAAGCTCTAAAATCACTTTCTCAGCATTCTGTACATCATAATAAAATATAATTTTAACCCATGGTAATTTGATTTATATAATTCCCAATTCTCATGTTAGCGTTTAACTGATAGGTAATATCGTAGAATTGTGGTCCAATTCGTTATTAGTACCGCTATAGTAATAGACCTAATTATAAAATTGTAAACATGTCATGATTTGAAAACTAATCTATGGGATCTTACATGAAAGTCACATTGTTATATATTCTGACTCTGCGTATCGTAACAATCAGAGATATATTGTTTAGCGTTTTTGAAGGACACATTTGGGCTGGAGATAGGATAATATATTTAAATGGAATAAAACAGATAAGTTATGCAAGGATGACCACGCCTGAAAAGCTGAGCCATGCCATCCGATTTGATGAATGAAATGTCCATACCCTCCCCTTTCTTGGCGTTATCTCCATGTTAAATGTTGAGTATCTATTTTCCAAGTTATCTCATGTTCATCTTTGATTAATGTGTCATTAGGACCAATACCACTACAATATAGCAGTAAATTCGATAGCTGTAATTTATATACAACCTTCTTATTTGAGCCCAACATATGTGAAACTTGGTATAAATACTTTTATTTATCTCAATGAATGTTGGTCTTGTCACTATTACAGCTTTCAAGACCTTAATTATGACTAAAAGGTATTTAGTCGTAATCTACATATCATTAATTGTTCTGACTTAAGCATAACGGTGAGTTTGTGCTCTCTTCAGTGATAAGTTTCCGATTTTATTAATAACACACTGAAATATGTTCAGTCTTACTGATAAACACTGATCATTTCTTATGCTAATTATAACACGTTTTTGTTGTTAATAACCGGGTTATTTATTTACCCTAAAGAAGTGACCTACCTTAAGTAACGAAACGTCTGAAATACAATTTTTGCATCCGTTGGGATTTTCAAAAAATATATTAATTATTATCTCTCTACTCAATACATAATTTATTTAGGACTATCAAATTCAATAATAGAACTATCTTGAGGTTTGTTCTGGTGATTTTGACTTTGACGTAGGTTGAAGGGTGTTTTGAGTTACATATGAACTTCAATTGTGAGAATACTGCAGTTGCTGTATCAATATGTGCCTTGAAATCTTGATGGGATTCTCTTTGTTTATTGATGATGCTGCCCACGTACGTAAAACTTTCCACATCTTCCAGAGGAGAGGACGCTGACACGTTGGCTATTTTGACCTGACATTTCGCTATGTGAGATAGGAGAGCAAGGTCATGTGGGAAGTTCGTAAACAAAAGCTAGTTATCATAAGTTCATCTTCAACCACTGCAAATTATTTACCAGAGATATTTAGTGGTGATAATTTATACCGCCATTAAAACCCTTAAGCCAAATGCGAGTTCTGGTGCCGATGACATCCCTTCAATCGTTTATAAAATGTCAGGACCGGACATACAGACGCTACTACTCAAAATATACACATTATCTTTAGAGACAGGTACATATCCGGAAACCTGGAAGGTAACGTATGTTCTTCCCAAACACTAATCCGGATCAAGAAACCTGGTTGAAAACTACAGATCTATAAATATCACTCCAGTCATATCACACATAATGGAAAAAGTGATAAAAAATCAACTATCTGATCACCTACTCAAGGAAGATCTGATAGACCCGTCACAACATGGCTTCATTAGAACAAGGTCGTGCAGTACATGCCTGATAGACTTCTTTAACGAGGTTACTCGTATACGTGACCAGAAGAAACTAGTTATTATACTATACTTCAACATTAAGAAAGCCTTTGATGACGTACCTCATAATCTTCTAATCAACAGACTTAAGTCAGTTGGAATTATAAATCCCCTTTTGCAATGGATCAAGTCTTTTCTTATGAACATAACAAATAACCAAGATTAACTCTAATACATCTACACCTTGACCTATAACCAGTGGTGTTATGCAGAGTAGTTTCTTGAGTCCATTGCTCTTTATAATCTACATCAACAATATATGCAAGTGTTTTAGCCCAGGTAAGACCTACCTCTATGCCGATGACTTAAAAGTCATCTATAAAACTGACATTTGCGATTTACGCAGTACTATGGAAACAATCCAACATGAACTCAACATGGTAAACGACTGATGCAAACGCTGGAGGTTAGAGATCAACACAGAGAAATGCGGCTGGTTATGTATAGGAGACACATCTCTCAAAACGAAACTAACACTTAGCAATCACACACTGCCCAGACTGGCATCAGTAACTGACCTAGGGGTACATTACACACACAGTCTTAATTCCTCTGAACACATCTCAGCCAAAGCATCCAAAATGCGGAAATTGCTTGGCTTCATTCTCCATAATTTCTATGAAATTGAATCGAAAATTCGTCTTTACAAAGTTTGTTTAAGACCTATCGTTGAATACTGCTCGTTCTTATTTTTAAACCTACGCGTATCTGATATACTAACGGTGGAAGGAATACAACGAGACTTCACCCGCAAAGTACTTAAGACTGACTCAGTCATTGACTACAGTTCCCGATGCCAAATTTTAGGAATAGCACCCCTTTGGGAGAGAAGGCTTAGGTCTTATTTGATTCTCTACTTCAAACTACTCAAAAACCTTACTTATTCAACATGTAAGATAATTCTTGCCCGAGATTCACATGAATACGGACTTCGAAACAAAGTATCTACAGTCAAAGTTGAGAAATACAGATCAAAAACTCGGGAAAACTTCTTCCTCACCAAGTATTCAATAATATGGAACAGTCTTCCCTCCGAAACTCGCATAACAGATGAATTACATACGTTTGTAAAACTGCTTGATCAAGCCCTCACTTGCACTGATCTTGCACGTACGAACACATCTGCGCCCCACTCAGACATCATAGGCTCTCTCCATGTCTAGAACCAAATGGACTTCAAGTTCAGTTCGCCTTATTTTTCCTACTTTGCAGTTGTATTAATTACTTTTTCCACCCTATTTCTTCACTTGAAGTAGACAGGTAACTCACTGGACTTATCATTACTGTTAAACTAAACTCGGTCGATAAGGGACACTCACTACCACCCTAAAACGTCAAGAGGACCGCAAAATCGGCTGCCTACTACCAGTGGTCTTGCATCTATGGAGCCTGTTACCAATCAACTGGTTAGAACAACAGAAAATAACATCAGCGTCAAGTTACTGTTTATCCTGTATTAACTTTTTACTCTTCGGTATACTATGTTGACTAGCAATTAATATTATTTCTTCACTCGTTCCCTTATCCACAACTCATATACTTCTATACTTTTTCCGCCTGCTTAAATAAACAACTATCCTACAATATACCCTTCTTAACGCTTATACTCTGATTGGCAAACTATACTTTATACTATAGTCAACAGAGGCACTGCATCGATGCTTTACCCACAGTCCATAGCTTGTAACTGCCTGATAAGCTTGTAAAATGGTACTTATAGAAATAGTGCTTTCCAACAGTTTGTGAAACAGAGGATTGTGCGAGGTATGACGTATATACAAAAATAAGCCTAAATGAGCCTAACATCACAAAAGGAGGGGGGGTGGATTTACTGACCAGCAAGCATTGATGGTGAGGGCGATAACTTCAATCCACCCGTGTTTGTGGGGACAGAACATTTTGTATGTATCAGGCTCCTCATGATTGAGAATAAGTCAATCAATATGTGTTATATATTGTTTTCCTACGCTCACCACTCAAACTCATGTTTCCAATATAATAATAATAATAATAATAATAATAATAATAATTTATTCTCAAATAACAGTTTGTTACATGAGGCATGCCAGGTTACAGGCAAGATCAAGTTGATACAAATGATACAATATACACTGTAATAAATTACATAGCCGGGTTAATAATTTATAAGATATGAATGTAGATGGTTTTAATCAGTACCTCAGTTGGCGCGCTTCATGAAAGTTGCGTTGCAAATGTGCGACTGGTGGTCAAAGAAAGATCCATTGAAGGTGTAAGCTTTTAGAAATCGCAACCTTATGTCCCTTTGGGATATCCAAGGCTTTAAGGATGGTGCAGGATGAAGTCACCAGTTCCATATCTAAAGGGGGCTGAAAGAGGGAGCAAGTAAAAGAAAACACGAGAGGCAGAGTAGCCAATATTCATGAAGGAATATTTAAGGTATGATTACTCAGTCTAACTTTCCTTTATTAAGGTATATGCTGGATTAGCTATTCTACTAAGACAAACTATAACATGCTAACTCGGATTTTAACACTAGGATTGTGTGGCTGGCATCGGACAAACAAAAAAGGAAAAAAAGTTAGGCAACAAAAGATGTAGTCATTAATATTATTAACACTTCACCCTCTATATACACACCCTTCTAATAAACCGCTTTCCTTGTACCAGCCTTGACTTCCCTTCCTTCGTGTGAGCTTACTCCAACTTGTTAAACATCACAACTCATTGTTCGTAATTAGTACATTCTCTAATATGGAGCCTCTGACTTCATTCCACTAACAAGACATAATATGAATTTATTCTAATTTATTATAATTCTGTCCGTTCTACTACACTATGTTAAGCAACGTTTGGCGTTCATATCCAAGTGCCTTGCTGCTCTTCTGTTTCTCTTTTTTTTCTTCTTCAGAATCTTGCTCTGAGAGCACAGCTATGAAACTTCTGACGTTTGGAACAAACTTGATGTACGCGTCCTCTCAAGGTCATAGTTTACAACAAGCGCTCTACCATTTCACTTTATAACAACTATAAACTTAATAAGTTGGGAAACATTTTGTGAACCAACAAATGTTGTAATTTATTGATCATGCCTGTAAAAACGGTGTGTACCTGCACATGCAAAAATATATAATTATTAATTTTTAAGAGTTTGTCTAAAATGTACGACGCTTTTCAGTTCACCTTCCATTTTTTTCTCTGAACTTTGGAAGGCTATGAGAAACTGGTGAACAGACAGGGGAGAAATTACCAGACTAGTATTGAATAAGTCTTTATTTAGATCTTCGCGCGGTCACAGTGAAGCGTAGGATTACCTGTTCAGTCAACCAAAGCCTCTCAACATTCAATATAAGGTAATAGGAAATATAACGTCTATACAAAATAAGGAAGTGAATGAATACTTGAACTCTACTGTTTTGGCATATGCTTAGTTGTTTGAGGTAAACTCTTAAGCAATCAACATAAACTGTTACATTAGCTTCCCCGTAGAATCGACTTCCGTAGGAACATCTGTTCGACTAACCTATCTATCAAAAACACCTTGGTTCAGTTTCCGCAGCCCAAGGAAGAATTATCAACTCGCTCACTGTTTGACCTTCAATCAATGACGACTAATTCCGTCAGCAGTCGTCGATAGTCCATGGATGCCTCTTCATTTGTTAGCTTATCTTATCTCATGTCTGTCTCTATTTTCCGGCGTAATATGTTCATTGGTCTCGCTCTTCATTGGCCTTGACGACTTCATGTGAGGACTGGCCTTGTGACGCAGTTGGGTGCCTTCCTCAATGTGTGTCCTATCCATTTCCAGTGCTCCTTCCTGATTTATTCTTCCGCTGAGATCTGGTTTGTTCTATCCCACAGTACGTTGTTGCTAATAGTGTCCGATCAACAGATTCAATGTATTTTGCGTAGACAACTGTTAACAAACACCTGTATCTTCTGGATGATGGCTTTCGTAGTTTTCTAAGTTTTGACTCCGTACAGTAGAACTGTCTTGACACTTGTATTGAAAATCCTGACCTTGATGTTAGGTGACAATTGTTTTGAATTCCGGATGTTCTTCAGTCGTAAATATGCTGCTCTTGCTTTGCCAATCCGCCCCTTCACATCTGCATCCGATACATGTTCATCAGTGATGCTCTCCAAATAAGTGAATATTTTCACATCAACCAAATTTTCTCCTTCAAGTATAGTTTCATTGGTACATGTTGTGTTGTATCCGAGAATCTTGCTTCGCCCTTCGTGTAAATTGAGACCTACTGCTTCTGAAGCTGCTGCTGCCCTCGTCGACGTCTCATGCATTTGTTGTTGTGTGTGCGATAGAAGAGCTAGATCATGTGAGAAGTCTAGATCGTCCAACTGCATCCTATATGTCCACTGTATCCCATGCTTCGCTCCAGATTTTGACGTCTTCATGATCCAGTCAATCACCAGGAGAAAGAGAAAGGGTGAGAGTAAGCAACATTGCCTGACACCAATCTTTACTTCAAACAAGTTTTTAACTGTCCTCCATGTATGATTTTGCAGTTTAATCTATCACAGGAATTCTATATGATGTTGACTATATTCTCAGACAAAATAATATTGTTGAAGAAGCCTCCATAGTGTTGTCCGGCTCATACTATCAAATGCTTTTTCGTAGTCAATGAAGTTGATGTAGAGTGATGAAATTCATTCAATTTATTGTTCCACAACGATCCACAGTATTACGATTTCGTCGGTACACGACCGATCGTTAAGAAATCCAGACTGTTGTTCTCGAGGTTAGGCGTTTGCAGGGTCCTTCATTTTGTTTAACAATACCCCTGTTGAAGACTTTTCCCGGTATTGAGAGAAGAGTGATGCCTCTGTAGTTATCACAGTTGCTGAGATCGCCTTTCTTTGGTATTTTGAACAGAAGTCCTTCTTTCAAGTCTCTTGGTACTTGTTCCTCATCTCAAATCTTATTGAAAAGAATATGTAGTATCTTTGCAGTTACCGCTACGTCTGTTTTCAGTGCCTCTGCTGGGATGTTGTTTGGTCCTGCTGCGTTGCCGCACTTGATTTTTCTGATGGCCATGCTGATTTCTTCATATGTTGATGGGCTAATATCGTTTTGGATGTTCGTAGGTGCTAAATCGATTTTGGGTGGGTTCAGTGAGGCTGGTCGATCCAAGAGTTTTTTGAAGTGTTGTATCCACCTATTTCGTTGTACTTCGATTTTGGTGATCACCTTGCCCTACTTGCATTTCACTGGTCGTTTTGGTTTGCGGCGATTTTCAAAGAATTTCGTTGTTGTGCCATACAATTTTTTCATGTTTCCTTCTTTTGCAGCCCTTTCCGCCGTCGTTGCTAAATCTTCCACATAGTTACGTTTGTCAGTTCTGATGCTCCTCTTCACTTGTTTGTTTACTACTGTGTATTCAGCTTGTGCCTTGGCTTTTTCTGCTCTTGTTCGGCTGGTATGGATTGACGCCTTCTTGTTCCTCCCTTCTTAAATCTTATCCAATTTATCAACAGTGGTCCATTCCTTGTGATGTTGTTTCTTGTGGCTCAGAATCTCATGGCATGTTGAGGTGATTACCTCCTTGATCTTTTTACAGTTGCTCTTCATAGTAGTTCCTTCTCCATTGAGTAGATCATAAAAGGCCTAAAATTTATTGCTGAGGGCTATCTTGAATTTGTTGAGTTTGTCAGTATCTCGAAGAAAAGCCGTATTGAACTTTAGTAATATTGTCCGCCCGTTGTCAAGTGCATCTTGAGTTAGTTTTCTACGGGATGGGTCGCTAACCTCAACCCCAACCCGCCTCCTTTATCCGAGCTTGAGATCTGCAGGAGCCTCAGAGGGGCCCCAGGTGGGGTTAAAAACTGCCCCACTGCCAGCATAAACTGATAAGGTAAAAAAAATGGAAACACATAAATATAATTCTCGCGCGCTATTTAAAAAGGACAGTGGTATTGTTTCTCGTTCAGTGAACTAACTTTTTTCATCGTAAATTACGCATCAAAACTATTGTTTAGTCGTAAGTGCTGTAACGACGCAATCCAGACATTTAACTGTGCAACCCGCAATCAAGACGTCTACCTCGAAACAACCAATGAGTGACACCTCATTAGATATCAATGGCCATGTTGCTACAACAGCAACCGGCGACCCATCATCATCAATTCAACAATTCATCAGCTAAAACTAATGACCGTTTACTTGATAAGTCCTTGGTTGACTCTCAGACCACTGCCAAAGTCCCAACGTGTAGCCTCGTCAAATATTATTGTGAGTCACTCAGTTGACTCCCATGACTCTGCTACACGAAAGACCAATCGTAAGAGACCAGTTGTTAATATAAAGGATCTAACGTCACGATCGAAAGCTGTGAACACGGTTTCAAAAGAATCTAAACCCCTTCCTAGTTTAATTATTTGGAATCTAGAGGAGTTGAAAGACAGTGACTCTGCTAAGAAACACACACATGACCTACAGTTAGTGGAATCCGTGGTAAGAAATGTATTAACTACTATTAAAAGCAAACGAGACAATTCGCTAATATACGGAGCCTACTCAAGACCCTATGATACCTTAAAAAAATAATAATGCAAAAAAATGAAAAGGGCTCCAATAGCTTCGATAGAAAAAGTAAGATAGCTAATTGTGTATCACAGTACTGTTTTCAGCAATATATTTTATAACCACATATAATCTCATACTCTCAGGTCCTTTCTGAATCGCCTCTATTTGTCAGTTGCATGTCCACTCATACCTTGTTTACACTTATTTTCTTTAACCTATAAAAATGCTCTTACTTAACAAATACTTTAATAAAATGAAATTAGACTGAGTATTCATACCTTAAACATTCCTTCATGAATATTGGCTACTCTGCCTCTCGTCACTACTTTTACTTGCTCCCTCTTTCAGCCTTCTTGAGATATGGAACGAGTGACTTGATCCTACACCATCCTTAAAGCCTTGGATATCCCAAAGGGACATAAGGTTGCGATTTCTAGAAGCTCCCAACTTCAATGGATTTATCTTTGACCATCAGTTGCACATTCGCAACGCAACTTTCATGTAGCGCGCCAAATGTTATATTGACTATAACCATCTACATTCATATCTTATAAATTATCAACCCAGCTGACTAATTTACCACAGTGGATATTGCATCATTTGTAACAGTTTGATCTTACCTCATGTAACAAACTGTTATTTGAGAATAAGTAGATATTATTATTATTATCTGAAGAGGTTCCAGGGGCACCTATCACAAAAGTAATACGACTTGGTAAATGGGTTGGAGGCGAGAACCAACCAAGAAGGATCTTGAAGCTGGTTCTGAAGAACTTCGAAGAGAAAGATGTAGTGTTGAATAACGCACAAAAAATTCAGGATTTAAATATTCGTATCCGACCAGATTGACCGCTTGAGGATCAAAAGAAGTGGAAGAATGTGCTTGCGGAGTTAAGAACTCGCAAGTTAAATGGTGAAACTAACCTTAACATTAATGGTTTTCGGGTAGTCAGGTCTTGGAAGCCGATGCTTCCGAGGCCTGTATGTGTAGAACGAATGATTGCCAAAACACCTTAAGTATGTGCTAAACGAACGCCCGCAGTATTAGAAATAAAACGTCCGATCTATGTCTGATGGTGGACGAATTAAGTTCCGATATAATTGTTGTTACAGAAACTTGGTTCACAGTAGATATAGAATGTTCCCCCATTATCACAGGCTATATATGTTATAAAAGTAATAGAGTTTTAAGTCGCAAGGGGGGAGGCATAATGTTATACGTTAGGGATCACTCATATCGTAGGCACATCTTAGTGGTACACGTGAGGTGGCATATTGTAAGATTAAATTTATAAATGGGTTAGTGGCTATAGAGGGAATATACTGTACTTCGTCTTTCCTTGCTGATGACTTTATCTTAAGACACATCTGTTCTTGGAGTATGGCAGAATGTTGTTTCATCATTGGGGGCTTCAGCGCACCGCATATCAACTGGATAGAGATTACAGCTCCAGGTAGTGGTTTCGATAGCAACCTTTTATCTACCGTTACTCAGTGTGCACTTGTACAATGTATCACAAAACCGACACATATTGATTTGCAACATGATCCGTTTCTGCTGGACCTCGCCCTCACCCACCACTGTGAGGATGTCTTTGATATCCGGCACCTTCCCCCACTAGTTAACAGTGATCACGTTGTAATTCACTTTAAGTTTAGGACACATGGTATTCAATTCGTATCTGCTCCAAACCGTCCCAATATCTGGCGAGCCAATATTCCGGAAATCAGAAACTGTGCTGTCTCGACTGATTGGTCGGTCAACGCGGATGGATTGATCGAAGATTAATGGATTAAGATTAAGGCTATATTCGAGTCCGTAACGTCCTTGTTTATCCCACGGTCAGCACGTAAGCTATCACATTGCCCTCCATGGATTGATACGGAAACCCGGAAGCTGTTAAAGCGTAGGAAACACTTCTGGGACTTATTTTTGTTAACAGGTCATGCATCATTTAAGCGTGAGTACTAAAAATTCCTTAATATTTGTAAAAAACCATAGCTAAATCCGTACTACTTACGAACGACGGTTGATATATGATAGCCGTACTTGTCCGAAACGATTGTTTTCGTACGTTAAACGGCAATGAAACGTTACTGTTACACGAAAATTCAGATTTACTAGCTGAATCAGACCGGGCAAAATCTGAGACGTTTTCAAACTATTTTAGCGAATTCCACTCTACGTTTATCGTAACAAATACTTGTCCCACTCACACCGAGATACCAGCCGTTAAAATTTGTACAGGTGACCGAGAAAGCTGTCCTTCTAATGATAACTAACCTCAAACCTTGTAAGATAGCAGGCTTTGACGGGTCACACCCACAGCTAGTGTTATCTCTTTCAGACATCTCAAAACCGCTTGCGACACTGTTCAACATATCTCTTTCACTCGCTCAACTCCCTAGAGATTGGAAAGATGCTATAGTCAGTCCTATATTTAAGGATGGTCAGAGACAGATCGTATCTAACTACCGGCCTGTCAGTCTAGCTAGCACTGTCGTTAAGTTGCTTGAAAAGATAATTCGGGTTAGGTTGCTAAGCCACATAGATTCACACAATCTGTCAGCTCCTGAGCAAAATGGATTTCGTAACAAGCGTTCATGATTGACTAACTTACTTATTGCGAGAGCGCATTGGACAGGAGCCTTAGATAAAGGCCTGTGATATTCATAGATCTTAGCAAAGCCTCTGACAATGTTCCACACTTAGGCCTTACACAGAAGCTTACGAGCTTCGGAATAATAGGTACTGTACAGGAGTGGATAGGAAACTTCTTATGTGACAGCAGACAGAGAGTAAGGGTCAATGGAACGCTATCCGATTGGAAGCCGGTCAAAAGTGGTGTACCCCAAGGCACCATCTTAGGCCCTCTGCTCTTCCTTCTCTACGTTAATGAGTTACCACTGTTGCTTAGGCCGTCGACATTATTGTTTGCGGATGATGTCAAAATCTGGAGAACAATAAAAAAGTGAGGCTGATCATCTGGATCTTCAAACTGACTTAGACGATTTAATTAGATGAGCTTGAGAGTGGGGCTTAGAAATCAATTATAGGAAGAGTGTGCTAAAGCACATCGGTCACGGTAATAGTTATCATTATACTATTGATGGTGAACCTCTTCCATGCTTTCAAGAGCATAAAGACTTAGGAGTAATAATAAGTCGTGACTTAAAAACAAATACGCATTGCAAAGCAGCCGCTGTCAAAGGTTTTCGTGCATTATGATAACTTTACTGTGCGTTCAAATCTTTTGGCGAGGAAATGTTTCGAATTTTATATCCCGCCTACGTAAGACCACACTTAGAGTACTGTATCCAAGCAGCTAGCCCATGGCTGGTAAAGGGTATTAACTCACTTGAGCGTGTCCAGCGTGTGGGAACGAAATTAGTGAAGGGTCTTTCTAGACTCCCTTACGATGAGTGTTTAAAACGCCTAATCCTTTCCCCCTTGTTGTGTCATAGGACGCGAGGTGACCTTATCTGGCATTTCGTATCTTTAATTATGATTTGGGTGTTAATATGTCTCATCTTTTTGCTCCCTCCAGCACTAATAATCTCCAAGGTCATAGCAAGAAGGTTCATAAACCGCGATCTAATAAACTTAAAATGGAGTCCCGTTTCGCTCATCGAGTAGTCAATGATTGGAACGCCCTATTAGTGAATATTTTCCAAGAGAAACTGGACCTTCAAAGGAAGGCAATCTGTCAGGATTAACACAGGTTCACCAACCTACTATCCCTATTACTGAAGACTGAATTGATAATTGTTCGGTTCCACGCACGTGGTTGGCTTTTGGAATGATTTGGTAGTCTGGGTTGCTTTTTGAATTCGTCGTTATTGCGAGGGTTAGTTGTTTGGGTTCATAGTATATGGGAACAGGGCATTCGTTTGATGTTTGTCTCCAATTTTTTAACTGTCTACCATTAGTGGTGAAATCTAAGAAATTGTTTAATTCATCAGGCGAATCTTGTTCACACCACTCACTTTAGGCGAAGATTCTTTGTTCTCTTATGTGACTTACCCCTTTTTATATGTTTTCGGCTAATATCACTCAGCGATTGTTTAAGAATACATAGCTTATATATTTAGTATTTTAAAATTTAAAATGATGCTTATATATCAAAAGTAAAAGATCTGGGGAGTTGTGGGTAGTTTAGTATCACAAACTATATTTTTTTGGTGTTTTCGTTAATTAAGTAAAATAAGTGAAATTTTTTGAAGAAAAAGAGAAATTTTTTAAAGGTTAGATAAACACGAGAGCTTAGTGGATACGTGGCTGTGTTTTAATCTGCAGCTAAAACCGTCAGTATTCGTGACTGACTAATTGTCTGTGCACATCTAACCGTTTTAGCCAGTTGTGAAGATTTTTTGTCTTAACTTGTCGATTCCGTAACTGTTTTGTACAGCAAATGGTCCAACAATACAAATGTTGGTTCATGATCGAGAAATACCGGTTATAACCTATCAATATTCCCATGTTTTTCTATAATGAAATATTTAGATTTCCTTGCTACGACTTTGAAAAGACCTTCAAATGGAGGGCTAAGCAGTGCTTTTATTTTGCCTCATCTTATCCAGACGTGCATGCAATTGCTTAGATCCTTAGGTACATATGTGGTTCGCGATTTTTTACAAGTTATAATTGGCCTAAGTTTGGACATATGGAACCGTAGTTGACCTACGTAATTTTATAAATTAAGGTTTTGACTGTTAATATCAGGGTTAATAAATTCATTGGTGGTCTCAGAGTTGTTCTGAAAACAAGTTCCGCTGCTGAACACTGTGCGTCAGTTTTAACATATGTTAGTATTTCCAACATAACCAATCGTAGGAATTCCATCCACTGATTGGGGTCTGAGTAAGATATAAGGACAGTCTTTAGTTGACGGTGGAAACGCTCTACTATCCCATTTGCTCTAGGATGATATAGAGCCTAGAAGTATAGCCAAGTTATTAAATAGTTCGGATCCAAAATGCGCTCTTCTATCCGTCGTTATTGTTATGGGTTTTCCAAAAATAGCTACCCAGTTCTGCATGAAAACCTTGAGTGCTGTATCCGCGGTGATGTCCGATATCGAGATTGCTACAGGAATTCTGGTAAATCGATCTCTGCATGTAAATAGATAATTAAAACTGTTCGAATGTGGTAAAGGGCCTACTTAGTCGACTTGCACTTGGGTAAAATGTGCATCCGGTTAAGAGAAAATAAATATGAGTGAATTTGCGTGACGAATGGCCTTTAATTGTTGGCATGCCGAACACTTTTTAACCAATTTGTGTACATCCTTCGGTAAATTTGGCCACATGTATCTGGTATTGATTAGTTTAGTTGAAGCTTTTGCGCCAGGATGAGACAAAGAATGAAAGTTATTATATATCAACTTTCGCATGCTTTTGGGAACAAAAGGTCGTCGCATTACCTTTGTCGTGTCACAGATAATTAGAATACCGTCCACAGGAGATGGTAACTGTTTTCGTTTAAGACTTGCATTGTTTGTTTTAAGTAGGTTTTGTAATTCTAGATCCTGCTCTTGTTCGTGTCTCACCATCTCGAAGTTTACTGTAGACTGCTGTAGCATGTTCATGTCTAGTCTAGATAAAGCATCTGCCGCCTGATTGTCTTGACCTTTGACATGTCAGATATCACTTGTGAACTGTGATATACAGTAAATGTGTCAGATTTATTGAGGAGAGTATTTATCGGCTCTCGCTTTCAATGCATTGGTTGGTGGTTTGTGACCTGTAAAAACTATGAATTTCCTGCCTGCTAACATGTATCGGAAATTATCAATGATTAGGTAGACTTCAAGAAGTTCTCGCCCGAAGGTAGAATACCTTGTCTCTGATGGAACAAGTCTTTTTAAGAAGAAAACAATCGGTTTTCAGGCGATTATAATAAGTTAGTTGAGAATACGACTCTCTGCTTTATCTGAAGCATCCACCATCAAAACAAGTGGGGAAAGAGGATTCGGATACACCAACGTAGATGGTTGAGCCAGTTTATCTTTTAGCTGTTAATCAGCTTCGACGGCGTCAGAAGACAGTTTGAATCCTTTCGGTTTTTCTTTAAGTGAATCTGTCAAAGTCTGAATTAATTGTGCCCAATCTGGTATGAATCTGCGATAAAAGTTAATTAAACCTAGAAAACGTCTAAGTTGTGTTAGAGAACTAGATATGGGGTATTGTTTGGTGGTGTCCACTTATTCTTTGATAGACGTAATCTCCTCAGGGCTTATTGTGTGCCCTAGAAATTTTAGAGTTCGAACACCAAAATCATACTTACTTTGATATGTGTTCATTTCATCCAGCTGTTTTAACACTGCTCTTACATGCTGTTCGTGTGATTGTAAATCAAGAATGGCAATTAACAAATCGTTTATATACCCCTGGTCAAATGGCATATTTTGAAGTAGGTTATCCATGAGTCTTTGAACTGTTTGTACCTCATTTCTCAGGCCGAATGGCGTGCGAACAAACTCGAACAAGCCGAAAGGTATAGTAATAACAGTCTTGGGGACAGCTTCATCAACTACCAGGGTATTGTGATATGCCCTGAATAAGTCCATTTTAGTAAATACGTTAATACTCTGTAAACCGTTGGCAAAATCTTGTATGTGCGGTAATGGGTACATATCTGGTACGGTTTGAAGGTTGAGGGCTCTGTAATCTTCGCACGGTCGCCGATCACCCTCATCTTTCTTTTGGGACCACATGCAAAGGGGATGCTCATTGACTACCAGAGGGACAGATAGTACTCATGTGGTCAAATTCAGCCCTAGCGACTTTGAGCTTATATGATGCTAGTCTCCTGGGTCTTGCAAACGCAGGTGCACCTTCGGTTTTCATCGTATGACTTACTTTTAGTTTGCCTTTGGAAGGCTGTGTGTTTGATCTAGTTAAGTAAAAACGTCTGTCAGTATATCTTGGGATTTCGCTGTTATTACCGGAGGAGTTTATATCAAGTCGAGAGATGTGATGTGACTCTCTTTGCTTTTCATGTAATTCGAAGTTTCTTTCAGTGTTAAGCGTCGTTTTTTGATGTCAGCTAGAAATTCGTATGTCTCTAGAAAAACTACCTCCAGTATTGCCAGATCTAAATCGGCCAAAGTGAAAACCCAGGGGAGTCGCCTTTTGAACCTCAAATCCAGTGTTAAGTTCTTCCGCTCAAATGTCGCGATTTCAGTTTTATTGACATCATGAAGTGTAACTAGGGATGTATCTCTGCCCAGCTCAGTTTTATTTTGAGGAATGATACTAAGAGCAAAGCCAGTAGTTACCAAGAAGTTCAAGCCAGAGTTCCTGTCTCTAACATAAAACAAACGACATTTTTTAGGCACCCCTCCTCAGTCGTCGCGACCTGGGGAGGGGTCCGTTTTCCGTATTAATAATAATAATAATAATAATAATAATTTATTCTCAAATAACAGTTTGTTACATGAGGCATGCCAGTTTACAGGCAAGATCAAATTGATACAAATGATACAATATACACTGCAATAAATTACATAGCTGGGTTGATAATTTATAAGATACGAATGTCGATGGTTTAAATCAGTACTACAGTTGGCGCGCTTCATGAAAGTCGCGTTGCGAATGTGCGACTGATGGTCAAGAATAGGTCCATTGAAGGTATGGGCTTCTAAAAATCGCAACCTTATTTCCTTCTGGGATATCCAAGGCTTTAAGGATGGTGCAGGATGATGTCACCAGTTCCATATCTCAAGGGGGCTGAAAGAGGGAGCAAGTAAAAGAAAACACGAGAGGCAGAGTAGCCAATATTCATGAAAGAATGCTTAAGGTATGATTACTCAGTCTAATTTTCCTTTATTAAGGTATATGTTAAGAAAGAGCATTTTAATAGGTTATAGAAAATAAGTGTTGACAAGGTGTGAGTGGACATACAACTGACAAATGGGGCGATTCGGAAAAGAGCTGAGAGTATAAGATTATGTGTGATTATAAAATAAAATATAGTGCTAGAAACAGTATTGTGATATACATTTGGCTGTCTTCCCTTTAATATCGAAGCTATTAGAGCCTCTTTCGTTTTTTTTTTTAAAAATATTTTTCCCCCAGTTATTATAGGGTCTTGATTATGCTTCGTATATTAGCGAATTGTCTAGTTTGCTTGTAATAGGATTTCTAGGTAGGAAGTGAAACCAATTCAACGTTCGTAACACGACTTAAAGAGGTATTTTGCGTGAATAGATCAGCTTCAATACCATAAGTTCGTGGCATCCCACTAAACCATAAGGAGCCGTAATTAAACAAAATGTTCTGCCCTACAGACATGGGTGGATTGAAGTTGAGATTCTGTCCAGGCCAGGCGCATGGCTGCATGCACTTGGTTGAGTTGACATTAAACTTCCAATGATACCAACAGAACTGTCCAGATTGTTTGGACATTTCTAACCAATTTGGTGACTTGGGTCTTGGTCGTTTTGGTGACCTGCTCCTGTTTGCTATGACTCGTTTGCATTCTGACGACAGCCTCAATGAGACCATAAACACTAGCAATTAATTCTTCTATGACTGGGTTTTTTTCTGGTTCTTCCTTTTGTGTGTGATTTATCGTGCTTGATTTAGTTGGAGAACCTCTTTCCGTTATTCTGTCGGCTAAACGCGCTAAACAAGATAAGGAGGTTTCGGAATCTTGTGCATCCAAAAAGTGTTACACATAGCATGGGAGGGTTTATATCCATCCTTGCTTTTGGACTGCCTCACCCACTGTGTTATCACCCACTAAGACTTGGAGGTGATTCAAAAACTATGACGGCGACCTATCACTTAATGTATGTCTTTGAAAAAGCCTTTGGATTCTTTGCCTGTCGGATAATGATAAACGGTCCATTGTCACTCTTCTTAAGATAGTGTACGGTTGTGATGGTGGTGGGTTTAAAATCAAGTCACGGACATCTTTGACGGCTGAAGGAGGGAGGATAGAACATGATTCTCTATAGCTGATTCCTTTCGATTTGATATTATATCTCATGAAATAATGCTCTAGTTGAACAAACCACAACTCAGGGTCACAACGACCGAATTCTGGAAGTCCGAATTTTGTAGCCATAACAGTGTTTGTAAGATCCAAACTAAGGTTTGGACTGAAGAATTGCTGTCTACGTGGGTTACATACGCGTCATTGCCCGGTTAGAACCAAAACCAAGTAATTGGATAAAATGACGGTTCTAAAATTCATCACAAATTTAAATGTACATTGTTACCTAAACAAATAATTGTTCAATTAATCAAATCTAAATTGCAGTGAATAAGGAAGTTGACAAAGGATGCGGGAAAATAACCAATCGCAACAAATAAATGCTGTTCAATCCTATCTGGATAGACCACGCACAAATTCGTCCAAAAGATAACATTTGGTTGATTTATGACACAAAGTGTTTCCAATTCTGGAAGAGTGCTTCAATTCACAATCAAAAAATGCACAATTCCAGTTAATACAAGTAACACAATCAAAAGGAAGAACAAACCAATACGTCTGTTACTCTTCATGAAGGAACATGGGCTGCTCACCAACATTCCACATACAAACCTGTCCTGGGAAATCCTTTCCAGCTCCTTCCAGTTGTTATTCATCCTTTTCATATCTGCTTCCATTATCCGACGTAATGTGTTCCTTGGCCTTCCTCTTTTCCGCTTCCCTTCAAGATTCCAAGTTAGCACTTGACTTCTGATGCAGTTTGGTGATTTGCGTAATGTATGTCCAATCCATTTCCATCGTCTTTTCCTAACTTCCTCTTCAGCTGGAAGCTGATTTGTTCTCTCCCACAAAAGGCTGTTGCTGATGGTATCCGGCCAATGGATATTGAGTATCTTGCGTGGACAACTATTTATAAATACTTTTACCTTCTTGACGATGGTTGTTGTAGTTCTCCAAGTTTCAGCTCCATACAATAGAACTGCCTTGACGTTGGCATTGAAGATTCTCACTTTGATATTGGTTGAAAGTTGTTTTGAGTTCCATATGTTCTTTAACTGTAGGAATGCTGTCCTTGCTTTGCCAATCCTTGCCTTTACGTTTGAATTCGAGCCTCCTCGTTCATCGATAATGCTTCCCAGATATGTGAAGGATTCTTCATCTTCCAGCGTTTCGCCATCAAGAGTGACTGGATTGTTGTTTTCCGCTTTGAATTTGAGGACTTTGATTTTCCCTTTGTTTTTGCTGAGGCCTACTGGTGCAGAGACTGCTGCTACATTGGCTGTTTTCATCTGCATCTGTTCGTGTGTACGTGATAGGAGGGCTAGGTCATCTGCGAAGTTCAAATCGTCTAATTGATTTTGAGCTGTCCATTGTATGCCGTGTTTCCCCCAAGATGTTGAGATCTTCATAATCCAGTCGACCACCAGAAGGAAGAGGAAGGGAGAGAGTAGACAGCCTGGTCTGACTCCGGTCCTTACTTGGAATGCACATGTCAGCTGTACTCCATGTATGACATTGCACTGTAGTCCGTCGTATGAGTTCCGGATAATATTGACAATCTTCTCAGAAACTCCATAGTGTCGAACAAGTTTCCATAATGTCCTCCTATCTACATTGTCGAATGCCTTTTCATAATCAATGAAGTTGATGTATAGTGACAAGTTCCACTCAACCGATTGTTGGATGATGATCCGTAGTGTTGCGATTTGGTCTGTGCACGATCGATCCTTACGTAATCCCGTTTGGTGACCTCTAAGTCGGGTGTCTACTGCATTTTTCATCCGGTTCAGCAACACTCTGTTGAAGACCTTCCCTGGTGTTGACAGTAGTGTGATGCCTCTGTAGTTTTCGCATTTGCTCAGATCTCCTTTCTTTGGGATCTTTTTGAGGTATTCCTCTTTCCAGTCCATCGGCACTTGTTCCTCCTCCCAAATCTTTTTGAATAGAAGGTGAAGCTTGTTTGTAGTTACTTCGATGTCTGACTTCAGTGCTTCAGCTGGTATGTTGTCAGGTCCTGCTGCCTTCCCTTTCTTGATTAGTCTGACGGATATTCTGATTTCTTGATTCTTTGGTGGGTTGACGTCTATGGGAAGATCTATGTGTGCTGCTTCGATGTCCAGTGAATTCATTGGAGCCATCCTATTAGTTGTTTGTGGTAAACTATTAACCAATCAACTTAAGCTATTACAAAACCATAGTAAAATGTCACCTACACAGTAATACAACGGATGCTATCCTTCTTAACAGTGTGTATCTGAATTTACAAATAATTCCATGGCTATTCATTTACTTTAGCTTCAATTGCGATATTCATCGATCCAGGCTTGGAGAGAGGTCAGTTTTCAACCTGTTCTGAAACTGAGTCTCAACCGAAGATTTTGTCTTATAAACACATGTTGGTAGCCATGTCACTTATAAGTAGTGTATAAAGTGAGATTTTCGGCGAGATAAAATTGTGTACCAGTTGTTTTGCAATAACTTGTAAATTTCTATTGTAGACATCAAAGAGCGGAACTAACCGGTCTACATTTTATGCCCAGTGGACTGCTTCAGTACTATCGTTCGGTCGGAAAACGTTGATGTACGTATTTAAATTCAAATGTACTACCTATAACCTTAAATTCCAACGCGTTACTCACTCAAATACTAAGTACGGATATGCATTGACATTTATTAAAAGGTATAAAGCTTTCTTCATTGTTTCAAATTTTTCGGGTATGCTTATAAGTATTCCAGTTGCAAGTAAAGTTGCCACAAGTATTCAAAGTTTGACAATACCTTTATCAGTAACACTTTTGTAATCGAGTGATACCAACCCAGCGAAATCAGAAGTCATAGGTGAAAAGTTTCGAAGTTATATTTGAATGGCCATCGGTATCTCGAGAAGAGTTTGGGCTGAGCTGGCTAGCGGTTGTAGGAGATGTCTAGCATGGCATAATCACTCGTGATCCGGTGGAGACGCATGACAGGAAGCTCACTTTCGGGTGAGTACAGCAAAACTAACGTGGTCAGCATCAAGTGTTGAAGTCAAACAGAACTATTTACCTTAGAATTTATTTACTGCTACACAAGCCACACAGGTGTTCAATGTGACATTCGTTGGACTCAGATCATGGAATGCACAGAAGTAGGGAGAATAAGAAGAATTTTGCTTGATTACAAATTAGCTGATGTGGTCTTCATTTCAAGATTTTCATCAGCTTATCATCTGTTGATTGAATATTCTTATCATACAGCTGTCACTGTTAAAATTATTTATGTATTCTAAGAATCAATTGCTGAACTTTTTTACACAGATAATTTAATACACGTCCGTGAACATTCTGTGAGCGTCTGGAAACGCATTGGGAACTTAAAATAGAGTTCTTTTTTTCGACCGTTTCCTGACAAAAGACTGCCTTTATTATACAAACGAACAAGAATGCTCTGAGTATACACTACATGTTTTTGTCAGTGATGTCTATTTTACTTAAGTCTTCTTTGTTAGGTCATTTGTTTTTACCAATCACAGTTAAGCTACAATCCAATACCTTAACTGTTGTAGCGGTAATTTGAAGATAGCATTAGCTTGTCGTCATACAAAATGAAGAAAGCTGTTCAACAGAGTCGTTTCACCCGGTTTAAAAGGGCTCTCTATAATCCAGAAAAACATGAAATTTTAGGGAGGACTTGCAGAGAATGGGGTTTGTGTTCGGTCTTTGTACCATAAAATACTTCAGTTTTGATTTTCATATTTTACGTCGTGGCATACACGTTCTTGGCTTTATTCTTCGTCGGTATGCTGTCAGTTTTTCTTTATGGATACGTCAGTAAAACAGTTCCAACACTCACTGGGGAACAAAGCATTTTGAGATTTCAGCCAGGTTCGTGAATTTTTTACTTGTTTCCTAAATATCACATATGTGACTGTAATGTGATTCATTACCTATTCATATTGTTGTTGCTACTCAAAAATTTAGAGAGACTTAATCCATCAAAATCTTTATTCACTTACCATTATTTACATAGTATAAAATGTGTTTTAATATTTCATTTTTCTCAAGAATACAAGGGAAGGTGCTTTTCAGCGGTCCCTTACATCTTTCTAAAACGTCTTCCGTTGTTTTAGCACAAAATCGAGCACCTCAAGGAGGGTAATAGTTTGCTATTCTTTTTTAATGTAACACTGAATTTTACTGATTATAGATCATGCAGAATTATAAGTGTTTAGTTTACGACCATGACGATGGCATGTACCAGATATTGCGATGCTCCAACAATCATACATAATAATTGTATTTATGTATTCATAGCATCAAACTATTACTTCTGTCATCCCATTTAATGTCACGATATTAAACGAAGGCAGTTTTCATTATTCCTAGTATTTCCGGTCCATCACGAAAACGTTTTCACCTTAAATCTAAAAAATCACACGTTATAAACAACGCACTTTAAAATGAAAGAAATTATGCTGGTTCTGATCGGATTAAATGATGAAAGTTTCCTGAAACTCTGATAAAACAAATGAAACCTGTAGGCCGTGCGTGAAAAACTAAATAAAGATTTCCATGTCAAATTATTTTGGAATGTTAAGTATTTCAACCCAATAAATTAAGAAGTACTCTTTCAATAAGACTGCCCAAAACGCTTGCTAATTTTAGCAACAATGCTGTAGAAATACCACGGAGATCCAAGATACACAGTGGCTTATTTTTATTCTTATCTGTAATGCATAAAAATATGATAAACGCAAACATCCTCTATATTTTGAATGTGTAATTACTAAGTGGTGATTTGAAAAACTTTTATTTTGGATTCGTCTGCGGTAGTTAGCATGAAACATTAATTAATACTATGTAAAATTATTCGTTGTAACCGCCAGCTAACCGGCAATATCGATTTCTAAAGTAATGTACAGTTAGGGCATGGTTGCTTTAGAGTGGAAGTCTAAACAAAAGTGCCTTTTAGAAGAAAAAACTGTTACTTTATTATACACTAGTTAGTTAATATATAGTACCCAACACAATCTTTTAGGTTAAACAATGAGAAGTTTATGGTTAGTTATTCTCGCATTATATTCAGTGTAATATTTGCTTACATCCTATATGAACACTATTTCAATCTGATATGAAAACCGCCAAATTTGTTTTCATAATAATTTTAACTTTGCTAGTTTTCCTAGTCATGAGCTTCGGTTGTTATGTTAGTGCATTATTACACGATCACATATGCTGATTTTAAAACTGTACAGACGTAGGAAGTTTTATCTTTCCTTTTTAATTTTAGAAGACATCTCTAGCAGATGTATTTAAAGCAAATAATAGTGTTGACAGCAACCATAAAACATGTACAGAATGTGCCTAAATAGCTACAAATGAGACAGTTTTTGAAAACAAGTAAATCTTTGAGTGCGTATGAAGGTAGTAACAGCCAGTGATGAATGAGATGAGGTTCAGAGTAGTTAATGTTACATGGACGTACAACAGCACTCCATACTATGATGGTACATGATACTCGCTATCAACAGTCGTGTATAAATAACTAGAGCAAGCCTGCAGCAGATGTGATGAATAACATGGCTGCCAATACTAACAATATGATAGAATATCGAAGTTAATCAAAAGGCTGTTTACATGTTTTAGTTTAGTAATTCAAGTCAAACGCTATAATTACCCAATGCAAAAGAAACCATCATAGTAGCCTTCTGAAAGGAAACTTGCAATACAAAAATGAATTAGATTGCAAATACAATTATTTTGCAAAAGCTTGGTTCACTGATAATACATCTGTTTTTTATAAAATATATACGCTTCTAGGTAGAGAAAAGTAGGAAAGATTGTACTTTCTTCAAAACATTCTTCACTATACAGTAAAAATAACCCCATTTAATATTGTGCTCTGGTAAATGATTCTTTATGGGAAATGCTTTCAGGCTTCTCTTTTTAATTATTTAAATCTGAGAACAGGAGAAACCAAACATTTTTAAAAATATTTTTAGAAACTATTAATAGTTGCGTACTCTGAAACTCAAAATGATTGACAAATAGAAAGGTTTTAGAGATCTGTGCTTCTTTGCACGGACGTAGACTCTAGTTTACAGACATGTTATTTTAGCAAAATAAGGAGAAATTATAAATCGTGTGATTTATGTTTGATAAAATAACTTTCGTTAGTTATTTACAAGGTTTTAGATTGTTACTTTTACCTATTTTTGTAATATATTCAATATATACACTATTAGTGCTACCAGCAGTCTTAAAGACGTTAAATAACCTAGTGTTTCCCTTTTTTAAAAGTTCAGGAAAGAATAACGAAAAAAGGGAATAATAGATGGCTCAAAAGAATTTGAAAGTCTTTGTACAGCATATCGAAAGAAAAACGTTTTTTAATATTAACAAAATATAAGATAACTAGGCAATATTGGGATAGAAATATACATCAAGATAGGTATTATTCGTTATAGCTTTTTAGTAATATTGCCGGCAGTGTGTATCTCATGAAATGTTGATGTTGTGATGGAATCCATTCTGCTTCTTAAGCTAAAAGTGGTGGTTTAAAGAATAAAATCATCGAGTGTAAGATCATTTAACGTACACTAGAAGCTCAATAATTTCAACCCAGCTAGAAGAGATAAACGATGTTTCATGAACCAGTAATATCCAAATAATAGAGGAAAGTAACTTTAGTAGAAGAAAATGTGATTTTTAAGAGAATAAAGTAACGATACAACAAACTCTTTAGCCATGATAACCCTGGTACGTAAGTGACAGAACATCTTTCTATATACAAGATTAACCATGCATTTTCAAAGTATTAAAACTCCGTCATATCGTTATTTTATCTTGGTGTTCCAGCTGACTTAAGTTTTAGTAGCATAGGTCTAGAAACAAAATTAAACTTCATATTTAGATTAGAAATGGGCATTACCTATATCTTTAATCTTTTTCTTAACTTTTGCAACGTACTTTGATGTAACATGACTACAAAATTCTTATTACTCGTTTAGAAGTTTAACCACATCGATTTGGATCATTATAATTTCCCACTGAGATCTAAGTATGAATGAGTGTAGTTTTTTAATGACTTCAATAATTGTTTATGGGTCAAAATTCACCATCATTTCATCAGACACTCATTTCGATGATGGAGTAACTTTGATTCTCTTTTATATACATGATAAAAGATCTATTGAAAAAGATTGTTAGGCGATTTTCTTCATTCATTAACGTGGAATATTAGAACACTTATTGAAATGAGTATCTAAAACATGGTCGATTTTTAAACAATGTGATGAGTATAGTGATATTAAACATATAAAACCACCATTTTTAGTAAACCTTAAGTCATGTTGTTTCGTTTCCCTAGACGGTGAAAAAAAACATTAACATAGGGTTACTGACTTGCACAACACTTGCTTAAACGAATAGGCTTCAGAATGCATATAAACACTAGTCTATCTTATTACTGTAAGTCACTTGAATAATCTGCACATATTTAATGAATTGATACAGGATAAAGTTTTTTCTACGTCTAATATGTTTTTTAATAAATCATTTGTAAGCAAACTGTATTATATGGTTGTAAGAATATTTTTCAGACTGGAAGTCTTGCATTTTTATTAGTTCACAAACATTGCTTTCCTCATTAGATAAAACAATTAAACGTGTTTAAGCTTACCATATTCATTAGATAGGATTCAAATAAGCAGCGAAATAGTCTAAATTAAACGCCGAACTATGTCCAAACCATCTGGAGTGCAGAAACGTTTAAGAACATTTATTCAAAATAATCAATAAAGGTAAGACACAAAATGCATTTGTGTCTTTAAGCTGGTTTCAGCATGGACGAGGTATCCTTTATGAATTAAGGAGACAAGACTTAATTACAGTATCAGGGCAATCCGCATAAGATTCATATACGCCAAAAAAGACTGATCAGTTGCAATCCTGAAAATATAAAAAAGGATTCAGACAATTAACATATATGAAGTAAAATGTGTGTTAGCAGTTACCACTCTCTATAAACCATTCAACAATACCTCGGCCTACAGCCTAAAACTTCTTCATTGTTCCCATCAATTGGTGATTATTCATATGAGTTTTTAAAATAAAAGGAATAACGAAGTGTCTTAAAGTGGTTTCATTAAAACTAACTGCGTTCACGATGTCAAGTATATTTCTTTTTGAAGCTAATAACTTCATAATGTACTTTTATTTTTCTCACTAAAAGCCAGATATGCGTGTTTGCTATGTGATTTTTAAAGGTAGATGCATGGTACAATGATATTGGATATTTAGTTTAAAGAGTTTGACTTTGGAGAATTCATTTTGTAGTTGTTAAGCCAGGCTTTTAAATAAACTAATGTACAAATCGCTTTATAACTTTAGAGAAGTACCGGTGTATTTCTGTGTAAAGTTCACTTAAGAATAGCAATATTATCTTTCATTACTCTTGTAATGAACTTTTTAGATGATTTTAGAAAACCTTTTATTGAAACATCTGGTTAAATCTCACAAAAGCTTTAAACGCTGAGGACTCATAATTGTTAAAAAATATATGATTGGGAATGAAATTATTTTTTTCCTTTACCAACTCTTTGCAGTTTCTCACAATGAATAAAGGAAATTTTAGAAAACTCACGTTATTATTGAACTGAAAAGAAAACCATATATCCTCTAGTCTTTTTTTTCAGTTTCGATGTTCATGTTTATAACGATAGTTTTTTATAGCTTAGAAATCAGTTTGTACGTCCTACGTTTACGTATTAAACTGTGAGCATTTTCAAATGAAATCCATATAGCTATCAGGAATAGCCAGGTCTCCTAGTACACCATTTAAAATATAAAAAAATCAAACTTCAAACTATTTGAAGTTAGTTAACCGAATTATGTGAAGGAAGCTCAATCTAACATTGTTTGAATATATCAATAATTTCACGTGATAATCAAAGGATAAATAGTTCAAATTTCATTTCCTTTCTTGGCATCGTTTTTCTTTTGTCTAGGAATAGAACTTGCTGCAAGACCAAACTCTTTTAATACGTTTATCCATGTTGCAACTTTCCAATCCACAATCAACCAACCGTATATTAATAAAGTGAATGAACTGTTTAGTAAATATGGCTCGAGAGGTGTAAACGAAGAGTGCAGCGGACCTGGCTTGCATCCACAGAATCCAGATGTCCCCTGCAGCTTTGATCTCAGTGTTTTGGGTGAATGTCAGTCAACTGAGAAAACTATATTGGAGGGAAAACTATGTCTTTATTTGAAAATAAATCGAGTATGTTTAGATGTCCTTCACGTCTTTCACAAATATATCAGATGTATTTATGGAATTTCATATTATAGTTACACATTCTCACCCATAAATGGCATGATGTGTGATTTATCTGTCGTTGGTATTCATAAATTTTAAACTGTTTCTAGCCAAAAAAAAGAAAGTATAAGTTGTTTTGACTAGTCAGATATACCTAGATTACTTTACCTTTATATGAATAACCGATATATTCTACTTTCATTTTATTCATTAAAAAAGATTCATTAAGGTTGAGAAACTAATCTTTTACCAAGCACCTTTAAATCATAGTCAACAATCTCTCTGTATATTAGGTAAACCAATTTAAAATGTTTTTCAGTCACATTCTACTAAGCAAATATGTCTTTGTATAACTCTGTTTATACTTTAGGTCTACGGTTGGTTACCTGATTTGGAAGATCCTAAATCGATTCCATCACCTGCTATCGAATGTGGAGGTACAGTAAGTGATACTAACTTTTTCTACAGCTTTCCTTAATATATCATATCAACTAGGGGAATACTAAAATTTTCTAGTAATAATATAACCATCCTACATGTCAAATTGTTGGAATAAGAATATTTTATACGGAATTCTTATGATCATTTTTATATTAATAATAGATTACCATAACTTCTAAGCAAAGTTCCGGGTACTGATGGTTTACAGTATGTATATATAGCAATAATTGTACTAAGTACTCTTCATTACAATGGACATTCTAATACTGCTACTTATAAAATATCATCCTCCAAAAATATCTGATGCTTAAATGAGCTTAAGTCAGGTTACAGTTAACATGCTTAATAAATCTATGGATAACTGACTGTAAAGATTATTAAATATATCATGAATATAAAGAAGTGAACATTTTTTTACAGTTTTTGACCCACCTTATTCAAAACTCATTATCTCTTCTCAATAATAATAATAAAAATAATAATAATATTGGTAATAGATGAAGGCAGCTCATTCATGAACTTATCCTATAAGTTATTAAAAAGAACAAATTATGGATCTTTAGAATGCAACAAGTCTACTCACAATAGACAGGGTACCCAATAATCCGTAACCATTTTCAAGAATTTCCCTTTAATTATATCAGAGCCTGAGAGTGTAACGTAAAAAGACTTATCACTAGACACCTGGTATTTATACCAATCATGTGTTCAGTATCAGCATGAATGATGGTTGCTGGAACGAGTACTTGAATTTGTTAATGTGAATAATTTGGCTCACTTTGAATCGATCTGGCAAATAGAATAAAACAAACAAAATATATTATGCCTCAGTACTTCTAACAGATTGGAATTTTTAACTTGGTTGCTTGGATTAGTGTATCATTAACGAAATAAGGCTCCTCTATTATTTGACAATAATTACGGGATTTTGTTCATTATCTTATTTAATTTTAAGTTTAAGTATGATATTTTTATGCTCTTAAAGTGTTATGATGTTACCTGCAGATAATTTGTGCTGTATAACAAGCCAAATGTATCCGTGTAATGTTTTTCACTAACTGAGATCCCATCAGGATTACCTGTCATTTTAATATTTATAGCTTGTGATTTTTACGTTCTGTCCAAAAAGAAACTTATTCCCAGAAGATAATTGTAATCTATTACTAATTATATGTTTATAAAACTTAAAATTTCAAAGCTTGTAAAAGTTTTAGAGCTGATTTTTTTATTACATAGATAACTTCTCAAGAAAAGTATTTACTTAAAATTTCACATAACAGATTGAATTTGATTAGAAAATCATTGAAAACCAGGAAATATGAATACAGTCATTTCATCCCACAATATGATGTTCCTGAACTGGGCATTGACAACCCCACAAAACCTTTAAGCATTACGGTGAGCGCTTAACCTTCAGACCACAGAGTTCCCATATTATGGTTTACATTTATGAATTCAGTTGGTTCGGGATGTTACTTAATCACCATCCGCTCTCATTGGTGAAACGTGTTTCAGTTTGATCATGGCGAAATTCCACTGACCATGACTCCTCACCAGAAATCCGGAAATTATTTCTTGACGTTATTCACTGGGAAAAATACATGACTGGTTGGTGCTAAGTCTGAAGGTCCTTGATTCGATCCCTTGTGAAATTTATGATTGTATACTGTTGTAGAGTCTTATTATAAGAGAAATTAGATATTCATTTCCTCCTGGTTTTCGATGGTGGTTTAACTGTAGTCAGTCTGTGATATGGAATTTAAGATTTTACAATCTTTACAATACCCAGTCAAAAAAGACAAGCTCGTTAAATGGACATGTTCTTATTAGTCACTAGGAGAAAATTCAATTAACTAGATAGTTAATTCGACTTACATAAGCAAAATTTTTGAGTCTTTAAGCAATGAACGAGAACTTAGTAAGAACAGACCAAAATCAAATTCTCTATTTTGAAAATAAGAAAACAATACAAGAATTAGATTATTTGCACATTTTCCTTGAATTGTCCTATATGAAATCCATTGTTCTTTCATTTCTGTTATTATTTCGATGGCTTTCAGATCTCTTCTCTTTTCTCGTTGTTTTCTTCTTCTGTCCGTAAGAATCCTACCTTTAATTTCTTTTACATACTACTTATATTTGTCCATACAAATGGAACACAGCACATAAATGAAACAGTTTAAAGTCAATTAAAGCGTGCTTAAATCATGTTAAACAATCGTTTTGACAGCATATATAGTGTTATGTTGTGAATGATAGAATAGATAAATGATGCAGTGAAGAGGATAGTTTCTGATACTATTATTCACAGTGCATATTAATGTTGTTTAGTGTAGAACGTCTGATGTTCAAACAAGACATCATTGTCGTGACTTACTAACTGACAGACATTATTCAAACTGAAGATATTTCAGAATCACAGAACTATATGCAATAAAAACAACAATATTTAGAGAGACGTTAATAAAACTGGCAAATAATTGGAAAACCGGTGTATAAGTGAATGTTTGTAAATATAATTTGATATAATGTTGAAAACAAAAATAATAAAACTCCCGTTCGTACTAAATTTTTTTTACTGGTTTTCATACTTTAAAGTCACGAAACCCATTGTACTGAATATAGAAAATATCATTTGCCTACGTATAGAGTTTGTCATCATTCTAAGTGAAAAATTATTGAAAATATTTACCTACAAATCAACTTAAAAAACCAATACTGCTCACATCTTCCATAGTTTGTAGTGAGAAAGAATAAAACATTCTATACAAATATTATTATTCTTACGAAATTAGTATGTACTTTAATTCAGTAATCTAGGCAAGAAGTAG
Source organism: Schistosoma margrebowiei (assembly GCA_944470205.2). Taxonomy (NCBI): domain Eukaryota; kingdom Metazoa; phylum Platyhelminthes; class Trematoda; order Strigeidida; family Schistosomatidae; genus Schistosoma; species Schistosoma margrebowiei. The sequence continues at coordinate 47,336,205 of OX104028.1, forward strand.
TCTGTTTAATCATCATAGAGAAGACATAACATCATTTCAGTGCTGCGACGTATTTGCAGGGTAAACCATCGTGAACTAGTTCCTTCTTCATCTATTCAAAGTTACCTTTACAAGGAAATCAAGTTATTAGCGATGAACTAGATCAAGGCACTCTTGGGGTATATAATTACTCAAATAAACGTTTGTGTTCACAGTTGTAGACTTTGATTGTTACTCTGTAATAGTGCCTCGTTGATATATATTGCTGACTGTATATATAGACAATCCACTGAGTATCAGTAACAGTCCATGAAACGTTTTGCTTATTTGTGGGTAACCTAGAGAATAATCAATCTGAATCGACATAAACAACTTGATTCATAGGAAATAAATTAATTTTATGGTTGAAAGCTAATTGTAGAGTTTTGAAAAAAAATCAACAAATAGTATAAATAAGATGTAAGTACTAAGTATTATTACTTTTTCTTAATCACAGGTCAGTAATTTCACCCAACAGTCAGCTTACTGACTAATGAAGGACATAAAAGTCTCAAAAAATAAAAAATCACCCTAATTCAGAAATACGTTTTAGCGACACTACTAATAATATTTGAAAAGAATAATATTTTTCAGTTTAGTCCCATGTCATGAAGAGTTTTTATTGATTTGCCAATGTTGCTGTTTTAGAATGAATTCGATAAAGAATCCCTTGGTACTGTAAGGTACTTTCCAGAACACATAGCACCAAATGGGAAGAAGTAGTAAGTGTTTACGTATTATACATTTAAATCTTATACAATTGCTTTTAAAATTCAGTCTTTCAAATCATAAGCGAAATTATCAACCTGTTTCTATAATTAATGAGACAATATAAGGATAACATTTTAGTGCATATTGGTATGTATGTTTTGACTAATGTTACTAATCCTATTGAAGAAAAATAATCAGTGTGAATTATACTTGCATGTCGATAATATGGAATTATGTCGGAAATATGAACCACTGGGTGCCAACTCAGCAGTGTGAAGAATCGAGGGTTTCGGGTTTGATTTCTAATGGTGTCAGAGATGAATACTTCTGATGGGTCTTATGCTAGAATGAAACAGCTGTTTAACGCTCTCTGTTTTTTAAGTTGTCTAGCACAGATTAGTTCATGATCTTAGTATAATTCAACAATCTTACCAAGCTCCATACTATTCATTATAACGTTTGTTTAAAAAATGCCAAAATTATGAGATAAATAACTTGTTGAACAAGTATATATTACTCGAAATAAACATAGCAACAGATGAATGCTGTAGTTTGAATTCACTCAAGATTCATTAAATATGTGATATTACCTTTTCTTAAACACAAAGTCATGGATACAACTAAATATTCTTAGATTTATGCTTTACTGTTTGCCAATAGTTTTTATGATCACTTGTTTATTTCAAATTCATGAGAATCTAACTGTGTTTAACAGGATATATAGTTGATTTTCTTAAGATTATCAAACAATGATATAGCCAGATTGTTTGATCTTAGTTTTTAAAAAAATGATATTTGTGCATACTTCATTTCAATTGCTTACTATTATTCAACATATTGATGATTAATTAGTTTTTTCCCTTTCTATCTGTAAAATGAAATATAACTCTCCTTTGATATGTATCAATTCGAAACCAATTATGATCGATTTATTTTTAATTCTATTCCAATTTGAAATGTGAACTATTTTAAATGATTATTATCAACAACTGATAATCGATTTTTTAATTGGTTAATGAATTGATTTCTTTCTATTTATTAATTTGTAATTGTTCTTGAAAATAAACTTTATTATTATTTTTTCTCTTGATTTCTTCTATTATAGTGGTCTCATATCAAACAATTATTTTCCCTATTTAAGAATGAATAATTATCAAGCACCATTAGTTGCTGTACAATTCTCTAATATAACAAGAAATACTGTTGTCTTAGTTGAATGTCGTTTGGTTGGTTTAAAAAATTCTATCGGTGGAACAGGTTTCGAAGTTTGTGTTGATGACAAAGATTCAGGAAAATAAATTACTCTTTTGCAAAACATAACATTTTTAAAAAAAATTTGTTTTTACTATTAAAGAAAAGAAAATAATTATGTCGTTTATGTGTATGTTCAATTTATGTGTTCCTTAATATTTTTTTAATCTTAAGAAAACACACATACATCTAATTTAGACTCTTTAGGATATTCTTCAGTTTACTTCTTACGTTTGAAAAAAAATGTACTGTCTTTTGGTTCTTTCTTATTCTTCCCATTTACAATTAAATCAGTCATTCATAGTGCTCATTATTCTTATTAATTATACTATACTGTATTATCAAACACTGTTTAATTTATACTATTACAATTGTTACTATTACAACCATTAATACTGTTACTTCTAGTTGGAAACTTGAACTGACTTTTCTTTAAAAATTAAGTTTCAGGTGCCTTACGTTTTAATTATTTTCTGACTGAAACATTCTCTATGTTTTCTCCTTATTCCATATCTTTTTACTTTCTTTAATATTTTCTCAGCAACAATGGAAGGTAACAATAAAAAAAAAGATTATGATGACAAGGAGGAAGATTCTTATTCAATAGTTTATTTATTCATTTTATAATTTGAACCTATTTAGTGTCCTTATTATCACTTTCATTATTGTTATTAGATTTAATATATTTCTATAACACGTAATACATGTTATAGAACTACTGAAAACTTTCATTAATTAAGTATATAATAGATTATTAGTAGATGTAGCCAAAATATATTTACAGTAAAACAAATATATATTTAATAGTATATTAATATTGTAACGAATACTATTGCTACCGCTATTTTTATTAGTACTATTATTACTACTAATAATACTAATACTACTACTAATACTACTACTACCTATACTTTTACTATTCATATTAATAATATACCATTCTTAACGTTTTGTTTACGAATATAATTTAATTGAAAATATCTTAAAAATTAAGTTAGTTTTATTCATATTAGTAAAATAGTGTTTGTGTGCATGACTACAATTTTGGAATAAAGTTAGGATTTTCAAATTGTGTCATTTGACTATTATTTGTCTTAATTTTAAGTGAAAATTTTAAGTAATATGAATACATTTTCGTCATCTTATCAAATATTTATAAATAAATAAATAATAAGAAAAAACAGATTTACTATGTTTAACATATTTGATAGTACAGTCTATAGTTGAAAAAAAGGAGATTTTTTTTAAAAAAATATTTAAATAACCGTCTGGTAATAAAATCCAGTAGGTTATTGTTTCACATTTATTTAATCCAAATCTTTATATGTTTAGATTATTAATTATTTAACATAGATAATCAATAAACTTTAATAACACTAATATATACCGTCATATTCTATGAAATGTTTTCGATCTATCTTAAGTTAATGAAATAAATTATTGATTGATTACATATTGAATGATTCAGATGAATAGTATCAACTACCAACTACTATTACTACTACTACTACAAAATCAACTACTGCGATGAACAATTGTAATGACCATTTCAAAAATTATATGAGGTACATTCTCAACAACAACTATCTCTAATCCTATACGTTTTAGCTACGGTATTGGCAACTGTATAGTTGAATTTAAGTACTGTTCAAAAACTTTACACTTATTTTTCAGATTTAAAGTATGATTTTGGTGGTTAAGATCGTGAAAAATAGGTTATTATTATTTAAGGTTATTTTATGTAAGTTGGTTCCATTTGAGATGATTGAACATTCGGATTTAAAAGTAACTCGAAATCGAATTATTTACAAATCCCATAGTTTATGAGTCACTGATTTAACAGATCAACAATAATGCATCCTTATCTGATACTACCTAACCTCTCTTTAAGTTATTTATGAATGAAAGTAATGGCTCCTTAACTCATATCTGTGTTATTTAGAGAGAATGGGAATGGCTTATGTAAAAGTCCTCTCTGTGTAACAATTACCTACAAAACTCTCTATAGGTCTGAAAAAAATGCTTTATCAATACGCAATGCCTACACAGTGAGAATTCGAGGAGAAACGGATAAAATAACTGGATGTCACACTAGTTGTAAAGAAGGTCTACCCGATATCGATGAGGAAAGGTACTAATGTTGGTAAATGTTTGGGTTACGTATTATCAACTGTTTTAGGAGGGAAATAGCATAAATAATTTACAATCTTAACAGTTATTTTTATTATTTACCACTGTTATTTATTGTTTTTGACATTAAATTTTTTTTTTCTACACAACAAGCTATCAGGTCTTCCCTTTATTTTTCGGTTTCTTTTGAATATGTTTTGTCGCGTTCTGTTGAATAGATTTAATGATTTTATAACTGATCATTGTTAATTTAGTTTATTGCTTTTTTTGCTTCTTTAATAAACCATCTATTCACGATTTGACTTATTGATTCAAATAGGAGACTTAGAGAAATAGAAAGTCAATTACATGAGTTCATTATTTGATTAGAACAGAACTATCACTAATATTAATAATAGCTTGATTTAATACTATAAGTTTTGTTACAGTAAAAAACTGTCAGTACTAATTGTACAATGTTACGATAAATATACATTAATTTATATATTTTTTACAGCTGGAAAATAGGTAGTTCAACTGTCCCACTATGTCATCGACAGTTTCAAATATCATCAGGAGAAAGCGTTGATAAAAATGATACTTTATTCAACAAAATTAAATTATTACGAATTATATTTTAGATAATAAAATAGCTATTCAGTTGTTAATTCGTGAAGTACTCATTATTTAAATTACCAACCCAAAAAATTTCTTTTCTATAGGGTTACCAATACATTCATATATTAATTGGTCTTGTTAGTAGTAAGCTGACTTTTAAGTGACTCAACAACTACATTGGTTACTGTGGATGGGAAATTTTAAAAGATTAATACTAACCAGAATCTAAATGATCAATACTGAATCACATGACTAATGACAAATGTCTTATTATCTCAACTCAAAAATTATTGATGAAGTGGAATACTTAAGTCATTCACAAGCCACCGCATTTCATTTATACTCTAAATATATTTAAATATTTGCTTATCACTGATCATGTTATCGAGCTTCTCTAATATCCGAGCATAGATGTTTGTTATCCAACTTATGATTTCTAACGCAATGAAATTTAAAGACATTCTTATGCGAATGAAGTTCTTCATAAATTCCTGAATATTTTCTAAGCTGACTGATAGAAAGTTAGTCGATTTTATATCGGTTATGAATGAATTTCATCATACATAAAATAATTAAATTGACCTTCTTTATTATCAAATTTTAAAAAAAAATATTTTCAATACATAGTAATTAATACATTATTTATTTATCATGTGACTGAATGAAAGTTTTCACCTTAACTATAAACATGATTTTCAATCTGAAAATGCATAATGCTTAGTTGTTAATACTTAGCGGACCCATATATATATATATATATATATATATATATATATATATATATATATATATATATATATATATATAATTTCCGGCAACACATGGCGATTTGTTTAGCTGTATAAGGTCAAAATGTGGCTTGTTATATTGTCAACGGTTTTAATGCAGTTCACTGCCAGTGATCCCATACAATAAAACAAAACTTGCATATATATATACCCTACAGCACTGATGTATATGTAATAACCGCACATCGAATTCGTTCACACGTTTTGTAAAGTGTAGCAACAATAAAATTTTTTTTATATTGATGATGGAAATCCATTGAAACATAGAGTTTGTTAATTAAAGTTCGAGCGCCTAGTTATACAATAATTAGAATTCATTCATGTGTACAGATAATAAGTAAATTTATAGGAATATGTTGTTTGTCCTATACTTATACCGATAAGTAAGATTATATCTTTTCATACTTTAAGAGAAATAGTTATCTCATATGATATCATTAGGGTTAAAGAATTTATCAAACCACTTAAATTAGGATTTCACATTAATTTTTAAGATCTTAGTTTCAATCAAATTAGTTTTTAAAGTCTTCTCAATGTTGCAGTAAGGATTAATGAGATTTTAAAAGAATATGCTATGCTCATAAGAGGTGACTTTATTTGTATCATATTAACAGAAAAGCAGACATTTACTCAAAATATGTGGTTATCTGAATCTTCTAAAATAAATGAAGTGGAGTTTATTACAATCAATAATTTTGAGATATTATAAATTGTTGATTTGAAGACTTTTTCAATTTGTTTCACACTTATAGATCAAACACTACTTTATTATTCGTAAAACAACAGAGTGTTTACACTAAATATGAGCTTGTCCACAGCCTACGAAAGGATAGAAGAACGTGCCTTTTACTAGTGAATCTTTCCTTTATCCACCATTAATTTATAGTTTACACATAAATATATAGTTTGAAAATGACTCTGTTATGAAAAACACAGATTGTCAGCTCCTAGATGAATTTTATAGCTTAATAATGAACATTGATACAGCAAATAAAAAGTTGTGATTTATAAGTGTGTGTGTAAACTGCTATCAAAGAGACAAATATATATAGTTACTGTCAGTTTCATTTATTCATTCTTTTGGGGACATTATCCAAACATTCATTATAGTATTTACAAAAAGAAATCATTACATGAATTTCCTCTAGTTTAACGTAACAGGTTTACATGTTATTATTATCTGTTTGAATATCTGAATATTTACCAAGTAGTTTTATAACATAATTAATCTAGTGAAATAAATACTTCTTTTTTAAAAAAACACTATCTTCAAGTTTAAATTCACTTGGTATTGTTTACTTGAATTTTTCCACTGATGTTTAAGACTGTATTTGATCAATCTCTTATTGACGTATGGTACTGGGTTCGAGTCCCAGAGTGAACATGCAGGTACATCTAGCTGACCAGTAGCAAATAGAACGAAACGCGTGTCTTAAACTCCACTGCTAGCCAATATCCATCTTTGCTTATCTTCAAATTTATTAAACAGTTCTGAGAAAAACTAAATTTATTTTTATTTGCTGATAATTAACATTTGGCCGAATAACCCAAACTATTCATAGTTTCTACATTTAAAAAATATCAAATTTTACTGTAATGCGGAAGTTATTAATTAGAATACTAGTGTTCGATCCAAATAACTAATTGCTACTAAATTTTATATTTTCAGTCATATACAGTGAATGAATTTATATGACGCAATGAAACAATAGAATATTGTAAATCTTCTCTTTTACCAAGTTTTACATTCTATAAAATGTATTTAATACGAACTATTTAAAAATCTTGAAGTTGTTCAGTCAATTATAATAAGGTATCATGTGTTTTCATTGTTTTTCTCAACTAGATACTTACAAAAGTTCATTAGTATTCATCGAAAATGTACTGAATCAATTGACGTCAACATACTAATCATCGATCTATTTATATTTCAAGGTGTAATAAAAATTACTTATCACCAATGTGTTTCAGATCAGATCTAAAATCTCACCTTACAGTTATGATAATTGACTATTCAGAATTCTTAATTGTTTTAAAGCTCCTTCATAGTACTTAAACGAATCTCAAGTTAATATTGACTTTTTAATCTGACCCTAGATTATCGCTCGTAAATTTTTGTTGGTCGCGAATCTTGCTGGATATTTCAATTAGGATTTTTTTAATGTAGCGCCATGAAATGTATGTTAACTAAATGTATTCAAATTAAGATATTTATCATGTTTTGTTGATTTATAAAATTCATTGAGGTACCACGATAAAAAAGACTATACTTGATTCACGAACATCCTGAATTACGCCTCAAATCTTCAGGTTTCGATAAGAGCCTCTAAAATGTAAACCATCAACCGATCCAGGGTTTTAAGTAAAATACAAAGGTTTTCACCAGTATGTCGTAGGTTTGACTCTTATTTCATGTTTATCTTATGTTTAGGAAGACGGGGAATATCACTAACCCTCACTCATAAGGTAAGGCTCATAGTGGAGTACATGAACCTGGACTTAACAAATGACTAACGAAAATAATAATATGAATTATTAACTCGAATCCATATTATTCAACATATAATCTTCAACAGATTACAATGAGTGCTAACCAATATATCCAAGGATTTACCTCACTATCTTTAAATATTTATAGTGTTGTAATCATAGCGTTTAATGTTGGAAGTTATTTGAAGATAGTCTGTACGTTTTAAAAAGCACCTAACAGAATCATGATGAATGACACTAGGTGAAGCAAAGATTTTTTTGGCTATTTAGAAGTTTTAATCGGTGTCACCGCAGAGTATTAATTTCAGCTAATCAAAACCAATTATATCTGATTAAAACTTGTAACAGTCAATTTGATTACTACTGAACATTGAAAATCATCCTCTACTACATTAAATGACTAATTATATTTATTACTGAGGGATAAGAAAAAAAATACAAGAAAGTGGTGGTTATTATTGATCTAGTATCATTTATAATTATAATTAACCGTTTTAATGGTAATAATAATTAATAATAATTGTTAGCGTAATCTGAAACAAGCACTCAACTTTCTAGAAGTCGGATTATTCTCTGATTACAAAGTTCTTGTTTGCAAATTAATCAGTGTATTCAAATATTTTTATAACAAATTAAATGGGATATTTTAAATGGACTATCACTGTTTAGCATATCCTTGTAATTACTTGATAAGAGAATCTATTACACATCTAGTCTCACCTGACTGGACGAAAATATTTTACGTAAATCCAATTAAAATTATTGTGTTCATTCTATCAAACTAAATTTAACCAATTTATAGAGATCAAAGGACCGAACCATACTTAAACAATGAATATTTTGCTAAACCATCACATTAATAAATAACAGATACTATCTTTTCTCTAAGGGAACACTACAATACTAACCAATATTCTATTTAAAATTGTTTATCTCGGCTTAATCAAAGTTAGTATTTAGGTGAAATGTAAGTAATGAAAAGCTTGTTTATATTTTGAAATTCTTCATGTACACATGGGACTATTTTGAAATTGGCCTTGTAAGGTCAAAACTCGATCTATCAAGTAATTATAACTTCTGATTTCACTAAAACTATAAATTGTTTACCGTTTTTTGAGAAAAAAATTTAAATAAAGGTGATAGTTTGTCCAGATCTGTTCAGCACAACGATAGTTTTTATTACACTGTGATATTATCTGAAAGTGAAGGGAAACAGTCTGATTAAGTTGACTTAATCTTGGACACATCAATATGTGAAATGAAGTATCACATAACTTATATCTAATTTCATTAGTGGGTCATCTATTTATATAAAAATAAGGTTTTCGGACTTCCTATAACATGGTTTCCAGTTATGAAGTCAGTAAATTCATACGAAAATAGTCAATTATGTAATAAAGGTCATCATCACTACAGTTTGATTGTATAATTTCGTTCTTCTGACTACTGTTTATCACTCGAGATTGATATTATTTATTAAATAATGATAGATATTTTGATCCACTGAATTTATTCAAAAATTTAAAAAGGCAGTTCTGTTTTCGAAGTTGTATATCTAATAACTTATCTTCTACTTTTACGGTTGACTAAATGTTTTTCCATTCATTATTCTGTTGTTCCTATTAAATTTTTATATCTACTACAAAATTTAGGTTTTGATGAAATGCAAACTGAATTATCACTGTCGAAAACACTTTTTTTATTTATTTATGACTGTAGTTTCTAAGATAGATTTGCTTATAATCAACATATGAACATTTAATATGGTTAAATTTATCAGCTTTCTAATTGAATTCATATTATAATATATTTTATTATCATTTATTAATTAGTTTTATTTGATTGTAGTAAATAAAAATATTTGAAACAAATTAATCATTATACACGCAAGGGCAGTATTCCTACAATTGAAGAACATATGAAACTCAAAACAACTGTCAACCAATGTCAAAGTCAGAATCTTCAATATTAATTTGAATTCAGTCCTAATATATGAAGGTGAAATGTGGAGAATTATCACAACTATCATCAAAAAGGTACAAGTATTTATTAACAATTGTCTACGCAAGATAATCAGTGTCCGTTGACCGAATACAGTCAACAATAACCTACTATGGGAGAGAACAAACCAGTTTCCATCTCTAGAGGAAATTGTAAAAGGACGTAGGAAGTGGAGAGGACATACATTGAGGAAATCATCAAACTGAATCACGAGTCAAGCTCCAACTTGAAGTCCTGAAAGAAAACAAAAAAAGAGGAAAACCAAAGAACATACTTCAACATGAAATAGAAACAGACGTATAAAGGATAAATAGGAACTGAAAAACAAAATAACTGAAAAGGACTGCCCAGGACAGGGTTGGATAAAGAGTGGTGGTGGGTGGCCTATGCTCCTTGACGAAGGACAACAAACTCAAATAGGTAAATAATTAAGTAAGTAAATAATCATTGAACACAATATGATAATCAATCTACTTGTTTGAATAACTTTAAACAATTAAAAAAACTCAACCAATTTTGTTTTTATAACTTTTCAAATCACAATCTATGTATTACACTGTTTTAGACTAGATTATCCTATAAATTTGTATACATATTCAACTTCTCAAATTTCAGAAACATGTATACACATAGAAATAAAGTTTTATACTTCAACTTTGATTCAACATTTTATGAAACTAATACATCGTTTTTTTAAAAAAAATAATAATGATAATAATCTATCATTTTGTGTCTCTACTGAAAGTGATTGGAATATCAAAATTTAAACAAATAGTCTAATTATTTTATTTCTTTATTTTTACTGATCATTTATCACCAAAAAAATGTTAATAATAATAATAATAATAATAATAATAATTTTTCGAGAGTATATTGTTTACAAAAACTTTTTTATTTGTTTTTTTGTGAATTCATTTTCTTCATCTTTATTAAATTATGTAATAAAAGGATAGATATATTTCTATTTTTGGCGTGCACGCACGCACACACACACACATACACACACTCTCACACACAAATAATATTTTAGAAGTAATTTGATGAATTTATGTAATGAAATAAAATTTTCAAAATAACAAAAATGAAATTAATGCGTAAACTTTTACGGACTTATATCTATTGATATAGATATTCAGAGGGATTTTGTGGATATTAGAGTAATTTCAATAGTTAAGTTCATAATCCAGTTCAAGCTAGATCACTATGGAAATCCTGGAAGCATTGGACAGCCGTTTCGTTCTACTATGGGACTACTCAGTAGTGCCATCTAGTGCTTCCAGGTTTTCCATAGTAGTCTTGTAGTGAAGAACAACACAGGTGAGAACAACCGAATTATAATTAGCATGACATTACAGAGTTACTTGGTAAAATGGAAGAACCATATTATAATACCTAATTTGCAAAATGTTCAACAAATGTCTCGAACTTCGTTGTTCTTGCATTTCTATACTAATTGCTTTCTACTTCCGTTCTTCCTTTCTTGATCTTCTCAATCTTCTGCTGCCTGACATTACATTCTTTACTCGTGTTATGTACTACTTATGTCAATATAAGTAGCACACACCACAGTCTAACTTCAGCTGACTCATGAAGTCAACTATTAAGATATATATATTCGATTATTTCTTTATTTTACGGATGGATGAAGTCAAATGAGAAAGCAGAAAAACAAATAACATGACAAATATTATTATACATTGAACGAAACATAAAGTAACATGACTTCATTTCAGAAAAAATTGTTGGAATCGGTGATTTATAAAAAGTAACTAATCTATAATCTATATGCAAATCGCTGACGAATCCAATAATAAGAGGAAATGGCCGTCCAGTGCTTCCATGTTCTCCATAGTAGTCTAGTTTTAATTGACTCATGATCTCAACTATTAAATCACTATATTATCCACAAAAACCGCTTTCTGGTATTAATCTATAATAATTAATTGAAAAAAGGCAGAACCTTTTTATGAGAGAAATTAAAAAAACGTTATATAATTTCGATAGACACTTGTGATTTGTGATGTGATGTAATTGAACTTATGAAATAGGTTATTCATTTCTAATTTTTATATACATATCTATGTGCAAAACAATCTATTCATGCTTAAATGTTTGATTTAACAAATTATGAATATCATTTCATTATGCTAACGTCAATGCATCCTATGAATTAGAACTTATCCGATTGTGAAGTTTATGATAATGTAAAACTGACTTTTAATGTAATTTGATTTAAATTGAGTAATGAACAAGATATTTTAAACATTGTGTTAAACAGTCTAAACAGCAAGTCAATATTCATTCAATTTACATAATAAATCTGATTTATCAGTCAATATTTATTCAATTACAATTAGTTATTGATCATTAAAATAAATAATGACTAGATAGAATGCATAGTGTTTGAAGCGAAAAGAAAAATATTGGCCACTTAAACAACAGTATACTTCAACGTAAAACGGAGGTAGGTTCGAATCCCCTATTGGCTAAACGTTTGGTATGAATATAAATATTACATCTGTTATCGATAAACTATTTTACCAATAAACTGATTAATTATGCGGTTACTGTGACTATAATAATTTGCCACTATATAGTAAAATAAGTAACTGTTTAGTTAAGATTGTCTGCAGCTATGCAGTTAAAAAACTGAAGAATGGAAATATTTTTTACTGGTGAATAAAGATTCAATACAGTAAGTTTATAAATGGTCAATAGATTAGTATTAGCACGCAAAAATAGATGAAAAACATTCGATTATTTGATATCCTTTTGTTAGTCTGTTCATAATCATTCCAATTATCTTTGCGTAAGTAACAAAATAATTAATGATGATAGCTAAATTGGTTCTCCATTACGATTCATACTTTTTTATATATTTCATCAGATACTTTTGCTCAAATCCCTTATAGTGAATATAATTCAATACAATCTATAGGTATAAATGTTGCTCACTAGTACCATAGATCTAAAATACCATTTGAAAAAAAATGTTTCTATACTTCATTCAAATTATTTAAAACATTGAAAAATTTGATTTTTTTGTGTGATTCTTTATCAGAAGAACTTTTTTCTTAACCCAATTACTATAAAAACTTTATCGGAAGTTATCATAAAAGAAAAACCTGATCAATCATAAATCGATAGTGATAGTCTTAGTAACGAACGGGAAATTAATTTATCAAAATTTATATTAAAAAATATCTATGAATGAATGAATTAAAATTTTATTTAGAATTAAAGATAACAAGAATTATGTTATAAGATTTACTTTAGTTCAGTCTAATGTTTTCTATATTAACTCATAGTAGCTTAAATTTACAGAATAGTAGATTTGTCAACAAAAAAAAAGAATTTTGTTTTAATATTTTAACGAATGACCTTCAAATGGTAAAAGATGAAATATATGGTAGTGAATAATTGTTGAGATAGAAATTTAATAATGTTTTGTAAAGCTGATCCGATAAAGTAGGGTAATAAACGATATAATTTCATGATGCATTAATGATGCAGAGTCCAATTCTTCTAGAAATTCCATCCATCTTCAACATATAACAAATGAAGTCAACGTCTTTTGTTGACAATGAAAAATTATCACAATAATAGTATAATATTCATCACTGTGAAACGATTAAACATTCGAACTTTAGTTGCATTCTCAGTTGCAAGCTGACAATAAAATTGTGTATGTAAATGTTTGAGCTTTTTTGATGTTTTTATGAAAGGATTGACTTGATGGGTGTCTTTCCAACTCAACAACTCAGTTAGTACTTAGTTGGCGTTTAAAGCAAGAGATATTGGATTTGAGTTTCAGTGTAAAGTTTAAAACTGGAATGGAAGAACATCAAGCTGATCAGACTGAAATCAAACAAAACGTGTGTAGTAAGTTAAGCTATTAGCTACAATCTATCTTTATTAACGAGCAGGAAATGTATAAAGTACCATTCGAAATTATTTGTGCAAGTTCTTTACTTTCAACAAATGTGTTTAAATATCTTAAAATTCCGGACTCTTTATTTATTACGGCTCGTACAACTAATCATGACTATTTTCTCGCCAATGCATGTATGTATGTATCCACGTATGTAAGAAAAGTATTTTTATTTAATTTTTGGAGTGGGAATTCCCGACTACATCTAATACTGTGTCTTAATAAATATGAGTAATAAAAACGATTTCTGACACCGGTGATAAGCAGAACGACGTATTGTGTAATTGATATGTTCATATAATAGACATACATGTGTATCCATCGTGGTTATTCTTGATGTTCGTGTGATTAGAAATAAAACTCAGTTATCAATAGTTTGATCTTTCAAACATTTCTTCTTGGATAGTTATGTCAGTGTTGTACAAAAAGCGTCCAGTATACATTTATTTTATTTCACATAAATTAAATTTTTCAGACAATCGATACAATCAAAAACAAACTTAGAACTTGTAAATCCGATAGCTAATATTCCAGGTTGTTTACATCTTCCAATCTTAGCAATATTTTGCTCCCAGAACACTGTCATTTTTCAGTTCATTAAGTGAATGAATACTTTACATTAGAGTCTTGTTCCTATTACCTTTTTCAGCCTGAAAAGCTGGAGTTATCCCCAACTTTATGATCAAGTCAAATGTCACTGAGCCAGATATCGAGAAGTGTAGCTAACAGACGTGGTAAGCCTTATGTCACAAAAATCGCGCAACACTCATTCGTTAAATAAGTAAAAAATCAGCCATAAATATTGGATGTAACACAATCACTAACCACTGAAACCTTTACGGATAACCATAATCAGCAAATGCTCGCTAGATTATTTGAGATGACTTAAAAGTAAACAACTATTTCGATTATTTCAATACATTTTTTTCATATTTCTTTAAATAAAGAAGTATTCAAAGCAGTAGGTTTTCATCTTATCGTTTGTTATTTTTAACGCAATTAAAATGAAGCACCTTAGTCATCTAATTTTAAAACAGAATAAATTTGAGAAGAGATTTGTTTTATACACAAAAATCATTATGAAGTTAAAAATATCCATGCAGTGTTTAGTAGTTATGTAATAAAATGGATCAATATTATAAGATTTACACTCATATACGCTGATTTCAAAGTTACCCTCAAATTTGTCTTTCATTTTGAAAGTATTCCATTTTCAGAACTACGAATCAGAAGAGACATTTCTGCGTTAGTCTTAAAAATATACTACAAAAAATTCACATTTAACTAAATAGTCAACTTTTCATTGATCAGTAACGTATAATATAAATATTACCACACTCATTATATTATACATAGTTACATAATATATAACTTAAACTATAACTTCACTTCTTGCATGCACTGTCTATACGTTTAAGCAATTCATAACTGCTAATAGTTTTAAAAAAAGAGGGATCGATTGTATTATTATTATTATTATTATTATTATTATTATTATTATTAGTGAAAAACGTATTTTAAAGGACACTTGAAAAATGTTGCTGTGTGTGCTCTTTTTAACAACATCACATTTGATCATAACAATTGAATTACTAGAAATTTTATCGACATAATTTTTGTTTGTAAACATTTGATCGTATCGATTTAAAAGTACCGAAAAATATGTTTTCAGCTAAATGCATTCCGTTTTGCATTTTAATTAACAAAGTATAAACATTCTTACACAACCGATTAACATAGATGAACATAAGAGCATTTATTTAAATGAAAGTATTACTTAAAGCTAATTCATTCAGTTTTGGTTTTTGGATTATGACTGATTGGTTTGAATCAAAAACAAATTATGTAATCACTAATTTTCTACAGTATTTCATTTGAGCTCGTTGCTAGGGTGTATTGAAGAAAGACTCCTAATCAAGTTTACTGGTGATATGCACGTAGATTCATGAAAAAGATAAAAAAGATTTGTTACAGTTATTGAAAATTGTTCATAATGTTAATTATGAATCAAACCTTAACGATATATGTATCCTAAAAAAGAAAATCATGAAACATGCAAAGATAGGTTTTCGAGTCTGAAAAATTAATTAGTATATGTTACATAATACCTAGTTCAAAAATGGCCGAGTTCTCAAGAAGAGATTGAACTTAAAGTAAAAACTAAGGTCATCAGAGTGAAAGATGATCAATAACAGAATCTTTTTTAAAATAGATATTTCCATCAAAACTCACTAAGTTTAAAGATGTTTGCTCAAGAACCGTTTGCAATTGTCAACACATTGTTTACACAACTGAAAACATACTTTCTTTTATGATTTCAATTTATGTAAGATATAATTGAACCTATAAACAATAACTCAATCATTCATGTTCTTAACGCTTGAATTTTAATGAATTTTCCTAAAAATTCCATTTTACCTAAATATTGCATGTTAAAATTATCCCTGACATTATAGTTAAACAAATAGGTTGATTATGTAATAGCATCTTAAACT
Source organism: Schistosoma margrebowiei (assembly GCA_944470205.2). Classification (NCBI taxonomy): domain Eukaryota; kingdom Metazoa; phylum Platyhelminthes; class Trematoda; order Strigeidida; family Schistosomatidae; genus Schistosoma; species Schistosoma margrebowiei. The sequence continues at coordinate 47,352,617 of OX104028.1, forward strand.
TGGAAATGATACATTTCAAAATAGGAATTTTGTTAGAAAGTTTGGTTAGATTATTATTTCCAAAGAAACTTGTTTATGGATCACATTTTTTGTTTTAATTATTTTCACAATGTGACGTTAGTTAATAAAATTTTCAACTTTCATCCAATATGTAGCCTAAACAAGTCAAAATGAATCCACCAGACAATATAGTGAAAATTCCCATTTTGACATTTGTTTAATAATAAAGAAGGAACGAATCGAGCAGAGAAATTTCTTTTCAATTAAGTTTTTCATCATGGCTGTACACTAATAGATATATACGATTTACAATAATGAAATGACGCTAATCCAGTAGATACGTTACGTAATAATTATATAATGACATGTCGATTATAAATTAATATTGAGTAATTGGAAGACAGAGGATTAGTAATAATCAAAGTGATTATTCGAAAATCAAGAAGTTGCTACGTTGCACAATACATTATATATAAGTGTAGAGCCATGATGATAAACTGACAATGTTGAATAATGTACAGAAAAGCAATAAACTAGCCGATGATACATTTTTGTCAAAAATTTCTAGGGAATTATTCAGAAGTTAAGAATTCGTCTTTTTTGAAATATGTTTAGCGTAATGTTGAAGTGAATTTTTAAACCTTTTCAGCTGAAGTAAACAAAAACATTGAAGAAAATGATGATATGATACAAAAGGAAAGACGTTCAACTTAAAATATTGATCAATTTTTGGTATATACTAAATACTGGAGTGATAAATAAATTTAAGGTATTTTCATTATTACCAACAGTTTGGGTTTTAGTCCTCATCGATCATATAAACATAGTGTACAAATAAAACAGATCGCGTAGGAGGTTCTTTTTTATATATACGACTAACTAGAATAACCGAAACACTGTACATGTAAATGAGAACCAGGTGAGTAATCACCATGATTCTCCTAAGTCTTTATTCTAATTATCTAAAAAGGTAAACTTCTCATACTCTATGACGAACTATGTTTAGTCTACTTGGTATATAAGCCGATTTGTCTTCTGTACTGCGTTTAAAGTGAATATAGTGCAGATGAATATGATATTTTACGGAATCGCTATTGATATTGTATATGTTTACTTAATCTGAATAGATCTACATATACACAGTTGCTGTTACGATTAGCAAGGTTCACTATAAAGAAGCAAAGTTAGATACAAATTTCGATATGTTATCTATGAAATCATGATCTTACAATTCCATTATTTCACAAGTTGAAATGATGAGTCAATTGAAGCTAGACCACCATGGAAAACCTGGAAGCACTGGACGGCCGTTTCGTCCTGGTATGGGACTCCTCAGCAGTACGCATTCACGATACCGCCCCTCGTGAGATTCGAACCCCAGGACCTATCAGTCTCGCACACGAGCGCTTAACCTCTAGATCACTGAGACAGCATCTAACGATGTCAATGTCTAACTTCAACCAATCCACGAAGTTGCGCCACCGTACACTATTGTCTTCAGTCAGTTCCTATCTCACAACAGACCTGGTTGAACTTCGCGAGGTGCTGGGTCGCGGATGCTGAGGAGTCCCATACTTGGACGAAACGGCCGTCTAGTGCTTCCAAGTTTTCCATAGTGGTCTAGCTTCAATTGACTCATGATTTCAACTTGTGAAATTTCTAAAAATCTCCACAAAACCCATTCTGATAATTCCATTATTATAAGTTTAACCTGTAGCTGAGTGATTTCCATCAACTATTACCATGCATTCAGTTATGATGTTGAACCCTTTAAATGCTCATGAATTGGTTGATATCCTGTTATCGAAGTAACACAACAACAAGTTAATCTAACAAAATACCTATCATTTAAGGCTTCATTGCCAACATCCGTTACCTCTGACATTAGGAATTATGAAATTGTGGAACTTATCATATCAACATTTCTAAATTCAGATTTTTTGTTCAAACATGAAGATAAAAATTAATTGATACAATGTCTCTATTTTATTGAAGTAACGAAATTATGAACTATAGAGTTTATAATTTAAGTTCATTCCATCGTGATAAAATAGCATTTTGTAATATTAAAATACCAAACCTAAAATAAACAATAATGATGTATGAAGTCAAAACTATCTATTATATAATGAGATTCATAAAGATATGAATTATAATTATATTCTGGTAAATATTAGATAAGGCATCAGTTATAGTTATTTCAATGCCAATATTAAATTTTTAAATTAGAACAATTTATAAATATCACCGTTAAAAGTACACATTATGATCAAATGAGTGACTGTAGCAACCATGATTCATTTTACGGTAGTTTTATTTTATTTTACTTTTTTTTGTTTCACAAGTTGAAATCATGAGTCAGTTGAAGCTAGACCACCAATGAAAACCTGGAAGCACTGGTTAAGTGCTCGCACGCGAAGCCAGTAGGTCCTGGGTTCGAGCCATGCGTGGTGCGGGATCGTGGATGCGCACTGCTCAGAAGTTCCATACCAGGACGAAACGGCCTTCCAGTGCTTCCAGGTTTTCATTGGTGGTCTAGCTTCAACTGACTCATGATTTCAACTTGTGAAATTTATTAAACTCTCCACAAAAACCCATTCTGGTTTTTTTTGTTATTTATAAAGTGTAATTGTGTAACTTCACTTATTATTTCACTTAAGAAATAATAAAGTTAAATGAAATGCAAATTATATAGTTCGTCTTAATTAATAAACAACTACTAGATATTCACATGTTGATTATTTTTAGTAATCTGTAGTTACAAATGATTAAAATTTAATTAATAATGATTTGTATTAGAATAGGATATGAAATTCACTGTTATTAAATATACATACATTAGATCTGTTACAATTAGATAATTGCTATTGTTATCAAAAGGGGTTTTGTGGAAATTTTAGTAATTTAAGTGGTTAATATCATGAGTCAATTGAAGATAGACCACTATGATAAACCTGAAAGTACTAAACGGCCGTTCCGTTCTAGTATGGGACTTCTCAACAGTGATCTAATCGTTAAGCGTTCGCGCGCGCAAGACTGATAGATCCCGGGTTCGAATCCCACTGGGGGGTGTCGGAACCATAGATGCACACTGTTGAGGAGTCATATTCTAGGACGAAACGGCCGTTTAGTGCATCCAGGTTTTCCATGGTGGTCTAGCTTCACATTTTTCATGATTTCAACCAGTAAAATTACTATTGTACTATTTTCTAAATGTCTGTTATAGATACCTTTATTAATTCTTTATATTATTTAACACGATTTTGATAATTATCAGGGTTCGACAAATGAGTTAAAATAACCACCAAAAACCACTACGGAGAAAATATTATTATATCATATGACATATTTAATCCATCTTAATTGGCTTTAATAAACTTGGTTTGATTTACATTCAACCTACTGAACTTAGTTACTCCTGGTTATTTGATAACTTGATATATTATGAAAGAAATTTTTAAAAGTTAAATAGACATTATTTTGATATTTGCCTAAACTCACTTACATTTAAAATATTCTGTTTCATATTTAATAATGATGGTGATGTTATGAATAGTGATAATTTTACTTACATGATTGTTTTTAGCAAACTAATTACTTACATAGGAGACGTGTTTTACTTTATTATTCTTATTATTGTTATTATTATTAGCTTTATTCATTATTATATTTCTGGTACAATATAGAATTCGTAGCACAAAGTAATTTAACGAGTTTCCGTTTCCAGTTTCTCGATTGATATTGATGATAAATATTGAGTGATCGCCAGTTAGATGTTACCAGTTCGAGAATCGATATCTGAATAATGTTCGTTCTTTTTAATGCATTTTACCAACCACCATAATGTTTCAGATTGTGCGTTTCTAAAACTTGTACAGTGAAAGGTCGTAAACTTTTCTTAAAAGCGCACCTGAATAGGTTATGCAATTAATCGACATAATGACCTGTTAGAAGAAACAAGAAAACAGACAACTTGTTGAAATATCTAGATGGCAGGAACAGGTAACCCAGATATCTAAGCAGGACGCCGGATATTGAATAAAGTTTGAATGTCATTCAGAAGTCTCCTATTTAATGCGTTTAATGTTGTGTTGGAAGTGAATTTAATTATTCTGCTCATAAATTCTGGAAAGTCAATTTTAAGGAATCTTATGACCTTTTAATAAATAATTTAGTACCCTGTTTCTGTTTCGATCTATTAAGAAGCTTAACTGTGTTTTTCTTAGAGTGGTAGTAAAATGCTTTACTACTGACACATTTATTCTGTACCTGATGACTACATCATCCCGAAAGAGGATCGATACAGTGATTCGTTTTCAACTTTTGGTTCATATTTAAAAATGGAGGGTAATAACCTTTAATTACAAAAGTGGACCTCAATATATAATCTCCATCTGAAATGTGGAAAGGAAATCCGACCTGAGGTCTCATCGTGACGCTGTAAACTGGATTACACAAAACTTTCAATCTCGGCTCACTAAATCTTAAAGGTTACTCAATACATATATATATTTACTTATGAGTTTCAGATTGTGTGATTGTGTATTTAGGTAAATGCAAACGTTACGCGCTGGGTTCGCAAAAGGAAGGTAAGCTGAACTGTCTACCCTATGTCTAATAGAATCAGCGACCTGAACCAATAGGTTGGTTTGTATAAGATTATTAACCCGAACTCTTTTATCGCCTATCAGTTATCATTAATTAGTCTTAGATAAAATTACTTTGAAGAAACTGTTGTGGTTTTACATCTAATTTAGAACGTAGCATTGCTATGGAACAAATCAAAGTTCAAAATGGAATAGATATGACTAGGGTATACATCACCTATTCAACCTTAAAAACAGTAATCGTATAATACACTTCACTTTCTCTAGGACATATTAAGTTATCTATTAACCGAACATGTTTCATCTGTCTCTTCAATATTATCGTATTAAGAAACTGAAGAATGAAATTCACTACAAAAAATATACCGTAGCCATAAACGTGACTTCATTATATCTGATTTGAATTCATCGATAGGATTTAATCAAAACTTAATTATTATTATTTAGTGTGAAAATCTCAGTACGAGACGATCGAAATGATCAAGGTAATATTTTTAAATTTAATACTAAATGATGTGGACTTGTATTACATAGAAAGTATCAGTAGATTCATCTTTCTGACGAATAGCAATGAAATACTAGTCTCGTACATTTTGTTGATTGAATGACAGCTCACGAGCATACCACTTTTATTACTGTATGTTAGTCGTTTCTTGAGAGCCTTTACACTTTTTCTTGTTGATTTATCCTGATGATCGTGCATAGTATATTTGAACCAGAAACCCGTTTTTGTCGTCACTAACGTAATCATCATCATTTTATTTACATTTTTAAACATTTGATTTTCCATAAAAACTGTGATCCACTTTCATTCGTTATAGTTCTTATTTGAATGGTTAACCTACTTATCATTTACAATTAAATGAATTATTATTTTAGTAAAACTAAGTATCAGGTGTATTGTCATTTAACTAGATGTTTTTCTCACAAAACAACAAAATATTCAAAATTAGGCTTTGTATTTCCGATGAATGATAGGTTGAAAATATTCCGAATGGCTAGAATAGAATATCAAAGATCAAATACGTCTTTAGGACAAAATATAATCGTATTGTAGTTGTCTCTAAATAAAATTAGGGTTCTCCTGGGGTAATTACTGTTTCATTATTGATAGATACAAATAAATATCAGAAAAGGAAGTCGTTGAAATTATAGTAATTTTAACAGTTGAATTTATAAGTCGATCTAAGTTAGACCACCGTTGAAAACCTGAAAAGAAGCCGTGACCAAAGAAGTGCAATAAATGTCGGATGTGAGACAGTTATCCATTTCAGACAACGGATGAACGGTTGCGCAAGTTAAATATTAACACTGTTGGATACCGGCTCAGTAGTCTGGAATTAATGCGTTTGTGCGCAACGTCTAAGGTCCTGGGTTCGAGCCCAGGATGCTGAGTCCTGTGTGCGCACTGTTAAGTAGTCACACAATAAAACGAAACAGCTGTCCGGCGCTTCAAGGCTTTCAGTGGTGGTCTATCTTAAATCGACTCATGAATTTTAACTGTTTGAATTTAAAATAAAACAGATTAAAAATGAAAGCAAACAACTAACACTTTCATAGCTGATGAATTTACGTTATTATATAGAATACCTTTTATTTAATTAATACAAGTGAAGATAAACTCAGACAAAGATATCCAACCTACTTGATTAAGTGCACATTATTGTAGCAATGGAATCAACTGAAAACATTAATCATACAAAAATTTAAAAATAACCTGTACTTATATGAACTAAGTAACATATCGAAGGTATATGCATCTTTTATCTCATTCAATAAGTCGATTACAAAATTTATCGAAGAAGTACACTAATGTGATAAAGAAGTAAAAGAGTATCAAGTTAGTTACCAATCACCCAGATGATATGCGTACATAACTAATTAGCCGAAAAAACAAATTAAATTAAGAGAAATATATGTAAATAATTCTTACGAGTTGTTAATACTCTAATCAAAATTACAGTTTGTAAGAAAGTAGATGAAAATATTTCACTAAATTCACCGGATGAAAAAAGAACTTCAAGTAAATACTTCATGTTATGGACTTAATTAAAGGAAATTATAATTTCCGATAATTAACCCCTTAAAGATATAAATGAAGAGCGAAAAAACTATCATGTTTTTCAGGAAAATGAATATTGTCTTGATTTTACTTTATCGATTTAGTACACTTTTTTTACTTGTAACATCGAGTTACGTTTTCATTACATTTAAAGTTGAAAAAATCATGTACAGTTATTGTTCCATGTCATAGTTACTATCTAAATTAGATTAAATATTTACTTTATATTTCAACTATTTAATAAAACCAGTTTGTCAATTCATTAATCCGTGTTTATTAAACTTTCAAGTTATGAGGTTAATTATCAATACAGTGGTCTTGAGTTATGTTAGATGTATGTGGGTGGTTATCAATTCTCCGTTGCCCAAGTCGTGGAAGGTTTCTTCTGGAAGTACCTGAAAAAGAAAATTGGATTAGAGGTGATCTTAATAACCTGAGAGCGTGACCGCACTGCCCAAAGGACAACTGTTTGAGGTTGGTCACACATGACATTTTTCTCAGTAATTTTCGTGTTAGCTCCGTACTTGTCGAAACCTTACCGCCAAAGACGGATATCTGTAGGATAAGGCAAGGTGTGAATTTTTACGGTCGACCTTTTTCAGCCCCACCCCGCCTTTTGGGAAGGCAGCATCGCTGTCATGCTGGTTGTCTGAAGGAAATACTTTACTGCCACCACACTTCTGTACAGTCCGTAGTACAACTTCGCCTTCGGACCTTAATTTTGTTGCTTTTAGTCTTACCGCACTTCAGTTGACCTGTCTGGCATGGTAGGAAATCGAGGAACGATTTTTTCAGCCAGTATAGCTCTATTCGTTCATTACGATAGGCAAGTCCGACTACCACTTCAAGGTAGTAACAACGGTCGGGTTTAAGTTGTAATATTCGAATAATATTTGAGATTTATAATGTGTATATATTTTACAATATACCGCTCTTCTACACAAGTACATTTTTAACATTTTCGCACTGGAAGATTATGAATAAATATAAACATTATCAAACTATAGACTGAGTTAACTTGGTATTGTTTGCTTTGAGTTCCGAAATGAACATCAACTCTCTGGTGCAGATACATCCAGCTGAAGAGTTCCAAATAGGACGTAACTCGCCTTCTGGATTCCACTGCTAACCACTATTCCATTTTACTTATTGATTGAATTATTTTAACAAAGATTTGTTTGCTGAAATTATTAAATATTTTAAATACTAAACCCTTCACTTCGATCACATTTTATGAACACTGATTAAATCCATGATTAAAGATAACTGAATAGATGAAACACTATAAGTTTAGTTATTCATTCATTTAATTTATTCATAAGTAATTATCTATTTAAACATTTCATCTGCATATTCACCAAAAATCAATAGAATTGATAAGAACCAATCCGGATATGTTTTGTTATCTTTCATTTCTCAAAAGATTTCTTTCTCTTTATACTTCATTTTTTTAATCTTAATCTTTATTGATTCCTTCCGCTGTTCACATTTTTCTATAGTAATGATGTTCACATTATACTGGTTTAGTATATGCTCTCCTCAATTTAGACAAAACTGTTTCATCTTCAATGTTATACCAGTCTATATGTGACTAGATAATAATACATTTGAAAAACATCTATGCATATATATATATATATATATATATATATATATATATATATATATATATATATATATATATATATATATATATATATATACAAAAAGAGAAAGTTATACTAAATCTTCCAGTATTATTTTACTGAAGAATAAACATTTCTGTTTTTCTTTTAAATAAATAAAATAATGAACTATCAAACTTATATCTGTATGGATCAATGATGTAATGGATATTATAATCAATTCTTAAGACTAACACAACTCTATTATAGTCATCTAATGAATCTCTCTTGATTTCTATTATTTGACTTTCTGACAAAAACATATTTTTATGTAGATATAAATTTTTATGTAACATAAAACTAATGTGATATTAATTAAGTAAAAATACCTTAATATACGTTTATAATATTCAATATTTATATATTAAAATACCTTGTTATCTCATTAATTATAATGCATTTACAAAGTTCATTATGTAGTTTTCTGTGTTGTTTCTTGTATGATTAATTTTAAGAAACATTTGGACTCCAGTTAACTAATTATCATGCTTAAACTAATAATAATTTTGATGGAGTTTTGTTCTCTGAGCTAGATGGTTTGGTCATGGAGCTTTTATCGTTTTACTCAACAACATTATCAGAACAAACCTCAGGTAGAAGTGAAGTGTTCGAATTTCTCCACATATGGTTCACAGCTTTTTCTGTAGACCTTGATGTTAATCTTAAACTTGTTATTGTTTACTTCGTTTTGGTTGTATCTCCCATTGATTTGATTTTCGGTCCTATGTTTGTGCATAATTTCCCTGATTGGTTCATAAATTGGATCGATTTCAATGTGCTTGTTGATTGACCTGAGTGCCAAGCTTCTAAACATTCTCTGGTGGTTTTAGAATTGCCTCCATCCAATATTTCCACATTTTTCCAGTCGAATGTGTGTCTGTAGTTGTCCACGTGCTTTGATATTTGTAAGGACATGACATGGCGTTTGACTGCTAATTGATGTTCATTCAGGCTAAATGAAAAGGGCGTCCGCTTTGTCCGCTGTAGTGCTTTTTGCATTTAGCACAATTTATCTTGTAGATGATGTTCAACTTTCCTTTGGTTTGCATAGGATTGATTGTAGTGATCTTGTGGGCTTGTGTGCAACACCTATCCTGTAAGGTTTCAACAATCTCGTTGTAGTTTCTGATATACCTTTTATGTATGGTTGGGTGATCCGTTTGTTGGTTTCTGTGTTTGACTTTGTTTCTGATGATGCGTGCGGTATTTTTTGATGAAGTTGAATGGGTAGCCGTTCTTTTGAAAGATGGTCTTCAAGAACTTTTCTTTATTGCTTGAGCTGCAAGTGTGTCCCCGCCCTGTTGAACAAAGTTTGTACCTAGTTGATTTTGTGAGCCCTACGGTTGTTTCTACTGTAGTTGAGAATTTGATCTGTGTGGGTCGGCTTTCTATACACTTGTGTCTCCAGTTTTCCTATATAGGTTCTGGTGATAGTAATAATGATAATAATAGTGGGTTTTAGTATAATAAAATTGTTTTCAAAATTTCAAAGTGTTGTTAACTATTATTTAGTATTACCATTGGAACATTACATAAGTATTTCCTTGTAATTAGATATTTTTTATCATTACAAACTGATGAAATTGTCACTAACTTTAACTTGTACTATAAATCACATTCAATTTAAGCTTGAATCAATGGAACATTTAAAGTTACTAACAGTGAACAATGTTAATAGTGTATTCCAGATTGCACGGGAATCTAATATGTCTATATCATAATATTTAAGATACTGGTTAGAAGCATCTCTATCCTAGTGTTTGAAATTTTAAAAAAAGAATTAATTTCAATGCAATTTCTGAAGGGATTCATAACTACACAGGTTTTCCAAGCTTATTAATTACGAGTTTGAACACGCAGTACTAAACTTAAGGAAAAAACAATCATACATACACACAAAGTTTTTCAATTTATCTAAATACTACTAAAATCAAACGTTTTAGATACAACTATGAATAATAAAGTAATATGAGTAGTTTACGTTGAGAGTTTATGTTTTTTTCAAAAAATTATAAAAATCATTTGATAAATTAAGATCGGCTCTTTTTTCTAACAACATTGAAAATTTATTTATCATAAATTTTTTTGATTTAATAAATCGGAAGAATATTAGTTAGTTTATATATTACTGGGATATTGTAGTGGTATGAATAGTAAACACACTCTGTCTGGCAGTTTTCTTTGAAGATATTACAGATATATGTATCGACTGAATGAGATTAATATTGAGTATATCATTGAAGTGTGTTAATAAGTAATCTGTCAAGCTGATCTATTACCTTTGATGTTTTTTAATGATTTTACATTTACATTTTTAATCGACAGAAGGATAAGATTACATGACGAAAGACCTGAGATAAATATAATTTTACCCATGGTTTTACGCTTTGTATCAGCATAGCAAAAGAAAATTAAAACTAGATAGAAGACAAGAGACTGGAAATAATAATACAAGCGCATATATAACATTGATGTTAATAATGAAACATTCATCTTTGATCAGTATCACTGCATAAAATCTACTAAGCCAACACAATAAGAGTAATTATTCACAAAGGTTTTTAAGTAATCGGCTCTAACAATGATTGAATATCAAGCTTCGTAGCCTAGATATTTGAAAATTGGTTTCTAAACTTAAACTTCAAAAAATCTACCCGTTAAAATATAAGTATATACAGGCAATGAATTCACAATAGAAATACCGATACCAATATTAGATATTTTCGTTGTTTCTACAGGAATCGTTCATGTAAAAAGCAAAAGAGCTTTATTCGTACTCATTGATTTTTTTTAACATTTTCCTACAAAATATGCATGTGCCTTTCTTAAAATGAATCTTTCTAACACATTTTGTTCTAACTTACTCATTGATATTCATTGTTGTTTTTCTTACTTTCAAGTATTTTTCGAAAAACAGAACAGTAAATCAGAAATGAAATAGCGTAAACGTCTTCACTGATAAATACTTACAAGCCTATTTAAGCCTTTATACACTGGCTTAAGAAAAGCCTCGTCCCAACATTTTCTTTATGTAGATAGGTTTATCAACAACAATAGTTTTAACTCAAACAAACAGCTTTATGGTTTGATTGCGTCAATAGTACTTAAGTTTGTATGTATTCAATGAATGAATTAAAAGTCACACAAATGTTTTTGTATTTTTCAGTCGAAAGGTACTTTTATTTATTCAAATGAATTTAGAAGAATATATTATCGATTGTTATTAAAGAAAAGTAAAAGTGAATTATACATTTTATCACATTTAGGTCACTTTCTTTACTTCAACAGACTGATAAAATCTTATAAACTATTGAAAAATACAACCTATTTTGTCCTTGTATGAAACTCATCAGCAACACCATTAATGTACATTGCTTGTCTTTGATAGTTTAACTGTAACTTATATACTGACAAATAATTAGATAATGTAGTCAAAAAATATATTTGAGAAATGAATATATACAGTTTTTTGTTAGGTATTGTATTTTCCAGGATTTAATAGGTAGTACTCTATATTATTTTCCTCTATAAGCATATACGCTGTTTTAATGTACGTCTGAACTTCGTTTTATGGTCATATATGTTGATTATATTTGTGGTTAATGACTAACAATGAAATTCAAGATATGTATTTTGTCTAAATTTGAATCTTTTCAGTCGGATTACACTGTTAGTAGCTAACTGAAAATATAATCTGTAAACTATTTTTTTTTTCTTTTCTAGCGATTTTTTTTCCGAATTCCTTTGAGTAAATACTTCAAATTAACATTATAAACATTGAATTCTTAAGGTATATTTCATAAATTATTTTCATATCGAATCAGTCAAGTTAACCTAATTATGAAATCAACAATTTTGTTTTTCTAACAAATAAATTTTAGTTACTAAGACAATAAGCTTTTAAGTAATATTGATAAAACAAGAATAAAACTGAACATTTTATGATCGATTGTTTATGAACTGGATGAATGGATTGATCTTTTCTAATATACGCAAAAACTTGTTAATTATATTCTAACCTCAGTTTATTATGTCACATGATATATATATATAAAGCGTTTCGCTTGAACTTTTAATGTAAACAATGAAATTAACAAGTTTGTGTGAATGCTGATTTTGTTTATAGAATAATTAAGGACTACCATGATCTATATGGGGTATTTTATTGTTTTATACATTTAGACTTCAATAACGTAAGAATATGGGTTTTTCATCGACATGATTGACTAATTGATTATAATGCATATCACAGACTTAATGAGTAAATTTTCTAATTCTTTCGAATGTAAAATCTGACTTTTTGAAAGGTCATCTACATTTTGACAAAACAAAAAGATTGATTAATTAAACGTGATAACTCAACTTAACGTGACGACTTCATTTTATTAATCAACGAATTGAGTTTTTAGTGATGCCACATCTTCAAGTAATGTATAAGAGTTTAAAATAACTAAGCCATTTTTATAAAATTTTAGTTATTATGATGCTATATTTATGTTACGTTTACAGTAATTTTATTATGTAAGATTCGATGAGCACAGATTACTGGTTTTTCAGGGTTATAATCGGTAAAAATTCAGGTAATTCAAGAACTCTATCACAGATTGTATCATTGACTGATTTGAAGTGTATTTGTTCTGTCAAATCAAATTATCAATACGAACTGGTCATTGTGTACTGAATGATTACATACCGTACAGTAGTAATTTTCTTTTTGGAATAACATCATGTTTTTAAGCTTGTATATAATAAATTGCATTTGTAATAATATATTTAGTGTTTGGGCTTATACTTCGCTTACCAACCGAATTCACAAACTGTTTCTATAATATTTTTAGTTAGCAACAAGTTTAGAGAAAATAAAACATCGGGTTTTGTAAAATGTTTAACATATCCCTAACTTAAACGACAAAGGGAAAGGTGTTAATGAAAGCATAATTCATATTATTAAATAAAGAATAAATCTGTTTAATGAGCGATATCATTTTTTCACTAAAGAATCCAACATAGTAAATCAATTAAAAATATGAACTATATCAAGCCACCAAACTCGATCAGTTCATCACTAAACAGAATAAATTTTAAATCGTAACACAAAAGCAGGTATCAATCAACTGCACAAATCATCATGAATCGATGGATATTTCATTAGTGAACACGTTATACAAAACAACTAACTCAAAATAAAGTTTAATGGTGAGACTATAATTTATGGACGACCTATGAGCAACGCTAAACTGACCTTGAGAGTATCCATCTAATAACCAGGACCAAATAAGGATTATAAACCTGTGTGAGGAATTAGAATTATGATTTATAGTTGATGATTAAAATTAAAGTTTTCATCACGAAGTGACATCAGCTATATTGCAAAAACTCTATTTATCCAAATGGATGGATGAATTTTACACCAAAATCCGAAACCTGTTATCTTATACATGTTTAGCTTGTCCATAAATTATAATCTCACCAGTTTAATCATTAGGATCCCAATAATAACAACCAGTTATGAAACAAGCTTTATATACATTTCTTTTCTTGCAAAACTACAAAAATGGTAGATATTTTTTTCCACTTTCGAAGTTCGTTTAATATTTCTTTTGAATTAACATTAATTTTCCCTGCAAAACACACGAATTCATTTGTATACAATAAAATTTATTAATAATTATACATTACAACAAAATATATGTCATTATAATAAGAATAAACTATATGTCCTCTATTTAATAGGCAAATAATTTTTGATTGAGATCATGAACCGAATGATGTTAGACCAACATTGAAAACCTGGAAGCACTGGACGGCCGCTTCGTCCTATTGTGGGATCCCGCGAGCGGGATCGTGGATGCGGATTGATTAGGAGTCCCACAATAGGACGAAACGGCCATCCAGTGCTTCCAGGTTTTCAATGGTGGTCTAACATCAATCGGTTCATGATCTCAATCGAAACCTTAACAATCTCTACAACCACTAAACTGAGATAAATAATTTTTAGTCTACATTAGAATTCTCATTTTCACTTATCACATTTTATGTCAAATTTTGAAAAGAAACATTTTTGTCCATAATATTAGACATACTTACATTTGTATGGCTAACAAAATAGGTTATTGTCAGATAAAAGTAGATTTTAATCACATAAGTAACATAAATTCGAATGATGTAATACTTTAACTATTGATTATTAACATTCATGAACACGTTCAAAAAAATAAATAAATTCTATATTATATTTTAAATGAAAAGTTATATATTACATAATCTCATCACTGGTCATATGTAGTCAAGTCTAAGCACGAATTTACTTTCATCAATATTTAATAGGCCAACTTTCATTGATTATTATAAATACATTGCTATTTAGTTATATTTAAATAATAAATATGACTTAGACAGATCTTATTCATTTGTGCTTTTTTAATTCGAAAATAATTAACAACGGTACTAAAACGGTAGTCAACTAATAAGAATAGTCATAGAGTAAAAAAAAATTATTATCTTCTCTGAAATTACTGTTTAATTGTATTGCAGTTATGAATATGCAGTGAGTGTTGAGTAAATGAACTAAAATGGCAATAGATGATCACTAAAACATTCATATACTTACTTTATACTCGACATGTTTACCAATAAACATCTAAATATGTTTTAAGGCAAACCAAGGAGATAATATAACTAAATAACACATTACTGATTATTTTCCTGTAAAACCGTAAATAGTTTACCACTTATTTCATAACACCATAATAATTGACATGACCTATACATGACAAAGATAATTTATGTATATTTAATCATTCATGGTGTTTGTTGGTTTGTTTTGTTCTAAATAAATGAGGTTCATTTTGAATATCTATCTGAAAAGGTATTACCATACAAAGAATTCATTTGTTTCTTGCTGTTATTATTATAAAGGATAACTATATTGTAAAAAAACATCCTTTCTATCTTTAGCCCTAAAAGAAAATATCTATTTAAAGCAGTCGATTCAAAGGAATTGTAATTATTGAAACGTATATTAGAAAAGTAGTCATGTGAATACAGGTAGATAGATTTCTCACAATTCTTAATAGGAACTCTTGAGTTGTGGAATTATTGAACTCGAAAGTAATGACATTAACCCACAGATGAAACTAAATAAGGATAGGAATCTAAAAAAGATCAACCAACCGGTGGTATGAATTATGTTTTTATTGCATTAATATTTAGAAAAACATTAAAGGCTAAGGCACATTTCAAAAGTATCACCTCTGTTATCAATATATTTTGAAGTTAGCCTGTTTATTAATGAATTATTTATAGCTACAGGTGACAGAGACCTTTTTGTACGTTGATATGAATTAAAACTGTATAATGATAGTGTGTTGACTATACATATATCAATTCTTTGTAAACACGAGGAAATACTATGTTATTTACACTACTAATTTTGAATTATGATTGAATACTGTAAAAGTAATAGATATTTTTTATATGAAAAATCCCTTATTTCAGCATTAAACAAATGTTTCGTTATACGCCAACATGAATGTAGATTGTACTGAACTTATGACGATCAGATATCTTGGCACGCATAATATTCTTAAACCACTAAGTGGTGGTAGTTCAAATTTCCGATTTCATTTATTAGTGTAGAAACTGATTCTTTTATTGAAAGATATACTAATACATCACATTTGTCAAAAATTATATTTTGATCAGTATAACTAATCGTATTTATTGTTTGGTAAACAGAAACTTACGATTTTAATTTCCTCAATGAACTTTAAAAGACCTTAATACATCTGTCGTGTGGCGTCGAGTCGCGGTAAACTGTCAACACCACTACAAAGGAACGCGTGCCAGGATATCCATAAAATCCCCCGAAAACCAAATATCAGAAGGCAGTTAATGGATCAAGTCGAGACATATTTGCTGGCGATCTCGTGGTATCGAAAGAATACCGAGATCGTGCTAGGATACAAACTCGGTTACTGAGCGTAACCGGATTCGCGCTAGGTCACAATCGAAGTAAGTATTATGGATATTTTTAGCCCAGTTTAACAAAGAGCACATTGAAACAAGCACTGGAACAATTGGTTATAATAATAATTGTTTTCATTAAACCAAATGTGTTCTCGTGATAAAAGTAAGTCACTACACATCTTTTAATATACATTACTAACTTGTATAATTCTAAAATCCAACAAAGAAAACCTTTTGATCTTTATATTTTAAGAAATTTCGCCTAGCCCTTATCATGCATTCTTCTAGTAGACTCTAAATAAAAGTCCATTTTAAATTTATCAAACCTTGTAATTTTGGGAATAGTAGTTGTTGTTATTATTACTTGAACTCATAAACATTGGTACAAGGAGGCACCCAACAGATACACCACATAAATTATCTGATTTATGTGAGAGCTTGGATGCTTTCCCGGTGCCCAAACCGAAGCAGGTGGTTTTCTTAGGGGGTTACACCCCAAACTTTTGACCTAAAAGTCTTATCCACAAAGCAGTGGAGTAATGTCAGAAGATGCAGTCCTATGGTAGTCGATGACCCGTAATTGGTTCATATGCCATTTATTTCCTCAGGATCCTGGAGCTCATGTATACCACTGGTTTGGAATCAGGGTTTTTCAACTCCCTTGGGTGGATGCTCTATATCCACTAACCCGGTTGAAGCGCCGGACATTAGCTTTTTATCCTCTCATTTTCGTAAACAATACCCCTGCCACGAAAAGGCAGTGAGTAAAACTTCGCTGTGGTAATAGTAAACTAAACGGTGATAAAGTTTTGTTATCCCAAAACGAAAAAATAATTTCAAACGAGAATAATATCACAACAAAAATTCTGTTATACCCAAATATTATTCGATATTTTGATTATGGATTTTTCCAAACGCTGGCGGGAATATTTTTATACCATATTCATATACATGAGAATGAAACTCACTGGTTACTTGTATATCAATATTCGTACGTTTTTCTCAACTAATGATAGTGTTGATAAGAGAAATAAAAGTTCACATTTACTAATGAACAAAATAATAAAAATACTTTGAATTGAACTGTTTTATCAAATTACTATTAACATTTTGTTGGAGTTTTGTTTTCTGAGATGGATAGCTTGGTCGTGGAGCTTTCATCGTTCTTCTGAACGACAACATCAGCACAAACTTCAGGTAGAAGTGAAATGTTCTCCACTATTATTATTCTTGCTTGTGGTAATTTTTTGTTTAAAATTATTTACCTATGAACGAATTGCAATGAGTTCAAATGTTATTTAAAAACAGCCTAATTTTTTTTATTAATTTACAATCCAGTAATTTTTAAGTTTGTATTATCCTATTGTCAGTAATCAAGAATGAATTTTCATTATTCTTTGTTGGTAAATCTATTTCATGAGTGAACGCTTCAACAATGCTACTTTACTAGACATTTAATTATATATGAAATCGTGATTAACAGTGAATTCTAATAAGTTTCATCCTATCTAGAATTCATTAAGTGGATATGATTGTAGCAATATTTATTTTCCCACCTAGATCAGAAAACAGTAACTATTGTGTTGTGTCTTTATAACCCCCTAGTTATCACGTAATCTATTCGCCAACCAAAATACTACTTATTCGCTCTTATACTGTACTAAACCAATGATGTCCGACTGGTCTGATCAGCCTAGCATCCTATTGGTTCGTTGCTCGCCTCGCCCTTTCAATTAAGTCTAGAATGCCAATAACAGCCTCCACTATGAGAATTATTTATTTCGGATATACTGGGTTTATATACTAACCAAACAAACCTCGACGCACCATAAAATAGAAAATAACACATGTACAAAATATAGCCAAAGGTGGCTATGAACGTGGGAGACAGTAATTAATAAACTGAGTATAACATAAGAACAGCAAATCGTGCAATAATAATCTATAGGTCAAAATAAAGCTAATAATATGATGAATATAAATATACACAATCTAATTACTGAATAGTTATACCACAAGAATATATAGATAATGTAATTCTATTAATAGGTCTCAGAAGTTACTCGTGATGCAATTTTCACTAGGATATAACATATTATTTTATAGGTTAATGACTTATTCACTTAACTACTGAATCTCTTTAGCGAATAACTTTTTTCAAAGGGTATACTATTCATTCGTAATTGCTTGTATTATTCTGTTGTACAAACTATTATATTACTGGATCACTAAGCTTTTATTGTCAAAAAAGAAACAAAAATTTAAGAATATCTATTCAGTCTTTATTGAACTATATTAAATCCAATAAAAGTTATATTCCCTTTTTGGTGGAGTTTTGTTCTCTGAGCTGGATGGTTTGGTCGTGGAGTTTTCATCGTTCTTCTGAACGACATCATCAGCACAAACTTCAGATAGAAGTCCCTTAAATCTGAGATGAAATATGTTATTTCTGAATGTATAATTATGTCTTAGAAATGATAAAAATTTCCAAATTTTATTGATATAATAAATATATAACTTTCATTTCACTCTAACTGTTGTATTCACATACTGTGAAAATATTATATATAAATAGTTAAATAGTTAAATTTACAAATTCAATGTAATAAGATGTACATGATAAATTTTTCAAAACTAATTTAAATGGACTATTTTATACATTTTATGAAATAACTATACAGAAACATTTAGTCATTTCTTAATGAAATTGTTTATATGACCTATATTATATTAACTATTGTCCAGTAACAAAGATATAAGAACAAAGTAAACAAGTGTATATTTTAGTTACTATTTAAATATCACTCAGTTGATTATTATCATATTTCTAGTTTATTAGTAATATGTAAATAGATATAAAATATACAAGTTATAACAGACTATCAAACATATTTCCTTTGTTTTTTCAGTGTGTTCGATATAATTAGATAAATTTATAAACTCATAAGGGAAGAAATCAATCAACACAATCAAGAGAATCAAATTAGTTCCCCCCCCCAACTTCAAACATACATAGATTTACAAAAGGAAACTAAAAATCTAAATGAATCCATACGGAAATTTTATAAACAATGATAAACATAACTTTTTTGGTTTACATGCACTGCTTTAAGTTATAAACATGATTTCAGTGTAAACGTTTGTAAAGAATGCTATTTCACGTTAGTTATTACCTTTACTTCTCACTTTATCAAATTAATCTTTGTTAGTTAGTTTGAAATAAGAAGGAATTTTTGATTTTATCATGTCTTTATATGGAATAATTTGTAAAAAAATAATATGTTATTGTTGATGTGCCAAAAACTAAAATCACAGACTTTAGTTTCCAGCGGGTTACGGTGATCGATTATGATCTAAAAGTCTGTATTCTCATGAATATAATCTTGTTTTAAAAAAATGTTTAGCGGTTTCTCAAGAAAACTTTGAGAAATGAAATGAAATACATTCTATACCTTCTAACAGAACATGCAAAAGAGTGTAGATTTTTGCCTAATCTGTTCAGTAAACTTCCTTTTGTCAGTGTATTGACACTGTATCACACGTTCCAACTATCTAGCCCTTTTAAATACGCTTCTACAGTGACATTTTAGTGGCCTGTGGATCTGACTCCAAGATCGTACGAATGATTGTTATCGCCTATTCTCGTATATAATCGTCGACTTAATCGCGTTAGCCAATAACGGAATAAAATAAGTCAAATAACGAGAATTGATTTGTGAATATATATATTTTGTATATTAAGTGAATGAAACAGAGCAAAGCAAAATGACACGCATGGAAGATGGCAGGGAAGCCAACTCCACTTTAGTCAAGCCCTACTCAATATTTATAGTCAGACAAAATAAAGCTACAGACATGCAATGAGTCATGGGATATGATGTGCACACACATATACGCTCATATAAAAACAGTCTAGATTGATAAGCGAATAAACAACAAGGTCAAAGTATGGCTCAAGTAGAATGAATAGAACGGGATGTCCGAAAGTTAGGATAAGGTATATGGGCTTGGCATAATAACTGACACGAAAACTCCTTCATTCCAGACCTCAGAAATCACAAAACATAAAGGTGTTGATACTTTGTAATCATGAGCTGTAACTTATTTGTTGCGAAAATCAATAATTTTGGAACTCCAGCTTGTTTAGTTAAATTTTCAGCTAATACCTTTGTGTATACCCGAGTCAATCCAAGCATTTATTTAGTTGTCGTTCTGTGTAATTGTGTACTTTGAAACTAGTAAATGGATTGTTTGATGTTATTTTTCAAATCACGATAGAAAAGACAGTTAAAACGTCAGCTAGCATCATGAAACTTTCTGATAGAAACCTAAGATATAAATTGGAGTCATTTAATGCTCTGATTTCTTTGGTGACAAGGTTTATAAATGTACGAAGCCCAACGTTAGTTAAACAGAATAACTACTTTTTTCGTAATTCCTAACTTAGTCATTACTTGATCCCCCGCATACAAATTATTTCGAAATTCAACTTCATTTGGAATTCTTAGATAATTTAATGTTTACTGTTTTCTGTATACAGGTTAATCAATCGAAAATATGTACTATTTCCATTGTTTAGTAGTAGATTGATAACCTTAGATTTTTACAAATCACTAACTAGATAATAACTAATTTTAGGATATTTCCCTCAATGGTGACGAATATCTGTCACTAAAACAATTTAATTTAGCCAAGTAATTACTTGATATTACACTATAGCCTATTACATATAGTTCAAGATACCTGTTTGCACTTTATCATTTATATCTTCATACACCTGGTGAACAGTTAGATCTGAAATGTTGTTCGAAACCTAAGGTTTGTTAACTTCGGTTCCATAACCTGCCTGAGTAACAATATGAACTAAACAGAGGTATTTCTTACAGATTACTCATCGGTTATAACTTCAGTGTATATTTGATATCATTTACTAGTTTTTCAAGACAAAAACCTTAACTCCTCTCATAAGGACGTGTTTACTCATTTGCCGATCAGTAGCCGTCATATGAGTAGGTTGGAAGATCATTATGAACTAACAAAAATATAATTCTATGAAGTTGTATACTGTCGAACTGATTTGTGCTCCAAGGTTCAGTTTTATCACGAATGATGTTTACATAACATGTGGTTATGATCAGTTTCATTAAGACAGAAGTCTGCATCCTACGCTTAAATCTTTAATTTTGATAATTTTATGTACTTTCCATTCTTAAATTTCACCTTACTTCCAAATCAAATCCTTTATGTTAAAATTTGTAATATCATTGATTTTCCGCTTCTACTTTTTTTTATTTTACTTGGTAACAGTTTTGTCATTGTGCATGGATTGTAACAGTCTTGTCCCACATTTCAAGTTCTGTCAACGATTGGTTGATCAACTATTTATGTAAAGAACTTCGTTTATTTCTTAGTGATTTTTATTTCCGGTGACTGTTTTAAGTTTTTGTAATAAAATGTGAATGATTTGATGTTTCACATAAAGATTCATAAATAGGTAAAATATAAAAAAGCAATACAGAATTTTAGAATCGTTTTTTCTTAAGTATTACACCTGGTCTATGAATAATTGAAAGTGCACATTTACTTTAAGTACTTACGCCTGTTACTCCTAATGGAGCATAGGCAGCCGACAAGCATTCTCCAACCCACCCTGTCCTGGGCCTTCTTTTCTAGTTCTATCCAATTGTTGTTCATTCTTCTAATGTCTATCTCCATTTCCCGGCGTGTTGTGTTCTTTCATCTTCCTCTTTTCTTTTGGCCTTGAATATTCCAAGTGGAGGCTGGCCTTGTGACGCAGTTGGGTGCTTCTCTCGATGTGTGTCCTATCCACTTCCAGCACTTCTTTCTGATTTCTTCCTCCGCTGGGATCGGGTTTGTTCTCTCCAACAGTAGGTTGTTGCTAATAGTGTCCGGGCAACGGATCTGAGGTATTTTGCGTAGACAACTGCTAATAAGCACCTGTATCTTCTGGATGATGGCTTTCGTAGTTCTCCAAGTTTCCGCCCCATACAGACATTTGTATTGAAAAGCCTGAACTTGGTGTTGGTTGACAGTTGTTTTGAATTCCAGATGTTCTTCAGTTGTAGATATGCTGCTCTTGCTTTGCCGATCCGTGCCTTCACATACGCATCAGATCCACCGTTGTTATATCCGAGCGAAAATTAAATCATGAGTGACTTCTGAAACATATTAATTGACTAATATTATCTATACCGTCTTATGGTATAACTATTCAATAATTAGATTATAATAATTTATATTCCTCTTATTATTTTGACCTATAATTTGTTATTGTACGATTTACTGTTCTTAAGCTATGTTCAATTTATTGACTACGGCCTCCCAAGTTCATAGTCTTTTTTTGGCTTTATTGTGTACAAATTTTATTTCCTATTTTATGGTGCGTTGCGGTCTGTTTGGTTGATATATAAGCACAGTATGTTTGAAATAAATTATTCGATTCGATTCAGTTCGATTCGCATAGTGGAAGCTGGTATTGGTATTCTGGACTCAAGTGGACGGGCTAGGCGGACATAGAACCAATAAGGACGCTAGGCTGCTCATACCGGTCAAACTTCATCAGTTTGGCACAGTGCAAAGATTGTGTAAGTCGTATTTTGATTGGTGGATGAATCATGTAGTAAAAGCCGGACATAAAGTCATAACAACCGTGTTCATCAATGATGCTGCCCGGATATGTAAAGATTTTTACATCATTCAAATCTTCTCCGTCAAGTGTAGTTTGATTGGTACATGTTGTGTTGTATCGGGGAAACTTGCTTCTCCCTTCGTGTATATTGAGACCTACTGCTGCTGAAGCTGCTGCTACCCTCGTCGACGTCTCCTGCATTTGTTGTTGTGTGTGCGATAAAAGAGCCAGACCATGTGAGAAGTTTAGATCGTCTAGCTCCATCCTATATGTCAACTGTATCCTATGCTTCTTTCCAGATGTTGAGGTCTTTGTGATCCAGTCGATCACAAGGCGAAAGAGAAAGGGTGAGAGTAAGCAACCTTGACTGACACCAATTTTTTCTTCGAACGAGTCTGTGAGCTGTCCTCCAGGCACGATTTTGCAGTTTAATTCGTACCAGAAACTCCGTATGATGTTGACTATCTTCTCAGGTACAGTAATCCGCTCATTATGGTTGTGCTTCTTGTGGCCCGGAACTTCATAACATATTGAAGTGACTATCTCCTTGATCCCATTCTGTTATGTCCCGATAAGAATAATTAATGGTAATTTTTGGGATCCATTTATGAACAAATACTATGAGTTTATTTTTATCGTATAATTGTTATGTAACTAAACTGTCCATATTCATGTCCCTCTCATTATGAGTTTTATTTTGATCTGTGAACTATTATTATACGATTTACCATTCTTGAGTTATGGCCTGTCTGTTAATCGCTACCTCCCTCATTCACAGCATCCTTCGGCCAAATATTGTAAAAATGTTATTTTCTATTTTATGGTACTTTATAGTCCGTTTGATTGGTATATAAACCCCGTATGTTTGAAATAAATGATTCATATTGCAGAGGCTGGGATTGGTGTTCTGGACTTAACTGGCTGGGCTAGACAGGAAGCGAGACCAATCAGCACTCTACTCTGCTCGCACGTGTTTTATGCGTCACTGATTTGATCGATAATTAGCTGCCCTCTGATTGGCGGTATCGTTGTGTTATACAATAAACAAGGCATGCAGGATCACAAGTTATAACACCTTATATTTGTTCTCCATAGTAATTCCCTCCTCATTGATTAGATCAGGAAAGACCTGGAACCTATTGCTGAGGACTATCTTGAATTCGTTGAGTCTATCAGTATCCTGAAGAAATGTCGTAGTAAACTTTTGTTATATTGTCCGCACCGTTGTTCAGTGCATCTTGAGTTTCAATTTCATTTTGGCGATCATTACGTGATTATCTTAGGCTATATCAGCTCTTCTCTTGGTTGTCACTTTCTGCATCGTTCACCTATAACCGGTTTATTGAGGGCACATAGGTTTGCAAATCTCTCATCATTTTCGTCCCTTTCTCCCAGTCCGTGTCGTCCCATGATGTCTTCATATCCGGTGTTGTCCATTCCAACCTTGGCATTTCAATCTCTCATCAGAATAATCAGGTCCTTTGTTGGACACTTCTCAACGATTGACTACAGCCTAGTGTAGAATTGATCTTTAGCGTCTTCATTGTAGTCGTTGGTAGGTGCATAGCATTGGATGATGTTCATTGAGATGCCCTCTTTCTTTGTTTTGAAGGAGGCTTTGGTGATCCTTGGTCCATGAGATTCTATAATGTTTCGAATTATTTGAACTGTAGTATGAACTAGGAATCACAGAAATAACGCAATCCAATATAAAGTACTAGATAAGCACAAACGAATGTACTGTATTTAGAATTCTTGATCAAGCTTTCAACAAGTGCAAAGATATCATTAGTTCATTCAAACACCACATCCGCCACAGCTTAAATTAGAGTCTAAGTATTTTTATTCGATCGTACGTCTTCTTAAGTCCATCCTGTGTCTGTCCGACAGCGTATTGGACAAAACTTTGTAGTATCTAGAATGTGCTCATTAGTATTGGAACGGACAAACGAAATCGGAACAGACTCACCTGCCTCCTGGGATTGTGTAATCAGCATGTCGGTTGTGTACTGAAACCGCTGCTACCTAGAATTTGAACCATAAACTTAGACTATCCTCCCCCACGAAATAATGTTGGATCTTTATATCCGCAAGTTATGAATGATGTGACTTCATTTAAAACATATTTCTCACACTGACCAAAGTAAATATTAGAAGTGACTTCGTGATTAAGATAAACAGCAGTTGGTATGAAATCATCTGAACTGTAATCGAAATCGAGCTCATTTAGTACTCGTGCTTCGCATTGAACAAGTTTTCCACGAGAAACAAATTGCCAGGACTAACATAGGCCATCGAGCCTCCTGTCCTTCCCAAACTGAAACTGAAACTGATTATGAGGACAAATAATATTTGATATGATATCAAGATTTGATTCTTCTGAAATAGTTTCCTCAAATGTATTAAGAATGTCGTTTCAGAGCATAGGATCGTTAGAAAAATCAGCATCCATCAAAACTACATCAGATTTTCGATCATAATCATGTTCACTCAACATATTTTCCTCAGATTTGTAAGGAATTTCGTCAGAAATGAGTGAATCATTAGGAAAAACCATATCTGGTACAATAAAATGAGAAATCTGATAAGTTGGTTGATTAAGAACTGTTGTCTCGCAAGAATTCTGAGTTTCATTTAACTCTGAACTGCTATGTGACTCTACATTGTCTATTGCAATTGCTGACAAAGATAAATCATCATTATAAATACTCGACTTAGTAGAATCAAAATTACAAATCTTAATATTAGTTGCAATAAGATGAACATAAGTATTACAGACTGACTGAATATGTTCAATATCACCACATTTACAACATCTAGGATTACGAAATTTACGTGGATTAAAATATTGGAAACTGCCACAGGACAAACACCTACCAAACATGTGCCCATCTTCGTGAAATTCATTGCAACTCCTCAATGAATTATCTGCATAACCTTGGTATGCACCATGTTGGGATGACGTAATGCACTGGAATTTTTTATATCCTCATGAATCATTTTACGAGATCTTCCTCCTTTACCACATTCGAAGTTTGTATACTGAATACAGTCTAGCAGTAGTTCCTTGAGAGCTGTATAAGGAAGCGAAATGGGCTTTTCCGTCATAGCTAGAGTTTTTAATAAGTTATATGCTTCTTTTCCGATGAGTGTGAGGAAATGTGCTACAATTAATAATAATAATAATAATAATAATAATAATAATAATATCCTCATCATCTTCCTTGGTCATAGCCCTGATTTTGAAACTTTCCAAATAATCCTCAAAAGCTTCAGAAGTTGAATGAATATCTAGCTTTTCCATCGCAGGCTCCATCGCGACGCCAATATAATGTTTCGAATTATTTGAATTGTAGTATGAACTAGGAATCACAGAAATAACGCAATTGAATCAAGAAGTACTAGATAAGCGCAAGCGAATTTAATGTATTTAGAATTCCTAATCAAGCATTCAACAAGTACTAAGGCATCATTAGTTCATTCAAACACCACAGATTCCCATCATATAAGTGCATTTTGTGCTTGTTCGGACAGCATCAATGCAACTTCCCGTGTATGTAGGCATGTTCTTTTTGATAGCTGGAGTATAACAGAAGCTCCCCCGAAGCTGATCGTTGTTGTTCAACTTGCGTCCAACGTGTCTCACTGATCCCAAGCACATCTAGATTGTATCTCCTCATTTCTTCAGCAACTTGAATGACTATCCTGGTCTCTCACATTTACGAGCATTCCATGTACCTAAATTAATTGTTGCTCTGGTCGTCAGAATGGGAATCAGCCTCGTGACTTCCGAGTCACGAATATGCAATTACATAGCAGCAAGTTTGTAGTGGTATTTGCCCTAACCACATTGTCCTCAAAGCTGAACATGAGATAACTGAGAAACTAGATATTTAACAATTAACACGAAAAGAAGGTCAACAATGGAGAACGCGAAAATAATAATTATTCCAGATCCACTGGGATGGCATGACTCAGCCATGCAAGCGTGGTCATTCTTGTGTAGCTTTTCGTTTCTATTTATAATCAATATATTGTTCTGTCTCCAGTCCAAATATGTTCTCCATCATATATTGGTGATGCTTATAACAAGACGAGTCAGAGTAGACAATAATATGTCTTCGAGTGAGATTTGATCGATAAGGTAGTCACATCATGACAAATTAGCATTATTGATAAATTAGCGGGCCATAATTCTACAAGTTGTTGGTTTAGAGCGTGGCACATTATGTATCAGTATCAGATTTTATACACCGTCCATTACATCACGTATATATGACGTTCTAAGTGACTACTTATTGTTTATAAACATATTTTCACCCCTAACAGCGCGGTTTCAGGAAAAGTTACTCCTATACAACAAACCTGTTGACAGCTGTGGTCGGATGAACTACCACCTTTAATGGCAGAGGGAAGGTTGATGGCTTACATTTTGACTTTTTAAACATTTTTGGTGAAGTAGATGATATACGTCCCACTCAAATTAGCCAACCGCCCTGTAGAGATGTCCCGGGTTGAAAGAGATCTAACCAAGAATATCACTAGAGCAGACCCTGAACTGCCAACGTTGAAGTGCATTTTCGGCCAGTTTGATAGCAAAACTTCGGCAGATTCATTCAAACACATTTAGAGTATGAACATACAGTGTTTTCCCTCACTTCGAAGTAATGAGAATACACTGGAATGTAATCAGTGACGAGACGCTAAATCAGTTTTAGGTCTTAAAATTGACCACTGAATGTTTACTATCAGAGTATAGGCATCTAAGAGGTGGTCTTCTAATAACTTATAGCGTCCTAAAAACTCCTGAGAACCCCCCTTAAATGTTGACCTTATTTCAGTGAGATAGAGATAAACACCGGTATATTAAAGGCACAAAATTGCTGGATGGACTGTAGACACAAACTTTGCTCTTTGCAGGTGCACAGATTCGGGAGCTCATTGCAGAG
Organism: Schistosoma margrebowiei; assembly: GCA_944470205.2. NCBI lineage: Eukaryota > Metazoa > Platyhelminthes > Trematoda > Strigeidida > Schistosomatidae > Schistosoma > Schistosoma margrebowiei. The sequence continues at coordinate 47,380,516 of OX104028.1, forward strand.
TGAGGTGATCAAAATGACTTCCCAGAAGTCCTTCAAGCAAAAACTTGACATATTCCTAAAGACCCAATACAGTATTTAACCATAATTTCTTTTAAAATTTCGGCTTTAATTGTAATTATACGTTGGTGCTCACCTTAAGGCATTGGCGATCCCCTATTACTAGATAGGTATATCACCTGAGCAACAGCTGCTAGTGTTCCGTCCAGTATAACTTGAACCGTCTGAATATATAATCACCTGAATAAACCATGGCAAGTTCCAAATTTCATCCAGTAAATAAAATGCTTGCGAAAGATACTTTTTGGTAGAATTTGTGAGCGACAACTCGGTGTCCTGGCCTAAAACTTCTCATCATTCCAAGATAACTAACATATTGTGGGGCACACTCATGAAGAGACTCGAGATTTCCTTATGCCCACAAAACGCTGAACATTGAGTATGAAGACGTTTGATGAAGAGTTCTGATTTTATTTAATGCTCGACTGCTAGAGGTTAATTTAATGGAATGATTTAAGTCACGTCAGATGTTAAGGGGCGAAATAGATCAAAAAGAAATCAAGAGAAAACGACAAATCTCATTGTCGTTTGACCTCTTTCAACAACCCGCGATGCAGGACAACAGGGACCCTTGTCCCGCTAGAGACCAACAGCAGGTGATAAGATAAGTTATCAAGTGCCTCCATAAAAATGTAAAAGGTCTATGACGTAGACTGGGAGAACAAATACTTTCATTTGGATTCGAATTTATCGGGCCAATCTGAAACATGAAAAGTTGAAAAGATAGGTATCAGTAATCCACTTTTATCTTTGTTTCAGAACTACCTAAAGTATAGTATGTTTTGCCTTAGGATAATCAGAGTGCACATAAATTGCAGGGTCTCGACATCAGGAGCTTCACGGTCCTTTACGGGAAACTTACCCCCGTTTGTTTCTTTAGAGTACAATCTGCAGCTAATGACCACAAAGAACCTGGACACTAACTAAAAATACACCGGAAATGCAGGCAACGCCAATGGAACTCCGTGCTTTAAGCAATGACAACTTGGCATATTCACCGAGTTAGTGTCCCATAATCTCTCTTCGAAATAGACATAAATCTCTTGGACCAAGTACAAAGATAGGCATCTGAGTGGCTGATAGGTACAAAGAATAAAACTTACGGAGACATGCTCCAACACGTGATTGTTCTTCATGAGTGGTAGAAAAATAAACGATGATCTGAGAGTGTCAGTATCCCACTTCGAACAACTGTGCCTGATGTGTCTCATGATTCAACTACTGTTAACATTACGACATATCATTAACTACATCGTATCTCGCTTATTGTTTTCCTCGTTTCTCCTTTGGTCTTTTCACAATGTCCACATCACCAAATAATTAAGTTACTGGTTCATTTGCTTATTACTTGAGACAATCATCTTCTAACATTCGGATTTTCACTTTATTACTTTTACGGAACAATCAACCAACCTATCAGTTAATGTGATAGCTTCTGGTAACCAGAAACCCTACAAAATATACAAGTTGACAAAAGTGAATGGAGTTAATACCATCAAGTTGCTTGACTACCGCCCATTAGACATTACCGAATAACTGGAACAGTACAGAAACAACAAGTAAATATTGCAAAGAAATCAATCTCTTTATACAAGCTCGTGACAAAGGTTTTGGATATTGGACATAATATCAATTGTTCATCTTTTTTTCATATTTCTAGGCCTCTACTTAATAATATCACTTGCATCTCCTACATCATTCACCATTATTTGAACCAGATGAGACATTTGTGGATATTGACCTTCAAAGACCCGCCAAGGGAAAAAATTGTAAAATAGGATGCCAAGAGGTGTGTTGGAATATATTTTAGTGGTCTCCTTATACTATCGTGAAGTCTTGGAATAAAATCAAAAACTGTGACTTCAGTTATACATCTGATTTTCAGGTGCTAGGTTGCAGTTCTCAGTCATTTTAATGGGTTCGTGTTTATGTATTTTATAACGAAAAAGTTGAAAGCTGTGTATGGCACTCAGATTTTCAAAACATGTGAACTACAGTCTTATCAATAAGCTTTCCTTTTACTTTCTAGTATTTTGCTGGTGAGATTAGTTTATGGACGACCTCTGAGCAACGCTATATAGACCTTGAGAATATCCACCTACATACTACGGCAGTATGAGGGTTATAAACAAGTGTAAGGAATTAGGGTTAATATTTACAGTTGATATTTAAGGTTAAGAATTAAATAAAGCTTTTTCATCACGAGCTGACGTCAGTTATAATGCCAAAACTAACCAAATGAAGGAATTAGTTTCGCGTCAGGAATTGTTATCGTAAATCTGATTGGTTCCTCCATAAATTATAATCTCACCCTTTTATTATCAATAATTAATCGTGTAGATTGCATTTTCCGGGTCGGAAATGTCTGATATACTATCACTTCTCTCGGCAATAAGTACATGAATATTCTACTCCCTCTCATATTTTAATATTTCTATCCCAATGTCAAGTGCAGATTTAATGTAGTCAACTTCTTCTTACATTTGGTTTAATAGCCAATAGCACTACTAGATTACTAAGATAAAAGCGGCGACCTAATGATTGACTTAACCACTAAGCTATCACTTCACTTAGAAGTATGCTCTCCCTCTGTAATCACAGTCCTGTTGACTCGCTTAAAAGAAGACTTTACCTACTCACATTTTAGTTCTTGATACCTTACATATTATAACTAAGCCACTGTAGGACTTCGGAGGGAGGGCATGGATCTTCCATTGAATAACAACACGGCCACCAGAAATTGTCTTCAGAATTGGTTCTGATTCAAACAAATGCTTACAACCTAGATATATATTTCCCTCCAATTCGTATTGTACGATTTGCGTAGACAGCGATCCTTGTACATCTCTCTACATTTGCGTAGTTATTAATAACGCTCGTACCATTTTAAGACGGTCTAAAGCGAGAAGTGTTCGGCCTTGGCCTTCTTTAATTGATCACTCAACTTTGGTATGAACTAAGAATATAAATGGCTGTCCAAACTTGCGTGTCTACCACCCATGCAGGCATATTTTGACGCATTTGCGTTAACTAGTTGGGATTGTCCAAGAATGGTTTTATGTATGAAACACGAGTTAACTTGTATTGAACAACCGTCAATTTTGTGTAGCGCCTAGCTGCATGCCAGTTTTCGAGTCGACACTTGAATCACATTTTCACTCACTGATTGACAAAAGCCTCTTTAGTCAATTAAACGAATTCCTTAGCTTAATTGCTTCGGGACTAGCTTTTGCAAATATTTGATCAGATTCAGTGCAAACTTCATCTTCAGGCTCTGTTCTTAACATATGAATTTCAAACAGCTCGCTCCTTTCATAAGCTTTGTCGTGCACCAGAAACTAGTCTTAATGTTACGTTGTCTGTTAATCAACCGAATGTACTGATTCCATTGAACTATTCCCGTTGATACACTCAGAACATTAGCTTGACGTTAGGGTTCTTTCTTTTTTACCTCGACGTATATTTACCTGAGTCCAAAAAGTCACCGTATCAATTTCATCACTAATTACTTTAAGAAGTAGAGTTCAGAAGCCTAAATCACTACATTTTCCCTTAGTTTTTTGGAGGCGACGTAGTTTCGGTGACACCTAGTGACTCTTCGAATATAACAAGTTTATTTTGAACATGTGTACTTCAAAATAGTCATTTATATTGACTCTTAGAATTTTCCAAGTAGGGCTGTAGACGGAAACGCGAACTTGTGCATCATTATCGCTATATGCTAAGCAGGTGGTAAGAATAATTTTATATCACGTCTCGGTTTCCATCTGAATATTGCGAACTTACCGATCATGGTTATACGGACTGCCATATTTGTGCAAGCTTTCGGAAAATGAATTTTGATAACATATCGTCACTTGCGTATTCATATTGAACTTTGATGGGGATAGCATCAAGAAATGCCCTTACATTAATATAGTATTAATTTAATAGTTGGATTCATTAGCCGATAAAGGCTAGATCACCATTGAAAACCTGGGAGCACTGGACGGACATTTCGTCACAGTATGAGACTCCTCAGCAGTGTGCACCCACGGTCTCGCACACGGGACTCGAACCCAGGACAGCACGAATGCTTAATGTCTAGACCACTGACTCGGCAACCAACGGTGTTAATGTGTAACCCCAACTGTCCACCATCGTCTTCAGTGAGTAACCACCTCACAACAAAAACGGTTGAACTCCACTGATCGCGGCTTCTCACTAGAACTCCAGGAAATACATCTTGAGGAGTCCCATACTAGGACAAGTCGACCATCCAATGTTTTCAGTGGTGATCTAGCTTAAATCCACTCATGAATACAACTGATAAATTGACATATTTGTTGTAATCGGTCTTGATATTATTTTGAAGCGCAAAATATAAAACTTTCAGACCCTCCATTGCAGTATTCTAATCCACAAGTAATTGATTTTGGCGTGTTTTGTGTTTTCTCTAAGTAGGCCTTTTGCACTTACAAAGCTATCCAAGTTCTACACCCCCTGTCTCACTCTCTTATCGAAAAGACTGGTCACTCACATTTAAGTCAGGAATCACTTTGAGTTCAACTGCCCTCTAAGACATTATATATTTCTATATAATTCTAGACAAATATAATCTGGAATATGGTCACATAATCTAGTGTTTTTCTTGTATCTACAGATTATGACAAACGCCCTCGATCAAGATCTCATGACCGATACAGGGATCGTAATGATAATTGTGAGCGTTCTCGTAAACACCGAGAAGACTACCATCGAAGAGATCGCGACCACGGATACGATTGTGACGAAAGAGATGTAGAAAGAAGCCGATACCGACATGAAAAAGAAAAACGCAGAGACCGTGATAGTCGACGAAGACATGAACAAAATCATAACGACGAAAGATGGAAGCGTCGTACACGCTCTAGGAGCCCCATGTCTACAGCTGAAACAGAAACCGTGGAGTATGAAGAGGGTAGGTTATTTCTGAAACTCCATCACTTTTTTAGCAGAACCAACTGAACCTGTAACCGAAGAGGAGGCAGAAATGATGCGCACTATGGGTTTCTGTAATTTCGGCACAACAAAAGGAAAGCATGTTATTGGTAACAGTGTTTATGTGGCAAACATAGCAAAACAGCGAAAGTATCGTCAGTACATGAATCGTCGTGGAGGTTTCAATCGTCCGCTCGATCCAGTTGCTTAAACATTATGATATTTGTATATATTCTTTTAAAACCTGTCAAAACGCACTCAACATAACGAGATGTATTGATAGGAAGTATAGCTCGTACATTTACTAAAATTGTAATGTGTATTTCACAAAGTAAGAATGGCCAATCGCTGCGTAGGTATAATAGATGTATTTGTTGAGTTGCAAGGTAAAACACTTGCTAAGAATGAATCATACTTCGCTTTTCGGGCAAGTGTTATTTGAGAAAAAAGCAATCTAGCATTCGAAGCTCAACCAACAATTTAAAAATACGCTATTACAAATAAGGCTAGTTCCTTTTACGGAAATTGTTCATTCGATCATTATGTAGAAACTATATCAAGGAAAAATTAATATATTTGTAACATCACAATGAGTTATTCGTTCTCTGAAGAAGTGGCTTACACTGAGTCACGAAACATCGGAAAATCTAATTTCTCTGCTCATTGGGATATTACAAATATATTAATCTATTTATAACAATATACTCAATGCTCAATTTATTCGAAACTACCAAGCCACACCTTGGTAAGGATACCTATATCAAGGATATTTGCTTCCCATAACACCGTTGAGACGTTAATTTTTTGTTGTGCTTGCATCTTGACCTTACAAATCTTAAGTGAATCGATCTTAAGCATTATTTACAATTAAAATAATTTTTTCATATTCTACACTCTAACTGGGAAATTTGATCATCCTAAGAAATGCAGTTTTCTTAGTAGTATAACACGGGTCATTTAGCATATCATCTGAATACACAGTACTGTAGAATATTATAAGCATATTTTAAAATGATACTATTCTATACATCTAAAAAAATAGTAGTATAGGATTCATATAGTACTAAATGTGACAATGAAATAGAACGACTGACATTAGTGAAACATCTCAGTACTTTATTAGATCGTTACTAAAATCCATAAACGTTGATCATTTTTGCAGCGCTAGTAATATCTTAATCTTTACAAAAATCTCTCATCACTTTTATTTAAATTATTTGTTGTACAAAAGTAATTAGCAGCACATGTACACGGAGAAAGTAATATTGGTTTGTGTTATAAAATATTTACTATTTTACAACTGCATTAACCACCAAGTTCAGTGTTTGCCAATGTAGATCTTGTCATATCAGTTTTTTCCTTTAGCTAACATCTGTCATGAAACGATGTAAATGTTTAGGGCCAAACATGAAGCTGTTGGATACCAAAAAAATCCAACATTTCGGAACAGGGATAAGTCCTTTGATGCATTAAGGTTCTGAAATAGATTAGTCATCCGAATCATAACGGTACAGAGTCATCGCCTGGTTTATGATCTTATTTTTAAACAGTAACAAAGACGGTCCATTTATTGAATTTAGAAATCTAGTTATACATTCGTCATTTGTGAGTTGGGCTAAAGCAGGTTCTACGTTTGCCATGAGGAATAAGATCACTAAAGCCATTAATTTACTTTCGTTTGGGTTCATATGTACGTTCTTACTTGTAAGACTAAAAGAACAAGACAAAAAATAAATATCGCTAATGAGTAGTGAAATTAGAAAGTGTAAAATTAGAAAAAATGTAATTACATTTTGAGTTTCCTAGATTTACGTAGTGCATGCCATTACTCAAAAGATGTCTTATTTTCGTGCAGTATCGTCTCAATAGAGAATTAATATCTTGACAACGGAGTTCAGCTGAAGCAGCCGACATATTGATAGGACATTTAATCATTGATATCTTATCATCACCGAATGACGAGATAAAAGTCAGCTACCAATGTTACAAGTAATTAAACTGTGGCGACGAGATATGACTGCGAAAGCTGTACTACTAACTAAACAGAAATGTAACGGCATTAATCGTTGAATGATGCGGACTTTTATTTCAGTGAAAAAATTCAAAATGGTCGCAAAACAACATCTATTCTAAGTAGGCTTTAATATTCTTCGAAAAAAAGGGAGCTAGACCACCCAGCTTAGGAAATGTGACACTAAAACCGTCCACCTGAGTTACGAATCCTCATCAATACAAAGACGATCTTTTGGTCGTGGGTGAAAGAAAATTTCTAACGGATGTTTCTTCAGAAACGTAAATTTTATGAAAATAGTTACAGTAATTAGATTTATTCTTACTTCACGATATTAGGCAAATTTGAGTTATAAATCTGTTGAAGAATTGAGAAACTTACTTAAAATGAAGCACAGAATTTTCTAATCTTCTGTATACACAATGGGTATTTATTTTTAAAGCATCTAATATTGAATGCATGCTAGAATTTAAAAAAGTAAATTGAGGTTTTTTTAATAAGTGAATACTAAAACAATCACTTAGTTCACTGTTATGTATTATTTTATTAACTGCTTGATTCGAATTCTCCATGGAATTCTACGCTAAATGAAGTAATAATTTTGTGACTCAGTCGAAGAATAAGGCAGGCACACTAGTATACAGTGTTAGTAGAAGGTATTTACCACTCACCAATAATTCGCTAGCTTAAACAAAAGCCAGCTAATTAGAAAGACAATTATAAGCTACTGAAAACTTGGTAGATTAGGATTCCAACTCGTTCAAAAGACCAATTTAATTAACTCCGATGAAAGTAAACAGGACATCCCTAACCACATTAAACGTGACTAACGGACTATAAGTATAAGTACTTTTACTCCAAACTTTACGTTCAGAATTTACTACTCACATTGAAATGATATTACATTATTTGCACGTCATCATATAGGCTTGTACCACACGAGCTTAATGATTAGTTTCCTAAGTTTACGAATTACCTATTCAAAAATGACTACAAAAAAGATTTATTAATCGCAATTACCATCTTATTTAAGAATCCATGTTTGTTGATGGCCCTTGTCTCCATACATCCTTTAAAAGAATAATTTTCGGGTAAACAGTAGATTATTCCGATTCTTCACATTACGTTTTGGTGTAAATAGGCAAATACTGGTAGGGCTATTGATATAACTGAACAAGATTAATACGGCTTAATTCGGGAAAGAAGGTAAGATTGTAGATCAAGATTTTATTATGCACTAACCAAAAGCCCACAATCAGGTAAAAATTATTTGGAAACACTGGGTTACATATCGTTTATTCATCTCGTCAGTAGTTGTGTTATGAATAAATAAAACTGGGCAACACTTGATATCAATAATCAATCACTTAATGCATGCATACACTTTATCATATCAACAAATTAATCTGCTTTAACTGACAAATATAACTAAATTACTGGGTCATATATTGGCCCTATCCTCATATGTAATTCCCTGTGAAAAATCTAGTTTGGTGCACAGCACGAAAAAATACGCCCCACATATTTCCATGGGAGTGTTGTGTATAACTAAATGATCATAAAAACCGCACCTAAAATAATTACTTTACCTTTTTTTGAGATCATCCAGAAGGATTTGTCTACGGAGAACTTCAGGAGAAACCGAATCAATAAGTGGTAGAACACAGGTAAGCGGATACTGGAAAAAACAAAACATAAAATAATCCTGTATTCTAATGGATAAAATACTGAGATTTCTAGACAACTGTCTCATACAAATGGAAATACTCGATATTAAGATGCAAATATGAGGTTGAAATAAAAGAAATGCAAGTTCTTTATGATGAATACCAACTAATATAGACTGTATTTTACACACAGAAATCACAAGGCCTTAATTGATTCCGCTAAAAACAATCGTTAGGTCGTAGAGACCATTAGCAAATCTCAAGAGGCCTAAACCACTAGAATTAGGCTGGAAAGACACCGAGGATCACTAGACGTGCTACCAAAACATGTGAAGGAGAATCACAAAACAGGTTCATACACTGGTAAATAGTAATATTTCAATGCACACCAAAATAAGATATGGGAATCACTAAAATAGGAAACGGAGTCGAATTCTATCCTGTCATAGTAGTCAATATTTGAAGGACTGGGATATTTACTCTGTGAAAGTCGAAGCGCGGACAGACTGGTTAGTCACAATCAGTAAATCATTACATCCTATTTAGTTTCAAAACGAAATTACTTTGTTAGTTTCGTCAAGGAAAATATTTTTCCTCACCTATCGACCATATCTAAAATAAAACTATAGCTTTGGACTAAAAGCACGTAACAGTTTGTTTACACATTATGTGGTAAGCATATATACTGAGGAATGATACTGTAATAGAAAGCAGATAAAAAGGCGACCGACTTACGTCAGAAAATTGAGTTTTCCCCCGGATTGATGATACATGTTTTGAGAAAAATTGCTGCAAAATTTTGCTATGTAACCCATCAACCGAAGTTGGTTCCTCAGATGTAAATGTATAGGTGGTGAGAATCACATAGGCTTTTTCAGTTAGCCACTCTTGTAAACGTTTTGAAAGTTTGTCGCATACATTAGTAGAAATATTTTGGTTATCCAACAGTTGTTCGCAATCTGATGGAGACTTGAGATACATTTCTGACTGATCATCATAAGATATGACTGTAGATTCAACAGAGTCTAATGCACGTAGACAAATGTCATGAACTACGATGCTATTTTCATTATTTGTTCCAAGTGCCAGTTTCTCGAGTTCCTTACGTGAATATTCCAATGTACTACTCGACAAGTCAATAGATTCGGATTCAGCATTCACATTAATTTCGTTTTCAATACTTGAATCACTTTCAGATCCATTTAAGAGTAAACGATTCTGTACATCTAAAATCACTTTACCAACATGTCCTGGAGCATTAGGAGGTAACAAACTTATGTGACATGGTTTTAAACTATCTGCTGAACGGCACCATGCTGGTTCTTTAGAAATCTGTTTGCGTATGTAACATGAAGCACGGTAACACCAGTCTGAGCAAAATGGCTACGATGAACAAAGTCAGTAGATTTAATCGGGAGATTTAAAATTGAATAGCAATAAAAAGTCTACTAGATTACAAACCTCCTTCTAAAACTAAGATTATAGAGACTGGGAAGTGCGGACATTCTCAAAACGTTTACAAAAATAAAACCTATTTCTAGTGGTTAAGCACGACATAATTCATCAAGACTCATAGTCTATGAAATTCACACGTTTATGATAGACAGAGCTTTGAAGCACTGACCTCTGTAATACTATGTTTCACCTTAACCACTGGGTCCGCCGTTAACGATGAATCCTGAAAACGTCATGTGGATGAGTATCTGATGTACTACGAATTCCGAACAATCTGGATCCTTTAACGTTAGCCTTCGCTTCTGTGTACATTGTTACACCAAAAATCACAACTGACTCGATAGTGTATGAGATATTAATTAACACAATAAGTTATCCCAGGATCCATGTACAATAATATCATGTTCGTTTTTCTCAAGTCAACAACAGGCTGCTTGAAAGGCGGTATTCTTGAGCACATAAATCTAGTAATATAAGCTTATCAGGAATTAGTCGTAGGTTCAGCAACAAAAATAATGATAAATTCGTTACACCCCAGTCAATATAAAAATGAACTTCTGACGTTTCGCAGTGTGTTGTAAATAACTTCTTCAGAAAAAACGATTCGGTTAGAAATAGGACCTTCTATTCTTTGGGATAACTCCGCCTGGAGGTTAGCGACCCATACCGTAGAAAACTAACTCGCTAAAAAAGCTCCAACCAGAAAAAACTATTTAAACTCTGTCCTGAGAGTCAGAAGGTCCTCATTTGGAAGAGTTATGATGCCTCATGATGAAAGCCGAGTTCCTTCGGAGGTCACGATGCTGACACTCCTTCTAACAAACAGAACAACAATCTATTTAGGTACATGGTATACTCGTACAGTGTGGGGGACCGGGAGAGTCTTCCAAATTGCTGTAGAAATGAGGAGATACAAATTAGATATGCTTGGGATCAGTGAAACACGTTGGACGCAAGTTGTACAATAACGACTAGCTTCAGGAGAGCTTCTGTTATACTCCGGCCATCAAGAAGAAAATGTCCCACATACACAAGGAGTTGCATTGATGCTGTGCAAACAAGCACAGAATGCACTTATAGGATGGAAATCTCATGGACCAAGGATCACCAAAGCCTCCTTCAAAACAAAGAAAGAGGGCATCTCAATGAACATCATCCAATGCTATGCACCTACCAACGACTACAATGAAGACGCTAAAGATCAATTCTACACTAGGCTGTAGTCAATCGTTGAGAAGTGTCCAACAAAGGACCTGATTATTCTGATGAGAGATTGAAATGCCAAGGTTGGAATGGACAACACCGGATATGAAGACATCATGGGACGACACGGACTGGGAGAAAGGGACGAAAATGATGAGAGATTTGCAAACCTATGTGCCCTCAATAAACCGGTTATAGGTGAACGATGCAGAAAGTGACAACCAAGAGAAGAGCTGATATAGCCTAAGATAATCACGTAATGATCGCCAAAATGAAATTGAAACTCAAGATGCACTGAACAACGGTGCGGACAATATAACAAACAAGTAAGTAAGTACTCTTTGGGATGTGACAAACTTACCATTATTTTTGTGATTAACAATTTATCTGATGCTCAATTCTTTTGAAATCATCAAGTCAAACTTTGGTGACGAAACTAAGGAATTCAACATTTTTGAACAAACATATTAAAAAATCTGAATTTTCCACATACTTTGGAAATAACTCTTTCCTCGTTACCGCTAAAATGCACGTATAATTATCAATAAGTCATAAGATATGCTATTTCGAACCTTGGCTTACACCCTGTTACATACTGAATGACCGCTAAATAAACCTTTCTAACCTATAATTTGCCATGATATTATTTCTCAAAAAATAAACCAATGTGTGAGACTCACTTGACGCTTGGTAATATCGTATACTCTCCGAGTGGTTGTGCAGATACGGTACTTTTGTTTAGTGGTTTGACCTTTCGGCTTGGAACATAATACATAACCACAATTTCCATAAGCATTTCGCTCTATCGAGATATCATCATATTGTTCACGTTCCAACCATGGTAACTAAATTGATGGGAAAACACAAACGTCATCACTTGAATATAAATTTCGTTAAATAAACTAAGAAAATAGTAATATTTATAGTTTCATTTAGAACATTTTCATGTACAAAAAAAATCTTCAAAGCTTACTGTGTGATGAATGTTTAAAAACTACATTATAAATCGACTGTATAATGATCCAACAATTAATTTATGGACTCATTCTAATCTCGCTAACGACTTGTTATACGACATCCAGATAACAAAAATTTCTAATAAAATAGTGAAATTTGAATTGGAACAGGCTGAGTTGAAGTCACCTTGACTTGATATGATGCCTAGTTCAAATTTGACCTATCTGCGGTATTCTACATGGTGCTTATTTCCTGAAAAATAAACATCACGGAAGTGGACTACGAAGTTTCTGGAAGACAAAGAAACTATACTAAGAATGTTTGATAAGTCATCACTACTAGAGCAGTTTATTGCATTTAGAAGAATACTGCTGCCATCCTAGTTAGTTTCGAGAGGTGAATTAGAACTTAGGCCATTTTTAGATCTAATCAGTGTTGACTGCTTCCCAAGACCAATAAGTTTGAGAAAACACTCTTAAGGAAATGCCATATTAAAACACAAATATTTTTATTCAGGTATCATCAATTAATATATAGTCTTGATATGCAGGATACATCCTGACAAGCCAATTTTTGTCAACGACCAGTGAAATAATTTCGGATTCTTGTTAAAGCTTGACTTTAGTTGAATAGTCACTAAAAACCAGAAAAGATCAGACAGCTAGTTTTCCTCGTTATGGAACACCTCAACAACAAGAATTTATGAACAAAGCACAGGTCGTATATGAAACCCTCAGGTCTCGCGGCAAGCACGTAACATCTAGATTACTGAGTTTGAATTTAAGGGTACACACTACTAACCTCAATACACGTGACAACATAGGTTTCCTAGAACGTGTGCACATAGAATCAATTTTAGTTATAATGCAAGTTTTCCTATCTTCGAATATGTGCGTTTCCTAAGAAAGAGTACAAATGAATACAAAAAATATTTATGTTAATGGTCTCCATTACGTTTACACATTCATTGGATATATGAGAATTAGAAAATTTCACTCATAATAAATGAGTACATTCGATTGATGAAACAAAAAGAATCGTCGAAAATACAAAAAACGACTAACCCGATATCTGTATTATTACTTACAGCAAAAGCTAGCATATCAGTATCCACAGGATTGTGAGCGAATCTTTCAACGATGCGTAAAGCTTGACGGAGAAACAGTGCTTGTCGCTTTCTCGTCTCGACTTTATCTTTTTCTACTCCCTTGAAAGGCGGAGGGGCAGAGCGAACATCGAATTCATCATTCGCGTCTGAAGACATCTAAAATTAGTAAAATCTAAAAGATAAGCAAGATGAATCCAATGGGATTTGATAAAACAATTATTACAGAAATATATACATATATATTCGTAAAAACGCAACACAATAAGAAAACACAAATAACAGAAAAGCACATTTTTTGATCAGTGAGATTCAGGGTATGAAACATGCACGAGTAAAGAACAGTTTGTACACTTTGCATACGGGACTTGGCATAGTACAGCAAGGTCGTCTAAGACATGACTTCCACCGCAGCGACAAGGAAACCAATAACAGTGACACACTTGATTGTGGGATTGTAAATCTACGTCATGAACGGATTCGCTTTCATCATGAAATTGGTCAAATGATACGTCAGACTGTATAGGCAACCCAGCGGAATGAGATATAATTTTATGTTGTCTCAACAAAGCGTCATAAGCTTTACGTTTTTCTGGATATCGCAAAACACTCCATGCCCTTTCTACGACCAAGAATTTTCTATTTGAAACATCTGGATTTTTATCTGGATGGAACTTAAGTCGAGCTTCGTTAACAATTCGTTTGATTTCGTCTTCTGTAGCATCCATGGTACACCCTAAAACTTCATAAAAATCATCCATTGTCCTAAAAAAAATTCAGATAATAAGCAAGCGGAACAAAATGAAGGGAAAAAAAGTTGAGTGATTTTAATTGTGTATTTCAGATGTATATACATATTTGTGTGTAACGGTAACGTTTTAATCGCTTTCTTCATCGGAATCGCAATATTCTGGTGCTTCGGGTTTGGCCCAATTCGGCTCTGATGATTTTGGAAGTTGGACTTTATTGGTTGGAACCCAACCAGTCTCCACACTTTTGTTAAGAAAGTCACCTTTATCACTTTGTTCTCCTTTACATTGAACAGGAGAATGCGAACAGGAATGATGTTGATCTTCATGATCACTTTCGCTTAATTCAGAATGCTTCCTCTTTTTTTCACGCAGTATAGTAATACGGGACAATAGATTCTTGGCAAATTTGAAGAAGCCTTTGGTATCTGTAGTGCATGCGTAGCACCGTGCAGTCTTTTTATATCGCTGAAGAGCACAATCACTACAAAAGTAATGTTTACATCTTTAGAATTAGACAGATAAATCAAATGACACTTACATGGTTACAACTGGGTCTTTATAGTCTTTGCGACAAATCATGCAAAATAATGGAATATCTTCAAAGCCTTCGTCTTCAGAAGAGTTGTGCGATATTTCGTAACGATTGTCTTCACCATCAATTCCATACACTCCCTCGGCTAATTCTTGTTCTATTTGCCAACCATGTTTATAGTCTGATCTGTCATGAAGAAACTTGCAGCTATCCCCAAAACTACAAAATCCTGTTTCTTTGTAGTCCTAAAATGTAAATAACTTAAGGCCCAAAACAAATATACACACTTTACAAATATCCGGTTGATAATCCCATCTTACAGTAGCTCTTAAATTGGCTGGTGCTCGCATAGGACCTTTACGGTTGAAGCCACTAGATGCATTGCCCATGATAGTGTCCTTCTTCTCAATGTACTGAGCATAATTGTTGAGTCCCTTATATATATTACGATTCTGAGATTCCTGAAAACACGAATAATGGTTCTACAAATGAAGTAGAAAACGCACCTGGTTTAATTTTTGAGCTTTTTCAAAGATAGCTTGTGCATCACATTTCACATCGGTATCGATCTCCACAGTAGCAGTTGCAATACGCTCTTTTGTTATCCTAGATTCCTTGAAAATTCTAAATATTATTATAAAAAATGTACCTTAGAATGAGAAGCCTTATAAGTGACGGTATTAGGAGTGCTGTTATCAGAATCATCATCAGATGAGCAGTTTTTGTTACCACTAAACTTTGAAGTCTAAAACTGTATATTGTAGTTATCATTAGCAAACCTGTTGATACAGCATATTATTAATTTGACGTCTTTTCTGAGTTTTTATGACTGCTTCATCTTCACTAGAAGAACCTTTCTCAAAATAAAATTTATGCAAAATGAATACCCTCTTTTTGTCGTATATTTTTTCGACTACGCTTTTTAAAGAAGACACAACTTTCGTTCACGTTTTCAGTCATACTTAGTATCTAGATGAAAAATAAAAACAGACTGTTACAAGCTTAGCACTAACTTTTGTAATAATGGGCAATAAAATCAAGTTCCTTGAATCTAATGTACGATGGTGACCACTAGATTTCGTTTGATTTCTCTTAAGCAAAGATGAGATCCTGGCACGTAGTTATAATTACAGCAGGGAGTTTCCGAAAAAGAGGTGGATATATTTGCACAAAGCCTACTTCAGTCTAGGTACCCGAGTAGTATTTGAGCCAGCACACAACTATGATGATTACTAATGAACGAAATCCTTTTGTCTGAACCTATTAATTACACAAACGACTATTCTATTTACTTAATTAAATACAAAGTAATTCTAAAGTTCCCTATTTTTCTATTCTCTCTCATTACCGTTGTGTTTGCTCTTTATTTTCCAATTCTCAAAGCTCGCCTAAAGTGGAAATTTCTTTCTACATAAAACGAACTTCAGCCACTGACTGGTCGAAAATTCACTGTTACCAATGAAAAAAAATTATGAATTAGCTTTTCTGAACCGACGTGTGCCATTCAAACAGGCTTTGATCGGATCCCAAACCAAATCAATGGTGCACGTGGGCTCCAGTATCCTGCAGTAACAAATGGCGCATGAAACAATTTTCAGTCACCGGATACCATGGGACTGCATCTCCTCACGATGCTCCACTGCCTTGTCGGTCAGAACTTTAGGTCAAAAGCTAGGGATGTGTCCCCCCAAGAAAACCACCTGCCTCGGTCTGGGCTCCCGGGCAGTATTACAGCTTACACGCAAATACGATGAAACGTCTAAATTTATGGAAACTATTTTTCTTGCTTCGACTAACAATCAAATGATTCAAATTATTATTATTATTACTATGATTATTTACTACATCATTTATTCACTCTTTTATTCCTACCTTATGTATCCTTATTTTTCGAAATACACAGCAGCTTGCCTATGGTAGAAACTCGGTTCTCTCTAAACGTTCTCGAGTCACTGTCCGGTTGAAAATTGTATGCTACCACCGAATACGAATACTGAAGCAGTTTTTCTGAAACCATGTGCACTATCCAAACTGGCTACCTTCAACGTTCGCACACTTAAGCAGGCTGGACAACAGATAGGGCTGGCTATGTCTTTAGAAAGTCTTAATATTTATATTTGCTGACTAGCCGAGACCCGTATTCAAGACTCTGGTGAAGTACTACAAATTCGCTCTCCATCTGTCGCTTCGAAAAGCTTGTTTTACGTGCGCTTATCCGGGGACCCTGTGGCATCTTCGTCTGGTCTTGCTGACATTGGTGTCGCACTAAACACTAAAGCTGAAGCAGCACTAATCGATTGGATTTCCATTAACAGTCGGTTATGTGCTGTTAGATTAGAAAGTTCCAGCAAAGTGAGAAGAAATCGGCGTGAGAAACGATGTCTTTTCGTCATCTTCGGCTATGCCTTGATAGATTGCAGCCCGGATGCGGTCAAGGATGAATTCTACCACCAGTTAACTGTTCTTCTCTAGAAAGTGCGTTCGATAGATATTATGGTACAGAAGAGAGTCGTTTAGGTGGCCGATGGGGACTTGTTGATCGCAGGACAGATAACTGGGACCGTCTACAGCAACTGTGCAAAAACCACAACCTATTTCTGGCTAGCACTAACTTCCGGCACAGTCATCGCCGATAAGCCACCTGGCTTCCTCCCTCTGCATCTTAAGCCTGGACTCAGATTGATCACATCGCGATCAGCTACCACTGGCGTGGTTGTGTAAAAGACTACCGCTCCTTTTGGAGTACCTATCTGGACTCTGACCATGCCTTGGTCTGCGCCAATCTTACCTCACTTTTCAGTGGCCAACGAAGTGACCGCCACCAACGGATTGATGTTAGCAAGCTGATTGCAACTTCTGTTGCAGGTAAGTATTGAACCCAGCTAGCTTCTAGGCTAGCTACCATTCCACCGAAAAGTATAGATGAGCATTGATTGCAATTGCATGACGCCATGAAAATGGCGGGTACAGTCAGTTGTGGGTTTGCGAAACGTCCCGCTTATAAGCACTGCGTTTCTTCTGGTTCCTTACAACTTATTGAAGCCCACCCGTCGGTCTACTCCGGGTGACCGTGAGTTTGACCACAAACGAAGGATGTTACGTAACGAAACTGGGCAAAGTTTGTATAAGGACTGAGAAGCCTGGTGGTCGGAGCGTGCTAATGAGCTGGAAGCAGTAGCTGCATCTGGTAACTACCGCAAGCTCTTCCAACTCATCCGAGCCACTGGCAGCGAGAAGTCTGGTGTGAGCGAAACAATCTACGAGGATGACGGTATGCCAGTCACTAACATCCATCGACGTCTTGGAAGATGGGCAGAATTTTTTGAAGGGCAGTTCAACTGACCTGCTGCTCCGGCAACATCGGCCAGACTGTCTTGCCCTCCATGACCAGTGACGACTGATCCACCAAATGAGGTGGAAGTCCGCAAGGAACTCCAATTCTTGAAGCGCTACAAATCACCTGGACCAGATGACTTACCTCTGTCTCTTTTTAAAGATAGTGGTGACTTTCTGGCTAAGGAACTGACGACGTTGTTTACAAAGGTCTGGGAGCTAGAGAGTGTACCAACGTCATGGAATGAGTCGATAGTTGTCCCTATCTTTGAAAGGGGTTCACGTCGTTTCTGTAACAACTATCGGGGAATAACTCTATTTCCGATTGCGTCCAAGCTATTGGCTTCCGTCATACTTCGTAGGTTGTTCAAAACCCGAAAGATTGACTCGCGAGGAGCAGGCTGGGTTTCGTTCCGGTCGAGGATGTATTGATCATATATTCACCCTCCACCAAATGTTAGAACACCGCCATACTTATCAAAGGCCAACAATCGTAGTGTTTCTTGACATCAGGGTTGCCTTCGATTCGTTGGGCAGGACTGTACTCTGGCATTGTCTATTGAAGAAGTGCGTGCCTGAGAAGTTTATTAACATCTTAAAGGCCCTATGTACAAACACCTCAGGCAGAGTGAGGGAATACAACCACCTCTCTCCATTGTTCCATTCGAGCAGTGGGGTTAGGCAGGGTTGCCCAATCTCACGATTGCCCTTCAACTTTGCCATCGATGGCATTCTGGAAACAGCTTTGATGAATATAAGTAATGGCGGTGTGGATCTGTTGCCTAGAAAAAGACTTCTCGACCTTGAGTATGCGGATGATATTGTCTTACTGCGCGATAATGTACAAGGCATGCAATCCGCACTTAATCAGTTGGCAACCAATGTCCGTAGGTACGGTATGTGCTTTGCACCTTCGAAATGCAAAGTACTTATACGAGACTGGCAGGATTCCAATCCTGTACTTACCGTGGGTGGTGAGCAGATAGGAGTAGTCGAGAGGTTCGTGTATCTAGGTAGCTGCATAAGTGGTGGTGGTGGCGTGAGTGATAAGATCAACACACGTATAGTGAAAGCCAGAGCGGCTTATGCCAATATGGGCCACCTTTGGCGTCTTCGCGATGTCAGTCTGGCTGTAAAAGGTCGAATCTACAACGCGTCGATGAGAGCAGTTTTGCTCTATGCTTGTGAAACCTGGCCTCTCGGAGATCAGGACGTTAAACGACTCTGTGTTCCATCATCGCTGTCTCCGAAGGATTGCTGACATCCAATGGCAACACCATGTTAGTAATGCAGAGGTTCGGCATCGTGTGTTCGGGCACAGAGATGATAATGCAATTGGTTTCACCATTTTGTAACACCGACTTCGGTGGCTCGGACATGTTCTACGAATGTCGTCCCAGAGAATTCCACGTCGTGCATTATTTGACGATGCTGGGACTGGTTGGAAAAAACGGAGAGGTGTTCAGTGTATGACATGGTGTCGTGGTATGAAAGAAAGCTGCGAAGGGCTGGCTTCTGTTGGTCCTTCACGACTCCCTGGCTGGTGTCTTAGAGATGGTGCTACACAGTGGCTAGAGACGTTATCAGACATGGCTCAGAATAGAAGCCAGTGGCGATCCTGCTGTAACCTTCCTTTACTTTCTACATAAAAAGTGGTTGTTTCCTCCTTAACTGAAAGATTTCTTCTGATTGTACCTTTCCGTTTCTCCATTATTACCACTATTATTATTACAATACCTTACAACAATCTCTTCCTTATTATTCTTTTTTTTACCTTCCTTGCCTTTTTTCTTTTTCCTTCTCTTTAAATTCTCATTGTTTTGTGTGGCGCATATATATTTGGCGCAGTTTTGTACCAATATGTATGTGTTCAAATAAATAAACAAATAATACTTCAGCGTTTGCACACTGATACAGATCGTGTAACAGAATGTTTTGGCTATATCTTTGGACAGTGTGAATATCGACTCTTACTGTCTATCCGAGAACCGTATTCAAGACCTTAGTAAAGCACTATAAATTCGCTGCCCATCTGAAAATGCAACAAGACTGTTTTATGCGTAGACGCACGAAAACACTGTGACAACATTATCTAGATTTGATGGCGTAAGTGACACACTAAGCCTCAGAGAAGAGGCTGTACTAGTCGACTGAATCCTCATTGCCAGTCGACTACATGAAGCGATGTAAGAATGCTACGTCAAAGTGGGATTTAGAAAACAATGTTCTTTGCTCACCCCCCTCTATGCCCGAATCGATTTCAGTCCAGATGAAATCAAGGATGAGTTTAGCACCAATTAAATGGTCTAAAGAAAACCCGTTTGGTGAACATTGTAATGATAGCTGGAGATTACAATGTGCAAGTTGGGTTTCTATATACTTAAGAGTCCTTTGGGTGTCTAAACAGGATTTGTTGGTTCTACTTTCGACCAGAACCAACTTTTGGCACAGTCATCGCCAGTGTATTACCTGGTATTCTCCCCTTGCATCTCAAGCCTGGGCCCAGATCGGCCACATGGCGATTAGCTGCTGCTGGCGTGGTTGTGTACAAGAATTGTGCTCCCCGTGGAATATTTACCTGGACTCTGATCATGGTCTCGTTCGAGCTAACTTTATCTTACGTTTCAGTGGCCGACAACTTCATCGCCATAAATGGATCGATGTTATCAAATTAGCTGCACTTTTTGTTGTAGCTAAACATCAAGCCGAACTAGGTTCAAGACTATCAACTCACCGAAAAGTGTAGATGAGCATTGGCTGCAATTGCATGACGCCATAACAGTTGCGAGTAAAGTCGCTTGCGGCTTTGCGAAACGTTTCACTTAGAAGGACTTGGTTTTTACAAGCTCCGTACAACTCATTGAAGCACGTCAGTTCACTCCAGTCAACCACGAGTTTGACCATAAATGGAGATTGTTACGTAAGGAAATTGTGCAAGGTTTGCGTAAGGACTGAGAAGCCTGGTAGTTGGAGAGTGCTAATGAGTTGGAAGCAGCAGCTCCATTTGACAAATGCCGGATGTTCTTTCAATTCATTCAAGTCACTGGCAGAAAGATGTCTAGTGTGGGTGGAACCTGTTGTAACGTCAATTCGAGACTTGACTGTGTTGTTTGAAAATATTTGATCGACAGTATTACAGCATGACAGAATGAAGTGGTAGCTAACTGTATTTTTGAAAAGGTTGTTCGTCATCTATGCAACAATTATCGGAGTGAGTCTACTTCCGATCGTATCGAGACCATTGGCTTCCGTCGTACATCATAGATTGTTTAAATCTGGGGAAAGATTGACTTGTAAGAAGCAGACTGGTTTTCGTCCAGTTTTTAAATATATTGAGCATATCTTCCTCTTCCACCAACTGTTAGAATACCGTCATACCTATTGCAAGCCAACATTAATAGTGTTTTTTTTATATTAGAGCCGCCTTCGATTCATTGAACATCTTGATAGCTCTGTATACAAACACCTCAGTCAGAATGAGGACACACAACCACCTCTCATCATTTTCCCATTCAAGCATCGAGGTTAAGAAGCGTTGTTCAGTCTCATCATTCCTGTTCAACTTTGCCAGACTACATTCTGGAAACAGCTGTGATGTATGTAATGGTGGTGTAGATCTATTGTCTGTAGTAAGACTTCGACAGTGAGTATGCAGATGGTGTTGTCTTAATGTACCATGATACCCAAGTCACGTCATCCGCACTTAATCAGTTGGTAGTCAGTGTCCATATGTATGGTATGTCCTTTGCATCTTTCAAGTGAGTACTTGTACAAAACTGTCAGGAAGCTATCTCGCACACACTCTGGATAATAAGCAGTCGAGAATTCATGTACCTGAGTAGCTGCATGAGTACCCGACCGTTGTTATTACTTTGACGTGGTGATCAGGCTTGCCTATCGCGATGAACCAATGGAGCTATACTGGCTGAAACAATCGTTCCTCGAGGCCATATGTGTTTGGACACAGTGACGATAACTCTATTGGTGTCACCATCTTGAAACATCGGCTTCGGTAGCTTGAACATGTGCTACGAATGCTGTCCGAGATACTTCCTGATCGCATCTAATTTGTTGAGACAAGGACTGAGTGGAAAAAGAGATGGGCAGTCTATGATAAAGTAACACGGTATGATTTCACCATACTCATTCCACATTCTCTATATCGTATGTATTACACTTATTGTTTAGCGCATAATTGCTTTAATGTCTATTAGTACCGACTTTGTATTTAAATAAGTGAAAAGTTAGATGTACATCATACTCTAAAATAATAACTGCCTCAATAGGTCTAATTGCTAGTCTCGTTTGTACCAGTTAAACCGCACAATTTACCATAATTTGCATCGTCCTATTTTGCCACATTTGATATGAGCACAATGAAAAGAAATCAACATGATAAGAAAAAGGGAAGTGTGACAATACTCACTCCATATACAAACAGCTACTAATCCAGAAATGTTGATAGAACGGTTAGGTTAAACACGAATACGAGCAAATTACGATCGATAGGGTGAACTCAAGTAACAATGCATATATCGAACTAGGAAGGTTATTTTTTACGCATCATGATGTAATGTAAACAAAACAGGCCAGTGGCGATCCTACTGTAACCTTCTTTTACTTTCTTTATAAGAAGTGGTTGTATCTTCTTTAACCGAAGGATTTCTCTTGGTTGTACCTTTCCGTTTCCCCCACTATTATTATTATTACGCTACCTTACACTAATCTGTTCGTTATTGTTTTTTTTTTCTTTCACGCTTCTTATCTTTTTTTCTCTCCCTATTCTCATTGTTTGTGATGCATATATATTTGGTGCCCTCTTGTACCAATATTTATGTGTTCAAATAAATAAATTGTGTACATGATATTACTGTAAAAGAATCTAGAGAAGTACGTTAATTGTCATCTTAAGTTGGGGCTGGAAAAATGATGGTGCGCATGCTATTCAGAAAAGGAACTGGTATTTTCCCACGTTGAATGAATCTTTGAGTTTCAACTATGTAATGCAATGTGGCAACTGAAACAGGTGATATCACAACGTGTACACTGGACTCTCATTGGCTGCATGTAAAAGGTGTTGCAAGCCACTATCACATTAGCTATGCAAAGCATGCTACTCTACAAAGTTTCTGCTGATTCTTGAGGCGATTGAGCTGTTAAACACACATAGAAAGATACCTTCATATGAACAACCATCAGAAGATGAGCAGCTGTCTGATCTTGAGGAAGAAACGAGAGTCAACATACGTCAAGCTTTAGATCTGAAGGAAACCATCAAGATGAACCCTCATAGCGTAGTGAATAACAAACGTACAGATGTAAGCATGATTCCAAGAAAGAAAAGAAAGCACGGAAAGTAGAAGCAAACTACAGAGAGCTCTAAAATACATGAGTTAACGATTGCAGATCTCCATATAAACACATAACAGAGTAAACAAAAGCAAAGCCTGGACTTTGGAGATTTGATTAAAAAATAAAATAAAGTCGATGCTCAGCTTATAATAGCATCTAGAATATTAGGGGGGAAAGCTAAACTTTAACGTCTATTTCGAATTCGGACTTCAGGGATAAAAAGAGTTTAGGAAACAAAACCCCAAAGCTGGTCAAAACAGATCTTGCAGAGAGACCAGTCACTTTCCACAAGTTGAGTTCTAAAAAGAACCAAAGGCGGACAGAAATTAGGAACAAATTCCGAATATTTCTTGTGGGAACCAGTACTTGGTAGAGTACCACAATGTCCTGCCCCAGGTCCTTTACTTTATATACTGCACGTAAATGAACTCAAATACAGTTGAGTTTTTGATGCTACTTTATGCTGACGATGTAAAAATCCAAAGAGAAATAATAGGAGGCCCAGATGCATGTGCATTTCAGGCATACTTATATATTCTGGTTAGCTGGTTTGGAAAGTAGCCGACACTTATCAACGCGGCCAAATGTGTCTACCTGCATATTGGGGATACAAAGGTAAGTATGTACAGCATAAGGAAAGAGTCGGTGTCCGTAGTCAGACCTCACAATGATCTTGGGGCTATGTATTACGCATGCCCAATCACCAATTATCACGACGTGCAATGCTGATTAGTGTTTGAGATGGTTGGAAGAAAATTCGAGGCGGCCAAACGAAAACATGACAGCAGTCTATAAAGTCACCAACTTTTGGGTTGAGCCATGTTGGTAGATGCAGACTTTTATTTATTTATTTATTTTTTATTTATTTTAACACATAAATATTGGTACAAGAGAGCGCCAATATATATGCGCCACACAAAACAATGTAACTTCGAAGAGATAGAAAAAAAAAAAAACTAAGGGGCACAAAAGAAAAAGAGAACGATAACGAAGAGATTGGTGTAATTTAGTGTGGTCGTAACAGTGGAAAGGAAAAGTACAAACAGAGGAAATCTTTCAAGCGAGGGAGACACAACCACTTTTTATGAAGAAAGTAAAAGAAGGTTACAGCAGGACCGCCACTGGCTTCTATTCTGAGCCATATCTGATAACGTCTCTAGCCACTGTGTAGCACTATCTCTCAGACCCCAACCAGGGAGTCGTGAAGGACCAACACAAGCCAGTCCTCTGCAGCTTTCTTTCATACCACGACACCATGTCATGCACTGACCACCTCTTCGCTTTTTCCAACCAGTCCCAGAGTCGGCAAATAATGCACGACGTGGAATTCTCTGGGACGACATTCGTAGAACATGTCCAAGCCACCGAAGTCGGTGTTTCAAGATGGTGACACCAATTGAATTATCATCTCTGTGCCCAAACACATGATGCCGAACCTCTGCATTACTGACATGGTGTTGCCACTGAATATCAGCAATCCTTCGGAGACAGCGATGATCGAACACAGAGAGTCGTCTAACGTCCTCAACTCGGAGAGGCCAGGTTTCACAAGCATAGAGCAAAACTGCTCTCACCGACGCGTTGTAGATCCGACCTTTTACAGCCAGACAAACATCACGAAGGCGCCAAAGATGGCCCAGATTGGCATAAGCCACTCTGGCTTTCACTATACGTGCATTGATCTCATCACTCACACCCCCACCAGCACTTATGCAACTACCCAGATACACGAACTTCTCGACTACTTCTATCTGCTCACCATCCAGGGTGAGTACAGGATTGGAATCCTGCCAGTCTTGTAGAAGTACTTTGCACTTCGAAGGTGCAAAACACATACCATACCTACGGACACTGATTGCCAACTGATTAAGTGCGGATTGCATGCCTTGGGCATTATCGCACAGTAAGACAATATCGTCCGCATACTCAAGGTCGAGAAGTCTTTCTCCAGGTAACAGATCCACACCACCATTACTTACATTCATCAGAGCTGTTTCCAGAATGTCATCGATGGCAAAGTTGAAGAGGAATGGTGAGATTGGGCAACCCTGCCTAACCCCACTGCTCGAATGGAGCAATGGAGAAAGGTGGTTGTATGCCCTCACTCCGCCTGAGGTGTTTGTATATAGGGCTTTCAGGATGTTAATAAACTTCTCAGGCACACCCTTCTTCAATAGACAATCCCAGAGAACAGTCCTGTCCAACGAATCGAAGGCAGCCCTGATGTCAAGAAACACTACGATTGTTGGCCTTTGATAAGTATGGCGATGTTCTAACATTTGGCGGAGGGTGAAGATATGATCAATACTTCCTCGACCAGAACGAAACCCAGCCTGCTCCTCGCGAGTCAATCTTTCCCGAGTTTTGAACAACCTACGAAGTATGACGGAAGCCAATAGCTTGGACGCAATCGGAAGTAGACTTATCCCCCGATAGTTGTTACAGGAACGACGTGAAACCTTTTTAAAGATAGGGACAACTATCGACTCATTCCATGACGTTGGTACACACTCTAGTTCCCAAACCTTTGTAAACAACGTCGTCAATTCCTTAGTCAAAATGTCACCACCATCTTTAAAAAGAGCCGGAGGTAAGTCATCTGGGCCAGGTGATTTGTAACGCTTCAAGAGTTGGAGTTCCTTGCGGACTTCCTCCTCGTTTGGTGGATCAGTCGTCACCGGCCATGGAGGGCAGGACAGCCTGACCGATGTTGCCGGAGCAGCAGGCCAGTTGAACTGCCCTTCGAAAAATTCTGCCCATCGTCCAAGACGTCGATGGATGTTAGTGATTGGCATCCCATCATCCTCGCAGATTGTTTCACTCACACCAGACTTCTTGCTGCCAGTGGCTCGGATGAGCTGGAAGAGCTTCCGGTAGTTACCAGATGCAGCTGCTGCTTCCAGCTCATTAGCACGCTCCGACCACCAGGCTTCTCGGTCCTTACGCAAGCTTTGCCCAATTTCCCTACGTAACATCCTTCGTTTATGGTCAAACTCACGGTCACCCGGAGTAGACCGACGGGCTTCAATGAGTTGTAAGGAACCAGAAGAAACCCAGTGCTTAAAAGCGGGACGTTTCGCAAACCCACAACTGACTGTTCCCGCCATTTTCATGGCGTCAAGCAATTGCAACCAATGCTCATCTATACTTTTCGGTGGAGTGGTAGCTAGCCTAGAGGCTAACTCGGTTCGATACTTATTTGCAACAGAAGTTGCAACCAGCTTGCTAACATCAATCCGTTGGTGGCGGTCACTTCGTTGTCCACTGAAAAGTAAGGCAAGATTGGCGCAGACCAAGGCATGGTCAGAGTCCAGATAGGTACTCCAAAAGGAGCGGCAGTCTTTTACACAACCACGCCAGCGGAAGCTGATCGCGATGTGATCAATCTGAGTCCAGGCTTGGGATGCAGAGGGAGGACGCCAGGTGGCACATCGGCGATGACTGTGCCGAACGATGCAGACTACTTGGTTGAGGTTAGCGCGACTAACGTAACCAATGGTTAAAGACTCTGAATGACATGACTCAAAACTGATCACAATGGCGTATATGTTTACACTCTGTCTTCCCTTAAACCGCGAAATTAAAATTACTCTACAACATTCCTTCGATGAACTAATTTTTCCTTTCTGAATCATTTCCTCATATGCACTGTTTTTATACATTACTACCATAGAAGTAAATGTCTCTATGAATTTTGTGTTGTGCTAGTGAGGTATGGAAACCTTGACCGATGTATATATGTGCCTGGCCCTGCGTTGTAGCTGATTGATTTGGAGTAACAGTAACCCATGACTAACTGCCGCGAGGTCACAGCTAATGGGTTCAGGAAACTATAGACTTTAAGACGGAAACCAAGTTAGGAACTATTATGTGTACACAACTTAAGTGAAAATTGCGTTCAGGATCCAAGCTCTTACTTAAATAATGACTTGGATATCTTAGAAAAAGCACAGAGGGTAGCCACCCATGCAATCCCGAAGCAACTTGGGAAGTTAGACCACTGTACTGTCCCACAATATGTTAAGAAGGCACTTGATACTAGGTATTAGGTAAAGACTTTGAACCCGATAGATCGTTTTTTCTCACACCAGATCAGGATAACTTACAGAACATGCCATTAAAGTACAAAAGTCAAGAACGAATAAAATACCCGTGATATACAGACTTTCAAACCGAGTCATCAGTACTTGTTAACGGTTACCTGAAGAGTTGCTGCTCGCCCCTTTACTTAACTTAGTTATGTGAAGACTAGACACTCATGAAAGCTTGATACAGCACAGGTGGTAGGTTTTGTCTCTAAAATACCAGATATATCTGGTGGCCTATAGGCCAAAAAAAAGTTAGTAACCACGTAAGCCCAGCCAAACAAATAAAAAATATCTGGATAGACAAAATAATGATTGATAAGCAATAAATATAGTGATTCAAAACAAGCTAACATGTTAGCAGTCCCTAACTAACCGAGATCACATCAAGCTGCAGCGTTACCGTTGATAAGTCCGCAGTCACATTAAATTGCCAATATCACTGACCAGTAGTTCGCGAATACTCATCACAAATATTTGAAGTCAAAAAAGGACGATAAAAGATTTTTCACGTACAAAACGAGCTCAAAAACTGAGCTAAATCGTTTTGTCCGACTTTAAAACAGTTATTCGGTTTCATATTTAACATGAGTTGATGGGTCATCATAACAGTTGTCCCCTAACTTTCTGAGCGGTCATTAAACCAACAGAGACCAGTCAGTTTAGATCAAATGCTTTTCATCATCAGTGTGGAGGTTTGTGAAGAATGCAAAGTTTTTGATTGAGATCATGAACCGATTGATGTTAGACTACAGCTGGAATCCTGGAAGCACTGGACGGCCGTTTCGTCTTATTGTCAGACTCCTCAGCGGTACGCATCCGCGATCCCGCTCAAGAGATTCGAGCCCAGAGTTTTCAGTCGTGCACGCGAACACTTAACCTACTGGACCACTGGGCCGGCATCCAATGTCTAACATCCGGCACGGGAAAAACGGTAGACTCTTTCAAATCCACCCATCGTTTCGTTTCAACGACCTTGAAAGACCTGAACAGAGGCAATCACTCTGCATTTCAATTGCTGTGAGTGTTTTGGGTCGCATGAGTAATACATTTTTCCATATTTAAGTCATCTTTTGCTGCATTTAAAAACAAAATAACTGCCAAGAGCATTAATTTAGCATTTTCTGTTTTGTAGTGTACAGTTAGCTCTGTTGTCGCTTTGTATTGTGATCTGTGGTCCCAACTGCTGTAGTAAACGTCAACACTTTCATATAATTTGTTGATAAGGTCCAAAAAACAACGTAAAAAATATAAGATGACCTTAAAAGTAATAGATACACGAAGTTTTTGTGAATCGCTGTCAAACAAGGAAGACGAAATGTCAACTCCACGGTAAATCCAAAATATTTGTTGTGCTTCTTCCAGTTAATATTTTTTCCAAGGAATAACCTTTTTTAATAATTAGTGCGTGTTTTCTGTAGTGCTTCAATTTGATCTTGCCTGTAAACCGGCATGCCTCGTGTAACAGACTGTTATTTGAGAATAAATCATTATTAATATTAATTAAAATTTCAGTGGAAGTAAGCTTTTCGGAAGCTGGATTGAATTTGATTGTGCGCTAAAGGATTTCCATAAAATATGGAAGACACAAAAAAATATTGAGAACGTACGTAAGTCGATTGGTTACCGCCGAAACGGTTGAAAGGTATTCTTACCGCCATATGCTACTGGCATATGTAAAAAGACTCGACAATATGCATTATAACTTTGTTCATAATTTGGTCAGTGATTGCGGATTCTGTTTACAAAAACCTATTCGCGAACCTTATAACATACATCATAAATCAGTGTTAACTACGACATGGTTTTGTCACCATGGTCAAAAGAAACAATCATCGTTTTACTTATGAAGACTTTGTGACTACTTAATGTGGCACTTCTAGTGGTGTTATACACTGTTCATGTATATGTTCAGAAAGCGGATGGAAAAGACTATCAACATCAATTGTTATTCACATAATTTTTCTCAGATAATAATATGCCACTTCAGTACAAAACGATAATACTTATTATGGATATAACTGTTTATCGCTATATATTAGCAAGTTATATTACTTGCTCAATTACGCCTGTCGCTCGTGAAGGAGCATAGGCCACTCACCAGCTTTCTCCATCCAATCCTGTCGTAGACATTCCTTTCCAGCTCCTTCCAGCTGTTATTTATCCTTCTCATACTTGCTTCTATTTCCCGATGTAATGTGTTCTTCGGCCTTCTCCTTTTCCGCTTCCCTGCAGGATTCCAAGTTAGGGCTTGCCTCGTGATGTAGTTTGATGATTTGCGCAATAATGTCCTATCTATTTCCATCGTCTTTTCCTAATTTCCTCTTCAGCTGGAAGCTGGTTTGTTCTCTCCCACAAAAGGCTGTTGCTGATGGTATCCGGCCAATGGATGTTAAGTATCTTGCGTAGACAACCATTTATAAATACTTGTACCTTCTTGATGGTGGTTGTAGTAGTTTTCCACGTTTCAGCTCTGTACAGTAGGACTGCCTTGAAGTTGATGTTGAAGATTCTCACTTTGGTATTGGTTGAAAGTTGTTTTCAGTTCCATATTTTCTTCAATTGAAGGAATGCGACCTATGCTCTGCCAATCCTCAGCAAGTTATATAATACTAGTTTAACGTTTAATTGCTTCAACCTACATTTTATAAACAACTACCAACATCCTTGTTCATCATCACCATAATCAAGTAGGTGAACCAGATATAATAGGTTTTAAAGCTTATTTTCCTAAAAACTCAATTTGTGGTCTATTTTTGGACTTGAAAAATGCCGAATTTTACTTGCTTGAGTTTGTATCGCTATATTGAGCTTACTAAAGTTTCACTTATGTGGTGAGCAACAAATACGTCAAACTGTTAATAAACTGCAATAAAAACTATGTAACAAACATGACGAAAATTGACGTGTGATGGAAAAAGGGTGTTAACAGCTGATAAATAACAACACAAAAATCCACGACAGTATGTAACATGTGCGTGAAAACCCATGTGCCCGTGCCCTAACCCCCACCAATCCACGAAATTGCACGACCATGTTACATTGTACTGAGGTGGATACCTGTTGCTACACGACGCAGATTAGCTTCACTGGTCGCGGCTCCACACTAGAACACCGAGAATTCCCTCGCGAGACTGGAGCCCCTGAGTTCGCGAGCAGCATCGTGGGTGTTCACTATTGTGGAGTCCCACGATAAGATGAAACGGCCATTCAGTGCGTCCAGGTTTCCAACGATAGTCTGGCATCAATCGGTTCATTTTATCATTCAAATGCTTTTCATTGTTTGACAGGTTTTTAAAACCATCTTTAGGTGTCTTCATTCCTGGCTATTTTTCTCTTATTACGGAGAAAAGTGTTATGAATCCACAAATATTCATTATGCCTTTACACCCATGCTGATAGTGAGCAACAGACGACTTCATAGTATATTCCAATACCATATTTTTCTCTAGTGTGAACGATTTTTATGAGACTATTGCCTAAAAAATAATTCCTTAACTAGCCTCAGGCTGCAGAAAACACATACATGACCAGGCTAAAATTTTAAAACAATTTGATTGTAGATTGACCAGTCGAAGTACTGCTTGTAACGAAGTCTAACTGCATAAACGTCAATTAAGTTGAAAACATATCCGTGTCTCATAAACCGATGAAATCCATCAACACTTCCACCTGAAGATGCCCCAGGTATTCGGGGTTTGACAACGCTCTAACCAGTAACACCAAATATGAATCGTGTCAACCAAGTGAGATGAAAAGACAAAAGTGAGGAGGTTCGACAATATATTAGATAGACTATCAATATATCGAGGATCGACTGATGTAATCTGGTTAGCGATTGCATGAGATGTTGATTACGGCGTTCCCACTCGTGATCTGGTGTGGATGCATGATCGACCGATTTCAGCTGGGTGAGTCTGTAGATCATCAACGCAGATGATCTGTGTCGAATGATCGGAGGTCTACTAGAGTTAGATGAGAATGGTGTGACCAACCAGCTAACGTCGAAGTTACACCTCGTGGTCAGCACCTTACGTGGACTACCCCATTGACGTATCAAGGTACCATAGATGCTTTGAAGACTGTACAACACAGAGGACGCTATTACATAAATATATTGGTTAAAGTAGATACAGGCGAAAGCGAGACCACTACCGTATGGGCCAGTTCATGGCATACGATTAACTGATGCGCATTGGTCGTCCCTGACCTTGACGAGGATAGATGATGTGCTCGATAGTAAGTGACCCAATTGCAGCATGATTTGGCTAGAGCTCAGTGGAATTTCACTTGCCCTACAAGTTCATTAAAACTAATGTGGCCAGCATCCAATGTCGAAGATTCACAGAGCTATTTATTATGTGGATTTATTTAGCGCCATAGATCACTCCCCTCCTAGTGGGGCAGTGATGAACTTAAGACGCGGCCAGCCAGAAGTTTAAACCCAACGAGTTTGTTGTTGGTAAACACTCTTCTGATAGCTTGCTAGGTTTAGCAGCGTTTGGTTGTCTTTCCTTAATATAAGTGACCATGTAGTGCAATATAGTAATAAAAAAGATACAATGAAATTTTCGTTTCATCGTAAACTTTGTCGTTTTTTCGACTTTTCCAGCCGTCCTGGAAAAAATAGATATTTCAGTGCATGTCGCAATACACTCACATGTGCGTAAAAACACAAAGCGGGAGAAAAAAGGAAAATAAACTCATGTTTACGTAAAAGGAATTTTACTAAATGGTTCTTTTGTTTATTTTTTGAAATCGAAATATAAATATAGAAGCATATTAAAATTGTTTTATTCAGAATTATATATAACAAAAAGGAAAATCGAGATGATATAAAATGTCAACTAGTACATTAGGCGAAATAATTGATCAGACGTTTTGGAAATCTAACTCTTCTCCCAGATCGCGTAGTTTTAAGATTATTTTCAGATACTGTCGAAGTATCATCGTGCGTGCTGGCTCTTGAATGAGGTATTATAAGTGTCGGAGTCGTGTCGTTCGTTTGTATCGAAGGAAAATCGACGTGGATAGGATTTCCTTCTAAATACGCTGAGTTGAGGCGATTGATGCTGATGCTAACGTTGGTTCCGTTCTTATCGATTATAAAGCACTTGGGTTTACGTTGAACAACTTTGAAAAGTCCTTCGTATGCTGATTCCAGAGGCCATCGATTTGAGTCTCGACGAACGAAAACGTGCGTACTATATCGTAAGTCAGGTTGAACGAAAACATCAGTTGATTGTGTTCGAGTGGAGACAGGTTTAACTGAACGCACTGCGTTTGTAAGCCTGTTTCTGTAGGAGATTAGATCCATGTTCATTGAAGAAGACGAAGGATCCACGGATTCTCCTGGAAGTCGAAGTGTCATTCGATAAACCAGTTGAGCTGCAGTGTATTCAATGTCAGTTTTCACCGCATTGCGAATACGTAGTAAGACGAGTGAAAGGGCGCCGGTCCACCGAGAAATGTTTGCAGCTGGTAATGAAGCTCTTAGTTGTCGATGAAGGCGTTCTACTGGCCCGTTTGCTTGTGCGTGATAGGCGGTCGTTCGGAAGCGATTGATTCCTAATAGTGCGGCCAGACAAAGGAAACGTTGAGATTCGGATTGGCGTCCGCGATCTGTTGTGATGTTTGAAAGAGAGCCGAAGTTTGCTACCCATCGTTCGAAGAAG
This sequence comes from Schistosoma margrebowiei, assembly GCA_944470205.2. Classification (NCBI taxonomy): domain Eukaryota; kingdom Metazoa; phylum Platyhelminthes; class Trematoda; order Strigeidida; family Schistosomatidae; genus Schistosoma; species Schistosoma margrebowiei. The sequence continues at coordinate 47,413,659 of OX104028.1, forward strand.
GCGCGAGCCACTGTTTCGGCGGTAACGCCCTTGATAGGTACTGCTTCTCGCCGTCGAGGATAACTCGTGCTCAAGGTCAGCGTCTCCCTTTTGAAGCTCGGCGAGTTTACGAAGGTCGATTCGTTGAAAACCATTCAAGAAAGTTATGCGAGACAAGGCGTCTGCGACTACATTGTTTGCTCCAGAAATATGTTGAATGCCTGAAGTAAACTGAGAAATTTATTCCAGTTGTCGAGACTCACGTGGTGAGTACTTGTCCGACTATGAACTTAAAGAAAAGGTAAGCGGCTTGTGATCGGTAAAATGAGTGAGGTGTTGGTCCTAAATAGAGTGTTGAAAACGCCGTACAGCACAATATATGGCTAGGAGTTTCCTACCGAAAGTGCTGTACCTCGATTCAGTGTCTAGCAACCATCTCGAGAAGAATACCAAAGGTTGCCGGGAGTGTTTTACCCATTGTTGTAAGAGTCCTCCGATTGCTGAGTCTGATGCATGTACTGCGATACTAACGGGCGCTTGAGTGTCCTGTTGTGGGAGCATCGTTGCCTTTGCTATGGGTTCCTTAACTGTGAAGAATGCTTGTCGCGCGGTATCGTCCAGACTAATGGATTTCGCATATCCACGAAGTTGGTTGGTTAGCGGTTTCATAAGTGACGCGCATTTCGGTATGAACCGTCTATGGAAACTTACAAGTCCGTTAAATGTGTGCAAATGCTTAATCGTGATCGGTTCTGGGTAATTCAGAATGGCCACCACTTTGTCCCTAAGAGATCGGATGCCTTGCTCATTAATAGTGTGTCCTGGGAAATCTAAGGAGTCGGCTCCGATTTGGCATTTCCGAATGTTTACCGTGATGCCATGTTTTTGTAGTCGTTCGAACACAAGATCCAGATGCTGGAGACGCGATTCGCTGCCCGGAATGGCTATTAAGCAGCCATCAACATGCGCATGTACGAAGTTGAGGCCTCGAAAAACGTTATCTACGAACCTTTGGAAAGTTTGGGCAGCATTTCTTAGACCGAAAGGCATTCGCAAAAATTTGTAGAGTCCGAAGGGTGTTATGATAGCGGTTTTTGGAATATCGTCAGTAGCCATAGGGAGTTGGTTATACGCTCTAACCAAGTCGATTTTCGAAAAGACTGTTGTACCTTTCAAGGTAGCTGTCAAATCGTGAATGTGAGGCAACGGGTAATGATCAAGAGTGGCTTTCGCATTCAATCGCCGATAGTCACCAATTGGACGCCAATCGTTGCTGTCCTTTTTAGATACCATGTGCAATGGAGATGCCCATGAGCTGTTTGACGGTCGAATGATTCCTTACTCTATCATGTGATCGAATTCGCTTTGAGCCAACCTCAGCTTTTCGGGATCCAGTCGGCGTGCTTTCGAGAATACAGGAGGTCCTGTAGTCGTGATGTGATGCGTAACATTGCTGGTTACGCACAGAAATTTTGGTTGCGGTTGGTATTTCCCAGAATACGTATCAAGTAATGGTTGATAGAATGGGTATGTCGTGTACCTGACTGTGATGGGAGATAATCTGCAACTAGAAAAAGAGGTATAGCAAACAGATAAATTAGTGTTTCCGTCTACTAACCTCCGTTTGCGCGTATCGATGATTAGATTGTGGTGTTGTAGGAGGTCTATACCAATGATTGGCATAGAAACACCTTCAACAACAAAGATCCAGTGAATGGATTTGCGTAAACCTACGTTAAGGTAAGCGTACCTTTTACCATATGTAGCGATAGGCTTTCCGTTTGCTGCCTGTAGGTTTAAAACCGATTCATGAAGCCGGTCGTTGGGATCCCCTGGAAGAACGCTAACTTCTGCGTCAGTATCGACGAGGGGGCGAACTTTCATTACCACATCTGTGACGCATAGAAGACGGCTATGTTTGCCGGCTACGGTTGGCGTAACTGCATGCCGACTTGGAAGCTTCCCGAGTTGTTTTTCGTGTCGGTCGGTTCTGAGTTGGGAAAATTGCATGGTTTTCTGAGATTTCTGGAGGGCTTTCCATACTCGTTATGATACCAGCACCAGTCGTGGTTGTCCGTCTCTTGTGGTCTAGAGACAGATCGCTTACGTGACGTGCTTCTTCGAGGGGTGTGTGACCGTTTACGGTCGTTACGAAATCTAAGATAACGTGTAAGTGTATGACATAACTCTGTAATGTCATTCTGGGTCGTCTGAGGTTTTTCTTTGACTGAAAAACCTCAGTATTAGAAGATTTGATGATTTCTAGGATGCGGTCGGCAGATGCAAACTCACAGTTTGCAATTTGGTTTACCAGATCACGTCGGGCTCACCAATGAAGATGCACAGGTATTTGGAGTTTGACAACGCTCTAACCAGTAACACTTAATATGAATCGTGTCAACCAAGTGAGATGAAAAGACAGAAGTGAGGAGGTTCGACAATATATTTGATAGACTATCAATATATCGAGAATCGTCTGATCTTATCTGGCTAGCGATTGCAGTAGATGTTGAGCACGGTGTTCCCACTCGTGATCTGGTGTGGATGCATGATCGAGCGCCTTAAGCTAAGTGAGTCTATTAAAACCAATGTGGTCAGAATCCAGTGTCGAAAACTTACAGAGCTACTTATTTTGGGGTTTTATTTACCGATAAACACTATTTTCATGTGGCTACTCACCATGAAATATTTTGCCTGACACATGTAATGTCGCTTGATGGTAGCCTATCAGTTTACTAATTTCGCCGAATAATTTAGTGAAACGTAAGCCAACTGTTCCGGAACTCTTCATAGAGCAACGATGATTATTTACTGACTCAGAGGAATTGTCCCACAATAAGTCATGAAACGTGAGGAATGCGACTTCCTTTTGAGATATAACGAAAACATAATTATTATCAACCTTCCGCACAATGCTCAATTCATTTGAAACCACCAAGTCCAACTTTGGAATCGATTCCTATAATAACGTACCTTGAGTCACCAGTCAACCTACCTTAATTTAGATATATCTCAATCTCACTATCCTCTAAATTGTGGAAAGAGACGTTGCTTATATGCAGTCACTTGTACATTTATAAGGAAATACCTGAATGAAGCTACATAGATTGTAAACGTCTCTAGAGTTCGTATATTGAGGTTTTCTTACTACATTGCTGAATTGTATGAATGCACTTGTTATCTGAACACCGTAGCGTAAGGACTGCCATAATGAAACAACCCACAACATACCGTATGTAAACTAGACAGCGTACTCATTACCACAGAGTGGTGAAATTTAATGTTACCTAACGACATCTTTGTAATGAATATGCTGTCGACAAACCTTAACAGTAAAAATGTCATTTTGAGGATGCATAGTTTTGTGAAAAGCGGATTGAACTGAGAAGTCATTTTATCAACTATGAATAATTCGCTTTATTTATCATTTAAAAAGATTATGCATACTTCTAGTTAGAACTATTGTGAATAAGAAAACAGAAAAGCTTTTTAAAAAATACAAGATAAAAAACTCAAAGCATTTTTGTAGAAAAAATAAAATGCTCGAGAAATAATAAATCTCAACAAAAATATTGTTTGATTTGATCATCAGTACTATTTGTTGTTCCATGTATCAAATTTCTTCAACAAGTCGGAGACGAGAACAATTTTCCATATTTTCCGTCACACATAGGCGCTTACCTTTAATCGATAAAACCGAATTATGAACATCTTCATGTAACGTTGGTGATATAATAGTTGAGTTGCTGTGAAAATTATGAAAATTTTAAACAGGACAAATAAATTATCAAACAAACCAATAGGCTTAATTAAAACTATGAGTCAACTGCTAAGCATAAGTCCGTGAATAAATATTTGATACAAAAAAACTCAACTTTCACGTTATTCATTAAATTACACATGAACAGGTAATACCAAGAACAATATAATGGAAAAAGAACTAGAGATTGAAGTTAATTTGTTTGTAGAAGTGAAATTTCGGAGTTACAATCAAGAATCAAATAAAGAAATCCAATCAGATGCAAATATAACCAAAGGCGATAAAACAAATGGGAGTGAAGGATTACTTGTTGATTGACGTCCTTCAAGTTGGTCTGATTATTTGTCACTGTATATCAACAACATTAACACAAAAACGACTCCAAATTCCTATTAAACACATGTAATTAGCTTTATATCAAGTAACATAACCGAAATTGCACTACTCTCGAGCAAAACAGCGATCTCTCAATGGATCATAGAACACATGTGAGCGAAAAGGTAAACCAACTGATCATGTTTCTACAGTACGAAATTGGGGAACATTTGTTAGTTTGTGATTCATGCTGCATAATAATTCCGTCAGTTCCGAATTCCTTTTGTTTCGCTGGCTACCACGGTCCATGTTTGATGAGTAGACTTGTGGGATGAGTTTCCGAGCGTAAACTAATGCAATAGACATTTATTTTAATTCTGTTTTCACAGCTATTCGAGTATCAAACCAGATTAAACCGAAATGAAAATCACTCTGGTGATTGAATGCCATATTAGTTGTTCATAAAAAAAACATAATCTTGATTATTTTATCGTTAACATGGACTTCCAAGTTTTGCCGTTGTGTCTTTGGTGCTTTTGTTGAAACGCAGACAAACGTGCGCTCACACTAAAGCATCAAGAGCCTGAAAGTTCTCCATAATAGGCGACAGATTTTTATCAGGCTTCTCTAAAGACGACTGATGGTAATGTGGTCAATCTGGACTAATCGATGAGTTTATTTTGAAAGTTATCAGTATAAATTCATCCACCGTTCTCAAACCAATCAGCCTGGCATGGTAGGTCCTACAGAAATAACTGTTTTAGTCAATAAAGTTCAATTTAATCAGAACTATTTGAAAGCCTGATCACCACGTCAAGCCAGCAGCTACGATAAATAGATCGGTTGAAACCAGATACCGACTTCTTTACTTCAGTGTATATGATATATCAACAAAAGCTAAGAATGAAATTCCACCACCTCTCGATTATTTTGTGATCTTATGGTTTTGAACATGCTTAGACGAATTAAAATTACCAAGAAAGTATTTGGAGGAATCCTGAATCCAGTAAAATACTTGGAAATCATAATTCGAAACCCTAGTAACATAATAATGTAAACCGCGTAACAATAAAGATATGTGGTCTACTAAAGTTGGCAACATAAGAAAACCGGTATAAATTTCATTAAACCTGATACATGTTAAAAAAGAATTCTAAGAACACAAGCATTGAAGTAAAGTAGAAGTATGTGATAGTTTAGATTTCACCAAGTGAAGCGAAAAATCAAAAGAACCGTGGTAAAATCCTTTTTGTATGTTACGTAGATAGATAGGCGTGCATGTGTGAGATAATTTTTCCATATGAGTATATTGTTTTATCCTCCCCAACCCTCCATAATAATGTGCATGGAGTTCAACTCTTGATTCATTAAGAGATTGTTATTTTGTTTAAGTTTTGAGCCTTGATCATTTATCTGATTCTACTCCGTCTTTTGCTGAATGTGCTCAGTTCGAATTTACCTAACTCTATATTATACCAGCTATTTTGTTGAATGATCGAATTTTTGATGATTTTGCTTGGTTCAATAAATACGCAAAAAATAGAAACTTCGTTCGTTGTATGTTTTAAATGTATACTGCTATAGAAAAATAACTTATCGCGCAATTCTTGAATCCAATATAATTATAATGTTCCTGCTTGATCGCGAATTATCAAAACGAATTCCTTTCTAGATAAGAATAAATTTTGTTACTGAAAACGTGAACATACCCGACTCTGTGGGAACTGATTGACTTCATAGACACTGTTAAGAACTATTCAGGTGTTCTATATCTATACTTTTTATACATATCGTCGAAGAAAATCAGTACCACTTAATAATCGAGTTATGGAGTTCCTGATTGTTTGGTTCGGTAGGTGTGAAACGGTTATAACAACCATCTATACAGAAGTTTAACTTCGATTAGAGCTTTTACAGCGTTGCTGTCATTCCAGAGCCCAGATAAAGGAGGATTATCTCATACACATAGTTCCCTTTATTATCTTGAAAAGAGCACCAATATATGTTCTTTCTCTCTAAGAGGAGGATTAAGCACATGGTTGGCAAAATCATCACATGGAAAACAACTTTGTTGAGAAAGCTAGCCACAAAACATCACTGGAACAGGAGCTATGATGTTCTTGTGTGAGCCGAGACTCCTTTGACATCACAAGCCGATGTCCCTTCTAACAAAAACTACTAATCAGCACATGGAATGTTCGCACAATACAGGAGACCAGAAGCGTCAGTTGAACAGTTGTGGAAGTGAAGAGATACAACCTGGAAGTGCTCGGAATAGGTCAAACCCATTGAACGCAGGCTGAATAGAAAAGATAGGATTCGAGAGATGCTGTTGTACTCCAGTCGTGAAGAACAAAATGCTTCGCACACTCAGGGAGTTGCATTGATGATGTCCAAAGAAGCATGATAAACACCTATAGGATGGGAATCTTATGAATCCAGAAATCATCAAAACGGCCTTAAAAAAAACTGGGATTACAAAAAATATTATCTAGTACTATCCCCTATCGATGACAGCAATGAAGAAGAAAAGGGCCAACTTTACGGACGGCTGCAGTCAATCATAGAGAAGTGTTCAGGAAAGGAGATGACCAAACTGATGGGAGACCTGAACGTTTAAGTTGTAATGAAAAACATTAAGTATGAAGCTATCATGAGACGACGTAGACTGAGAGAAAGGAACGAGAATGGTGAGAGGTCTGAAATTTATGTGAATACACAGAGCTACATGTGTTTCACCGGATCACACTGAAGACCAGATCGATTACATTTACAACATAGAGGATGTGAGAACGACAAGAGAAGATATAACTTCAAATCATCGCCTGGTGGTGGCCAAAATGAAACTATAGCTAACGAATTGAATGATTGAAGGATCATCACTAGATAGGTCTAATACGTCCTTTCTTCAAGATACTGACAAACTCGACAAATTCAATATAGCTCCCAGAAACATGTTCCAAATTTAACAAGATCTATTCACAGAAAAGGAAACCACTATGGAAAATATCTGAAAGGGGATAAAAAGCAACAACTTCAAAAATACAGGACGTGCTTAGCAGTAAGAAACACCAGCATAAATAATGGATCTTTATTGGAACCCTAAAGGGGATTCAAGAAAGGAAGAACAAAACGGCAATCAACAACTGCAAAACAAGAGCAAAAAAGGTCAAGACACAGGCTGACCATACAGAAGCAAACGAACAATAGGGAAAGAGCATGCGAGTTGACAAGTGGAAATGGGTATATGAACTGGTAACTACAGTAGAACGAGCTGCAAAAAAAGTAGGCAAGAACTGTATGACCGAACGAAGAAACCAGCAGGGAAATAAAGTAAGCCAAGAAAAAACAGTCAAGAAAAAAGGAAAGCCAATCACTGAGATTCAAGAACAGAGGAACAAGAGGATAGAGAATTTTGAAGAGCTCCAAAATAGACCAACCCTACTGAACCCATCAGACATCGAAACAGCACACACAGACCTCCTCATACTTGTCACTCAAATCAAAGAAATCAACATAGCCATCGACTATGTGATTCAGGTACATTCATTTGACGAGTCCCAGAGAGGACGAAACGCACACTCTGGATTCTACTAATAATCCTCCTATTTTAAGGCAATATCGAGGAAATTCGTACAGGACGAACATATGCCAGTAGGAGACTTATCGACTGCAGTTCTAAATGCTAATGAGAAGATCCAAACAACGATACAACGTTAGTCAATGGAATGGAACTCGTTATGATACGTCAACTTCTATGACGAAGAGAAAGCATTTTAAAACAAGAATCGAAGGCACCTTGTAGCCTCCTTAAACACCTTAGAAGATAGTCAACACCACACGAAATTCATACGACGGACATTGCATAGTCGTGCATGGAGTGCAGCTGACAGATACATTCCAAGTGAAAACCAATGTCAGACAAGGCTACATACCCTCACCCTTTCTCTTTCTTCTGGTGGCTGACTGGAATATGAAAACCTGTGCATTTTAGGGGCAGCATGGAATACAATGAATAGATAGAATACAGCTAGGCGATTTGGATTTCGCAGATGACCTAGCTCTCCTATTCCTTATACGACAACAGATGCCGGTGAAGGTATTCAGTGTATCAGCAGCAGGTCTAACATTCACAAAGGAAAAAGCTTTGGAAGTAGTAGAAGACTTTCATGCATCTGGACATCATTGATAAACAAGAAGTATGTGAAGGCACGGATTGGCAAAGCAAGGGCAGCATTCTTAAGACCAAAGAATATACGGAACTCGAAACAACTGTCTGACAACATCAAAGTTTGAATTCCCAGCACCAACTTTAAAAACATTTCATTGCATGGACCAGAAAATCGAAGAATTACCAAAACCAATAGCATGAAAATACATATATTAATGGACAGCTGTTTACACAAGATAATCCAAATTCGTTGGCTGTATAACATCGGCAACAACCGAATGTGGTGGAGGACAAATCAGTTTCCAGCTGCAATTGAAGTCAAGAAAAGACGCTGTAATTGGATAGGACATGTTTATTTTTTCTGGTTAGCGTTTTTTTAGCGAGTTAGTCTTCTACGGGATGGGGACGCTAACCCCATGCCCAACTCTCCTCTTTTATCCGGGCTTGGGCCGGCAGTAGGCCCCGGAGGGACTCCAGGCGGAGTTTGGATAGGACACATGCTACAGAAATCATCAAACGGTACCACGTAGAGAGTTCCAACTTTAATTCCTCAGGGTAAAACGACAAGGGGCAGACCAAAAAACACCTTGCTCCGGGAATCGGAGGCAGGTATCGAAAGAAAAAAACTAACCGCGAATCGGGAGCTCAGGGGAGATTTATTTGGAGCCATTGTCGACGGTCAATGCTCCACGACGAGCAACAGATGTAATTAAACATGCAAAAATTTCTTCCAAATATTTTAAAGAACTATGGATATTATAACTGTTTGGCGAATATTTTAAAAGATAATGAATGGAAACGAATAAATGATTAACTTGAAGTTATTTGAAAATAAGCGATTGGTTGTGGATGATGCTCGTTAAGTGTCCGCATGCATAGTACTTAATATCACTTAATGCACCATTAGAACGAAATGCAGACCATATAGACAGAAGCAGTGGTGCTACAAATTTGTAAGAGGAAAAGAGATTTTACCACTAAGTCACCAGATAACGTGCACATGAATTCCGAACAGGACTAAGTAACCGAGCTACAACCAGTCTTTTAGCGGTATTGGAGGAAAAAACACATCTATGACCTACTTATATCGTATTTCAGGATATGGTAAATCCACTTGTTGAACTGTTTGAACGGGTAAATTAGTAATGAGAGAATCTGAAAAAAAACAGAAGATAAAAACATCAAATTTTTTTAAATATGTGATCAAAGAGTTACAATATAAAGTGAATTTCACAATAATGAATACCTTCATAACAGAAAACTGGAACCAAAAATAAATTAAACAGTTGTCCATACAGCCGCTTAAAGATGGCATCTAGCGAATTTGAATCAAATCTCCTTATATACCGCAATTTAAAGCCCTGAGTATTATCACATCAACAACTATGAGTAGATGAAAACTACATTAACCAATACATGTATTACAAGTAAAAATTAACTGAAATGTGTTTTGCTTTCTAATAACAAAATGGACATAAAACTACTTCAGACAAACAAACCTAAAAAAGTCGAATGACAAAAATTCACACGTCGCTTTTATGGAGATACAACTTCATCAGTTTATAATACGATTCGGAATGGTTATTTGAACATATAAACATTGGTACAAATGAGTATCAAATATATATATGACACAATAAAAGTGATGTTATGAAGAGATGGAGAAAAAAAGTGAATATTATAAAAAATAAGAACAGAAATGAATAGAAATTACTGTATGATGGTTAAATTATTATAATTATAATAATAATTATTATTAATATTGTGGGAAAAATACAACCAGAATTGTCCCAGTGAAATAAGCTAAGCTCACTTTCATGAAGAAAGCAAAAAAAAGTTACAACACGATCGCGATTGACTTTTATTTTGAACCATTTCTGATAAAGTATATGGTGAAGAGTGAAGATGTGACCACCACATCGAAAAACTGGACGAAAACCAGTCTGCTTCTTACAAGTCAATCTTTCCCCAGATTTAAACAATCTATGATGTACGACGGAAGCCAATGGTCTCGATACGATCGGAAGTAGACTCACTCCGATAATTGTTGCATAGATGACGAACAACCTTTTCAAAAATACAGTTAGCTACCACTTCATTCTGTCATGCTGTAATACTGTCGATCAAATATTTTCAAACAACACAGTCAAGTCTCGAATTGACGTTACAACAGGTTCCACCCACACTAGACATCTTTCTGCCAGTGACTTGAATGAATTGAAAGAACATCCGGCATTTGTCAAATGGAGCTGCTGCTTCCAACTCATTAGCACTCTCCAACTACCAGGCTTCTCAGTCCTTACGCAAACCTTGCACAATTTCCTTACGTAACAATCTCCATTTATGGTCAAACTCGTGGTTGACTGGAGTGAACTGACGTGCTTCAATGAGTTGTACGGAGCTTGTAAAAACCAAGTCCTTCTAAGTGAAACGTTTCGCAAAGCCGCAAGCGACTTTACTCGCAACTGTTATGGCGTCATGCAATTGCAGCCAATGCTCATCTACACTTTTCGGTGAGTTGATAGTCTTGAACCTAGTTCGGCTTGATGTTTAGCTACAACAAAAAGTGCAGCTAATTTGATAACATCGATCCATTTATGGCGATGAAGTTGTCGGCCACTGAAACGTAAGATAAAGTTAGCTCGAACGAGACCATGATCAGAGTCCAGGTAAATATTCCACGGGGAGCACAATTCTTGTACACAACCACGCCAGCAGCAGCTAATCGCCATGTGGCCGATCTGGGCCCAGGCTTGAGATGCAAGGGGAGAATACCAGGTAATACACTGGCGATGACTGTGCCAAAAGTTGGTTCTGGTCGAAAGTAGAACCAACAAATCCTGTTTAGACACCCAAAGGACTCTTAAGTATATAGAAACCCAACTTGCACATTGTAATCTCCAGCTATCATTACAATGTTCACCAAACGGGTTTTCTTTAGACCATTTAATTGGTGCTAAACTCATCCTTGATTTCATCTGGACTGAAATCGATTCGGGCATAGAGGGGGGTGAGCAAAGAACATTGTTTTCTAAATCCCACTTTGACGTAGCATTCTTACATCGCTTCATGTAGTCGACTGGCAATGAGGATTCAGTCGACTAGTACAGCCTCTTCTCTGAGGCTTAGTGGGTCACTAACTTAAGAAAAGCTGTGGAGTGATTTTGTAATACTTTACGGTTCTCGGATAGACCACACGAGTTGATTTTCATACCATCCAGCTTACTTTTGTTCAAGAAACTGGGTTTAAAAGGAATGTAGGAATGTGATGTTGTAATGAACGAGAACACACGTGAGAACAACAGACTGATTTTTTTAAACACGAAATTGCAGAGTATCTCTGTAAAATGTAAGAACCATATGCTGAATACTTCGTTTGCAAATTTCTATCATTTGTCTTTCACATTCTGCATGTTTCTTCCAGTTGACAATTCCTTTCTATTTTCCCGTCCTATCCTTCCACTTCCGATTTAAGTTGCATACTGCGTATCTTTGTTGACATTAGTAGCGTACACCACAATGACATTCGTTTATTATTATGATATGTTTCATCATAACTAATGAACCTGAAGTCCTAGAGGTTTCTGGAGATAACTGTAGTCGTAATCCGTTTGGTACTCCACTAGTAAGGAAGGGTAGGTAAGTATGGAAGTGCTATTTCTAGGAAAATGTTGATTGACTTTGAAGCTTTAGAATTTTTCGAACAATAGTAAATAACATTGAGGTATGTCGAGTCGGTAATTTATTCATACAACCGAAAACTATGAAACGGAATCTATTTCTTTAAGTATGCACGTGAATCTTGAAGAGTGCCGACAATCTGGAAACTACATGAAGTTATTTAAAATAACTAACACATATACACATGCATTCATGGGTGAATACAAAGGTAAGAGAGTAACAAGAAAGGGTTCAAAAATCAGTAGCGTTTCGAAGCTACCCAATACAGTCGTGAATTTTTAATAAGTAAAAACGTACTCATCGTTTTACCCAAGAATCGATGAATAATAGAAGAAACGACTTGATGATTACCATTACTGTCTACAAAAATTGCACCGAGAATCGATTCAAACACATCAGCCAATACTTTGATATTGAGCCCCGAAGAAACCTTCTTTGTAATTAACTAAAATTGTGGAACATAAAGACGTTCAGAGCATCTAAATAAATAGTTATAGAGCAAATATGGATTTTCAAAAGAGCACTTCTATTAAGTCAAAAAACTAAATCAAAATAAACCTAATCGATGCACACGTAAACCTTAATCCATAGGTCTTAGTAAATACATACCATCCATTTAATGGTTCAAAACATAACATGATAGTCAAATAGATAAATATAACTTCTATTTAAAACTTGGTAAGTGAATGGAAGACGTTTACGTTGGAAAAAAATCAAAATCCATTTTGAGAGGATAAAATTTTAACAAAAGTCAATAAAAACAGACAACTAAGGAAATAAAGATCAAAAGATTAATAGTAATTTGAAAAAGACAAAAAAAGTGAATGTAATTAAGAAGTAATATTGCGCCCAACACTTATAGAAAGGCAAAGAATGAATGTATTCGTATTGTTGATATCAGTGTCACTATTATGAAGCCGATAAGGGAAAAAAATTAAATGTGGAATATAAACATTACTAATCACAAGTTAGTATAGAATAGATGGAATGTCGCTTGCAGTGGAATCTAGAACGAGAGTTTCCTCATATTTTGGACTTTTTAGAGCCGATTCGCACAGGATCCACACATGCCAACCAAATTTCAGTCAAAATATCAACAACGGGTTAATCGAATAGCCAACTACAACTAGTCGTAGTATTAATTCAACAGTTTACAATGACACAAAGTTGTTTTACGTCACAGTTTGAGATCACCTAAGGATCGCCAGTTCCATACTTCTGAGGAGTTACAACCTAGACTAAAACAAATATCCAGTGCTCTCTGGATCTAAACAGTTCTCCTGCTGGTGGCACAATTCGAACAATCTGATCACACATATACTTGGTAAGAACATTCATATATAGAAATAAAAGGTCAACTAGAAATAGGGGTAAGAAGAGACAAGGATAATAGCAATAAGAGTAATAATAATAATGTGAACACAACTTGAAACCTAATCACTGGATAATAAGTCAATATTACCCTGATAATAGCCAGAGTGATTGGGTTTCAATTAGTGTTCACATTATTATTATTACTCTTATTGCTATTATCCTTGTCTCTTCTTACTCCCATTTCCAGTCTAGTTGACCTTTTATTTCTATATATCAATGTTCTTAACAAGTATATGTGTGATCAGATTGTTTGAAATGAATTGCGCTAATATATCACATAGTTCTGATAATCTTCGTCTTCTTATTACATTGTCGAAATTTATTAACTGATTTCTAAAAATAGGTAATTAGCATCCACTGACTGTACCAACTCAATTAATATAGGAAATAAATGATCCCACAATAGAATGTACTAAGAATACTAAGCAACATTTAAGCCATCTACATAATTTGTTATAAAATAAACTCAGTGAACAATATTGACTTTATTGCGCAAAAAATATTAAACTATAAAAGAGGTGTATTAGTCTACCTCAATACGTTCAAAATGTGAATCGGTTTGACGATGGATACTTTTTATATCATCAATGCATGCTTTCTGACTGCAATTCCCAAAATCGATGAATGGGTGGATTTCATGCTCAACAACAACATTAGCTAAATTAATATTACTGACAACGGTAGATCGTGCGGTGGTCAATGCACCTAGAAGAGAACATATATAATTATTGTTGATTTCTGTTAATAGAACAATAATGTTAGAAAACTAATTATGATTTATATTCAAATGCAACTAGATGGCTCAACGATGAAGTTCATTTTTCGCTTTTCCAGTTGTACGAGCAGAAAAACTACACATTATTTGACTGAAAATGTTTTTTAACAGCTTTAATAATTTATCGAAACAAATCAAATCCAAGTTTCGAATGACAAACAATAACCGAGAGTAACAAATAAATTATAATTAACCTCAACATCACTAAAATAATTTTGTCGCCAGATGTGAACGTTCCTTCGGATGCAATTACGATCAAACACAGAGAATCACCAAACATCCTTAGTTCCAACGGGCCAGACAGTGTAAGCCCTACCTTTTACACGTATATTAACATCACGACAGCTTCAAAGATGGACTAAAGTAGTAAACTATTGACATACTCAAGATCAAAGAGTCCTTCGACTATACCACCATTAACTACATCACAGCTGTTTCCAGAATGTCGTCAGTGGAGAATTTGGACTGTAATGATGAGACTGAGCAAAGTTGCTTAACCCCGATGTGTGTGGCCCCCAATGAAAACCACCTGCTTCGGTCTAGGCACCCAAGCAGTATCACAGCCCACACACATATATAATGAAATGTCGATATTTATGGAAAATACTTGCCTTGTTTCGATTAACAATCAACGACTCACATTATTATTATTATTATTATTATTATTATTATTATTATTATTATTATTATTATTATTATTATTATTTACTACATCATTTATTCACTCTTTTATTCCTACCTTATGTATCCTAATTTTTCGAAATACACAGCAGCTTGCCTATGGTAGAAACTAGGTTCTATCTAAACGTTCTCGAGTCACTGCCTGGTTGAAAGTTGTATGCTACCACCGAATACGAATACTGAAGCAGTTTTTCTGAAACCACGTGCACCATTCAAACTGGCTGCCTTCAACGTTCGCACACTTATGTGATCGATTCTGAGCCATGTCACCAAGAGTCTCCAACCATTGGTTACGATAGTCACACGGACCCCAACCAAGTAGTCTGCATCTACCAACATGGCTCAGACTACAAGTTAGTGACTTCAAGCACTGATGCTATGTTTTGGTTTGGCCGCCCCTAACTTTCTTCCAACCATCCCGAACACCGGTTAGCATTGCACGTCGTGGTAATCGGTGTTCGGGCATACGTAACACGTAGCCCAACAATCTCAGTCGATGAAGATTCACAACCTCATCGACTGGTTTACCATCATTCCCTAATACCCTGCGTCTAACCTCATTATTACTTACCCGGTGATCCCAGCAGACGCCAGCAATACTTCTAAGGCATCTGTGGTCAAATACTAGTAGCTTACGAGTGTCTTCTACTCTTAATGGTCATGTTTCGCTGCCACAAATTAAAACAGAACGGACTGCCGCGCAGTATACTCGTCCTTTTATTGATAGACGAATATCTCGCCTTCGCCATAGGTGACGTAGGTTGGCAAAAGACAAACGAGCTTTTCGAATCCGTGCTGATATTTCGTCACACACCAACCCATTAGGGCCGATCAGACTTCCAAGATAAGTGAAGTTTTCGACGAGTTCGACTACTTCACTCCCTATCCTTAGTTCAGGTGTTGACGCAGACCAATCCTGGAGCAACATCTTGCATTTAGAGGGAGAAAAGCGCATTCCAAACATTCTGGCATTGTTGCTTAGTGCTACCAAAAGACTGCATTTTATCAGCGTCTTCGTCAAACAGGACTATGTCATGTGCGTATTCTAAGTCGATAAGTGGACCTCCTGGAAGGAGATCAATACCCGAGAACTCAGTCGACGAGAAAGTTATTTCCATTAGTAGGTCTATGATGAAGTTAAACAAAAATGGGGAAAGTGGACATCCTTGACGGACACCATTTGAGGTTGCAAAAGTAGATGACAGTTCGCCAAAAGCTCTGACTCGACTAGTAGTGTTCGAGTAAAGAGACTTTCAATGACAAACACTGCCACAGAATCTCGCGGTCTACCGAGTCAAATGCTGCTTTTAAGTCAAGAAAGACCACCATTGTCGGACGCCGGTAAGTATGCCTATGCTCTAGAACCTGACGAATGGTGAATATGTGGTCGATGCAGCCACGATCAGGTCTGAAGCCAGCTTGATTCTCTCGTGTTTGCAGTTCACGAGTTTTAGTTAGGCGTCTGATAATTATCGAGGCTAGTATTTTAGATATTATATTAGTTAAACTAATCCCTCTGTGGTTGTCGCAGGATGATTTTGACCCTTTCTTATATATTGGGACGATAAGTGATTATGACCATTAAGATGGGATAACGTCCAACTCCCAGATCTTAACTAAAACATTAGTCAACCTAATCGCTAAAATTGGGCCACCATCCTTAAAGACCTCTGGAGCCAATCCATCTGGACCAGCTGCTCTTCCTCTTTTCAGATTAACTATAGCCTTTTGAAACTTGCAAGAGTTGGCGGACCTACTTCAATGTTCCATTCACACTGTCTGGGAATGGACGGTAGTTGTAGAGTCGCTGAAGGCCAGTTGAACTGTTCCCTAAAGTGCTCCGCCCATCGTTCTAAACGTCTGGACTGGGAGTAGATGAGAGTATCGTCTTTTTCCGAAATAATCTCACTTACATTAGACTTATTAGTTCCAGTTTCTTTTATTAGTCTGTAGGGCTGTCTTGTGTTCCCTATAGCCGCCGCCTTTTCCATCTCTTTTGCTTTCGTTGCCCACCACTGCTCACGGTCGTACCTTAGACTTTTTCTTAACTTAAATCTGGTTCGTTGTCGCTCTTCATCATGTTCGGAACCTGATGGGACGAGTTTGCGAGAATCCATCAGTGTGATAGACTTTGAAGAAATCCACTGGTTCTTTGTAACTCTGTGGTTTAAGTCACTAATAGATTTCATTGCTGTTTCCACAGCTGTTTGTATATCTTTCCAAGCAACATCTGGGTCAGCCTCGTTTTCAGAACTACCTAATTGTGACCTCAGTTGTTCCTGGAACTTACTTTTGGTTTTCTCGTTACTCAACTCAGTTCTAACGGGTCTTTTTAATGTGGCTTTTTTGCGTCCAGTGAGGCGCAAGCAGATGCGTGTCCGTATTAGGGCGTGGTCGGAGTCCAAGCAGGTACTCCAGAATGAGCGACAATCTTCTACCAACGATGACTGATGGCAATATGGTCTATTTGAGTTCATCGTTGGTTTGGTGTAGGGGGTCACCATGTTAGACGATGTCTCTCCTTATGCTAAAATTAAACGATTGACTGAGCATAGTTGCAGCAGACGATCACCATTATTTGTTCGTTGTGCCGGAATACTAAAATACTCACCTAAATGCCTGTTTGGTTTAAACTACCTATCTGGGCATCAAAGTCACCTGCTACGAGTACTATGTCTGAACGTTTAGCTTTCTGAAGAAGTTCAGATAGCTTTCTGTAAAATTCATCTTTCACTTCATTTGAGCTGCAGTCGGTGGGAGCGTAGGCAGAAACGACAAAAAGGCAACGACGTGTGCCTCTATCCTTTCGAGTTCTTACGGAGCCGTTTAGCCGAACAGCACATAAACGACTGTTAACGGGGATCCACTCTGACAGTGCTTGTTCCGCCCTCATGCTTAGTGCTATCCCTACTCCTGCCAGTCCACGAGAGCTGGCCGTCAGGCCACCAGATACACGGAGGGTGTGTCTCGTTGACTCTCCGTTTTGCCGAGGTGAGGTCAAGTGAATGACCACACTGGGATCCGGTATGTGTTTCAGAAACACAACATACATCAATGGTACGGGATCCTAGGGTTTTAGCTAAGAAAGCCTGCTGACCGATTCGACATAGGGTGCGTACGTTGAAGGCTCTAATGTGTAGTGTGGAGCGAGGTTTCAGTAGACCTGGGACAGTGTTTTGAGCACTAGAATCGTTGGCTATGATGATATTTGAGGAGAAAGCCCAAAAAGGAAGTTTAGAGGTGAAAGTCGATGTAGGAGGAATAATAGAAAGTGAAGACGGAGGTTGATTATGGATACAGTGGTCTTGAGTGCTGTTAGAGGTATGAGGGCGGTTATCACTTCCCGGTTGCCCACACCATGGAAGGGTTCGTATGGAGGTACCTGAAAAGGAAATTGGATTAGAGGTGGTCTTAGTGACCTGGGAGCGTAACCGCAGTGCCCAGGAGACAACTGCTTGAGGTCGGTCACACACGACCTTTTTATGAGTAATTTTCGTGTTAGCTCCGTACTTGTTGAGACCTTACCGCCGGAGACGGATATCCGTGGGGTAAGGTGAGGTGTACATTTTTAGGGTCGACCTTTTCTAACCCCAGCACTCCTTGTGAGAAGGCAGCATCGCTGTCATGCTGGTTGCCCGAAGGAAACACCTTACTGCTGTCACACCTCTGTACAGTCAGCAGTACGACTTCGCCTTCGGACCTTGGGTTTGTTGCTTTTAATCTTACCGCTCATCGACCGACCTTTCTGATATAGTAGGACCTTGAGGAACGGTTGTTCCAGTCAGTATAGCTCGGTTGCTTCATCAAGATAGGCAAGCCCGACCACCACGTCATGGTAGCAACAACGGCCGGGGCAATTAGGCTTAATTTTTGACCATCATATAAATTGCCGTGCACGATTTTAAGGAAAGGTTTTGTTAGTAAATCTATGACGAATCTAAACTCTCGTTTCTCTGGAATAGTTTTACATGTTTAGTTATATATTGAAAATATTTTTGAAACTTTCTGTTACATTTACATCTGAAGTGAAAATAAATAGTTTAAAATAAGCTAACCTGGGGATGAGTGAGGACATTTTTGAAACAGATAGTTGCTGATAATATGGCCCAAAATGGAATCGCCAAGAAATTCTAACCTTTGATGAGATAAATGTGTTTTAAAAGGACAACCATTTGACGATAGTATGCCAAGTGAAGAGCAGTAATAATAAAAAATAATAATAATAAACATAAAATCTAAAATATATAAAATAACGAAAATGACGTCATCAAAACCCAAGTAAAATTATGTTTGTAAGAAAAAACATCATGGTTCAATATCAAACAAACTAATTGGTGAAATTTAAAAATACCGTTGCGTGAAATTGGAGAAAAAAAGAATGAATAATTTATTCAAGAAACAGGACAGTACAGTTTCCCTTCAAGAGAAATAGACTTTTTCGTTCCGTAATTACATCTACTATATTTTTCTGCTGCGGTTGTTTACCTTACCAAATGTAAACTTACAAATGTAGCAAATTACATCATATTTAGTGAATATATCGGAATTTATTCGTACTCGACCCCTGGTCAATTTTGTACATTTTCTTATCCTGTTCTGTAAAAAGATCATTTGACAATGAGATAAGACATTTAATAAGAAATGCTTTGGGAATGTTATATTTCAGGGATACAGATTAATAGACATATGATGGTGAAAGAATGGATTAAATTTAGATCTTACTTATTGTCCAATCGGTTTGTCGGTTTTTGATAGAGTTTATGTATCAATACTTTGGTACAATAAGCAGATCAGCAAACAGACATATATTCACATGTACATACACTTAATGTATATTGAGGATTATTCGTCTGTGCTAGTGTAAAGTAATTTATATGATATTGAATAAGAATTGAGCCTTAAACTAGTTCAGACAAAAGTAATCCTGAGTGGGTTTGAAGCTACAATACAAATTGTCTTAGAACTAAAAACTGATTCTAATAGTTGAATATATCGAATACAAATTATAATAAAGAGTGGTGTACTTGTATGAAGTAATATTTAATAATGATCCACAGTATTATTGAAGACTTGTCATATTTTTTCCGTCTCTCTACAAAGTACGGTCTGAATTAAAATGCAGTAAATTCGTTTTCCCTGCAAACGATAAACAATTCACGATAACACTTGTAACATTTCAGTGAATTGTATAGATATCGTTAAAGGAAACTTTAAGAAGCAAATATTCACGCACATAATGAACAATCAGAAGCTTCAAAACAACAAGTATTTTATTTTTTGAGATTTCAATATGCATTTATTCACACAATTCTTTTTCATTTTCCTTCTTGTTATATTACTATTACACTGATTGTGACTTGACACTATTCTGAATCATTTGACCCTTATTATATGACCTTTGTAATTTGCAAATAACACAATTTTGAAGTATATATGTCGTAACAGATGCAAACGTTCACCAATTTTAACACATAATATTGTCAAATTCATTAATACATACCTTATTTTGACCTCTGTAAAATATCACGATAGTTATGGACTTATAACTGTAGAGACTGATGATAAAGTTATTGAAAACAATTGTCTACTAAAAAAAATCTAAATATAACTAGTGATTAGACTTTCACTAGACTTGCGGTTGCCGGGTATTTTATTGTCTTTTTTCCTAACGTATTATCATTTGATACATACTATACTGAATTAAAAAACTCGGATGGATTCAATATTATGATTTGAGCAGTCAATATATTTTTATGCTTATCCTGTAAGAGAAATGTCTATGATAGTTCAAATTCTTACCTAGAACTTTAATCCTAAGTATAGTTACGATAAGCACAAACTTAACTAATCAATTTGAACGGATGAAACATGAATAATCGTCTAAATAAAGGTTCTGTGTAGTTCATTTGAATGTAAATCTTATACAATTTAAAAAGTATACATATATAATGTGAAAATGAGATGCTTCAAACAATTTGCCAAATCATGTTATGTGAAACTATACATTAAATTATGTAGGGATAGTTGTAGCTTATGTAACTCATCGTACCTTTGATAATTCCCCCAATATTGTCTATTAGATGATGACTGATGAGTCACAGCTTCCGCAAGCAATTCAATTTTTTTAAAACCATAACCTAGTTTTTCTTGTAACGGAAAAAACCTTTGATTTAACTCCAGTATAATTTCCTTCGAAACATGTAAGGATCTAGATGAAGGATTGAAAGCATTTCCATAGTTTAGTTCTGAATATAATTTTGGTTGTAAAAAAAA
Organism: Schistosoma margrebowiei; assembly: GCA_944470205.2. NCBI lineage: Eukaryota > Metazoa > Platyhelminthes > Trematoda > Strigeidida > Schistosomatidae > Schistosoma > Schistosoma margrebowiei. Next base: position 47,434,668 of record OX104028.1, read on the forward strand.
GTGCCATGGAGCTTCAATTTTGTAATGCTTATCGCTTTTTAGGGTGCTCCAACTCACTGGACATATTTGAAAATAATGAAGTAAATTAAATGCAGCAGATAGTCCTGAACGTAGTAAGAAACATCCTATAAGTGCTTCAATCATATCTGCCAAAGATTTATCTGTTAAACGTGTATACAGACGTGGATCATATTTACAAGCCTATAAATGGAAAATGCACAAAATAATTAAATGATAAGAAATTAATCAATATTAACTGGTCAAATGTGTTCTAAGTAACCAGCGTCGTTGTCAAATTGAAGGTGAAAAGTGTATTGTCGATTGACTATATCTATCAAACGATAGGCTGGGTGAGTCTAGGTATATCACGTGCCGTTTTTCACATGCGATTTTTGAGTTTAATGGTAGATAAGAAATTCTAAAACACGGTGTTGTAGGAAATCGTTTATGTCCATATTCAAAGTCTCAGTCTATATATCCTTATTCAAAGTTAGAAGAATAATCGCAAATACACTCATGAATTATGTGCATTGTTATTCGGTTCGGGAACTTTCTTACAAAGTTTAGTCTACTCTTTTTCATAGTAGGTTGAGTATGCCTTATGAATTGAACGGCAAAACACATTGGTCAAGTCGATATTTTTGTTTACAGTGATGACCTATTAGTTAACATACATGAGCTTCAACTGTTTGTTTGAGGGTTTGAACCACACCTCTTTTATTTTTAAATCAACCAGCTAGGTAGTTCCACCATTACTTAAAAAAAAGGTATGACTTCTAGTCATTCATACCAATCATCTTTGCATGGTAACGGAGGTACATTTACACAGTCTGTCGTGGTCAACTCATATCATAATTAAGCAACGATGGATAGTGGCTAGCAGTGGAATCCAGGCCGCGCGTTTCGTCCTGTCTGGGACTCGTCAGCTGGTTGTACCTGCATCTCAGAGTCGATGTTCACTCTGGGACTCGAACTCAGTACCGTTCGCTTCAAACGCCATCGCGTTATCCACTTAGTTACTGAGTCCTGATAACCACTTGCTTGTGCAATGGGATGAAGTTTAATTCACTTGCTATTGTTTTACTTGAATCTTCCCATTGATTTTTTAGAACTGTAATTGATCAGTCTCTTATTGGCATATGTGCGTATGCCTCGATATTGCCTTAATTTACAAGCTGACGAGTCCCAAACAGGACGAAACGCGCGTCCTGGATTCCACTGCTAGCCATTATCCATCTTTGCTTATGCTTGTAAATTAAGGCAATATCGAGACATACGCACAGTATGCACATATGCCAATAAGAGACTGATCAATTTCAGTCCTAAAACATCAATGGGAAGATTCAAGTAAAATAATACCAAGTGAACAATATCATAATTGTTGTGGCATGGTGGTATAGCCACAACAAATATTAGTTTCTTCTTTTCACACTTAATATTACTTTGACCTTTGTAATGCAGCAATACCATGTAATCCACACTTATTCTAATTGGCTACTTTTACAATAATATACACACTGTGATGTTTACTTGCATAACTGCCTTAAAGTTTTAAAAAATTTTGCTTTCTCAATTCTTAGCCTCATGTGATTATCATCGTCGAAGTGCTGTTGTGCATTCATTGTTGATCCATACAGCCGCTTTACATTCAGTTCATATTAAAAGCATCTCCCCATTGTTCTTATTCTAGACTTAAATCAACTTATATAAACTAGAACAATGTCAACAATGAATGTTTCTGAGAATGTTGGCATGAAAAAGAAAATATTATTTCCATGTTAAATTACTAAGCATTTATCTAATGAATAGTCAAGCTCGGTGCTGACGGATTAGAAAAATCAGATGAAATTAGCACTACGTGAATATGACTGATTTACGTTTATGTTAATACAAACACAGAAATAAAATAAAGTATCTTGATCAAATAAGCATGTTGATGATCAGCTATCTGAACGAGAGACAATATGGTCAGCTGCCTAAAAAAGTTGCTGAATTATGATTTACTCTAGTAATGAGGTCCAATAATCTATCCATCGATTTTTTAACATCAAATAAATAAATGAAGATTGAAGTGCTTTTTCCTAAATTTTAGACCCACGGATTTATTTCTAATACATATCGTGCCAATTTTATCTACACATATACATTTTAAAGGAACGTCTTGTGAACCGAAACCGGTCCTGAGAAGCATACACATATGGTAAGGCCTACTATAATTGCTAAAGGGCAAATCAACGGTGGTAGTTATTGTCGAATACACATAAAACGCTGATTCGAATGCATACAAACTTATTCTTATATGACATGTACTCAAAAAGTTCAACGTAACAACAGGAGAGTTTTACTGTGAGTAAAATATGAAAAGTACCGAAAAGAAAGTAGTGTTCACAGTCATAACTGAAACATGGTTTATGTTTTTTAACTGCACTATGAACGATTCCCAGTCACAAATAGTCGTATCAGTGAATAGGCGTAACTATCCTTATTCGCTGATTTATTCAAACCGGACTATATCCTGGTCTGACTAACAGTTGATACACTTCAAAGTCTGTTTTATGAAGATCCTAAAATTTCCTGACCAAATGAGGAGAAACTTCACCCATACCAAATAAAATTATTTCGAGTATTATTTTTGATAGAAATTCAACTACAGAGGGCAATCAAAGACAGATAATTGAAGTTGATAGATGAGACTAAGGAAATTAAGAAGATAACTAATTAAAAGTTGAGTTCTATTTCCTCACTGTCAAAGGTTTCAATTACCCTGTTTGTTAAAATGTGGCTAAATAACAGACTTCATTATGTACCAATCGGGAAATAATATATGAAAATACTTGAAAATGAGAAAATGGAAGCTGTATAATATGGTGAAGTAAAGAACTGCAAAATTTTCTTTAGTGAATATATTTATATTCAATAAAGCAAATTAAGAACAAATAAGTGAAATTTTTGGGACGTAAGTAAAGAAACACTGAAGAAACCTTAATTTGTCACTAACCTCGGACGCAACAGAGTAGCATGGGGGTAAAAAGTGTTCTGGTGGCGAAAATATTTGACCGGTACAATATTCATACCATTTTAAGTCGCAAGCAATATCGCAGAGATGAGCATTCGATACAAGTGAACCTCTTTTGGAACTTAAACACCCTTCATCAGCATCTTGTGGATTGGTGCCATAAACACATAATGTAGATATAAAATGCAAGAATGAATCGCCATAAAATTCTAAACGTTCAAGATCTACTGCATCTCGAGCTCCGAGTAATGTAGTTGGTTCAATTAGATTATTAGGGTGAGGGCAAATTGTAGATTTCTCTAAACTTTCACTATAGGCTTTATTATCCAATTGTTTATCTATTTCTGAAGTTGTTTCATCCACTTCAAAATCAAAGATATTTTTTTCCATTGGTTCACCATTCAAAAAAACAGGAACACTTAAACGATCAGGGACAAGGATGGTTGTATGAGAAAGTGAATCATTGCTTAGAGTTAATGAATTTATTCTAATTTGAGAGAATGGTTGAGGACTTTTCAGTTCATAATTCAACTCTGTGAACAGTTGTGAGGCTAGTAACGCTCGTGACATTTGGTAGAGAATTGTTGGTATCAAGGAAACTTGGAACCAAATCCATGATGACAATGGATGCACTAAACAAGCATCAGATAGGAACACTGATGGTTTGATAGATGCTTTATTTTTCCTTAGACCCGCACTAACTTGAGTCGAATTTTGATGACGTGTTATTCTCATACATTCAAACAATGGTAGTGATGGATTTATTGTGAAAGATATGGTTCTCATCTGTTGATATTTAATTCTATAGTAGTCGGAATAGGTTAGAGAGGAAGCGCCTTTGACATTTTGAACATCACCAAGTTTGGAAGCAAGGGTTTCCGGAAGAGGACTTGAAGCAGTTTCCGAACTAACCTTTGAGATAGAAAACATACCAGGATCACTATCCGGTAAGTGATTAGGTTTGACGACCAAACCAACCCAATTGTCTTCAGGTATTTGACTCAATCTAATTCGCCATTTAGGCACAATACCATGTACAGGTTTAACATGCGTGGACAAATTATCATCAGCTGTTGAAATTCCATTATCTCGGCAAACAGACCACTCTAGAAGTGCGTTGAGTGCTTCATAATCGATAGTATAATCTATAATCATAAGATACATAAAATATATCCAGCATTACCATTTAAAAGTATCTTGCACAATCATAAGATATACCATGTAATTTGCCATTTAAGGTTGAGAACAAACTGAATGTCATGATCTCTAATAGTTATGTCAGAAACAAGGGTAACTTTTTCTACCGGAATTATTATTCTAATTCGTAAGCATCTATCTCGAACCCGAAATTAAGCAAAATAAAGACATTATATGTGAAAATTATATTTCAAATAATCTCAGTGATTGAAATTTAAATAATTCCAACGTTTCGTCCAGTTAATTTGTCCGGACTTCTTTAGGGTAATAATAGCTGAGATTATTTCAAATATAATTTCCACATATAATGACTTTTCGGTACTCGGAGCCCAATTTCTGTCAAACTATTCGTTCTAAACTTGACAATATTAGTACAAAATAAAGACAGTTCGGAGAAAATCTGCTTTCCGACGATATCGATTACAAAAGTTGTACAACCGTATTCCTGGTTATTTTATCCAAAACAGTCTATAATAAAACAGAAAGTTATAAAGCGATTGATTGAAGTGTCAAAAGTTAGCCAAAAATTCTAAGTGTCTGATAGAGTTGCGTAATAGTCTGTGTATTAAGAATAGAAATATTTAAGAGGGAGATGTGAGAGATTGTCCACTTGACAAATAAGAAGAGAAAAAGATGTATCAAAAACAACTTATAAGAGGTGTTAGGACTACAGTAAAATGGGAGATTGGACACCGATTCTGAGCACAAAGACCAGGATTGAATTAATGAATTGCCAAAGCATCTATTGTGCATAGATTTTTCATCCAGCTTTCTTTAGAACAAGTTATTCAAACTTAGTGAATAATTGCATATGAACATTCCGGTAGACGTACATGACCATATCTTCAACAATGGAAATAAATAAAAAATATATTTGTAATATCCCAATGAGTAGAAAAATTAGGTTTTCTGACATTTCATGACTTAGTGTAAGTCAGTCAGTAACAACGTAGAACTTAGTACGTACGTATATCAGTTCGAGTTGCCATACCACATTAGCACAGAGATGCAGTGGTCGATTCAAATCCCGTAGTGGTAGAGGTAGCAAGAGTATAAGAAGTAATCGGGAAGATTAGGGTTTGGAGATATTATTTAACGAGTATAATCCAGTGAAATAAATTTGGAAAGAGGAAAAAAAGGGGCATGAAGAATTCAGATAATTAGAATTTGGGAGAACATAGAGAGTGGATGCACCTGCGCCATTGCAAACGATTTTGAGCCATGTCATTCAGGGTCTCTAACTATCGGTTGCTATCATCTCGCGGTCCCCAACCAGGTAGTCTACACCTACCGACATGACTCAGTCCACTTGTCAGTGACTTCATGGATTTGTGCCATGTTTTGGTCTGGCCGCCCCTAGCTTTCTTCCAACCTACTCCTATACCACTGAATATAGCACGTCGAGGTAGTCGGTGGTTGGGCATACGTAACACGTGTCCCAGCCATCTCAACTGATGAAGTTTCACTACTTCATCAATTGATTTGTCATCCTTACCTAGTACCCGTTTCCTAACAGCTGCGTTACTTACTCGGTGGTCCCAGGATATACGAGCAATACTTCGAAGACACCTATGATCAAATACTAGTAACCTACGAATATCCTCTACTCTTACCGGCCATGTTTCACAGCCATAAAGTAGGACGGAACGAACTGCTGCGCAGTAAACACGTCCTTTGGTTGGTAGACGGATATCTCGCCTACGCCATAAATGACGCAAGTTTGAAAAAGCTAGTCGAGCCTTCTGTATCCGTGCTGAGATTTCGTCACACACCAGACCACAAGGGCTGATGAAACTTCCAAGATAAGTGAAGCGGTCGACACACTCAACTACTTCACTCCCTATCACTAGTTCGGGTGTCGATGTAACCCAATCCTGAAGCAACATTTTGCATTTCGAGGGAGAGAATCGCATCCCGAACATGCCTGCATTGTTGCTTAGAGTGGTCAGAAGACTCTGCATTTTGTCAGCGTCTTCACCAAATAAAACTATGTCATCTGCATATTCTAAGTCAACAAGTGAACCTCCCGGTAGAAGTTCAACCCCCGGAAATTTAGATGAGGAGAGTGTTATCTCTAAAAGTACGTCGACCACAAAGTTGAACAAGAATGGGGAGAGTGGACAGCCCTGACGAACACCACTTGAGGTAATCAATTCTGATGACAGTTCGCCATAAGTTCTCACTCTACCAGTTGTGTTCGAGTAGAGAGCCTTTATAAGGTTAATGTACTTCTTTGGTACTCCTTTCAGTGACAAACACTGCCATAGAACCTCACGGTCAACAGAGTCGAATGCCGCCTTAAGATCGAGAAATACTACCATTGTGGGGCGTCTGAATGTGTGTCTGTGTTCTAGAACCTGACGTAGTGTGAATATCTGATCTATACAGCCACGTCCAGGTCGGAAACCGGCCTGGTTTTCTCTAGTTTGCTCTTCACGAGCTTTGATTAGGCGTCGAAGTATTATTGAAGCTAATATTTTAGACACTATATTAGTCAAACTGATTCCTCTATGATTGTCACAAGAGGACTTTTGTCCTTTCTTATAGACTGGCACAATCAGTGATTGAGACCAGTCAGATGGGATTACGTCCAGTTCCCAAATTCTACCTAAGACCTCGGTTAATCTCATTGCTAATACTGGACCACCATCCTTAAAAATCTCAGGAGTAAACCTGTCAGGGCCTGCTGCTCTCCCTCGTTTCAGATTTCCTATGGCTTTTTCAACTTCGTAAAGAGACGGAGGACCTACATTAACTTGCCATTCAGGTTGACTGGAGATCGTGGGAAACCGAAGTGTGGCTGAAGGCCAGTTGAACTGATCCCTAAAGTGTTCTGCCCATCGATCCAATCTCCTGGATTGAGAATGAATAATATGTCCATCTTTCTCTGCGATTGTTTCGCTAACAGTCGGGTTCCTAATTCCGGTTTCCTTAACGAGTCTAAACAATTGTCTGCTATTACCTATGACTTAGTGTAAGCTACTTCATCAGAGAATAAATAACCAAATCAAAATTAACCCCAGTTTTTGGAAATAATAACCGATTTGCAATTACCTGTGGATAGCTAAGCTAGGTAGTTTCGGGATAAGCGCTTGGAAGGGGCATAGTTTGTGGACCCGCTACAGCATGCTCCATAAGGACAAGTAAACTGGTGAATACACGCTGAGGTGCAAAACGATCTGGAAAGCTCAATTATCGGAACTGAGGAAAATATTGACTTCAAATGAACAATAAACTATATTCTTCAATAGATATCTGATAAACGGATATATCAAAGGTAAACTGCTGCTTTTATCGTAGGCAACTACACGTAAAGCAACTACGAATACGAAGCTATATTAAACAATTTCGTAGAAAACAAAACTGTTTCCCGTGTATTGTTTTTATTTTGTCTAACCCAAAATTAACTATCCATCAATACAATATAAAACGGCCACCAAATGAGACTATTTTCACAGACAAAAATGAGCATCTTATATGGTTATAACTGATAAGGACAAAAAACGAATAAAATGCAATACGTGTAGTGAAAACGTACTAATGACAACATATATTCAATAACCGGTAAACGTATATTAAATTATACTCGTTATGATCTCTCTAATTATGACCCAGCTGTTCTGATTGCAAAGTGTTATTAGAACACTACTTCACTTGATAAGTCCTCAAACCAGAACACGGTTGAACAGGAACGCAATTATATTTCACACAAACAAGATAGAATGGGAGTAAGAACTATAATAAGAAATACGTTAGCATATTTGGAATTTTAAACAAAAAGCCTTCTCCAAGTATCTGCTGGCGCTAATTAGCTAAGAAATGGTCGATCAATGTGCTCCAACACAATCTATATTCCGTTAAAATTACACAACGCAGAAATAGCTGTTTCTTAATCCTAAGTGAAAAAAACACCTTTTGAGATTTAAAACCAAGCGCTTATTAGTATGAATTCTAATTTCAAATAGTCAATCGAACGAAACGTAGAACTCGGTAATTATGTACATCGGTTCGATTCGCCGAACCGCAGTGACGCAACAAAATGAAATTTTGAGGACAAAGTCCAGGGTAGTTGAGATAGTATCAGTAGTAACGGAAAAAATCAGGCATCGAAGATACGATTCAAGAAAACACAACACAAATAGTGAGAAAATGGTTGAGGAATTTGGAAACATGGACTCTACAAAAAGACGAAGAAAATGTAAATTAGTGAAATAAAAAGATTATGAGGGATTTAGAAACCTGAAATTTAGGTGAAAACAAAGAGTAAATCCATATGCGCCCTTGCAAACGATTTTGCCAACGTCATTCAAAGTCTCTAACTACTAGTTACGATAATCACGCTGTCATGACCATGTATTCTATACCTACCTACATGGCTCAGTTCAATTGTCAGTGACTTCATAGACTGATGCCACATTTTGGTCTGACCGCTACTAGCCTTCTTCTAACCTATTTTTACATAGGTTAACATCGCATTGACGTAGGTGGGTTAGGTTGCGTCCAACGACAAAACTATAAGTCTGCCAGTTTACCAGATTGCAAAAACATCCTGCCCCTAAATTTCTCGGTACGGCTGAGGGTTACGAGAGTCAGCTCTTCTCAAAATGCTCTCACATGGCGACGCGTATACGGCCTCTTCCAGGGAAGTCCTACTCACTGCCTTCTCGCGGCAGGGGTGTTGTTTACGGAGTTGAGAGGACGGAAATTGAATGTCCGTCGCTTTAACCGGGTTGGTGGACACGGGGGATTCACCTAGAGGAGTTGGGAAACCCTGATTCCAAACAAATGGCGCACATGGTCTCCAGGATCCTGAAGGAACAGATGGTGTGTGAACCAATTACTAGTAACCGGCTACCATGGGACTGCATATCCTTACGTTGTTCCACTGCCTTGGGGATCAGATCTTTGGGTCGAAGGCTCCAGGTGTGGTCCCCTAAGAAAACCACCTGCTTCGGTCTGAGCACCCGGATAGTATCACAGCCCACGTACAAATCAAGTAATTTGTGTGGCGCATATGAATTCGGTGCCCCTTTGTACCAACATTTATGTGTTCAAATAAATAAATAAATAAACGAAACATCCTACTCAGTTTTTCAAATAAGAGATAACTAAATAAATCAGTCTCAAGTCGCAGTGAAACCAGATCTGACCATAATATGTTAAAATGTGACCTATGAATTTTCGTACCATCAACTTACGACCAGACGAACAAGACACTTCTTGGTTAAACTACGTAAAACAGATACCTACATTCTGTTGATTAGTAATTTTAAGATAAAAGTAAATGTCTATACAGCAGTGACGGGAAATGTGTACAATAAGTAAAAATTAGTTGGTAAAGGTAGAAAAATGGAAGAGCATGAATAGAGTTCATGAACATACGAGATTTCTGTGTCCCTGAAAGTTGATCAACTAACAGAAATTCTTAGCCATTTACACAGTGAAAGGTAGGGTCTTATTCACCTGATTAGAGCATAATTGAAATCGTGGATTGATTGATGTTAAACATTAACAGTGTAGGACGCTGGCTCAGTGGTTTAGAGGTTAAGCGTTCGCGTGCACGATCATGGATGCTTACTACTGAGGGGTGCCGTACTAGGAAGAAACGATCGTCCAGCCCTTCCAAGCCTTCAATGATGGTTTAACATTGGTCGTTTTATGATTTCGATGAAACATAATTAAAATGTTGATCGTCAGGTTTGTGTTCAAAAAGCGGAATATCATTTCTGATTTGCGATCGATCAGCCGTGGTTGACAAGAAACATTAGATTAATTGTACACGTCTTTCCCAACCTAGTCTTCTTACGCACTTTAAAAAATCATACCACTACCTTAACGCTCTACCACAATAAAATGTTAACCATACACGATAAAGACTCTAGCACTATCGGAATCTACTACAGATCAGAACCACGTAACATTATTCCCCCTAAGAAAACATATTACCTAACAATCATAACACTGAGATACTCGCTTTCATTGATAAGACCTTAACAAATAAATAAATTTTAGCAGCTGAATTCGCGAGTCCATCTAAACTAGATCCCCAGTGAAAACCTGGAAGCACCAGACGGTCGTTTCGTCCTAGTATGGGACCCCTCAGAAGTGCGCATCCACGATTCCACACGGGGGACTCAAACCCAGGACCTTCGGTCTTGAGCATGAACTTCAACCAACCCATGATCTTGTGTAACCCTACATCTACTGGTGGACAAGTGTTTTACACCCGACACAGATTGGACACAACTGGTCACGGCTTCTCATTAGAATTTCAGGAAATTCATCTTGAAGATAGTCACTAATGAGCACATGATTGTTATCAGAATAGGGATTCGTGGAGATCGTAGTGATGTTAACAGTTAAATTAGTGAGTCGACCTAAGCTGCTGAAACGTCCCTGACCAGGACGAAACAGCCAACCGGTGCTTCCAGGCTTTCAATGGTGATCTAGCTTAGATCGACTAATGAATTTAACTGTCAAAATTACTACCATCTCCACAAATCCCCATTCGAAAAAAATAAAATAAATAAAAATAAGTTAGTGTAACGAAAATGGGTAGGTATGATAAATTAATCTAATTACACAGAGGCAGAAACTAATCGAAACTCCGCCTGAAGTCCCTCCGAGGGATACTGCCGGTCCCAAGCCCGGATAAAGGAGAAGGGTTGGGTATGGGGTTAGCGTCCCCATCCCGTAGAAAAATAACTCGCTAAAAAAACGCTAACCAGGAAAAATTATTCAAACCTTTTAAACTCTGCCCTGGGAGTCAGGTCTTCATTTAGAAGGACTATGACGCCTCATGCTCAAAGCCGAATTCCTTCGGAAGTTACGAGACCGATGCCCCTTCTGACAACCAGAGCGACCATTTATTTAGGTACATGGAATGTTCGTACAATGTGGGACACCGGGGGAGCCTTCCAAATTGCTGCAGAAATGAGAAGATACAACCTAGAGGTACTTGGGATCAGTGAAACACATTGGACGCAAGTTGGACAACAACGACTAACTTCAGGAGAGCTTCTGTTATACTCCGGCCATGAAGAAGAAAATGCCCCACATACACAAGGAGTTGCATTGATGCTGTCCAAACAAGCGCAAAATGCGCTTATAGGATGGGAATCTCGTGGACCAAGGATCATCAAAGCCTCGTTCAAAACAAAAAAGGAGGGCATTACAATGAATATCATCCAATGCTATGCGCCTACCAACGACTACAATGAAGACGCTAAAGATCAATTCTACAATAGGCTGCAGTCAATCGTCGAGAAGTGCCAAACAAAGGACCTGACCATTCTGATGGGAGATTTCAACGCCAAGGTTGGAACGGACAACACTGGATATGAAGACATCATGGGACGACATGGACTGGGAGAAGGAAACGAAAATGGTGAAAGATTTGCAAACCTATGTGCCTTCAATAAACTGGTCATAGGTGGCACCATATTCCCACATAAACGCATTCACAAAACCACATGGACTTCACCGGATCACACCACGCAAAACCAAATCGACCATATTTGCATCAACAAAACGTTCAGGAGGACTATAGGGGACGTGAGAACCAAGAGAGGAGCTGATATAGCATCAGATCATCACTTGCTGGTCGCCAAGATGAAATTGAAACTCAAAAAGCACTGGACAATGGGGCGGACAATATCACAAAAGTTCAATACGGCCTTTCTTCAGGATACTAACAAACTCAACAAATTCAAGATAGTCCTCAGCAACAAGTTCCAGGCCTTTCATGATCTACTCAATGGAGAAGGAACTACTGTGGAGAGCAACTGGAAGGGGATCAAAGAGGCAATCACTTCAACATGCCATGAGGTCCTGGGTCACAAGAAGCACCATCACAAGGAATGGATCACTGTTGATACACTGGATAAGATTCAAGAAAGGAGGAACAAGAAAGCAGCAATCAATATCAGCCGAACAAGAGCAGAAAAAGCCAAGGCACAAGCTGAATACACAGAAGTAAACAAGCAAGTGAAGAGGAGCATCAGAAGTGACAAACGTAAATATGTGGAAGATCTAGCAGTGACGGAGGAAAAGGGTGTAAGAGAAGGAAACATGAGACAACTGTATGACATAACAAAGAAACTCTGGAAATCGTTGCAAACCGGAGCGACCAGTGAAAAGCAAGGAAGGCGAGGTAATCACCAACATTGAAGAGCAACAAAACAGGTGGGTAGAACACTTCAAAGAACTCTTGAATCGACCAGCTCCACTGAACCCACCCAACATCGAAGCAGCACCCACGGACCTCCCAATCAATGTTGGCCCACCAACAACTGAAGAAATCAGCATGGCCATCAGACAAATCAAGAGTGGCAAAGCAGCAGGACCGGACAACATTCCAGCAGAGGCACTAAAAGCAGACGTAGCGGCAACTGCAAGGATACTCCACATTCTCTTCAATAAGATTTGGGATGAGGAACAAGTACCAAAAGACTGGAAAGAAGGACTACTGATCAAAATACCGAAGAAAGGCGATCTCAGCAAGTGTGATAACTACAGGGGCATCACTCTTCTTTCAATACCGGGAAAAGTCTTCAACAGAGTATTGTTAAACAGGATGAAGGACTGCATAGACGCCCAACTTCGTGACCAACAGGCAGGATTTCGTAAGGATAGATTGTGTACAGACCAAATCGCAACTCTACGGATCATTGTGGAACAATCAATTGAATGGAATTCATCACTCTACATGAACTTCATTGACTACGAAAAGGCATTTGATAGCGTGGACAGAACAACACTATGGAAACTTCTTCGACACTACGGCGTGTCTCAGAAGATAGTCAATATCATACGGAATTCCTATGATGGATTACACTGCAAAATCGTGCATGGAGGACAGTTGACAAAGTCGTTCGAAGTGAAGACCGGTGTTAGGCAAGGTTGCTTACTCTCACCCTCTCTTTCTCCTGGTGATCGACTGGATCATGAAGACGTCAAAATCTGAAGGGAAGCACGGGATACAATGGACATCTAGGATGCAGTTGGACGATCTGGACTTCGCAGATGATCTGGCCCGTCTATCCCAATCGCAACAACAAATGCAGGAGAAGACGAACAGTGTAGCAGCAGTAGGTCTCAATATACACAAAGGGAAGAGCAAGATTCTCCGATGCAACACACCATGCACCAATCCAATCACAATTGACGGAGAAGATTTGGAAGATGTAAAAACCTTTACATATTTGGGCAGCATCATTGATGAACAGGGTGGATCTGATGTAGATGTGAAGGCGCGGATCGGCAAAGCAAGAGCAGCATATTTACAACTGAGGAACATCTGGAACTCAAAGCAACTGTCAACCAACACCAAGGTCAGAATTTTCAATACAAATGTCAAGACAGTTCTACTGTATGGGGCGGAAACCTGGGGAACTACGAAAGCCATCATCCAGAAGATACAGGTGTTTATTAACAGTTGTCTACGCAAAATACTTCAGATCCGTTGGCCGGGCACTATTAGCAACAACGTACTGCGGGAGAGAACAAACCAGATCCCAGCGGAGGAAGAAATCAGGAAGAAGCGCTGGAAGTGGATAGGACACACATTGAGGAAAGCACCCAACTGCGTCACAAGACAAGCCCTCACATGGAATCCTCAAGGCCAAAGGAAAAGAGGAAGACCAAAGAACACATTACGCCGAGAAATGTTAATAGACATGAAAAAGATGAACAAGAATTGGATGGAATTAGAAAAGGAGGCCCAGGACAGAGTGGGTTGGAGAATGCTGGTCGGCGGCCTATGCTCCATTGGGAGTAACAGGCGTAAGTAAGTAGAAACTAATCGAAATACATGAATAAATTACTAAATAATTATCTCATTGAGCAGAAGTCGATGTCACAACTAAAGGACCAGCATACTGTGTGGCGATTCGATCTATCCTAGCTTATAGATATGAAACGTCACAAACAACGAAGGATTTACGTAGGTATCTTTGAAACACTGCGTGTAATTGTTGAAAACACAATATATTGAGATTAGAGTTAAGGTTGCAAACGAAGATGGTAAGTTGCTCAGTGGAGTGGTGTATCTTCATCAATTGAGATGGTTAGGACATGTGTCACGTGTGCCCAACCGCCTCCTACCTCGATGAGCAACGTTGGTCTAGAAGTAGGTTAGATGAAAGGTAGAGGCGGCCAAACTAAAACATGGCATCAGCCCATGACGTCATTGATAACTGAACCAACTCATGTAGATAGATGTAGACTACCTGGTTGGTGTTTACGCATTTAGCATAACCACTAGTGGAAAACGATGGATAAAACTGCACAGGATCAACTGCGACACGCAAATGCATTTACCTTTCGTCACCCCTTACATCTTTAGCCTCAAAACCTTCCCGTGCCTCCTCTCGTCGTTTCTACTACTAATACTATGACTATTTACCTTCTCGGGGATGTCCTGATATTTCCATACCGTCATCTTAGTGTGACGTACCAACTCGGACTAATGCACATACGCGCTAGGTCCTATGTTGTGTATGACTGATTAACTAATTATTGGTAACATGTACACAAGAAGGTGGCACTAAATGTAATACCAATGACGAAAAATGCCGTACATGGTGCCTGAAAGTGGTGCTTCCAGCCAACAAAACTCTAAAGAGTAGTTAGTTTATAATCATATTTTAGTTTAGCAGTAGAAATTTGCAAATTAGTAAGGTCGTTTAGTCGAACTTCACGATGTTATCGATAAGAATAGGAAAGGCAATGTTAAAGATGTTTGCTTAGAAGCGGAACATGGAAGTTTTGAGATTTAAATACACCAGATTTATTCGTTATATTCGAGAGAAAACCGGAACATTCCAAAGGCTACAATGAAGATCGGTAAATACAGATACTATTAGAATAATAAATCAACAACAATTATGACGCTCCCAATCAGGGGATTCACGGAACATAATGAAATCAAAACAAATCGCATGAACCAACAAAGTTTAATAAACAGTAGAAGTTTGGGAAAAATAACAACTAGGACTAGATCTCTTCACAATTAGAACACACAGGAGCAAATATGCAAATAAATCCCATGACTGTCTGGCTTATCCGTGAAAGTTAAGGTAAGTTTTCATACGGAAAAATGGAATCACAATAAGAAACAATGTGTTGGAACATTGAAGCTACAGGTATTGAGCCCACGAAACCTGGTTTGTGTTCGTAGCTTATTTTTATAACATCAGACTCCTTTTCATTTCTTCACCGAAATATTTTTCGACCATTTTCTAATTTGCAATTTCATTCCAAAAACTGACTTATTTTAACTCATTACTTATTATCACTCACCTGTGCCCAGTTATTTCGGCACGTAATCGCCTACGATTTTTCACCACTACATTACAGAAGCCTTTTTATATTGTATATAGCTAAAACAATAATTGATCTAAACACGCCAATTATAATATTTATTGCATTTCTATAAACCCTAAACAACATTCATTTTAGTACTAACTAACACTGACACGGAAGTTCTAAAAAGTATCATATAACTAAACAGTTTGTACGGTTTACCTGGTAGTCTAATCAGCGTCACCAATGACAGGATATTTGCTTTCTCGGGATTGAATGATAAATCACCAAATCGATCAAAAAGTACGACGCGGAGAGATTCGGGGATATTCGTTGAAGAGTTTTGTTTATCGAAATGAGCACGGAGAAGAGGATCTGATGGTTTATAACCAACATGAGACATATGAGCAATATTTGTAATTAATTCGGCTATAACATGATGAGCTGATTCGACACACTCTAATTCTTTCTTATTTAGTGTAAATTTCCCTGTTAATCGAACACGTGAACGAGCCATACCGCGAGTTAGGTAGATAGGAATTCGACAAACGTAGTCTTTCTATTGGTATTTCGAAATGAGAGAAAATAGACAATTTGTTACTAAGCTTTCCTTTGAGAACTTTTTGATTTCTTTTGATGAAATATTGTCAATAAAGGAAACAGAATATGATTCGATAACCATATATGAGTTTTTAAATCAGAGCTACGTTAACCATACTAATTATGTAGGGTTAATAATACTGATTAAGTGCTCAAAAATCATTTATGTTAGTTCAAACTTAGAATTCACAGGTCAGTGATGCCCAAACCAACAGGCAGTATTTCTAAAATAAAGGACGAATCGCGCGTAAGGAAAACAGTATATATATATATATATATATATATATATATATATATATATATATATATATATATATATATACTGATAGTGGCGTGACAGATGAATCTGAGCTTGCTTTATGATAATCTCAGCCTATTTCGTCCCATAAAGATACCTCTCAAAGGGTGAGCTGTGTAATGGTGTATAATGTAAACAGTTTTGTTTAACACCTATAAAACCTGAACCCGGAGTCGAAGATGTTTGACCTCTATCTGTGTTAGACAATTTTTATCAAAAAACGATAGCTCACAACTGATGGAAACAATGAGCGAGTTATGTCAGACATAAAACGTGTATTTCATAAAACCCAATTAGTCAGTCAGTCAGTAACAACGTAGAACCCAATTAGTGTCAACTTAAAACCACGACTTCAGTAGCATGAATACCTTACTCATTTCGTTTACGTTGCGTCCAGACCAACAATTACTCGTCAAGATTAAGGCAAAATGAAAATAGCAGATAGGTAATTAGTTTGTGACATCGTTGCTGGTTTATTCGTGCATTAAGTGTAGAAATAGGGGGTGATCAAAACGAAATGTACCCGATTAAGTGTATGCCGAAACAATCAATCTATTCTTGTATTTTAATTTTGTATTTAAAAAAGGTTGTAGATGGTGGGAATTATCAGGGTGTAAAATGGATTTTATGAACATGACTTCCGAGATATCTACACAAACTCTTATTCGGTATTAGTTCATCAACCATTAGCAGTGAGTTCGAAATAAAATGAGTACTCTAAATCATATGTATAAAAACTCAGACTGGACTTTGTTTGATTAATAATTTCTCGGAAAATTCATTTACTTATTTGAACACATAAATGTTGGTACAAAGGGGCACTGAATACATATGCGCCACACAAGTCACTTGATTTGTACGTGGGCTGTGATACTATCCGGGTGCTCAGACCGAAGCAGGTGGTTTTCTTAGGGGACCACACCTGGAGCCTTCGACCCAAAGATCTGATCCCCAAGGCAGTGGAACAACGTAAGGATATGCAGTCCCATGGTAGCCGGTTACTAGTAATTGGTTCACACACCATCTGTTCCTTCAGGATCCTGGAGACCATGTGCGCCATTTGTTTGGAATCAGGGTTTCCCAACTCCTCTAGGTGAATCCCCCGTGTCCACCAACCCGGTTAAAGCGACGGACATTCAATTTTCGTCCTCTCAACTCCGTAAACAACACCCCTGCCGCGAGAAGGCAGTGAGTAGGACTTCCCTGGAAGAGGCCGTATACGCGTCGCCATGTGAGAGCATTTTGAGAAGAGCTGACTCTCCCCATCCTCAGGCATACCAGGGTGCTTGGTGGCACTTAGAAAGCCGATATTTACCTATGAATTAATAAGGTAGAATTCATATGGAAGTGGTTCATTTTAGACTAGTAAGGTTTAATTTGGCGGATGTTTACCTTTTCCAAACAGATTAATGTCACTTCTGGTAACTGACTTAGTAAGTCACTAGTCTTTTGAATAAATAGAACCTATAGTGACCAGCTTCGTGGAATAATAGTATATTCTGGTTTGATAGATAAACATAAGCAGCGCACAACCACCTTCACTGTAAGATGGTCGGAGTTATTGTAAATCATATTAAAATCACAAAAACTTAATAGGCAGAAAACCAAGAAAAAAAATAACGGTAGAAAAGCTAGAGGACAACAGATGAAATAAAAGCGATAAACAAAGTAAGTGGATCAAAGACTAGGTTCGTAAATAGAATAAATTAATTGACATCACTACGACTGATTCTCAATTGTGTAATCTATTCTCTAACTACTGATAATAATTACCTTTTGGAAGCAAACGAAAAAGCTTGAACCTCACTAAATGGCTCATACGAATGGACATTGATTTCAGGGATGAAAGTCTTATAACATCTAGTTATGTATCAATGTTAAATCGTAGCAATACGGAGGTTTGATTATGACACATAACTAGCTAACTATCGACAACTAAACATTTGCTAAAAGCAGACATTACATAGATCACCTTAAACTAGTAAATGTGAAGACTATAAAGAACTATTTCTTTCGTTAACTAAACCTTAGAAAAATCAGGTTTAATTATGAAGCCAACTAGAACCACCATAGCTTGCTAATTGCACAATCACGATGATAAACAGAAAAAAGTACCATAAAATACCTAGTCAAAGGATCGAAACATATACAAATAATTCACAGATATTCATGCAAATATAATTACTTTGGATATTTGTTTAGAAAACAAAAGTCCGACAGTTGTGTTTGTGTCTCGAAAACATGTTGTGGCAAGTGAACATAGCTGAGTTATTATGTCATTTCTTGGGAGAGACCAAGTATACAAATACACTGTCGACTCACAGGAGGGAAGTGTTTGGTATGGGAACGATAAGCATCTAACCTTCTGAAAAAAATGTTTAAAAAACAATATATATGATTGGTAGTAAAAGTACGTGGTAAGTATAGCATTGTCAACTAGCTTAATTTTTATTCCTACTTAATGAGCTTTTAGTAAATCTACTTGAGCCAATAAAACAATCTTGAATTTGTATTTTAGCACTCTTTTAGAACAATATTTCACAAAGTAGTATCTTCTAGATTGTACTCCATTTCTAAAAAATGCGTACTATTAGCCATAAAACCGTGGTTTTGTTATTGTGGTATTTACTTGCTAGATTCATTGGATTTGGGTTTGTCTTATGTTCGGCCAGAGACTGAAACATTAAAATTACACAACACACTTTTTTACAATATACCCTTCTTATCAACTGCTCTTGAGATGATCACTTTATATAAAGCTTGTCCATTATCAAAAACTGGAATTTTACAAGCTTAAAATAAGGGATGATGATATCATTAGCTGCCTGTTCACGCTATAAATTAGTCACTCATCTATATGAGATAAATTGTTTTTCATTAATAGAATGGTTACACACAACTACATGTCATCAGAGAGTAGACTAAACAGACAATATATTTACCACTGATAATAGAATATATGCACTCGGTAAATTGATGTTTGCACAGCACATGTATTACACCCTCAAACTTTTTTAATCACCAACTTACTCCCACTAACATTATTAGCTATATCGGGCATCAGAACTCTAACACAAGCAACATAAATATGTCAGGTAAAGACAAAACTTTAATTACTAGGCTTTAACTAATATCTATTTGAACCACATTCAAACGCGTTACAATCTCTAAAGGTATAAACACCTAAATAAACTAGTTCAGCAATGAATGAAGTAATCGAATGGTTTTTCCGAAAATTTACTTTGAAAGGTAATATTCGCATCGATAAGTTCAAGTTGAGTTGATGGATAAAAAATCATGGTAAGCTATACGAATTCTAATATACAGCCCACGAAATAATAAAATTTTAGGGAAACGGGCTGGTTACTGAGGCTGCTATTAGCACCACCCATTACTTACTTTTGGGTTCCTAAATGACTGCTTCTATCCATGTTTTAGGTCGAAAAACTGAGAATGGAGAGAACTTGTACCAACGAAAACCCAAATTTATAAAATATGAAACAATTAGTGAAATAAAACCATTCTATAAACAATTAAGTTGATGACCTGTGATGTTGTTGATAGTACAAGTCCAAACTATGAGCTTAAAGTTACTTTTTGTCTTTTGATTTTATTTACTGTCCCTATAATATTCTTATTTTTATTTTTACACTTATGATGTCAATTTTCTTATTTCTTATCGGATTTTTCTTTCTGTATGTTGATATGGTGTAGCAACTTAAACTGAAAGTCATCCCAGACCTGAATGACTCTAATGTATTATTTATAGATATATGTAATAATATTTAGACAAGTATTCCATTACTTAGTAACCATGTACATATCAATGTATCTGGTTATTAATTATAATTAATTAATAGATGGAGTCACCGGTGTTCGTCTATAAATCAGTAATAATCATCGTTTAATAAGCTGTATTAAAATGGACGATCAATAAAGCGATTATTACAGAAGGTAAGCAGATCGACTCCACTACAGTTCTTTGTACAAGTGAAATAACCTTCGTAACTAGTACCTAGGAGGATATTCTGGAAATTTCAACTTCGGGTTGGTCCCAATTAACTCAGTATTAGATAACAAATTGTGTGTAGAGCAAAGGATAAGAAAAGTCGATGAGAATATAGTGAATTGATAACTAACCTGTGTGAATATCATTAACATCTGGTCTGAGCCATGTTGGGAGATGCAGGCTACTCAGTTGGGGTCCGCGTGACTATTGTAACCAGTGGTTGCAGACTCTGTGACATGGCTCAGAATCTATCACAATGGCGTCGGTGTATACACTCCCTGTCTTCCCTTAAACTGAGAGATTAAAATCATTTCATATCTTTTTTTCTACTAACTAATTCTTTCTTCCTATACTATATCCTTATTGCAATCTTTCTCCTATATATTACCACCTTCGACCTAACCACTTCTATGAATCCGGTGTTCATCTTGTTGTGCTAATGAGGTATGGCAACTTGAACCGATGCATATACGTGTCTGGTCCTACGTTGTAGCTGACTGATTGTGTGAATATATTTCATATAAATAAGATGGTACATGAAAAACAAAGTACTTTTAATTACCGGAACTGGGTAGTGCTGGTATCTGACGTTTTGTGGAGTATATTGTGGGCAGTTCTCCTTTAAAGAATCATGGTCCAAAGTGCTAGTAGTTGAAGATATACTAGATGTTTTGGAAGATGGTTCCGAAATTACTGTAGGAAGCAGCTCTCGCTCAATGTTGAAAGGTGTGGGATTATCACTAACTGGGGGAGTCCACATGAGTTTTATTCAAATGGAAATAGTGACACTTGGAGACCGTTTTTTTCACAATGACTGGATTAATCTTGTTTACGGACACCGAACCTTTTGTCATTCAGTCAAAACGTCGTGATCCCCATATCTGAAAATTAATGAATTTAGTTAGTCGGTATTCATAAAACAATTTGTCAACTGATTCCTAGAGGATGAATGTTACGTATTAGCTTTAGTCCTTGATCTAGGCACAAACGTAATCCATTAGCTTTAATTTGTGAACTGTATGAACTTTGATAAATGCCCAATGTCCATGTTTCTGTGTTCTTAATGATATTTGTGACTCCAAACAAGTCAGTAATACAAAATAACAAACAAAGACGGAAAGCAAAGGACTCTACAAACTGCAAGGATTAATATAGGTCGACAGACCTTCTATCCTTATTACTGAAGACTGAGTCAATCTCATAGGTGGTGACCTCAATGGTGATTAAATCCATGCAGTTTTCCTTCGCCGTGGACACTGACGTGTTTTAAAATCAGCAATGATAATAACAGTTACTTATCTCGAACTTTGAAGTTAAAGCTACTTTTATTACAAAGCACTACAGTGAGAAAGTCATATACGCGTATCTATCTACAAATCGCAATTTCCACGAGTCATTAAGTTAAAATATTTGGATATATATACATGCATATATATAGATGTACATATTAATTTGTACCAAGGGAAAATGCTATCTACTAAAGAATACTCATGACACAAAAATATGAAATGATTAAAACCATGATTCTGAAGGTCAGAACTGTAGCGGTAAATAAATCCCCAAAATAAATAGCTCTGTAAGTTTTCGACACTGGATTCTGACCACATTGGTTTTAATAGACTCACTTAGCTTAAGGCGCTCGATCATGCATCCACACCAAATTATGAATGGGAACACCGTGCTCAACATCTACTGCAATCGCTAGCCAGATAAGATCAGACGATTCTCGATATATTGGTAGTCCATCAAATATATTGTCGAACCTCCTCACTTCTTTCTTTTCATCTCACTTGGTTGACACGATTCATATTAGGTGTTACTGGTTAGAGCGTTGTCAAACTCCAAATACCTGTGCATCTTCATTGGTGAGCCCGACGTGATCTGGTAAACCAAATTGCAAACTGTGAGTTTGCATCTGCCGACCGCATCCTAGAAATCATCAAATCTTCTAATACTGAGGTTTTTCAGTCAAAGAAAAACCTCAGACGACCCAGAATGACATTACAGAGTTATGTCATACACTTACACGTTATCTTAGATTTCGTAACGACCGTAAACGGTCACACACCCCTCGAAGAAGCACGTCACGTAAGCGATCTGTCTCTAGACCACAAGAGACGGACAACCACGACTGGTGCTGGTATCATAACCAGTATGGAAAGCCCTCCAGAAATCTCAGAAAACCATGCAATTTTCCCAACTCAGAACCGACCGACACGAAAAACAACTCGGGAAGCTTCCAAGTCGGCACGCGTTTACGCCAACCGTAGCCGGCAAACATAGCCGTCTTCTATGCGTCACAGATGTGGTAATGAAAGTTCGCCCCCTCGTCGATACTGACGCAGAAGTTAGCGTTCTTCCAGGGGATCCCAACGACCGGCTTCATGAATCGGTTTTAAACCTACAGGCAGCAAACGGAAAGCCTATCGCTACATATGGTAAAAGGTACGCTTACCTTAACGTAGGTTTACGCAAATCCATTCACTGGATCTTTGTTGTTGAAGGTGTTTCTATGCCAATCATTGGTATAGACCTCCTACAACACCACAATCTAATCATCGATACGCGCAAACGGAGGTTAGTAGACGGAAACACTAATTTATCTGTTTGCTATACCTCTTTTTCTAGTTGCAGATTATCTCCCATCACAGTCAGGTACACGACAGACCCATTCTATCAACCATTGCTTGATACGTATTCTGGGAAATACCAACCGCAACCAAAATTTCTGTGCGTAACCAGCAATGTTACGCATCACATCACGACTACAGGACCTCCTGTATTCTCGAAAGCACGCCGACTGGATCCCGAAAAGCTGAGGTTGGCTCAAAGCGAATTCGATCACATGATAGAGTAAGGAATCATTCGACCGTCAAACAGCTCATGGGCATCTCCATTGCACATGGTATCTAAAAAGGACAGCAACGATTGGCGTCCAATTGGTGACTATCGGCGATTGAATGCGAAAGCCACTCTTGATCATTACCCGTTGCCTCACATTCACGATTTGACAGCTACCTTGAAAGGTACAACAGTCTTTTCGAAAATCGACTTGGTTAGAGCGTATAACCAACTCCCTATGGCTACTGACGATATTCCAAAAACCGCTATCATAACACCCTTCGGACTCTACAAATTTTTGCGAATGCCTTTCGGTCTAAGAAATGCTGCCCAAACTTTCCAAAGGTTCGTAGATAACGTTTTTCGAGGCCTCAACTTCGTACATGCGCATGTTGATGGCTGCTTAATAGCCATTCCGGGCAGCGAATCGCGTCTCCAGCATCTGGATCTTGTGTTCGAACGACTACAAAAACATGGCATCACGGTAAACATTCGGAAATGCCAAATCGGAGCCGACTCCTTAGATTTCCCAGGACACACTATTAATGAGCAAGGCATCCGATCTCTTAGGGACAAAGTGGTGGCCATTCTGAATTACCCAGAACCGATCACGATTAAGCATTTGCACACATTTAACGGACTTGTAAGTTTCCATAGACGGTTCATACCGAAATGCGCGTCACTTATGAAACCGCTAACCAACCAACTTCGTGGATATGCGAAATCCATTAGTCTGGACGATACCGCGCGACAAGCATTCTCCACAGTTAAGGAACCCATAGCAAAGCCAACGATGCTCCCACATCAGGACACTCAAGCGCCCATTAGTATCGCAGTACATGCATCAGACTCAGCAATCGGAGGACTCTTACAACAATGGGTAAACCACTCCCGGCAACCTTTGGTATTCTTCTCGAGATGGTTGCTAGACACTGAATCGCAATGCGGTGAAAACTGTCATTGAATACACTGCAGCTCAACTGGTTTATCGAATGACACTTCGACTTCCAGGAGAATCCGTGGATCCTTCGTCTTCTTCAATGAACATGGATCTAATCTCCTACAGAAACAGGCTTACAAACGCAGTGCGTTCAGTTAAACCTGTCTCCACTCGACCACAATCAACTGATGTTTTCGTTCAACCTGACTTACGATATAGTACGCACGTTTTCGTTCGTCGAGACTCAAATCGATGGCCTCTGGAATCAGCATACGAAGGACTTTTCAAAGTTGTTCAACGTAAACCCAAGTGCTTTATAATCGATAAGAACGGAACCAACGTTAGCATCAGCATCAATCGCCTCAACTCAGCGTATTTAGAAGGAAATCCTATCCACGTCGATTTTCCTTCGATACAAACGAACGACACGACTCCGACACTTATAATACCTCATTCAAGAGCCAGCACGCACGATGATACTTCGACAGTATCTGAAAATAATCTTAAAACTACGCGATCTGGGAGAAGAGTAAGATTTTCAGAATATTTAAATGACTATTGTACGTAAGGCACTAGTTATCATTTTTTCCCCTCGATTTTCCATTATATATAATATAAAAAAATTTTTAGATACAGTAATGACAACTGATTAATAGTGGGATGCCTGTTATACGCAACAAGATCCCCATATGTTCAGTGTTGAACGAAGAAATGCCAACAGGTGCATCTCCTGATATATGAAGAGTCCCTATTAATGAACTTTCTTATCATAGCCTCAATGTTAGATTATCTGTTTGAATTAGTGATATTAGCTTTAGGATCACCCTAACAGATTTGAAAGATAGTCGACGAAGGAAAAATGTTAGTAGTTAGAGAGTTGAAGTATAGACAGAGTAAACAATTGCCATGTCTTCAGCGAGAGTTCGGGTCATCAAAGCAAAAACAGAACATGATTATTGAACTATCTTTTATCCAAATTGTGATGACAAACGACAAGAGTATGTTCTCCGTTTAGTTAGCCATTCTCACAAACTTAGAAATAAGTTGGCTCCAGAGAAAACGAAAATATTAGTCTTGTACCAATGTAACAACATTACATTATGATAAAGGAAAGGTTCAGGAGGTCGTAGATGAATACATCATTTTCCATTGTCGTCTGATCATTGTAGAGCATGCGTTATACTGAGACAGTTGTTTGGCAAAACACACGAAGTCGGCCGGCCCTTGCTAAAAGATTTGATTGAGGGTTTCAGTATAGAACATGTTGACAGAAAATTCCATCTAAGGTGGTAACAGAAATTGAAAAATACTGGATAGTCTCAGAAAAAATGGACCGCTCAGTTGATCTTAAATCTCGAGGAACTTTAGAAAGTATGGTAAAGAAGTTTAACCCAGAGGTTCAGATGAAATGGGTTAAAACGGAATGGAGGTTGGTAGAAAATTGTCTTGATTTAAAGATATTGGAATCTACTCGATGCCCATTTTTTGAATTGAAGTACGTTTGATGCGACAACTCCAACGATGCTCTGTTTCATAACCTCAGTAAAGATTCGGGATGACTTGTAGGTGTGAACCTAGCAATCCGGTCGAGAAACAGTTAAACAACGTCACGCTTGGAATGAGCATCTACAAACGAAGAATGCTTAGTTGAAGACTTCTAAATCCTTTCTCTACTGGGAAAAGTGATCTCACTGTCATACGCTTCAGTTTTATCAGCTCACTTGCATCTGATCAACAAGCTGAAACAATTAGTTACCTAATCACTATTAGTTTATTGGCCCGCTTCATATCTACATTATTTCCGTTATCGTGCAAGGGTAGATTTCACTTTTACTCAGGCTATGGAATGCCGTAGTGGGTTCTCTCATGTCCCAATTCTAAGGGCACTTCATTTCTTAATTCATGGAAATGAACGTCCTCCGCAAGTAGTATCTGATATATCGCTATTCGCTAACTAGTTGAAACTTTGAAGAATGGTTCTCAGCCAAAATCATATTCTGGCAGTTCGGGAAGACCTTGAATCCTCTCCAAAGTTGGCTGATTACAGCAGACCATTTGGTCTGAATTCTCACGCCAAGGAGAAAAGTAAAAATGTTAGGTTATGAGTTATTGTGCACGTTTCGTATTGTCTAGCATTTGGGATGTCGTTAATTATAAGCTATTAAGATCATTTTTGCCGACACACACCGATTTTCGTAATTTTTGTGTTTGCTTTTATCTCATATAATCAGTAGTTTGACGTAGCTGCTTTTCACTACTTGAACGTTAATTCGACCTATTGTGGTCATTTGTAGCAAAGTAAGGTGAAATTTATTATCATCAAGTCAGAGACCGACTGCAGTCAGATTTTCTAAGTAAAGATGAGCTCCGAAATCTTTTAACATTTGATACACCATCCTAAGGCGTGCCAATGAACATGGATGTCTAGCAGTTGTTTAGTAAATGCAGATATGATCACTTCTAACAGAACTGACATATAATTATATAACTTACCTGAGAACGAATAGTTATATGAGTAATAATTGATACTGACAGTCTTTTCTTTCTGATTTCTTAGCATATCCAGGAATTTTATATAACATCACAACAAGGGTTACCATAAGTAGTGACATATACTTCATAAGTAAAACGATGCGTGATTGTTTCGAACATGGTAAGTGAGCTATGTTGTTGGCGAATACAAATTGCTGATGTGTCTGTTGTGCAGACTGCGAATGAAACTTTTATAGACAGAATTTTCAATCATTAACCGATTTATAAGAAGAGATCTAATGCATATTGTTGAGCAAGGTCTAAATAGTGCTTCTCAGTGATGTCATTACTGTGTATAAACTAGGAATTATTAATAGTATTATGAATTTTGTACTTGAATCATTCTGACATTAAGTAATACCACTTGAAGTTTTTGAATCTGTCTATTTTGTGCCTGTATTTCCCTTATTAATTAATTAATTAAATAATTAATTAATAATCAGAATGGGTTTTGTGGAGAGTTTATACAAATTTCATAGGTTGAAATCATGAGTGGATTGAAGCTAGACCACCATGGATAAGGTGGAAGCACTGGACGGCCGTTTCGTCCTAGTATGTGACTCCTCAGAAGTGCGCATCCACGATCCTGCGCCACGCGGGGCTCGAACCCAGAACTTACTGGCTTCGCGCGCGAGCACTTAACCACTAGACCACTGAGCCGGCATCCAAAAGTGTTAATGTCTTGAAGTGGTTGAAGTTAGAATTTAATTAATTAATAATATATTTCTACATGTGCAGGTACACACCGTTTTTACAGGCATGATCTATAAATTACAACATTTGTTGGTTCACAAAATGTTTCCCAACTTATTAAGTTTATAGTTGTTTTAATGTGAAATCGTAGAGCGCTTATTGTAAACTATGACCTTGAGAGGACGCGTACATCAAGTTTGTTCCAAACGTCAGAAGTTTCATAGCTGTGCTCTCAGAGCAAGATTCTGAAGAAGAAAAAAAAGAGAAACAGAAGAACAGCAAGGCACTTGGATATGAACGCCAAACGTTGCTTAACATAGTGTAGTAGAACGGACAGAATTATAATAAATTAGAATAAATTCATATTATGTCTTGTTAGTGAAATGAAGTCAGAGGCTCCATATTAGAGAATGTACTAATAAAGAACAATGAGTTGTGATGTTTAACAAGTTGGAGTAAGCTCACACGAAGAGAGGAAGTCAAGGCTGGTACAAGAAAGCGGTTTATAAGAAGGGTGTGTACATAGAGGGTGAAGTGTTAAGAATATTAATGACTACATCTTTTATTGTCTAACTTTTTTCCCTTTTTTTGTTTGTCCGATGCCAGCCACACAATCCTAGTGTAGAAATCCGAGTTAGCATATTATAGGTTGTCTTAGTAGAATAGCTAATCCAGCATAATATTGGAAACATGAGTTTGAGTGGTGAGCGTAGGAAAACAATATATAACACAGATTGATTGACTTATTCTCAATCATGAGGAGCCTGATACATACAAAATGTTCTGTCCCCACAAACACGGGTGGATTGAAGTTATCGCCCTCACCATCAATGCTTGCTGGTCAGTAACTCTACGCTCCCTCCTTTTGTCATGTTAGGCTCATTTAGGCTTATATATAAGTATAGAAGTATATGAGTTGTGGATAAGGGAACGAGTGGAGAAATAATATTAATTGCTAGTCAACATAGTGTACTGGAGAGTAGAAAGTTAATAAATACTATATAAATAGTTGAACTTTTAGATGGTGGTTGGAGGTAGTCAACAGGAAACCCTGGACCCGAGTTTCGTGCTATTTGGCACTCGTCAGCAAGGTGTACCTGTAATCTTGAGGGAACTGGTGCTCCCTGGCGGATTCGATCTCGTGTCACCCAGCTTCGCAGCCAGAGACGTTACCGCTGAGCTATCCGAGCCGTGACTAACCTCCTGTAGGACTGACATGTAATTACAATTGATTGATCACTGGGTGGTGATCAATGTCATGCTTGTCTAGTCCTTATTAGTGCAGATCGAATGCTATCGATCGTGTTGCAATGTGGCCACCAGTCTAGGTGATTACATGTCTGTCCTGCAGGAGGTTAGTCACGGCTCGGATAGCTCAGTGGTAACGTCTCTGACTGTGAAGCTGGGTGACACGAGATCGAATCCGCCAGGGAGCACCAGTTCCCTCAAGATTACAGGTACACCTTGCTGACGAGTGCCAAATAGCACGAAACCCGGGTCCAGGGTTTCCTGTTGACTACCTCCAACCACCATCTAAATCTCAATACATAGTGCTCGCAGTGTCGAGTCACCTAGACTGGTGGCCACATTGCAACATGATCGATAGCATTCGATCTGCACTAATAAGGACTAGACAAGCAAGACATTGATCACCACCCAGTGATCAATCAACTGTGAAATAGTTGAACTTTCAGGAAGATTGAAAAATGAAGGTCATTGTTTACAACAAGTAAGGCAAATAGCTCCATTTCGTTAGCTGTGTTTCCCATTCACGTATTGAATTTGATAATCATATGGACGTTATGACGTTTGTATCACGATTGCTTTGTTGTTTTTCAGAAGTACATTGGTTAGGCCAAGAAACTATCCACACGTTTTCTGATTTGCATCTGATAGCTCCTGTCGAGTGATTAGAAGATTTTAAACTTCCAAATATTCAAGTCTTTACAAGTGAGCAACTTAACAATTGCTGCATATATAGAAAATCATATCAATGGACAATTTACAAAATGACCATAACTGTGTTTATTATTGAACACCTCCGCGATCATTCATCTGATGAATTTTTTAAACATAAATAAGACAACTATATACAGTCTTTCAATTTTTGGCAGAAGTATACTACAAGAAATGGATTTGTTAAGTCTCAGATCCCGCGACGGCTTGGTGAATGTTTGTATTTGTTTGCACTATCAGTCCTGCTAGTATTCATTTGAATATAGTACCACAGTGAAAAGACGTATATATGTTGTAGCGGTAAATAAATCCCCAAAATAAATAGCTCGGTAAGTTTTCTACATTGGATTTTAATGAACTCACTTAGCTGAAGACGCTCGGTCATGCATCCGCACAAAATTATGAATGGGAACACCGTGCTCAACATCTACTGCAATCGCTAGCCAGATATAATCAGACGATTCTCGATATATTGATAGTTTATCAAATATATTGTCGAACCTCCTCGCCTCTGTCTTTTGATTTCACTTGGTGGGTACGATTTATAGCGTTATGAAACCGAATACCTGTGGCATCTTTAATTTAGTGGCCCTAACCATACATTCCTCAAAGCTGAACACGAGACAACTGGGGAAATATCTATTCAACATTTAACGCGGTGAAAAAAATAACGATGGAGAAAGCAGGAATAACGAATTCAGTTAATATGAATTTATCGGGTGGCATGGCTCAACCTTGCAGACGTGGTCATTTTTGAGTGTTGCCATATGCCTTTTATTCGTATTAAATATATCGTTCTGTCTCTAGCCCAAGTGTGTTCTTGTTACGACGCGGTGAGTTTGTATAGATAATGATGTGACTTCCACGTAAGATCTTATAGATTAGGCAGTTACATCGTGACAAATCGACAATTTGTGGGTTAAGTCTATTACTAGAGCACTACTAATATCAAAGTAGGCTATAATTCTACATATATATAATGTATTATTCAAGAGAAACTCATAAACTGAGGCAGTACTACATGTTTTCATAACGAAAAAAGTACGTATATAGCAACCATGTAGTTGTTTCTTACTCTCATAAGAAGTTACTCGTTATGGTTGGCAATTCACTAACGACGAAGCGTGCTTATGACTTTATAAAATTAATAGAAATATAAATGAGCTGAAGTAGCTTTTACAAAAAAGGGAGATAGTCATTTGTGTATCAGAATACTGCTTTCAGCACTATATTTTAAAACTTTACATAATCCTATAATGTATTTCCTGTAACAACTTGATCTTGCCTGTAAACTGGCATGCCTCATGTAACAGACTGTTATTTGAGAATAACTTATCATTATTATTATTAAGATTACACCCCGCCCATGAAATTACAACGAATATGAAAACAAATACCGTACAACAGTTTATTTGTTTATCAGTAACACTGTTAAAAATAGAATGACATTTGGCGCAGAAAAATAAGTTTACAAGTTGTATATATAGTTAGTTTAAAATTACAACACAAAAAAACGTATAGTAAACAGTTCCTGTCACGTCTCCATAATTTCTTGTATTCCGATCCATGTATTTTATAGTAAAAATAGACTACACAAAAATAAGCGTTAGGGGAACTGGAGTTTTACTTAGCTATTGATGACTATTAAATGATAACTGTCAACTTTTGTCAATGATTTTTGCAGTGATTTTGTGATTTCAGTGCAGCAACAGATAGCTGAAGTATTCTTTATGTATACATTCTTTAGGAATCAACACATCATTTCACTATAACTTACGCCTGTTACACCCTCTCCGTAGAGGAGCGTAATTCGTCACCATTATTCTCAATCCATTAGTACTTTTCATATCTGCTTCCTATTCTCGACCCCGTGTGTTCTTTGGCTTACCTCTTTTTCGTTTTTTTAAGCATTCCAAGTTAGCATCTGCCTTGTGAGTCAGTTTGGTGGTTTCCTCAGTATACGTCCTATCCACCTCCAACGTCATTTCCTAATTTACTCTTCAGAAGGAATCTGGTTCGTTCTCTCCTACAGTAGGCTGTTGTTGAGTGTATCCAGTCAGCGGATATTTAGTATGTTGCATGGAAATGTGTTTATATATACTTATATCTTTTTGACGATTATTGCAGTAGTTATCCACGTTTCGGCTCCGTAAAATAGGACTGTCTTGATGTTCATATTGAAGATTCTGACTTTGATCTTGGTAAGCAGCTGTTTTGAGTTTCGTATGTTCTTCATTTGTAGGAATGCTGCCTTTGCTTTTTAATCCTCAACGATGATACGTAATTTCGCAATTTTGTCTGCACGACTGATCTTTCCGCAATCCAGTATGTTGACTTCAAGGTTGAGTCTATCATCCGGTTCGGTAACACTCTGTTGAAGGCCATCCATAGTTTACCGTAATTCCCTGAGAGTTTCTTTGACGTGTCATACAGTACTTTCATATTTCCTTTCTTGCAGCTTTTCCTACTGTCCTTGCTAAGTGATTCACTCATTTCTACTAATCGCTTCCAATGTTCCCCTTCATTTGTTTGTTTGCTTCTGTGCATTCAACTTGTGCATTGGCTTTCTCTGTTCTTACTCGACTGTTGTTCATTAATGTCTTCTTGATCTTCATTTCTTGAATTTCGTCCAGGCTATCCTGAGAGCTTTATTCTCTATGATGATGCTCATTGCGACCTAGAATTTTTTACAACGTTGAAGTTAGTGCTTTTTTGATCGCTATCCAGTTGTCCTCTATAGTAGTTTCTTCTTTCAGTGGATCCTGTGAGGTTTGGAACCTGTTGTCGAAGGTTATCTTGAATTCAGTTTGTTATTAATTCGAAAGAGGTAGGTACTGAACCTTTGTAATGCTGTTTCCCCAGTTCTCCAGTGCTTTTTTAGCCTCAGTTTGATCTTGACTACCATCAGGTGGTGATCTGAAGCTATATCAGCCCCTCTCCTGATTCACACGTCTTCCATAGATGTGAATTTTTTAGCGGTACAAATATGCTAGAGCTGGTCCTCCGTGATGTGGTCCGGTGAGGTCCATGTAACTTTGTGTATGCGTTTGTGTGAGAACAATGTGCCTCCTATAATCAGTTTGTTTAATGTACATAGATTTGCAAATCTCTCACCGTTTTTGTTTCTCTCTCCCAATTCCTGTCGTCCCATGATATCTTGATACCTGGTGTTGTTCTTTCCAACTTTGGCATTTACGTCTCTCATCAGGGTTGTCAAGTCGCTTCTTGAGCGCTTCAACACAATCGATTGCAGCCTCTCGTAGAACTGGTGTTTAATGTCGTCGTTGCTATATTTGGTTGGTGCCTAACATTGGATAACATTCATTGTAATTTCCTTCTTTGTTTTTAAGATGTTTTGACGCCCATGGGTCCATGAGATTCCTATTCTATAGGTGCTCCGTGCGCTTCTTTAGACGGTATCAGAGCATACCTTCTTGTGTATGGAGCATTTTGTTCCTCGTAAACGGAGTACAGTAACCTCTCTCCCGTATATATCGATTACTGTCCAGATAGGATCCAATAAGTTGTATATCCTCATTTTCGAAGATATTTCGCTAGCCCTCACGATCTTCCGCATTGTCTAGACGTTGCGTGCAAGCATAAAGATTTTTGCCTTGTTTTTTACAATATGCATCGGCTTCGTGACTTGCGAAGAATCTCGGCTTTCATCATGAGTCATCTTAATTTTTCTTTCGATTCCCAGGACGTAGTTTAATATGTTCATTCTGTTCAGTGTTGTTTTATCATGGTTGTCTTTCACGGGGTGAGGATACTGACCATACACCTAGTTCTCAGATTCAGATTTGTGTAGTAAGGACAAAAGGCCTACGGCCTATGTTATTCCTTTTCTTGTATGCTTCTGTGAGTGTCCAGTCTTCTCTTGAAAGAGTCAATTGAAGGTGCGGACACCACTGCTTCAGGCAGCAGGTTCCAAGTATTGATGACTCGGTGTGAAAAACTGTATGCCACGGGTATTTTGTTCGTTCTTGGCTTTTCTACTCGCCTGCTATGTCCTCTGAGGTGTCCCGATATAGTGGGGAAAAAAAGAGAGAATAAGTTAGGTCCGAAATCATGTCTTAGTATTCTGTACATCAATATTAGATCTCCCCTTAGTCTGCGATAGGACAATGTGAAGAGGTTCAGTTTTTCAAGCCGCTGTTTATATGATAGACCCCGGAGTTCCGGAATTGCACGGGTAGCTGCCCTCTGCACTTTTTCTAGTATGTCTGAGTCACCTTTTAAACAGGGGCTTGCAGCCTGAACACAGTTCTCTAACTTAGTTCTCACTAAGGATGTGTATAATGTGGTGAACATGGTAGTATCAAACTTAGTGAATGTCCTTTTTAAAGCCCAGAGGGTTCGAAACTCCTTAACTGCGACCTCCCGGCAATGGGCCGTCGTCTTAAGATCATTGCTCACTGTCACCCCTAGATCCTTATGAGACCGGACTACGGGCAATGACACATCCCCTATGTTGTATGTATTAACCGTTGAATCCCCTAAGTGCATGTAGACACACTTTTCCGAGTTGGCAGGCATCAGCCACTCTTTAGACCAGTTTATCATATTATTTAAGTCCGCCAGTTATTACTCGCCAAATTTTTACATCGTCAGCGTATAATAACATTGGAGACTGTACTATACTTGTATGATCATTAACGTACATTATAAAAAGTAAAGGACCTAGGACTGAACCTTGAGGTGCCCCACTAAGTACTGGTCTCCAGATGGAGCACTTGGAATTTATTCTTATTTTTTGCGTACGACCTACTAGGAAATCCTTAATTCATTTTAAAAGAGGTCCGGCAGTACCAAGGTTCGCCAACTTCAATAGCAGTCTATTAGTCCGCACCTTGTCAAAAGCCTTACTGAAGTCTATGTAGACAACATCCACTGAGTTTCCGTTGTCTAACGCATTAATCCAGAGCTCCCTAGCTATAAGGAGGTTCGTTGTACAGGGTAGACCCTTTCTAAAACCATGTTGTGCCATGTTCAGCAAGTTATTTGTTTCCATAAATGCCGTTATAGTCCGTTTGATTATTCTTTCCAGTATTTTAATTACAACACTGGTGAGGCTTACGGGTCTGTAATTCGATGGAACTTGTCGTGGACCTGTTTTATGTATGGGAGTGACGATTGCGTCCTTCCAGTCCATAGGTAACACAACTTGGTCAAGTGACATTTTGAATATCACAGTCAGTGTGGCTGCGATATATTGGGCTATATGTCCCAAGATTTTAGGGTGTAGTTCATCTGGTCCTGTTGACTTTTCCATATTTAGGGTGCTAAGAGCCTT
The DNA here is from genome assembly GCA_944470205.2 of Schistosoma margrebowiei. Lineage (NCBI taxonomy): Eukaryota > Metazoa > Platyhelminthes > Trematoda > Strigeidida > Schistosomatidae > Schistosoma > Schistosoma margrebowiei. The sequence goes on from OX104028.1 coordinate 47,469,350, forward strand.
AAGCACATCGTTTTGGTCGAAGTCCACGGTGAGCAGCTGGTTTGTTGACTCTGTAATTGGGTCTGGTTCTTTCTCTAGAGGAGGTTCCTGAGTGAAAACTGTTCCAAAATAGTCAGCCATAACCTCAGCTTTTTCCTGATCTTCCTCTATCAGTTCAGATTCACTTCCTACTTTAATTAGGTTGGGAATCCAATGATGAATCCTTGTTCTGTAGTTTATGTACGAGAATATCCTCTTGGGCTGCTTGAGTGCAGATTGTGCCAGCTGCATTTCATATTTTCTTTGCGCTTTTCGAATTTTAGTTATACACTCGTTTCTTATCGATCTGTAACGTTCCAGCGTACCTGCTGTGCCAAGGCGGATGGAAACATCCCAGCATTTCTTCTTTTGTCTTAGTAAGCGTCGAATATCCCGCCCTATCCAGGGATGTCCGTGCTTCTTTTTCTTTGGGACAGTCCAGGGTATGTATGGTAGAGTTACCCGATTGTATAGCTGCCTGAATAGAGTCCATGCCTCTTGAACTGATGCCTTTGAGTCAATTTCCCAGTTCTCAGCCGATGCTGCAGAGTTAATTGCCTGCATATCTGCCTTCCATAGTTAGGACGGGCCGGCGCAATTGTTTGACAAGCAATCTCAACCATGAATGTGAATAAGATGACTGCATGGTCACTTCTCCCAAGTGGTGGGAGAAAAGCCGTTTGACCAACGTCATCACCGCGTTGAAGACTAAATCTAAAAGAAGACGAGTTTCTTAAGTCGTATCTTGTGGGATCTCTAATGTGTTGTAATAATGCTAGTCCAATCGAGGTTTCTAACAGTTTGTAGTCGAAAAACGATATGCTTGACCCTACTTCTAAGTTTACCCAGTTTATATATGGTGCATTAAAGTCGCCTACTACAAGGCTTTTACCGTTGGTACACCAGGACTTAAGTTTACTTAGGAGAAAATCATCTGCTACACTTTCTGGACTGCGATAAACTACAACTACTTCACTATCTCGCCTTCGGCATTTCAACTTACATCTCACTAGTTCACATGTCCCTGAAACATATGCTACTGTCTCAGCTAATCTTATGGTCAGGGTACTTTTCGTGTACACAATAACTCCGCCTCCCCTTCGGTTTAATCTATCAGCCCTACTGGTTATGAAACCAGTCAACTGGATTTCCCTATCTAATACTTCTGACGTTAACCAAGTTTCCGAGACAGCGATAACGTCCGGTTTTTCCTTATCCACCACTGACTTCAGCTCCGCCATTTTATTTAGTAGGCTGCGAGCATTTGTGTAGCACACTTTTAAGTCTGTGGAGAGCTTTCCCTTGCCACCCAGAGTGGCTTGGGGATCGTTTTGCTCTGAACTTTTACAATCTGAAAACCCTTAAGAACGAGGTTTCTTTCACCGTTTCGGCGACGCTCGTTTATTTCCGCTTCTGCATCTCTTCTCTTAATACAATCATCTAGGCTGAGATCCTCACGGACATATATTCCGGATCGAATCAGTTTACGTGAATTACTTAGAATCAGGTTCCTTTGTTCCACCGTGTTGAATGTAACCTTTAGGAGGCGGTTTTTCTGTGGACTTTCGGAATCCACCTTTTTTCCTATTCTACAAAGCTTACAAATACTAACTCCTGAAACTGCATCTGGGAGTAGTTTATTTAATGATGTCTTAATATGATTGAGATCATGTTCAAATCTTGCCTTTGGTTCAGTATCTGAAGATTCTCTTATCTTATGAAAAATGACTGATCTATCAGAGAGATCTGTCTTGTCACGCGATGAGGATTTTTCTTCTGATAACATCCCTTCCAATGTCTTGCTGACCAGCTGCGTTTTGCCTACAGCCTTTTTCTTCTTATTTTTTTCCTTCTTACCGAAGTCCATCTGTCGCCACTCAGAACAGCCACACTATGTGGAACGGTGACAGTTTTATCCGGATCTTCTATTTCGAATTGAGGTGTATGACTGCCGATGTCAATATCAAGCGACACTTCATTCCTCGTTAATGTCAACAGAGATTTCACGTTCCCGTCAACCGCGGTCAAGTGTTTAACGGGTCCAGTAGCAGCACTTACTACACTGCCACATTCTTCATAGTCAGTGCTCCTGTTATCAGTGCTTCCATCATCGTTTTTCTTGCAGGTCAAAGCCAATAGGCCCATAGCCTCCTGTATTAGTACCTTTTTATCCGTACAGCAGAACATACAAAGCCAATGCGAGTTAGGCTTCGAGCATCTTTTGTAAGCCGTCGGACTTAGTCGTGTACACATTTTGTGGTACCACTTTTTACAATCATCACACTGCATTCCCTCCTCAACGGAGAACAAACAATTTGGTTGCCCACATTTGTGAGTCTTACCAACCATTGTAATTCGATTTAAGAGGTTTAAAAACAAAAAAACGGTAACAATGTGAGCACGAGTGTTAGTCAAGGACTAAAAACAGATACTCAGGACAAAATTTAGCAAAAACTTTCAAACTTTAACCAAAGTACTCTTAGTTAAAGTAGACCAAGAATGCTTTTTAGTGCAATAAGTACCCAAAGCAAGTATAATCACAACAAGTACAAAGATCATTTAACCGGGATCGGAACCGGCTGTATACCTAGTAGAGCGGCTAATATTTCTATCTTTACAAATCGAGACACCTAAGTCTTCAAACATGGACACCACTGACCCATAGCCACCAAATACAGGAGCTCATTAGGCGAAGACGTTCATTCTGTTCATTTCTGTTTGAATCATTTGAACAAAGATACTCAAGGTTGTGGAGGTCGGTTCGATTCCGTCCTGAATTTTATTGTCCACAATGGGTCACGTTCTGGCAACATATAAGGACCCAAAATCTATGCCGGATATCTTCAAAGGCCCTGTCTTTGATCCGGTTGACGGTTTTCCTGAGGGCCGCAAGCGTCGAGAGTTCATAGTACGTTTTTTTGTCATGTGGTAAATGTAATACTTTTTGTAATAATGGTGTCGTATTCGCAATTTGAACATGTTATAAAAAGTGAATCAGTGTGATATAGAAACGAAAGTTTGATAGCAGTTTCCATTCTTTCATATACATTTTCCACATTTCAACTTGATCAAGTTAGACCATAAAATAGACCACTGAGAGCTGTAAAAGTATTTCTTCTGTGTTGTCCCTTAGTTCTCGCACGTTTCTGTCGGTTTTAATTTATGAGTATGAACCAAGCTTATTGTGACTAATTTAGGAGTGAGTTGAACTAATCCCCGTCGGTCTATAGCTCTCAATCGTATTCTGCAAAATTGCTGTTATATTGGTTATGATGTCATATCTATTCGGGTTCGACCCCCACCGTTACGTATCTAAATGTACCTACGCGAGTCAGAGAGTACGTGGTAAAATCTGGGAACTACCTATTGTTTTAAAACAAATTGGTGGAGTGTTTGTACAATTTAACTTATAGGTCAACAGACAACCGTATTTGTGAGAATTCGATTAAAATTGTATAGTATTCCTGAGTGAAAAAATAAGACATGAGTAATACATAGAGTCATTAGAATAGATACATCCAATAAAAGCATTGTTAAGTTGAAATTCAAGTGTATTAATTTTGGTAAAGAAATCGCTGAAAACACATTTGTGATATATTGATAACGGGACAGAGGTCATGTATAGAAATTATTTGGTGTATAATGCTCATAGTAACCATGCTAAGTGATCTGGAACGTCAAATATTTCTAAAAAGGTGTAATTTTCCACTGAGGTCCAAATTTCGCGTGGTTCCACTCCTCTTTTTAATCCTTATCCACTTTGATTTTTATCCATTCAGATCTGTCCTTGTAATGTTTTGGTCATAATTTTCCCTTTGTATTGGTATAAATCGTGGTGAGGTAAAGCACTACAAATCATTCTTCGAAAATAAGCAAAGATCGTTATTCTGATATTTCTTAAAATCAATCAGTCACTTTAAATGGTTTTTCTAGCTCCCATATACACTTTTGACCTTTACATAAATGATTAGTCAGTCAGTAACAACGTAGAACATCGTACATACGTACATCAGTTCGAGTTGCCACAGCACATTAGCACAGAGATGCAGTGGTCGATTCAAATCCCGTAGTGGTAGAGGTAATAAGAGTATAAGCAGTAGTCGGGAAGACTAGTGTTTGGAGATGTTATTTAAAGAGTATAATACAGTGAAATAAATTTGGGAAGAGAAAAAAAAGAGACAAGGAGGAATAAGGAGATCAAAATTTGGGAGAACACAAAGAGTGTATGCACCTGCGCCATTCCAAACGATTTCGAGCCATGTCATTCAGGGTCTATAACCATCGGTTGCTATCATCTCGCGGTCCCCAACCAGGTAGTCTACACCTACCGACATGACTCAGACCACTTGTCAGTGACTTCATGGACTTGTGCCATGTTTTGGTCTGGCCGCCCCTAGCTTTCTTCCAACCTACTCCTATACCACTGAATATCGCACGTCGAGGCAGTCGGTGGTTGGGCATACGTAACACGTGTCCCAGCCATCTGAACTGATGAAGTTTCACTACGTCATCAATTAATTTGCCATCCTTACCCAGTACCCGTTTTCTAACAACTGCGTTACTTACTTGATGGTCCCAGGATATACGAGCAATATTTCGAAGACACCTATGGTCAAATACTAGTAACCTACGAATATCCTCTACTCTTACCGGCCATGTTTCACTGCTATAAAGTAGGACGAAACGAACTGCTGCACAGTAAACACGTCCTTTGGTTGGTAGACGGATATCTCGCCTACGCCATAAATGACACAAGTTGGTAAAAGCTAGTCAAGCCTTCTGTATTCGTGCTGAGATTTCGTCACACAGCAGACCACAAGGGCTGATGAGACTTCCAAGATAAGTGAAACGATCGACACGTTCAATTACTTCACTCCCTATCATTAGTTCGGGTGGCAATGCAACCCAATTCTGAAGCAATATTTTGCATTTCGAGGGGGGATAATCGCATCCCGAGCATGTTTGCATTGTTGCTTAGAGTGGTCAGAAGACTGCATTTTGTCAACGTCTTCTCCAAATAAAATTATGTCATCAGCATTTTCTAAGTCAACAAGTGAACCTCCCGGTAGAAGTTCAACCCCTGGAAATTTAGATGAGGAAAGTGTCGTCTCTAAAAGTACGTCAATGACAAAGTTGAACAAGAATGGAGAGAGTTGACATCCAAAAAAATGATTAACTAAACAATATTTGCATGCACGGGACGGTCCGCGAATATGCAATTAGTTTTTCATTGTATCTGTTCAACTTCTCGTTGCTGTAACCTTTTACGTATATGCGTTTGGAAATCAGTCAATATACGTTTACCAGACAACAAAAACGGGGACCTCATTAGATACTGCTTCTACTATTCTGGGATTTGGCCTGACGATTTCATCTCTGTGCTAATAGATTCGGTATCTTGAATGGATGTACATAAGTACTACGTTCTACGTTATGACTGACTTCTAAAAAGGCTACACGACGATCATTTTATCCATTTATAGTTAATTGATTTGGATTTTAGGATACTAGTCTTCATATCCTCTCTCCTTTACAGCGAAATGCCTCCAGTGATAGTTCATATAATAAAAAGCCTAGTATATTTCAGTGAATGATTGTTATTAACTTGCAAATTAAATTTCGGATCACAAACTTTTAGTAGGCCAACTCGAAGAATTTCTCAAATTTTTTCCATTATTAATACGGGTGGAAGGCAAACTAAGTAATAAAACTTTTAAAAAGTGATTTAAACAGCTGGATAATATTGCTTTTGTGCATTATATGAGGATCTAGACAGTAATTAGGTTACATCAAAAGTCATCATGTAGTAGTGAGTGGCACTTAGTCACTCATATGTTGCGTACGTGGATCGGTTTAAATTGCCAGACCACGATAGCACAATGAGCTAAAATTGTCACGTCAAACACCGGAGTATTTAAAGTAGCAACATCATCATAGTACAAAACATTTGGTGCGAAAAAGGTGTAGGAAAGATTCGGAACTTAAAATCTTAGAGAAGGCAAAGAGTAAATACATCTGTGTATCTGTTATTGATTCTGAACTACGTCACGCAATGTTTTCGATCACTGGTTACAATAATTGCATGAATACAAACCAGGTAGCCTGCACATACTTATATGGCCAAGTCCAGTTATCAATAACTCTATGGACCAATTGCACGTTTTGGTTTAATTGCCCTCAGCTTTCTTCCAGCCTACTCTTACACCAGCCAATCTTGCCCGTCAGTGTAGACAGAAGTTAGGCATACATGACGCATCTACCAAACACCTCAGTTTATGAAGATTTACTACGTCATCAATCGATGTGCTATCATTCCATAGTACCTTATTTGTAAACCAGACACTGCTCTCTCGGTAGTCTCAAAATACAATAGCGGTGCTTCGAAGATACTTATATTCGAACAATAGTAACCTAGGAGTATATTCTATTCTTAATAGTCATGTTTCACACTCATACAGTAGAACGGAGTAAACTGCTGCTTAATAAACGCGTCCTTTGGAAGACCACGCCACAAATGACACAATTTGGCAAAAGTCAATCAAGCTTTCTGATTCCGCGTCAAACACCAAACCATCTACACTAATGGGACTCCGAAGATAAGTAAAGCGGTCGATGTGCTCAATTAGTCCACTATCTTTAATTAAGGGTGCCCCAAATGCTCTGGTATGACCGAGAGTGGAGTGGGCACACCCTTCCTCTCGAAATGCTCTCACACGGCCACGCGTATACAGCCTCTGCCAGGGAAGTCCTACTCACTGCCTTCTCGTGGCGGGGGTGTTGTCTACGAAAATGAGAAGACGAAAAGCGGATGTCCGGCGCTTTAACCGGATTCCAAACCAATGGTGCACATGGGCTCCAGTATCCTGCAGGAACAAATGGCGCATGAAACAATTTTCAGTCACCGGCTACCATGGGACTGAATCTCCTCACGATGCTCCACTGCCTTGTGGGTCAGAACTTTAGGTCAAAGGCTAGGTGTGTGGCCCCCTAAGAAAACCACCTGCCTCGGTCTGGGCTCCCGGGCAGTATTACAGCCCACACACAAATACGATGAAACGTCTAAATTTATGGAAACTATTTTTCTTGCTTCGACTAACAATCAAATGATTCAAATTATTATTATTTACTACGTTATTATTCACCCTTTTTTATTCCTACTCCGTCTATACTTATTATTTCGACTTATACAGCAGCTCGTCTATGGTGGAAATTCGACTGTATCTAAACGTTCTCGAGTCACTGTCCGGTTGAAAATTGTATGCTACCACCGAATACGAATACTGAAGCAGTTTTTCTGAAACCACGTGCACTATCCAAACTGGCTACCTTCAACGTTCGCACACCTAAGCAGGTTGGACAACAGATAGGGCTGGCTATGTCTGTGGAACGTCTTAATATTGACGTTTGTTGTCTATCCGAGACCCGTATTCAAGACTCTGGTGAAGTACTACAAATTCGCTCTCCATCTGTCGCTTCGAAAAGCTTGTTTTACGTGCGCTTATCCGGGGACCCAGTGGCATCTTCGTCTGATCTTGCTGGCATTGGTGTCGCACTAAACACTAAAGCTGAAGCAGCACTAATCGATTGGATTTCCATTAACAGTCGGTTATGTGCTGTTAGATTAGAAAGTTCCAGCAAAGTGAGAAGAAATCGGCGTGAGAAACGATGTCTTTTCGTCATCTTCGGCTATGCCTTGATAGATTGCAGCCCGGATGCGGTCAAGGATGAATTCTACTACCAGTTAACTGTTCTTCTCCAGAAAGTGCGTTCGATAGATATTATGGTACAGAAGAGAGTCGTTTAGGTGGCCGATGGGGACTTGTTGATCGCAAGACAGATAACTGGGACCGTTTACAGCAACTGTGCACAGACCACAACCTATTTCTGGCTAGCACTAACTTCCGGCACAGTCATCGCCGATGAGCCACCTGGCTTCCTCCCTCTGCATCTTAAGCCTGGACTCAGATTGATCACATCGCGATCAGCTACCGCTGGCGTGGTTGTGTAAAAGACTGCCGCTCCTTTTGGAGTACCTATCTGGACTCTGACCATGCCTTGATCTGTGCCAATCTTGCCTTACTTTTCAGTGGCCAACGAAGTGACCGCCACCAACGGATTGATGTTAGCAAGCTGATTGCAACTTCTGTTGCAGGTAAGTATTGAACCCAGCTAGCTTCTAGGCTAGCTACCATTCCACCGAAAAGTATAGATGAGCATTGATTGCAATTACATGACGCCATGAAAATGGCGGGTACAGTCAGTTGTGGGTTTGCGAAACGTTCCGCTTATAAGCACTGCGTTTCTTCAGGTTCCTTACAACTCGTTGAAGCTCGTCGGTCTACTCCGAACGACCGTGAGTTTGACCACAAACGAAGGATGTTACGTAACGAAACTGGGCAAAGTTTGTATAAGGACTGAGAAGCCTGGTGGTCGGAGCGTGCTAATGAGCTGGAAGCAGCAGCTGCATCTGGTAACTACCGCAAGCTCTTCCAACTCATCCGAGCCACTGGCAGCAAGAAGTCTGGTGTGAGCGAAACAATCTACGAGGATGACGGTATGCCAGTCACTAACATCCATCGACGTCTTGGAAGATGGGCAGAATTTTTTGAAGGGCAGTTCAACTGACCTGCTGCTCCGGCAACATCGGCCAGACTGTCTTGCCCTCCATGACCAGTGACGACTGATCCACCAAATGAGGTGGAAGTCCGCAAGGAATTCCAATTCTTGAAGCGCTACAAATCACCTGGACCAGATGACTTACCTCTGTCTCTTTTTAAAGATGGTGGTGACTTTCTGGCTAAAGAACTGACGACGTTGTTTACAAAGGTCTGGGAGCTAGAGAGTGTACCAACGTCTTGGAATGAGTCGATAGTTGTCCCTATCTTTGAAAGGGGTTCACGTCGTTTCTGTAACAACTATCGGGGAATAACTCTACTTCCGATGGCGTCCAAGTTATTGGCTTCTGTCATACTTCGTAGGTTGTTCAAAACCCGAAAGATTGACTCGCGAGGAGCAGGCTGGGTTTCGTTCCGGTCGAGGATGTATTGATCATATATTCACCCTCCGCCAAATGTTAGAACACCGCCATACTTATCAAAGGCCAACAATCGTAGTGTTTCTTGACCGTTGTTGCTACCTTGACGTGGTGGTCGGGCTTGCCTATCGTGATGAAGCAACCGAGCTTTACTGGCTGGAACAACCGTTCCTCAAGGTCCTACCATGTCAGACAGGTCGGTTGAAGAGCGGTAAGACTAAAAGCAACAAACCCAAGGTCCGAAGGCGAAGTCGTACTGCTGACTGTACAGAGGTGTGACAGCAGTAAGGTGTTTCCTTCAGACAACCAGCATGACAGCGATGCTGCCTTCCCACAAGGAGGGGTGGGGTTAGAAAAAATCGACCCTAAAAATGCACACCTCGCCTTACCTCACGGATTTCCGTCTCCGGCGGTAAGGCTCTTTGAAGAACGGAGCTAACACGTCAAAAACCTTCCACAAAAAGGCCGTGCGCGACCGGCCTCAAGCAGTTGTCCCTTGGGCACTGCGGTCACGCTCTCAGGTCGCTGAGACCGCCTCTAATCCAATTTCCTTTTCAGGTACCTCCAGAAGAACCCTTCCACGGTGTGGGCAACCGGGAAGTGATAACCGCCCTCATACCTCTAACAGCACCCAAGACCACTGTATTCATAATCAACCTTCCTCTTCAATTCCTCCTACATCGACTTTCAACCCTAAACTTCCTCCTTCGGCTTCTTCCTCAAGTGTCACCATAGCCAACGATTCTAGTGCTCAAAACTCTGTCCCAGGTCTACTGAAACCTCGCTCCAAACTACACATTGGAGCTTTCAACGTACGCACTCTATGTCAAATCGGTCAGCAGGCTTCCTTGGCTAAAACCCTAGAGTCTCTTTCCATCGATGTATGCTGTGTCTCCGAAACACGCATACAGGATCCCAGTGTGGTCATTCACTTGACCTCACCTCGGCAAAACGGAGAGCAAACGAGATACACTCTACGTGTATCTGGTGACCCGATGGCCAGTTCTCGTGGACTGGCAGGTGTAGGCATAGCACTAAGCATGAGGGCGGAACAAGCACTGCTAGAGTGGATCCCCATCAACAGTCGTCTATGTGCTGTTCGGCTAAACGGCTCCGTAAGAACTCGGAAGGATAGGGACACACGTCGTTGCCTTTTTGTCGTTTCTGCCTACGCTCCCACTGACTGCAGTTCAGATGAAGTGAAGGATGAATTCTACAGAAAGCTTTCTGAACTTCTTCAGAAAGCTAAACGCTCAGACATAGTACTCGTAGGGGGTGACTTTAATGCTCAGATAGGTAGCTTAAACCAAACAGAAAGGCATTTAGGTGGATATTTTAGCATTCCGGCTCAGCGAACAGATAATGGTGATCGTCTGCTGCAACTGTGCTCAGACAATCGCTTATTTTTAGCAAACACAAATTTTAAGCATAAGGAGAGACATCGTCTAACATGGCGACCTCCTACACCAAACCAACGATGGACTCAAATAGACCATATTGCCATCAGTCATCGTTGGAGAGGGTCGGTAGAAGATTGTCGCTCATTCTGGAGTACCTGCTTGGACTCCGACCACGCCCTAATACGGGCACGCATCTGCTTGCGCCTCACCGGACGCAAAAAAGCCTCAGTAAAAAGACCAATTAGAACTGAATTGAGTAACGAGAAAACCAAAAATAGGTTCCAAGAACAACTGAGTTCACACTTAGGTAGTTCTGAAGACGATGCTGACCCAGGTGTTGCTTGGAAAGACATACAAACAGCTGTGGAAGCAGCAGTGACATCTATTAGCGACTTAAACCACAGAGTTTCAAAGGACCAGTGGATTTCTTCAAAGTCTATCACTGATGGATTCTCGCAAACTCGTCCCATCAGGTTCCGAACATGATAAAGAGCGACAACAAATCAGATCTAGGTTAAGAAAAAGTCTAAGAAACGACCGTGAGCAGTGGTGGGCAACGAAAGCAAAAGAGATGGAAAAGGCGGCGACTATAGGGAACACAAGACAGCCCTACAGACTAATAAAAGAAACTGGAACTAATAAGTCTAATGTAAGTGAGATTATTTCGGAAAAAGACGATACTCTCATCTACTCCCAGTCCAGACGTTTAGAACGATGGGCGGAGCACTTTAGGGAACAGTTCAACTGGCCTTCAGCGACTCTACAACTACCGTCCATTCCCAGACAGTGTGAATGGAACATTGAAGTAGGTCCGCCAACTCTTGCAAGTTTCAAAAGGCTATAGTTAATCTGAAAAGAGGAAGAGCAGCTGGTCCAGATTGACTGGCTCCAGAAGTCTTTAAGGATGGTGGTCCAATTTTAGCGGTTAGGTTGACTAATATTTTAGCTAAGATCTGGGAGTTAGACGTTATTACATCTGACTGGTCACAATCACTTATCGTCCCAATATATAAGAAAGGGTCAAAATCATCCTGCGACAACCACAGAGGGATTAGTTTAACTAATATAATATCTAAAATACTAGCCTCAATAATAATCAGACGCCTAACTAAAACTCGTGAACTGCAAACACGAGAAAATCAAGTTGGCTTCAGACCTGGTCGTGGCTGCATCGACCACATATTCACCATTCGTCAGGTTCTAGAACACAGGCATACTTATCGGCGTCCGACAATGGTGGTCTTTCTTGACTTAAAAGCAGCATTTGACTCGGTAGACCGCGAGATTCTGTGGCAGTGTTTGTCATTGAAAGTCTCTTTACTCGAACACTACTAGTCGAGTCAGAGCTTATGGCGAACTGTCATCTAGTTTTGCAAGCTCAAGTGGTGTCCGTCAAGGATGTCCACTTTCCCCATTTTTGTTTAACTTCATCATAGATCTACTGATGGAAATAACTTTCTCGTCGACTGAGTTCTCGGGTATTGATCTCCTTCCAGGAGGTCCACTTATCGACTTAGAATACGCAGATGACATAGTCCTGTTTGGTGAAGACGCTGACAAAATGCAGTCTTTTGGTAGCACTAAGCAACAACGCCAGGATGTTTGGAATGCGCTTCTCTCCCTCTAAATGCAAGTTGTTGCTTCAGGACTGGTCTGCGTTAACACCTGAACTAAGGATAGGGAGTGAAGTAGTCGAACGCGTTGACAACTTCACTTATCTTGGAAGTCTGATCAGCCCTAATGGGTTGGTGTCTGACGAAATCTCAGTACGGATTCGAAAAGCTCGTTTGGCTTTTGCCAACTTACGTCACCTGTGGCGAAGGCGAGATATTCGTCTATCAATAAAAGGACGAGTATACTGCGCGGCAGTCCGTTCTGTTTTAATTTACGGCAGCGAAACATGGCCATTAAGAGTAGAAGACACTCGTAAGCTATTAGTATTTGACCACAGATGCCTAAGAAATATTGCTGGCGTCTGCTGGGATAACCGGGTAAGTAAAAGTGAGGTTAGACGCAGGGTATTAGGAAAGGATGGTAAATCAGTTGATGAGGTTATGAATCTTCATCGACTGAGATGGTTGGGCCACGTGTTACGTATGCCTGAACACCGATTACCACGACGTGCAATGCTATCCGGTATTGGAAATGGTTGGAAGAAAGCTAGGGGCGGCCAAACCACTAACTTCTAGTCTGAGCCATGTTGGTAGATGTAGACTACTTGGTTGGGGTCCGCGTGACTATCGTAACCAATGGTTGGAGACTCTTGGTGACATGGCTCAGAATCGATCACAATGGCGTCGGTGTATACACTCGGTTTCTTCCCTTAAACTATGAGATTAAAATCGCTTCATATCTTTCTTTCTACGAACCAATTCTTTCTTCTTGTACTATATCTCTATATGCAATCTTTCTCTTATATATTACCACCTTTTACCTAACCACTGTTATGAATCTGGTGTTCATCTTGTTGTGTTGATGCGGTATGGCAACCTGGACCGATGCACATATGTGCCTGGTCCTACGTTGTAGCTGACTGACTGACTGAGTGTTTCTTGACATCAGGGTTGCCTTCGATTCGTTGGGCAGGTCTGTACTCTGGCATTGTCTATTGAAGAAGTGCGTGCCTGAGAAGTTTATTAACATCTTAAAGGCCCTATGTACAAACACCTCAGGCAGAGTGAGGGCATACAACCACCTTTCTCCATTGTTCCATTCAAGCAATGGGGTTAGGCAGTGTTACTCAATCTCACCATTGCTCTTCAACTTTGCCATCGATGACATTCTGGAAACAGCTTTGATGGATGTAAGTAATGGCGGTGTGGATCTGTTGCCTAGAAAAAGACTTCTCGACCTTGAGTATGCGGATGATATTGTCTTGCTGTGCGATAATGTACAAGGCATGCAATCCGCACTTAATCAGTTGGCAACCAATGTCCGTAGGTACGGTATGTGCTTTGCACCTTCGAAATGCAAAGTACTTATACGAGACTGACAGAATTCTTATCCTGTACTCAGACTGAATGGTGAGCAGATAGAAGTAGTCGAGAAGTTCGTGTATCTAGGTAGCTGCATAAGTGCTGGTGGTGGCGTGAGTGGTAAGATCAACACACGTATAGTGAAAGCCAGAGTGGCTTATGCCAATCTGAGCCATCTTTGGCGCCTTCGTGATGTCAGTCTGGCTGTAAAAGATCGGATCTACTACGCGTTGTTGAAAGCAGTTTTGCTCTATACTTGTGGAACCTGGCCTCTCCTAGTTGAGGATGTTACACGACTCTCTGTGTTCGACCATCTTACAAGCAGAACTCGAACCCTGGACCTTCGGTCTCGTGCGCGAACGCTTAGCCTCTAGACCACTGAACAGGCATCTAACTATGTTAATATCTAGCTTCAAGCAGTATTGCGCCACCGTCCTATACTAGGACGAAACAGCCATCCAATGCTTCCAGGTTTTCCGTGATGGTCTAGCTTTGATCGGCTCATGAATTCAATCATTAGTTATAACATACATTTTCGAAAGAGCTATCAACTCCAGACCGAATTGTAGTCAAATGTGATACCATTCTAAGCTCAGTTAGTGTTTTGAAAGTCTGATAAATTATTCCCAAATCTAAAGGTAGTTCGACTATGCTGTGTTCCATGATGAGTGAATTAATTGTGAAGCTTTTATTATCCTTCTGGACAGCACCAGCATTTACTTCACGCTTATTATTTTGCAGATAACGTTTAACCTAAATGATGCTCGACCACATGTCAAATGAATGAAGCTAGCGATCGTAATTACACAACAAAAGTTGAGTACCTAAGTAATTAGTACACAGCTTCACTAACTAATACGGGCTTCTAATAATCTGTAATATGATTATGTAGCATTTTGTTCCCCTCCTCCTATAAAATGACATTAAAACAGGTTTTGTCAGTTATGTCCCCTGAAGCTATCAGTCCGACACCGGACACTGTTTGCGGTGAAGTCCGTTTGTAGCTTTCATTTGACGGTCAAAAAGCAACTAACTGGGGATTGTCCTACGGCCACTTGCGATTTATTTTACTGGATAAATAAAATGTCCTCCTGAAACATTATTTATCGAATAAGACTAAATGACTAACATAGAATTCACTCAGTAAATTTTTCAGCAGGACGAACTCATCATAAGCGATTCACTTAGTCATTTACAAACTTATTTTCACTGGAAATTATGAATAATTTAAAACATAGTTGTAATCATTAGATGGCTTAACCATCAACTAAGTCTTGCTACTTGTTTATCTTACGATCGAAAATAATGTTGGGGATATGCCATTGAAATTACAACGTGAGTGGATCAAATCAATCAGGTTGAAATTCTGTTGAAATAAATTTTTCGGCAATTAACACTACTCACGAAATCCCAATACATTTTTACGATATTTTGAGTTCATAATCAACACTGAGTGTCATTATATATAATCGACAAAGCTTGTTTTGGTTGATTACACTGGTTAACTTCGGTATATTCGTCTGTGAAAATGGTTCTTTTGCTTCAGTTAGCGGGACAGCAAAACGAAGATAAGGTAGTCTCCTTCAGGATGTTAAAGTCGGAGTAGCAAAATTGTCAACACAGTGCACAAACACATTAAATGAAGAGAGTGACCCAGAACACCATTTTTGCTACTTTGAGTTTATATTATAAGGGTTAGTTTTCCAATGTCTAATATAAAAGACAAGGTTACATGCTAAGGAGTTTTCTAGAACTAGTTCACTAGGGTCCGTTTTCACAAAACACTGAAAGGAGCAGTTCGGCTGTCTTTTAGCTACTCTAAAATTACACACCCTTCCCAAACAGCCTGATTGGGACGTTGCAGTAGCCCCCCGACTCTAACTAAAGTTCACAAAGCTATAGCTGGTCTGATACAAGGAAGAGCAGCTGGTCCAGATGGGTTGACTCCAGAGGTCTCTGAGGATAGTGGTCAAATTTTAGCGATTAGGTCGACTAATATTTTAGCTAGAATCTGGTAGTTGGACGTAATCTCATCTAATTGGTCTCAATCATTGATGTCTCAATATATAAAAGAAAGTTAAAATCATCCTGTGACAACCATAAAGGAATTAGTTTAACTAATATAGTATCTAAAATACCAGCCTCGATAATTGTCAGACGCCTAACTAAGACTCATGAACTGCAAACACGAGAAAATCAGGCTGACTTTAGGCCTGTTCGTGTCTGTATCGAACATATATTCGCCATCATTCAGGCTCTAGAACACAGGCATGCTTATCGGCATCCGACAATGATAATTTTCCTTGACTTGAAAGCAGCATTTGACTCGGTAGATTGCGAGATTCTGTGGCAGTGTCTGTCATTGAAAGGTGTACCTCAGAAGTGCATTAACCTTGGGAAGACTCTTTACTCGAACACTACCAGTCGAGTCAGAGCTAATGACGAACTGTCATCTGATTTTACAACTTCAAGTGGTGTCCGTCAAGGCTGTCCACTATCGTCATTTTTTTCCAACTTCATCATAGACTTACTGCTGGAAATAACATTCTCATCGACCGAATCTTCGGACATTGACCTTCTTCTAGGAGGTCCACTTATCGACTTAGAATACGCAAATGACATAGTTTTGTTTGGTGAAGACGCTGCTAGAATACAGTCCTCTGGTAGCATTGGACAACAGTGCCAGGATGTTTGGAATCATCATCGACCGTCAACACCTGAACTAAGGATAGGGAGTGAAGTAGTCGAACACGTTGACAACTTCACTTATCTTGGAAGTCTAATCGGCCCTAATGGGTTGATGTCTGACGAAATCTCAGCACGGATTCGAAAAGCTCGCTTGGCTTTCGCCAACTTACGTCACCTGTGGCGAAGGCGAGATATCCGTCTATCAATAAAAGGACGAGTATACTGCGCGGCAGTCCGTTGTTTTAATTTGCGGCAGCGAAACATGACCATTAAGAGTAGAAGACACTCGTAAGCTATTAGTATTTGACCACAGATGCCTTAGAAATATTGCTGGCGTCTGCTGGGATCACCGCGTAAGTAATAGTGAGGTTAGATGCAGTGTATTAGGGAATGATGGTAAACCAGTCGATGAGGTTGTGAATCTTCATCGACTGAGATGGTTGGGCTACGTGTTACGTATGCCCGAACACCGATTACCACGACGCGCAATGCTGATTAGTGTTGGAGATCATTAAAAGAAAGTTAAGGGCGGTCAAACCAAAACATAGCATCAGTTTTTGAAGTCACTACCTCCTCGTCTTAGACATGTTGGTAGATGCAGACTACTTGGTTGGGGTCCGTGTGACTATCGTACCCAATGGTTGATGACTGGCTCAGAATCGATCACGATGGCGTAGGTGTATACACTCTCTGTCTTCTCTTTAACCATGGGATTACTTTATACCTTTCTTTCTATGAACTAATTCTTCCTCTCTCAGTCATATCATTCTATGCAGCCTTTTTTTATATATTACTACCAGTGAACTAACTACGTCTATGTATTCGGTGTTCATCTTGTTGTTGAGGTATGGCAACTTGGACCGATGCATATATGCGCCTGGTCCTACCTGACCGACCAATAACTATCTTATGCTGTCATCTGGATACTGAAGACACTTGATAATTTTTTTTTGTAATTCAATAACTCCAACATGAACTACGTTTTTTCTTTTAGCTGACTAACGAAGAAATGATAGCTGCAAGACTAAAACCTTACGAACGAGATTACTGCGCTCACCTTTTGCTAGCTTTCAGGAAATGCTTAGATGAACATGCTATACCAGCTTTTTTCTGTTCCGATCAGAAACATAAATATCTTCATTGTAAAGAAAATGACCATTTGTATAGAATGAAGGAATACGAACGTGAACGCCGTCTTTTACACAAGCGTACATCGATTTCAGAATGATGCATAATAACCAGGATATCGTATTGTACAATAATCTCGAAGAAAACGAACGAATACAGACAATTATGCCTAGAAGTTTGTTTCATCTTGCTAATAGCTGCATAATGAACATTTAGAAAGAGGATGTTCTTCAAATTATTTGTAGTTTATACTCTACGGTCTTTACTTTTTTGGTTTGCAAATATATACTTCTCAACTAGCTACTCAGTGATGTTTTAGACTATCAGTGATTATCAATATACAATTAGCGATTATGACTTTTAAGGTCTCGGTTTAGTGGAGTACTGATAGATAGTATTTTCAAAACTTGCCTTTCACTTATTGGCTACAATCCTTTTAATTATTGTACTAACCGAATTGTTTATGTTTAGGAATAGATAAATCTAGAAGCCAAGTTGTTCTTGTTCTGGGAGAACAACTTTAGGACAAATTATATCGCATACTAGTCATGTTTCGCTGCCGTAAATTAAAACAGAACGGACTGCCGCGCAGTATATTCGTCCTTTTATTGGTAGACGGATATCTCGTCTTCGCCATAGGTGACGTAAGTTGGCAAAAGCTAAACGAGCTTTTCGAATCCGTGCTCAGATTTCGTCAGACACCAACCCATTAGGGCTGATCAGACTTCCAAGATAAGTGAAGTTGTCAACGCGTTCGACTACTTCACTCCCTATCCTTAGTTCAGGTGTTAACGCAGACCAGTCCTGAAGCAACAACTTGCATTTAGAGGGAGAGAAGCGCATTCTAAACATTCTGGCATTGTTGCTTAGTGCTACCAAAAGACTGCATTTTATCAGCGTCTTCACCAAACAGTACTATGTCATTTGCGTATTCTAAGTCGATAAGTGGACCTCCTGGAGGGAGATCAATACCCGAGAATTCAGTAGACGAGAAAGTTATTTCCATCAGTAGGTCTATGATGAAGTTAAACAAAAATGGAGAAAGTGGACAGCCTTGATGGACACTACTTGAGGTTGCAAAAGCAGATGACAGTTCGTCATAAGCTCTCACTCGACTGGTAATGTTCAAGTAAAGAGCCTTTACAAGGCTTATGTACTTCTGAGGTACGCCTTTCAATGACAGATACTGCCACAGAATCTCGCGGTCTACCGAGTCAAATGCCACCATTGTCGGACGCCGGTAAGTATGCCTTTGTTCTAGAACCTGACGAATGGTGAATATGTGGTCGATGCAGCCACGACCAGGTCTGAAGCCAGCTTGATTCTCTCGTGTTTGCAGTTCACGAGTCTTAGTTAAGCGTCTGATAATTATCGAGGCTGGTATTTTAGATACTATATTAGTTAGACTAATCCCTCTATGGTTATCACAGGATGATTTTAACCCTCTCATATATATTGGTACGATAAGTGATTGTGACCAGTCAGATGGAATAACGTCTAATTCCCACATCTTAGCTAAAATATTAGTCAACACTGCTTGTTACGCCCTTATGCTTAGTGCTATCCCTACTCCTGCCAGTCCACGAGAGCTGGCCGTCCGGTCACTAGACACACGGAGGGTGTATCTCGTTGGTCAAGTGAATGACCACACTGGGATCCGGTATGTGTTTCAGAGACACAACATGCATCAATGGTACGGGATCCTAGGGTTTTAGCCAATGAAGCCTGCTGACCGATTCGACATAGGGTGCGTACGTTGAAGGCTCTAATGTGTAGTGTGGAGCGAGGTTTCAGTAGACCTGGGACAGTGTTTTGAGCACTAGAATCGTTGGCTATGATGATATTTGAGGAGAAAGCCCAAAAAGGAAGTTTAGAGGTGAAAGTCGATGTAGGAGGAATAATAGAAAGTGAAGACGGAGGTTGATTATGGATACAGTGGTCTTGAGTGCTGTTAGAGGTATGAGGGCGGTTATCATTTCCCGGTTGCCCACACCATGGAAGGGTTCGTATGGAGGTACCTGAAAAGGAAATTGGATTAGAGGTGGTCTTAGTGACCTGGGAGCGTAACCGTAGTGCCCAGGAGACAACTGCTTGAGGTCGGTCACACACGACCTTTTTATGAGTAATTTTCGTGTTAGCTCCGTACTTGTTGAGACCTTACCGCCGGAGACGGATATCCGTGGGGTAAGGCGAGGTGTGCATTTTTAGGGTCGACCTTTTCTAACCCCACCCTTCCTTGTGGCAGCATCGCTGTCATGCTGGTTGTCCGAAGGGAACACCTTACTGCTGTCACACCTCTGTACAGTCAGCAGTACGACTTCGGACCTTGGGGTTGTTGCTTTTAGTTTTACCGCTCATCGACCGACCTTTCTGACATGGTAGGACCTTGAGGAACAGTTGTTCCGCCCAGTATAGCTGGGTTGCTTCATCACGATAGGCAAGCCCGACCACCACGTCAAGGTAGCAACAACGGTCGGGTTATGCTAAATGCGTAAACACCAACCAGGCAGTCTACACCTATCTACATGAGTTGGTTCAGTTATCAATGACGTCATGGGCTGATGCCAAGTTTTAGTTTGGCCGCCTCTGTCTTTCATCCAACCTACTTCTAGACCAACGTTGCTCATCGAGGTAGGAGGCGGTTGGGCACACGTGACACATGTCCTAACCATCTTAATTGATGAAGATACACCACTCCATTGACCAACTTACTATCTTCGTTTGCAACCTTAACTCAAACCTCAATATTGCCCACTCAGTGTTTTCAACACATACGAGCGATGCTTCGAAGACATTTGTGAAGTAACATTAGTGACCTTCGCTTCAAAGCCCATTGATATTTTTTAAATCAACGGGTGCCTTATTGCTTGTTCTCGCTCCATATATGTGCTGTTGTTCTAAGATAAATACTTTCCCTCGATTTTGTGTAACAGTTTATTGTGCAGGTCCACAGGACCAGAGTAAAAGTTTGGCACTAATATATGCTAATTTATAATTTCAAAACCAATGAGCGGAAACAAAGTCATAACTATACCGTAAATTACGAGTAGGAGGATTCTACACAATTTATATTGTCTATTCTCTAAAATTTTCAGCATAATGATAATCGGAGGTATCAGGAATATAAACGAACGTTATTATATTACAGGTGCGGAGTTAATATGGATCAGAGTTGTCCATCGTCACTTTAAATGTTAGAAACAAGGTAGAGACAAACAAAATCAGCCGTATTTTCGACGTGTCAAATACAACGAAGATTGTGTTGCTTTCGGAAAGAAATACAGATAAGTATTTATGCTTGGACTACAGTTTTAGGCCTATTAATGCAGTGACAATGGTAGCTGTAGTTACATTAAAACTGTATTAAAAATGCCAGAAAGCGAATCGGTTATTCGTGGGACGTTCAAATGTATGGCTTTCATGCTTATCACTTGTTTGAATATAATAAAAAGCAAAACTCAGTTGTCACACATGTGTGTACAACAAACTGCAAGTTAAGCGGCAGGTTGACATGTGGGATATATTTTAGGTAGTTTGGTGTTTAGACTTAATCGACTAATTCAACTTTATGGACAAGAAATCTGAACCTAACGTTTATTCCTGAGGTGTAAGCACGCCAGATACTCTATGAAGATATAAACGTTTGGAAACAATGAAGTTTCGATATCGTTCAGTTCTAGTTTTTTTATGGGGTGGAGTGACCAGAATATTCCATAGTATAACTGTCCCGTTAGATAACTAGCTTTTGTCATGCATTTCTATTCAGTCAGCAAACCTCTGATATTCACGTCCTGGTGCACATGAAACCTAGTTCATCAATAGGCACATATTTTCCAGAACAAGACGATTATTACAATGTCAACAAACAATAAAATCAAGTCAGATGTTGATATGATGCACTCGTGGAGTACTATCCAACAATTGGCAACCTTTAAGTATATTAAACCGCGATCTACCGTTTATTGTGTCGGGAAAGAGCGTTCTACGCCAAGGGTATTAATGATTTTACTATTGGTTTGATTTGGACTGTAGGAGTTTAACTAGTCCATGAATTGAAGTTGCAAACTCTTACCTAGTGATAGTAAGTCATGACAGAGAACAAAGGTTATTAGAGAATCAACATTTCATGTTACTTATTATCCTGTAAGTATTGATAGACGGAACTGAGAGCGGAAATCTGGAAGATGCATTCGACCGCAGGTTTATCCAAGAAAAAAACAGTTGGAAAGGCTGCACAAATTTGTACGAGATATCAAAAGTTATCTATCAATAAATCTGAAAATCCCATAACATTACAATTTAAAAATCACCCATAAACTTTCTCCAATAAACTAAAATTTCTAATTAGGAAGTAAAAGTCAGCAACCATAACTATTACTGCGCACAACAAACCACAGACAATACGCGAGAAGAGTGATATGGGATAACTGGAGGGCATTAAATTAGGAAGGAAATATCCGAACGTAAAGGCGGACATCACAATAACAATAAAATTGAGAACCATAACGAATTGTTTCCTAGCGCATTTGAGTTCAGAAAAGCAAGTTTTCTGGGCCTTGGAAGTTGTTGAAAAGACCATGGGTGTACCAATATCTCTCGTTATTTTTTCGTAGCATTTGTTATTATACTTATTTCTTAGTTCTTCAAAATGAGCATCGAGACCTTGATTTTTAAAAGTCTGCTTTATCGCTGGAAGGACTACTGAGGTGTTTAGAGAAATGCGCCAAAATTGGAGATAAATATTGTCTTTGCCTGTACTCGAGAGCTTCTTTGTTAAGTGATAGCAGTCATTTAAAACTGAGTACGGGACAACAGATCTTTTTTCTAGTACTTGACTTATTGAATTTTTGAGTTCTGGAGAGCATATATCTAGACCACCAACCTTGGACAAATACGTTGCAAGTTCATCGGTGAGGAGGAAATCCAGATTGATTGACCTTGAGCCCATCTGCTTTTACGCAGCAGCAGTGTGACCCACAGATAATTGGTAAAAACAAGAAATATTCTTACATTACTTATGACCTCTAGTTACCTTTCCCTATGATAGTACATCAGCTTTGTAATTCGATCACTAAGTTGGGAGGGCGTTGGACTGAAGATATTAATGTCCCTAGTTTGATCACGGGTTTCGGCAAGCGACTGACTCTCAGTTTTCACATATATAACGAATGCGCTAATTAAAAAGACAGTGGTATTTTTCTTCGCTGTGTAAATGTTATTGTTTCGATCGTTTATTACGTGTCAAGACTACTGTCTTCACTTTAATGGAATTTATTTCAGTCGAAATATTCGATTAGAGTACTGTTTCTGTTTCTAAATTAGTTTGTCGTCGGCACTTTTGAGTACTTGGTTTTCTATTATATCTGTTAGTACTTTTGGTTCAAACAATCTACAATTTTCCACTTTTTTGGTCATGAATCATTTTTTGACTCTGAGTATTATTGCATCTTGTTCTCCTTTTTTAAAAAAAGACCCCTGTTTAATGACTGGACAGTGCAAAAAAGCAATTTGCAACGCCTGGGCTGTCGTTATCCCGTTGAAAGCGGTATGCGGTGCGATGAGTGCAAAGGCTGCTGTGGTGTGTGCTACTTATATTGACAGAAGTAGTAGATGATGTTAGTTATGAACAGAATGTCTGGCAGCAGAGAGCCAATAGGATCGAACAGCGAAGAATAGAAACAGAATGGAATTTGTATGAAAATGCAATAACAATGAAGTCTGAGTCATTTTGAGACAATTGATGGACATTTCGCAAATAACGTATTTAATATTTGATTGTCAGATTTTACTAACAAGTCCTGTGATTTATTTTTGTCCCCACTCGTGTTCTATTCACTACACTGGTACCACGAAATTTGCACGAATTTAACGCCTGCGGCTTTTAAACAGTTCAGTAAAAACGGTAGAGCATAGCTATGTCAGAAGTGCTGTTCGGATGCAAACAGCTTGCTAACCGAGGCCATTTCGTTGGTAAATGCTGCGAAAAAGTGTTTTGGAAAGCGAGGTCATTACACATCGGACAGTACTCGCTCTGTCGACACACAAATTGGTGTAAAGAAAGCTCAGGTGAGTTCTAAAACAGCTGACTCCACCGACCAAAGGAGAAAAAACAGTCTTCAAAGAAGTCTGTCTTAACTAAAAACTTAGGAAATGAGGTTTCTTCTGTCCGCCGTCTTCCAAATGATATTCAGCAGAAAACGCCTAGAAGCCGCAATCGCAAGGATCAATCGGTTCCTAGCGGGAAGCATAACCTGACCTCCCACGTCGTCGTCAACCCTTCGGAATCCCACAGCATGTTTGGCTCGACTGTGGTCGCTTCTCCAAGCAACGTCGACGAATGGGTACAGGTTGTAAGGAAGAAAGAAAATAATGATATAAAAGAGAATCTTGCCCCCATAAAGAAGTCGAGAAATCGAAGGCTGATCACAATGACACATCAGCTATTTTCCATAGAGTCAAGGAGAGTGAAAGCTTCAAACCAAAAACTCATTTTGTGCATGACATTGTGCTGACAAAACAGCTACTTAATCAATTTATGCCTCAAAATATCTCCGGAGTCACCTTGCTATAGGTGTATAGACTAAGTAGTCTAGCAAACTTGAAGCCAAATCAATACAGACTGCTTAAAGTAGTATTCAAATCTTCGAAAAAACACGACTTATATCTACAGAATGGATACAAACTAGAGAGTTCGGGAGTTTCTATTCATAAGGACTTTCCGTTGGTAGACCGCGTAATTAGACGTGAAGCCGAAAAAGAACTACAAAGTAGGTTAGACACTGGCGAAAAGGACATAAAAAGTGGAGAAGATTTGCAGCTCAGGTGGATGATTTTGGTGAAGTTTTGTTCTCTGAGCTGGATGGTTTGGTCGTAGAGCTTTCATCGTTCTTCTGAACGACATCATCGGCACAAACTTCAGATAGAAGTGAAGTGTTCGAATTTCTCGAACACGACCAAACCATCCAGCTCAGAGAACAAAACTCCACCAAGGACATAAAAAGTGTACATTTTTGGGTTGTAAGGCTTTGACAGAGAATGATGCCGAAGCCACTTAAATATGCTTCGGGTCTGTTACAGTAATGCCCGAAGCTTACTTAATAAGCGATCAGAACTAGGTGTACAGATTGACTCTACAAAGTCATACATAATCGCAGTCACAGGAACCTGGCTGACACAGTCTATAGATGGTATGGAACTTGATTTCTAGGATTTTACGTTAGTAAGAGCCGACAGAATGCAAAAGCGTTAACGAGGGGGAGTAGCTCTATTCAATAGGAATGCTATCCTATTTGCTATTATCGACAGTGTATCCCATGAGACTGGGACGTGTGAATTAGTTAGTCTTCGCCTAAAATGCAAGGGAAAAGAGCTGCTGATTGGTTTGGTCTCAGTCCAAGCTGTGAGGCAAATGAGATCCTGTTAAGCAGTCTCAATACTTGGTCACAAAGTGGTCGATGTCTAATCCTAGGGGACTTTAATGCACCTATGGTAGACTGGGAAGATTCGCGAAATGAATCGTCAAATAATTTCTGCGAGCAGGAACTAGTTGATGCAGTTATCACATGTTCCCTAGTGAAACATGTGAAAGAAGAAACTAGGTTCGACCCGTACTCTGAATCATCTTTATTAGATCTTATACTGACTCACTATGAGGATGACGTTGCGAACCTCCATTGCATGCCACCCCTAGGTAAAAGTGATCACGCAGTTCTAAATTTCGACTTCCATATATCTGTCAGTCACGAGCACGCGTCAGTCCGATCCAGATCTAACGTTTGGAAAGCGAACATACCAGAGATCATGCACTCAGTATCGCTATTAGATTGGAAAATAGACCCAGAGTCCTCAATCGAAACGGCCTGGGACGCATTTCGAAATTTATACTTAAAGGTTACCGCACCCCACATCCCTTGAACTATACTAAGAGGGACGAGAAACTCTCCACCATGGTTCAGTAGGGAGGTCCGCATCCTTCTCCATAAGAGAGGAAAAATGTGGGATATATTTAGGTTACTGAGGACTGATGAGACAAAATCTCAGTATCGAAAAGCTCGGAGTACCTGTGCCTCGACCCTCTGTAAGTCTTGAAAGTTGTACGAAGAAAAAATTGTTAAGGAATCCAAAGAATGTCCTAAACGCTTGTATTTCTATATAAACCAAAGGACAAAAGAAGAGGAAATATTCCTGCAGTATGTGGAGACAGTACCACCGCATCATTAGTGGGGGACTTTGGCATGGCTCAAGTGTTCTCAAACTACTTTAGCAATGTATACACCATAGAAACACCCTTCCTGTCAGCGTATACAAATATCCCCACACATACACTGGATAGCGTGACCATTAAAAAAACTCCATGTCTTTGGTCTCCTAAATAAGCTTGACATCGGTAAATCCACGGGGCTCAATGAATTGCATTCTAGGCTACTGAAGGAATTATCTTAGTTGCGAACCCATTAAGTATGTGCTTCAACCTATCCGTAACACAGGGTCGTTTACCAAAAGACTGGAAGAACGCCATGGTATGTCCTGTCTTCAAAATATGTACGAAACATAAACCTGAGAATTGCAGCCCCGTTAGCCTAACTAGTGTGGTTGTTAAAATCTCAGAGAAGATTATTTGGAAGGAGCTGTTTAAGTACCTCGATAAAAACCGGATCCTTTCGGAGAAGCAGCACGGTTTCAGAATATGTTATTCTTGTCTCACTAGCTTATTAATTGCTCGTGAAAGCTGGTGCGCTATTAAGAATCAAAAGTTACATGTAGACATAGTCTACATTGACTCCAGTAAAGCTTTTGACAAAGTTCCACACAACCGGCTGTTATATAAGCTAAGAAATGTCGGAATTGTGGCCGATCTACTGGTGTGGATAAAAGACTTCCTAGTTGGGTGCCCACAAAGAGTACGGGTGAAGTCAAAGTTATCTGGATGGGAAACTGTGCTCAGTAAAGTGCCTCAGTATGCAGTTTTGCGGCCTGTGCTATTCCTCTTGTATGTAAATGACCCTCTTCGTCTCCTATCATCATCGATCTTGCTATATGCTGACGATGTCAAGATATGGGGAATGATACGATGTAAGGGTGATAGCTTAGAACTCCAAAATGACCTGAAGAAATTATCTGAATGATCTCAAACCTGGTAGTTGTCGATAAATACTTCCAATTGTGTTGTGATGCATACCGGTCATCAAAGTACAGATACATACACGATGAATAACACTGAGCTACCTGCTATCCAAACACATAATGACTTAGGAGTCGTCGTTAGCCAAGACCTAAAGACTACTGCACACTGCCGTGCAATAGCTGCCAAAGGTTTTAAAACTTTATGGTCAATAAGTAAGGCTTTTAGTCATGTCGACGCTTAAAGGTTTTTGACTTTGTATACAGTGTTCATGCGTCCCAAACTTGAGTACTGCATACAAGCGTTTAGCCCCCGCTTAAAAAAGGCAGTGAACTTTAAAAAAGTGTTCAGAAAACAGCAACTAAGCTGATTCCCGGAACAGCGAAGCTTCCGTATGATGCTGGACTGGTCAAGCGAAACCTAATCCCGTTGCCATATTGCAGAACTAGAGACGACTTGATTACAGTGTTCAAATTGTTTAATGATAAGTTTGCACATGATATACCCCCATTTTTCTTGTCTTCCAAAACAGGGAATTTACGAGGACACTCTAAAAAAGTTAACAAGCCCAGAACAAATTACTTGTCAGCAGACTTTCCTATCGAATCATCAACGAGTGGAATTCATTACTTCAGGACTTGATTAAGGATCCATCCGTCGACTTTTTCAAAAGAAAGTTGGATCAACTGAGAGACCATCATTGCCAGGACTAACACAGGCCATCAAGCCTCCTATCCTTTGCAAACTGATTTTATTTTGGATTCAACTAAGGTCAGATAAGCGATCTCCAATGCATTCAAAATGATGTTGAATGGTTTTTCGAAGATTTTTTTCGATTATAAAAATTCCACTTGTCTCTCCAGACAGAGGTACGCTTTATTTAGAAAATTATGAAGTCCTGTTTGATATTAATCATAGTTTCTTGCCGGTTCATGCAACAGAATCACAATCTCCAACCTATCTACTGAGTCTTAATGGAAGAGAAACGAATATTTTGGCCTACCTCTCAATGCAAATTCAGCTTTAAATGATGCAAAGTCAATGATGACGAACATTTATATGTTGACGCATTTCAACTCGAGCCCTACAACTCACCTAACTACAACAATAAGTGAACGATTAAGTCACATTTAACATTTCAGATTTGTGTAGTAAGGACAGAATGACTACGGCCAGTGTTAATCCTTTTCTAGTATGCTCCGTGAGTGTCCAGTCTTTTCTTTTAAGAGTCGATTGAAGGTGCGGACAACACTGATTCGGGAAGCAGGTTGCAAGTATTGATGAATCGGTTTGAGAACCTGTATGGCACGGGTATTTCGTTCTTTCTTGGCTTTTCTACTCGCCTACTATGTCCTCTGAGATGTTCCGACCTAGTGGGAAGACAAAGAGAGAATAAGTCAGGTCCAAAATCATTTCTTGGTATTCTGCACATCGAAATAAGGTCCCCCCTTAAACTGCGATAGGACAGACTAAAGAGGTCAAGCTTTTCAAGCCGCCATTTGTATGGTGAATCCCGAAGTTCCGGAACTGCACGGACAGTTGCCCTCTGTACTTTGTCTAGGGTATCCGAGTCACATTTTGAACAGGGGTTTGCAGCCTTAACGCAGTTCTCAAGTTTAGTTCTCACTAAGATTGTGTATACTGTGTTGAACATGGTAAAATCTAACTTAATGAATGTCCGTTTTAAAGCCCAGAGTGTTCTAAACCCTTAGCAGTGACCTCCCGGCAACGGACCGTCGTCTTAAGTCGATGACTCACTACCACCCCTAGATTCTTGTGAGACCAGACCACGGGTACTGGAACTTCCCTACGCTGTACCTATTAACCTTTGTATCCCCAAAATGAATGTAGACGCAGTTCGCAGCGTTGATACACATTAGCCAATCTTCAGACCAGTTAATCATATTTTTTAAGTCTGACTGAAGAGCACATGCGTCTGTGTCTCCAGTTATTACTCGCCAGATTTTTACATCGTCAGCGTACAACATTAGGGACTTTGCTGAACTTGAAAGATCATTTATATACAGTGTAAAAAGTAAAGGACCTAGGATGGAACCTTTAAGTACTGGTCTCCAGATAGAGCATTTGGAATTTATTCTTACTTTCTGCCTACGAGGAGATCCGTAAGCCATTTTGAAGAAGGTCTGACAATACCAAGGTTTTCTGACTTCAATAGCAGTCTATTAGTTGATATCTTGTCAAAGTCTTACTGAAGTCTGTGTAGACAGCACCCACCGAATTTCCGTTCTCCGATATTCGCTTGCTATAAGGAGGTTCGTTATACAAGGCGAACCCATTCTAGAACCATGCTGTTCTCTGTTTAACGAGCTATTGGTTTCCGTAAATGCCATTATGGCCGGTTTGACTATTCCTTCCAATATTTTAACTACAACACTGATGAGGCTCTCAGGTCTGTAGTTCGATGGAACTTGTCCTAGTCCTGTTTTATGGATGAAAGCGACGAATACGTCCTCCTAGTCCATAGGTAACACACCTCGGTCAAGTGACATATTGAATATCACAGTCAATGGGGCCATAATATATGTCTCAAGATTTCAGGGTGTAGTTCACCTGGTCCTGTTGACTTTTCCGATGTCTATGATGCTAAGAGCCTTAAGCACATCGTCTTGATCGAAGTCCACAGTGATCAGGTGGTTTGTTTAATATTTATTTTGGTCTGGTTCTTTGTCTAGAGGAGGTTTCTGAGTGAAAACTGTCCCAAAATAGTCAGCCATAGCCTCTGCTTTTTCCTAATCTTCCTCTATTATTTTAGACTTTATCCCTTGTTTGATGAGGTTGGGAATCCAATGATGCATCCTTGTTCTGTAGTTTATGTACAAGAATATTCTCTTGGGCTGATTGAGTACAGATTGTACCAACTGTATTTTATATTTCCTTTGAGCTTCCCGAATTTTTGTTATACACGTGTTTCTTACCGACCCGTAGCGTTCCATCGTACCTGCCATGCCAAGGCGGATGGCAACATTCCAACATTTCTTCTTTTGTTTTTATATAATAATTAATAATAATTAATTTATGTTCTGAAAAATAATAATTACAGAATTCACGCCAGTTTACAGGCATGATCAATTTGATATAAGTAATAACGTTAAACGTGCAGAAAACAAACATGTGATAAACGAAAGTTTTAAGTATACTAGTTTACTAGTTGTTTATGTAGTACATATATTACAGCAATCCAGAGCATTATCCGGGAATTTTTAATATTTTTTAAATCGACAGTCTGTTGATTTATGAACGGTGTAATTAAGGTCAATTTGTGTGCCAGATCGAGATAATGATAATTATCTACAACTAGAGAAATTAAAACGAAAACAGAGAGCACGGAACAACAAAAAAGTAATTACCAAAATATATTAATCAGGTCTACCTAAATGCGTGTGTCATGTGACACAGTGATATACTGTTTGTGTTATTCAAATTAACTAAAGTTGCTATGGGCAGTGTTGACATATTGATAGCAAGTGGGTGGTTTTATCAAGGGGATTCACTAATAAAGATGGCTAAACATTTAAGGTTCCTAAAATATCACTTGTGGAATGAGATACACTTAAAGGCGCTAGACCATTCAATGCATTTTCAGAAGAACAGTATGCATCGATGCAGCGAACAAATAATGGGAGTGATTTTGTCGTGCGCATAGGTTGTGGTAGGTTATTCCAGAGTCTAGAGAATTTACAGGTGAAGTAATTCATATAAAGAGATGATTTAGAATGAGTTTGTTTCACTAGTGCCAAGTAATTACGTATTTTATAATGAGAGGTTTCTGCATATTGAATCGCGTGATCGGATGTAAACGATAGTTTATGAAGTAGTTTGAAGAAAAAGATAAGATTTAGTTTGAGTCTCCTCCTCCATAAAGGGTCTAGCCCACGTTTATTACATCTAGAATTATAAGTTAAGGTACAATCAGCTCCAATAATACGAAGTGTAAATCGTCTCTGTACTGATTCCAGCTTTAATTTATCCTTTATGCGCGCACTGCTAAAAATAAACGTGCAATATTCTAGAAGAGGTCGAACACAAACTTTGTAGATTAATATACGTGACTCATTGTTATAAAGGTTTCGAGTTATATAACCTGCAAGACGTTTAGACTTAGAGGTCTGTTTCGATATCTGTTCTGTAAACGACAAGTCTTGGGAGTATCTAAGTCCTAAGTCTACTACTGTATGTAACTTAGATAACACTGCTCCATTTATGGTAACGTCTAGGTTGAGCGATGTATCGCTGAAGCATATCCATCCACATTTAGCCGTATTAAGCTCCAGTTGCCATTTCAAGCACCACTGTGTTACCTTGTTAAGCTCCATGCTGATGTAATTTCGTATATTTTTCAGGTCATGTGGAGAAAATGAATATACTACTTTAAGATCATCTGCATATAGAAGGGGCTTACCGACACAAAAACTTTCACAAATATCATTAATAAACACTAAAAAGAGCAAAGGACCTAAGACACTGTCTTGTATTACTCCACTTCTAACAGGGACAGCGTTAGACAATGAAGAGTTAATTTTGACTATTTGGTATCGATTGCTGAGAAAGGAATCAAGCCAAGCAAGCAAAGGATTTTGAACCCCATAAGATGCGAGCTTACCTATAAGAAGTTGGTGGCTAACCATGTCAAAGACTTTAGAAATGTCCAGATATAGAACTAAGACTAGATAACCCTGGCTACGTAGAGAATAAACTAAATTAAAGAAGTCAAAATGACATGTCATGCAAGAACGATTTTTAAGAAATCCATGTTGAGTATCATTGACAAATTTTCCAGCAAGTAAATAGTTGGAAAGTTCATCACTGATAATTTTTTCCATAATCCTAGAAATAACTGGAGTAATATTTATTGGCCGGTAATTGTTCATGTCAGTCTTATCTCCAAATTTGTAACGTGGTATGATGTACGCGGTTTTCCAACAATAGGGGTAAGAACCGGTTTCCATAGAGAGAGTAAACAGCTTGAGAAGAAGAAGTGGAATATCTGGACCACCATATTTGTAGAGAAATGATGAAATCCCGCCTACTCCATGACCTTTCGAAAGCTTAAGGGTATTTATAGCCTTACTAATTTTCATGCATGTGAATAAGATAGATTTTATTGAGTTGCTAGTCACGCACATAGCTCTTGAAGCATAGCCACTTATGTTTTCTACAACATTGGCGAATGTACTACTGAAAAGATCGGCCATGGTTTTAGAGTCGTATATAAAAGTGCTATTATGCTGGATGCACGGTATATCAACATTTCGAGTTGCTTTAGTGCGTTTATTGAAAAATAGAGTTAGGTTTTGTACTTTCGAGTTAGTATTAAGGGCTAACAGCTCCTCATTAATGGCTTTTGACCTATGTTTCTCTTTAATTTGATTAAAAATTATTGTTATTTGTGCAACTGCTGTGAAGTCATTTGACTTAAAATAACGATTCTGTAGGCGTTTTAGTTTATTACGATATTTAGCTGGTATATATAATTCGTAAGGTTCACTAAACCTGTACGTTTTAACAGGTACACAGGAATCTAAACAAGAGTTAATGATCAGATAGAATTCATCGATAGCATCCATGAGACTATCACATGAAAAAAAGTTATCCCAGTCTGATAGTTTAATCAGTGAATGCAGGAGGTCTCAGTCAGCATGCTTATAGTCTCTATATTGACAGGTTTTTTGAATGGGTGGGTTATAAGAGAGATAGATAAGGAGAGCGCAAACTACTATCTTATGGTCACTGCTTTCAAATTCATCATACACTTTTACAGATAATGGTATAACATCTCTACTAAATATTAGATCGAGTATACTATCGCCTCTAGTTGGGGCACGAACCCACTGTGACCAGCAGTGCATGTTAATGGTTGCCGAGAACTCATCATTACATGTCTGACAGCTACCAGTACTCCAGTTGATCCCAGGATAATTGAAATCCCCAGTGATAACCTTATCATCAAAGTTTAGAGAGGATGCATGTATGAATGCATTGATAATAAGATCATTCCCACTATTCAGACTATCAGGAGCTCTGTATATACATCCAAGTAGTAGACTATGATTCAGGGTGTTGACTGATATCCAGACTGATTCTGGTAAACTATTCAGGACACTATCTTCAATTTTATTAGTTGGTAGGGTATCCAAAGCATATATAATACAACCACCTCCTCGCTTAGTTTCTCTGTCGCAGCGATAAAGTCGATAGTTCTGGATATTTAATTCTGAATTAGATACTGCTTGAGAGCACCATGTTTCAGTGATAAGTATGAAAGAACGTTTGACTAGAAAAGCTAATGTTCTCAAGGCTGAAATTTTGTTCAGAAGTGAACGTGCGTTGATAAGTAATAAGTTTAAAAAGGGAGTGTGGAGTGTAAAAAAAACCGAGAGTTTCACTGTCGATGTTATGTAGTTTGGATTTGCATAGACTATGGTTTATTATGTTTGACTGATCGTATGGGCTATCGCTTGAACAAACTGTATTGCTAGTGGGACCAGGGATTTCTGAAGGCCAAAAAAATCATTATTTTGATAAAGTGGGTTAATTTGTAGAGCTTGATTAGGCGGACAGTTAAGACAGGCACTTGCCAGTTGGGGTTGGGTTGATGGTGCGTAACCTAGTAATCCATCTTGCCCAACAGGGAAGTGTTGAGCAAAGTTGCGTCTTACAGGTTTATTATTTAAAATGTTTGGTGTTGAGTAACCTAGTAATCCATCTTGCCCAATGGGAAAGTGCTGAGAATAGTTATGTCTTACAGGTTTATTATTTAAAGCGTTCGATGTTGAGTAACCTAGTAAATTATCTTGACCAATGGGAAAGTGTTGATAATAGTTACGTCTTACAGGTTTATTATTAAAAACGTTTGAGGATAACCGTAGGGTGCGTTGGTTCATTGTGGTCTGTCCAATATTAGGCCTGCTTACATAATGATTGCAGTGGCCATCTTGTGAGACATATGAACCAAGTCTGCCCTTATAACCTCCCCTACGATGCGTAAAGTAAAGCATGGTGTCGGGAAGTACAGTCTTATTTTTATTTGGTACGGTCATCGTAGTATTTTTGATATTGGGTCTAGAACCAGAAGGTTCTGTACTTACATTCTTCTTACGTGGCAAAGGTATTTTAATGTTAACAGCGTTTTTAAGAGTTGTAGCATTAGAACTAAGTACTTGCTTATGGGCTTCTAATGGTAAACTGGGTAATATCGGATTAGTGACGTCATTAGATATACTTTGGCTATCAGATGTCACTATAGACGTAACAGGCAAATTAGCATTCTTTGTTGGTATATCAGAGTACTGGAGAACATGGGATAAGGTAGCTGCATCAGTGGGTCCAGCAGCTGATGCATCGTGGTTTGTTGTGATATCAACACCTTTATTTTCGTTCAAGGTACGTTTTTGCGTATGCCTTTGGTTGGTGGTCTTATCTGATACTATACGAGCGTTTCTGAATTTCGTAAGCGCGCAGATTAGCCTCTCGGATTCTTTTAACCGTTCAGCTACTATATGAGAGTCGAATCTGAACAAGACCGGGCACGAGTATTTCTGGTGCTTTTTATTGAGTCGAATGCATTGGCATGGACTATCCTGAAGGTTAGATGATTTTAATATCGAATTCCTCACAGTTTTAATGGGGATTCTGTCAGGTATATTATAGATAATCACGTTATTACGAGAGATTATTCGCTTGGTAACTTCATTAGCGATAAAGTCGATAACAGATTCTGCTTTCATTATGTCATCAAGTTCCGCAGTAACGATATCTTTTGACAGGTCGAATATCCCGGCCTATCCAGGGATGGCCATGCTTCATCTTCTTTGGGACTGTCCAAAGTGTGTATGGTTGAGGTACTCTATTGTATAGCTGCTTGAAGTGAGTCCATGCCTCTTGTACAGATCCTCTTAGGTCAATCTCCCAGTTTTCAGCCAATGTTGTGGTGTTGATTGCATCCATATTTGCTTCCCATACATTAGGATGGGCCGGCGCAACGGTTTGACAGGCAATTTCAGTCATGAATTTGAATAATATGACTGCATGGTCACTTCTCCCTAGTGATGGGATGAAAGTCATTTGAGCAAAGTCATCATCGTGTGTGGAGACTAAATCTAAAGGAAAAGGGGATTTTCTTAAGTTGAATCTTGCGGGATTTCTAATGTGTTGGAATAAAGCTAATGCAATCGAGGTTTCTAACAGTTTGCAACCGAATGACGTTATTGATGACCCTACTTCAGAGTTAACCCAGTTTATATACGGTGTATTAAAGACGCCTAACACAAGGCCTTTACACTCGTTACGCCAGGACTAAAGTTTACTCGGGAGAAAATCATCTACTACACATTCTGGACCGTGGTATACTATAACTAATTTACTATCTTGCCGTCTACATTTCAACTTGCAGTTCACATGTCCCTGAAACATGTGCCACTTTTTCAACTGCTCTTATGGTTAGGGTATTTTTTGTGTACAGGATAACCCCGTCTCCCCTACGGTTTAACCTATCAGCCCTACTGGATAAAAACCAGTCACCTGAATTTCATTATCTAATATATATGACGTTAACCAAGTTTCTGTGTCGGCAATAACATCCGGTTATTCTTTGTACACCAGTGACTTGAGCTCCGCCATTTTGTTTGGTAGGCTGTGGGCATTTCTGTAGCATACCTTTAAGTCTGTAAAGAACTTTCCCTTACCACCAAGAGTTATTTGAGGATCGTTTTGATTAGAACTTTCACAATTTCAAAACCCTTAAGAACGAGGTTTCTTTCACTCTTTCGATGGTGTTCGTCTATTTCCACTTCTGCAACTCGTTTCTCAATACGATCAGCCAGGCTGAGATTATCACTGACGTATATTCAGGATCCAATCAATTTACGTTAGTTAGCTAGAATTAGGTTCCTTTCTCCAAACGTGGCAAATGTAACCTTCAAGAGGCGGCGTTTCTGAGGACTTTCAGAATCCACCTTTTGTATAATTCCATAATGCTTACAGATGCTAGCTCCTGAAACTGTTTCTGGGAGTAGCTTGCTTCTAGAATCAGCAGAGACTTAGTAGAACAACATGCTTCACACAACCAAAGTGATAATGGCATACCGTACCGTTTATATTCAGCCGGTGTGAGTCCGGTGCACGCATTGTGATATTACTTATTGCATTTATAACATTGTATCCGCTCAACGATCGGAAAATAGCATGCTGGTCTACCACAACCATGTTTCAATTGCACCATAGGTTTGTTTTATGTTTCTATATAAATAAAACAAAGAAACAAAATAATCAGACTTCGGTAGCTACAGAAATATCTTAACACTTATGGCTACAAATATTGCTCAAAGATATATTCAACGACGAAGACTAAGTACCAATGCTTTTAGTTTTATGTATCTGTACTCGTTAAGTACAGATGATAAACTTCTCTAGAGATAAAGTTGTACTCTTGTGGATTACTTTAGCTGAAAGAATTCAATTGAAGTAAAAACGGTGGTCTTGATGTGTAATTTAACGATCGATACTATAAAAAGTACTCAGAAGAATGTATACCACTGTCCTTTTTGAATAGCGCGTAATTATACTGTTGCATCGTTTTCTCCTAAACTTCCTTTATTAGCCCAAATACGCTATGGAACTTGATAGCATGAATTATTAAAAATGTTTTTGACGGTAATACATTCTACTTTTCTATCACAAGGAAGTGAGTTTGCAATAATAACAGGTTACAAACCTTTATGTTTTTCCTTTATCATGTCGTGTTATCGGCATTCACCACGTAAAGCGCAACAGTTGGATTATATCTCAGACAAGAGACATTTAGTTCATGAAAAGACATTGTAATGTTGTTGTGACAGGTGTTGTCAAAATCTGTTATTGATATACAAAGTGAATCGCACTTAGCCCCCAACGCATTACTTAAGCATGAACACAAGAATAAGCAAGAATGCAGATTGTGCTACCGAATAAAAGGCATAGATACACAATTACTTAAATACAACTCTACTGTTTAAGACCTTAATTCATTTACTAGCCAATGAAATGCACATGTCCATGAAGTCTGTTCTGGTTGCCGTCGATTGACCTTCCTACTAGGTTACTTGTGATTGGCTCATCATATTAGTCTTAGCAGACTTCGTATCAAAAAAGGACAGCAATATGCTGATACAAAAACAATACATTAATCTCGAAATTTTGGTAAAGTTACCAGTAGACAACGTCGATTTAAAAGCGTGCAGAGAAAAGTCCAGCTACATTCGTTTTTTTCCATCATCTGTGACGTTTCAACAGGTTGATGATGATACAGGTATTCAGTGTTTGACAACGCTTCTACCAGTAACACCTTCTAATATGCTTTGTTCCCACCGAGAGAAATCAAAAGACAGAGTCGAGGAGATCGGAAGAGTGTATTTGGCGATAACCAATATATCGGGAATCTCTGATCTAATCTGGCTAGTGATTGCGATTGTTGTTGAGCACAGCGTGACAGCACGTGATCTGGTGCGGATGCATGACCGAGCGCCTTCAGCTAGATGAGTCCACTAAAACATATGGTCAGCATCCAATGTCGAAAACCTATTGAGCTATTTAGTTTGGGGATTTATTTACCGCTACAGATCACTCCCCCCTAGTGTGGCAGTGTCTGTCATTGAAAGGCGTACCTCAGAAGTACATAAACCTTGTGAAGGCTCTTTACTCGAACACTACTAGTCGAGTGAGAGCTTATGGCGAACTGTCATCTACTTTTGCAACCTCAAGTGGTGTCCGTCAAGGATGTCCACTTTCCCCATTTTTGTTTAACTTCATCATAGACCTACTGATGGAAATAACTTTCTCGTCGACTGAGTTCTCGGGTATTGATCTCTTTCCAGGAGGTCCACTTATCGACTTAGAATACGCAGATGACATAGTCCTGTTTGGTGAAGACGCTGACAAAATGCAAAGTCTTCTGGTAGCACTGAGCAACAATGCCAGAATGTTTGGAATGAGCTTCTCTCCCTCGAAATGCAAGTTGTTGCTTCAGGACTGGTCTGCGTTAACACCTGAACTAAGGATAGGGAGTGAAGTAGTCGAACGCGTTGACAACTTCACTTATCTTGGAAGTTTGATCAGCCCTAATGGGTTGGTATCGGACGAAATCTCAGCACGGATTCGAAAAGCTCGTTTGGCTTCCTTCAACTTACGTCACCTGTGGCGAAGGCGAGATATCCGTCTATCAATAAAAGGACGAGTATACTGCGCGGCAGTCCGTTCTGTTTTACTTTACGGTAGCGAAACATGGCCATTAAGAGTAGAAGACACTCGCAAGCTGCTAGTATTTGACCACAGATGCCTTAGAAATATTGCTGGCGTCTGCTGGGATAATCGGGTAAGTAATAGTGAGGTTAGACGCAGGGTATTAGGAAAGGATGGTAAATCAGTTGATGAGGTTATGAATCTTCATCGACTGAGATGGTTGGGCCACGTGTTACGTATGCCTGAACACCGATTACCACGACGTGCAATGCTATCCGGTGTTGGGGATGGTTGTATGAAAGTTAGTGGCGGCCAAACCAAAACGTGGCATCAGTGCTTGAAGTCACTAACTTCTAGTCTGAGCCATGTTGGTAGATGCAGACTACTTGGTTGGGGTCCGCGTGACTATCGTAACCAATGGTTGGAGACTCTTGGTGACATGGCTCAGAATCGATCACAATGGCGTCGGTGTATACACTCGGTTTCTTCCCTTAAACTAAGAGATTAAAATCGCTTCATATCTTTCTTTCTACGAACCAATTCTTTCTTCTTGTACTATATCTCTATATGCAATCTTCCTCTTATATATTACCACCTTTTACCTAACCACTGTTATGAATCCGGTGTTCATCTTGTTGTGTTGATGCGGTATGGCAACCTGGACCGATGCACATAAGTGCATGGTTCTACGTTGTAGCTGACTGACTGACTGGACTGGGGCAGTGATGACCCTAAGACGTGGCCAGCCAGAAGTTTAAACCCAACGAGTTTGTCGTTGGTAAACACTCTTCTGATAGCTTACTAAATTTAGCAGCGTCTGGTCGTCTTTCCTTACTATATGGGACCGGGGTACAACATAGTAAAAAAAGAAATGTACAATGAAAATTTCTTATCCTCATAAACGTCATCGTTCTTTTCCAGCCGTCCTGGAAAAGAAGAAAGAAAATGTAAGTGCATGTCGAAAATACACTCGTATGTGCGTAAAAAAGGAAAATAAACTCGTAAAATCGTTTTTTTGTTTTTTTTTTAAATAGAAATGAAATATAAGCCTATTTAAAAAAATTTTTTTAATAATATAGAAAATGTCGAGAAGTGCCTTACGTGCAATAGTCGTTTAAATGTTCTGGAAATCTCACTCTTCTTCCAGAACGCGTCGTTTTAAGTTTATTTTCGGATACTGTCGAAGTATCATCGTGTGTGTTGGTTGTCGGATGAGGCATTATAAGTGTCGGAGTCGTGTCGTTCAATTGTACCGAAGGAAAATCCACGTAGATAGGATTTCCTTCTAAATACGCTGCTTTGAGGCGATCGATGCTGATGCTATCATTGGTTCCGTTCTTATCGATTATATAGTATTTCGGTTCGCGTTGAAGAACTTTGCGGATACCTAGTAAGACGAGTGGAAGAGCGTCGGTCCACTGTGAAACGTTTGCAGCTGATAGTGAAGCTTTTAGTTGTCGGTGAAAGCGTTCTACCAACCCGTTTGCTTGTGGGTGGTAGGCGGTCGTTCGGAAGCGTGTGCTTCCTAATAGTGTGGTCAGACGACGGAAAAGTTCAGACTCAAACTGACGTCCGCGGTCTGTAGTGATGGTTGAGGGGCAACCGAAGTTTGCTACCCATCGTTCGACGAAGGTTCGGGCCACTGTTTCAGCAGTGATGTCCTTGATAGGTACTGCTTCTGGCCATCGAGTGAAACGATCTACACAGGTCAAGAGGTAAGAGTATCCATTTGAATCTGGTAAAGGTCCTACCAAATCCAGATGAACATGGTCGAAACGAGCATCGGGAGTTTTAAATGAGCCTAAAAGACATTTATTGTGTCTGATGACCTTAGATTTTTGGCAGCTTACACAGGAGCGTGCCCACTCCCTCACGTCTTTATTCATACCAGGCCAGCAAAAGCGTTCTGCTATGAGCTTGATGGTTGCACGAACACCTGGATGAGAAAGTTTGTGCAATGTGTTGAAGACATTGCGTCGATAATGTTTCGGGACGATTGGGCGATCTCTACCTGTAGATGTGTCACAAAGTAAGGTTTCCTTACCTGTTCCCATCTGTTTGATGCGTAGTTTAAGGGTTGTGGACGATAACTCTTGCTGAAGATCAGTGTCTTCTTTTTGAAGCTGGGCGAGTTTAAGAAGGTCGATTCCTTGGAAACTGTTCAAGGAGTTTATTCGAGACAAGGCGTCTGCAACTACATTGTTTGCTCCAGAAATATGTTGAATATCTGAAGTAAACTGCGAAATGTAGTCCAGTTGTCGAGACTCACGGGGAGAGTACTTGTCAGAAGGAGAGCTTAACGAGAAAGTGAGCGGTTTATGGTCAGTGAATAGAGTGAATTCGCGGCCTTCGATATAGTGTTGAAAATGCCGTACAGCACAATACATAGCTAGGAGTTCCCTACCGAATGTGCTGTATCTCGATTCGGTGTCTAGCAACCGTCTAGAGAAAAATGCCAAGGGTTGCCAGGAGTTGTTAATCCATTGTTGTAAGACTCCTCCGATTGCCGAGTCGGATGCGTCTACTGCGATACTAATGGGTGCTTCAGTGTCCTGATGTGCGAGCATTGTTGCTTTAGCGATCAGTTCCTTAACTGTGGAGAATGCTTTTCGTGCGGTGTCGTCCAAACTAATGGATTTCGCATTTCCACGAAGTTGGTCAGTAAGAGGTTTCATAAGTAATGCGCATTTCGGTATGAAGCGTCTATAGAAACTTACCAGGCCGTTAAACGTGCGTAGTTGCTTGACGTTGGTCGGTTCTGGGTAATCCAGAATGGCCGCCACTTTGGTCCTAAGGGGTCGAATGCCTTGAGCATCGATAGTGTGTCCTAGGAAATCTAACGAGTCGGTTCCGAATTGGCATTTCTGAACGTTTACAGTAATGCCATGTTTTTGTAATCGTTCGAAAACAAGATCCAGATGCTTGAGATGTGATTCTCTGTCCGGACTTGCGATTAGGCAGTCATCAACATACGCATGTACGAAGTTGAGACCTCGAGAAACGTCGTCTATGAATCTTTGGAATGTTTGAGCAGCGTTTCTTAGACCGAAAGGCATTCGCAAAAATCTATAGAGTCCGAAAGGAGTTATGATAGCTGTTTTCGGTATGTCGTTAGTAGCCATAGGGATTTGGTTATACGCTTTAACCAAGTCGATTTTCGAAAAGACAGTTGTACCTTTCAAGGTAGCTGTCAAATCGTGAATGTGAGGCAACGGGTAACGATCGGGAATGGTTTTTGCATTCAATTGCCGATAGTCACCAGTTGGACGCCAATCGTTGCTGTCCTTCTTAGGGACCATGTGCAACGGAGATGCATAAGGGCTGTTTGACGGTCGTATGATTCCTAAGTCTATCATATGATCGAATTCGTTTTTCGCTAACCTCAGCTTTTCCGGAGCTAGTCGTCGTGCTTTAGAGAATACAGGTGGTCCTGTAGTCGTGATGTGATGTGTAACATTGCTGGTTACACACGGTAGTTTCGTTTGAGCTTGTTGTATCCCAGGGTACTTGTCGAGTAGTGGTTGATAGAGTGGGTCTATCGAATGCTTAACTGTGACTGGGGATAATCTACAACCAGAAAAGGAAGTTACGCAAACGGATAATTTAGTGTTTCCATCTACTAGCCTCCGTTTGCGCGTGTCGATGATTAGATTATGATGTTGTAGAAGATCCATACCAATGATTGGCATAGAAACATCTGCAACAACGAAAATCCAATGAATGGGTTTGCGTAAACCCACGTTAAGGTAGACGTACCTTTTGCCATACGTGGCGATCGGTTTTCCATTTGCCGCCTGTAAGTTTAGAGTTGATTCGTGGAGCCGGTCGTTATGATTTGCTGAGAGAACGCTAACTTCTGCGCCAGTGTCGACGAGGTAGCGAACTCTCGTTGTCACATCTGTGACGTACAACAGACGGCTATGTTCGCCGGCTACGGTTGCCGTTAACGCGTGCCGGCTTGGAAGTTTCCCGAATTGTTTTTCGAGTCAGTCGTTTTCGTGTTGGGAAAATTGCAGGGTTTTCTGCAATTTCTGGAAGATTTCCCATACTGGTTATGATACCAGCACCAGTCAGGGTTATCCGTCTCTCGTGGTTTAGAGACAGATCGTTTACGCGAAATGCTTCTACGTGGACTGCGTGAGCGACTACGGTCGTTACGAAGATTAAGATAACGCGTGAGTGTATGACATAACTCGGTTATGTCATTCTGAGTCGCGTGAGGCTTTTCTTTGACGGAAAATACCTCTGAAGTAGACGATTTCGTTATTTCTAAAATACGATCGGCAGATGCAGCTAGCTCGTCTAAGGCGTTGTTCTGAAACGAGACCAGAACCGCTTGCACCTGTTGAGGAAGTTTAGACAAGAAAAGTTGTTTAAATAGACCTTCGTCGAAAGTCCTTAGGCCTATCAATTCTCTCATTCTTTGCAACATGTCAGTCGCAGAACCGTGTTGCAGGTCGATGTTATTGAAGAGTTGATCTAACCTTTGTCGATCGGTTAGGTCTCCTCGTTTAAGAATCGAACGTTTTAGGATTTCGTAAGGTTCAGAAACATCACTAGTAAACATACTAGGTGTTACGTACCTGTTGAATTCGCGCGGTAGTGCCTTGACTACTGCGAGGAATTGTGCACGTGTGTCGATCACGCCGTGCTCGGAGAAATCGGATTCTGCGTAGCAGAACCAGGCTTCGATATTGTCGGGCCAGAAAGGCATGAGTTGAAACGAAGGCGGGGACAAAGTCTTAAGCTTGAGTACTTTGGGTGTCTGTTCAGCCATGATGAAATATGAAGTACGATAATGAACGAGGGGAAAAATATATATATATCCAAGGAAAAACACGAAAAAAAAATCACAATGTTTAAAAAAATTAGGGTAATAATATATAAAAATTCCAAAAAGGAACAGACTCACAGTTGCAATTATGTGTACCAGATCACGACGGTCTCACCAATGATGACGATACAGGTATTCAGTGTTTGACAACGCTTCTACCAGTAACACCTTCTAATATGCTTTGTTCCCACCGAGAGAAATCAAAAGACAGAGTCGAGGAGATCGGAAGAGTGTATTTGGCGATAACCAATATATCGGGAATCTCTGATCTAATCTGGCTAGTGATTGCGATTGTTGTTGAGCACAGCGTGACAGCACGTGATCTGGTGCGGATGCATGACCGAGCGCCTTCAGCTAGATGAGTCCACTAAAACATATGGTCAGCATCCAATGTCGAAAACCTATTGAGCTATTTAGTTTGGGGATTTATTTACCGCTACAAGGTAATACCCACCCTTTAGCCCTAAAGTTTACCGGTAAATAGTATTTCGACAGCTCTATGATCTTTCACACACCGGGATCCGAACTACAACAAAAGTCATCACGAAATCTTTTTCCAGCCGAAAATGAACTGGGACGTAAAAATGTGATCAAGAAACTGCACACAATGTTAGCGCAGTGTTTGATCAGTGCCAATGAAAAATTGTCATTATGCGACAGACGTTTCCAACAACTTCGTATAGATATCGTCGGTTACCTCTCATCTTTCAACTCTTTCACCCACATCATTATCATTGTTGACAGGTTTACCAGGTGAAAAACAGAATGCCTCGTTAAAGATATGTAAGCACAGTCGACAGCTCAGTATTCCTTTACTATTGTGTATCAGATTACCACCAGTACAGAAAGATGTTCCCACTATCCAGTTGTCCAGTCCTAGGTGTCTGGGTGGCACTAGACATCAACCACACAATCCTCAAAGTTGAACACGAGATAACTGGGGAAATAGATATTCAACATTTAACGCAGAGGGAAGACCAGCATTGGAGAAGGAGGGAAGAATTAATTCAATTCAATCAGATGGCATGGCTCAACCTCGCAGGCGTGGTTATCCCTGTGTAACTTACCTCTTTTATTCATATTAAAAATATTGTTCTATCTCCAGCTTAAATATGTTCTCCATCACATATACGATGAGTTGGTGTAGAAAATGATGTGACTTCTACATAAGATATTATGAATTAGGCGGTAGCATAATCATAAATCTACAATTTTAGGACTACATTTATTACTAGAGCAGTACTAACCACGGATTAGACGATAATTGTACAAGTTCACCAGGCTTTTAGGAGTGGAGCATATAAATTTCGCCGTCACTCAAATGCTTGGTGATGTCATGGATTGACACGACATAATGGAATGACGTTTTACTACGATTCCTCCCTGAGCTTCATTTTAACAAGTTAGTTATATGCAGCACATCAGCTGAACAATTCTACAGTAAAATTCTGGTCTTAAGGAATCAACCAGTTAACCCTGTCGAAAATACATTAAGCGATAGAATGCGTTTTGCAAGCTGTTTATTACAGACTATTCAGAAGAATAATGCGATACATACGCTTGAACATGGTTATTAGGTATG
Organism: Schistosoma margrebowiei; assembly: GCA_944470205.2. Classification (NCBI taxonomy): domain Eukaryota; kingdom Metazoa; phylum Platyhelminthes; class Trematoda; order Strigeidida; family Schistosomatidae; genus Schistosoma; species Schistosoma margrebowiei. Next base: position 47,513,362 of record OX104028.1, read on the forward strand.
ACACAAAATATATCCACAGACGTGCACATTCGTTTTTGTCCTCATCGACGTCATTCGAAAACCATTAAAGTAACCATATAAAAAACCTTACCGAGTGATCGAATGAATAACTAGACACTTCATCATTGACAAAAGGGACAGGAGAGAAACTCAATCGATAGATAGAATAAAATCTGCTTTTTTCGATGACCAACAGACGCAAGAAAATACTATTTTAGATAAGCAGTCTCGACCGTTCATTGCAGCGAAGCCAGAGAAAAACGAGAAAATGAATGTCAATCATACATGCTTAACACGTTCAAACGGAAGAGTAAGGAAAGTATAAACGCAAAGTTCATTTTATAAATGTTAAAAAAACACAGTTAAGAGATGCTCAATTTATTTGGATTAGTAACGGCAACAACGTTTCGTTCAATTTAAAGTAAATCAGGCCGAGAAACTTTAAATAATGTAATGTCAACAGAAAATCACTCCAGATCAAACAGATTGAGATAAAATGTAAATACCTGAGTCCAAGAACGAATTTCGCGATTTCGCTTTGGATAGTTTTTCAAGTAATTATATTCTCTGGAGCTAGAGCTGAATAAAAATGTGGAAATATCTTTTGCCGTACTAGTCAACTTGGAATTTAAATATGGTGGCGTGTGTTGTGCTCGTGAAATTTTTTCACAATTAGGATTGAATTTAAAGTCACAAAGGCCTGAAACCATCGTATATTTCACATCTAGTAATGCTCAAACTGCATGTGCAGTTTGTCTTGTGTCACGAAATGTCCGCCTTAAGCTATTAAGATTTTAAAGGCAGCTTATAATCATCTGTCAGACTACAATCTGATAACATCTTCCAGAAGTTCTAGTATGTCTTCGAAAATTTCCATTTTATACTTTCACAATCTTAGCAGCAGGAGAATTCCGCAAAAATGATACTATACTATATCCTTTGTGATCATGAGGTGCATAACTGATCCTAACACTTAACCACTTCAGACATCAATATGAGAATCGGAAAACAGAATGTCAAAATTCTGCACTGGTTCATTTTTAGTAATTGTCCATTGATAAACGTGTAAACTACAACCCAAACAACAGAGAACAGATATATATATATATATATATATATATATATATATATATATATAGAGAGAGAGAGAGAGAGAGAGAGAGAAAGAGTGAAATTTTGGTGTGGTTTCTTTCTTAAGCTTATATTTGTGCTTACAACTACTCAATGGAAGATGACGTTTTAAGCTAGATATTGGGAATATTTATAAACTATGACTGTTGCCCCTATGATTTCAAGCCCAACGTTGACGTGGACTTAGACATTATATTTCTTTTCTATTTGTTACTTGATTCTCAATATTATTCTGTTGTCAACTATTGTTAGTCGTTTACCGATTATATTCACAGACGTCTTATGTAGTAATGTCTCCTTTTATAGAGACAATAAAATGTCCCTTATAAAAGGCACGTCTACTACTGAGCATTACGCAAGTTGTTTTATAACAGTTGATGATATTTTGTTCTAAATCTCGTTAAGTCATCAACTATCTTGCTATGCTCATATCAACTGTAGAACATAGGTTCGGTTTCTAAGCTTTTGAGTAAGTTAGTCAACATTAAGGTGTTCAGTATTTTACAATAATCTAACTACTTATCTATGAAAATAAATATGAAAGTAACTATGGAGACATTTTTAACACCAAGTGTACATATAGCAATATATCAGGACCAAAAAATAGATGTTAAATCATAACAGTAATAATTTTCAATTATTTAGACCGTATGTACTTCGTTCTTGATTGAGTAATTATCAAAATGCTTAGTACACGTAAAGATTTCAAAATATTCAATTAAATGAAGATGATCATGAGTTATAACGTAATACTCAAATTACAAAACGAATACATTACTTTTTACATCAAATAGTGTTTTGGCGATAAAAACATATATGAAACACACATTTAGATGTTATGTAGTTTCAAAAGTGTAATATTGACTAACACAGTGTGCTTGATAAATCTTCGTGTAAATTGTTGAGCTTAAGCAAGAAACACGTTATGAGATGTAAGACTAACTAAAAAAAAAAGGATACAAACACTATGTACAATACTTTGAAACATAAGCTGAATAGTACTTAAAAATAATTTAACATTTACTGTTTGTCATAATATTTTGACAGTTTAAAGGTAATAAACATAACTGTCCAACCTTCAATATCTGAAACTTAAACAAGAAGAAAAAACAGTAATATGTATGTATATATAAATGTAGATATTTATGCACCATACTAACCAAACAGTTGGGTAAAGCACTGATGACAGTATGGTTTACTTGAATGTTCTTTAAATGTACCGGTTTGTAATGGATGTAAACAATAAGCACATAAAAAGTGCTCTGGATGATAACGTTTACCAAGTGCGTTTACACACCTTCCAGTAATTGGTAATGAACATGCAGAGCATAATAATCCACGTCTTGAGTAATAGTGAGAATCACAGTAAGGATATCCCTCAATTTCATGAAAACTTGATCCAGTGAGTATTCTATTACAATCCTGTATTAAAAGAGGAAAATGATGGAGGGGATTGGAAAGATAAAGTTGAACTAGATAAGACAGGAAATATAAATAAAGCATATTGTTTGATCATCAAACTGTGAGTGACTTCAAAAATTTTGGTTTACTAATGATACGAGTTGTTAATTAATTTCTTTCATACAGTGGATTGTGTACAGTTCAAATTTTCTACTGAAGCGTGCGTTGTCAATTTATATTTTCCAAGTACAATGAAATCTCCGAAATATTTATAATAGCTAAAAATTGATGTACACTATGAAATCTTTGGAATTGTAGCTTTTTCAAAAAAAAATCATTTTTCGATTGTACCACATTAGTCGATTACTACTCATTGATCAAATCTAACATATTTCTAAACTATATTCCTTCACAAAAAGGTACAGATATATGAACGAAAAATATCCTTTTCAATAGGTTTTTATCAGGAACCACAATTGTAAATTCAAATTATTGGTCTAAGAGAATGTCAAGTTTGAAACAAATACATGTTTTAAAGTTATAGTATATGAATTTACGATTGCAACTCAGTCATTCTGTCCGATTAAACGTTGAACGCGGTAATTATTTACATCGGTTCGATTCGCCGAACCGCAGTGGTACAACAAAACGAAGACTTTAGGCCGAATCACAGGGTAGTTGAGATAGCAATAATATCAATGGTAATAAACAAGATTGGGCATCGAGGATACGATTCAAGAAAATATAACATAATTAGTGAAAAGTGCTTGAGGAATTTGGAAACATGTGCTTTACAAAAAGACGAAGGAAATATAAGTTAGTGAAATAAAAAGAGTATGAGGAATTTAAAACCTGAAATTTAGGGGAAAACAAAGAGTGAATTCACCTGTACCCCTGCAAACGATTTTGCCAACGTCATTCAAAGTCTCTAACTACAAGTTACGATAATCACGCTGTTATGACCAGGTATTCTATACCTACCTACATGGCTCAGTTTAATTGTCATAGAATTCATGGACCAATGCTACATTTTAATCTAACCTATATCAGCGTTCTTTCAACCTATTTTTACTCGAGAAAGCATCACTCTTCGAGGAAGGAGGTGGTTAGGTTTACGTGACACATGACCCCACCGCCTCAACTGATGAAGATCTACTTCTTCATCAAATGATTTGTAATATTTACCTAATACGTTATTTTAGACTCAGATGTTGCTTACTCGGTGGTCCAAAAATACAGGAGTGACGTTTCGAAGACACCTGTGGTCGAACAGGAATCTGAAGATATCCTCTGTCCTTAATGGCTATGCTTACACCCGCAAAAAAGAACGAAGCGAACAGTTACACAGAAAATATTATTTGTTCTCTGAAGAAGTGACTTACACTAAGTCACGAAACGTCAGAAAATCCAATTTTCTACTCATTGGGATATTACAAATATATTATTTTTATTTATAACAATGAACCCAATGCTCAATTTATTCGAAATTATCAAATCAAACCTTGGTAATGACACCTAGTTACACAGAAAATTCGTCGGACGAATATCTCGCTTACGCTACAAACCATATGATTGTTTGTAAAATATAATAACATTAAAATAACTAGTAAGCGGTGTTAACTTGAATTGGTTTATACCTTACATAGGATTGTAAGAATAATATTACAAATAAATGTAGACAGTATATGGTGAGAGAATAATTCAATTACAAATGGAGCTAAATGTTTGGTCAGACATATGCGAATATAAATAAACTTAACGATTATACTTCGTTTTACAAATGATCCTGAATTTATACACTACTATATTCAAGAATGCTTTAATGTTAGCCATCTCGTTCAACAATTAATTTGGATTTATAATTGTCAAAACTGAAAAGAATTTATTGGAAAAAATTCTTGATTCATATGTCTATACTTCCAATACGATGAGAATTTTTAAGCAAAAGAATTTAGAAGAAAGTTGTCAAAAGTAGCGGTGCAATCAAAATTAATTGAATGAAATGACTTACATGACAAGTAAAACAATCTTTGTGCCAAGGCATATCCAATGCAGTTATGTATGCATCTGTAATAGGTTGTTGACAGCCAGAGCATGGAGTTCCAAATCGTGTAAAATAGCAGTTACTTCATATAGAAAGAATTAATTTATAAGTTTTACAATTTAAAGGAAATAGTTTAAAATAACATTAAGTTTAGTTACTTAATAACGGAAAGTAAGCCACCAAATGTAAAGTCTTATAGTTAATGAAGATTGGAAATTTTAACTGAACAAATTCTTATGACAGATGATTCCCATTTAAACATTAAAATTAAAACACGAATTTCAGCGAAGGGATCTCTTTTCAACGAATTTATTATCAAGCTGTACAATCGTATATATATGAAAAATTTTTTTAATTATTATTATTATAACAAAAACATTTTAATCATTTTAATCATCTTATTATAATCACTAAATCTATTGTTATTATTTTTATTCATATTACGTAATCTAGTATTATAACCCTTTTTATTAACTGTGTTCACATTTCCTCATGGAATTAGTACTTTTACAAAATCAAAAAATTTTTCATATATATACGATTGTACAGCTTGATAATAAATTCGTTGAAAAGAGATCCCTTCGCTGAAATTCTTATGAGTTACGAAATAAGTGAATTTTGTTGAAAACTACCTGCCTTAAATGTAGATTATAATTTATGATGAATTTGATCTATAAAATCAAACTAATAAAATTTACCATTATAAATCATAAGCAAATAAACATAGATTACACTAGACTGACAGTTTATTTAAAAATCAAATCACTTGTTTGTTTATTTGATTATGAATTTAATATTAGCAATAAGAGAAATGTTCTATTAGCCAGTTCAATAAACTCTTTAAGTTGAGATAGGTTATGAAAAATATCTACATTGTGAATCGTTTTCATCTTTTTTCTCTCTCGCTGACAGTTAGCCTAACTCCGATGGTTAGCTCCAAGTTATTACAATGATAAAATTAATTCATACAATTGTCGGAATAACTAAGGTAATTTGTTTGTGAAATTGATAGGCAAATTGCAACCATAGATAATTTAAAAGATAAGGCTTCTGGTCAACTAACTAAATATCTATAAGATAATCGAAATTATGATTTATGAATAAAAAAATCCAACTAAGATAATTTGACTTCTGATATAATAACTAATTGAACATAGATAAAAATGTAGGCTATGAAGTAATGAGTGATTCTTTGCATTTGTTAATTCTAACACAGATGGAGTGGTTGCTTGGTAGTAATTTGTATAAAAATATATATATGAATTCAATTCATGAGCCCATAAAACGTTTTTACAGCCTTTTTCTTTAAATCACGTATATTCGCAATCAAGTGAACCATATTAATATGCACATGAATTACTTATCTCTTATTCTTATCCTTACATAATCAGTTTCACTAGGTAACTAACTAATTTCTTCTTCAGCTGGTCTTCATAATCACTATTTAACATTATGAAACTTACGAGCAGTAAAATTTGCCATTCTGTTCATGTACTGTTAACGATCCATTAAAAGTGGAATGACATTCGTAGCAAAAAAAGTGCTCAGGATGCCATGCACGTGCCAAAGCCAAAACACATTTCTAAAACAGTTGAAATAGTTTTATAAAAACTTAAGAGATATATTCATAGGAAAAGAATTTTTGTCATAAGTCGTTTTAAGTTAAATACGAAGCTTAAAAAATAAATTAAGAAATAGTGATTTTAGTAAACATTTCCTATTTCATTACCCGTTTCCATGAATACTTTTAACTCATTTTGCCAAATATCATTTGAATATATTGAGATGAATAAAGTTTTTCAAATTATCAATTAAATAACAGATAAAATTTAAGAATGAACAATGGTGATAAATATCTTAGTAAGTGAAAGGATAGCAGAGCACAAAATACCCTAGTCCAAAAGTGATTAAAGTATGAACACAATATCATTCCCAAGATTGAGATAGATAGTAGATACAATCTGGAAAAAATCCAGTATACAGTACCGAGTTCATATGAAGGGTTTTTGCAGTAGTTCAGATGTGATGGAGGACGACACTATCAAGTTGCACAAACACAGGCAGGTGGAAGTGACTTCAAATCTAATAATTCTTCAGTTTCAAATTAAGATATAATTAGATCACCAAGCGCAAAAAAACAATATTTATTCATAGTTGAAGAATGCTGAAGATTATCTCACAACTGTGTAATTTCTGTATTTTACACCTAAATAAGACAACGAAAGTAGGGAAAATTGGATTAAAAAATTCGGAAATCTGCCGAGATCTATCGAGAAATGTACTTTAGACATCTTATCCTATTTTATAAGATACAAGTAGTACAATGTAATTTTAAAATGTTTTGTAATTGTATTGAAATATACAGTGCAAATAAACCAAAATTTAGCAAGTAATTTAATAAATTATTATTCCATCAGTTGTAAGATACTAGCTGCTATTCAAACAATAGTATAGACCAAGCGGATATATTTCACGTTATTTTTGGAACGGTAAGTAGTCGGTATTTTGAGGATTTTATGGATGGTAATCTAAAATATTCAGAAAGATACTTGAGATAGGTATATGTGAATAAACCATGTTCACGTATTCAAGCTATAATTCCTGTGTCATGGAAAACTAGACTTATATTGGTCCTTGTTTGTTTCACTTGATCCTCATAAAGTGTGACCGGTGATATATACACCTCTTTCAGTTAAAAAATAAGGATGGTCACTGTCATATGCTTCAGGAACCAAAAACTAACTAAAGATAGATGTAAGATGACAATGCGCTATGTCTCTCATACGGAAACATGGAATCGATAGAAAGCCTGGCTTCTTTCAAAACTTTCAATTAAGATCTTTGGATCTAATTGGGGTAGTTTTATTGTCAATCGATTCTGTCAGAACCCAGCATCTTAATGATCATTAACATCAAAGCATTCATCATATGAAAGTTTTAAATGATATATGTTTCCCACTCTGACAGAGATATTACCAAGATCATATGGAAAAATAAGGCTTGTAATTCAATGCAAATAGGACCATTAGATTATGACTTACACTTCATGTAAGACAAATGGATTCAAATCCATGATATGACAGTCGACAACTTACTGTCCAGACCATTGAAGTACAACCTCATACAATCAAAGAGTACTGGACAGTAGTTATATCTTTGTCCAAGAAGATTTTCAAGAAAAATATACTTAACTATGTTGACTTATAAACTCTAAGCCTACATCTATCAAGGAGAACACGTCATTTAGCCAATCAGTATACCTTATTAGCTGGCAACACAACAATGCATAGTTATCAATAAAATGTTCAAAAAGTTTATGTTTTAATAAAATTTTCGTCTTGCACTAGCAGTTTTTTTGCAATTCCTGTAACATGCTTAAATAGAATTGCAGATATGAACAAAGAAATTGAACACAAAAATTCATTGTATACACAAGTACACACATGATTGAATTACACAATATTGGCACACTCAATTTAAACAGTTTAAATGATGTTTAGCAACATTTAGTAGTATACATGGCCAAGAAACATGCGTTATGATATATATATCAATGCTAAAGTAAGTTTATTTGTATCTTAATCAATCATTGATTGCTAATTCATAAAATGTATCTACTACATACTTTTCTAATAAACTTATGCAGGCAATTTTCTGCAATACTCTTCATGAAAGCTAATCACAAGACGAATGGATATAGGGAAAAAAATTATGTAACCTTATGATAAGATAGAGAGGTTAACTGTAGCTAATAAATGTTTAACATGGGATCTAGTAGGAATCAGTTGTCTAGTTAACTTAAATGTCAAAGGTTAAACAGCTTTTTATTTAAAAAAAAATAGTCCATAGAAAACATAAATATGATTAAAGTAATCATAAGATTCATGAAATATTGAATAAGTTACTGATAATTTGAAGTTAATTGTTATACTTATTATGGAAAATAAAATACATGACCAGATATTTGTTTTATTATATTATATAAATAAAAAATAGATTGTTTAAATGAGTTAAAAGATATTTTAAAAATGAATCACGAACCATATGATAAACTAAGATATTGTAAGCAATTTAATTAGTCACTAAGATTAAGTAATAAGCCAACCCATGTAAACTAAGACATTTTATAATGTGTTTTATCAACTATATTTTGATGTGAATTTGATAAATTGCAATTTCTTTAACAATAATACTTTATGACGCATATGAATTCAATTTTGGTGAGACTATAATTTATGAACGAGCCAATCAGAAATGATTGAGTGATTTAAAGGTCACGGAGCCTATTTCAGTATACAATGCTCATTCATGATCGGTTTACAGCTGATTTCAAGGAGATCGTTATATTTGAGCGACTAGAACTGGTGGGATTGCTGGGAAATTCATTCATTTGTGATTGCAATGTTCAAATGACTGATGGACATTGTACAGACTATCGTGACGATGCTGTTTTTCGATGTGATATATGTTGCTAAAACGGGTACTTTTTTCACTCCATATTGATTGACATTAAGACAGGTCATGATAATTTTTGTAAATTGGATAATAAATGCACCATTAACACTGGCTGCAACCTTTGCAGATGTTACTTGAAGCTTCGACACTTCAGTAGTATGAGTACTGTGGAGAAAATTGTGCTATGAAAATGCTTGAATCAGGAGAATCGTAGAAATAGACGAAACGTTCACTAGAAAACGCAGATTTAATATAAAAAGTGTTAAATAAAACTGGGTATGTAGAACTTTCTTAAGTATACTGAGGTCTTCGGTATGTATGACAGACTATGTGTGACTATGTCTCTAAACGATCACTTCCAGTGCGTGAGTAACCGACAAGCTACAACGATAATACCAATTATACGAGAGTATGTGCAGCTAGATACCACATTATACACGGGTGACCTAGACTTGGTTACCTGTATCGTATCGCCGTTCACAAGCGACATTTTGTAGACGCAACCGCGGGAATACACACCAATAATGCAGAAGCAGTGTGGTCGAGGCTAAAAGAATTTTTGTGACCTTATCATATCTCCAGAGGTCGACGATCATGGTGTCACATGAATGGGCCCCGGTACTGTATGCATTACGATTTCAGAACTTCAGGGCCTCTTTTTAACCTTGGAAAGTGTTTAAACGACGCCAAAGAAGTGTATACACTCTAATTCTCTAGTTTTGTAGAATATATTCTTGATCTATACCAGCTGTCTTTTGATTGGCTGAAATTTCTCAAGGTCACTCACCATCCGTTGATAAGTCATCTATAAATTATAGTTTCGCCTCACTCTTAATTTTATTCTAGATGGTGAGTTCAAATACTCTTTCATACATATATTTTCATTCCGTCTTATGAAAACATTTTACCAAAGTTTAATTTCTTATTGTCATTGTTCCAACATTATTCCTTTTGATATTGATCTGATTTATTTTATTTTGTAGTGTTAATGTGGTATGGGATATTGAGCTAAAACATATTTGTCCCAGGCGTTGAGATGATTAATAGTAACTGATTGAAAAGTTTAGAAGTATATTACATCACATTTTAAGTAATAACCCAATAAAACTCCTTTTGGTTTAGGTAAATACCAAATAAAAGTATATAATTGTTACAGTGTAAAGTATTTTGTTCAATATTTAACATTTATGCGAGAATCCAGTAATTAATTTTTTCTGAAATATCAAATCTAATTGCCATGGATGTAATTTTTAATTGATTTATCAGTAATTTCATTACGTGTTGAAATTAACTTTATATTGAAGTTTTTATTTAGTTAAGGGTCATTTTCGGTTGGATCTTGCCTATTTAAGTCAGTTGTACACAAAATGAAAACTGAGTATTTTAGTATCATCGTAAACGGCAGATACAACTCTGATCAATACTGTACTGAATATTTAGTAAATCTTAGTAAACTATTCATTATAACATTCTAATAGTTAACAATTAGTCAATTAGTACACTTCATTTACAACAACGACATCATGTGATTTTTATTTTTACATGGAAGAAGAAAAACAGTCAAGTCACTCAGTGTGTTTTGAAGGGAATTGAAGGAAAAAAGGTCAAACTTGTATTCAATCATTCACAGACCAAAATATTTCACTGCTGCATTCGAATCATTCAAACCTAATTAAAAGTTAACCAAATCAAACTTCGAAATAGTTTTCATCATAGACTAACTTCATCTAATAAAACCTTGAAAACTAAAGAGCTCTAGGCAATTGTTTTATTCCCTCAGTTACATGTAATGACATATTATGGATCGAATTCAGGACCTTCAGGTTTGATAGGTAGAGTCAACTTTAGATTATCTATTGAATGTCCAATCATCCATACTTCCAAGTTCACATAAATTAATTCATTATAACTTTTATTCTCCTGTAAAGCACAAAACGTTCACTATGCAAATAACTCAATCCGATTGCAATAAACATAAGGGTATGAAGATGTTGGCATACAATGAATCACCTACGTCATAACTTCAAAAAAAAAACGAAATAAACAAATCAACAGATTTTGTTGTTATTGTTTTTATCAATGTAGGTTATGAAGTGAAAAAAATGAAGATAAAAAAGGACTTAATAATCAATTTTTTCCACTGATGATTAACGATTTAATAAAAAAAGTAAAATTTTCGATAAAAACACACATGCAAAGATGTGATCCTCATAATATTTCTAAAAAATATAGCGACGAATGTCTGTGCTTGCATATACATATATAGATGTGGACGTTTATGTTGTGTAAGTACTTCGATTGCAATGATTCATCATTAGTCATAGTGTTATTATTTATTATATACAGGTTGAAATACAAACTAGTTGTCTATGTAATAGTTGTATCAGTGTACATATGTGTTAGTGTATGTATGTTATTAGACATACCTGGGGTACTTTAAAATTGTGTCCAAGGTATAATTTAATTATTTCTGTATACAAATGTAACATATGCATGAAACCAGAAGTTTAACGGAGTTTAACTAAAAATCTGAATTAAATAGATCTAACCCAATACTTGTTGTATGATCCCAAATATTTAGAAAATAAGACCATTATATGACATATACATTTGATAAATAGAGACACAAAATAAATAGAAAACAGACAAAAGGGTTTCTTATCGTGTGCATTTATCCACACTAATAATACTGAATGTTTCAGTTATGATAAAGTCATTAAAAATATTACAATCTTTATAGCGATGTCATTAATTTCTTCAGAAAATCAATATTTTCTAGAAAGCAAGTGAAATAAATTATTGGAAGGCAATTTCATAACAAAAAATCTAGTCACCAGTCGAAATTAGTTGTAAGTACAAGTTATTGATTCTCTATTCCTTGAATCTTTTTTTCTTATAACTTAGATTGACAACATTATTTTAGACATCTTAAGCCTTACATCGTTTGGTCATTGAGTTTTAACCTAAATCAAATTATTGAATTTTATCAATTACATCATAATGCAGTTAATGAATCAAGTGAATTGAAATTGTAACCCACATTTTAAATGATTATAATTAATAGCGTGTAAATTTTTTTGTGAAGTCTCAAACATTGGGCCATAATAATTCGATTCTTTAAAAGAGTGCAAGTTTCTTCAAATTTCAAACATTTTCCCTGGTGATTTCAAATTTATATAGAATCTTGATCAAAAGCTTTTTTCCACTTAATCATCTAAAATTCCATACTTTCTTTTAAGCAATTCTTATTCTAGAATACATCTTGTAGTAAAAAAATTGGCTGAATGAGCAGATAACACTATAGGATAATTTATTGAATAGTGATATTTGTTATTTAGAAAATATAATAGCTATGGTGAATGTCTTCATAGTGGCTTCATTAACTAAATAAACTTATTTGAAATTATTTTGAATTTTTATCCTCTCTTTTAAAGAAAAGAAAAGTAAAAACAACAATGTTTAATATTAAATTAACAAACCTCAACAACTGCCTCGCCACAATAACCACATCTAGGTGAGAACATTTGTAGATGACATTGAGTACAATAAGCTTGATCATCACGTTCATAGAAATCTTGACGAACTAAGCCAACACGACAACTAGCACAAGTGAAATGTTCCGGATGCCATTCTTTACCAATAGCTGTTATTAACTGTTATATATATTGGAATAGTAAAAGCAAATGCAAGAGATCGGAATAGATGTTATGTATATATGTAAGCAAATCGAATTGTCTATTTTAAATCTTCTATAAAAGTACCTAATTTCTTGCATGGCAAATTTCTAAGACTTTAATGTTGTAAAAAGAAGAATTGATAGAGTAATTGAGTTTCCTAATACAAAATATTTTAATAAGTTATTTCGCACCTCTTATAAATGTTCAAGTTATATCGGATATATCGGATAACAATAGATTATTGGGCTTCTGATGTAATCAACTCACAAATTGTTATCATTAAAATGGATAAAATAATAAATAATCACTTATAAAATGATCTTAATAATGTTGACAATAACAATGATATAAATAACAGTTTATATCAGTAATGAAGAAATAAGAAATATAATCAAAACTTAAATGGTTAGGATGATAAAACCTCAAACGGTCAAAAAAGAATAACGATAAGAGTTATTACGTTAATTAAGTGAAATAAAGTACAGTTAACTGTATTATCGTTTTTAACTATATTTTCAGTTAGGTCTCCATACCTATTGTATAGATTTTATTATCGTTAACGTTATCACTATTATCATTATTGAAGAGAGCTAGAGCAATTGTTTGAACAGAATATCATAAGTTCACATTATTTCGCTTGGTTCTTGTCAGCTGCTTAAAACCTGTGATATATAAAAATTATAATTACAAAATGAGTTTAAATTACTTACATGAAAGAGTTTAAGTGGAAGTTACGAAGATTCCATATCAGTAAAGCATAGGAAGGGTGTAAATAAATTTAACAGACAATAAAATATTGTAGATATATACCTTACGTAAAAGAATATTCCACACAGGTGATAGTAACTAATGTTCAAAGACCTAGAAATAAGTGGTTACTCAATGAGTACACGTTATACTAAGTAAGAATAAAATGAGCAAAGCTCAATTAATTAAAATAAGACTTAATAGTTGAATTCATGAGTCAATTAACGCTAGACCACCATGGAAAAACTGGGAGCACTGGGTGGCCATTTTGTTCCAATATAGGACTTTTCCACGATGCCGCCCGCAGGATTCGAACCCGGGACCTCCGGTCTCGCATAAGAGTGCCAAAACTCTAGACAACTGAATCTGCATCCAACGGTGTTAAGGTCTAGTGCTTCCAGGTTTTCCATAGTGGTTTAACTTTAATCGACTCATGAATTTAACTACTGAATTACTAAAATCTCCCCAAAACCCCCTTCTGATAAAATAAAGTTAATAATCTCGGAAACAGTCAAAATAAAATATATGTAACCATGTAATCAGTTAGAAGGAAGATTTGAACAAAAGTTTTTACGATATAATGAAGGAATATTTGTCGCCAATGCAAAAAAAAGATAAAAAACAATCTCCATTTTAACACGTCATATAAAGTTTTTCACGCGTGATAGCAACGTCGTCAGTGAACTTTAGAAGACTAGAGCTTGGCTATTTATCAACCACCTGATATCCTGTATCCAAGAGATGTTTGGTTACTGCGCCGTTTAATGTAGTTTTCTTTCTAGTCTGAAGACTTTTTGGAACATTTTAAAAATTCTAATATGTACCTTTCTTTCTGTTCTGTCAGTTTAGATGCTTAAGCAGGTACACGTAAATTTATGAACACGGTTGGCAGTGACATGAAAAGGGTGTTTGTCGACCTTTTACTGCTTTAGTGAACATGCTGTTTTATACAGCATTATTAGCTTTGCAGCCTAGTACATTATGGCCAATGGAGTTTTAAGCCTACTGATGATTGCCCTTTCTATAACACCACTTTTAAAGCTATGATTTATAGATACTGGTTTTTTCTTGACTACAGTCACACCCATCTTGTTTTTTTAGATTGTTTTGGATTTCTCGAAAACTTTCTGTGAGTAGCGGTTATCCCCTAGACCTTTTCCACATTCATCAATTCTTTTTACAGTTTACCGGTGGTACACATCCTCTCTACTCTGTAAAATAGTATTTTGACCAATGCTTTCTTATAAATGACTGAAAAAAGGCTTTTGAAATTCAGGTAAAGACCATTTCAAGAACTTTTTCAATAAACTTAACGTTGAACTATTCCGTTTTCCTTTAGTCGTATAGCAATGACAAGAAAGTGGAACATGTCAATCTTTTCGTGCCCTATAGTAAATTGTTAGAATGAGCATTGTTACAGGCGAATGAAATAATGCCTGCTATTGCAGACAATAGACGTATAATCAATATGTCTGGAGTATTCCGTTGTTTCGTTAATCTCTGTGTTTTCAAAATAACCCATAAATGTATTTGCCATAATTGGACCCAGCGGACTTACTATTATTGTTATTATTCTAAAAAAATATTTCATGCTTTAGAAACATGTTATTGATTTAGAGTATCATAAAGTGAAGTAGTTCATTGTTTGACACACAAAAAGTACTTCAGTCAGTGATTTAGATACCGACTCTTTAACCGAAATTGGAAAAAATACATACTGTATTTTATGAATAAAAGAATGAAATATTATTAGAATCAATGTAATCACTAAACTATATGTAATTGGATTTAAATTTACCGTTCCATTTATAGGCTTTTTACAAGCATAACACTGTCCACGAGGATTAGTTTTCGCACCATGCTGAGATAGTTCAGACGATAAATCATTAAGCATTGAATTTAATAGTTGAGTTGGACCTTGTTCCGTAGATGAAACATTGTTGATCTGATCGTATTTCGGTGATATGACACGTTTAGCATTATGCCTTTGTAATCGTGCAGTAATGTTCAAATTATCAGTATTTTGATTAATTTTATTATCATGATGCTGATCATAATTATAATTTCTGTTAATATCTACTGTTATACTGTTATTATTGATACTGCTAGTGCTAATATTAGTACCAAAGTTATGATTTGATGTTGTAGAAGACTTATGTGAAGGTGTTTGTGAATTTGTTTGATGATTATCCGATACTGAATTATCAATGAATGAATTACTCATACTATTCAGTAGTTCAGCACCAGAATCGCTTTGATGATTATTAATCTATATGCCAAACAAAAAGTAAAAACAAATATCTAAGTAAAGATTTTTTTCATTTTACCAGTTATATTCACGAAGTATAATTCTGTTCAAAGTACAAGTATCAATTATCTTTGTGAAGTGATGTAAACGTAAAGTGGTTTTATTTCAAGTAATTATTGTTATAAATGTATACTGAATGTAATCACAATTGATTGATCACTGGGTGGTGATCAATGTCATGCTTGTCTAATCCTTATTAGTGCAGATCGAATGCTATCGATCATGTTGCAATGTGGCCACCAGTCTAGGTGACTCGACACTGCGGGCACTATGTACTGAGATTTAGATGGTGGTTGGAGGTAGTCAACAGGAAACCCTGGACCCGGGTTTCGTGCTACTTGGCACTCGTCAGCAAGGTGTACCTGTTATCTTGAGGGAACTGGTGCTCCCTGGCGGATTCGATCTCGTGTCACCCAGCTTCACAGCCAGAGACGTTACCACTGAGCTATCCGAGCCGTGACTAACTTCCTGTAGGACTGAGATGTAATCACAATTGATTGATCACTGGGTGGTGATCAATGTCATGCTTGTCTAGTCCTTACTGAATGTTTTCATATCGTTTAATATAATATTGTCCGTGTAAAAACATTAGAACTTTGGATGGTACACTTGTGAATGATGAGTTTTGTTAATTTCATTGGTTTGATTACAAATTTATTATTGGCTTCGATGACTTTTATGGAAAAAGATAAAATCTGATGCTCATTGGCGATTCCATTAAAAAAAAGCATTAGCCTGGGTAAGTTAAATAAAACTAGAAAATAAGATAACCTTCAGTATTTAAAGCTGATATTTCTTTTGTTCAATATATGTTCAACTATAAAATAGCATTTAAAGTAAGAAATTTAAACACACACTGTAGGATAAAACGGCTGTCCAGTGCTTCCAGGTTTTCAATAGTGGTCTAACATTGATCAATTCATGAACTTGATAAAAACTTAACAATCTTCACAACCTTATACTAATAACGCTACATTATATGAAATCTATTGTTAAAACACAACGTCTATAATCGATAAAACAACCCAGATTACATATTGTACAACCTACTTATATCAGACTTTATTTTTGATAAAGTATAAAAAAAGCTTTTAATATCATTTGCTAATTCATTCAAACATGCATTTTATAAACTTCAAACATTGAAGATTTAATTTGGTCTAAAAAAAGAATCATAAATAATATGAATATATTTATTGATATAAGTTACGTGTTCATATGGGAATGATTGAGAGAATGAAAAATACCGTTTAATGATTTAAACGATTATACACGTATAAAATCATATGATAGTTGACTGTTAGATAGTCGTTTCATAAATAAATACAAAATATATTTTGATGAAATAGTTACAGAAAGTGATGATGAAACATACAGAAAAATAGTCCGAGTTAAGATACAATTTATGTGAAGGAAAAATAACTTGTGTGTGTGTAATGATTTAGTACAATAATTACATTATGATTCCTGTTTAACAATTATCTTTTTATAATAAGCAGATCTTTTTTCCAATTTTCTTTAAAATCTTTTCAACATCAACATATAATCACTCTAAATGACATCTGGGAAGTATAAACTTTCCTATCAGTAATCGTTTTCGAAGGAAAATATACATTAACGAAATAACTGTTTCTGTGATTATACTATGACTATCTTCAGTGTATTTAATACAGCTGATAATTACATTCAAGTTTATCTGTGTTCTCATTTGATTACTTAGTGATACAAAACAATTTTTGGTATTCATGAAAATCGAGAATCGACAAGTCCTTCGGTTTTGGTAACCTAATATTTATTGCCTAAATATAGAAATGAAGGAAATATGTGTTATTGATATGGAATATGGTTTAAACTTTCTCAATTAATGTCTCACATATTTTATTCTCGGACAAAAATAGTGCAGATATAACTTATATCTGATTGGTGATGAAAAAAGGTTAAAAATACTTTACATGCATAATGGCAATTAAATATCTTGATGCAATGTAAACTTGACTTATGACTACCTTTAATGAAAGCTTATATTTCACCATATTACATAACTCTAAACATTATTGGCAATAAATTTAAAACCTGTTTATAAATACTACTGAGTCTTTGATATGAATATATAAATATTAGACTAGATCTTGTTTAAAATAAATGGTACTTATCAGCACATTTGGTATCATTATTAATTCTTTCCATGCCCGTCTGAGATTAGTGAACCGAATTGGAATTTTATGAAAATTCTAGAAGTGTTTTAATTAATTGGCGACCAGAAGTGTTGGACTCACCTTAATTTGTAGCTTATTTATGAGCTTTGGTGCAACCAATGCAACCGAGATAAAAAAATATTTAATTATGGACTTTGAATATGAGTTTGAGTACATAAATAAATTAAAGTCATTGATTCAACACGTATTTAGCGCATTCCTTTAATGAACCCAGTAGATGGTTAGTTGCCGTCACCAACTAGGAGTAATGCACAACCTTGCAATTATTACAGAGCTGTGAACAACTAAGTAATATTCCAAATGATTTTTTATTTGGTTTAGTGGTGTTTAAGTATTGTATGAAGCTGTTTTTCTTACGTGACCAGATATCAATACCTTGTAAAGTTAGTGACTAAAGCTGAAGAAATCACTGATCCTATGGTGAATTAGTTACCAGAAGATCAAAAATAGGCATAATTATGATCATTATTATTGATATTATTATTAATGGCTTTATTCAATATTATATGTTAAGTACAATATAGAATTCCCAGAAAACGTGCTGTCAACTGGAACATAATACAACACCTCTTGAATATTAATGACATGATGACCAGAAATTTTCGCAGCTAGTTTGCTGTATGTGACAATAAGTTATTTCTTATGATCTACAGTAAACAGAATATAACTGGAATAGCTGTGGTAGTATGACATTAACTTTATCACCACTGCTTGTCATAAAACACGAATTCTATACCTAGTTCAATAGATAAAATACATGAAAATACTGTTAGAAGTTTTATAAAGTAGAGAGTAAATCATTGTTAATTACCACGCAAAGTTTCCAAAAATGATTAAAGGGCATATATAAAAATAATTTCAGGAAAGCAGGAGTGGCGGATCACGCTGACTAACTTTCGTATAACTTATTGGCAAGGTATTTATCTAAAACTAAATTGGAGTTTGTTTTGACTCGCTATGTTTAGTTTGGCAACAAATTTGAGAAACCATAGCACAGTAAATGACAATCTCAGGCTATTAATTCATAAATGGAACCTCTTAAGGAAGACAACAGGATCTAAAATGATTATTAGTAATAACTCAGGCAATATAAATCGGAAATATATATGTGATCTCTGCAAAGACATGAGTTTCTGAAAGTATCATAATATCTTTCGGGGATAACAGCTGACGTCTTGTAAGCTTGAATACTAATATCTCTCTCAATGTTTTCTGGACGTGTGGCTCTGCATAAGCTTTATTTCATTTGTTACAAGATAACGAGATTGCCTAATACCATTTTCTCGATATTAAAGTCGTGGCATTTAAATAACACTGTTCATAGTTAGAAATCCAAAGAGTTTAAGTAGAAATCGCCACATGTGTTATTCAAGATAGGTGTTCAAATTGATCCTGTATGTGATCATAAATTCACACTAATAAATAGTTTAAAACTAAGGTAAAACAACTGTTTATGCTCATAATTTTAAACAGCTCTTCAAATGATTGTATTTTAGTTAGGAAAATTATCCCTAATACACGCAACTTATTAATACTAAATTAGAATACGGTTGAGACAAGTAAAACATAAAGGTTGTGGCTTCTGTGGACTGGTATAAATATTGAACCTAACACTAAGGAAAAGAATCTGATGAGAAACGCTGATGTTTTTTCTTAGTAACTTGTCATGAAGTTCTAAATATTGAACTGTTTTAACTCAGCATGTTTAAATATTTTCACAGTTTAAATCAAGAGTCGATCTAAACTAGGCCACCAGTGAAAACCTGGATGCACCGGGAGGCCGTTTTGTCCTAGTGTCGGGTTACACAGCAGTGCACATTCACGATTTCGCACTCAGGACTCGAATACAGGACCTTTAGTCTCTCGCGCGAACACTCAACCTCTAGACTGCTGAGCGACATAAAACGATGTTAATTTCCAACTTCAAACAATTCATGGTCTTTCGCAACTCTTCATCCATTTCCAAAGGTGGATAATGGTCTCACACATTACATGGACTGGGTTCCACTGGTCACGGATAGTCACTAGAACCCTAGGAGTTACATTTTGAAGCAATTCACTAGTGAGCAAACGACATTTAATTATCTAAACGATAAGCAGCAATTTTAGTCGGACTATTAGTTGGCTCACATTGAAAACTACTGTAGTAGTGTTCTAGAAATACGAATGAAAGTTCTAACTTCAAAACACTTGTAAGCATGCTGTGACCTACATGGAATCAGGATCTATGTACTGATGCGATAAATTATCTTTACTATTACAATCCATTTAGTTTTAAACTGAATATTCGTAATTTTTATGAATAATAGTTTAAAGTGAATTAAATATACCAGTCTTCTTTAATTTAATATATCACATTTGTAGTTTATTCCAACCATAGGCATAGAAAGTGTTCAATCTGATAAAAATAATTTACAGTTATCAAGTTAAGAGCCATTTACCACAAACTATAGAAGTAGTCAATTCGATCACTTTTAGCCTGACAATGGAACACAATAAACGTGCAAAATGTCAACCAATTCAGCATTCCATTATGTCAGGGTAAACGTATAATATTATTTCGGTTATCATTCTCAAACTCAGTTACATATTTCACCACACAATTCTAACTTTGATGCTTTGTATCTTAAAAAACAAAACAAAGCAAGAACAGTTGACCTGTAAGGACTGATGAACAAACATGACTAACCGATTATTTTGACAGCTCACTATTATACTTTATTTATAAAGAAAAAGCATTGATAAAGTTCACTTTCAAAGAATTTATTCAAAGGCTTTACAATCGCATATGAATCAATAAACATTATACTTACACGACAACAATAAAAAAGAGAATGTGATGAGGATTCTTATTTTGTTGAATGTTAAACTAATGACAATGATACCTTAATGTGTCAAGATAATTCTAAGAAGTGAATCAGATAACAATTTATTAAATTTCATGGTTAGTTTGACAGCAACTAATTATATCACGCTAATGGATGCATAATAAAGATGAATCAAAATGAAATATGATTCATGGTACAGAATGCAAATAAACTAAGCACTAAAAAATAATATTCTGTGAATTGAATAAATGACGATACGATGGTGATAAGATGAAATAATAAATGGCTAGAATGGGGATTTGTGAAGATTGTATCATTTAGCGGTTGGATTCACCAGTTGATCTGAACTAGACCACCATTGAAAACCTGGGAGCACTGGAGGGCCACTTCATTCTAGTATGGGACTCCTCAGCAGTACATATCAACGATCCTGCACACAAGACTCAAACATAGAACCTTCGTTCTCGCACAGAATTTCGGCTCAGTAGTCTAAAGGTTAAGTGTTCGCGTGTGAGAACGAAGGTCCTGTATTCGAGTCCTGTGTGCAGGATCGTAGATGCGCACTGCTGAGGAGTCCCATACTAAAATGAAATGGCCGTCCAGTGCTTCCATGTTTTCAATGGTGGTGTAGTTCAGATAAACTGGTGAATTCAACTGCTAGAACTTTAATCATCGTGAGAACTAATTGTTTAAATAAAATAAAAATCTAGAAGAGGAAAAAAAGTTTATACATCATAGAGCATTATTCAGGTAAACAAGGTAGTATGAATGTTTAATACGAAGTATTTAATGTTAAGTAACTAAGAGAGATTCTTTATAGAGAGGATCTGTCAATCGATTTATTATTAACTGTGCTTGAAATCTTTGTATCGAACAATGCTCAGCCTAGAAATCAATATCAGATCGGGCTACTCAAATATTCACTCTTTAGAAGTAATGATGAAATGCTTGAGATAACACGAGTTAATTGAAATAGTTCGATGATGATTTAATTCATCTTCGACAATGCCAGAAGTGCAAACCCTATAAAATCAATTGTGTGGAAAGGGTCAAATTTTTATTACTTTTTAAAAATACCTAATTGTATAAAATTTTCTCATAAAAGGTATGACTATTTATGGTCTTAAAACCTTCAAAGCTGTATCCCATAGAAGTTAGTGTGTTCAATAAACACAATATGGAAGATAGTTAAACTTTAATCCACTTTTTATTTTATTTTTCGTTTTGGTATACATTTTTAACATAACATATGTTTATCAGTTTTACTTCATGCCAAAAGCTTTGAAGATATGTAGTTAGACTGAAGTTGGTTTATTCCATTCACATATGTATTAATCAATCTAAAATATTACTAATGATTTTTAACAAACTGTAAGATAAGTAAAACATATTCAACTGTATGTTGTGATTATTATGTGGTAAGGTAAGAGAATAATCCTATTCACATTTTTCCAGACTATCCAAATAGCCTTAGAATATGAATAATAATATTCAGCTATATCTTTTACGAAGTAAACTATCAAAAGTTGTCAACAATATCAAGAAATATAGTTAATATGTGTTGGTCATTTAATAAGTAACCGATGCTATATTTCCCAGCGATGATTACTGATTTGTTTGAATGTCATTTCTATACAACTTAAACTACACCAAATCATGATATAGTGTACTTTATTTTGATTTGTAAATATAAATATTTTAAAACATAGTTTTAATTCGTCAAAAAAAGCATTCAAATCTTCGACACAAATTTATGTGCGATTCAAGATTCAAACTAATATTAATCGTTATAAGAAAAAAGTAACGGACAATTAAAATTAAAAAACTGGATAAAAAAAGAAATTTTCCAAACGAAAATAATTGGAAACAAAAGTAGTTTAGAATGATTTTTATCACAATTGGATACTCTTGAACAAAAATTATTTCAAAAATAAAATTCAATTTAACCGGTCTATAGTGATTGGTATAGTTTAAAACAAGTACTACTTTTTAGACAAACATCCCTATTCATTGAATAACATAACTAGTTGTTTAATTTATTCGCTATTAATTAATAATAATTGCCCGAAATGGAGTAAACATACAATATCAGTAATTAAAATTTCTAGTTATATAAACAGTTCTACTGTATAGTACATATTCTATTTTATTATGTTTTGTGTTAGAGATGTTTCCCATGCAAAATTTGATAAGAATGTGAAAGAATTTTGTAAATCCCTCGATAATTAATTAAAATTATTTCAAGTTTTCTAGTTGAATTGATATAATTTGTTAAAAACTAGCAAAATTTCGTAATATAGATTCGGATTTCTTTATATATGCATATATATTAAAAGAAATCCAATTAGATTACATAGTGATGTGAACAAAAGTTTTACCCATAAACAAAATATAATCAACTTCTGAATTTAAATAGTAAATAGTTTGTACTCCGATTACTCTTTTTACTACACTATCCATGGGTTTATTTATTAAGTAGTATATAAGGAATCTACTGAAAATGTGCAAAAACTAATCCTAAGGTTTAACTAATTGGTTTGATTGTGAAACTTTCGTTGTCTATTGGAACAAAATCATCAGCACCTTAACCTTGAAATAAATGGAATGCAAAGGCTTATTACAGAATATTTACGATCATCCTATGATGAGTACATAAGACTTCAATATAATTCAATATTTTTATTTAAAAAAATGCTGAGTTAATTAGTTAAAAAAGCAACACTAATGTTGATAGTTTTTGGTTGATTACACGCATACATCAGAAATATAATAAGTTAGACACATCTAAATCTTTGTAGGCTAATGCGTATGTCACTTCTTATCATATCCACTGCGTATGTTACACACAGCTAACCTTCATTAAGTCTTGAAATAATGATGTAACAGAACATTGAGATCAATAATAATAATGCTATGAATTCAAAGAAATTATTGAAAATCACACCAATTAAACACTTTGATGAACATCACTAATAAATAGACATGATCCTTATATTTATAATGAATTATTTCTTTCTTTTTCTTGTTGAGTAAATGGTCAAATAGAATTTTATCTACATATTATTTAAACAAATTTTACTGAACAAAATTATGAGGTATACAAACCTGTATTTTCAAGATAAAAAATATGGGCTCCATGTATGAAAATAAGAATCTATGCTACATCAAATATATGCGAATATATAGGATATGAATCAATAAAATTATATCTTACCCTTTAAATTAGTAACTCATTCAACCTAAGATATGTGTAGCATTTTTAACTCATACATATGAATAATTATAAAATACAATGAACACAATTAACTACTATTCTAAAATTTCTTATGTTTTGTCTAACAAAGCCGTGATTTCTAAGTTGAAGGATTCAACTTGTATAAATGAGATCGTATACTTGAGATTTATAAAAGTCTTACGTTAGTTCACAAAAAAACTTGTAGTACTATACAATAGTTATATTTTTAAGATCAAAAGAAAATGTTATTTCTCTTTAGTTAATAAAGTAATAAAAACTTCATAACATTTTTACATTCATTATGAAGTATATAACAAAATCTTTTATGATGATCGCTTTTCTATATATTTTTTCTTAGAATACGTTTTAAAATGAAAAAAAAGATCAAGAATCAAACGATGTGTATTAAAGAATATAATAATATTAAGCACATCAAACAAGGAAGATTATCATTACACTGACCTATATTAGGTTAACACCTTATTGATGAATTATATAGTTACATTTTATAGTTTGTACACATTTGTAGTAATGAAAATACCAATGTTTAAACTTAAAATTTTGACATTATTTCATATTACAAGTGTATATAGATGTTTCAAACATACTACCATAACTAACCACTGTATACTCTCACATAGATATACACACATATATTATCGATCTGTTTCGATGTCTTCATATAACAACAAGATTAAACACAGTTTAATATATATATATTTAAACAATGGTTTTTCAGAAGATGAAAACAATCCGCATTCTTAAAAAAACATTTTGTAATTATGTACTATAGTTTAAATGAAATTTTAAATACGAAGAGAGTTCGTGTTATAATGAAGTAAAAGTCAGTTAGTTAGCTAGTAATTGTTCAATTAAGAAATGATATTATTATTTAACGATTTATGTTTCTACAATTTGCATCAACGCAATTCCAAAGTAACATGTGGTATAAATTTAACAAAAAAGAAGTCAGTTGTACAAAATAATTAACATACAGAATATTACTTAATAAGAATTAATGAAATCTAGCAAACAACATTATTATATCAATAAATTCAATATTTAATAAAGTATAACAAATAAATAAAATTGTATAACTATTAAGATCAATTTTGAGGTAAATTGTCCTAAAACTTCAAACTTAGATTGTACCTATTGTGAAGACTTTGACCATTAAAATTTCCAACTATCAACAAGGTTCAAATGAACAGTAAATAGGAACGTGAAATAGTTGTTACATCTTGATATCTCAAAATCCCTGTATATTTTCAACCAATTATATAGCTAAGAGTCATCGAATGTTAAACTCAGTCTTATTAGTAAATGCAAGCTACCTGTTTGAGATTCACTTTAAGTTACTGTGACCAGTGGTTAGAGATCCTACGTTTTAAATGTGTTTTATACTTTTTATTCGATGAATTCGTTCATTCTTTTCGATAAACATTATTTATTCTTATTGTTTTCTCATTACCACCATTATTAATATTTTATTATTCACGTTGAAAAGTTCATCTCTTTATTCTGTTAAGGTGTGGCAACTTAAACTAATGAACATGTGCACTTATGATTGACTAACTGATATAGCTAGAAACAATAAGTGTTGATATTGTATGGTAACTCGATTTTGGACAATGATAATTACTTAATAAATTAAACAATTCATTATGGTATTCAATAAATAATTATATCTGTTTATAAATCAGTAATTGTTTTAAACTACGCTAATGATTACAGGGAATAAAAATCGAAATAGTTTTTTTTTAAAACGATTCGATAGTATTGAAGATAGGAATGAAAAATTCTTTACTCAATATAATATATTATCATAATGAAAACATCTAGTTGCAGATCGGTTGAATACACATATGAACATGCATACAACATGTATTTTATATATTTTACATAGCGAGTATTATTGAAATTTTTTCTAGTTCATATTCATCAACTGGATATATCTACAATTCAGATGTTGAGTTTAACTTCAGAATTCAAAATTCATATCGTTTGTTTCACATCCTAAGACGTTGTTCATTCGGTGTGATATACATAAACTACTATAACAATTCATAACAAGTGTTTTGATTTATTTTGAGGAGTCCTCTGAAGTCATCTTTCTGATGTGTATCTCACTTAAAAATGAGTAAACTCTTTTCGCTTAGATTATGACTAACTCATACTCATGATAATAACACACTTACCACTTTTCTTAACCTATAAATGTATAAATTTTGCTTAAATAGATGGATTTTAATATGTTCGAAAGATTTAAAGCACCATCAATATTGGTTTATACTAGGCAGTCGACTCTGAAGGAACTTAAAGATTTTCACAAAAAGCATTCAAAATATGGTTTTGAACTGATTTAGACTCTACTTCTCGGATTATTTTAATAAATTATATAATGTATTTGACATTCTCTAAAAAACACAGAAAATAATAATAACCCTACCATTAAATCAAAATATGGAAAAAAACTGATAAATTATTCTGTTACATATAAGATGTTTAAATGAATCCCAACAGATACAAACATTTAATATTGACGTTTCTATAAACTGCTTTCGAATATTAAGAAATTTGTACGATTGTTTTAATGAAATAAGTGAAAAAACATTCGACTCCTTATTTATTAGAATAAGATCAATGTTGAACGCAAATGATACTGTATGTTTAAACTGTAATCATTACCTTGAATTGTTTTAAAGAATGTAACAGATCGTCTAATTGTCTTTCAGCTTCTTTCGCTGCCAACATTGTTTGTTTATTCGAGTGTTGAGTATTAAAATTGTTTTCTGAATGATTATCAATCAATGTTGACGTACTAAAAAAGAGCGATATATATATATAATGAAACTAGTACTTTAAAAAAGGAGCAGAATATCATTTTGAGCGTTAATATTTATCACAATTTAGGTTGAGATATTATAAATAGCTAAGTTTTCTGGTATAGAAAATTTTCAAACCAAAAATTAAGACATTCAAATTTTCAGCGCGATACTAAAAGTCGAATACCGATTAAAACAAAATAACAATTCGGAAAAACTTCAACATGTACAACTTACAATATAATCCAATTTGTCGATAATATAAATCATAAGTAGGTTATTTTGAGCTGAACTGTTTAGAAGTTTAAACTTATGATTAAATTCTAAAATCACTTAAATAATCAAATAGAGTATATGTAAATCACATGAAATTGACGGAATTTGTCATTAAATAACATCGTGCTTGACTAAATTCAATTCAGAATACAATGAATTACACTTCCGACAAAATTAGTTTCACAGAAAACCATTATACTGACCACCTTTAAGAAATTAGTTTTACCCTATTCCTTAGTATTTTGACATAATTTATCTGACAATAGTTTGTGGAAAACCACCAACAGAAATTATCTATCTCATGTTTAAATAAATCAATTAAAATTAAAGAACTAATGAATTTTTGAGCTAAGTCAAACTGATAGAGATAATGCAATAGAGCTTGGAAAAAAGTATAACAATTCACGCTACGTTTGAGTGATTAGAAATTATACCCGACAATAAATCGCTTTAAAAATTATTTATTATTTCAAAATAACAGCAAAAGTTGCATTGACGCTAAAGCCAGTTACTTTAACTCTAGTTGCTATGTCATTTCGGAACCGCGATATAAGATTATTAAATAGCAAAGGAGTCTAACCAATAGTAGTGTCAACAGAATTGAGAAAAACTGAATGTTGAGAACATAGCGCAACAACATATGAAAATAAGGTGTGCACGAGGACGTACTAGAACTTAAGATCCAAGGAAAAAGACTGGTTCCTCTGCGTAGTTACCACTACCAATGTTCGATTTGGTAATTTCGAATAAACTAAGTATTGGGGAGATTACTATAAATAATATATATGTAATGTCCCAATAACTCCGCCTGGAGCCCCTCTGGGGCTCCCTTAGAAGAGTTATGACGTCTCATGATGAAAGCCGAGTTCTTTCGGAAGTCACGAGGTGGATGCTCCTTCTGACAACCAGAGCGACCATAAATCTAAGTACACGGAATGCTCGTTTAATGTGGGAGACCGGAAGAGTCATCCAAGTCTATGTATAAATGAAAAAATACAACCTGAAGGTGCTTAGAATGAGTGAAACACATTGGGCGCAGGTTGGACAATAAATACAAGCTTCAGGGGAGCTTCTGTTATACTTTAGCCATGAAAAATAAAATGCTTCACATACACAATGAGTTGCACTGATGTTATCCAAACAAGCACAAAATGAACTTATAGGATGGGAATCTCATGGACCAAGGATCATCAAAGCCTCCTTCAAAACAAAGAAAAAGGGCATTACAATTAACGTCATCCAATGTTATGAGCCTGCTGACGATAACAATGAAGATATTGAAGAGCAATTCTACGATAGGCTGCAGTCAATCGTTGAGAAACGTCAAACAAAGGACTTGACCATTTTGATGAGAGACCTAAATACCAAGGTGGAAATGGACAACATCGGATATGAAAACATCATGGGAAGAAATGGACTGGAAGAAATGAACGAAAGTGGTAAGTGATTCGCAAACATATGTGCCCTCAATAAACCGAATATAGATGGACGATGAGGAACGTGACAACCAAGAGAGGAGCTGATATACCATCAGATTATCACTTGCTGGTCGCCAAGATGAAACTCAAGAAGCACTGAACAACGGTGCGGACAATATCACAAAAGTTTGATACGACATTTTTTCGGGATTCTGATAGACTCAACGAATTCAAGGTAGTCCTCAGAAATAGGTTACAGGCCTTCCGCGATCTAATTAATAGAGAGGAAACCATTATAGCAAACAACTCGAAGGGGGTCAAGGAGGCAGTCACTTCAATATGTCATGATATTCCAGGCCACAAGAAGCACCACCACAAAGAAATGGATTACTGTTGATACACTGGATAAGATTCAAGAAAGGAGAAACAAGAAGGCAGTGATCAATATCAGCCGAACAACAGCAGAAAAAGCAGAGTCACAAGCTCAATACACAGAAGTAAACAAGCAATTGAAGAAAAGCATCGGAACCGACAAAAGTAAATAAGCGGGAAATTTAGCACTGACAGCGAAAAAGGGTGCAAGAGAAGTAAACATGAGACAATTGTATGATACAACAAAGTAGCTCGCTGGAAATTATCGTAGACCTGAAAGACCAGTGAAAAGCAAGGAAGGTAATATAATCATCAACATTGAAGAACAACGAAACAGATGGGTAGGGCACTTCAAAAAACTCTCGAATAGACCAGCCCTACTGAACCCACCAAACATCAATGCAACACCAACGGACTCCCCAATCAATGTTGGCCCACTAACAATTTAAGAGATCAGCATGACCATCAGACAAATCAAGAGCGGCAAAGCGACGGGACCAGACAACATTCCATCAGAGGCACTGAAAGCAGATGTATCAGTAACTGCATAGATACCCTTTATTTCATTCAGCAGGATTTGGGATGAAGAACAAGAACCAACAGACTGGAAAGAAGGATACCTGATCAAGATATCAAAGAAAGGTAATCTCAGCAAATGTGATAACTACAGAGGCATCACTCTACTCTTAATATCAGGAAAGGTCTTCAACAGGGTGTTGTAAAACAGAATGAAGAACTCTGTAGACTCCCAACATCGAGACTAACAGTTTGGTTTCGATAAGGACCGGTCGTGTACCGACTAAATCGTAATACTACGGATCGTTGTGGAACAATCGATTGAATGAGATTCATCACTGTACATCAATTTCATTGACTACGACAAAGCATTTGATAATGTGAACTGGACAACACTATGGAGGTTTCTTCAACACTATGGCGTGTCTGAGAAGGTAGTCAATATCATACGGAATTCCTATGATGGATTAAACTGCAAAATCGTTCATGCAGAACAGCTGACAGACTCGTTGGAAGTAAAGACCGGTGTCAGGCAATGTTGCTTATTCTCACTCTTTCTCTCTCTCCTGATGACCGACTGGATCATGAAGACGTCAATTTTCAAGACAAATGCCAAGGCAGTTCTACTGCATGGAGCAGAAACCTAGAGGACTACGAAAGCTACCATTCAGAAGATACAAGTGTTATTAACAGTTGTCTACGCAAAATACTTCGGATCCGTTGGCCAGACACTATCAGAAACAACTTACTGTGGAAGAGAACAAACCAGATCCTAGCAAACGAAGAAATCAGGGAGAGGCGCTGAAAGTGGATAGGATACACAGTAAGGAAAGCACCTGACTGCGTCACAAGGCCAGCCTCCACTTGGAATCGTCGAGGCCAAAGGAAAAGTGGAAGACCAAAGAACACATTACGCCGATAAATGGAGACAGACATGAAAAGAACCAACAACAATTGGATAGAACTAGTAAAAAAAGGTATAGAACAGAGTGGGTTGGAGAGTGCTAATCAGTGGCCTATACTTTATTGGGGGTAACAGGCGACAGTATGTGATATCCCAACGAGTAAAAAAATTAGGTATTCTGACGTTTCGTGACTCAGTGTAAGCCACTCCTCTATGTTGTGAAACCGAATAAAGTTTAGTTTTATATTGATTGACTTCACATCCAACTTACAATCATCGTGAATCACTGTTCACTGTACGAATTCGGTAAATAGAATTTCATTAACACTTTGCATTAAGCAAAGTAATATCATTTATACTTTGAAGATTTATTTATAATTCCATTAAAGGTAAACATAATTAACGATAATAAGATTTGAGTTGTTCAACACATGATAAAGTTCAACACTGTTTTTAGTAAATCTAATATGAGTTAAAAATTCTGTTGTAAACAACATAATTAGGTGACATATTGGTAGAACAATAAACACATAGATAAATTTACAAAAATATCTTTGAATCATAATATGTACTGGAGCAATATATATATATATATATATATATATATATATATATATATATATATATATATATATATATATATATATATATATATATATATATATATATATATATATATATATATGGATAAATACATTATAGTCAATTATTTCATTGAAATAGATTGTTTTTTCTAGTTACAATGTATCATATGATCAGAAGTAAATGATCTTTCAATAAATTATTTCTCTGTTTATAAAAAACTAAGTCAAGTTTTGCACAGCATAATTATCAGTTATTAAATTTACTTAATTAATTTATCTATGAAAGATTAAGAGATGTTAAATGTTTCAAAATAGTTTACTTGAAACTGTACTGAATTCTAGTTATTAATCCATTTCAAAGATTTTTTAACTCAATAATATCGGAGATAATTGTTGCTTATGTATGTTGCGTATTTTTAGGAGAGGAGATATAAAAAGGAAAAATAATGGAGATGGTAACAGTTGAATAAAAAATTCTGATAAAAGAAAACAACAGTGATCATTCTTTTTAGTCAAGGTCAAAAGTATGATATTTGTTTAGCATTTCTTCTAGACCATTAAATGTAACACTTCTTACATGAAATTATCAAGGATTTATATTCAATGATTACTTAAAGTACTTACTAATATTCACAAAAATCATTTCAAGTTATGTCATTCAAAGGTAAGCGTTAATGTATAGTTCTGTGGTATGTGCTACTGATGTCGACATACATAAGTAGTATGTATCATCAATCGAAAGTGAAATACTTGGCGGTAGAAGGTTAAGAAGATTGAAGAAAAGAGAACGAAAACAGTAACAATGAAGTCTGATACAACTGATTAACATTTTACAAGTAAGTAATTCACTGCATGGTTCTCAGATTTCACTAAGAGATTCTGTATTTTCGTGTTCAAAAATAATCGGTTTCCTTGTTAAATATACCGCCAAAGAAAGATGATAAAAACAAATCAGGACACATAACGATATTAAATTATGATTTATTTGTAGTTAAGAGAAAAGTAAGTTATTTTTCCAAGTAGTTTTGTAGAGAATTTAGCATAGTTCACCATGAAAAGACATTAAGTGGAGTACTGGATGGCTTTTCTGCATGTGTTTGGGATAACATAGAAGTAAAGTCTCAGAAAGTGTTGGATCCTGGAACTATGAAACATATACAGTTAAAAATATATCTCAAGATAAAATAAGCAAGCAATAAAAAATTATTACTTCATTTTAACAAGGGACTTGTTTGTGTACAACGTATTTAACTCAAAAATAACAATTTTTCGAACTGTTTTAATATGTAAGCAGATCTCGAACAAATGTATTTGTAAGCAATTATTCAATCAATAAACTTACATTCTAACCATAAGGATTAATGCCCATTTGTTATACAAAGTTACTTTTTATATGATGTCTATATAAAACATTAAATTTATACTCTGATCGACTTTAAAAAATTACAATAAGAAAGTATTCATGATGGGTAGTTTTATAACCAGTAATCAAAGTTGATTGAGATCTACAATGGTTCTATTGATAAATGAAGTTATATGGTATATGACAATTCAATCGGGTCTGTGCCTACGGAATCAGCAGATAATATGTTAAAAACACATAAATAACTAAAATAACTCTATTTGAAAATTAAGATACTACCAATAATCAGGTTTATAATGTTTGATTATTGTTAGTTCATTGGTAAGAGTGAAATCACTTGAAACGGTTATAAATGCTTTCAGCAACTGAAACCATGGATTTGGTTTATATATTTTAAACAATCACTTTTCAAGTTATTCAATTATAACTGGTAAAAGTTACTTCTAACCAGAAATTGACATGATAATAAGTTCGGATTGCAAACAGATTGCAAACATGACGTCACTGCGTGACATTACCGTAAATAAACTAAATCGATACACATGTCTTAATTGTATTTCCCCAAACAATCACTCAATTTTCTTAACTCGTTAGCACAACTTGTAATATTAGTGGTTGGACTAAACCATTTCGTTGCTAAAAAACTACAGATAATCGAGCTTCATATTCAACATAACTTAATCGAGTGGTATATTGTAAAAGATGATTCTGTAAAATAATAAACCTGTCGTTTCTATAACAAAAAGTGTTAATTAGAGAATTTTAGTAAATATCTAGTTACCTGTGCCCGAAATTCTTAGTTTAACTACTTTCTAAGCTTATAATTAATGTTTAAATAATTAAAATTAATAATAAAGACTTTTTATTAGACTAAACGTTTATGGAGATTGATAGCTGAACATTTCTTCTTGCCTCTAAAACTTAGTGTCAAAACTTATTATATAACAGCCGGACAAGATCCACTGTCCATCAACGTAACACATAATTAAAAGAACATCAACATACGTCCACATACTAGGTGACCATTCAAACAGTAGTATGATTAAAATATCTCTAAGAAAGAATAAATGCTTTTTATTTTGGCACTATGAAACACAAAAAGACATTCTAAGATGATTGACATACAGCATTAGATACTTCGTACTAAAACCTGAAAATTCAAAAAAATTCTATTTTATTAAGTCTTTTGAATCCCAGTAAAATACTTTGTTTAGAAAATCATGATTTTCATTTGTACCACTAGGAAGCAATTATTAAATCATAAAAAGGAAAAAAATTCGGTCAACAATTTGTTCACAAAAGCTAACAATTATGAAAATCACTCATTTAAACCACTTCCTTAGCGTTTTTTTAGAAAAGTTGCTTTCCAAGGGATCGGGTTGCTGACCTCATACCCAACGCTTCTCTTTTACTCGAGCTTGGGATCGGCAGTAACCCTAGAAGAGCCACAGACGGATAGGACATACATTGGAGAAATCATTCAACTGCATCACGAGACAAGTCTTAACATGGAATACTGAAGGGAAACGGAAAAGAGGAAGGTCAAAGAACACACTATGTTGGGAATCAGAAGCAGACATCAAAAAAGATGGTTGGTAACTGGTAACAACTGGAAATGATTGCACAGGACAGAGTTCGATGGAGAATGCTGGTGGGCGGCCTATGCTCCTCCACGAGGAATAACGGGCGTAAGTGAGTGAGCAAACCATTTCACTTTTTTGCTGTACAGTTAACTTGAAGTTATTCTTCATGAAATCGAAGCCCATATAAGTATTTATTTATAACGTATATAACGTTCATCACAATATAATGTTTCTAAACAATTCTACACTGTAAAGCTTTAATACAATACGGTCAAAACAAACGAAAATGAGACAGTAATGATGCATATGTGTAAATATACTGTACTAACATAGACATATAACATACCTTTAAGTTTGTCAAGAAATTATTTTTATACATTCGCAAACGCGGTATGAGTTTTGAATGTACCAAAATTATTCTTGTAACAATAATTTTCTCACATGAATTTAAATTTCTGGAACTATGAATAAGTTATTATATGTGAAAATTATATTTGAAATAATCTCAGCGATTGAAATATAAATAATTTCAACGTTTCGTCCAGTTAGATTGTCTGGACTTCTTAAAGCTAATAATCAAAATCATCAAACCTTTGATGGTTTCAAATATAATTTTCACATATAATGACTTCTCTATACTCGGCGCCCAATTTTTGTCAAACTATTCGTTCTAATCTTGACAAATATTAGTATAAACTATGAATAAGTTAGTCTGAGCTATCTTTAGAAACGTTGTAAAATAACATTTTTTTAAACGATTACTTAACTCTAAACCAAGAATTTTGCACATTAAATTCCCAGTCATCACTAAAGTTATAAAATATTTTCTGTGGAACAACATATTTCATGTGAATCAGCTCGGAAATGTTTAAGGTGTTCACTGTTAAAGCATATCAAGTGCGCAGAAAATATCCACACAAAAGGTTTCGGTTTTCGATGAGCTTTTGAAATTGCTTTGTTCATAAATAAATATGAAATCGAACATTTTTTAAAAATCTAATCGGTCACAAAATATACATAAGCTTGATAGTAGTGACTTGATTCATCTAAAATTCATTTACTGTCCTTTACGAGTATTCTAAGTCATTTGAACAAAATAATATGCGAAGTGGGATTCGTATCTCTATAAAAAAGTCGCAAATCCTAACACATGTACAAATCGGTTGTACAATGGTAGCCAATGTCATGTACAAACTCTAGGCTCTGATTTGACACGACATTACAATGTTTTTTTTATCTTAATATCTCAGTTAGAAAGTTGATTAAATGTAAGCCATGTTTTCAGATTTCATGCTTTTTTGCATTGACCATCATGAACTCTGATCTTTTGATAAAAACATAAATCTCCTTACAAATTCAAACTGGTATCATTCAGCTTTACTGAACCAAAATCACATCCGAGGTTTAAGAGTTATTTATTAAATTAAAAGGAAGCACGTAATGCTTTTGTTCACATATACAGTAATATAATATACCCTTGTGGGCCAGGATAATTTTACATTGGTTTTCAGGAGAACCAGACACCATCCGGACTTTCACGTAAAAACACAAACAGTACAGCTCAACCCCGTTTAGCAGGGGAACCAGACACCGTACAGGCTTTAATGCTACAATCTGAATAGTACAGCTCAATCCTGTGGCGCAACCACACAGGTACCAAGAACCCTGGTGGACCATTTTGTTCACATTAGTTGGTTCTAATTAAAATAGGTAAAAATCTAAAGGTAAATTGCTGAAGGACAGAACTCTTTACTAAGTTAAAAGTAGTTAACAAATGAAAAGTTCCTCATAATTTTGATACAATACGTTTTACCTACATTAAAAAAATACCGCATATGTAGTGATTATTAGTGAAAGCAATCTATTAGATTATGAAACGTTTCACACATTAAAATTATTCGATTGACGAGCCTAATATCTTTCAATATTGAATTATGAGAACTTTACATTGTTTTGAATAACTCAATTAAATATCTTTTTCGCTGCATACATAAACATAATCAAAGTTCACTGTTTTACTATTCATATGAATCCACGATATTTAATAAATCACTATGAGATTAATATGAACTGATAATTCTTGTTCTGTACTGCATATCATCCTAGTAAACTTTCAAATTGATGATTCTAAATCACTAACCAAAGATATTTTTAAAAAACATCTTGGGTTAACTACAAACTATTAGACGGTATTAACTAACCAATGGTTATCTCAAAACTGTTATAACCAATGACAAAGGTAAGTTTTTAAGGGGGCTAATTTGCTAGAAAACTGGACAGCGATAAGTTCATTTTTGATGGATTATCATCACAGTTATTTTATAGAAAATAAAAAAGAAGCAAATAGTTTTGAAGTAAGTTGTTTGAATCTAAGATTATCAGATAATTATATCACTTCAATTTTCAATATATTCTAGGATAGATCATATCACATTCAAAATTTATGTGTATTCATTACATTTGATCTCCATTCAGTGATTAATACTGTCAAATAGTGATTAATTTGAATGGTATGGTATAACAAATAACAATTGATACAACTGACAAATACGTGTTTTCAATATCAGTGTTCCCTTCAATAAATTATTGCTTTCATATGTATTCTTGATAAACTTATACTTTCATAAAGATGTAGCTTATAATCTATCAATAAAAAAATGTGTTGATGCATATAAATCTACTTTAGTTCTATTATGCTTTCTATAACCTCAAAAGATATGCCAAAATGATGTGTAATGTTTTTCTGTTTATTTTGACTATGATTTTAGGTAAATATAATTATAACTTGCGGAAAGACGTAAAGGAAATGCCGTATACCACTCAGTTTTATAATACATCGTTATGTGCTAATTTAATACCTGTTCTTAATAATGTTTCACCTTCTCAACTTGAAAAACATATTTTACTGATTACCATAAACTTAAAATTAAAATCATTCATACCATGTGTATGATACATTTTCATTAAAATCTGATCATAAAACAAAAAAATGTATTAATGCAATATCTGTTGGTATACTGTTTCAATGATTCACATTGATCAGAAACAAGAATTACAATACAGATTTTTAAAGCTTTAGTGAATTAACAATAAAATATGATATAATACTTTATCATTCTTAACTGTTTTGTTTAGAATTAAAAAACCTCTCAGTGATATATTCTTCAACATAGAAGTAGTTAGGAATTTGTCGATAAGCTGTGATTTCATCAATTGACTAGCTTAATAAATTAATATCTTCAAAATCTCATTACGTTTGCTACTTATGTTAATACTGGATGACGATCCTTTGTTATTTTACCATTGATCAAATTGAAAAAGTTGTATTCTTTGGTTATTTTACTCTAAATCTTGAGATTTTATTCATTTTGTACCTATCACTATCGCGTTTGTTCTGGTTCAACCACGTTCTTTACTTTTGAGTGACCACTGTATCTGAGATTTCCTATTTTAGAAATCTGACAAATACACATTCGTGTCAAACATTACGTTACCTGACGGACAGATATATACTTTACAGTGAATGGTATTTTACTGTCTATTTAATCAAATAGAACAGACTGTACTAAAAATTATATTTAGATGAAAGTTATTTAATAGCTAACATTTCATTCCCAGTTTCTGTGATAATGTCGTTTTTCAGAGCAGTTAAGTACCATAAACATTTCAGTAACTAATTAATTTCTGTTTACTGTGCAATAGTATAACCATTACTACACGATGGACTTAAATTTTAAAAAATGTTGAAACAGACTTTAAACTCATATAGTATATGTGTGAGTCAAATCAATATTAAGAAAGATAACAATAATAGTGTTGGTTATGCATAAGGAATGCACTTGTACAACAAGAATTCTAAAAATTCTAAGTGAACCGAGAAATAACTTATACAAAAAATGAATGAGTTTATTTCATTTCATTTATTCTCTGATGTATGTCTACTCTGATTAAATCGATTGAATAAACATAACGACGTGTATATGAAATTATATGTAACTGAACACAGACACTTTAATTTTTAATTTTAGAAAAACAATAAAATGTAGGAATGTTAATTTTACTTAAACAAACTTATTTTGTAGAAAAAATAGAATTCACAGACAACATAGATTTTAATAATAAACACAATGTAAGTAGACAGAAATACGGTATCACAGAATATATATAAAATTAAATGCATTTATATACATATTTCTGCATTTGTCACACAAGTTGAATCTAATGGTACTCACTATAAGTGATGTAATAAATTGACATGATCTTACTCATAAATGAATATAGTTGTTACCCTCGTGAGTTAACTAATATATCCTGGGGATAAATTAAAAGCGATTTAATACTCAAAAGCTTCTTTGTCTTAGTTTTAGCCTCTGAAACAATGTGCACTTATGATCGTCGTAGAAACTGACATAGTGGTTATTTAGTAAGCAATCACTTTCAGTAAACTAAGTAGAAATCAAATGGTCTGCGGTCCCAACTAAGGTCGATTGTCAATCATTCAATACTGCTAGATATCTTTCAGTTTGAACGATCACTGGAACTTGTCTATTTCATCCACTCGTTAATAATAAGTGGATTAGAATTGAAATTTAATATCGTTGTTTTGCATGACACATATATCATAACCATATTCAGAATTCGATTCAAACCATGAATATTTTCTTTAGACGCATTTTTATGAGTGAAAAACATGTGAATACAATTTAGATCTCAGTTTATTAGATTAGAATGATAATCTCCAAGTAAATAAACAGCACAATGGAAATCAAGAAAATACGTTTATCTTAATAATATGTTAATTTAATAAAACAATCAATATATGAATATCTTGCCATAGTTCATAAATTTTATGTATTGAAGCTAATTGAAAACATAGTTTCTTTCATCTACAAATGCTTAAATCAACCGCACTCTTAGTAGGATAACAGTTTGAAGAAAAAAGAATACATATTAGGAAGATATAAATGTGATCAACAAACGTATTTCACAGTAAGACGAAAAACGTTCTAAGCTACTTAAACGCAGTCAGAGGATGTGAACTCATATTAGAGTAAATACTTTCATATATTCAAAATTTATTCACTTACAGAATGAATAGAGAATGAACATGATAAAAAGTTAACTGGATACTTGTTACGATGAATTTTTCACTTATTTATCAGTGTCATAAACACTGTTAAGATTGAAACAGTATCTAATTATCAAAAAATATCTTTATTAAAATTATCAGTGACGTATTTGGATGTATATAAAGAGGTGAGATCAAATAGGTTAAATAGTTGAAAATATCTTGGTTATCAAATCTTCTAATATGTTTCATAGGCATATTAATTATAACTAAAGTAGTCTTTAAACAAAAATATTATTGGTTCTAAATATAATACATCTACAGAATTATTGTTTCGCACTCTGTCACAACAATTCCATTATAATTGAAGCTAAAGTTGTTTTAACCTCGTTCAGTTGTTAGAGGGCTCTGAATTTAATTGACTGAAAAAAATCATGACATCAGATTAGAAAGTGTTTAATAAATAACACAGAATTCAAATGTCAAAAACAAACATTATACTGACATCAACATTTTGTATAAGACGGATTGATATTATTGGTTGAATAGATAACACAATCTATGATGAACAAATAAACCCATCAGACTTGCTAATCAAAAGTCATGTTATCGGATAAA
This sequence comes from Schistosoma margrebowiei, assembly GCA_944470205.2. Classification (NCBI taxonomy): domain Eukaryota; kingdom Metazoa; phylum Platyhelminthes; class Trematoda; order Strigeidida; family Schistosomatidae; genus Schistosoma; species Schistosoma margrebowiei. The sequence goes on from OX104028.1 coordinate 47,552,931, forward strand.
TTAATTACCGATGTACATAACATTGATTTGACTGACAATACATAACGTCGTATTTTGACAGTGTCATACTCTAAACATGAAAATTTTTGATAAATATAAACATATGGACAGTGATTATGGATAGGATTTGTATTGACAAACAATGGTGGAAGCTGATGCAGCATATATATTTCATTCTTTCCAACTTAAAATTGATTTTTAAAAAAACCACATATCTAGTGTTTATTGAATTGATGAAAATGAAGAAAATAGAATGGATAAGAAAACCAAAATCTAAATGATGAGAACAGAAAAGAAGGAAACGATGTTAATGTCATAAAGTTATTCACAGCTTCACATGACTAATGACTTATAAACAAGTTTAATCTACTGCTATGAATAAAATACTTTTTTGAATAATTTTTCATCGACAAAAACTGTTATATCATTTGTGAACTGTAACTTTTTTTCAATCTGAAACTTGATTGTTTCATATGTATGGTTAAACTGCTAGAAAAATGGACGACTTATTGACTTATGAAAAGATATTTAATCTTAAAAATCATATGCAACAAATATCGTTTTTAATCACTGGTTGGAATGCAAGCTAAGCGTTTTTATCTCTTTGATTATTTCACATATATTCTTCATTCTTGCAGCAATCAGAGACGTCTTTATTTTATTCGTGCACTCTTGGTTTAATATGCTTTCGACTAATTAATTTATGATTTCTCTTCGTACAACACAGCTACTCTCATTGCTTAACATTCTTCGGGCAAACTTCGTTTGAAAAGTCCCCAAATGAAAACACAGTAAGACAAAAATAGTAATTATATTCCAAGTAAAAAAGATTGAATGTAGATATGAATCATAATGAGAAAAACGTTATTGTATTTATAATTTTACACGAGAAGATTCTAAAGTCTTCTCTCATTGTCCACTAGCACTGATTGGCTAGGAAATGGTTAATCAGCGAGCCTCAACATAGTCCTTCACATAGCATTATTTAATCCAATCTATAATCCGTCAACGATTCTCAAGACTCATAAAAGTTGTTTGATACATAACAATTGTTTATAGATTCAGCTTACTTTCATGGCCAAAAGAGGGTAAAAAATTGCCTACCACCAATCTTTTAGCGTGATGTCAAGTTTTAATAAAGTTTCATCTCAATTACATGAAAGTTATAAGATATTCAATTGCATTTTATCAAGTGTACATTCAAAAAGTACATTTCAAATGCATAAAACGTATAGTATCCAAAATATACTTTCAATATCAGTTTACAAAACGTGTTGAAGACCACAAACACGCTGAGAATGTTCTACAATTCTTACTACGATGTAAAGTACAGTTCTGTGGTTCTATACTCAACATTGCCTCTGAAAAAGCATTTACATTATAAATCGTGGGCTGATTTTAAATAACCACATATAAACGTTTTCATCGTTATAAACTACTTTTGTTGATAAACAAAGATGCCACAAAATAGGAAAGGCATACAAAATGTGAACATGTTACCTTATAGTTAATATTTCAATCTTAGAGTAATGTAAAATACTGTGAATCTTAATTTTATATTACATAATCTCTGAAAAAATGAAGTATAACTATTTCAATTAAATCGAAATATAAATTTAGAGCAACAAAGTAGAAATCGACTTTTAAAAAAAAACAGATATACGTTTGTGCTTTAAATTTCACTCCTAATTTTGGCTACATAACGATCAATATTTTTCAGACAACTGAGAGGGTTGGTGTTAATGAGATAACTTATACTTATTTTTTCGAAGTAACCAAATTATCTACATCACGAAATTATTTTCTAAATTGTAAATAAATTTATGGAAATAAAGCTTACTTTGTATGATAATTTGGAGTTGCATGTAACTGTCCACTTTCACTTTGATCATCTAATGAAGTTATATGGAAGAAAAAAGGAAACAATTTTTACTAAAAATGAAATAATGATAAGAGCAAACTATTCACAATTTTGACTTTAATCTTGACAAATTATAAAATGTAATCTGACATTAATGATAAAATATCATTTAATCAATGAATACTGGATATCCAGATAAGAGCAATTATAAAGTCTTCAATGATCATACATACTCAAATATTTAAGTCAGTCAGTCAGCTACAACGTAGGACCAGGCACATATATGCATCGGTCCAGGTTGCCATACCTCATTAGCACAGCAAGATGAACACCGGATTCATAGGAGTGGTTAGGTCAAAGGTGGTAATATATAGGAGAAAGATTGCAATAAGGATATGAAGCGATTTTAATCTCTTAGTTTAAGGGAAGACAGGGAGTGTATACACCGACGCCACTGTGACCGATTCTGAGCCATGTCACCAAGAGTTACGAAAGTCACGCGGACCCCAACCAAGTAGTCTGCATCTACCAACATGGCTCAGACTAGAGGTTAGTGTCTTCAAGCACTGATGACACGTTTTGGTTTGGCCGCAGTGCCCAAGGGACAACTGCTTGAGGTCGGTCACACACAACAGATATGACTTGTTGAAAAGATAAAGTGTATTAGTAACTACATATGAAAGAAAACGGAGTTAAACGATGTAAAACGTTACTCAATCTTCTAATTCTCGTGGATAAAATAGTTTTAATTGTTTGATTACAGTAAAGTGGTTCTCATAATAAATCAGGGACCACTTTTTAAAAACCAATGATACCACAATCTAATGGTAAAAACTGATGGACGAAGAGAAATGACAAGGTAAATTAGACTGATTATAAATCATAAAATATCAAAAGCTTATAAATGTCAACAATATGACCGATCAGTGTGATTGATCTACTTTTTTCCAGTTTTTACTCTGTTGATCTGAAATGTGTCAGACTCGTCGTTCGTTTAGTATCTTATGTAATTAACTTATATTTGATTCATCAAAATTGTTATAATGTGGATGTGTATTGAGAACTTTCCTTTTTTAAAGTCATATTATATCTCAGATGAATGCTTTTTAGTGCGATTTACATTTAAAACAGTTTTAAATGCATAGCTGATACTTTGAGTGATAACTGTATGTAAGTATGTTGAAGATGGCTTACTGGATATGAAATACGATGCATTTCTACATATAAATCATAAAAACGCAGTGTAAGCACACCTGTGGTTTAAAAGTTTGATGTAATACAAAATTTTCAATGACTGCTTTTCAGTATTTTGAAATTCGCCTTTCTAAAATTAATCGCAAGTAAAATAATTTCACATTTTGTGAGTGAAATTATAAATATACGATTTTATTGAGTAAACATAGTAATCAACACTCAGCGATTGAAAATCACAAGTTATGTTTCGTGTGTATAGTTTAAGCTATTTTCTTTGCTGATTATTGAATAGACAGAATGCATTTAAAATGGAGAAAATTGAGATAAATAAAGTACAAATTGGTTAACATCCGACATTACTAAATGTTACACAGAAAACGTGAATTTCTAAAATAGTAATTTTAAAATTCTAAGAAAATTACAAAAACGATATTGAATGAATTTTTTTAAAGAGAAGCTACTTATAATTCATATAAATGTCCTTAAAATTACTTCAGGGTGTTACAAATTACATACACTTAAATTCTGGTGTACTTAGTTGTGGAGATAGACCCGACAACCTTATTTTGTAAATAGTTTTCAATGTTATTTGTATTTATTTTGTCAACCTTCCACTGTATGTATATTTAACATTAAATGACTGTAACTGTTGTTTTAGTAAATGACCTTGAACACACTTTCCGTTGTACTACTACATAGTGTGACATACCGCTGCTGGCTAACAAATGCACTGCTTCTCACACATTACTCGTTCTATTTTCATTTGTGTTTGAGTTAACGGAAGTCTAAATCAAATACTATCTACATTTATAGACTGTAATCGGAATATATCACATCCTACGTTGGACTATATCACTAGAGAGTTCGCCAACCTGCTCAGAATCAGCAAACATTTATAATTGTGGATTTACATTACTGGACCTAATCATAACACGCAACGTTTGATCAATTTAAGTAACGTCGCTAATTTTTATTGTATTTGTAACAATTATCTAATATATAATTAATATTACCATTGATTTTTAATAACTTTGCTTATACTTTTTGCGTTCATATCTGTTTGGTCCACCACATGTTCAGCACTCAAGGTTTTATGAAATAAACATAATAATTCTCACAGTGTCTCAAGATGCTAATCAATGAAAACGATAAAACAATTTCTCAGAAAGTACTGGCACGTATGTTATGAAAAATATGATGACGTGCGGGTATGTAATTATAGAAAGTGTAACTATACACAAACACTTCAAACCTATTATTTCCCACAAGATTCCCACCAAAAGCTTATGTGCATGGCACCTTATGAAAAGTTGTCTAGGCAGATTGTAAAAACTAAAGTAAGGATAAATTTGTTGACTGAGAAGAAAAGACTGCTTAATCTTGAACAGTCTAAATAATTTGTTGACGAATGAACCTCTACCATATTAAAATAAATATTAAGAGCATAATGTACAATAAACACATGATATTTCTATAGAAACAAACGTATACTATTGATATTTGAAAGTTGGCGTGATCAGTATACCGATAGTGAATAAAAAACGTATACACACACACAGAGAGAGAGAGATTCAAAATATAGGAAGCAAGTCAATCAAAGTAGACAAGAATCTAAGTCCATAGAAAATGGCTAAACGGGGTAGTGTACACTACAATCTATCCGCTAAGCAGAATATCATCCGGACAAAATTATTGAGCCCACTAAACAAGCATAACTCTAAATATTTGAAAAATTAGATCGAGGAGACCCAATAACTTCAAAAATACATGCAAATATTTTATTCTGTTGAGTTATCATCAATGTTTACCATCTTAAAATTGATTTTCATATATCTCAAGAATGATATCTTAAATAACAACAGGAAAGTAATTGTTAAGAGGAAAACTTATTTGAACACCAGCTATGATGGACGAAAGCGATACATCTAAAATGACTATCCAGATGAACAAGAGTGAATCAGGTGAGCTTAATTGTTATACGGCTACGACGTTTGACTGAATGCCGTACGCTATTTCTTTCTGTTAGTTCCAATGACACCACTATCAAAGCAAAATATCCACCGTGCCTCTCATTGTACACAGTTGCCAGACATTTTTGTCTATGAATAAAACTTTGGGCAGAAAATTTTAAATAAATTGTGTGAGTATCAACCAATACCTTAGAGATGCCCTTCAGGCACTTAAGTAAATTAAAGATATTACTAAGAAAATCAAATATAAGTGTTCCCCTAGTAAACTTATCTTGTGTAAAAGCGTTAAACTTTGAATTCAACCAGCCAGTAAACAGTAACAACATACGCAAAGGTCTTCACCATTGATGGGGTTGATAAGTAGGATCTTGTGAACTATTCTCACATTGTTCGTGTAAACACGCAAATCAGACACACATATTCAAACAGTCTGTGTGCGTAAAACTTCATCATGTTTAATTTATGAAGGACCAAATTAAAAGTAAAAAATGAGTAGGACTAAATATTAGCACTAATATAATGAACACTTTGGTATTATCAGTAACAAAATCGGGCGTAAATCTATTCAATTTCGTTTGCTAATCAACTTACATCCAAGACATGCTTGTGGAATTTGATCAATATGCAAGTAATCAAAGTTGTCAAGACTAGCTAGCATTTTGTTGAGATCTTGAACGCTATCTGGTTGTGAAGAACTCCAACGATCACCGTTCCGACCAATGGTTTGTCCAGATTCGCATTGTCCTGGATCAAGAACAGTGTAGTCTGACTCAGTCTGTTCCTTCGTTTTCGTTACATGAGCGACAGTATTACTGCATTCGGAGGATGAATTGAAAGCATTATTTTTCTGTAAGATTCTTTGATTAGTTTGGTGCAACTCATTTAGAAGACTATCTGTAAAACAAATCAAATTTTATAAAATAACTTGTGAGTTCCCAATTTCATTTAAAGGTCACTTTGTTAAAGTCATTAAAATACCAACCAAGTTCATCCATTTACGAACACAGCGGGGTAACGTTATTACTAACGACCTAAAAATAATTTACAATGTCAGTGGTTATAACAAACCTTAGCAATGCATTGTATTCAATATTATGATTAAAATGTACAGGAAAGTGGTTGTGGTTATTTTGAAGTTCAAAAGATCTGACTTAATAATAATAAAAGTATAGGTGATTTATATTTCTTCATTACTTAAGATGTATTGATTTATTTGCTTAATATATTGTAGGGCCAGCGAAATGTCACTAAGCCTAGCCAAATCATTGCCAATGTTAATCTATTACTGTGAACTTTCGTTGCTTCATCTCAATGTTGATTAGCATTTAAACTTAAATAATTAGTTCAATCGATAGGACTAACTAATCAACTACGAATATAATCGGCTATGGTGGTTTTTAAAAAAGTATTAGCAGCATGTATATGCTCCTGTGTAATATGTCTCTTAAGATATCAACCACTAGTGAGTATAGCCACAAGGCAACATGAATGCATATCTGTTTGTAATTTATCCACTAGTATAATCGAAACAAGATTAACTGTCGACTATAAATTCATCTTTCTGCTTGACAACTATCCAGTAGAATGTTTTACTTTTCTGGCCACTGCCAGCCTAATTTCGAATTGCTGAGTTCCATGGCCAAACAAAGGGTACGAATGCTAGAGATTTGCGGTGAGCATGAACTACTAATTTTCTGCAATCTTAGATCTTGTTTGGACTGTTCGTCAGGCAGTTCTACGTATTTGACTTAAATTAATTTTACACTTAAACAAAATCAGTCTACAAAAGCTGTGTTAATCGAAGAATTCAATTTACAGTACCTCGTATATAATCCAGGTTCAAACTACTGTCTACTTCATATCTTAATTACTTAGAAGCAAGTGTAACCCAGGAGAGTTTCATAATTTCATTAGATTATGTCGTACTATATTTATGGTACGCAATAACATTTCGTAGTCGCTTTCACGTGAAGTAGTCATATATTCTCTCACTGCCGTCAAGTGTTAGTCGAAATCATGTACATTTACGACTCGTTAGTTTGCATACTGTGGCAAAACATATTGCATGTACACGAGCACGCCTAGTCCATGTCCTAAGAAGACACTTTGTCGCATGTAGTATGTCATCTAACACTAGGTAATAAGCTCTTTGTATCGGCCTTTTACGAAATGGCCGCACCACCTGAACCTTCTAAACTTTCGTTACATTGGTGGTCAACATTTTAATTAATGTTTAATATTCTCCTTGTATCTGCCATTATTTCACATGGTATACCACGGCTCGATTCCTCTATTACACGACAATCATTTAAATTCCATTTTCGGTTTATTTGTATGCGATACGGGTTTAAAAAATGTCTAAACGTCCTCAAAAATTCTTCACTAACCCAATCATAATTTTGGTACATGTTTTTATTCACACATCCAACTGTTACACTTAAACGAACGTTTAGAGTAACTGTCAGTATACGTAAGAACGACATTATTTAGATTTGACTGTATTACACATCTGAATTATTGTGGTTATTCTACGTCGATGACCTACTTCATTTTATGAAGTATTGTTTCCTCGTGGTTGTTGTCTAACAGATGATTTCGGTACATAAATCGGCTGTTCAACTACTCGACGATTTACAACCTGTCCAGTTCAATTGGTGGTCTGAAGACAATATCATTCGCGTGAATCTTCAGTTTGTTCAGTCGACCGAGTCTCCTGCCAACTGAAAACGACATTGTCGCCTCTATACCAACACTGACAGCGTTTTTCACTGATATCACTGACATGAGTCCAGAGTGATACTCTTTGTTTCTTATGTTCTTTTCGACATTTTCCTGTTCACTAATCGAACAAGCAAGCAGCACTCACCGTTTATTATCTTTTAGAGACTTCATAGTGCAACCTTTGCTGTCGATTTGTAGCCTTCGACCCTTACTGACTGTAACAGCAGTCATCGACTTTTCAAACTTTGACTGCAAGTTGATTGATAGCTTCGCACAACGAAATCACGACCATTCTTCACGGTTATACTTCTGGACTTACGGCTAGTCTGTTCAATATAGATATAACTAGCAGTTGTCAACGACACTGTCTGACATTCAACTTTAAATCAATGGCAGTATAGACATAGGCATCGATTGATAATACACTTATCCTACCGTCACAATAGCATCATTACTCTTGCGGCAAACTTAGCGTTTCTCATCGGAGGAACTCATTTACTTGTCAAAGCTATATATTTCAGCGTGACTTGATAGCACAACAAAAGGTTTTGTTCTTTTTATTACTTCTATGGTTAATCGCCTTACGTTTAACCAACGTCGTACTTAAATACTATTACTCGCTGTTTTCCCGATCGGTTTCTACCGCCTACTTTCAATTTTGCTTTACAGCTTGGCAGTACCCGGGGAGTTCATATTAATCGTTTGGTAATCTACGGCGCGCAACTACTCCAAACGTGTTTGGTGCCAATTCAAATGGCCATTGAATTTAGTCGGGGAGTATTGTAGGGCCAGCGAAATGTAACCAAGCCCTAGTCAAGTCATCCGGCAGTTGGGTCGTTTAATATCAAGCAAATCATCGATCCTTGTCAAGGTCAGGGACAAGCAACGCGCATCAGTTAATCGTACGCCATGCACTAACCCATGCGGCAGTAATCTTACCTTCGCTTGTATCTACTTTAACTAATATATTTCTGAAACAACGTCCTCTGTGTTGTACAGTCTTCTAAGCATCTATGGTATCTTGATACGTTCATGGGGTAGTCCACGTAAGGTGCTGACCACGAGGTATAACTTCGACGTTAGCTGGGTTGACACACCATTCACGTCTAACTCGAGTAGGCCTCCAATGATTTTCGACAGAGATCATCTACATTTGTGGTCTACAAAATCTTATAAACTCCCTCAAATAATTCGAGCAGTAATCGAGTAAACGGGATTTCATCTTTTATCTACAAATATAGTGACCTAGTTACCACACCATTTCTATTAAGGCTGTTAATTCTTTCACATTCCCTCTATAGAGTTAGATACTTAACGAAATTGTTAGAAATCTGCATATATCATAACACGCCACAAATCAAAAGTGAAGACTAATATTGCAAATTTTCAGCCCATAAATCTTACACCAGTTGTCTGTAAGACTATGGAAAAGAATTGGTGTTGACAAAATCTTTGTCTATATACTCGATGAAAAATTTATCAGTGATTATCAATGTGAGTTTTTTAAAATTCGATCTTGAATGTCCTGCAACTCTGATTTTAAGTTTCTCTCTAATCAACGTAACCGAGTTTATTTAGTCTTAGTGCTATACTTCGATATTTTTAAAGTTTTTGACATTAATAACTATCAGAGTCTTATCAGCGAACTAGTACCATACGGAGTCAAAAATTTTCTCCTTGTTTTACTTAATCTTTACCTTATTCACCAACAACAAATAATCATAATTAACTTCTCTTTGTCGGATGCCATCACGGACAAAAGTGGGGTAATATTAGGTAATTTCTTAAGCCCCTCACTTCTTTTAGTTTACATTAGTGATATATGCGACTGCTCTTGCATGGATAAGCCTCTTCCACATACATAGGATCTTAAAGTATTCATTTTAACTTATGAGCTGAACAGCATGGAAACTGCATCAGAATGGAACACAGCAAGATGGCCTAAAGGACCTCAAAATTGCAGTGGCAGCGGAACAAAGGTAACAGTGGATGGACGTGCGTCGATAATGCATCATTCAACTCAAATCTTACCACAAATGATAAGGTGTTATCTAATTTTCATACAGTGGTGAACTTGGGACTTACGCTCTCGTACATTTTGTCTCTCAGAAAACAGGTTTCGAAACAGACATTTAAGTCACAACATCTTACGGATTACATAACTCCTAACCTCTATAAAATTAAGTTACGTGTTTTGATGTACGAAGTAAACTTTCTAGCACTCCTAGAACACTGCACGTGTGTTTTTTGGTAGTGCAAGCATAAACGATAAGTTAAGGTTCGAGTATACTCAGAGATCATATACACATCGCATTCTTTAAACTAGTTTTATCTTAAATTACCAGTTCAAATGTTATAAACTTGGTCTGGACGCTTATGGAAGAGGATACTCAAATTAAATTTAACCTTTTTCTTCAAAATACTTAATAAACTGTTCTTCACATCAACAGACATAATTAAATATGCAGAATTTTCTAGTCACGGCATCTGCAACTATTTGTTATTACTGTAACCATTCCTCTATATGGATTGCTTTATCAGTACATGTCGCAGACTGGAAAAACTTGCCACGTCTTGTCTGTGAGATAGAATTGTTTTGATATTAAGCCCTAACCACATAATCCTCAAGGCTTAATACAAGACAACTGTGAAAATAGACATTCAGCACATAACGCGAAGAAAGGCGGGAAAAATAACAAATCCAATGGACTCAAATTCATCGAATGGCATTGCTCTGCCTTGCTGGTGTGTTTATTCTTGTGAAGTTTATACCTTATGTAGCATCACGTTTATCCATATTAAATATATTTTTTTACTTCCAGCTCAAATATGTTCTCTATCATATATTGGTGATTGTTATGATTCGATGAGTCAGTGTAGACAATGATGTGACTTCCACATAAGATCATGTAGATTGGGCAGTTACATCATGACAAATCTACAACCCTAGGATTGGGCCTATTATCAGAGCAGCAGTAATAACGAAGTAGATCATAATTCCACAGAGTAACCACTAATCTTAATTCAGTGCACTGATTCTTACATTACTTCAGTGAATGTTCCTATACCTGTAAACGTATCTCATTCTACAAGTGAGACTATAGGGACCCTTAATATTTAGTCATTTTTATTGCTTAATCCGCCAGGTAATTCTACCGGCCACGGTTACTTTACACTTGAACCATCTTGAGCAATTATCATTAATTTGAATAACGAGGTAGAATAGTGACGTTTCAGTGTGCCCTAGCCAAATTATTCGGTAGTTAAGCCACTGAACATTGAACAGTCCACCGATCATCTTCGAGTCCAAGGACAGCCAACGCACATCTTTTAATCGCATGTCATAGACTGGCCCGTGCGGTGGTTGTCGCAATATCTTCATTGTACTTACTCTGACTAATATATTTCTGTAATAACGTCCTTTGAGTTATGCGGTCTTCAAAGCAACTATAATGCCTTGATACTACGAAGGGGTAATCCACGTTCGGTGCTGTCCATGAGGTGTGAATTTGCAGCTAGCTTGTTTGTTGCGCAAGGCCTGTCTAACTCTAGGAGTTCTCAAATTACTCGACACAAATGATTACAATATCTGACACGAATAGTATATTATAGACAATCTGACATATGTATCATGGTAAACCTTACTAACCTATCTTAATAATTACTGTCGTTTCTGTTCCATGCTCTATGTTTCTGCTTTATTTTCTCTACTTGTATTTGGTTATAATCAATTGGTTGTGGCTCAGGAAATTACCTTAAATACGCTGTTCATGCATTAACAGGATGTCCACTTAAAAAAACATAAGTTCGCGGTATATGTCTTCGGTTGAGATGATGCATGTTAAAAATGTGCTAATTAAACAACTTTCGAACTGGAACATCACAAAAAATCTAACATCATTCATATGCCCACTACATTTAATATTATAATCTAAATCATTCTGACATGAATACTGTGATTATTGTTTTCAGAATGAAAATCATTATTGAGACCAAGAGGTTAAATAAAGTGACCAAGCAGTGTTGTTCCTAATAACATTTCCCGCGATGGCTTTTTCCAACCTTTTACCACTTCTACTACGACTTTGTTTACGTTAAGCTTTTCAAGCCTTCAAATATCCTATTAAACAGTACGTGTTATTCAAACACTAATAATTTGTTATGTCTTTGTAATATTATTTCCATGTCTGTACGAACGCCACCAGACAAGACGTTGGTTAATTGTGGTGATTGCAGACGGAATTCAAATATAAAAGCGCTAAACGTCGGCTGTCTAAACAAGTAATTGAGTCAAGAACTTAGGAATAAATCCGGAGTGAGTAAACAAATTTGTAAATATTCCAACAGTGTTCGGAGTTGGACAACATATTTGCACGTCTCACTTACATAATCGAAGGATGCGAACCCAGTTAGATAGGAAGCCAGAAATGAAGCGCTTATAAGATATATTTGGAAGGCTATCAATATGTTTTGTAGCATCTGATCTAATATGGCTTGTTGTTGCAGGTGATAAGTAGAAGGGCGTATTTATTCGTGATTTGGTGCAGATGCGTGACTGAGAGTCTTCAGCTATCTTTGTGCAATGGAACTAATTAATTCAGCTTCAATGTCGAAGACTTACAGAGATATTCATTTCGGGGATTTGTTCACCGATACAAGTGTAGCAACTAATGTAAACGGAAACGATAACACATGAAATGAGAATCAGTTCACGATAATAATAAATAGGTTACGAGATATGAGTTAGGTATAGCCATCCAAAATAGCAGATAATAATCCATGGTTGAGTACATGATGTCAGTTCTCCTCGTGAAGACTTTAGTAACCTTATCTGATTGATAATTAGAAACTGTACTAAGCGTCATAGTGAAAAAAGTTAGGAAGTTCGTCAGACTTCTCTTTGTAACGTGCAATTTTTTATAGGTTGCCTTACGGAGTGCGGTAATGAGTTTCTAACCGAATAATTTTGCTGAGGTAACTTGGTATACTAGATAAGTTGTGCGGCTCTATTAGATCAACTCTTATTCTTCTATAGAGTGTCGATAAATTTCTCAAGTATCGTCGTAATCTATATTCGCTAACTTTTTCTCAGTCTTTTCAATTAGTTTATTGTACGTCTCTGCACCTGGTTTAAGATAACTTTATTTTGATTAAAAGTGGGTCATAACAAATCCAAAAACATAAGGAAAACAAATGCTACAATAAAATACAATTAATGTCATCTCAAATTGAATTAAAAAACCAACAAATTGTACATCTGGAGGAATCAAGATAATTAAATCACTCCAGTGTGTGGAGTTATTTTTATACAAAATATTCCAAAATGATCTTACAATTACAGATAAGTTAGAAATCCGGGACCTATATTACAAGCCAAAGTTGGAAAAAAAGACGTACAGACACATTATTTATCACCCGCTGAAGTTGCTTAATCTGATCGATATTTGAAATAAGGACTTAACATAGTCTAGCAGTAGATCCTTGAGAGAAATGGGCTTTTCCGGTAAAGCCAGAGTTTTTATTAAGCTGTATGCTTCGTTTCCAATGAATGTGAGGATATGTGCCATAATATTAACATCCTCATCATCTTCCTTGGTCATAGCCCAGATTTTGAAACTTTCAAAGTTATCCTCAGAAGCATCAAAATCTGAATGCATATCCGAAAATTCCATCACAGGCTCCATCTCGACGCCAATATGATGATTAGGAGTATTCGAATTATAGTATGAAATAAGAATCCCAGAAATAACGTAATCGGATCAAGAAGTACTAGATAACCACAAACGAACGTACTGTATTTAGAATTCGAAATCAAGCATTAAACAAAGGTATACAAAGGTATCATTAGTTCATTTAAACACCATATATATATATATATATATATATATATATATATATATATATATATATTGATTTGTTCACTATATTGGCGAATTTTCTATCCAATTGAGTTATTTTGATTGGCACTTGATTGAGAAATATCAGCTTCAATGAAAATATGAATACGTATAGATTTTGATTCCATGTCTTCATAGAATAACAATGAATATTTTTTTGAAAATCTTATATCAACCAATAGTTTTTTACATTCATTACTTCATTTTTAAATAAATTTTAAATAGTTCGACTTTATTCAGTTACATAATTTCGTGTACAATGAAAAATTCGGTCATATTATTTGAAAATTTGTATATAAAAGCAATTAACCTAACCAAACATCTTACGGTTAACTATAATTATTCACTTTTTATTTCAAAAAGAAGTGTGATTTATCTGAAGTGATATATTCAACCTTTGTGTGGTGTTAATGTTAATCCACTTTAATGAGATCAATCCAGTATCAAGCTATGAATTATATGATATATTTACAAGTGGTATAATTTTAATACAACAATGATTGCAAAGATTTATTTAATAGATTAATTTGTTACAACTGAGTAGTAGCAGTTATCAAAAGAATATACATGTTTCATTTTGAAAGGTAATAATGTCAATTAATTCATTAACTTTATGAAAAACTTTAAAAACTGGTGACAACATTGAATATTTTAGATCGTTTATTGAATTATTAAAATAGAACTATAACATTTAATTATGACTGAATATTATTTACATTAACTTATAACAAGCCGAGAGAAAGAGTAAAAAGAGAATCTTACACATCTATAACACAAATGTAATTGTAACTTCTTTATTTACACACCTATCAAGATGTGTATGATCAGCTTCAAGGTATTGTTTAAGAGCATATTAACGTTTATTGAAACAAGAAGATGATCAAATAAATAATAGCTATCAATACATAGAATCATTCTATTCATTTCAATACCTACTGATATTTACGACAATATAACCGTACTGGTCTGGTCAAAGTATATAAAAATCAACCATGAGGTTTATTTGGATTTAACATCAGTTCGGCTGTTTACTGATACGTTTCATCTTTACATTGATTTATTCATTAAATGAGAAATTTATATTTAAGAATAAATGGTTATTTACACTTTATATCTGTTATATGTAGATACTTAAATACAGCGTATATTAATGAGGAAATAGTGACATTTAGCACTGATACGAAGATAACTAAATGGTATTATAAACGTTGTTTTCTTTGACATAATGATAATAATTTTTATTTTAAACATCCATTACTATCAAGCAGAAACATAAATACTTCCTCAGTTACAACTTAAACCCACACTTTTTATTCGATAAAATTTAATTCCAAATTACTTATTAATGGTATCATCTAAAACAATACTTTCAGTGTAAGAGTTTTTGTAGGTAACAGAAATGTTGTAAATCTTATATCACAATCTAGTTTTAGTTATGTTGCTAATGTCTGTCGACATGAGTAGTGTGTAACACTGATCAGAATTGAAATACCTATCAACAAAAGGGTGAGAAGATTGAACTAAAGAAAACACAAAGGAAGTGAGAATTGGAAGAATAATAAAGGATGTAAAGGTCAATTGACGGAAGATTTACATAATAAGTATTTAGTGTATGATTTTCATATTTTACCAAAGAATTCTGTAATTTGGCATTAGAAAGTGAATTTGTCTTCTCCACCTAAGTATTTATTCAGTTCACTACTACTAATAACCTGATAGCAATAAACGGTCGTCACGTCCAACAGAGCTTAGAAGTTTTGCAGATTGGCATAAGATGTTCTGGCTGTCTTCTTCCGTTTACCTACTATATAACCTGTTGAATGATCCAAGGGATTCAGCTTTATATTATTTAACCACTATCAAGTACAATTCGCTGGAAACACTTTTCTGTTCCCTTGGAATAAAGCTTACCAGCAGTAAAACTATTATTCACGTTCAACATCATTATTAGGAACAGTTTAAATTATTCTGCTATCAATATTCAGGAGTGAATTTTTATCAGTTTGAAATTCAGACTCATTTAGCTGAGGAGTTTCATATAAGGAATACCACGAATTTTTTATTCCACTGTTAACCACAGTTCATCCATTCCGACACATTTGTGACAGAATGGCAAGATTTAGGCATTTGACTAACGATGCATGTACGAAAACTAAGACTGATCCTAATTCCGTCCTAGATCGACGGGGAGGTGATGTAAGTCTTTTCTACAATTCGTCATTTTAAAAATAATAAATTTAATCCCACCGCTTGGAATACTGCACTTTTCATTGTCTGTGAATCTGGCACTGTATTATAGATTTAATGAATGAATAATCTATAAATAATGCCTGAGAAGGTTCCTTCTGCGGATAAGAAGGAGTCATGAATTAACAAATCGAAGGGATCAGAGGTGGGTTAGGCATTACGAGAGAGAATGTCTCTTAAAACAAAAGAAGAAACCATTCGAAGTTTGAGAACTTGTTGAGGATGATTTTTCCTCAAACCTCTGATCATTTGCTTTGCCGGATAAAATTGTTTATTTGCCAGAACACCACCTACATTACCAATATCTTCTGAGGGAAACGGATACTGGATGATTTGATTGGACTTCTCCCCTGTACCCACCTTACACGATCGATTTACACACCAGAATCTCAATGGTCCTCCACCCAAGTGACCTCCGGTTTCAGCCTTCGCAAGCATAGCTCATCAACGTTTGGATTTCAACATGTACCCGCTCACTCCACCACGATGGTGGACAAATTATGACATCACACCTTACATTACATGACGAGTCGATGATGCTCTTGCTGCTGCCAAATGCTTTGTTTTATGAACTTACTATTCACGTCATTACCAAGCTCAAAGTAGTCTCACACAAAGTGTAAAATAGATTTTTCCCTTCATAAATCATGAGTTACGTGAATAATCATTTGTTCAAAATGAAACGTATTCTATAAAATATAAACTGAATGCAACCATTTTTAGAGAATGACTAAAAGTTTATATCAGTTTTGATTTTAAAGTTACTTTCATATGCTACACTCAAAGATGAATAGAATATAGTCTATAATAAACACTTAACAAGTTTCTATAACTGTTTACAAATTCAATACTTTATACTACATCTTCATCTTGATGAAGATATTTGCTAACCCAATAAACTTTGAGATGTTCTTATTTATTAATATATTGTAGTGTGGCGTCGAGTCGCGGTTGACTATGATCACCACTACAGAAAGACTACATGCCAGTTAACCGATAAGGCCCCCGTCGGCCAAATATCAGAAAGCAGTTGATGGCTGTAGTCGAGATGTATTTGTTGGCGATCTCGTGGTATCAAAAGAATACCGAGATAGTGCCAGGTTACAAGTGTGGTTACTGAGCGTAACCGAATTCATGCAAAATCATAATCAGTGGAAGAAAGTATGTGTTTTGGTACAGTTAAACAAACAAGTACGGTAAAACAATCCCTAGTAAATTTGGTTATAATAATAATTATTTCCATTACACCGACCACATTCTCTTGATAAAAGTAGGTCACTACAATATCATAAATTAATGACGTAAATTTTCTCAGATTGACTAGATTACGTTAATCAATTTATTTTCACCATTTCATAAGACGGAATTTCTTAAACAATATACAATAGAAACCTTTTTGAATACTAATATAACAAAAATAATGAGTAAGCATTTATTTTCATTGTATGACCATAAATTATGCATTATTTCGGTATTATATAAAGAAATAAAAACTTTTTTAAATTAGTAAAGCTAACTATTATGTATATTATCTTATCAATTATTAAATAATGTAGATACTCAAACATTTCTAAATTGTGTGGTGTGTGCTACTGATGTCGACAGATATAAGTAGTATGAATCATCAATCGAAATTGAAATGAGTGGCGTCACAAAGTTAAGAAGATCGAAGAAAAGAGAACCAGAACAGAGAATGATTGATGGGGAAACAAAAGAACAATGAAGTTTGAGATGATTGATTGACGTTTTGCAAATGAAGTATTTACTGTAGAGTTCACAGATTTTACTAAGTCGTTCTGTAATTTTGTATTCAAGTATATTTTTGGTTGTCCCTAATTGTGTTCTCGTTCACTACAGTTGTACTCTTCAATTACTCAGTAGGAAAAGTATATTGGTAAAACTGCATTAATAGATTTTCAATGTGTCATATTAAGCTTGGAAGGTATAAGAATTACATATTGTACTCAATATGTTATATCAAATAACGCCATTATTATTATTTTATGTTAAGTTATTAATATTATCATTAAATTACGATTGATTACATACTTGTGCTTTCTTAAGCAAATACAAACACATAAAATCTGTGGTATTTAAATATATATTTTGTAATTACTGACAAAACACAAAAGTGTTTTACTCAACAATAAGGCGTTAACAAAGTTAGAAATGAAATTAATGAAACTAATAAAATGTGATTGACCATGTTCTCATATATGAAATCAGTTTTCAAAACAATAAACTCATTATTTCTTTTTGAAGTTAGTTTGATATTGATTGTTTTTCGCTGATTTGGAGATATGGATTACGATTTTCATCATAATCTGAAATTAATTTTATTCGCACCAAAGTCCAGTGGACCTGATTTGGGACTTAGTCCAACACAACCTATAATTGATTGCTAACTTGATTTTAGTGCTTCATCAACTGAATGCAGCTTACTAATTTTGTATTCTCTGGGCTGGATTGTTTAGCTGCTTTCATTGTCGCTTCAGAAACTGTAAAGACAGCCCAAGAGTGAACTCGAGGAAGCTCCAAGAAGCTCAGAAAGAGCAGAAGATATCTCATCCAATCATGATTTGGAAGAATATTCCAGAATCAACACGTGTAGCTTCCCTATTAAACAAATGTCAAGAACCACCTGTATGAGGATTGTATGACTAATGATGATTTCATTTTTACTAGAAAACTATAAATACCTGAAAGATTTTTTTACCATATTTGACAACATTCCTTTTACCTGTTTTCTATCTTCGCATTTGCGACTTCTAGCGTTCGAGTGTTCGAGTTGTACGCACTATATCAAGAATCTAAGCTCTAAATATAATAGAAAACACCATATAGAAGTGAAATTTTGAGTAATTCCATTTGCCCTAGCAACTTTTTTTGACTGCCTACCTTACCAGGTTTTACATTCCCAAACTATCCTCGCATGCTTGATGACTATCTTGTTTGAATGATCTCAAACAGTGACTGATCAACTTCATCCCTAAGGATTGATAACTTGATTTGTGTCATTGTATCTATTGGCTACTGATTGATCTGAATCCTATGATTTTTGAGATTCTCTGACATTCTTGAGGTTATTCTTATTAATTATTTTGGCTTTATTTCATCTGAATTCATATCCATAGTGGCCCACTTGCATTGCTTTCAGCGATAATATATCATATCACTTCGTCACTAGTCTAGGTTAGTGTATGAACTTGGTACAGTAGCATTTAATAAATGTGATTCGTTTTACTAATACATAATTTTCACAGATTGAAATCATGAGTCAGTTGAAGGTAGACCACCATTGAAAACCTGGAAGCACTGAACGGCCGTTTCGTCCTAGTATGGGACTCCTCAACAGCGCGCATCCACGATCCCACACCACGCGGGGCTCGAACCCATGGCCTACTGGCTTCGCGCGCGAACACTTAACCGTTAGACCACTGAGCCGGAATCCAACGGTGTTAATATCTAACTTCGACCAATCCACGAAGTTGCGCCACCATATATCATTGTCTTCAGTGAGCTGATATCTCACAACAGACCTGGTTGAACTCCACTGGCAACGGCTTCCCACTAGAACTCCAGGAATATCTCTTGAAGTCAGTCACTAGTGAACAGATGATAATAATACACAATTAATAAAATATATAGTTTTTGATTTCATTTAATAGGTTTGTTAACGTTTGTCTTATTCATAAAGACTGTTTGTAACTATTAGATACTAACTCCATATTTACTAAAAATCAAAAAAATTACTAACGGCCTCATAATTTTGCATTAGTTGAGACAGTAATCAGAATTTATCAATCGGGCATACATTCTATCTTGATAAAAACACATTACAGTTAATTATCATCATTTATCATAAAAGCCTGAAGACTATCATGGAGATATGCTTGTCCACCAACTAGCCAAAGTTATATAAACATGAAATGGTTGTGGTATCTTACAAAAAATCGTCTATGAGATACCCCGTCACATGCTGTTTGTATCACGAACGTAATACTTAGTTGATTAGAAATATGGTTAATCGTCTAATTCATGTGTGCAAAGAAATTGGGTATATCTGTTCAGCAGGTATCAGCAGCCTCAGTTTTAAAATGAAAAAATATAAATGCTAAGTTTTTTAAGGACGACCAGTTTGAAGGTAATTACCCCGTAAAACTATTAAGTGATCCAAAAATAAGATAAAATCCTCGACTCGAATTTCATGGTTTTTCGCTAAATGATCAAATTCTATTTACGTGTATTTGATATTGAATAACGTTTTCGCTTGATATGCTTTTTTATGAAACACTGTATCCTTTTCATTATACGTCCTTGATTACAAACTAGACACATTTTTACGCTAATTTTCAAATTTGATTTATCCGACCAAAATGGCTTTTCAGAAGTTCATTTAGTTATTTTGTATTCCCTAAACTGAACAGACAATACTAAATTACTGAAGTTCACATTAAATAAAAGTGCTATCAGTGAACATAAATTATTAAAAGAAAATTTGGTAAGACTATAATTTATGAATGACTTTGAGCGACGCCAAAGTGATCTTGAGAGTGTCTATCTACTTACTAGGGCTAAATGAGGGTTATAAAGCAGATTGAAAAATAAAGATTATGATTCACAGTTGATGGTTAGGGTTACGAATTAGATTTACAGTTTTTCATCACGAACTGACATCAAGTAAAATGCCAAGACTCTATTTGGCCAAATGTGTGAGTGGATTTCGCTCCAAAATCCAAGGTCTGTTATCCTAAATCTGATTGGTTCGTTCATAAACTATAGTCTCGTCGAAAATCTATTAAATTTTATTTTTAATTAATGATATCATAAACTTTTGTGTGATCGGAAAATTTGCGTATTTTTGAATGAGTTGCCTTATAAGGTCAAAAATATAAACACATTACTTAGATATAGATTACACTTTCTTACGGAGTATTGAAGACATTCAGTCTTTTTACATACCTTCAGTACATATACGTTAATAGTGGTCATCGATTATTTAACTACTAATTTAATTTGGTTACAAATTGAGTGATTAAAAAAAGCTTGATTTATCAGGACACCTGACAATTAATCATTAAAATTAACCTGTTTTGAAGACACTTTTTTAAAGGTTTAATTTATTTAGAACGACTATACAAAAATATAGAACGTAAAAAGTTTTAAAATGGTTAGTTAATAACAAACATTAACGTAACTTTTCATGTATTACCGTTACAGCCTATTAAAATCACAATACTGACAAGAAATTTAAGTTTTGTTCACATGACTGACTTACTTACTTACGCCTGTTACTCCTAATGGAGCATAGGCCGCCGACCAGCATTTTCCAACCCACTCTGTCCTGGGCCTTCCTTTCTAATTCCATCCAATTCTTGTTCATTTTTCTCATGTCTATTTCCATTTCTCGGCGTAATGTGTTCTTTGGTCTTCCTCTTCTCCTTTGACCTTGAGGATTCCATGTGAGGGCTAGTCTTGTGACGCAGTTGGGTGCTTTTCTCAATGTGTGTCTTATCCACTTCCAGCACTTCTTCCTGATTTCTTCCTCCGCTGGGATCTGGTTTGTTCTCTCCCACAGTACGTTGTTGCTAATAGTGCCCGGCCAACGGATCTGAAGTATTTTGCGTAGACAACTGTTAATAAACACCTGTATCTTCTGGATGATGGCTTTCGTAGTTCTCTAGGTTTCCGACCCATACAGTAGAACTGTCTTGACATTTGTATTGAAAATCCTGACCTTGGTGTTGGTTGCTTTGAGTTCCAGATGTTCCTCAGTTGTAAATATGCTGCTCTTGCTTTGCCGATCCGCGCCTTCACATCTGCATCAGATCCACCCTGTTCATCAATGATGCTGCCCAAATATGTAAAGGTTTTTACATCTTCCAAATCTTCTCCGTCAATTGTGATTGGATTGGTGCATGGTGTGTTGCATCGGAGAATCTTGCTCTTCCCTTTGTGTATATTGAGACCTACTGCTGCTACACTGTTCGTCTTCTCCTGCATTTGTTGTTGCGTTTGGGATAGAAGGGCCAGATCATCTGCGAAGTCCAGATCGTCCAACTGCATCCTAGATGTCCATTGTATCCCGTGCTTCCCTTCAGATTTTGACGTCTTCATGATCCAGTCGATCACCAGGAGAAAGAGAGGGTGAGAGTAAGCAACCTTGCCTAACACCGGTCTTCACTTCGAACGACTTTGTCAACTGTCCTCCATGCACGATTTTGCAGTGTAATCCATCATAGGAATTCCGTATGATATTGACTATCTTCTGAGACACGCCGTAGTGTCGAAGAAGTTTCCATAGTGTTGTTCTGTCCACGCTATCAAATGCCTTTTCGTAGTCAATGAAGTTGATGTAGAGTGATGAATTCCATTCAATTGATTGTTCCACAATGATCCGTAGAGTTGAGATTTGGTCTGTACATGATCAATCCTTACGAAATCCTGCCTGTTGGTCACGAAGTTGGGCGTCTATGCAGTCCTTCATCCTGTTTAACAATACTCTGTTGAAGACTTTTCCCGGTATTGAAAGAAGAGTGATGCCCCTGTAGTTATCACACTTGCTGAGATCGCCTTTCTTCGGTATTTTGATCAGTAGTCCTTCTTTCCAGTCTTTTGGTACTTGTTCCTCATCCCAAATCTTATTGAAGAGAACGTGGAGTATCCTTACAATTGCCGCTACGTCTGCTTTTAGTGCCTCTGCTGGAATGTTGTCCGGTTCTGCTGCTTTGCCACTCTTGATTTGTCTGATGGCCATGCTGATTTCTTCAGTTGTTGGTGGGCCAACATTGATTGGGAGGTCCGTGGGTGCTGCTTCGATGTTGGGTGGGTTCAGTGGAGCTGGTCGATTCAAGAGTTCTTTGAAGTGTTCTACCCACCTGTTTTGTTGCTCTTCAATGTTGGTGATTACCTCGCCTTCCTTGCTTTTCACTGGTCGTTCTGGTTTGCGGCGATTTCCAGAGAGTTTCTTTGTTATGTCATACAGTTGTCTCATGTTCCCTTCTCTTCCAGCCTTTTCCGCCGTCTTTGCTAGATCTTCCACATATTTACGTTTGTCGGTTCTGATGCTCCTCTTCACTTGCTTGTTTACTTCTGTGTATTCAGCTTGTGCCTTGGCTTTTTCTGCTCTTGTTCGGCTGGCATTGATTGCTGCTTTCTTGTTCCTCCTTTCTTGAATCTTATCCAGTGTATCAACAGTGATCCATTCCTTGTGATGGTGCTTCTTGTGACCCAGGACCTCATGGCATATTGAAGTGATTGCCTCTTTGTTCCCCTTCCAGTTGCTCTCCACAGTAGTTCCTTCTCCATTGAGTAGATCATGAAAGGCCTGGAACTTATTGCTCAGGGCTAACTTGAATTTGTTGAGTTTGTTAGTATCCTGAAGAAATGCCGTGTTGAACTTTTGTGATATTGTCCGCCCCGTTGTCCAGTGCTTCTTGAAAATAATCCAAACCATTTGAACTCTGCCCTGAAAGTTAGACGGTCTTCATTTAGAAGAATTATGACGCTTCATGGTGAAAGCCGAGTTCCTTCGGAAGCCACGAGGCCGAGGCCCCTTCTAACAACCACAGCAAACATTTTTATAGGTACACGGAACGTTCGAACAATGTGTGAAACCAAGAAGACCAGTCAAATAGCAATGGAAATGAGGAAATACAACTTAGCAGTACTGTGAATCAGCGAAACCCACTGGACCCAAGCTGGACAGAAAAGGCTAGCTACGGAAGAGATGCTGCTATACTACGGTCACGAAGAGGACAATGCTCCACACACTCAGGGAGTCGCTCTTATGCTGTCCAAAGTAGCACGAAATGCACTTGTAGGATGGGAATCTCACGGATTCAGAATCATCAAAGCATTATTCAAAACAAAGAAGGAGGGGGTCTTAATGAATATTATCCAATGTTATGCACCCACAAATGATAGCAACGACGATATTAAGGATCAGTTCTACGAGCGGATGCAGTCAGTCATTGAGAAATGCCCAAGAAAGGACCTAACTATTCTGATGGGAGATCTAAATGCCAAAGTCAGAATAGACAACACTGGATATGAAGATATTATGGGACGACATGGACTGGGAGAAAGAAACAAAAATGGAGAAAGATTTGTAAATATATGTGCAATCAACAAATTGTTCATAGAAAGCACAATATTTCCACACAAGCGTATACACAAGGCTACACGGATCTCACCGGACCACACTACAGAGAACCAAATAGATCATATTTGCATCAACAATAAATTCCGAAGAACAATAGAAGATGTGAGAACCAGGAGAGGTGCTGACGTAGCTACAGATCGCCAGAAAGTTGTGGCCAAATTAAAACTGAAGTTAAAGAAGAACTGGACAACTGGACAAACAGCACTACAAAGGTTCAATACAGCCTTCCTTCGAGATACTGACAAACTCAATGAATTCAAGATAGCTCTCAACAACAGGTTCGAAGCCTTACAAGATCTACTGAAAGAAGAAGAAACTAGTATGGAGGACAACTGGAAAGGCATCAAGGAAGCATTAACTTCAACGTGTCAAGAGGTTCTGGGTCTAAAGAAATACCATCATAAGATATGGATATCTATAGAAACTCTGGACAAGATCAAAGAAAGGAAGAACAAGAAGGCAACAATTAACAACAGCCGAACACGAGCAGAGAAAGTCCAAGCAGAAGCTGAATACATAGAAGCAAACAAGCAAGTGAAGAGGAGCATTAGAGCCGATAAAAAGAAATACGTGGAAGAACTAGCAACGACGGCAGAAGAAACTGCTAGAGAAGGAAATATGAAACAGCTTCACGATACAACGAAGAAACTAGCAGGGAAATACAGTCAACCAGAGAGACCAGTCAAAGACAAAGAAGGCAAGCCAAACACCGAAATTCAGCAACAGTGGAACAGATGGGTAGAATACTTCGAGGAACTCCTGAATAGGCCGGCTCCAATGAATCCACCGGACATCGAAGCGGCACACACAGATCTTCCCATAGACGTCAACCCACCAACGAAGGAAGAAATCAGAATGGCCTTCAGACAAATCAAGAACGGGAAAGCAGCGGGTCCGGACAACATACCAGCTGAAGCACTGAAGTCAGACATCGAAGGAACTACAAACATGCTTTACCTTCTATTAAAAAAGATTTGGGAGGAGGAACAAGTGCCGATGGACTGGAAAGAAGGGCACCTCGTCAAGATTACAAAGAAAGGAGATCTGAGCAAATGTGAAAATTATAGAGGCATTACACTGCTGTCAATACCAAGGAAGGTCTTCAATAGAGTGTTGCTGAACTGGATGAAAGATGCAGTGGACGCTCAACTTCGAGATCAACAAGCTGGATTCCGTAAGGATCGATCATGCACAGACCAAATTGCAACACTACGGATCATCGTCGAACAATCAGTTGAGTGGAACTCATCACTATACATCAACTTCATTGATTATGAAAAAGCATTCGACAGTGTAGATAGGAGGACATTATGGAAACTTCTTCGACGCTACGGAGTTCCTGAGAAGATTGTCAACATTATCCGGAACTCATACTACGGACTACAGTGCAAAGTCGTGCATGGAGGACAGCTGACAGATGCATTCCAAGTAAGGACCGGAGTCAGACAAGGCTGTTTACTCTCTCCTTTCCTCTTTCTTCTGGTGGTCGACTGGATTATGAAGACCTCGACATCTGAAGGAAAACACGGAATTCAATGGACAGCTCGAAATCAATTAGACGATTTGGACTTCGCAGATGACCTAGCCCTCCTATCCCGTACACACGAACAGATGCAGATGAAGACGGCCAGTGTAGCAGCGGTCTCTGCATCAGTAGGCCTCAGCATACACAAAGGGAAAACCAAAGTCCTCAAATTCAAAGCGGAAAACAACAATCTAATCACTCTTGATGGCGAAAATCTGGAAAATGTAGAGTCCTTCACATACCTAGGAAGCATCATCGATGAACAAGGAGGTTCAGATGCAGACGTAAAGGCAAGGATTGGCAAAGCAAGGACAGCATTCTTACAGTTAAAGAACATATGGAACTCAAAACACCTTTCAACCAATATCAAAGTGAGAATCTTCAATACCAATGTCAAGGCAGTTCTATTTTACGGAGCTGAAACTTGGAGAACTACAACAACCACAATCAAGAAAGTACAAGTATTTATAAATAGCTGTTTACGCAAGATACTCAACATCCATTGGCCGGATACCATCAGCAACAGCCTTCTCTGGGAGAGAACAAACCAACTTCCAGCTGAAGAAGAAATTAGGAAAAGACGATGGAAATGGATAGGACATACATTACAAAAATCGTCAAACTGCATCACGAGGCAAGCTCTAACTTGAAATCCTGAATGGAAGCGAAAAAGAGGAAGGCCAAAGAACACATTGCGTCGGATAATAGAAGCAGATATGAAAACGATGAATTACAACTGGACGGAGCTAGAAAGGATTGCCCAGGACAGGGTTGGATGGAGAATGCTGGTGAGCGGCCTATGCTCCTTCACGAGGAGTAACAGGCGTAAGTAAAATAAGTAGTTTTCTACGGGATGTGGTCGCTAGCCCCATGCCCAACCCTCCTCCTTTATCCGGGCTTGGGACCGGCAGTAGGCCCTGGAGGGACTCCATGCGGAGTAAACATGACTGAAGCTGACACTAAACTTTTGCATTATCTACAAAATGTTTTAAAAATGATAAAATTCAATTTTTCATCTCATTGGCATGTGATAACTTGGATATAATTTATTGTAGGCTAATTTGAATTCACTATAAGTGCAAATTTAGTTGTAAATCTAATAACCAGTGACTAAGGATTTTTGCTCAACTTTAATTATACACTTTCACGAAACATATAGAAGCTTTGATATTCTTGTCGAAAAATGTTAAGCTATAAATTTTACTAAAAGTTCTTATAACTGCGAATGTACTTTTGTTAATCTTAACATCATTTTTTTTGTTTGCTCATAAGTGCATTCTCTTTTCTTCAATTCGTGCTTATAGATTAAAAGTAAACCTGCAAACGATTAAACATCATTGTGATATGACATAATCAGTATTCAATAGAACGATACAATTATTGTATTGTTCAGTTTAAAAGTAAACTAGCTGTAATCCCTACAACTTCTGATTAGTACTGTATTAAATGTTTTTGTTACATGAATTGTACACGGTATCATGAAACTATCATTACAAATCGAATTAAATGGATTTAATCAAGTATTATCACGTTGATTTAGAGTAGATATATCATAAACTGATCAGTATAAACTTAATAACTCATTTCGAGTAAGTTGAAAAATGTATAAGGATATCGGGATTATTGAAAATCTACAAGGCACGTTTTCTTGATCCTCACGAGTGGAGAAACCAACACAGTTTAATTATTCTAAATTTTATTTATCTGTATAGTATTACATAAGTTAACGAAATTAGCATAGTTTCAAGGTGTATTAGCTATCTTTCATATACTCTTGAAAATCCAATTTAATTAATAAAGAATGTATTTTTGTTTGTTTATAAATGAATTGTCTGATTAATGACTTTCTTCCAACTTTGAATGACATTCTATTGCGTTTGTCTGGTTACTGATTATAATTCATATGAAATATATCATTCCATAAATTTCTCTAATTGATACTTGGTTTTATAATGTCTGGTAAAAGATGCATCAGCAGTATTTAGATCATTATATATCGCGCAGTAATACTAAACAATAGGTTCTAGGAGTTACATCAAGATTAAATAAAATTAAAGACTTCTGTTTTAAAAGTCTTACGTAACCAAATATTTAAAAAATAGCATCACAAACTTTAATAATAATTTTTGTCCACTTTTCATTTCAATGGTTAATAATCTCTTAGAATTTTTATATACCATAGTAAAGTGTCGAGTAGGTTTACAGTTTCTAAAGGTTGCCAAAAATAAAACGCAATTTATCAATGTTAGTGTTCTTATTATTCATTTAGATTAAAAAGGAATAAACTTTCAGATTAAATGACACTTTCTATTAATGGTTTTTATAAAGGTTTTACTACAAAATATAGAAAACAAATTTACATTTACAAACAATTAAATAATTTTAAAATAATAAAATATTAAGAAACTTGTCAGTAGTATATGAATTCATATGTAGAAATATTCAACAATAAATCTCTTATTCAGTTATCTAAACATTAAACAACATATTTCAATTACAAATAACAATATAGTCAGTTTATAAACCAGTTAAGTTCAATTCATTATTCAAAAGTGTTATTGAACAATGAATATTGAAATATACTTATAAATGAATAATTTAATTTTGTACATATTTTTCAAATTTAAAATATTTTTTTCTCTTATTTACATAAAAAATAATCGATTATATTTTTTTTTCATATTTTAAAAAAAATGAAAATTACAATGATTCATTGATTTTGTTTTTAAAAAGTATAAAAATCAAATTACATCTATTAAAAGATTAAAATATTCATTAGTTGTTTGTTACAAAGATATAAATTAGAAGAATAAAAATTATTCAGTATATAGTTTCGTATACATTCTTTATTATCAGTATTATAGAAAAGTAACATAAAAGAATGTACAAATGAATTCAATTATTGTATAAGATATGGTTTTGTATGTTATTGAACAGTGTTTGTTAGTAAAGTTTACACATGAATATGTTTGTTAAAATATTTTTTATAATACATAGAAATAAAACAAATATTACTGGACTATGAAATTTTTATGTCTTTTAATAATCATTGGATAGAGTTGTTATTTTACACACAATCTAGACGTAAGCAAAGATGAACGGAAGAATTCAGTGGCGAAATGGATAATGTGAATGTTATTTGAAGTGAAAAGGACCGGGTTCGAGTCGTGGTGCGAATATCAGCTTTGGGATGCAGATCCATCCAGCTGATGTACCACGAATGGGACGAAACGCGCGTCCTGGATTCCACTGCTAGTCACCATCTATCATCGCTTATAACGCTTATGACTTCAGGTAATATCGAAGTAAACCACACAGAAAGCACATATACCAATAAGAGACTGATCAATCGCAGTCCTTAAACATCAATAAGAAGATTCAAACAAACAATAACCAATGAATAATCATGCTTTTTGCTTTGTGTACGCTGATGCAGAAACTACTGCTACACTACTTGTCTTCATTTGCATTTGTTATTGTGTATGGGATGGAGAGGCCGGTTTATCTGCGAAATCCAAATCTTCTAATTGATTCCAATCTGTCCATTGTATTCCGTGTTCCCTCTCAGATGACCAGGTCTTCATAATCTAGTCAATCACCAGAAGAAAGAGAAAGGGAGAAAGTAAGCAGTCTTGTCTGACTCTGGTCTTCACTTGGAATGTATCTGTCAGCTGTCTTCCATGTACTACTTTGCACTGTAGTCCGTCGTACGAGTTCGGGATCATGTTGACAATCTTATCATGAACTCCATAGTGTCGAAAACGTTTCCATAACGTCCTCCTGTCCACACTGTCAAACGCCTTCTCATAATCAATGAAGTTGACGTATAGTGACGGATTCCATTCGATTTGTTGGGGTGATCCAGAAATCGCTTGCAAAAGACAACCAAGCATCAAGAAACACTAAGAAGCATTTCGTCCAATCAGCGTTCATTTGGAGTCTTGGCCAGAAATATCAAGGTAGCGAAACGTCACATGCGGAAGCTCTGATTGGTTGACTACTAAAGTGCTACTATGTTTAGCAGCATTCCAGAATATTTCAGCGACCCAAGGACATTTAGATATATTATAAACACCCTATATTTTCTGTAATAAAACGAACCTTGGAGTATTTTCTCTCGTACTTGCGTCTTCTCTCTGGTGTTCAAGTCGCTGTGTAGTTCTAGCGTGCGGGTCATCGGAATAGCTTAGGAAATAAATATAGCGTTCATTCGACAAGACTTATCACGATTGATTGTTCAACAATGATCAGTAGTGTCTCAATTTGTTCTGTGCACGATTGATCCTTACAGAATCCAGCTTGTCGATCTCGAAGTTGGGTGTCTACTGAGTCTTTCATTTGGTTCAGCAACACTCTGTTAGAAAACTTTCCTGGTACTGACAGTAGTGTGATGCCTCTGTAGTTCTCACAATTGCTAAGATCTCCTTTCTTTGACATCTTGGTCAGATGTCCTTCTTTTCAGTTCATCTACACTTGTTCCTCTCCCAAATCTTTTTGAATAGAAGGTGAAGCAGTTGTTGTCCATTCCGACTTTGACGTTTAAATCTCTCATCAGGAAAATGAGATCCTTTCTTGAGCACTTCACTATGATCGCTTGCATTCTCTCATAGAACTGATTTTTATTGTCTTCGTTGCTATCATTGGTGGGTGCATAACATTGAATGACATTGATTGTATTCCCCTCCTCCTATGCTTTGAGTGACACTCTTCCTCTTCGTAACCGGAGTACAACAGCATCTCTCCCGTATCTGTCCTATGGTGTCCAGGTTGAATCCAATGGGTTTCACTGAATCTGAGTACTGTCAAGTTGTATTTCCTCATTTCCGTTGCCGTTTTTCTGGTACTCCCGGTTTTACACATTGTCCAGAAGTTCTACGTTTTTTTTAAAAGGTTGTCGCTCTGGTTGTTAGAAGAGATATCGGTTTCATGACCTCCGAAAAATATCGGCTTTCATCATGAGGCGTCGTAATTCTTCCTTCAACTCCCAGAACAGAGTTTAAATGGTTCAATTTGTTTTTTTATGGGATGGGGTTATCGACGTCATGCTCAGCCCTCCTTCTTTGTGTGGGCTCGAAACCGACAGTAACTATAGAATAACTACAAACGGAGTTGAAAAATAAGTATAGTAGTAAATAATTCTAAAGTACGAACTATAATATTTGAAAAATACTATAAATTAATGTTATCCCTCATTGCTTTCTCTATAGCTACATACATGCCAACACGTTTATTTATTTCAAACTGTTAACTTGATTTTAATTTTGAAGAAATAAATATCATAACAAAAACAGGGTAAGTTATTTGCAATGGAAATTTTGATAAGAAACAAAGTTTCAACAGAGTATTGGTAAGTGCTTGATGAAATAATTTAAGAGTCTTAAGGATAAATTTTACTTACATAATATACTAGAAACCGAGTAATCCTTTAAAGAAATAGACATCTTATTTAAGCCCTCCAGATCATAATTATAAGTAACTGAATAACAAATTATTTCTTTACATTTCAAAATAACGTATTAGTATATATTTGGTTAAACAGAAAGTAATGAATTACAATTAATCCCTTATATATCACAAGTTTTGATACTCTCGTCTTGTCTACATTTGTAAAAAGAAGCAATCGGACTGAATTCAAAAGAATTACTTTCATTGATTTCAATTGAAAATTCTCTCTAAACTATTTTCTATTGATTGAGATCATGAACCGATTGATGTTAGACCACCTTTGGAAACCTGGAAGCACTGGATGGCACCCAAATTTTCAACTATCGATTCACTATAAAATAATCACTACATATTTTACTATATTGATTTGTGGTTGTCTAACTTTTTATTTTTTAAAAATGGTAACAATAATCTTACATTTTCATTATAAAACATTTAACTAATACTAACGCAACTGGATTCGGACCCGGTTATTAAACAGAATATTTTCCATTTAAATTTCTTCTTCTATTTCTCTTATTATTTTATAATTAATACAACGTATTCTTATTTCACACGAAATAAAATTAGGTCTTTAATATGAACTGTGTAAACTATTAGTTAAAATTACTTTTTATCTTTTTCTCTGAAGTCTATATATTACATCTTTTTCAATTATATTCACACTAATGTTACATATGAAACACACTAAGCTTATTTTGACTATAATTACTATCAAAAATATACAATAGTTTGATATTGTTGAAAATAACTAGTGTTTTAATTATGTACTTTAAACAGAAAGAAAAAACAACAAATAAGTATTAAAGATAAACTACTTTGAATCATTGAAATATTAGAGTGTTTTTAAGAGTAGATCAATGAAATGCATCTTAAATAACCTCAGGTATCATCAATAAAAGCTCACTTCAATAAATGTTTAACTAATAAAGTAATTATATGTTTAATATAACAAACAACAAATTGATATTGGACATTTTAATACACATACACTCATAAATGTTGCATTAACCGGCCTTGAATAAATTAATATCACTCTGTTTGGAATACGTTGAATGTACTATGAATAGGATGTCATTAAATATTCCTTTTAGATAATGTTAACTGTATAGTAGATAATAAGTGGTAGACATTTTTCTAAATGATCAACTCATCAAACACTTTTATTTTATAGTCTATCGAATGTTATGTTTTTTACGAACCAGCCCGGTGGAAAATATTTGGATTCACTGAAGTTAATGCCATACAACGGTTATCAAATGCCTTCATTATTTAAATACAAGTTCATTAGATCTACTTACTGAATCATTCATTTGGTTTTTCTCTTTCAATTTTCTTTTCTAATTTCCATCATTTATGTTAATCTTCAGTCTCCCCCCCAAATACCCAATATACCATCAAGCTAGTCGCGAATAGGTGCAAATTTGCATTGTACTAGGGAATTTACTCATAGATTAATTTCAGTCATACAGCTGAGTCCAACATCACACTTTTAGTTAATCCATTTTCATCTTCCATTTTAAAGGCCTTTTTTGTTAAAAAGAAAGCTTGTAACTATTGCTAGACAATAAATGAAAGGTTAATAAGTGTTAACGGTTTACAGACTATTTTAAGAATGTGAAATTTTCGTTATATTTTTTATCTCTTATATCATCTAATCATAACACGAGTTTCTAGTTTGTTTAGTAATTAATGTCACGTTGAAATTAGATTATGTGGTGAATTACTGAATGTAACACAAGGTTCACTTAAAATTATCGACTAGTGTACACATTATTTAAACCCTAAAAATGTAAACACATACATTTGAAGCTGTCATCATCAAAATGTTTAAATCAAGTCTACAAATATTCAAACGAATACTTGTAAATCTTCAATTAACTTGGTCTCACATTTGGATATACAGTTACATAACCTTTTTATTTATATTTTAATGTTTCTGAAACTCATTAACTAATCTCTTGTCTTCCATCTTATAACTAAAATGTCTACTTATTTTACTCTTTCAATAACTTATTATAGCCATTGTAGCTAGAATTAAATAATCGATTATAATAACGCATTACTTCTCAAAATTATTTGTTTCCTTCAGCTACCTAGTTTCTTCTATTATTGTTACTGGTTTATTAAGATGCATTCTTGGATAAACAACAAAATTAAAATTTATAAGCGGATGCGAAATATTTTAAATGTAAAATCTACTGGAACATTTCAAAATTCAATGCTTAATAACATTTATCATGTACAATGCAATATTTGCCTAAATATTTTAAAATAATAAATTGACTAAAGAACTCTTCACTTATAACCCATGTGTGTTAACACTAATGTTGAACGATACAGGTTTGAAATTTCGTACCAGTCTTGTTATTCGTAAACTATGAAATGAAATTGATCTAGTGTAGTGTCATTTGTTAATAACTTCAAAAATTTCATTATAGCAAAACACATGTCGAACAAGTTAGTTATATACGTACATTTCACTGAGGAGTTTTCTTTTATAAACAAACAATTTCTAGACAACCTTCAGAAGTTAAAGCTTCAGTAATTCTTAATAGGGTTCTCTAACTCACTAAAAGCATAATACAATTTGTTATTTCATGATCTTTAAAATAGTGTACAAGACTATAAAGCACAAAATAATTATGAATCGAAAACATTAGTTGGATTAGTTGAAGTTAGACATTAACACCGTTGGATGCTGGCTCAGTGGTCTAATGGTTAAGCGCTCGCACGCAAGACTGGTAGGTCTTGGATTCGAATCTTGCGGAGGGCGGGATCGTGGATGCGCACTGCTGAAGAGTCCTATACTAGGACAAAACGGCCATCCAGTGCTTTCAGATTTTCCATGGTGGTCTAGCTTCAATTGGCTCATGATTTCAGCCATTCCAAACATTTTGATTAAAAAAAATTAAACTCCAATCCAGACATTCTTTATATAAACGAGTTTTGTATATCTATTTGAATATATCGATTTATGAAGTAATTGGATCATACTTTAATTTTAAGCTCTTGCACAAGATTTTACGATGATTATGATTATGAACAGAATAGTCTTTGCTTTACGGTATCTCTCTAATGAGTATCATCCATTAATTAAACGTGTCAAATTGTTATAAATAACATAGATATTTTAAGATTTTTCTTATACAAGAGGATTCTCAATAAATTTCATGTTGAATTATGTAATAAATTAATAAAACACTTAACTAAATAATACATTATATATATCACTGTCCAAGTCTCAGTGAATTTATATATATATTTTATGTAAACATTCTCTTGATTTTAACTAAATACTGAACAGTTAAAGATAGTCAATGATCTATTTTTCAGTCTTGTTAATAGTGAGAATCAAATACAAAGGAAAGCAACAGTCCTCTCAAGAATATGGGCTCACATTGCTGATAGTTGTCAAATAACACGAAACCTAGGTTTAGAGTTTCTTGTTGACTACCTCCAACCACCACCCTAATATTCATAATCTTCAAGACAGTTGCGTGGTCGCTACTTAATGTCATAGATCACATTTCTTAAAGAATGAGAACGTTTATTATTGATGGTCACTGACAAGTGTAAATTTTAAACACAGAACCCATCAATCACTTCGTTTAATCATTCAAAGTTAAATGTGGTGAGCTATAATGCTAAGTTATCTATAATAACTAACAACGTTATGGGTTTGATTAGTGGGAGTTTATATATACTGGTGTTTAACAGTGATTAACCTAAAGCATATTGGCTTTTAACTCAGATGATAGTATCTTCAAATAATACAGTTCCTTTTCATTTATTCTGCATTTTTATTTCTCCTTAAATTGCAATTCAATTGATTTGTTCAAGTTTGCTTTCTGTCTTGATTATAGTGTTAATTATTACTACTGAAATAACCTACCTTATAATTATTCGATTCCATTAATCTCTAAAATTATCAGATAATTTATGAACTTCACTAAACTATTACACCACCCAACCCGAATTATTTCCTTTTGACCTCTGACCTGTTCTAGCATATATATATATAGTTATTGTTGTAATCCATTTATTTACACTCATCTATATCAATTGTTTGCACAGTATCTCAATGTAAAAATTCTATCACATTTTTGGTTTGTAAGCAGCTAACGAGAAACCTCGAAATAATATGAATTCATACTATTCTGCACCAATTTTTGTTCTTGCTTTATTTAAATTCATAAAAGAAACCAATTGCATGAAATAATTTTTCATTAATTTTTCGTCTACTTTCTTATCGTAATTAGTGACTCTTT
Organism: Schistosoma margrebowiei; assembly: GCA_944470205.2. Taxonomy (NCBI): domain Eukaryota; kingdom Metazoa; phylum Platyhelminthes; class Trematoda; order Strigeidida; family Schistosomatidae; genus Schistosoma; species Schistosoma margrebowiei. The sequence continues at coordinate 47,588,226 of OX104028.1, forward strand.
ATCAAGGTGAATTCATTAAAGTTAGAAATAAAGGTTTTGGAGAGTTAACTCAGTGACTTAATATTATAATAAGCACTGTCTTTGTTACTTAAATGTTTCGAGTTTTAAGCTATGTTGTAATAATGATGGCTCACCGATAAGACCATGACAAAACCTCTAAAAACAACCATCTAATTCTTACTCGCATTCACTGCTGTTGTGTCTTTATAATCCGCCAGTTATCACGTGATCTGTTCGCCAATCAAAATACGACTTATTCGCTTTTATACTGTACTAAACCAATGACGTTCGACCGAAGTGATCAGCCTAGCGTCCTAATGATCAGTTACTCGCCTCGCCCGTCCAGTTGAATCGAGATTGCTAATAACAGTCTCCTCTATGCGAATCATTTATTTCAGACATACTTGGTTTATTTATCAACCAAACAGACCGCAACGCACCATAAAATAGGAAATAACATTTATTACACAATAAAGTCAAAATGTGGCTGTGAACGTTGGAGATAGTAATTAATAAACTGAGTATAATTTAGGAACAGTAAATCGTACAATAATAATCTGTAGATCGAAATGAAACTTATAATAGGAGGAATATGGATATACATAATCTAAGTACTGATATGATAAGAATATATAGATTATATTAGTGCATTAATAGGTCTCAGAGGTTACTCGTAATTTAATGTTCTCTAAGGTATAAAACTGCTCTCCAACTTCTTTGAATTTATGAAATATTTATTTTTTGTTAAGACTGTCGAAAATTCAGTTCGTTTGTATACTAACAAACTTCATCAGATCATTATATAGATTGTTTTGTTGCTATAAAAAAACAATAAAGTTTCTGAAAATCAGATTTGTACGATCAATACGATTGATAGTAATTAAATGTTACTTAATTTGTTTGAATTTAATTTCACTTTTAAAAAATCATTTATTGTTGTCATGCTATTGCTCTTACTCAAATCAATACCAATGGAAAATCAAAATGAAATACATCATATTGATCAGTTGTGATGATGTAGTTTCTGTGAAAACTTCTTCCAATTATTCATTATCATGCTCCTAATCAGTGAATGATGTCTGCTATTATTCTAAAAGATACTCTTTATACCTGTCACATTTACTATTCACTAGTTTTACCACTAATCAACGATTGTTTACTTCATTTAGAACATATGTACATAAACCAGTGTCACAGTCCTAGATATAGACACTTGGCATTTTGAGTAACAAATGATGTCCAGAGAACCTGAGTTTTTAACACGGGGGGGGAATAACTTTTTCACTATACTTTTACTGTTACATGAATTGCAAAACAGAACTAATACATTCATTCACTAGTTCGTATAATTGGTCATACAAAAGTTTTTCGTCACAACTTCTTAATGAACTCGGATATATGTATAAAAACTATTAATTAGAGTATCTACAAAACTAATTTACAATGAATTATATCTTTTTATTCACACAATATCTGGATTGAATCAAGTCTTTATGTTTGGTGTTTCAAAGAAATTCACAAAGTTTTATTGAAAATTAATTAAGTGATAAACTGGAGTTTTAAAAATTTGATCATTAGCGATAAATAAATTAACTAATACAAAATTCATATTCCGTCCACTAAGTACGCACAGTCAAGGAACCAATCTCAATTAACGCGTTCATTATTGAGGATATTCATTGTTGAGGTTGAGTGAAGCAGTACTGCAAATAAGTTTAAAGTTTTATTCTCATACACTTTGTTCTATACTAAAATAAATCCAAAGTGTTTCTGATGTCATCCTAGTTGTTAGAGTTGTCATAGTAACAGAATGAATTGTTTGAAAATCCCTCCAAAGTGGTCTGATTGGTAGTATTGCTATTATTTTAATTTCCTTCATTGTTGTATTTGTTAACTTTTATCCAGGACCTGTATAGTAATGTTTTCATATTTCTCAGTTTCCTTCTAATAGACATTTATTATTTTTCTTTGTTGAGGTTTACGTCATATATTCCATTTCGTTTTTGTGTGATGACGGACTGTTGACAATAAGGTTTTATTTTATTAAACACGAGGTTATGGTTTGAAGTTTTGGTCATTATTGTTCATTACTTGTCCGTTGAAAAGGTTTGTCGCTTGACCTGACACTTGCAAAATGGATTCTGGCCCTAATTTGTCGGGAAATTTCTTTTTACTTTTCAGGCACGTAACAAATATATTTAGAGAACATAGTTTGGTGTTGGGTACGTATTTTATACTATAGGAACTTTTGACTGTATAGTGGACTAGCAGGATTGTTGAGGCTTTCTGCATTTTTCGATATAATTTGTTACTACTCGACAGCACCACAGACATTCATCCATTAAATTGCGTTTTTATATCATTGAGATATAATGGTTGAGTGTGAGCGACTCTTAGGAGCTTCATACCCTATAGAGAAGAACCTTGTGTTTTGACTCAATCAAACTTATCTTGGTTTGGTCAGATCATTTTCTGTATTCAAAATGAAATATTTTAATATAAAAATTTCATCTAAATTTGAACCAATAGTTTCACAATGATCGGGCGCCGGGTTAATATATGGCATTAAGGAGGAAGAAAGCTTGGACTAGATTACCGAGCAAAAAAGTTGGATTTACTTAAAATTCAATCACTTAGATTTTAGCAATATCTTCTTCCCCCTTATAAAAATATTTAAATTCTGGTCGCTATATGATCATAAATGAGACCCCAGAAACACACTGAATTCGAATAAAACCTTTTGTGTATTCTGGTAAATAGGGTATTCTTAACTCACTGAGCCGAACTCCGTTAGTTAGCTTTAATCATTTCACCATAAATGATGAGCGTTTATTCATTTTCGTTGCTGATTGATTTAAAACTTCATACTTTACTGTGACGTGATTTTCAAACTTAACATATTTAAAATGACTTAACATATTACTTGATAAACATTCATTTCTAGTATCATATACACATGAAAGGCGTGTTATATCTACCATTATAATAATTTTATATATAACCAATGCGTATAGTTCAATCTCAAATAATATGAATTCTCTACAGATTGTAGTAACAAAATATTGAACAAATAAATTAAGTTATATCAGACAATATTAATCATATCTAAGAAATATGATTGAATGACCTTTCGTACCAATCAAAGCTTAATAATTCTAGTTTATTTTAAAGTCACTTCTATTTAAATCAGAATATCATTCTGCCTACAAATAAAAAACAAACAATTCACGTCATCTGTAACCAAGTCGATAGTACTCAAAAGATATCTATTACTTGAATAGTTCATCACAATAAATGTGTATTTGTTTACTTTAAGCTGTTTGTTTGTATTGACTTAAATGAATTTCACTACATCATCACAAGTAAAACTCATTTTTAGCTTTACAACTATAGGCTTGTTACTGAAATTGAAGTTTAGATGTGTTTACAATGTTTTGTTCAATGATCGATTCAAGATTACGATACTCTTACATCAGTTATTTATAATTTTATCAAAATACAAAACTGTTTATGACTTAGTTATCAGATTAATGCATAGTTTATTAAACTTCATTCACGTTTCAGCATAATCTTGATCAGTGTAAAGTTAAAAAAAAGACTGGTTTTTTGCATAGCTGGAGATCACAAGACACCTAATTTAAGTAACCATTTAGATCAAATTTAGCATTTTATTCATTTGTCTAACCAAACAATTTTCTAACTTAAAAACAAGAAATGGTTTTTCCTATTCAGTCAGCATTACTCATATTCGATCTTGCTCGTAAAAAATATTTGAAATGATTAATTGTTAAGTGAGAATTTTTGACTAAATTGTCTACATTTTAATACATAATATGTCCCATGTTACTCTTCTTTAATCGTTTAATTTCAATATCAGTACTGGGTTTTGATTTTTCTTGATGTACTGTAGATCAAAATTAGAATAATAATATCAACCGATCTGAATGATGCTCTACATAATAATGAGCGACAGACAGCCTAGACAAGAGAATGAATATCCAGAAATGTATAAATAGCAAATATTTTCTTGTGAATTAAATAATTTACAAACATATAGTTAAAAGATTAACATAATATAACTATCCCATGATAATGATTCCCTCTGACTGGTCATATGCTTAAATTCCAATTTTTTTTATTCATAATGCAGTAATTAGCAGTCAATAATGTTTTTCTGCCATTTCTTTAAAGCGGTCAAAAATTTGTATACAATATATAGTCTCATTCATATAAAAAAACGCTTATTAAATCACGATCCGTAATAAGTATGTATATTAGTCTATTTACGGAAATCACTATCATGTTCATCAATTAACAGCCATATTAGTGATATATTTATTCATCTGTTCTTGATACTACGTTAACAAACAGCTTACCTTTAATTGATCGCTGGAGTTCCATTATTCTATTCACTAGTTCTACCACTATCACATCCGGCTTAATGAAAATCTTTCATAATTCTTTACGAACAATAATCAAACTAATTGAGTTAAATCGGTTTTGTAGAGATTTGTTTGATTCTCAGATTAAATTCGCTACAGGTTGATCTTCAAAATGTTACTATTAAAGATTAGAATAGTTGATTTGGCCTAGTACGGAAAGAACTCGAGACCTTAATGTCATTCAACAAACGTTTAACCACTGTAATTATTTGGGCAGATACTCCATTCCAACGATCACCCGATGTCACTAGTGACTGGAATCAGTTTGTGACAAACACACTCTACAAGTAACCTAAATAACCGTAAAGAACTTTCACTCAATTTGAACAGACAGTTTCACAGTTGTTTACAGCCAACTGTATGAAATATATTTACAACAAAATTATATTTATAACAACACTGACGTTTGTTTAATAGTCTAGTCCTAGCCGCTTCAGAGAAATCATTTTATATCCAAATTGTTTCAGTTTAACGTTTTACTAATACAACTATCCTTTTACTAACATGAACTGCTTATATTCAAATAATTTAGGACTTTTAGAATGTAATTTCCATAAAACTTCCCCTTAGAGGATAGCTTTTAGGAACTGATAAGCTTTTTTACTCCTAATTTTGACGAATCTTGTTTTTTGAACCTAAGTTTTTATGTGTAAGTAAAATCTTTCATACTTCGAGCAAAAGCATTCTGCAGTTAGATCTCGCTGTTAATTTAGATGTTCCAAAGGGATGATGCTTATCAGAACTATAGTTTTATATTGTCAAATTCAATTTTAAAAGTATGATATACAAAGAAGACTTCAGAGATATTTGAATTGAGGGAGAAAATTTTCATTTAATCTACATGCTTTGGTGTTGCTGAATTCTCTGAGCACTTATGTAAACGTCAACATGAAGTACACTCTGACAAAAGTTGTCCAAAAGTCAAATTAATTCTTTATAACCAAAACATCTAATTCGTATTATTCAATAACAGCATACGTCTCAAATACTGCTAATGAATAAACCAAGTTGAGAGTGAATTCCTGTTGAACTTGGTTTAATTGTTGTATATCAAGAATTACTGTAATATAGATATTTTATACCAATCAATATTTGTTAAATTTAAGATAATGGTGCAGCTTAGCTAAATGATACAAGGTTTCAAAGGAATTAGATTACTATTAAACAGTAACACTTTACTGTAAGAAAACTTTAAATATCATATTCACATTGACTGACTTATTCAAAAGTTATTTTTAAACACTTTAAAATCCTCATTGGAAGATTTAAATTTAAATCAATAATGTTTGATGTATTATATCCGCCATTTCGTACAGTACCGCATAAGCGTTTAAAATTAGATCGATTAATTTTTATAAACATCTAAGTGATATAACATTGAAACCGAGATCTCCCAAATTACATATAAACCTTTTTAAACTTTGACTAGTAGCTTTTCTTTTAAATTTATTTTAAGTAAATTTGAAAATAATCGATTCGTTTTATCACTTTTTTTTATATGTAAGAGAAAGAAAAAAACAACAACTAATCTCAAAAAACATTAATGTAATAGGATTATATATACTTAAGTTTAAATTACCGCCCTGTTCAAATCGATATTACTATGAATAAATTTGGTTTAATTATCGATTACTACCTCGTGCATTTACATAGTGAATGTCTTTTTTTTAATATAAAGTTGATGCGAATCACAATAGCTGTTTGTTTGTTTTATTTATTTATTTATTTTTACAACAATAAGTAAACAGGCATGACTCTTCTTCTTCTGCTTTATAAATATGTGAAGGCATATATTTGTAAACATACATATACTGAATTGTTCTTTATTATTTTTTCTAAAATCTGCTTTTTTTAGTCATGAAATTCTATGCTCTAATAAGCAATAATGAACCCATTTATTCCCTATTTTAAAATACTGTCTATTTTGACAATTGTTTAAAACAATATTCAATCCTTTCTATTTCTTTTTTCTTTTTTTTTAGTAAACAGGACTTGGATGATTTTTTTATTAGTTTAATAGTTGAATTCATGAGTCGATTGAAGCTAGACCAACGTGGAGAAGCTGGAAGTACTGGAAGGCCGTTTCATTCTAGTATTTAAATTATGTTAAAAAAAGGGATCGTAACGAAAAAATTCAGTTGATGATCTTACTCTTCTCGTATTGTTTTAGTTCGCATTGTTTTTTATCATCAACATTATTTGAATTCAACAGTTACGTAATAAGAAAAAACCCAAATGACTAGTTTTAACTAGATAATTACTTCAAGAAGAAAGAAAAAACAGAGAAGATGGAAAAAGAGGAGGAGAAAAAAAGCTCCGACGATAAATGAATTAAATTCATATGATTTTTGAGATGGTGGAGAAGATTTGTAACTCAGGTGGATAATTTTGATGATGTCGTTAAGAAGAACAATAAAAGCTCCACAACAAAATCATTCAGATCACAGTACAAAACTCCATCAAGATTAAATTCATAAATATAATAATAAAAGTTTTCAATAATAAAATGACAGAAATTAGCTGAATAAAATTGTATGAGTTTTATTTTAAAAATTAAAAGTATTGAATAAAAAGAATGAAGTTTTCATTTTAAAATATAGAAAAATATTTTTTGATAAAAAAAATTAAAAAAGAAAGAAAATAATTGAATTTTAATTTAGTTCAATATTCCATATTTGTTTAATTAATATTGTTATTTAAAATGATAAGTTAGTTATACTTTTATTCTGATTAGAAGACTTGTAACTAAGACAAAACATAAACAGGAAAATTACCTAGACGGGTCAGTATACAAACTTTCTTAGTTTTATCCCTCAGTAGTACAAAAGAAACCATATTCAGACACTGCATCATAGAATCAAGACTATATGCTCTCTGAATACGATTGAAGATAAAACAAAGGGATTATACACAGCCCTGAAGGAAAATGGATACCCCGAGATATTTATAAATATAAACATAGCCAATAAGAGAGAGCTTAGAGAATGCCTAATTGTATATAAAAAGCCTCTGTATATACGCTTACAATTCAGAGGCGATGCACCTAGTGAAATGCTAAGACTGAAGTTATGCAGATCAATTCAAAGGACTTTTAATGCAGGTAAACTACAGCTAATGTTTTCCATACGTCCAATAATCACTCCGAGGTCGAAAGATAAATTGTCTAGACTAGTCACCTATATCTGTATCTATCAATTCAACTGCTCCTGTGGAGCAAATTATACCGGCAGATTTTCTAGGAATTTGTATATTGGGGCTTGTGAGCACCTCCCAGTGTGGTTAGGCGAATATGCAGTTAAAACGGTTAACAGCTCCATTTTAGTCCATCTAATTCACAAGGGACATAAAGCCAACATTGAGTAATCTTTCACAATAATTTATCGTGTCAACAGAAGTCTACCTGATTCTGTCAGACTGAAGCAATTTCTATTTGGATGAAAATGTCAGACGTTTGCATCCAAAAGCAAAATGTTCAGCCGTTTCTTTTACCCTGGCCAACTAGTTAATAATCAATCTCCCCTTAGTTACTTTAATTGTACTTTTATTTGTTTGACCCTTATTAATTTTCAAATACAAATGCCCTGACAAGTATATGTGTGACCAGATTGTTCGAAATGTACAGCGCTAATACATCACATTTTTCAGATCAACTCCATCTTCTCATTGTTCTATCGAAAAAGAATATTCTTCGTTCATATAATTGTGTTTTAATATAATGGGAATTTTTCAGAGATTTGTAACTGTCTTGGAAAATATTCAATTCTTTGTTCAGTTAAAATAATGTAGTTTAAACTATTTTAGTGCAAAAATAAAAAAAGAACGTTACATCACAATAAATGTACTAGAATATTAATTCATTTTTGAGGAAGAAAACAAACTATTAAAAAGTAACATTCGTTTTGATTAGTGTGAGAAGAAAACTTTTGTGCATATTGATTTTTAGCTTGTTTTATTCGGATAATTAAGCTCTCGTTATATAGACTCTTACAGTTACAATAAACTGTTTCATATGAGTTGGCACATCTCTAATCACTGTTGTTGTACAAGCGGTTCACACATCTAAACTTTACCTACGTATTTCGAATTCCAGTATAATATATCGCTGATTCAATGTAAATAAATGTGGATTATAAACGAAGTAACTGTTTAAATATTTTGTAATTTATTTGTAATCTCATTTGAAGGAGTGTTATTCTAGTTCTTGGTAAAAAAAGAAATAATAAATCTTCATCTACCTACACGTTTCTTCATACTGAATTCGTTTGTAATATTATCCATCAAAGATATCTTTATTGAAATTATCAATTTAGTATTCACCACTACACACTTATACAGATCATTATTTAAAGTTCGATGAGCTTTGTAGATCCATGATAATTACTTATCCCATCATGTTATGAATAAAATCTATAACACAATAAAGTGTACATGATTATTTTGATTTTGACTATAATTTACTGATTTACTGAAAACAGTATTTCAAATTAGAATATGAGGTCACGAAAAACTTTAAAATTAACCATTCTCATTTTTGAAAAATGAGTTAACGTGCATTTCTTATTGATTTTAACTAGTTATATATATATATATAACACTCAATTAAAACATATTTGTGTAGTTATCATATAAAACCTTTACCTTATATATATACGCAAATCCATAAAAGTGACACGAAATACATACATAAAGGTAAATCAGTTATTTTAATCTATTTTGATATGATTCATAAGGTAAAGGTTTTATATGATAACTACACAAATATGTTTTAATTGAGTGTTATTATGAATGAATGAATGAATTGCTACCCTAATTTGTAGCATTCAAATATATTGATTTATCAGCGTCTTCTAAACTGAAACTGTGCAATTTTCATCTATTAACTATTATAAACACAACTTTTTCACTTTTCACTGTTACACATATAATACCAACGGAAATTAAATATTAGGCCAGAATTCAATCAAACCATAAAATCAAAAAAATTATTATTGTCCTTTTAAAAGAAATAACGGTGAGACTATAATTCATGTAGAACCTTTGAACAACGCCAAAGTAATTTTGAGTGTCCATCTGATAACTAGGACCTAATGAGGGTCATAAATCAGTGTAAGTAATTAGAATTATGATTTACAGTTGATGGTTAGGGTTAGGAATTAGACTTAGGGTTTTTTATTACGAACTGACATCAGTTATAATCCTAAAACTCTATTTAGCTAAATGGATAGGTGAATTTCCCACCAAAATCCGAGATCTGTTATCTTATACCTGAATGGTTCGTCCATAAATTATAGTGTCGCCGAAATAACATTAAAATTGCATACCCAATCTGTTTCACATAACTTAAAAACGTTAAACAAAATACTTTTATTTATGTATAATGAATGTTAAAACACTCAACATTCTATAAATATCAAAACATAAACAAAAGTGAGAATTGATTTACTACTTAGTTATAATTTACTACACTGTCAAATAAAAATGAATAGTCTCATACAATAAATACACAAATATGGTATGATAAAATGTCTTATATGTACAGCAATAATACATTTTCATTTTATCATAAAACTGATGCGTTATATCATGTACAAATGATTGAGAAGTCAATCAGTTATAAATTACAAAAATATGTGCTCATTATTCATTCAACAATATACTAACTAATCTTTTAGATAATATCACATTGTTTTTAAAAAACAAACAAAAACAATCTGCACAATTATACTTTATTCTATTAAAAATTAATTGAACAAACTTATATCGATTTTTGTGAAGATTAAATATTTCAATTCATCATGTTATTTATTTTAAAAGGATAAAAATCAATATTTGAAATTATATAAATTCTATATAAGTTTGAATTCAATTTTCAATTTTTATTATTTAAAAATGTAAAAAAAAGAATCATATGAATAGATTAAGAACGAAGATGTTTTTAAATTTTGAATTTACTGTATGATTTGAAAAGCCTTTCGTTAAATTTTGGTTTTAAGATAGTTAATGCTGTATGAGTGATTTTTAATCAGTTATAAATAACAACATCTCAAGTTTGTTTTAATAAATGACAGAGTGTTTAACTAATGTTATGAAATGTATTCGTTTCAAAGAGTATTTTAATCTTCTTCAAGAGTAATATGGTTTAGACCATCGTAATATCTTGATAAGGCAGTCCTATATGATTAATTTCTAGCTTGTTATAAAAGTCATCAAGTAAAGCTTACAGTACAAGGTATAAATAAATATGCAGTGAGTAATATTTCGGTTTATAATAGATTGACGGTGACAAAATCTCTGCTTTTTTTGCATATTGGAGCAACAAACACTATTATGTATTACACGGTTAATTGGAAATCACCGACTGTTCTTCTGCAATGATATGATAACTTAAGTTGTTCACAAATATTTAAGTTGGATAAAGGGGTACCTACCTTAGATAACGTAGTTAAACACTCAAATTTAATATATCAGTTAACTGTATTCTACAAAACTATGGACATTTCGTTATTATTTAATTTTCGTTTTCCAGTTTTCCCTTGTTTTTCTGGTTTCCTTTCATTCAATTTTATATTACCCTCAATCACTAACATCCCTATGTTGGTTTAAAGCATGTAGAGTGTTGGTCAAAAAGTATACATTTCTAGCAAGCTCTGTATTGATTTTACGTTTCGTATGCTTCAATTTTTGTACAGAAATTTATAGATTTGTTTAAAAAATGAAAATTTTAGTACAGAGGTATGTCCGACCGTCGATACTGATACCTACTCTTCTTATACACGAACCCATCTATTCAGGAGAAAAGAAGAGTGAAGAACAAAATTTATTCGGCTTAAGGAATTCATGTATATGCACTCATTTGTATATAAACCTATCTGATCCTTATGAAATAAAGCTTATCAGAGGTTTGTAGCTCATCCCTCAGAAAGCAAAGTCATTTTTTAGGCAGTCAAGTGCACTTATCATTTGAGGATTTGTAACTGATCCACTATATTAAGATGTTTAATTAGTAAATACTTGAATCTGAATTATTGTTAAAAATCAGAGGACATCGAAAAAGTGTTAAGCATTTGATTGAGATCATGAATCGACCAATGTTAAGTTCTAGCTCCGAATTTATCAGCTGAATACGCCAAGAACCTCATACTCAATAGAACTTCAAATCCTTATGCTTCGAAAAGAAACGCGACCTTAAACTTATTTATTTCAAACCAAAACCTATGTATAAATTTTATTTATAATTTGTCGATTCATTGAAATAAAAGTATTTGTTATACAGCTTCTTAAGTTCTATAACCAATTTATTGTGTCAAATAATCTATCAAATCTTATAGGGATCAGTTGACGTTTCATTACAAGAACATATTTTTATTTCTTGAATAAAGCTATAATCAATAAATCACTTTAACTGACGTACCCAATGAAAAAATAAAAGTATGATTAAGGTTAGAGCTTAAAATGAAATATATCATGATATTGAAATCTAACATACAGAACAAACAAATTAAGTATACAGTAAAATAACCAAAGATTCTGGTTACAACAGAATTCATTAATATTACGGATAATTTTAGAATTAAAATGTAAATTTAACTTTAAACCGTCATCTTATCAAACCAACATATTAAAGTAGGTGTTAAATTCTATTGATTTTCAGGAATAACTAATATCAAAAGTTGATATTAATTAACTTAACTACAAACAAAATTTAGTTCAGGCCATTTAACTAAAAATTTCATGCAATTGGTTCCCTTTATGAATTTAAATAAAGCAAGAACAAATATTGATGCAGAAGTATGTGTCGGAGGTGGGATTCGAACCCACGCCCACATCGTGGACCAGAACACCCAGAAGAATACCAATACCAATATTTGTTCTTGCTTCATTTAACTAAAGTAAATTACCATTTAGTAGCGGTTAGCGTATAAAATTGCATATTACTATGATGAAAAACTTTGGATCTCTCTTCCTAATACTTCAAACTGTTCAGCTTTTTTGAAAACATAATTCCAATTTATATAATCGAGTTGACCAATAAAATATTGAGAATCGACTACATCAATAATTCACGAATCGACAACAAATAAGATAATTTCCTAAGTACCCTATGTCACGGCACGTTATATATTGTAGAAGTTGGAAGTGGTTTTCGAATTGTTATTGTTATTATTATTAATATATTTTGTTATATAATTACCAAATAACGGGATTACTATGTGGACATATTCTTCATATCGTAGGCCTTATTTAATCCACTAAGTATTAGTATACTACGTATTATTTTGATCTTGTGGCAAATCGATTTCTCAAAGCTTCCGGTATTCACAGTCACTTCTGTCTCCTTTGCATGTAATTGTGTGTTCATTTTATGGTGTGTTGCGGTCCAGTAGATTTGTATACAAACCCATTTATGTTTAAACTATAATTAGAGTGGAATCTGGATGCTGAAAGTTTGAAACCAAGGACAGAGAAAAGCTTTAGTATAGCAGACCGTTTCGAGTTTAGTTGTGTCAGCTTAAGGTCAACGGTGCTGATCAGGTGTATAATTGGTCCCGTCTGAGACACTATACTATGGAAGAAAAATGGATGCGGAACAAAGAATATCGGAATTAGAATTCTGATTGGTTAGCGTCCCAGTACAGAGTACTTTGAAACCCAGAAATATCGGAAAATAGCTAGTTTATGATTAATAAAATAAGCTTTTACATATCCATTTTTGATCACCATTAGATCATAATATAGTATGAATGTAGCATCCTAAATGGTTCAGTAACAGAAGAATCCATTCACTTAGTTTATTCATAGTAAAATGAATAAAATTTTGGAATATAAAGTTTTCCACTTCATCAACCTACTGTCTAATGCACTGATTCCTAGCTTGGCTATTTTTTATGAATATGACATAAAAGTGTTAATTTTTCAAAGGCATTTGCGATTCAAATGTAATCAACCTACTTTCTGTTAACTATGTCTCAGAGTTTTGAATTCTGGAACCATTTAAAAGAAGGTTCGATACACCTTGTGTGTCAGAGGGGTATGAGAAACAGTGTATAGGAATCTAGAAGTGAAAACAGCAGAAAAAAGGTTTGTCAAGCACATGGATGCGCTCACATTTAGTAGTGAAAAAAATGGACGACAATTAGAAATAACAAAAACACAAGATTAGGATTATCCGATAATCGAACTAGAAGTTGATCGAGCAAGATTTCGAATGTCGTTATTTCTTAAACGAATAAATATACAGTGTATTTTAAAAAGTAAGTGATTTAATTTAATTAAACATGAAAATAATGAAGAATATTTGTCGTTCTGACAGATTCTGGTGTTATATTCCCCAAGTTGATTGCTGTCACTGAAACGTTTTCATTGTTATTCTGGACCATAAAATCAATGTTTACTTCAGTTAGTAATTGACTGACTATGGAAGCCCTTTAACAAAAGATGTGTATTTTCCATTTATAAACTATGGATAAAAATGGAAGATATAGTAAGAGATAAATTCAAAAGCAGTGAAATATGAAAAAAATTGTGGATAAACTAAAGAATATGAATATAGAAAGAAAAACATCTTTATGTATAGCTAAAATATATTTATACTAAAATGTATCATTTGAGAGCGGATTTGCTAAAATTTTTGTCATTACTAACATCTCAACAAAAACTGTTGAAATCAGCTTAACATATAAGATACATGATAAAAGGTGTGTATCGTATTTACAGAATATACTTGGTATTCTCCTGATCAATAATTTCAATCGTGATATATATATGTATATATTCACATGATGTTTATCAACATTCATAGTTAACCTTTTAAAACATTGCATCTTTTATCACAAGTAGGTATCACGCTCAAACTCTAAATCACCTACGCTTGACAAGTAAACTCGATAACCCTAATAAAAGTGTATGTATCATAGCTGAGTATATAAACCTATACTTCTAAACTGAATAATATTAAATCCAATAATCTTATCAGCTGAATTCAACGTTCAAGAGAAAAACACATTTCTATTAAAGTATTACACTTTTAGGTTAATTTAATTAGTATGATTGATCATATACTACCGTTTCAAAACTAAAATACTGATCAACAGTAATGGTACAAACAGGTAGCGTTTCTATAATCCATAATAAAACAAAATTTGATTTGAACAGATTGAAGTTTTAATTACTCAATTGTCTCTTAAACGTTTGTCATCTAATCATTGCATTGTTTCTACTACCGATAAATACACCATATATATATATATACGTAAGCACACACTGTTTACACGATCTAAGCCCCTGAGCACAGTAAGTAAACACTTCCATTCTTTCTTTCATTTTGTACATACCTTTGATGAGTTGTATAAAGTTAGATCAACCAATCAATTAACCAAATCAATAATACTCAATTCAGTATTGACTTTGTAAAACTAAATATGAATAGTTGATAATGTACTATATATAGAAAATTTTATAACTGGAAATAGGTCAAAATACTTTCTTGAAATAAACATGTTACTTCTTATTTACACTTTTAGTTAGGTATTAAGTATATTTCTCAGTATAGTGATATCAATGAGAGGACAATTATAACCTGGAACGGATCAAAAATAGATGTTTAATTCTTGTACTATCTTACAGAAAATGTTCAAATTTTGTTGTTCTGTGATGAAATCCTAATTATTAAAATGAAGTTACATACGATTGATTACAGACTGATATCCATGGCTCATTCATTAACATAGTAGTTTATGTCAGTCCTGGATTAAAACCATCGTCCGGGTTATATTATTGTCTTGTTCTCGTGACTGACTTCAGTTAGGGATCAAAATTGTTTTTCAGCTTTTGTAACTTTAGATTTAACTCAGTCAATTTATAGTCGAAATATTGATTTGTGTTGTCTAAAATGAGAACGAATATTTCATTTTCTTAAAACTACACTCTGTGAAATTACTCACTTGTGTTTTTATGCATTACAGGTACGATACATTTAAAGATTAGTATAAACTGCTAAAATACTTTAATTTATATTTACTACAGTCTATGAGAATTAATCAGTAATCTCTCAAAAGACTTATTTTTTCATTTGAATAAAACAGCCTTATTAAAATGGAGAGTACTCATGGTTCTAATATCAGTTTTCAAGATACTAGTTTACCGCACAGTTTCAAATTAAATTGTTATCACTAATATAAAATAATAGATCAATTTAGTATACAAATCTTGTGATACTTCAGTGAACATTAAATTTATCAGTTGATAACTAGTCCTGTAACCTTGAATAGTTCATGATATCAAATAAATATTGATATGAACAAACACTTCTATCATACTTGTTATTATACATTTATACGATTTCTTGTTAATAATGTGATGACATTTTCTTTGTTTGGTCCACTCTCTGAACCTTTTTACACAAGCTCATCTTTATTCATTTTATATTAGACATGATTATAGAATTATCGATCATGCATTAAATGGAAGTTGGAATATTGTACAATTTATTATCTGCATGTAAATTAGTGATCGTCAGAACATTTGAAATTTTGCTGGAAGTTGTATTGGTATAAAGATTTTTTATAACCTTAAATTACGATATTATCACTGATTCGTTGAGCTACTTAAAGGATGCCAATGATCCCAGTTTTAGAAACTGTTTCCTCAATATTATAGATCTATCTTTTCTATGTATACGAGACGATAAAGAACATTTGACATCCGAAACCAAATAAAAAATTTACAAGCTTTTGTCTGAAATCAAATCTAAAGTATATTGGCTTACATATAATACCAAATAATATATTGGTTGTCATTAACGTATAAGTTACAAGTACTTCGAGTTGCATTTATCTTAAAACTTCTGAATCTTTACATTGTCGCTAAATGCAAATGAATAGAAAACTTTTGTGGTATTCATCTAGTAATTTTGTTTTCTAATTAATCCACTTGCAAGCTTTATTTCATATTGTGTGAAAACTTAAACATTGGAATGCGCTTACGACTACCGTTCGATAAACTGTTCATACAACCGCCCAAACTGCTTTCACTCAACTCACTGAATAAATTAAATCTAAGTAAATTATATTTCCAGTTATTTTTCGATTTTCATTAAATCCATTGAAATGTAAAAGATATTCCAAAAAAAATTTCAATTAATTAAAAGGTTTAAAATACCATGGACAGATTCCAGAATTTTCGATTTGCATTCATTTATAACTCTAGGTTTTTTAAGAAAAAACACGTTTTGTTTTGTTTACTGTGCGAAAAACGATTAATGATCTGGCTTTTCCTGATGATTTTTAAGCTAAAATAGAGTATTGTTGTGATGTTCCTTTGTTGTTATTTGAAATGTAACTATGGTAACCCATAAGCTTTATAGAAATAGGTAAATAAATAAATTTTATACCAGATAACTATAGAATAGTGAATGCAGATCCACAAAAGTACAAATATATATATATATATATATATATATATATATATATATATATATATATATATATATATATATATATATAATTCAATAGTTGAATTCACGAGTCAATTGAAGCTAGAACACCATGGAAAACCTGGAAGCACTGGGCGGCCGTTTCGTTCTAGTGTGAGACCCCTCAGCAGTGCGCATCCACGATCCCGCCCCCCGCGATATTCCAACCAATCCAATTGGTTAAAGCTAGATATTAATACTGTTGAATGCCGGCCGGCTCAGCGGTCTAATGGTCAAGCGATATTGATAGGACCTGGATTCGAATCTCGTGAGGCGGGATCGTGGATGCGCACTGCTGAGGAGTCCCGTACTAGGATGAAACGGTCGTCTAGTGCTTCCAGGTTTTCCATGGTGTTCTAGCTTCAATTGACTCATGATTTCAACTATGGAAATTACCAAAATCTCCGCAAAGCCCCTTCTGATATATATATACTAAAACTTCATTTTGATGGTAAAATATATTTCCATATTCAGTATAATAGTGGATTCGCTGAAAGTTATTTGTTGGTAGAACAGATTTTCATGATAGTTAACATTTAATGAAAAGAACTCACAAAACTAACAAGAGTTTGAGGTCAATGCAATTCAAAGATCCTTTAAAGTAAATAAGATAAAACGTTTGAGAGTTAAATGAAGCTCCCATTCGTAACAGGATGTATTAAGATTTTTTTTAAACAATCGTGTATTGAAAAATCTAAGTAATACGGACATATTAGAAATATAGGTTATTAAAGTCGTCATCACTTCCTTTCAGGGGCAGCTCTTTGTAAAGCTGTACAGAAAGTTACGTGATAAAGATCTGTTAAATCATGCCAGTGTAATTTTTATTGCATGTACATACACACTGAGAGGTAAAACACCAGTTGGTCGTAGTTATTATTTTACATTAAATCGATCCAATAAACCTGTTGTATACCCGTACCAGTCTGGGCATGAATAAACTCTTGAATGAAACTAAGTCACAAAAAGAAGATAAAAATCGAGATCATAAAATGCAAACGTCGTAAGTCAATACAATCGCATAAATGCTTACCATTCACTTCACTTAGGCCTACTATCCCTCATGGATGACTTTCGTCAACACAGTGTATTCGTAATCTTGAGGAATAGGATTCAACTAGCCCTAAGGGCTAGAGAAATATGAGATTGGCCACTATTCAGTGATCAGTCACAATAAATATCTCAATCCTACAAGAGACCCATCCACGGAAGGTTATAAGTAGCAATCAAAACTTCATAAGGAGAATCCTTTTCCATGAATCTGTCAGCATTCTCAACAAGGAAAATCGCAGTTATGCTTTGGTCTTTTATGTAATACCGTAAATGCCGTTTCCATGCATATTCAAACTCATTACACTAATTTCATCTACATAAGGTGAAGCAGCTGAGTTTATTCGACTGTATCATATGAATAAAATGTGTTATATCCGAATATTTCTGATTATTTAAACGATGCATACTGATTAAATTTCAAATACTATTTTCATTTCATAATAATTGTTTTTTATTTAATAAAAACAGCGTCTACATTAGGTGCTATGTATATAACACAATTATTGAGGATTGAAACGGCAGCAACACCAGCGAAATCACAAAACAAGTGACACAAAAAGATTGACATCATCCGTGATGGCTTACATGGACGGTAAAATTGAGAAATCTCATGCAACAAATTACGAATCAGTTTGGTCGCTGAGATTTATGGAGGCCTTTCTACAATTTACAGGCGGAAGACCTCAATGAATTTATCACGCATATTCAAATTTCTAAATGGGTCTAAACATAATAATTACTAAATAATATTTATTATTTATTTTACTTTTACAAAGGATCAGTTAAAACAAACTAATATAGCAAAAACAATAAACATTTTGATAACCCATTATGTGTGTGTGGCTGTATGTAAACGAATTATACAAATTAATCACAGCATAACATAGACAATGTCGTTTTTATAACAAAACAACCAGTAATGATAGATAAGTATCAATCAAATCATAATTGAACATAAACATAAGTTAGATATGTTGAAAATAAGTCGAAGACAAGTCAAGTAAACAAGTAAATTAAGTAAGGCACATTATTGTGTTCAAATAATATTTATCCTATGACTAAATCAGTTTTTAACCGTTTTCCTATATATTCACGAATACATGTACTTATATGCAACATTCGAAAAGAGATTAACAAAGAATAAACGTTTAGCATTCACTGTTACATAATCACAGAAGCTTGAACTAAAAAATTAAGAAATAATGATAACGGTAAAAATAAAATGGGGTAAAATGTAATTACTGTTTAAATAATCAATTACATTAAATGGAATTAGAATTTTCAAGTGTAAATAAGTTCTGATGAGAAAATACTATTTGAAAGACAAATATTTATTTTCTTAGAAAAAGAAATCCCTGTACATACAGAAAAATAGACAAATATGGCGTACAAGTACATTCAAGATCATCACTCATACATACAGATACAGACACACAATTATACATAAAACAAACACAATTTATGAAACCACATAAATAAATAACGAAAGTAAGTGAACTAGTTTCAATTTCATTCCAAGATAAGTCAATTAGTAAGAACAATGTAAGTATTTGGAATAAAAACCAACAAAATAAGGAAAGAGCAGAGTAATTTATTGAGCTGAAATACATTTATAAAATATCATCATTATCCACATCAATACCATTGGTCGTCGTAGACGTAAGTATTAGGATAAAAAATAATCTCGTTTCCAAAACGTGGTTGAATGATTTTCTATCAGTTGTTTATATCTATTATTTTTCTTTTTAAACAATCAGCAAGAAAAACGGTACGCACCTTAAACCATCTATTATTGAACACGCTGTTGATTTTGTTTTAATTGATGTAAACTCGGCGCTTGTGTTCGCGCACCGTATTTTTCCGGTTTCGCTAATGAATCTAAATCAATACTTAATGATCCTAACTCTTTCCATGTATTGCCAATGTTTAGCGGTTTAGATTTGGATGGTGAAATTGGATTGGATTGAACCACGTGTTGTTGTTTGAATTCCTCAGTTTGCTTGTTTTGATTAGACTAGTTAATAAGTCAAAGAAAAAAAGCACAGTGAAACGTAAATTATAAACACTCAGATAAGGGGCTAATTTGTGGTGATTTGATTAGTATGAATAGGAAAAAACAGTTAGTGTTAAAAATCAATGTCTACACACCCCTATGACGAACAGTTGAGTGATCTGGTAAAAATAAACAGTATAACAAACAAGTGCATTAGTTCACGTTGCCGCATCATATCGGAATAGATTTCAGAGTATTACAACTAGTAATAGTGTCAGTCCTAGTAGTAGATAAGATTAGGGAAAGAGGATAGGATTAAAAAAACATAAATCAATGGAACAGAAAAAGATTTTAAAATACTCAAGAAACTTAGGATATAAAAGAACACATCCTAAACAATAAAAATATTCTGAGTTGTGTCACTCAAAGTCTCTAACCACTAGATACGATAATCACATGGACCACACCAAGGTACTCTGTACATTCAAAAGACAGAATTACTCTCTTTAACAATTGCTAGCTAACAGAATAGAAAGCTGTTAGACAATTACGAAAGTTAATTAATTAATAAAGTAGCTTCTTAATAATGCATTTGCTCAAAATCCTATTCACTTCCATAAGTATTAGGCTATTTATTTACTTATTTGAACACATAAATATTGGTACAAGAGGGCACCAAATATATATGCGCCACACGAAACAATGAGGGTTCGAAGAGAAAAAAAACACAATAACGAACAGATTAGTGTAAGGTAGTATAATAATAATAATAATAATAATAATAATAATAATAATAATAATAATGGGGAAAACAGAAACGTATAATCAGAAGAGATCTTTCAGTTAAGGAAGATAAAACCACTCTTTATGAAGAAGGTCACAGCACGATCACCACTGGCTTCTATTCTGAGCCATATCTGATAACGTCACTAGCCACTGTGTCGCACCATCTCTCGGACCCCAGCCAGGGAGTCGTCGAGGACCAACAGAAGTCAGCCATTTGCAGCTTTCCTTCATACCCCGACACTATGTCATACACTGACCACCTCTCCGCTTTTTCCAATCAGTCCCAGAGTCGGCAAATAATGCACGACATGGAATTCTCTCGGACGACATTCGTAGAACATGTCCAAGCCACCAAAGTCGGTGTTTCAAGATGGCGACACCAGTCGCATTATCGTCTCTGTGCCCGAACACACGATGCCGAACATCTGCATTACTAACATGGTGTTGCCACTGGATGTCAGCAATCCTTCGGAGACAACGATGATCAAACACAGAGGGTCGTCTAACATCCTCAACTCGGAGAGGCCAGGTTTCACAAGCATAGAGCAGAACTGCTCTCACCGATGCGTTGTAGACCCAACCTTTTACAGCCAGACCGACATCACGAAGGCGCCAAAGGTGGCCCAGATTGGCGTAAGCCGCTCTGGATTTCACTATACGTGCGTTGATCTCATCACTCACGCCACCACCAGCAATTATGCAGCGACCTAGATACACGAACCTCTCGACTACTCCTATCTGCTCACCACCCACGGTGAGTACAGGATTAGAATCCTGTCAGTTTTGTAGAAGTACTTTGCACTTCGAAGGTGCAAAGCACATACCATACCTACTGACACTGGTTGCCAACTAATTAAGTGTGGATTGCATGGCTTGGGCATTATCACACAGTAAGACAATATTATCTGCACACTCAAAGTCGAGAAGTATTGCTCCAGGCAACAAATCCACACCACCATTACTTACATCCTTCAGAGCTATTTCCAGAATGTCGTCGATGGAAAAGTTGAACAAGAATGGTGAAATTGGGCAACCCTGTCTAACCCCACTGCTTGAATAGAACAATGGAGAAAGGTGGTTGTATGACCTCACTCTGCCTGAGGTGTTTGTATATAGGGCTTTTAGGATGTTAATAAACTTCTCAGGCACACCCTTCTTCAACAGACAATCTCAGAGAACAGTCCTATCCAACGAACCGAAGTATTGAGCTGGAGACAGTTAAAGCTATCTCAAATGAAAACCAGCATACATGAATGTGTCTGGTGTTGAAAACATGATGGAAGTTGATAAGTAGTGAATTCGAATAAGTCCTATCAGAAAGAATGTTAGCAGACGACAGTACTTAAAAGCTACTTCATAAGTGCTGTATAATTAACAGTTTATCCAAACTAATCACTATTACTGTAAAACTGGAAGAAGTTTATGTTTTTTGCGAGAAATTACAGTCTTCATATAACACAAATACACAGCCTTCGATCATTCATTTGCATCTTGCCATGTGTTCCGCATTCTGGACTGCCTTCTCGTCTAGTCTTCAAATGTTCTACCTACGCTGCGCTCCTGATGTACTGGAACTCTTTCCTCTGTCTGACGACTGTAACAGCTTCAATGCCGCGTCTCGCAGTATACCACTTGCAAGCAACCTTGTGAGTAGCGTCCACTACAATACTAGTACTGCCGCCATCTGTGGGGTAGAAAATTGAAGAAGTGCCTCTGAAATAAAAACCTGTGCTTTCACGATAAATAGCCTCTACATGATAAACAGAAAATGAGGATTGATGATTAGTTAGACAAATTCAAAAACTTCTGATATAAAACTGACCCTTTGAATCAGGAAAGAGCATCACAGTACAAAAACATTGAATAAAAAAACACCGGAACTACCTGAAGACTTCGAGCTTCAGTAAGTAAGTTTGATAACTGTCTAATGATGTTTCATGTCAAAAACTATGTAATGAATAACAATAAATACCATGGGCCAAATATTAATGGTAATGAACTGTTAATTTTTAAAATCTTTACCAGAAAGAAATCTGTTACGACACACTTGTAAAATTAAATAATCCGGTTACATCTACTTTTGCTGTTTGAAAAGATTTATAAATTACTATCATACCCTACAAACATTAACACTACTGGTATTAAGATTAGAAACAGTACATATGAACACTGAGGAGATGTTCACGTGTTTATGGACGAATCACAACTCTGAATCAGATACAAATATGATTTGGGCCCAGAGTAAACAACTGATACCACGTTCTGACCATTTAAAGAAACTAAATGAAAAAAATACAGTCACAGTGTATTTATGTAATAGTTCTTCCTTTGGTTTCAAACTGTGTAATTGGAATCTCATAAATACCTCATCTTTAGAAAAAATAGACAAAAGTTAATACACAATAAGATATCGCACATACTTCTGGAGATCAAGCAATCGTTCCGATCCCTTTTATACACAAGCCAATATTATTTGACAATGACCACTTACATTTTGATTGGATGGATAAGCCTCAGTATTTGAAAAGTTGGAAAAAAAGATACCATCGAGGGATGAAACTGTTGAACCAGTATTCGCAGGAAACTGTGCAGATGGTGCTGAAGTGAAATCACCAAACTCGTTATCTAACAAACTGGGATACATTTTTTGAAAAAGAAGAAATGGAGAGAAATCTAAACAGAGTATACCATTAGAAGATACTTCAAATACTATTTAAGATCAATCTAAACTACTTTCTTTGCCCAAAAATGAGCTGAGAAAACTATTACTACTTTGCACGAAAGGGGTTCGTTTCCAATTCAACATTTATCTAAACTTCACAAACTATAGTATGCTAAACGTTTGTTACTAATTATATTTACTATAAGCAGAGATGGATGGTGGCTAGCAGTGGAATCCACGACGAAACGCTTGTCCTGGACTTCACTGTTAACAACCATCCATCTCTGGTTATAATGATTGTGATTTAAGGTAATGTCGAGATGATCCGTACAAGATGCACATTCGCCAATAAGCGACTGATCAATTGTAGTCTTAAACATCAATAGGAAGATAAAAATAAACAAAACAAAAATGAATTAAAATCATATTTATATTATTATTTGTAATTTCAAGTTGTATGCAGTACGATGAGAAACCGTCAAATAAAATGAATTCATTTTATTCACCAAACCTTATCTTTGTTCTATTCAAATTTATCAAGGAAGCTAAAATAACCAAAGTAATTATGAGATAAATTAAAAATGTATAGTAACGCTTAGCATTCAAAATATAATCAATATTATTAAATTTACTTATCAGGGTTTTGACACGGTGCAGTAGCATGATTTTGAATTGAATTGGTATTTAAAGATACTGCTGATGGTGTTAATACATTTCTAGGCCAATTAACTTCGAATCCCATTTGCGCTGGCTGTTGCCGTTGAGAGTGTACACCAGTTGTAGTTGATGTTGGTGAACTGCATATTGCATCAAACAAATCTATCATTTGATCTGATTTAATGATACTACTACCACTATCAAATGAATCTAACAAATCACAGGATGGTGGTCTTGGCTTTATGTTATCTTTCTTTTCAGTACTCTGGTCGCAGAAAATAGAAAAAGGAAATTAATCAAAAATATTTGTAGCTATTAAAAAAAAAATGAGCACTTACTTATGATTAATTTTATTGATAATGTTAGCAATTAAAAAGGTTATGTCAAACACTATTATTACGATTATCTAATCATCCGAACTATATGTTGAAAAACATAATACTCAAAATTTTTTTAAACGTATTGATTCTTGATTTGTTTTAAACATCGGCAATATCCTATTATCTCAATTGTAGGTATCATTACCAAGGTATGACATGATAATTTCGAATAAATTGAGCATTGGGTAGATTGTTATAAATAAATAAATTTGTAATATCCCAATGAGCAGAAAAATTAGATTTTCTGACGTTTCGTGACTTAATGTAAGCCACTTCTTCAAAGAATAAATAATCAAACTAGAATTAATCCAAGTTTAAATAGTACAACGGAACAACAAGAATATTATGTGAACAATCAAAAAAACAGATCTGAATAATTGTAATTTTTGTGGATATTTTCCTTTGTAATTCTTATATTCTCAACATTTTTACTGCATGGTTGTTTTAAACTAAGGATACTCAATAATCAATATCTTGGAAGCACCATTCATAGATGAAGTTATCAGGTGAAAGATACTAGTAATACCTTACGTGCGCTAAGTCAGCCTGATATCAATAATGAATGATAATAACTGAAGTATGAAGGAGGATTAAAAGAGTCAAGGATTCACACACTAAAACGTCAAAACCAGTTACAGAAGTGTTACAGATAGCAATAAAAATTAAGACTAATTCACTATGTATGACAAGTGGTATGATGACTAACGATTAATACCGGACTCAATCAGAAAATTCAATAATTAGTAATATGCTTTATTATAGTCTTCAGTCAGTCAGTAACAACGTAAAACTTCGTACGTACGTACATCAGTTCGAGTTGCCATACCACACTAGCACAGAGATGCAGTTGCCGATTCAATTCCCATAGTGGTAGAGGTGGTAAGAGTATAAGCAGTAGTCGGGAAGATTAGGGTTTGAAGATGTTATTCAAGGAGTATAATCCAGTGAAATAAATTTGGAAAGAGAAGGAAAAAAAAAGGGACATGAAGAATTCAGGAGATTAGAATTTGGGAGAACACAAAGAGTGGTTATTATAATCTTACAAAAACTTGTGTACACTCCAGATATCATATAATGCAGGTGATGGTGAACAATCATACTTTGATCAATCCAGCTTTACACAAACTCACTGACTGATACATATAGCTAAAATTATTTACTTAAACAACATACTGTCAAGATTTATTGGTAAAATATTTTATATATGTCAATTTTTAACATCTTCATACCGATAAATATTTCTATAAACTTAGTATTTGTGCACAACCATATGAAAACTACATTTTTTGATCTAAATTAGGAGACAATTAAGAAAAATAAATGGCTAATAACTTATTCGTGAGTGTTACTAGCACCTTTTATCATGAAGAAACACACTAAGAGATAACAATCAAGTATAAATAAATCTAAAGTGTAAATACAGTATATGAAAAAGTAGATAAATTTAAAACTGAAAATTATAAGTATGCGTCATTCACAAAAAAACTTTGTACACAGTCACACACACACTCATAAACAGAAAAGAAAAATAAACAAAATTTAATATAAAACACTGAATAATATGAAAGAACTAACATAGTTGACAAATATCGACCACCGAACGAATGGAATAATCAATACAGGATTATTATTTTTTGTTGTTGTTATTATTATTAAAATCAGTTTTGACTAGTAGCAACACGAAAAAAACAGCAATGTGACAGAACAATAACAGTCCGAATACAAAAGTGGAAAAAATGGTAGACATCACATTCGAGATAATTAGTTAACAGAAGTTCTGTATCATTGAGCAAAGGTATTCAGACAGTCACGTTAACGATACTCCATAGCTAATAAAATACGGATATAAGAATAAAATGTTGAGATGGTGGAAAATCTCGCTTAAGTGAACTTCGCTTAAAGCAAGAATATTTTATTAAACTTCATCGTAATCATGGTTACTACACGTGTAGTGAACGAGAACACAAATGGGGACAATCGAATGTGAGATGGGAGAAGATCTGTAGCTCAGGTGGATGATTTTGGTGGAGTTTTGTTCTCTGAGCTGGATGGATGGACGACCAAAACCATCCAGCTCAGAGAACAAAACTCCACCACAATCGAATGTATTTGAACACAAAGTTACAGAAACTCTTAGTAAAATCTGTGTACCATACAGTAAATACTTCATTTGCAAAATATCCATCAACCGCCTCAGACTTCATTGTTTCTTCTTTTCTACACCAACTTTTTTGTTCCCGGTCTGTTTTCTTCGGTCTTCTTAACCTTCTGCCGCCAGATATTTCACTTTCGACTGACGATACATACTGTCGACATCAGTAGCACACACCACATACGTTCTCTGATATCAAATGGAGATGACTGCGATCAACAACTGGGAGAAAACCTATGTTAGGATGACAATGATATTTTCCTTATATAATACCATAGCAAAGAATTCTATAGTTATTCAATATTGCATCCAATTTCTTTCTTACATCCACTCGAATTGTAATTATTCAGAGATACATATAATAAAAGAAGCTTAAATAGTCAGAATCTTTTATCTTATCTTCAATTGTGAAGACTTTCTACCAATTTAGCTGATACAACCACTTTTCCTATCTATCATAAATATGATGCATGAATTTCAAAGTATAAACTAGGAAGAAAATATGTCAAGAACTGCGGTATTTTCGTTTGAGCTTTCCAGTAATTAGCATCATCATAAGTAACAAGCTTTTCATAAAAGTGTATGGGTGTATACGGCTATTATACATAATTAAAATCAGTCCAAACAAATCTAAAGCAAGAAAGTTTATTGTTAGACTGCAATAGTCGAAAAATAAGTAGCTAAAATGATTGAGTGGGCTTCAAACTGTCTATCGAGAAACGTAATAACCAACGGCACAAATTCAGAAGATGGAAAACGGTAGTTGGTATTTTTTTACCGAGCCTCATTTAGATTCTCCTTCTTCACTACGATATTATTTTAGAAGTCAACACTGAAAACAAAGACTGTTGTATATACACATATTAAAAACTTAGGTAAAATAACATACTTGATTTCTAGGTGTCACAATAACTTGGCCCAGAGATTTTTCATTAGATTGTGATGCATGTGTGTCGCCGTTATTATTATTATTATTAACACGACTATCAACGCTATTACATTTGGTGGATCTTGAATTTTTTTTCCATGAAAATTCATTCTGTGCATAATAATCCCCATAGGATGACTGGGTTTTTGCTTCATATGTTCCACTGGATTCAACAGCATTTGATGGGAACTCGTAAACCTCTTCAGAAACCATACGTGGATTGAACTCACTTTGGAGGTTATTTTAAAAAAATACGTAAATGAAATGCATAAAACTGTTATTTATTGTAAACGACAATTATGTTTTAGTTATAAAAATATCTATTTGAACAAATAACTAAACTGGGATTGAGAGTGAATAAAAAAATAGTTTCTTTATAAACCAGTTGAATTGTTAGTTATGAAAATAACTAATTAAATAACATGCAAATGATATAAGAATGTAAAATAAATAGGTAGAACAATGTTCTTGACCGACAAAGAGTGCATTTGCAGTTTATTACTGTTTATCATTATTTTTTTTAAATAAATATTTAGCTTAATATTGAACGAAATGTCCCACTAATAATCATACTCGACAGTCAGCTTGTTTTTATTGTGTGGGGTTAACCATCCTCCTTTCAATGTCCAAAAAAGTGTGGTGTCCAGCATTATCGAGCACTTTCTCATTCATTTAGTGGGTGAGGACTGAATATAAGAGCATGATTCTCAATGGCGTTTTCACTTCAATCATCTAAAACTATCCATACATGTCTTCTTAAATAGACCACTATAGCACGTCTTAATTTGTGGGATGAAAAAATGTAAGTCAAATTCAAATCTTCAAATGAAATCCTCAGTAGTCATTATGCTCTTATACGCAGCATATACCGACTACGTGAACGTAAAAATATCCGAAAATGTTTGATACAAAATACATAGTGAACATTGAAAAACAGATACGCTGCAAATTTCGGGGATATATGCTATCTTTTTTTTGTTTACACGCTACTGACTGACTTAGCAAATCAATGATAGAACGTGACTTTTGAGAAACATACAAGCTTCTTGAGCAGTCACACTTATTTTTGAATAATTTCAAATTATCTCAAATCTGTTAACACATTAAGCAATGGATATATACACTTATTAATATACTATTATGAAAAGTTAATCAAAGGGTAATTAGTCTCTGACAAATAGAGAATATGATAATAAAGAGAATCGGTTATGAAATGCCAAGTTATATTATGTTCTTAATATTCGACACTGACCGGCAGTGATAAATTACAAAACTCCGTATAATAAAATGCTCATGAATCTCAATGTCGAGTCGAAAAGTGATACATTTTTAGAGTTAAATTTACTCGAAATATTACAGTAATACGTTTTAACGAATTTAAGAAGTATTAAACCTATATCGTGAAGTTCTTAATTATTGTCCGTAACCAATATGTTTAAGTTCTAATCAGCTTGTGCAATAGATTTTTTAACAATACTAGAAAAAACTGCATATGCTAATATACTGTTATTTTCACGAAATATGTACTTGTAGGAGAGCTAAGACAAAGAAAAATCATCGAAATTACGATTACATCAAACTATTAAAACAAATGAAATTAATATGACAATAATCATGTAATCCCTGACAACTGTAACATTTCTACTCAAGTTTTCATAGAGAAAAAAATATAAATTAAGTAATAAACAGTGTAAAGACCTCACTCAGTTTTGTTACTTAGTCTTGTCACTAATAAGCAACTTATTTAGCTTGTGCTGATTAAACCTTTCACTCATATAAATTACTTGCAACTACGATGGATTTTCATTTAAAAATCTCAATTTATGGATTAGAGTTTAGACAATAAACAGATAAATAATTAGGTGTAAGTATTCAAACTATATCAATCAATCAATCAATGAACAAAGAACTTATATGTATTTCAGTTATAGGCCGATATTTTTCTTCAAACTTTTGTTTTCATTATCAGGTGTCGATATGAGATCATGTAAAAAAAACTTGCCCCAGTAAATGAAAAACATTCATCTACATAAACAAAAACAAGCCGCTTAAAAGCGATAACTAACATGTATGCAATTTTTGATTAAAAAAAGATTTGTTTTAATATCACTATCCTTTTTGCATTAAGCAAAAAATAATTGTTTTACCAAAACTACATCATTAAAATGTAACAAATGTATACAAGCTTGAAGAGAATGCACACATAAAAACCAAGCTTGATTAAGTTATTCTAATGAATTTTCAAAGACAGTTATATCACACAAAAGTAGTTTAAGTACCCTAGCGTTATTGGATTCTTTACTTATTAATAAGAGAACCACAATGATCAAAACAATGTGCTTACGCCAAGGATTAACAGAGAGAGAGAAAGAGAGAGGAGATGAATGGAAAATTATGAAGTCTATCAAACGTAAGTTAAATTATCAGTAATCACAAGTTATTTTTGATGAATCAAGGTACATATATGGTTGTTAATATAACGAATAATGCGACAGATTGTTAGTTAATGATTTAAATTTGTTGAAATTAGACGAAAATTAACTAAACGCCCTGTAGGCTACCGATTGTTTGCATGATGATTAAACTAGATGAAGCTGTGAATCTATGTGACTGGTAGCAAGCTACTCATTTTTCTCCATAACACATGTTTGAAAGATAAATATCTTGATGATTATGAAATGATAGATCATATAAAATGTATTATATATTAATTTACAACCAAAACAGAAGCATAAACGTTAAAACCGGTGTTTTCCACACAAAAAGTGCTCATTTTGTTTCATCGGAGAACACAAACCACCTACTTTGATCTATTATCTTGAGGGTTTTTGGAGAAAATTAAATCCTTAGTAGATTCTTTGGCCAAATCCCACGCTTCTTTGAACTGCTCTAAAACATCGTCCATTACACCACGTTCTTTACCCACATGCCAATCATCAAAATTACCCAACCTAGGCGGAGGTAGGTCTGATTTATGTTCGGATATTGTCACTCTAGATTTGGCACGCGATTGAAATGTAAAGTTTTTGGATGCGTAAGTTTCTTTATCATAGTCATCGAGTGAATCACTTCAAATAATATAAGAATTCATGTAAAGTACACGCATATACATATATATGTAAGTACACATAATAAATGAAATATGTTGGGCAGCAAAATAGCCAAGCATGAATTTACAATGAAATTCAAGGAGAGGAAAGCAGAACAAAAGGATGAAACATATAAGCCCACAAAGCGGAAAAAACAATGGTCCGAGGACCAAATTATACGGTAAGCATTCGCATGCATATATACATATATAAAATTCCAAAAGAATAAAGGGAAAGAAAATAATAAGAAACAATTAGTGACACGCAGTAATAAATGACACGTTTAATATTCTAATCAGCATGATTGTGTAACACCATATCAAAATACAGAGTAGTAGGTTAAAAGATACTTTTACCACAAAATTCTGGAGATAATCCTAATTTACCGCCGTATGTAGTTACCCTCTGATAGTAAGTATTCGCAAAACCCTCTCCCAACCCAAATAAACCAGCAAATATAAAAGGTTTGCGCAAGCGCACAATAGTAGCCAAAGGTAAACACTTGGAGATATTTAGTGTATTTTGAAAATATTCATCTAGTACTCCTTAGTCGTCTCTAATTTATTGACACAAATATAAAAGCAATAAAAATCTGTATGGAATAAATCACGTCTAGTTTCTTAAGAGTTTTACAGCTTTTATATTTCCGACTAAACGTTTCTTAGAAATTACATCTATATTATAGCATAGAAGCCAACTAGGTATTTAAATTAATAACGTAAATACGAGGATGAACAGCGATGAATTTAATTATATATATATATTAATTCTTGTTTTGACTAACAAAGGTAAAGATTTCGTGGAAAGAGTGAATTAATTCATCTGAGAGGAGATGGCAGCAAGTTACTTGGCATAACGTCTTAATTTTAATTACTAGGGTCATAAAGTACATTGCTAACACTACTTATTACGGTATCTAACGTCCCAGAAGGATTTATAGAGTCCAATATTTAATCCCTCATAAATCTCATCTTACATCAATATGGATTTATTCAACCTGACCGTTGCTGCTACCTTGACGTGGTGATCAAGCTTGCATATCGTGATGAACTAATCGAGCTATACTGGTTGGAACAATTGCTCCTCAATGTCTTAACATGCCAAATAGGTCGGTTGAAGGGCGGTAAGACTAAAAGCAGCAAAACCAAGGTCTGAGGGCGCCGTCATACTGATGATTGTAAAGAGGTGTAATGGCAGTAAGGTGTTTCCTTCAGACAACCAGCATGACAGCGACGCTGTTTTCCCACAAGGAGGGGTGGGGTTAGAAAAGGTCGACCTTAAAAATGCACACCTCGTATTATCCCACGGATATTCGTCTCCGGCGGTAAGGTCTCAACAAGTATGGAGCTAACACAAAAATTACTCATAAAAAGTCGTTTGCGACCAGCCTCAAGCAGTTGTCCCTTGGGCACTGCGGTCACGCTCACAAGTCACTAAGACCTCCTCTAATCCAATTTCCTTCTCAGGTACCTCCAGAAGAACCCTTCCACGGTGTAGGCAACCGAGGAGTGATAACCGCCCTCATACTTCTAACAACACTCAAGACCACTGACTGACTGTATTTATTCACAAAACAAACAGTTAGTGCCGAAACACATAAGTCATTATTTAGACACTTTGTCTTCAGTGGAATTTCAAAGAGCAAGCTGCAATATTTGACAGAATATTTGGTATAACGATAACTTACGATCTTTGACCGTAATCTCCACCATTCTTATATGAAGAATAACCCCAATCTAAATCATTGGTATTTCCATAACCTGTGTAAATGTGTCGATTAGCCTTGGCCTTTTGACGTTCTTGCTGTAACTTTTCTGAGTCTTGTATGAGGTCGATTACTTCTTGAACTCTGATGCGAACTATAATATGAATGTTTCAAATTAAAACTAAGGTATATGGACAAAGAGCGCTTATATACTGAACAAAGTATAACATAATAACACAGCAATAGCATTAAGCACATCTGTTTTTCGAATAAAATTAACTGTTTCTTATTTTCATTCTACGAGATGTTTTCAACATACAAAAGACTTTCAAAACATTATGTCCATCTTTTGTCACTTAGTGGGAGGACCCTGGCATTTACATGTAACCACTAAGTATGATACAAGTAGTGTCGCTATGTATAGATGGACGAAGAAAACATGTACTTCGTAAAATCTTCATGAAAACCGTCAAACGAGTGATGAACTAATCTGAAATCTGAACTTCTACTGTGAAAAACACTGGTTTACGAAAAAACTTTATTTCCTTTGTAACTAAGGTATTTTTCCTCAATATACACAATACTGCATTATCAAACAGTTTATTTTATCTACAAATTACAGAGAATTGAAAGTCATTCATTCAATTCAGAATTGAACCTTGGCAGCAATTTGATTTGAGAACTGTCACAGAACTAGGCCATTCATTACAACATAAGATATCCATGAAGTTTTTACAACTAATAATCTTAGGTAACACTTCAGAGAAAATAGTGACTTATTAACGCAGGATAGCATGAATGAATTAGAAACACCATAAACTATTCACGATATTTATTTTATTGGTTGTTTATATAGCTGATCTTTTAGAACTTTCAAAGGGTTTAAAACAATGTACATTTTCGTCTCTTTAGTAATGTAAGAAATTTTTAATCGACTGCAATCACATAACTCTTTATGTTATGCATAAAGAGTACACCAAAACCATTGTTAAGGTGAAAATCTTCCAACAAAAATAATAGCAAGCACACATTATACGGAAATACTTAAAAACAACCGCATTGAATAGATGAGTAACGAAAGTTGCTCCTGAGGATAAAACAGATTCTGCTGACTCGTAGTCATGGTTGGTATGACCAATAGACATTACGATACCTAGTGAAGATAAGTATGCTGCAGCTGTTGAAGCACCTTCTAATTCTGGCGCAATTGTAATCATCTTAACTCTATCAAGATTCGTGTCTCCTCATTTGCGGATAAATCTTTCGCCTTTTACTAAAGATTTCCGTGGGGAGGCACACTACAATGAGTCTTAACTCATTTTTTCCAACTCCGTCCCCGACCGTTGTTGCTACCTTAACGTGGTGGTTGGGCTTGCTTATCGTGATGAAGCAACCGAGCTACACTGGCTGGAACAACCGTTCCTCAAGGTCCTACCATGTCAGACAGGTCGGTTGAAGAGCGGTAAGACTAAAAGCAACAAACCCAAGGTTCGAAGGCGAAGTCGTACTGCTGACTGTACAGAGGTGTGACAGCAGTAAGGTGTTTCCTTCAGACAACCAGCATGACAGCGATGCTGCCTTCCCACAAGGAGGGGTGGGGTTAGAAAAGGTCGACCCTAAAAATGCACACCTCACCTTACCTCACGGATTTCCGTCTCCGGCGGTAAGGCCATTTGAAGAACGGAGCTAACACGTCAAAAACCTTCCACGAAAAGGCCGTGCGCGTCCGACCTCAAGCAGTTGTCCCTTGGGCACTGCGGTTACGCTCCCAGGTCACTAAGACCACCTCTAATCCAATTTCCTTTTCAGGTACCTCCATACGAACCCTTCCACGGTGTGGGCAACCGGGAAGTGATAACCGCCCTCATACCTCTAACAGCACCCAAGACCATTGTATTCATAATCAACCTTCCTCTTCAATTCCTATTATTCCTCCAACATCGACTTTTAACCCTAAACTTCCTCCTTCGGCTTCCTCCTCAAGTGTCACCATAGCCAAAGATTCTAGTGCTCAAAACTCTGTCCCAGGTCCCAATATATAAGAAAGGGTCAAAATCATCCTGTGACAACCACAGAGTGATTAGTTTAACTAAGATAATATCTAAAATACTAGACTCGATAATTATCAGATGCCTAACTAAGACTCGTGAACTGCAAACACGAGAAAACCAAGCTGGCTTCAGACCTGGTCGTGGCTGCATCGACCACATATTCACCATTCGTCAGGTTCTAGAACACAGGCATACTTATCGGCGTCCGACGATGGTGGTCTTTCTTGACTTAAAAGCAGCATTTGACTCTGTAGACCACGAGGTTCTGTGGCAGTGTCTGTCATTGAAAGGCGTACCCCAGAAGTACATAAACCCTGTGAAGGCTCTTTACTCGAACACTACTAGTCGAGTCAGAGCTTATGGCGAACTGTCATCTACTTTTGCAACCTCAAGTGGTGTCCGTCAAGGATGTCCACTTTCCCCATTTTTGTTTAACTTCATCACAGACCTACCGATGGAAATAACTTTCTCGTCGACTGAGTTCTCGGGTATTGATCTCCATCCAGGAGGTCCACTTATCGACTTAGAATACGCACATGACATAGTACTGTTTGGTAAAGACGCTGACAAAATGCAGAGTCTTCCGGTAGCACTGAGCAACAATGCCAGAATGTCTGGAATGCGCTTCTCTCCCTCTAAATGCAAGTTGTTGCTTCAGGACTGGTCTGTGTTAACACCTGAACTAAGGATAGAGAGTGAAGTAGTCGAACGCGTTGACAACTTCACTTATCTTGGAAGTCTGATCAGCCCTAATGGGTTGGTATCGGACGGAATCTCAGCACGGATTCGAAAAGCTCGTTTGGCTTTTGCCAACTTACGTCACCTGTGGCGAAGGCGAGATATCCGTCTATCAATAAAAGGACGAGTATACTGCGCGGCAGTCCGTTCTGCTTTAATTTACGGCAGCGAAACATGGCCATTAAGAGTACAAGACACTCGTAAGCTACTAGTATTTGACCACAGATGCCTTAGAAATATTGCTGGCGTCTGCTGGGATAATCGGGTAAGTAATAGTGAGGTTAGACGCAGGGTATTAGGAAATGATGGTAAATCAGTTGATGAGGTTATGAATCTTCATCGACTGAGATGGTTGGGCCACGTGTTACGTATGCCTGAACACCGATTACCACGACGTGCAATGCTATCCGGTATTGGAAATGGTTGGAAGAAAGTTAGGGGTGGCCAAACCAAAACGTGGCATCAGTGCTTAAAGTCACTAACTTCTAGTCTGAGTCATGATGGTAGATGCAGACTACTTGGTTGGGGTCCGCGTGACTATCGTAACCAATGGTTGGAGACTCTTGGTGATATGGCTCAGAATCGATCACAATGGCGTCGGTGTATACACTCCCTGTCTTCCCATAAACTAAGAGATTAAAATCGCTTCATATCTTTCTTTTTCCGAACCAATTCTTTCTTCTTGTAATATATCTCTATATGCAATCTTTCTCTTATATATTACCACCTTTTACCTAACCGCTGTTATGAATCCGGTGTTCATCTTGTTGTGCTGATACGGTATGGCAACCTGGACCGATGCACATATGTGCCTGGTCTTACGTTGTAGATGACTGACTGACTGACTATCAAGATTGGGACCGAAGATGTGAGCTTTACGATGATGGAAAGATGGCATAGCATTGAATAGATGAGTAACGAAAGTTGCTCCTGAGGATAAGACAGATTCTGCTGACTCGTAGTCACAGTTGGTATGACCAATAGACACTACGATACCTAGTGAAGATAAGTATGCTGCAGCTGTTGAAGCACCTTCTAATTCTGGCGCAATTGTAATCATCTTAACTCTATCAAGATTGGGACCGTAAATCTCTGAAATGGTCTGACACTGTAAGACTGAGAAGGCTGAAAATTACCTTTATAGGATTAGTGCCGAATCCCCTTATGTAGTCTGTTTGGTGCATTCCAGCGCAATCTGTGCTAATAAATGGACCCTCAAGATGAATCCCAAGCACTTTTGAACAGTTGGGTTTGTTTACATATTTCTGATATCCTGATATAAGTTTTGGATACAATTCTTGACAGGACGTAATGATTGTTGGACAAAAAGCTGTGACTCCTGTTTGTGGGAGTCTCTCTGCAACCTGATTACAAGCATTTTCTATGTCCTGATCTGGATTTGAGAAATCATACCCATAAGCACCATTAACTTGTACATCTATAAGACCGGGAGAAATAATACCTCCGCCAACATCGATGAGAATATCTGGCATTGCCTTTTCGGAAAAGAATATAGTTAATCCGTCAAGAATTATCCCATCTCGAATCCACAAATCATCTTTTACCAAGTGTTCTTCTCTAACTAGATAACAGTTGTAAAATCTGATAATTTTTCCCGTTACGTTTAACGTAGATAATTCATCCATCAGCCTAAACAGATTAGTCAGAAATCTGAAAGGTCATTTAACGTGATCAAAGGAGCTTCTTATTTAATTTCCAAGGTTTCGAACAATGAAACGTCATCAAGGCAATAACAAGTTATGTCTGTCAAAAATTCAAAATCTTGACGTTAAATGTTTCTCCACCTACGGATATTAGCTATACGATGCCACTCACTGATAGGATTGAGTAAAATTAACTACTTTGAGGTCAATTTTTCGCTGGTTTGTTTACTTTCTAATCTTATGGTCTAGATCAGAACAGGATACTGTTTCATTTCAATTTGGATTAGTTGTTCGGTAATCTATTTTTGTAACAAAATTTATTTGTTTGAAAGTACTAT
Organism: Schistosoma margrebowiei; assembly: GCA_944470205.2. Taxonomy (NCBI): domain Eukaryota; kingdom Metazoa; phylum Platyhelminthes; class Trematoda; order Strigeidida; family Schistosomatidae; genus Schistosoma; species Schistosoma margrebowiei. Next base: position 47,625,333 of record OX104028.1, read on the forward strand.
TGAATGTATAACTATCGTAGCTTTCATCTCGTAATAACTAAATGAAATGCAATTTGAGTGTAAGTTCATCATAGATGGACTTGGAAACAAAAATGGTTACATTTGAAGTGTTGAAGGTCTGTCTACCACTCAGAATTTTGTATTAGGTTTAAAATAACCCTATATCACATTTCAACTGTTAAAGAAGCTGATAATTTAGTTCCTTAACAATTTGGATGAAGAGTTGAAATTAATCGTAGCAGAAAGTGAGGTTTTTTAATTGTACTATTTACCTCCACCGATATTTTTATTAGAGTGCAGTTGACTGGGAATCGATTGTACGTAATTAGTGATGGCTATTTCATTATCAATTTCACATTAAAGTCACTTATTATTATTTATTTATTTGAACACATAAATATTGGTACAAGAGGGCACCAAATACATATGCGCCACACAAAACAATGAGAATTTGAAAAGGAAAAAAGGAAATGTAAGGAGCGTTAAAAAAGAACAATAACGAACAGATTAGTGTAAGGTAGTATAATAATAATAATAATAATAATAATAATAATAATAATAATAATAATAATAATAATAATAATAATAATAATGGGGAAAACAGAAACGTATAATCAGAAGAGATCTTTCAGTTAAGGAAGATACAACCACTCTTTATGAAGAAGGTCACAGCACGATCGCCACTGGCTTCTATTCTGAGCCATATCTGATAACGTCTCTAGCCACTGTGTCGCACCATCTCTCGGACCCCAGCCAGGGAGTCGTCAAGGACCAACAGAAGTCAGCCATTTGCAGCTTTCCTTCATACCCCGACACTATGTCATACACTGACCACCTCTCCGCTTTTTCCAACCAGTCCCAGAGTCGGCAAATAATGCACGACGTGGAATTCTCTGGGACGACATTCGTAGAACATGTCCAAGCCACCGAAGTCGGTGTTCCAAGATGGTGACACCAGTCGCATTATCGTCTCCGTGCCCGAACACACGATGCCGAACATCTGCATTACTAACATGGTGTTGCCACTGGATGTCAGCAATCCTTCGGAGACAACGATGATCAAACACAGAGGGTCGTCTAACATCCTCAACTCGGAGAGGCCAGGTTTCACAAGCATAGAGCAGAACTGCTCTCACTGATGCGTTGTAGACCCAACCTTTTACAGCCAGACCGACATCACGAAGGCGCCAAAGGTGGCCCAGATTAGCGTAAGCCGCTCTGGATTTCACTATACGTGCGTTGATCTCATCACTCACGCCACCACCAGCAATCATGCAGCGACCTAGATACACGAACCTCTCGACTACTCCTATCTGCTCACCACCCACGGTGAGTACAGGATTAGAATCCTGTCAGTCTTGTAGAAGTACTTTGCACTTCGAAGGTGCAAAGCACATACCATACCTACGGACACTGGTTGCCAACTGATTAAGTGTGGATTGCATGGCTTGGGCATTATCACACAGTAAGACAATATTATCCGCATACTCAAGGTCGAGAAGTATTGCTCCAGGCAACAAATTCACACCGCCGTCACTTACATCCATCAGGGCTGTTTCCAGAATGTCATCGATGGTAAAGTCGAAGAGGAACGGTGAGATTGAGCAACCCTGTCTAACCCCACCGCTTGAGTGGAACAGTAGAGAGAGGTGGTTTAATACCCTCACTTTGTCTGAGGTGCATGTTTATTCACTCATTTAAACACATAAACATTGGTACAAGGAGGCACCAAATAGATATATGCCACATAAATCATTCGATTTGTGTGAGGGCTGGGATACTACCCGAGGGCCCAAACCGAAGCAGGTGGTTTTCATGAGGAGCCACACCCCGAGCCTTCGACCCAAAGTTCTGATACACAAGGCAGTGGAGTATCGTAAGGAGATGCAGTCCCGTGATAGCCAGTGACCAACGATTGGTCCATACGCCATTTGTTCCCGCAGGATACTGGAGCCCATGTGCACAATTTGTTCGGAATCTGGTTAAGGCGCCGGACATTCGCTTTTCGTCCTCTCAATTTCGTAAACAACACCCCTGCCACGAGAAGGCAGTGAGTAAGACTTTCCTAGCAGAGTCTGTATACGCGTGGCCGTGTGAGAGCATTTCGAAAGAGAGAGAGAGAGGGCCCATCCCACTCCCGGCCATATCAGGGCATTTGCGGTCGAGGTGCATGTATATAGAAATTCTAGGATGTCAATAAACGTCAGTCACACCTTTTTCAATATACAATCACAGAGTGCAGTGCTGTCCAACGAATCAAAGGCAGTCATGATGTAAGGAAACACTACGATTGCTCGCCTATGACAAGTATGACGGTGACATGGTAAATACATCCTCGACCAGAACGAAAACCAGACTGCTCCTGGCGAGTCAATCTTTTTCGGGTTTTGAACAACCTAAGCATTATAACGGAAGCCAAAAGTTTGAACGCAATCAGTAAGTCAGCTACAACGTAGGACCAGGCACATATATGCATCGGTCCAAGTTGCCATACCTCATTAAAACAACAAGATGAACAGCGGATTCATAAAAGTAGTTAAGTCAATAGTGGTAATATATAAAAGAAAGATCGCAATAAGGATATAGTACAGGAAGAAAGGGTTAGTTCGTTGAAAGAAAGACATTAAGTGATTTTAATCTCTTAGTTTAAGGGAACACAGTGTTTATACACCTACGGCACTATGATCGATTCTGAGCCATGTCACCAAGAGTCTCCAACCATTGGTTACGATAGTCACGCAGACCCCAACCAAGTAGTCTGCATCTACCAACATGGCTCAGACTAGAAGTTAATGTCTTCAAGCACTGATGACACGTTTTGGTTTGGCCGCCCCTAACTTTTTTCAAACCATCTCCAACACCGGTTAGCATTGCACGTCGTGGTAACTGGTGTTCAGACATACGTAACAGGTGCCCCAACCATCTCAGTCGACGCAATCGGAAGTAAACCTATCCCCCCATAGTTGTTACAGAATCAACGTGAACCCTTTTTAAAGATAGGGAAAACTATCGACTCGTTCCATAATGTCAGAAAACACTCTAGCTCCTAAAGCTTTGCAAACAACGTAGTCAGTTCCTACACCAGAAAGTCACCACCATCTTTAAAAAGAGCCGGAGATAAGTCGTCTGAACTCGAGGATTTGTAGAGTTTCAAGAATTGGGGTTTCTTGAGGACTTCCGCCTCATTTGGTAGATCAGTCGTCACGGGCCATGGAGGGCAGGACAGTCTGATCGATTTTGTCGAGGCAGAAAACCAGTTGAACTGCCCTTCAAAGAACTCTGCCCATCGTCCAAGATGTCGATAGATGTTAGTGGTTGGCATCACGTCACCCTCACTAATTGTTTCGCTCACACTAGACTTCTTGCTGCCAGTGGCCGGATGAGTTGAAAGAACTTCCGACAGTTACCAAATGCAGCTTCTGCTTCCAAATCATTGGTATCCACCGACCATCAGGCTTCTCAGTCTTTAGGCAAGCTTTACTCAATTTCATTACATGACAGTCGTAGTTTGTGGTCAAACTCGCGGTCACCCGGAGTAGACCGACGGGCCTCAGTGAGTTGTAAGGAGCCTGAAGAAACCCAGTGCTTATAGGATAGACGTTTCGCGAAGCCGCAAACGACTTGACTCGCCATTTTCATGGCGTCATGTAAATGCAACCAATGCTCATTCATACTTTTCAGTGGAATACTAGCTAGCCTAGAACCTAGCTCGGTTTGATAATTAATTACAACATATTTTATTTATTTATTTGAACACATAAATACTGGCACAAGGGGGCACCAGTTACATATGAGCCACACAAATCTCATTTGATATGTGTGAGGGCTGTGATACTGCCCGCGTGCCCAAACCAAAGCAGGGTTGCAACAGTTTACTGATATCAATCCGTTTAAGACGATGAATTCGTTGGCCACTGAAAAGTAAGGTACGATTGGTGCAAACAAGGGCATGGTCAGAGTCCAGATAAGTACTCCAAAAGGAGCGGCAGTCCTGCATACAACCACGCCAGCGGTAGCTGATTGCGATGTGACCAATCTGAGTCCATGCTTGAGATGCAGATGGAGGGCGTCAGGTGGCATATCGGCGATGACTGTGCCGAAAGTTAGTGCTAGCCAGAAAAAGGTTGTGGTCTGTGCACAGTTGCAGTAGACGGTCCCCGTTATCTGACCTGTGACCAACAAATTCCCATTGGTCACCCAAACGATTTTCCTTTGTGCCTAAACGCCTGATCTGTACATTCAAGTCTCCGGCCAGTACTACAATATCTGTCGAACCTTCTTTCTGTAGAAGAACAGTTAACTGGTGGCATAACTCATCCTTTTTCCTCTATTATTGTTAATATACCTAGGTTCCTGTCTGGAGGTATTGGTGATCCACTGCAACTAGACACAGAAGCCCGTTAAGCGAAAGCTTCTTCTATTCCGTTCACAACCATTTGAATCCTAATCTTTGATCACATCCGGGCTGCAATCTGTCGAGGAATAGGTGGAGATGACGAAGAGACATCGTTTCTCACGCCGATTTCTTCTCACTTCGATGGGACTTCCTAATCTAACAGCACATAACCGACTGTTAATGGAGATCCAATCGATTAGTGCTGCCCCAGCTCTAGCGCTTAGTGCGACGCCAACGCCAGCAAGACCAGACGAAGATGCCACAGGGTCCCCGGATAATCGCACGTAAAACAAGCTTTTCGAAGCGACCGATGGAGAGCGAATTTGTAGTACTTCACTAGAGTCTTCAGTACGGGTCTCGGATAGACAACAAACTTCGACATTAAGACTTTCTAAAGACACAACCAGCCTTATCTGTCGTCGGACCTGCATAAGTGTGCGAACGTTGAAGACAGCCAGTTTGAATGGTGCACGTGGTTTCAGAAAAACTGCTTCAGTATTCGTATTCAGTGGTAGCATACAATTTTCAACCAGGCAGTGACTCGAGGACGTTTAGATAGAACGGAATTTCCACCATGGGCGAGCTGATGTATATGTTGAAAAATAAGGATACATAAGGTAGGAATAAAAGAAAGCAGATAGGTGACACATTATATAAAGTAGTAATAGTAATAAATAAAGCAATGGAGCATCGTAAGGAGATTTAGTCCCATGGTAGCCGGTGACCAGCGATTCGTTCATACGCCATTTCCTCCCTCAGGCTACTGGAGCCCATGTGCATCACTGGTTTTGAATCAGGGTTTCCCAACTCCCCTAGGTAGACCCTACGTGTCCACCAACCCGGTTAGAGCGCCGGACATTCGCTTTTAGTTCTCTCAATTTCGTAAACAACAAGCGAAACTCCGGCGCTTTAACAGGGTTAGTGGACACGTACGGCCCACCTAAGGGGGTCGAGAAACCCTGATTCCAAACCATGGTGCACATGGGCTCCAGTATCCTGTGGGAACAAATGGCGTATGAACCAGTCGTTGGTCACCGGCTACCATGGGACTGTATCTCCTTACGACGCTCCATTGCCTTTTGTATCAGACCTTTAGGTTAAAGGCTCGCGGTGTGATCCCTCAAGAAAACCACTTGCTTCAGTTTGGGCATCCAAGTAGTATCCCAGCCCTCACATAAATCATTCGATCTATGTGGCGCATATCTGTTAGGTGCTTCCTTGTACCATGCGTTTGAGTAAAATAAAGGTCACTCACGGTAGCACAAGTACATACGAATTCACAGTAACAATCGTGACTGACAAATACTAAATACACAATAAGTCGTATCATTCACCAGTTTTAACAGCTTGATTGTGCTTTACTCATATTTAGAGTTCCTTCTGCAAGTTATCATATCAAAATCTGATAATACATAAACACGTTATGGAGTACTGAACAATCGCTTACCATTCATTCCTTGATCCTTTCCATTCTCATCAAAATACCGAAAAGATTCGAGTGTACGAATGTCGTATATATGATCTTGAGCACTTTGTAACACATAATCAGAACCATTTTTCAAAAGAAAGGTAAGGACAACCAAAGACTACAAGTAAAAAATAAAACGAAACGTTTGAACTAGTGCCGAAATTTCACTGTGAAATTTGTTAATAAATTATGACAATAAATCGGAGTGGGATTACATCATAAAGTTGTAGATCTATTAATTCCCACTTTGGAAGGAAACATAGTGGTCTGTATTGTAACACCAAAAACTATTGAAATAAGAATAACATTGTGATATTAGTACATAAATACATTAAGTCAGAAAGCTGGCAGGTCAGTTAGTGTACGTTATTATAATGACAGATTGCTTAATGTGGTAGCTACTGAAGAATTTCAATCTGGATATTTTGAAAATTATCACGAGTCAGTTAAAAAAAATTCACCAAAGCAACTGCCTAAACAAAGACATATACAAGGATAATCTCAGCAATTATTTTTAACAAGATAAATAACCTGAAAAATAAACATATATCCAATTACCACACAGAAACAAATTCACTGAGTAGTGAGTTAGATAGAAGATTCTATACAAACCTCAAAACACTAGCACAAAAACAAACATATTATCCATACTGAGTAGCCACATGCTTCTATGTGTAAGAGTGTATCCACTAAACTTATGAATCTTCACACTTAAGTAATTTCGTTACGAATTATTCACAATGTCATATCTTAGTGAATTTTGACGGAAAAGCCTAGTTTCAAAAACTGCGAGAATCCAAATTAAGCGTACCTTTTATTTATACAGTTCTCTGACAATCCTAGCTAAACGAGTAACCCATGTTACATATTTCAATTTCTTAATGTACCCTAGTTTAAGATTATCAACAGTGTCTTAGTGGCTAAACCATATGACTTCAAACCACTGAGTTGTAGGCTTAAGAACATGTTGCCTGCGAAGATTCCGGTAGTTGAATATCATCACTAGGACAAAGGAAGTATAACTTATAATCAAACATAAGGACTTATACTTGGTAATCTCATTTCCTTATCCCCCAAGTTTTGAAAAATGATAACTAAATTGTCATAAATTAACCTTACTTTCGTATGTTTATCCCAACATCATAGTATTTGACGAGCGTGAATTTGAAAACGTTGATAAGAGCTGTTTTAAGTACAGGTTGTGCACTAATCACACAATCGTCGTCTCAGACAACTTGCTAGAATTTCCAGTATTATATATGTTTAAGAAAATCCTTTAGTTTGGAGCTTGTTGTTTGATTTACACTTCTTTTCGAAATTAAAAATTCGACAGCTGAATAAAGAAACACACCCACATATGTAGATCTCAAAGTTTTAAACTAAATCCCATACTTCGGAACGTAGCCGAAAAGTTTTGGGATCGAAAGCACATTTAGAAAATGGACTAAAAACGTTGCCAGTGAAAGAGACTAGAGAGTGAAGGTGGATGATCCTAACAAGAAACAGAAAACCAACAAGTGATACACTATAAACTACGCTTATTATTGTTAAGAATTGAAAAATTGTCATACATCATTACCTCGAAACTACAGATTAATCCAACGTGAGATCTACCGAAGCTCTGAAAACTCAAGGTCTCTTCGTTAAATTTTGGAACCTACACAAGATAGTCTAGTACCTGATAGTTAACATACATCAGGCAAACCTGGATTCTGATATTTGAACACAGAGTTTAGGTCCTGAATATGAGGTAAACGTGCCAAAACAGGTTCAAGGGGCATAAACCCAAATGTTGAAATGGTGTAACTCCTTTGCATATAAAGAAAGAGCGGACAACCCAGGTCATAATTTAGCAAGGTCGAAATTAAGTAAGGTAAGGCCAAATGACATATGAAGTGTTATAAAGGTGAATTCAGCTTTAGGACTTTTATTACCAACATATTTTATTGCGTTTAGCCTTGACTATTTACTGTTTGGCTCAACAGTTTCAGTAATTTCTATAATATATATGGCTAAAATGTGACAAACTTTCCAGACGCCGTATCGAGATTAATGAGCTATATTGCCTACGAACTCATTTGCACACGAGTGACAACTCAAACACACTTAAAAGACATAGTGATGAACGAAGATCCATTTTTAAATATACATGCCTTATAAACCTTCCGCCAACTCAACCTATCTTCAGGATACATTCTTTTCCATAGAGTTGACATGACTTCCAAGCATGTTTCATAGGTATACGTATAATCTGCCAACTTTTGTAAAAGACGACCACTTGGACAACACATATCATCATTAGTTGCTTCTCGAACCTTCATTTCCGCCTCCGTGTAATTCATCATTATATTGGTTCTTCTATAGTAGTTTTGAATAAACAAAACCTACACTTTGTCAGCTAATTCCTTTCCCTTATATATTATATCCCGCAGCATGCCTCAATCTGAACATCGAAAACACCTCAGAAAGCAGTTTGAATTATTGCGCTGCCAACAACTGACAGATTTTAATACAAACAAACAAATTAAAAATTGCATTATCGTGCCTTAGAACACGAAACATCATGTCACCACTACTAGTCTCGCTCATGAATCTGTGACAGATTATTTAGCTGTTCAATGAGTAGTGACAAGTCGATTTCATTCAAGAGGAAAACTATATATGTAAAACCTGGCTGCAATTAAACGCAACTCATTTTTGTAAATGTGCTTTGCAGCTTAGCAACCAATCAGAATGTGGCGGGAATTATTATATCAGCCATCTTTGTACGTAATGGCGGCCAGCTTTCTTCGTTCTGTGCTTCTTTTAACTATTTCTTTTGTGTAGCTATGTAATTAATGTTTCGATGTGCTAAGATGCCGCAGTTGGTGTAATGTTCTACATGTTGGTGTGAAATTTACTTCGATTCAGCATTGTTTTTTGGGTTTTTGCTGCTTCTACTCTAGTCAATGTATTTCTTCAGTCAAGCTGGTTAGTCTTATGTTTTAAAATGGAAATCGGTTTTGTTTTGACTTGTTTTCTAGATATCCAAGGCCGAAGTTCGTTTTTTCTTAGCTGAAATAACTGTTGCTGCCTCATTTGACTAACTGTTCGCATGTTCATTCCTAACTGTCTTTTATGATGTTATCGACAAAATGAAAGGAAACAATTTCCAGCTTTTTATTTTCTTCAGTATTGCGGACAACAATATCCCACCAACGAGTCAAACTAATACATAGTGTCTAGCAATAGGGGATGTCAGTATTGTTTTCAAAAGTACTCAGGCTTCCGACAACCACAGATGCTACCAAACTATTGCAGAAAGTTTGTTATGAAAAAATATGCCACATAGCAGTAATGGAGAGATTGTACGCATTACGTAGTGCGTTAAAGCGAGCTTAACATTGAAAAGCCGGAAATCTGCTATCAGTGTGTAGTGTAAGTTTGGTGTTTTGGCGACAAAAGGAAGCCGAAGGGTCATGATCAGGGAGTAAAAAGGTAACTAACTGTTATTAAGCTCACCTTTTTATAGACCATAATTCAACACTCGCAAATTTGTTTTTTTACGGTATGATGTCAAGTGGTACCTAATATGTTCACCCTCATGATGGAAAGTACCTGCAAATTCTCACCTTCATATTCGAATTATTTTTGAACAACTGTCTTCCAGTTTGAGTGCATCGTACATCTGGGAGACTAGATTCCTACATTATCCTTAGTTGCAGTATAACTTTCTCACACAGTAAGTTCAAAGTTGAACATGATACAGGTATTCAGTGTTTGACAACGCTTCTACCAGTAACACCTTCTAATATACTTTGTTCCTACCGAGAGAAATCAAAAGACAGAGTCGAGGAGATTGGAAGAGTGTATTTGGCGATAACCAATATATCGGGAATCTCTGATCTAATCTGGCTACTGATTGCGGTTGATGTTGAGCACAGCGTTACCACACGTGATCTGGTGCGGATGCATGACCGAGCGCCTTCAGCTAGATGAGTCCACTAAAACATATGGTCAGCATCCAATGTCGAAAACTTACAGAGCTATTTATTTTGGGGATTTATTTACCGATACAGATCACTCCCCCCTAGTGGGGTAGTGATGACCAAAAGACGTGGCCAGCCAGAAGTTTAAACCCAACGAGTTTGTCGTTGGTAAACACTCTTCTGATAGCTTACTAAATTTAGCCGCGTTTGGTCGTCATTCCTTACTAAATGGGACCGGGGTACAACATAGTAAAAAAAGAAAAGTACAATGAAAATTTCGGATCCTCATAAACGTCATCGTTCTTTACCAGCCGTCCTGGAAAAGAAGAAAAAAATGTAAGTACATGTCGAAAATACACTCGTATGTGCGTAAAAAAGGAAAATAAACTTATAAACACGTAATAGCGTTAAAAAAATGGTTTTTTTGCTTTGGTTTTTTTGAAATAGAAATAAAAATATCTAAGCCTATGAAAAAAAATTTTTTTTCTTAAAATAATATCGAAAATGTAGAGAAGTGCCTTACGTGCAATAGTCGTTTAAATGTTCTTGGAAATCTCACTCTTCTTCCAGAACGCGTCGTTTTAAGTTTATTTTCGGATACTGTCGAAGTATCATCGTGTATGTTGGTTGTCGGATGAGGTATTATAAGTGTCGGAGTCGTGTCGTTCAATTGTACCGAAGGAAAATCCACGTAGATAGGATTTCCTTCTAAATACGCTGCTTTTAAGCGATCGATGCTGATGCTATCGTTGGTTCCGTTCTTATCGATTATATAGTACTTCGGTTCCGGTTGAAGAACTTTGAAAGGTCCTTCGTATGCTGATTCGAAAGGTCGTCGATGCGAGTCTCGACGAACGAAAACGTGTGTACTATATCGTAAGTCAGGTTGAACGAAAACATTAGTTGATTGAGGTCGAGTGGAAGCAGGTTTAACTGAACGCATTGCGTTTGTAAGCCTGTTCGTGTAAGAGGTTACATCCATGCTCATTGAAGAGGATGAAGGATCCACGAATTCTCCTGGAAGTCGAAGTGTCGTTCCATAAACGAGTTGAGCCGCAGTGTATCCAATGTCAACTTACACTGCATTGCGGATACCTAGTAAGACGAGTGGAAGAGCGTCGGTCAACTGTGAAACGTTTGCGAGTGACAGTGAAGCTTTTAGTTGCCGGTGAAAGCGTTCTACCAACCCGTTTGCTTGTGGGTGGTAGGCGGTCGTTCGGAAGCGTGTGCTTCCTAATAGTGTGGTCAGACGACGGAAAAGTTCAGACTCAAACTGACGTCCGCGGTCTGTAGTGATGGTTGAAGGGCAACCGAAGTCTGCTACCCATCGTTCGACGAAGGTTCGGGCCACTGTTTCAGCAGTGATGTCCTTGATAGGTACTGCTTCTGGCCATCGAGTGAAACGATCTACACAGGTCAAGAGGTAAGAGTATCCATTTGAATCTGGTAAAGGTCCTACCAAATCCAGATGAACATGGTCGAAACGAGCATCGGGAGTTTTAAATGAGCCTAAGGGACATTTATTGTGTCTGATGACCTTAGATTTTTGGCAGCTTACACAGGAGCGTGCCCACTCCTTCACGTCTTTATTCATACCAGGCCAACAAAACCGTCCTGCTATAAGCTTGATGGTTGCACGAACACCTGGATGAGAAAGTTTGTGCAATGTGTTGAAGACATTGCATCGATAATGTTTCGGGACGATTGGGCGATCCCTACCTGTAGATGTGTCACAAAGTAAGGTTTCCTTACCTGTTCCCATCTGTTTGATGCGTAGTTTAAGGGTTGTGGACGATAACTCATGCTGAAGATAAGTGTCTTCTTTTTGAAGCTGGGCGAGTTTAAGAAGGTCGATTCCTTGGAAACTGGTCAAGGAATTTATTCGAGACAAGGCGTCTGCAATTACATTGTTTGCTCCAGAAATATGTTGGATATCTGAAGTAAACTGCGAAATGTAATCCAGTTGTCGAGACTCACGGGGAGAGTACTTGCCAGAAGGGGAGCTTAACGAGAAAGTGAGCGGTTTATGGTCCGTGAAAAGAATGAATTCACGGCCTTCGATGTAGTGTTGGAAATGCCGTACAGCACAATAAATAGCTAGGAGTTCCCTACCGAGTGTGCTGTGCCTTGATTCGGTGTCTAGCAACCTTCTAGAGAAAAATGCCAAGGGTTGCCAGGAGTTGTTAACCCATTGTTGTAAGACTCCTCCGATTGCCGAGTCGGATGCGTCTACTGCGATACTGATGGGTGCTTCGGTGTCCTGATGTGCGAGCATTGTTGCTTTAGCGATCAGTTCCTTAGCTGTGGAGAATGCTTTTCGTGTGGTGTCGTCCAAATTAATGGATTTCGCATTTCTACAAAGTTGGGCGGTAAGAGGTTTCATAAGTAATGCGCATTTCGGTATGAAGCGTCTATAGAAACTTACCAGGCCGTTAAACGTGCGTAATTGCTTGCGTTGGTCGGATCTGGGTAATCCAGAATGGCCGCCACTTTGGTCATAAGAGGTCGAATGCCTTGAGCATCGATAGTGTGTCCTAGGAAATCTAACGAGTTGGTTCCGAATTGGCATTTCTGAATGCCATGTTTTTGTAATCGTTCGAAAACAAGATCCAGATGCTTGAGATGTGATTCTCTGTTCGAACTTGCGATTAGGCAGTCATCAACATACGCATGTACGAAGTTGAGACCTCGATAAACGTCGTCTATGAATTTTTGGAAAGTTTGCGCAGCGTTTCTTAGACCGAACGGCATTCGCAAAAATTCATAGAGTCCGAAGGGAGTAATGATAGCTGTTTTCGGTATGTCGTCAGTTGCCATAGGGATTTGGTTATACGCTTTAACCAAGTCGATTTTCGAAAAGACAGTTGTACCCTTCAAGGTAGCTGTCAAATCGTGAATTTGAGGCAATGGGTAACGATCGGGTATGTTTTTGACATTCAATCGCCGATAGTCACCAGTTGGACGCCAATCGTTGCTGTCCTTCTTAGGGACCATGTGCAACGGAGATGACCGTGGGCTGTTTGACGGTCGTATGATTCCTAAGTCTATCATGTGATCGAATTCGTTTTTCACTAACCTCAGCTTTTCCGGAGCTAGTCGTCGTGCTTTAGAGAATACAGGTGGTCCTGTAGTCGTGATGTGATTTGTAACATTGCTGGTTACACACGGTAGTTTCGGTTGAGTTTGTTGTATCCCAGGGTACTTATCAAGTAGTGGTTGATAGAGTGGGTCTATCAAATGCTTAACTGTGACTGGGTATAATCTGCAACCAGAAAAAGAAGGTACACAAACGGATAATTTAGTGTTTCCATCTACTAGCCTCCGTTTGCGCGTGTCGATGATTAGATTATGGTGTTGTAGAAGATCCATACCAATGATTGGCATAGAAACATCTGCAACAACGAAAATCCGATGAATGGGTTTGCGTAAACCCACGTTAAGGTAAACGTACCTTTTGCCATACGTAGCGATCGGTTTTCCATTTGCCGCCTGTAAGCATAAAGTCGATTCGTAGAGCCGGTCGTTATGATTTGCAGAGAGAACGCTAACTTCCGCGCCAGTGTCGACGAGGTAGCGAACTCTCGTTGTCACATCTGTGACGTACAACAGACGACTATGTTCGCCGGCTACGGTTGCCGTTAACGCGTGCCGGCTTGGAAGTTTCCCGAGTTGTTTTTCGAGTCAGTCGGTTTCGTGTTGGGAAAATTGCAGGGTTTTCTGCAATTTCTGGAAGATTTCCCATACTGGTTATGATACCAGCACCAGTCAGGGTTATCCGTCTCTCGTGGTCTAGAGACAGATCGTTTACGCGAAATGCTTCTACGTGGACTGCGTGAACGACTACGGTCGTTACGAAGATTAAGATAACGCGTGAGTGTATGACATAACTCGGTTATGTCATTCTGAGTCGCGTGAGGCTTTTCTTTGACGGAAAATACCTCTGAAGTAGACGATTTCGTTATTTCTAAAATACGATCGGCAGATGCAGCTAGCTCGTCTAAGGCGTTGTTCTGAAACGAGACCAGAACCGCTTGCACTTGTTGAGGAAGTTTAGACAAGAAAAGTTGTTTAAATAGACCTTCGTCGAAAGTCCTTAGGCCTATCACTTCTCTCATTCTTTGCAACATGTCAGTCGCAGAACCGTGTTGCAGGTCGATGTTATTGAAGAGTTGATCTAACCTTTGTCGATCGGTTTGGTCTCATCTTTTAAGAATCGAACGTTTTAGGATTTCGTAAGTTTCGGAAACATCACTAATAAACATACTGGGTGTTACGTACCTGTTGGATTCGCGCGGTAGTGCCTTGACTACTGCGAGGAATTGTGCACGTGTGTCGATCACGCCGTGCTCGGAGGAATCAGCTTCTGCGTAGCAGAACCAGGCTTTGATATTGTCGGGCCAGAAAGGCATGAGTTGAAACGAAGGCGGGGACAAAGTCTTAAGCTTGAGTACTTTGGGTGTCTGTTCAACCATGATGAAATATGAAGTACGATAATGAACGAGGGGAAAATATATATTTATCCATGGAAAAACACGAAAAAATCACAATGTTTAAAAAAATAAAGTAATGATATATAAAAAATCCCAAAAAGGAACAGACTCACAGTTGCAATTATGTGTACCAGATCACGACGGTCTCACCAATGAAGATGATACAGGTATTCAGTGTTTGACAACGCTTCTACCAGTAACACCTTCTAATATACTTTGTTCCCATCGAGAGAAATCAAAAGACAGAGTCGAGGAGATTGGAAGAGTGTATTTGGCGATAACCAATATATCGGGAATCTCTGATCTAATCTGGCTACTGATTGCGGTTGATGTTGAGCAAAGCGTTACCACACGTGATCTGGTGCGGATGCATGACCGAGCGCCTTCAGCTAGATGAGTCTGTAGAATTATGATCTACTATGATATTAGTACTGCTCTAATAATAGACCTAATCCTAAATTTGTAGATTTGTCATGATATAACCGCCTAATCTATAAGATCTTACGTGGAAGTCACACCATCGACTACACCAACTCACTGTATCGTATCAATTACCAATACATGATGTAAAACAAGGTTAGGCTAGAGAAAGAACAATATATTCAATATGAATAGAAGATATAAGGTAACATTCAGCAGAGACCACTCCTGCATGGCCGAGCCATGCCGTTCGATCAACTCTAGTCTATTCAATTCCCTGTTCGCGCCTTCTCCATTCTTAGGTATTTCTCCGCGTTAAATATTGAATATCTATTTTCCGAGTAATCTCGTATTCAGCTTTGAGGATTGTGTGGTTATGGTCCAATGCCACTACAAGTCCACTAAAACATATGGTCAGCATCCAATGTCGAAAACCTACAGAGCTATTTAGTTTAGGGATTTATTTACCGCTACAAAGTAAACACTAGTCTTTCTAAATAAGCATGTTAACCTAATATCCGTATTCTCTATTGCATTTAATGGATGAAGACATGTACCACGTGCATCCGCTGTATACCGCCATTATACTCCAATTCTAACTGCTATATCTTAGTTCTGAGAAATGAAATTGCTATGCGCAGTAAATACATACTTATTTGTTTTGTTGAAGGTAGGGGGTTCATGAGATTTTAGCAGGACTGTGGTAATATTCTCACTAAAGTGCTAAGTGGATTAAGTAGATAAAACAAAGTAGCATTAGATTTAGACATTTATTCAGGAACTTCCGTTAGGAATCGAATATCAAACAAAGTTTTAAACGAAGTCCCCGTTTAAGAGTTGCACTGGTTATGTTAAGCTGCAATCTTTGTTTTTTCCAAACGAGAGAGTAAAAGAAGTAACTCAAAGAGTAATGAAAGTGGTTGTGAGACTAAAATGGACATCCAGCATCCTTTTTATAACCTGCTGTTTGTTGGATCTCCTGTAAACAGTGCCATAATTCTAAGGGCGAAATAGTTCTTAAGATCTGTGAAGACTCAGTCTTGGTGCATTCTAAATGAGAAAATAGCAATGAATTTAGTCAGAAATGTGGAATAGATAAGTAAGCAAATTACATGTTTTTTAGCATAGAATTTATGCAGTTGTGATTTACTTTGAGTTCATGAATGTTGGGTCAGGTTAGCCACTATTTTTTTGCAAAACATAACATGGAATTAGTACCGTATCTCAATGCTTTTATTATTTTGCTCTCATTTAAGTATTCCCATGCATCTGAGTCTAGTTTAACAGAAAGGCATACAAGCAGAATTAGTGTCTGATAAACTAAAAGTCCCAGTTGTCAAAAAGATTCTTAACATTGGGCCACAGCCAGCTTCATTTAATTGAGATACAGAACACTCATCTTCTAAGACTGTATACTTCTGTTCTGCAAGCAAATAAAAGCTCACACACTTAGCTATCCTGCTACCGATGTTATTGCTGAGGAAATTGTTTAATGACAGTGTTCTTGAAACATGAACAATGTTAGACGTACTGTCTACAACTAAACACCAAACGTACTTAAAGCTATCTTATAATATATGACAGCAACAGCATCAAAAGCACATTTTTTTTCCTATTTTTAATCAGACTGATTCGAATCAGCATGCTCACTAAAAACAGGCGGCTCTACTTACCAAGCTGATCCGCTTCGTTACAGGCTTTAAGCGCTATACTTAAGTATACCATAATTCTATAGCCCAATCTAAATTATAGCGGCAACCAAGAATACTAAACCAAGCAAGTGTCATAATTATTGTTTCATTTTCACAGACATATTGCTAAACGGAGTAAAATAAACATAATTCAGCCGATAAAACCAAAACACGAAATATAGGCCATTTGAACTTATCTAACAGAAAACGAAGGATACATATATATTGCTTGCAGACTGAAGAAAACAGTCAGTTGTTCATAAAAACATACAGTACAACAAGCACTTCTTCAGTAACATCATGCACTGACGGTCTATCTGGAAACAATAAACTATGTGATTAAACTAACTATGACTTGAGATATCATTCCAGCGTGCAATGAACGTACAGTGTAACGTAGTCAGACGTGGGAATAAAAATTGAAAAAAGAGTAAATTTAACAATATAATCTAGTTATTTAATTAAGAATACATTATGAAATGACAAAATCTGTGGTTACTTAAACGCACAGATGACCGTTATCACATTCTGCGATACATTAAATTTACATGGTCGCCTTGCGGATAAATTCACCCTATTTTCCCCTTCAGCTGAGAGCTGGTTTTTCCCCTCCCACACCAGGCTGTGCCTGACAGTATTTGGTCGACAGACAGTCCGTATCTGGCGTAGATGATGGGTTATAATTACATGAAGTTTTTTTACGGTCGCAGTAGTACTTGAAGTTTTAGCTCCGTACTATGAAACTGTCTTAAGTTTGAATTGAATGTTCCGACTTTGATATTGGTTGACACCCGTTTTGAGTTTCAGATGCTTTTCAAATATAGGAATACTGTCCCTAATTTGCCAATCCTCCTTTTTCATCGATGATAGTGCCCATGCTTAAAGACCGCGACCAAACAAACTCAGAATGAAATTTAGTCTCCTCGTCGAGTGGCTAAAAACTAGATTACCCTATGCAAACAAGTGGAATCAGCCGACTGGAATTTATGTGCACTGACGTCTATATTCACACCGACACTCCTTAAGGATCTTCTCTAAATTTGCCTTTTTTATTTGCGCTAATAATAAACAGTCTGAACAAGAGGCCGGATCTTCTCTAGGAAGCGAATAACAAGCATTAACACAGGTTAAACGGTCTACTATCTTTGCAAATGGACAGGCAACCGAAGAATTAACGCGGGATCAAAATTAACACAGTGTTGCAAGTGCGCGACCTTGAGACTGGAGCTCTTTACATTTCAGTCCTCAACAGAAATTGTAGGTCCAGTAATTTGCGTCATTTTTGGTGTATTCTCAGGTTGATTTTGAATTGCTTCACAGAAAGCTGATCTCACTTGCAATCGTAAAAATTTGTAATCATAAAAACCACTGGCTGTGACGTGTTGCAAGTGTGTACTAAATTTATTTCACGTGGACTAAATACAGTTCATTGTAAAACAAATGATCAATCAAAACGCCGGAAAAATTAGCTTTTGATTATTTTCATCTCAGGGAACCACCTAATATCTGCTATATTCTAGGTAATGTCTTATAATACGTGGAACTTTCCACTTGGAAATTTCCAAGAACTATCGATTGCTTAAGTAATCGAGAAAGGGGAAATAAAGGCTAATAAGGGTTATATTTTGTCACAAAATGAACAGGAGATGCCTTAAAACGTCTCCTTTCATGAGGATATAGTGTGAAATATTCCCTTTTTGTCGCCTTATGTTTGAAATATCGTCTAGTCGTCTACTTTTTGCTTCAATACACCCCAAATGCCTTCTGTTGACCTCTTCATGTCTATTATGAAACAAACGTCAAAAGACATGAACTGCTGTCAAATTGATTAGAAAATTACACATGATTAAAGACATTAATAGGAAATAAGATTATATTTTACAACGAGATTGATAACGAGCAGATGCTCGTTGCGATCAAGCCTGTCAAATAGACACTTTATCAGATCTCGTTTTTATTGCTATGTGCACAAATGATGCTGTTGATGATGTTAAGTTGTAAAACAAAACATTAGTGGAAAATGGCTATCCTTAAATTCAGAAATAGATGAAGAGTTTATGATATAGTAAAACCTACTATAGCCTTAGCAGTAAAACTCCTGTCTGTATCAACTTGTCATTTGGAGGTTGTTCGAATAACTTTACTGATACAAAGGCTTGAATCAGTTGTTAACAGGCTGCATTACGCGGCAAAGGTCTGTATAAAGAAGAAAACAAGGTCCACGCTTCACCAAAAAACTAAAAGCCATGAAATCAATTGCGTCACATGCCACTGTGTTTATCAATTTAAATGTTTGTGTGGTCACATACATAAGGAGGAGTAATCGTGATCTCAAAATTAGGGTGTGAACATGTACCTAAATATTTTCAGAGACAAGTAGAATGAAGTAACCCAGTGAAAGTACAGGATTAACATCTATCATCCTCTGTGGCCAAACACGATTGAAACAGGCCATAAGATTGATCTTAACTCGATTTTTGTGTTGTACAAAAGTGTAAATAGGCGTCTACTGGAAAAATTGTATCTTGGCCAGGACATTGCATGCATTTATGCAAAATTTCAAACAAAATAACAATTACCAGTAAAAATAAGTGAGAACAATGATTGAAGTGTTAAAGGATTTGTTCAATTACCTAAATGATACCACATGTATATTGGGGGTTTATAAAACAGCCTCACAATCAAGCTACCAAAAATCCTCTTACCCAACATGAGTAAGTGGTCAATGTTGGGTTGTATGTATGTATTGGTCTTATCCTTTGGTCTGTATGGCTTCGTTCATAAAGTTTATCGGATTTTTAAAAATAGATTTTAACTTACAAATAACCATTTAATAAACCGATTAACGTGACAAGCGTATTTATAGAAATCTCAGAGAACACTGCAAATGATTCTTTTTCAAAATACACCGCTTGTTGCATAGTCCAAAGCATGGATTTAAAAACGGTTTGTCATTCTCCGTAAACCTTCCATTCGCAAGACAAAGCGGGGTGCAGTTCTTGGGAAATTGATAATCGGTAGATTTAATTCTAATCGACTTCGGCAAAACTTTTTACAAGGTTCCACATACTAGGTTTCGATTAAAGATGGGAAGCATAAGAATCTCCAAATACCCTTTCAGTTATAAATAAATAATATATTTGTAATATCCCAATGAGTAGAAAGATTAGATTTTCTGATGTTTCATGACTTACTGTAAGTCACTTCTTCAGAGAATAAATAACCGAATTAAAATTAATCCAAGTTTAAATGGTACAACGGAACAATAAGAATAATATGTATATATTACACTTACACTAAGTCACGAAACATCAGAAAATCAAGTTTTTTTACTCATTGGGATATTACAAATATATTATTATTTATTTATAGCAATCTACTCAATGCTCAATTTATCCGAAATTATCAAATCAAACCTTAGTAATGATGCCTACCCTTTCAGTTAGACTAAAGTTTTTATAACTCCCCGATAGAACGTAAAATTGACTATGAACCCTTCTCTTGAAAGTGGAATACTTCAAAGCTCAGTACTAGGTCGACTGTTTTTGCTCCATTATACTAACAAACTTCCAAGTATCAGCGAACATCCAATGTTATATTACACTGGTGACAAAAAAATACACAGGAGTAGCAGATAATGAAATTGTAAGTTGACTTCAAACTGACGTGATGTCGTGATAAGATGGTAAAAAACATGACTAATGTTCATCAATCCAGACACGTTTCCACACTCAATGGACGCCCAAAATGCGCCAATTAGAAAACTGAGGAAATATCCCCTTCTTAGTGCTAACTCACATTGATCAATCAGTCAATAAATTATGACATGAAAGCCATAGTTCACTTCCACTCTATCGCATCCAAAGGTTGCAGAACAGTATAGATGTTAAGTCGATCTTTCACAAATTTGAATAAAACGTATGCTCACCACACTTCAAATAGCCTTAGTGAGGTTCAAAATGGAAAAATGTGTACAAATTGAGAGTCCCTATTCAAAAGACAACTCGGAGTTTCTCAAAGTAACAAAGGACTTCTAGGTCGCCTTATGTGGCTTAAGAAGTTAGACCTTTTAGAATCATATTACCACAGATGGAAAAATGACAGTCATTACGTTACAGAATCGGTCTTCGTGGAGATCTGGTCCCACCATTTCCAACTTCTTTTTAGTCCGAGGTAGAAACTGCAGACCTAGCATACTTTAAAATAATAAACGTTTTTGTCATCTGATGAACAATCTCCCAAATGCCCTGGTATGGCCGTCAGTCAGTCAGTAACAACGTAAAACTTCGTACGTACGTACATCACTTCGAGTTGCCACACCACATTAGTACAGAGATACACTGGTCGATTCAAATCCCGTAGTGGTAGAGGTAATAAGAGTATAAGCAGTAATCGGGGAGATTAGTGTTTGGAGATGTTATTTAACGAGTATAATCCAGTGAAATAAATTTGGGAAGAGAAAAAAGAGACAAGGAGGAATGAGGAGGTCAAAATTTGGGAGAACACAAAGAGTGAATGCACCTGCGCCATTGCAAACGATTTTGAGCCATGCCATTCAGGGTCTCTAACCATCGGTTGCTGTCATCTCGCGGTCCTCAACCATATAGTCTACACCTAGCAACATGACTCAGTCCAATTGCCAGTGATTTCATGGACTTGTGCCATGTTTTGGTCTGGCCACCCCTAGTTTTTTTCCAATCTACTCCTATACCACTGAACATCGCACGTCGGGGCAGTCGGTGGTTGGGCATATGTAACACATGTCCCAGTCATCTCAATTGATGAAGTTTCACTACGTCATCAATTGATTTGCCATCCTTACCTAGTACCCGTTTCCTAAAATCTGCGTTTACGAAATTGAGAGGACGAAAAGCGAATGTCCGGCGCCTTAACCAGATTCCGAACAAATTGTGCACATGGGCTCCAGTATCCTGCGGGAACAAATGGCGTATGGACCAATCGTTGGTCACTGGCTATCACGGGACTGCATCTCCTTACGATACTCCACTGCCTTGTGTATCAGAACTTTAGGTCGAAGGCTCGGGGTGTGGCTCCTCATGAAAACCACCTGCTTCGGTTTGGGCACCCGGGTAGTATCCCAGCCCTCACACAAATCGAATGATTTATGTGGCATATATCTATTTGGTGCCTCCTTGTACCAATGTTTATGTGTTTAAATAAGTGAATAAACATGCACCTCAGACAAAGTGAGGGTATTAAACCACCTCTCTCCACTGTTCCACACTAAATCAGTTGGCAACCAGTGTCCGTAGGTATGGTATGTGCTTTGCACCTTCGAAGTGCAAAGTACTTCTACAAAACTGACAGGATTCTAATCCTGTACTCACCGTGGGTGGTGAGCAGATAGGAGTAGTCGAGAGGTTCGTGTATCTAGGTCGCTGCATAATTGCTGGTGGTGGCGTGAGTGATGAGATCAACGCACGTATAGTGAAATCCAGAGCGGCTTACGCCAATCTGGGCCACCTTTGGCGCCTTCGTGATGTCGGTCTGGCTGTAAAAGGTTGGGTCTACAACGCATCGGTGAGAGCAGTTCTGCTCTATGCTTGTGAAACCTGGCCTCTCCGAGTTGAGGATGTTAGACGACCCTCTGTGTTTGATCATCGTTGTCTCCGAAGGATTGCTGACATCCAGTGGCAACACCATGTTAGTAATGCAGATGTTCGGCATCGTGTGTTCGGGCACGGAGACGATAATGCGACTGGTGTCACCATCTTGGAACACCGACTTCGGTGGCTTGGACATGTTCTACGAATGTCGTCCGAGAGAATTCCATGTCGTGCATTATTTGCCGACTCTGGGACTGGTTGGAAAAAGCGGAGAGGTGGTCAGTGTATGACATAGTGTCGGGGTATGAAGGAAAGCTGCAAATGGCTGACTTATGTTGGTCCTTGACGACTCCCTGGCTGGGGTCCGAGAGATGGTGCGACACAGTGGCTAGTGACGTTATCAGATATGGCTCAGAATAGAAGCCAGTGGCGATCGTGCTGTGACCTTCTTCATAAAGAGTGGTTGTATCTTCCTTAACTGAAAGATCTCTTCTGATTATACGTTTCTGTTATCCCCATTATTATTATTATTATTATTATTATTATTATTATTATTATTATTATTATACTACCTTACACTAATCTGTTCGTTATTGTTCTTTTTTAACGCTCCTTACATTCCCTTTTTTCCTTCTTTTCAAATTCTCATTGTTTTGTGTGGCGCATATATATTTGGTGCCCTCTTTTACCAATATTTATGTGTTCAAATAAATAAATAATGATTACGTTCGAAAGTGACTTTAATGTGAAATTGATAATGAAATAGCCATCACTAATTACGTACAATCGATTCCCAGTCAACTGCACTCTAATAAAAATATCGGTGGAGGTAAATAGTACAATTAAAAAACCTCACTTTCTGCTACGATTAATTTCAACTCTTCATCCAAATTGTTAAGGAACTAAATTATCAGCTTCTTTAACAGTTGAAATGTGATATAGGGTTATTTTAAACCTAATACAAAATTCTGAGTGGTAGACAGACCTTCAACACTTCAAATGTAACCATTTTTGTTTCCAAGTCCATCTATGATGAACTTACACTCAAATTGCATTTCATTTAGTTATTACGAGATGAAAGCTACGATAGTTATACATTCAATAGTACTTTCAAACAAATAAATTTTGTTACAAAAATAGATTACCGAACAACTAATCCAAATTGAAATGAAACAGTATCCTGTTCTGATCTAGACCATAAGATTAGAAAGTAAACAAACCAGCGAAAAATTGACCTCAAAGTAGTTAATTTTACTCAATCCTATCAGTGAGTGGCATCGTATAGCTAATATCCGTAGGTGGAGAAACATTTAACGTCAAGATTTTGAATTTTTGACAGACATAACTTGTTATTGCCTTGATGACGTTTCATTGTTCGAAACCTTGGAAATTAAATAAGAAGCTCCTTTGATCACGTTAAATGACCTTTCAGATTTCTGACTAATCTGTTTAGGCTGATGGATGAATTATCTACGTTAAACGTAACGGGAAAAATTATCAGATTTTACAACTGTTATCTAGTTAGAGAAGAACACTTGGTAAAAGATGATTTGTGGATTCGAGATGGGATAATTCTTGACGGATTAACTATATTCTTTTCCGAAAAGGCAATGCCAGATATTCTCATCGATGTTGGCGGAGGTATTATTTCTCCCGGTCTTATAGATGTACAAGTTAATGGTGCTTATGGGTATGATTTCTCAAATCCAGATCAGGACATAGAAAATGCTTGTAATCAGGTTGCAGAGAGACTCCCACAAACAGGAGTCACAGCTTTTTGTCCAACAATCATTACGTCCTGTCAAGAATTGTATCCAAAACTTATATCAGGATATCAGAAATATGTAAACAAACCCAACTGTTCAAAAGTGCTTGGGATTCATCTTGAGGGTCCATTTATTAGCACAGATTGCGCTGGAATGCACCAAACAGACTACATAAGGGGATTCGGCACTAATCCTATAAAGGTAATTTTCAGCCTTCTCAGTCTTACAGTGTCAGACCATTTCAGAGATTTACGGTCCCAATCTTGATAGAGTTAAGATGATTACAATTGCGCCAGAATTAGAAGGTGCTTCAACAGCTGCAGCATACTTATCTTCACTAGGTATCGTAGTGTCTATTGGTCATACCAACTGTGACTACGAGTCAGCAGAATCTGTCTTATCCTCAGGAGCAACTTTCGTTACTCATCTATTCAATGCTATGCCATCTTTCCATCATCGTAAAGCCCACATCTTCGGTTTATTTGCTGGCACTAAGACGCCGCTCCATATTGGGCTAATTGCTGACTTGGTGCATTCACATCCAGCTGCTCTACGTTTAGCAGATGCAATTTCGCCTGGTCATGTGACCCTTGTCACTGATTGTAACACCGCATTCGGCCTTCCAGATGGCTCGTATACATTCGGTGAACAAAATATCCAAGTAGAAGCTGGCAAGTATGTGTTTAGCAGTTTGTACTTAACATTCGCATTATTTCTGACAATCAAATGATTTTTTTGTTGCTTTTTTATGTCATCGTGTAAAAAATCGTGGATCGCTTAAGTCAATTTACGTAATACTACTATACCTCTTGCACTGGCGACTAATATTTACATCGTAAACATTGTAGTACAGAATTTAAAGCAATGTTCATTGAGATCCCTCAGTCTAGTTCAAGTTGTTATTTTCACGAAGATTTATCAGAATTTTATTATTTTAAACTCAATGTAATTGTGTTTAATATATCTATACAAAAGATTCATGCTGCTTACCAGAGTCAATGAGATTAGTCTGGTTAAATTGATGGCGTTAGATTATATTCGAAATTTTCTGCGTATTATGCTTTCTTAGCATGACAAATCTCAACTAAAAGTGCAGTCAGATATATCGAATGTATCTAAATGCATAGAGAAATGTTGAAAAGTGATGAAGGAGTGTGATCGTGAATAAGATGATTTCGAGTGCTTTTAGAGGTTTTCAATTATTGTATGCTTCTTTAGGGACCCAATAAGGGAACTTGGTTAGTAAGAGTCTTGGTAACCTTAGCGCATAACTGCAGAGCTCAAGGAACAACTTGCTTAAAGTTAGTCATGTTCAGCCGCTTTGCAGGTAGTTCTCGGTGTGCAAACTCATAAATGCTTTTTGCAAACGACGGAAATCTGTGAGAAAAAAAGGTGTATCAATTTTAGGACCTACTTTTTCTGACCATCGTTCCATTGTATCACGGTAACATCGTTGTACGTGCTTTTCATCTGAAGGAAACACTTCTATAGTCGCACTCCAGTACAGTCAGAGGTACAGCTTCGCTCTCGGATGTCGATTTCCCGCTTTTATTCTTACCGTTTTTCAACCGATTTGCCTGGTATGGTAAGAGTTAAAGGGAAAAGTATCACAACTAGTGTGACTCAGCTGATTCATCACGGTAGGTAAGCCGAACACCGCGTTATGTTAACAGTTACGGTTTTAACCAGCGATTGGAGATGTAGCTCTGAATCAACCGTAATGGCCTAGACGCATTAACTCTCTCTTTTAGGAATTTGGGTTTCGAAGTTATCTTATATTTTAGTCCCACGAATACATTCTTCCATTATCATATTGTCTATACATAGCCCTTCTTGCTGCTACTCGTGCTGTTGCTAATTTTACCACTGAGATTTTTCTTAATAAATACATCTAGATGTGCTAATGTGACGTGGTAACTTGAACCGATGCACTAATATGTCAGCTATTAAGTTTCTTATGGCTGACTCATATAGCACGTTTATAGAGCCTTTGACTACTAGCATGAGCTGCATGGAGAAATCTAGATTTCCCGATTTCGACCCACATATTGATTATGATTTCCGGTTGGGCACCTTAGATGAGATGGCTCAAAATGAGTTGCAGAAGCGCAGATACATTCAATATTTGCTTTCCCTTAGATTTATCTTCATTCTGGATATTGTCTTCCCAGTTTCTAATTGTTTGTTCTTGCTTTCGTTGATTCCACAATGATGTTAATCTAAAAATTAACCCCCCAAGACTGTACATTTATTGCACAATTTTGAAGGTTAGTGGGGAACTATCCCTTACATGATTTTCACGTTTTTTGGTCATCTGTATATGCTGGCCTTTGATAAATATTTTATGTTTTCGGTATCAATCTTAGGGCATACATTGCTGGTACAAATTGTTTAGCTGGAGGTACTACGCCACTGTTAACATGTGTCAGAAACTTCTGGCTAGAAGTCACTCGTGAGAAACTCAACGCCGAATCCGATGTTCCTAAGGAGTGGGCTGGACTTGGATACGCACTAGCAGCGGCTAGCACAAGGCCAGCAAGTGTTCTTTGCCTTCTATCTTCAAATGCATCAAACTCAATACATAAGTCGAGTTCAGAATCCGTTTTGCCCTTGGGAACATTAAACTCTGGCTCTTCTGCAGACTTTATAATTATACACCCAGTATTAACTGAAACAAGTTCAAAGCCTCAAATTAAACTGTTATGCACTTGGATAAATGGAAAGCCTGTCTACTTCTGCTCAGATCATCATGTTTATATCAATATAAGATCCTCGATGTAGTACTTTCTAATATAGTTTATTGCATTTTCTTCTCAAGTGATTGTTTACTATACCATTTGATCTTGACTATTCGAAAATACTTTTACAAAACATAAAATAATTTTTAAATATCAGATTGTTCTCTAAATTTATTGACAGGAAAAATATGGATACACTCAGAAAAACAGGAAACTGTCATTCTGATCGATCTTATAACAAGATGAATTAATTATTTACAATATGAGTCTAACTGGAACACTTCGTATGTATCACTAGTAAGGCCGTCTGCAGATAATTTGTGAACAAAATGTCCTAATTAGACCAATACTATCAGTTACTGATTCATACTAAGATTCCACGCTGGTTCCATATACCTTGAAAGATTACTTGTGATTCAATCGCTTGGAATATTATTTCACAGTATGACATCGTCAACTAAGTACTCCCAATTTAACATCATATCATAGGTAAAACCTACACTCCATGATTAACCATTATCTTCACATTTTTTCCAGAATGTCATCGACAGCGGAGCTATTGGTTATATCTAATTCCATTACTGATTCAAATTAATGAATAGAAGTGACAGTATGTTCTGACTCAACATGAACTGCCATTACATTAGGCTGTAAATAGATCGGATATTTTGAAGATTGTCGACCTGTAATGGATCCTAGCTTATTCATACGTATAGTCTTTCGGTATAATTATCGTCTAAACGTATTCGAAATGAACGACCGCTCATGTGAATCATGACTTAGTGTTCTAACAAAACCACTTAACGGAACCAAGCACAGGTAGTTGGGTCCCACCAGCGTATACATTCAACTTAATATTTTACTGCTATTCCTAAAAATAAAAACCTACAATAATTAGCCTCTTCGTTCCCAAGTGCTTCTGAGACAAATCGTACTAACTAGTTAATACTCAAGGTTAAAATAACTTGGTAATCACAACTTAATTATACGTGTGTCAGATAGTGTTATGCCGCGATAGCTAGTTTACTGGTCTTTGGTCACTGAGTCTTTGTTCTCGTTCGTAGATTAAGTGAAATCGTGATAGCTTCAAATCTAGCAATAAACAGAGACAGATATGCGTTGGCCCAGGTTGCCATACTTGTGTGCTGAACGAAGACTCAGGTAGGAACAACCAATTTATTATTCAATGCGAAATTACAGTTTTTCATAAAATGTGACGAACGATACATAAATACTTCATCTGCAAATCTTTCATCAATCGTTTCAAACTCCATCGTTCATACATTGTTATTACAATTACTCTCTGCTTATATTCCCGTTTCCCTCAATTCAATCTCAACCTTCTGCTCCCACGTATTCCACTTCTGATTCGTGTTACATACTACTTATGTCTGCCAACGTAAGTAGAATAGACCACACCTGCTCAGCACGAGATGTAAATACCTAAACAAATCGCGAAATAGTGTGGTAGCAATGATATAATGAAGGGCTAGACCTTAAGAATATGATTTAACAATACAGTGGAAAGGCATGTACGAGAGGAAACTGGGATTCAACATCCAGTGAATGCACCCGAGCCGCCGCAAACGATTCTGAGCCGTATCCTTCAGAGCCCTCAACCACTGATTAAGGTTACTACATGGACCCCAACCCGCACCTATCTATATGGCCCAGACTAGCGATCAATGACTTCACAAACGAATGTTCAGTTTTCGTTTGGCCCTCAACCTAACTCTGCACTAGTGAGCACTGCCTGTCGAGGTAAGTATTACTTGGGAATGCGTAACACGTATTCTGTAACAGCTGATGAAGATTTACTGTCTAGTCAACCGAGTTGCCTGGTAACCTCTGGCTAACCTAAACATTCTCAACTCGTTTACTCGACGAAATGCCAGCAATGCCTCGAAGAAGTCTTTAATTAAAAAGCTTCAGCTTATGGATGTCTTCTAATTTCGCAGACATAAAATGGAACAGAAACGACCGATGAACAGTATATTTGCACTTTAGTTAAAAAAAGGACGATTTGCCTATCCCGCAAATGACGCAAGTTGGCAAACGCCAACTGAGTCTTTCGAATCCGATCAGACTTTTAATGTAAGTGATCAACATACTCAATCCTGACCACCAGTTTAGGCTTTGACGCGGACCAGTGATATAGTGAGCAAACAGAACTAGCCAAGTAAGGTCACTTGAGGACAACCACAAATGACCTATAGGACAACTGCATGTTATTGGATAAGTAATAGATTCATTTTCTAGGAGATAAGAATATATATATCGTTCGGTAGCCGAACAAACTCTGTTCCACTCTTGACTTTTCTCCCAAGTAGTCAGTTTGAAGGGTTAATAAGTAACACGTTGTGTATCAGTGTCAGATCTCGAACACTGTTCATCGTAACAACTAGTGTTGAAACGGAATTGTTAATAGTATACTTGCTAAGGGCGATTTACAAACTATCAAATGTTGCTTTCAAGTAAAGAAAAACTATCATTGTTGAACGCCGATAAGCATGCCTGTGTTCTAGAACCTGACGAATGGTATGTGTTTAATACAGCCACGACCAGGTCTAAAGCTAACCTGGTTTTCTCGTGTTTGCAGTTCACGAGTCTTAGTTAAGCGCCCGATAATTATTGAGGCTAGTATTTTGGATGCTATTTTAGTCAAACAAATCCCTCTGGTTACCACAGGATGATTTTAACTCCTTTTTATACATTGGGACAATCAGTGATTGTGACCAGGCAGATGGGATTATGTTCAACTCCCAGATTTTAGCTAAAATATTGGTCGACCTAATCGCTAAAATTCGACAACCTCTGGAGACAATCAATCTGCTCTTTCTAGGGGACCCACTTCAATGTTCCATCCACGCTGTCTGGGAATGGTGGGTAGTTGTAAAGTAGCTGAAGTCCAGTTGAACTGCTCCTTCAAATGTTCCACCCATCGTTCTAAACGTCTGGACTGGAAGTAGATAAGTGTCGTCTTTTTCCGAGATAGTCTCGCTGACATTTGACTTATAAATTCCAGTTTCTTTTATTAGTCTGTAGAGCTGTCTTTTATTACCTACCGCTACTACATTTTCCATCCCTTTTGCTTTCGTCGCTCACCACTACTCACGGTCGTTCCTTAGACTTTTGCTTAACCTAGATCTGATTTGTTTTCGCTCTTCATCGTGTTCAGAGCCTGATGGGATGAGTTTACGAGAATCCATCAGTGCAATGAACTTGGAAGAAACCCATTGGTTCTTTGTAACCAGGCCGGTTTTCGACCTGGACGTGGTTGTATAGATCAGATATTCACACTACGTCAGGTTCTAGAACACAGACACACATTCAGACGCCCCACAATGGTAGTATTTCTCGACCTTAAGGCGGCATTCGACTCTGTTGATCGTAAGGTTCTATGGCAGTGTTTGTCACTGAAAGGAGTACCAAAGAAGTACATTAACCTTATAAAGGCTCTCTACTCGAACACAACTGGTAGAGTGAGAGCTTATGGCGAACTGTCATCAGAATTGATTACCTCAAGTGGTGTTCGTCAGGGCTGTTCACTCTCCCCATTCTTGTTCAACTTTGTGGTCGACGTACTTTTAGAGATAACACTCTCCTCATCTAAATTTCCGGGGGTTGAACTTCTACCGGGAGGTTCACTTGTTGACTTAGAATATGCAGATGACATAGTTTTATTTGGTGAAGGCTCTGACAAAATGCAGAGTCTTCTGACCACTCTAAGCAACAATGCAAGCATGTTCGGGATGCGATTCTCTCCCTCGAAATGCAAAATGTTGCTTCAGGATTGGGTTACATCGACACCCGAACTAGTGATAGGGAGTGAAGTAGTTGAGTGTGTCGACCGCTTCACTTATCTTGGAAGTCTCATCAGCCCTTGTGGTCTGGTGTGTGACGAAATCTCAGCACGGATACAGAAGGCTCGACTAGCTTTTGCCAACTTGCGTCATTTATGGCGTAGGCGAGATATCCGTCTACCAACCAAAGGACGTGTTTACTGCGCAGCAGTTCGTTCCGTCCTACTTTATGGCTGTGAAACATGGCCGGTAAGAGTAGAGGATATTCGTAGGTTACTAGTATTTGATCATAGGTGTCTTCGAAGTATTGCTCGTATATCCTGGGACCACCGAGTAAGTAACGCAGCTGTTAGGAAACGGGTACTAGGTAAGGATGGCAAATCAATTGATGAAGTAGTGAAACTTCATCAGTTGAGATGGCTGGGACATGTGTTACGTATGCCCAACCACCGACTACCTCGACGTGCTATATTCAGTGGTATAGGAGTAGGTTGGAAGAAAGCTAGGGGCGGCCAGACCAAAACATGGCACAAGTCCATGAAGTCACTGACAAGTGGTCTGAGTCATGTCGGTAGGTGTAGACTACCTGGTTGGGGACCGCGAGATGATAGCAACCGATGGTTAGAGACCCTGAATGACATGGCTCAAAATCGTTTGCAATGGCGCAGGTGCATCCACTCTCTATGTTCTCCCAAATTCTAATTATCTGAATTCTTCATGCCCCTTTTTTTCCTCTTTCCAAATTTATTTCACTGGATTATACTCGTTAAATAACATCTCCAAACCCTAATCTTCCCGATTACTTCTTATACTCTTGCTACCTCTACCACTACGGGATTTGAATCGACCACTGCATCTCTGTGCTAATGTGGTATGGCAACTCGAACTGATGTACGTACGTACTAAGTTCTACGTTGTTACTGACTGACTTGTAACCTTTTGGCTTAAATCACTAACAGACGTCACTGCTGTTTCCACAGCTAGTCGTATACCTTTCCATGTAACATCTGGGTCAGCTCAGTTTTCAGAACTAACCAAATGCGACCTCAATTGTTCCTGGAATCTACTTTCGGCTTTCTCGTCACTTAGTTCAATTCTTATGGATCTTCTTAGTGAGGCTTTTCTGGGTCCAGCGAGGCGCAAGCAGATGCGTGCTCGTATTAGAGCATTAACGGAGTCCAAGCAGGTAACCCAGAATGAGCGACAGTCTTTATCAAGCCTTTCCAACGGTGACTGATGGCAATAAGATCTATTTGAGTCCATCGTTGGCTTGGTGCAGGGGGTCTCCATGGTAGATGATCTCTCATTATGCTTAAAATTAGTGCTTGATAAAAACAAACGACTGTCTCAGCACAGTCGCCGAACCGGAATACTAAAATATCCACCTAAATGTCTTTCTGGTTGGTTTAAGCTACCTACTTGGGCATTAAATTCACCTGCTACGAGTACTATGTCTGAGTGTTTAGCTTTATGAAGAATTCCAGAAAGCTTTCTGTAAAAGTCATATTTGACTTCATCCTGGATGCAATCAGTAGGATCGGAACTTCTACATCAGTGACGAAATTTCACCAGACCATCAGGACTGATGAGACTCCCGAAATAGGTAAGGTGGTCGATACGTCCAAATACTTCACTTCCTACCGTAAATTTGGGCGCTGACGCAAACTGACCTCCCATTAGGAGGGAGAGACGCGTATCTCAAACAAAGGCGTGTGTCCCTATCTTTTCGGGTTCCTACTGTCTTGTTTAGTCAAAGAGTATAAGCGATTGTCTAATGGAATCCATTATAACAGAGCCTGTTCTGCCTCCGGACTTACGGCTGTACCTACACCAGAGAGGCCATGGGAAGTACCAGTGGTGTCTCCAGATAGTAGAAGGGTAAGTCTTCCCGGTTCTTTATACTAATAAGGTGAAATCTAATATGTGACCGTCCTTGAATCATGTAAGCGCGTTTTGGAGACGCAGCATATATCGATGGCGCGATATTCTAAAGTCTTAATTAAAGAAGCCTGTTGTCTCGTTTGACACAAGGTTTGAACATTAAAAGCTCTAACATGTGGTGGATTCCGGGGACCAGGATTAACACTTTGTGAACTCAAATTAGCACTGGGGGCGCGTGGTGATAAATATAAACGAGAAGGGTTAGTCGTAAGGATGGCAGAATTATCAGGTGAGGGATGGTTTCGGTACTCACCAAGATGATCTCAGTTGCTGATGGAGGTATGAAAGCGGTTGTCACTTCCCGGTTGGAAGGGAGGATATTTCTTAAGAAACCTGAAAAAGACGCTAGATCAGTAGTGATCTTAGCGACCTATGAGCATGACCACAGAGCCCAAGCGACAACTATCTGAGCCCCGTCGCGCACGCCTTTTTATGGGAGTTTGTTGATATGTTAGCTTCGCACTTTAAAAGACCATACTGATGGAGACGGATGATATTTTAACGGTCAACCTTACCTAACCCTTCTTTCCGTTGCGAGTCAGGATGGCTGCAGATGCTGGCTGTTCGAGGAAAACGTCTTACGGCGGTCGCAGCCATCTGCAGTCAGAAGTACGACTCCGCCATTGAACCTTAAGTTGCTGATTTTAGCCTTGTAGTTTTCCGATTGACTTGCCTGGCATGGTATGGCCTAAAAAAGCATGCTCCAGTCAATATGGCTTGGTCGAGTCATCGTCATAGAGAAGCCCAACAGCAACCCCAAGGTAGCAGCTACGGTCGCAACATTATGAAGCAAGAGCACTTACGTCCACAACTAGGTCATAGGTCAAGGTTAAAACAACCATGTGGAGAACTAGCGTAAAATATTAGTCACATACGTAAACACACTGTTGATAATAGTTTCTGGTGCCAAATAAACATAAATTGGATCCTATACTATCTTTGTTTCTGGCAGTTCGGTAGTACAACATGTCTTCATACAAGTGAGAGCAGGTGGGAATGCTACGGACATAGTACGTATTCCTGTAAGTTTATTTTATCACATTACTTGCACCCTTTATAAGTTCAAACGCACGGACTGATGAAATAGTCAGCGAGGTCATTCCTTAATAATCCAAGAAAGGAACAACTGGACACCTCCACTGATGAAGTCCGGTACGTTAGGCCGAAACTCTGTAGCTTGATGTAGGCCGTAATGTACATACATTACCTAGCAAACTTCACAAATTAAACCGATCACTAATTTACACGCCTGCAACTCTTCGATCCATCGTTCAGTGATATCTCGTACATCTATGAGTCTAACTTGAGAGGGTACGGTAACAAAGCGTGTATTGAAATAAATTAATGCTGTTAGTTATCCGTAGTCATGGACTATCAAAGTATAGATAGTGTTCGCAACCGAACACGTCTGGGCACATTAAGAAGTATTCCTGTTGTGGTGCGTGCTACTTATATTGATATAAGTAGTATATGACGCGAGTCAGGAGTGTAATGTCTGGCAGCAGATGGGAAAGATCAAGAAAGGAAGAGTGGGAATAGAAAGCAACTATATGGAAATGCAAGAATAACGAAGTTCGAGACAGTTATTGAACATTTTACAAATTAAGTATTATAATATGGTTTTTCTACTTTACTAAGTAACTGTAATTTTGTGCTAAATATAATTCGATTTTCCCCACCCGTGTTTTGTTCACTACAGTATAAACCGAAGCACTATGACCGATCATTTAAAAACAGTTTTGTAGGTAATCTGAACGGACAGACACGCTATAGTTCCCTTACTTCATTTGGTTTACACTTATTAACTCACTTAATGATAGATATACTTCCCTCACTTGACTGCTGGTATTTGATGCATGGAATCTGTAGCAAAATATTACCTCGACATGATCATTAATCAACAATATTTAATTACGCCTAAAGATCTATATCTAAGTAAGAAAATATACTATAAAATATTAATAATTTGAGGTGAACTATTTACTTTATCTTGACTGATCCAAATATACAGCCTACTTGCCGTAATGAAGATAATCAGAAGTTTCAGATGTTTCGCAGAGGACTGTGAATTTGCACTTGGACGTTCTACACTACTTCTATGTAAAAGGAGCTAGAAATTTTTTCGTATTTTAGTAAAGTCGAAAGTTGGTAAGGTTTAAGAAAAACTTTGAAATTTAAATAATTAAATTCCGCGAAAAATACTCTGCAAATACATATTACGCAACAAGTGCGGTAATCCTGGAGTGAATACTCGCAGAAGGTGGTCTGCCCAGAACGTGTCGCCGCTACTTTACTAGACGTGAAGAGAAACTAGTGCCATGTACTGTACTTCGATTGACTGCGGTCTGTGTCCCAATGATAAAAGTTCATCATATATAAATCTCTTATTAACCTATGCCAATTTTTATATCAAGTTCATCACATTAGATTAACTTCTGAATAAACTGTAACTGTTATTATATGAAGTAAATACATGAAGTAAAACAGAACGAAACATTCAATGAATATTTACTACTGGATTATATTGTCTCGTAATAGTTGGAGTTGCCAACAAAATTAGACCGCTGCAGCACCAGATATAATTTCAGTGAGCTCACGTGTGATTGCTGCCTGACGTGTTCGATTATAACTGAGTGTCAGTTTACTCAACATATCACCTGCAAATAATGGACGAAGAAATAAGGTACATACCTGCGTTTTTGGTAGCCGAGTCCATAGCAGTCATCCGAGCTGACTGTTCGCTAGCAGCTGCCTCTTTTAAAGCAGCAAAAATTAGTGAGGTCAGGAGAAATTCATTGTAACTTTGCAAGACTTCATCATCTACCGAGTCATAAACACCAATGTTTTCAGAAGAAGACAGTTTATTTAAGCTCAAGAGCGGCTGACTTGTTGTTATGTAAGATACTACTGTCCTACAAAATGTCAAACTGAAATAATAATTACTTGAATGTATTGTAAAACATCACAGCCTTATCGAATTTAAAGTCAGATGATATTATCGCCTGAGCTATTGTCGACGCATCCTCGAAAGTAGGTGCCTTTTTTCCGACTTCATTGACAGTCATCAAAAACATGTTACGATATTGACGAATCATCATTGCACGAGATTTGTCACCGACCAAGAGTAACTTGCATGAATTTTCTAGATTTGGGTTGCTACGAATCAGAGCTCTGATTGCCTACGGGTATTAAGATAATTTATTTCAATTTACCTTTACAATACTACTATTAGCAGCACCACATAGACCTCTATCTGATGTGATTGCGATCAGTAAGTCATTCTCACTAGGTTTGGTCTCCTTTGGCACTAATTCCGCGGTCTGGTAAAATGCTGTGGCAGTCAAGATATACTTTAAAAGTACCTCGAGCACCATAACCATATGGTCTGGCTGGACGTAAATCACGTTCAGCTCTAGCAAATTTTGATGCCGAAACCATTTTCATAGATGCAGTGATTTTCTGTATGTTTTTCACAGACCGTAGTCTTACTGCAATATCTTTCAAAGTGGCCATGGAACGGGACTTTTGTCCAAGAAATGGGGAAACGCACATCACTTTGAGCGAACCTAACATTTTAAACGTACCCCCCAGATCAGATACCGCGCTTCCTGTCAGATCGGTAGTTTTACCTAATCTTTGGTAATAAATATCTTCTTATTCAACAAAAAATAAGTTTGTATATCATTTTATAACAGCCAATCCTGATGTTCCAGGCAAACAGACGTTTCTGTAGTACACAGAAGAATTGAATACTTATTAATCGTGCATATTTTAACCATATCTTGGTAATCTTATATCTTTTGTTAGTTAATTTGATTATGCCTCACTGGTTGTCCCGGTTGAACGGACACGTTTGATCTCTATAAAACTGCCTATACCATCAAAAGTCCAACAACATTCTTCCTAATTTAAGATAAGAGATTATATGGTTACTGTTTCACACAGTGACTTCATTGATGATGCAACTAAAAATTAACATGTGTCACAGATTGGAAATATACAAAGTATCACTCTATAAGAGTAACTTTCCTCTTCATTTACCTCCCCAGTCACTTCATGATAATAATTTAAGTAACCATAAGATGTATGTGGTAGGGTATACAATCCCAAACTCGAAAACTGTTGAACAGCAAGTTTTTTTCTAAGTTCAGAAGCAACATTTTTATATTTTCATCGATCTGATTAACAAGGAACGTGAATAATCTCCAGGTTAGTTGTTATGTCGTTATACAATTTCACAATGTTTTCCTGTGACATCAGATTTCAAATAATTTATTGTGCTTGGATTTAGTTGTAAATCCAGTTTACCTCATGATATTTGGTGCTTTCAAGTTTCAAGACCATTCAATGCAGTCTTACACAATATCCCACCTTATTTTTTTTCGACCACAAAATATCTGCATCTTGTCTCAAGATTTTCCTACTTTTCGCAACTAATAAGTTCTAAGGTTTGTTTCTCTATGCTGTGTCTACCAATAGTTAACGTTCCATTTTCTTTTGTCAAAGACCACAATAAGTCGGTCACTCTCAAACATTTAGAAATGCCTCATTCACCGCATGTGTCTTATGATTGCAGAACAATCTTTGAATATATTTTCGTAAGTTTGAGTGTTGTTAGTGTTGAAATTTTGTGTTTTTAGATGGCATTAAAGATGCCACAGGTATTCGGAATTTGACAACGGGTTAACCAGTAACACCTTCTAATATGAATCGTACTCACCAAGTGAAATAAAAAGACAGAAGCGAGGAGGTTCGAAAATACATTTGATAGGTTATCAGTATATCGAGGATCGTCTGATCTAATCTCGCTAGCGATTGCAGAAGTTGTTGAACACGGCGTTCTCACTCGTGATCTGGTGCGAATGCATGATCAAGCACCTTAAGCTAGGTGAGTCCATTAAAACGAATGTGGTCAGCATCCAATGTCGAAAACAGAACCATTTATTTTTGGGGATTTATTTACCGCTACAGATCACGTCGGGTTCACTAGTGTAGATCACCAAAGTAGATTATCTATGTCGAATGATCAGAAGCATACACGATTTAAATGGGAATGGCGTGACGAACCAGTTAACGTCGAAGTCGTATATCGTGGTCGGCACCTTACATAGACTACCCCATTGATGTATCAACGTACCATAGATTCTTTGAAGATTGTACAACACAGAGGACGTTATTACAGAAATATATTAGTTAAAGTAGTTACAAGCGAAAGTAAGATACTGCATCATGGGCCAGTCCATGGAGTACGATTAACTGATGTGCGTTGGTTGTCCTTTACCTTGACGAGGATCGATGAATTGTCTGATAATCCATGACCCAACTGACGGATTATTTGGCTAGGGCTTAGTGACGGTTCGCTGGCCCTACAGCATAATTGTACGCTGCATACATGGCGTAAACTGGACGGGTTTCTTAATATTCAGCTAATGTTTGCTACTAAACTAAGTTTTTTTCTCAAGATATCTTATCAATTATACGCTCTTATAGGTAAGTGCTTTTGTCATAGGAGGCACAGTTTACTTTTATGTAGAATTAGAATGCGCACGTAGTCATTCTGTCGAAAAAGAGAGGGAGAGCCGACTCACCCCAGCCTGTGCCGAATCAAGGTAACTGGGAGCTACCATTTGACTGCATTAACTGAGGACGCTTCACTGCTTTGTAGTTCGGATTAAATGGACGATAAAGATTTTGATAGTCACGTGGAAGTACTTTGATATTGGAAGGTGTGAAGAATTATGGTCTACTATGGTGCTAGTACTGGTCTGATAATAGACCTAATCCTATAATTGTAGATTTGGGCTGAGAATTCTATATTGTACCAAACTATAATATTGAATAAAGCCATTAATAATAATATAACTGCCTAATATATAAGATCTTACGTGGAAGTCACATCCTCGTCTACACCAACTCATTGAGTCGTTACAATCACCAAAATATGATGTAGAGCAAGCTTAGGCTAGTGACAGAACAATATATTTATGATGAATAAAAGATATAAGATAACATTCAACAGGGACCACGCCTGCAAAGTCGAGCAATTCCATCCGATCATTAAGAAATCATCCCATTCATTCTTCCCGCCCTCTCCATCGTTGGATATTTCCACACGTTAAATATTGAATATCTATTTTCCGAGTAGTCTCGTGTTCGGCTTTGAGGATTGTGTGGCTATGGTCCGATGCCACTACATTTGTAAAGGGTATGCCATAACTACTTTCATATTTATGAACCTCAAAGACAACCCTGACCTTCCTCCCAGTTTGCAGGACAAAAGTGACAGGACGCTTTGGGAAAAGTTAAACAAGAAGCTTGAACTTTCCAGAAGAGAGCCTTTGAGGGTCACACGGATCACTCAAGGAAAAAACTCTAGGCATCACCCAAGGCTACTTCGTGTAACACTTAAGAATGAAAACGACGTAGATGACATCCTACTATCTAACCACTTACTGAAATCAGATGGGAATCTAAGAATACTGCACGACATACCGTATTCTGAACGCAATATCATGCGGAACATCTCTAAGAAATCTCGCGAAAAGTTTTTCCGGGGAAGAAATTTCATTTTGCATGGTGTATCGGGAAACACGGACCCCGATCACACAATCTCTGATGTTAGGGAATGAAAATTCATCAAGCAATCCTCAAAGCTCAGAAATATACTGACTCAACAAGTGATGAGACTGGCCAAGATGGACGGAATTCTAGACCCTGGATAATAAAGATAACTTTCTCATCCTCCCATATGGCGGATGCAGATCGGGAAGGATTTCGTGCCAACTGACTTCGGTTGCTCAGCAAGATTGTCTACTACCTCGAGGTACCTAGTTCGGGTCATCTATAGGAAGCCCGCTGCTGATATCAAGTATGACAGTCGTATGGCGGAAGGACTATCCCGTCCTACTTGTCTCGGATTCACTCATTTCCTGACTATTGGGGACTTCAATCTCCCTAGAGTCAAATTCGTGGAATAAACGTATTCTGGAGATGAAAACTCTAAGAAAACTCTGTTCTTCAACCTCATTAAGGATCTGAGATCATACGGAAAGGTGAAGTCGGCAACTCGTTGGAGAAACAGTCAGATATCGTCACGCTTAGACTGGGTTGTTACAAACGAATAATTTCTAGTCGACAACCTCTCAATCCTGGCTCCCGCGGGAAAACGCGATCACGCCGTCATAGCCTCCACTTTTGTCACTAAAACTAAGCTAAGACATCCAGCCATCAACAGGCGCTGGAATTTTAAACGGTTGAATGTGTCAACTTTACAGGAAAATCTACAATAAGTGGATTGGGATGTTCACCCTCAACTTGATGTAGATGCTCATTGGGATTTCGTACTGCACACGCTCTTATGTGCTACAAAGCAGTCCGTTCCTCAAACGGCCCTGAAAGCAACAAACAACGCACAATTATCAATAATCGCACTCTTCGCCTGCTAAGCCACAAAAGACACTGTTGGGCAGAGTACAAACGAACCGATAACAACGGTGCGTACAAGCAATATAAACATATAAGGAACATACGCGCGAAGGACATAAGTTGTGCAGCCTCTCCTCAACAAGCCGAAACTAGTTTCCTAACTGCTAGGTCCTAGTGGCATGACCAATAACGACGGCGACGCCGCTAACCTTTTGGCTGAACAACACTCTCGGTCATTTCAACAGACCTACATCAACTATTCTGATGACAGCATCATCTGCGACTGCACAGGACTTTCCGAAGTGAACCTGAACACAGGATTAGTGCCTCAGAATCTGCAGAAGCTAAGAAAAAACACTTCTCCTGGTCCAAATATGGTTCGTTCTGCAATACTGAGAGAAGCAGCTTCAATCTTAGCAACACCGCTTAGCTTGATGTTCACACACTCGCAAACTACCGGAAATTTAGAAGCTGGTTCACATCACACCAATTTTCAAAGGAGGTCGATGCAGTGAACCTTCTTCTCTTTATACCTTCAAAAATAATGGAGTCCCTGATATGCGATGGTATAAATGACTATTTACCATCCTTAAATTTCTTCTCACTCCAACATTGGAACAACCATATATGTCTTATCAATAAGGTCAAACAATTGCGTATCAGACCACCTCTAATTGATTGACTCATTTCATATATGGGAAATCGACATTTTAAGTCAAGGTTATATTCACTTTCTCTCATGCTATGAAATGTTCTGGTGGGGTCCCCAAAGGTTGAGCACTGTGGCCTCTTCTTTTTTGTTTCCACAACAGGTATGGTCGGACTTATTTCTTTTTGCTTATAATGTGAAACTTTTAAGAGAGAGATACGCAACCAAAAGGATATATTGGCACTTCAGGAGGATGTAGCTGGAATTCAAAGGTGGGCAAACGACAACAGATTTATAGTTAACACTTCAAAGTGTAAAGTAGTCCATTTGAGACATGTTGCAGACTATAGTTACAACTTTAGAGACTCCTCTCTAGAAGTATCTCAAGTTAAAAAAGACTTAGGAGTGCTGGTACTCCATGATTAGAAATGTTACGCTAGCTTAGAAAAAATGCATTTCAAGCAAACCTTGCACTGGTTACACTGAAGGGCATTTTTGGCCAGTTTGAAAGAAAAAATTCCCGTATAATCTTCAACAGCCTTATTCGTTCACATTTAGAGTACGGAAATATAGTATTTCCTTCCTCACTCCAAAAGGATAATGACACTTGAGCGTATCCAACGGCATGCCACAAAATCAGTTCGGGGACTCAAATTCAAGCCTTATTAAGAGCGTCTCCAGTCACTAAACATTTACCCACTACAGCATAGGTGTCTTAGAGGTGACTTCCCAATGACATACAGTATCGCAAACACTTCTGGACATTCCCTTAAACACCTGATTAAGCGTAGTTCAAATACAAACATAAGGGGTAAAACCCAGAAATTGGCGACAAAACTTAGAAGAAGAGACTATAGACACAATTTCTACTCCTTAAGAGTTGTCAAATGCTGTAATTCACTGCCAACTGACGTAGTCCAAGTGACTTTCAAGGAGTCCTTAAGGCGGAAACATGACCTATTCTTCAGGACTAAGGATGTCATTTTATTATGGTTTATGAATTTATTTTTCACTCTTCCATGATTAATATACATGGTCCCTACCTGAAGGTACTAGTGATAAATGGATACTAGACACATAAGATCATTAGGCAAAAGCTTCTTCCATTCTATCAACAACCATTTGAACCATATAAAATAAAAACCGTGTTATTAACTAACGAAACACTATCGGATACCATTTTAATTATCCGACGCCAACTACACTTCAACAGATGGTTAGTTTTATAGATCTTTTCTAACAAATATATGAGGATCTCGCACAACATTTGTTGTTATTATTTGCATGATATAACTTATTATCAAATTGTCATGTTTATCAGTTGTTTACATTTTTTCACGAACACATGTATTTGTCTAAACAAAAAGACTGGTAAGAAATTCTTTGAAATGAATCTTTTTAACGTCTTACTTTCAGAGTGCCTGGTAAGTCTTCGCGATCTCGTCCTATTGAACACTACATTTTAACCACAATATGTAAATTCTTTGTCATCTTATGGCATGTAGTGGTCAGAGCACCAATTTAGTTCCCTTATCTTGAAGATTGGTTCGTAGCATTCTATTGTTTTAAACCACTGTCTGGTGTAGCGTGGCGTCGAGTCAATATTGACTATGAACACCGCTACCAAAAAACGTGTCAAGAAAATCAGAAGGCGTAGGTTGAACGTAACCAGATTTATTCGTTTGACGATCTCGTGGTATCGAATGAATACCGAGATCGTGCCAAGAACGGTACAAGCGAAGGCAGGAGAACGGAGTACGTGCGAACAGTAGCAAAACCGCGGAACGATAACGGAAGGTAATGGAAGCACAAAATGGCTATAATTAGCACAGTTAAACAAAAGCACATTAAAACAAACACTGGTACAATTGGTTATAATAATAATTGTTTTTATTAAACCAGTCGTGTTCTCGTGATAAATGTGAGTCACTACACTGGTAACTACAATCAGACTTAATAAACTTACAAATCCAGTTAAACTGAAAAACATTAATCGCTTCATAGATTTCGGATAACCGTATAAATGAAACTCACAATGTGGGCAATGCAGACGCTGGAGCTGTTTTTCGGTCTCTAACAGATGAACGCCTCATTGCCAGGTAGTAAACTTGCAGTAATTTACTAGCATTTTCTTCCATTTTCACTGTAGGTGCGTTCTTGCATGTATCTAGAAGCTGTCCATAAAAAGAAGAAAACTCAAGTTTAGCTGTACAGTACGACTACTTCACAATCTTGATACTTTTGTCAAAGCTTAAATTATCAATATTTCATTAGATTCACCAGTTAACAGTGACTAACTAAGTGAAAGTATTTGTTTGCACTGACATTCACACAATAATTTGTGGAAAAACTGAAATGTAGAGGTTTTTGTTATGTCTCCGAAAAGATGTGTTCGAGAAGTTGTCCGTAAATTCAAATTTTCGACAAAAGATAACTATGATATCAGTTTTTATTATCGACTGATATCACACACAGAGCCAGTAAGAACTACAGGGTGCTGATTAACTACTGAGATCTTTTTTATGGCCCGTTTACAGTTTAGGTGATCAGCGGATTGATTTCAGTCGTCTTTGATTTGTTGGTTCGTTTAATTTTCAAGCACTGAAATGTAATTTTACAAGCATGTTGTTTTGCTAAAACTGTCTGGTGGTTTCTGATTTTTCTGTTCATAATGTTTCAAGTAAATGCGTCACTGTTGTAGCTAGATTATTTGTGACAG
The DNA here is from genome assembly GCA_944470205.2 of Schistosoma margrebowiei. Classification (NCBI taxonomy): domain Eukaryota; kingdom Metazoa; phylum Platyhelminthes; class Trematoda; order Strigeidida; family Schistosomatidae; genus Schistosoma; species Schistosoma margrebowiei. The sequence continues at coordinate 47,668,374 of OX104028.1, forward strand.
TCTGATTTAGTAGTAAACGCTAAAAACTCATGAGAGTTAATTATAACGAAACCAGTCAAAACATGGGGTACCTTTGTTGCCTTAGTTTAGGACTCCTTGAATTGCATCATTTCATGATGAAAACGTACTTAAAATTGAACAATTTCTACTAGCTTACTAATTTAACAATAATAATAATATCGCCAGTAGGAACTAGCTTTGAAAAAACTTCACAAAATTCTGATGAGTGCTGGTAACCTGTTGGGTTGAACCATGTTAGTATTGAGGCGGATACCAGCGATATCCTGGATGATAATTACGTTTCAACATCAAATGACCGAAGTTAGTAATGTGAACTAATGGGTCCGAAATTTTTTGTCTCAGTGTTTACTTTCTTCAATCTTCTGTGAGGTGCACACTTAGGCGGAGTCATGAACCGTATTGAAGTAGTTATTCATTGATCTTACGGTACCGTACTGCAAAAATCGACAAAAAATCACTCTCTTAAATTTCCGTAAAAAGTGATTTACAAGAAATGATTTCCATGCTCTTTGTTAAATGTTAGATCATAGATTTATGATCTAGTTACTACTGTAATCATGTGTAAACTTTTGGCGATAATAAAAAAATATTTGTTGGATTTTAGGTTATATCATACCAGAAGTTAAAGTCAAACCTTATTTAACTGCGACGACTTATTAACAAACGACAGTTATGATGGAACATACACTTGAGTAAATTTTCATATTTGGGAGTGAAGACTTCCCTGAAGATTTTACGGTTTCCAAATTGCATGTTGCTGATAAACAGAAGTCCGCTATTGACCCATCCATGAGCTTGATTGGTCCGGAAGCCTCTTCAGTATTGACAACTATATCGAAAGCGCTAAAACCGATTGCGTCAGATCAATAACTTTAAAAGTATTCTTAAGCAGAATATATATAAAATCAGAGGCTCCATCTTAATGTACTTTCTCACTTAGAAATACAAATGAAAGATGACTTTACAGAGTAGTAAGGTGTGTAGTAACTCTCATGAAAAGTGTTAGAGTTCACAGTGCAAGTTTCTTATTCATATAAACATATATCAGTCAGTCAGTAACAACGTAGAACTTCGTACGTACGTACATCAGTTCGAGTTGCCACACCACCTTAACACAGAGATGCAGTTGTCGATTCAAATCCCGTAGTGGTAGAGGTAGCAAGAGAGTAAGCAGTGATCGGGAAGATTAGGGTTTGGAGATGTTATTTAAAGAGTATAATTCAGTGAAATAAATTTGGAAAGAGGAAAAAAGGGACATGAAGAATTCAGAAGATTAGAATTTGGGAGAACATATAAACATATATATTTTTATATGGTCGTTTGTTAAACATTGGATTGACTTACTAACTTGAATAAACATTGCTTAAAATATAACTAAATATAAATAAGTTATATGCCATATTGTCTTCATTACTAGAATTCCAGACGTATAACAATATTAATGATTTAATTCTGTGCAAGCCTTTCACCCGCTAGTTAACAGTCTGAATTAAAATGACAAGGATAAGAAAGGTTATCAGAGGTGGTAACTATGCTTATGTTATGATACAGCTAGTTTTTACATTTACTTGAGAAGTATGTGGCGGTAAATAAGTCTACAAAATAAGTAGTTCTTTAAGTCTTAGGTATGGGTGCCGATCATATTGGTTTTACTGAGCACACCTTGACTGAAGGCCTTCTGTCAAAAATCTGCATCAGACCATCGGGTAAGAAGCATCATCATAAGAAATAAACCTTTATGGAAACCTTGGACAATATTTAAGAAAAAAAGAACGAAAAGACAGCAATCAACAACAGTCGAACAAGAGCAGAGAAATTCAAGGCACAAGATGAATACACTGAAGTAAACAAGCGAGTGAAGAGGAGCATTAGAGCCGACAAGTGGAATTACGTGGAAGAGCTAGCAATGACAGCGAAAAGAGCTGCAAGAGAAGGAAATATGAAACTGTGGTAACCCCATACAACTTCTTCATTATTTGTCTACTCGCTATAATTTAGACACTTAACCCACTACGTAAAATTATGTGTGAGTCTGATTGAGCGCATGTCTGCACATCAACCTTTAATCCATTCTCTCATTGGTTTTATACAAAGACAATCAATCATTTATCAACAATCGATTAACACTCATAAATACATACGGATTTGTAACATTCACATACACGCTCACTCGTTTCCCTGCGGGCTTGCTATATGTACGGCTGCAGATTTTACTAATCTGTAACAATAAACTATCTCTATAACTGTTGTTCGGGCTTTTGAATAATCTCAAGTAAATCCGTAATTCTGCTAGGAGATTTAGCCAGTGTTAAATACTCAGTTAACGGGATACTATTCATTGGGGCCAGATACAGAGGAAATTAACCTCTACAAAACAACCACGTGACACAACGAAGAAACTGGTAGGGAGATATAGTAAACCAGAAAGACCAGTCAAGGACAAAGAAGGCGATACAATCACTGAGATTCAAGAACAGAGGAAAAGGTGGGCAGAACACTTTGTGGAACTCTTGAATAGGCTAGCTCCACTGAATCCACCGGACATCGAAGCAGCACACACACATGTTTCTATGACTTTGAATCCATCAATGATCGGCGACATCGGGACGACCATCAGGCAAATCAAGAATTAAAAAGCGGCAGGATGAGACAATATGCTAGCTGGAGCACTGAAGTCAGACATTGAAGTAACTGCAAACATGCTTCACCTTCTATTCAAAAAGATTTGGGAGAGGAACAAGTGTAGATGAACTGAAAAGAAGGACATCTCACCAAGATGTCAAAGAAAGGAGATCTTAGCAATTGTGAGAACTACAGAGGCATCACACTACTGTCAGTACCAGGAAAGTTTTCTAACAGGGTGTTGCTGAACCAAATGAAAGACTCAGTAGACACCCAACTTCGAGATCGACAAGCTGGATTCTGTAAGGATCAATCGTGCACAGAACAAATTGAGACACTACTGATCATTGTTGAACAATCAATCGTGATAAGTCTTGTCGAATGAACGCTATATTTATTTCCTAAGCTATTCCGATGACCCGCACGCTAGAACTACACAGCGACTTGAACACCAGAGAGAAGACGCAAGTACGAGAGAAAATACTCCAAGGTTCGTTTTATTACAGAAAATATAGGGTGTTTATAATATATCTAAATGTCCTTGGGTCGCTGGAATATTCTGGAATGCTGCTAAACATAGTAGCACTGTAGTAGTCAACTAATCAGAGCTTCCGCATGTGACGTTTCGCTACCTTGATATTTCTGGCCAAGACTCCAAATGAACGCTGATTGGACGAAATGCTTCTTAGTGTTTCTTGATGCTTGGTTGTCTTTTGCAAGCGATTTCTGGATCACCCCAACAAATCGAATGGAATCCGTCACTATGCGTCAACTTCATTGATTATGAGAAGGCGTTTGACAGTGTGGACAGGAGGACGTTATGGAAACGTTTTCGACACTATGGAGTTCATGAGAAGATTGTCAACATGATCCGGAGTTCATACGACGGACTACAGTGCAAAGTAGTGCATGGAAGACAGCTGACAGATACATTCCAAGTGAAGACCAGAGTTAGGCAAGACTGCTTACTTTCTCCCTTTCTCTTTCTTCTGGTGATTGACTAGATTATGAAGACCTGGTCATCTGAGAGGGAACACGGAATACAATGGACAGATTGGAATCAATTAGAAGATTTGGATTTCGCAGATAAACTGGCCCTTCTATCCTATACACAATAACAAATGCAGATGAAGACAAGTAGTGTAGCAGTAGTTTCTACATCAGTGTACACAAAGGAAAAAGCAAGATCCTCAAATGCAGATGTAAAGGCAAGGATTGGCAAAGTAAGGACAGTATTCCTACAGTGGAAGAACATATGGAATCCAAAACAACTGTCAACCAATATCAAAATCTTCAATACGAACGTCAAGACAGTTCTACTGTACGGAGCTGAAACTTCGAGAACTACCACAATTATCACCAAGAAGGTGCAGGTATTTACAAACAGTTGTCTACGCAAGATGCTCAATATCCGTTGGCCGGATACCATCAGCAGCAGCCTACTGTGGGAGAGGACAAACCAGCTTCCAGCTGAAGAGGAATTTAGAAAAAGACGCTGGGATTGGATAGGACATGCATTGAGGAAACCACTAAACTGCATCACGAGGCAAGCCCTAACTCGGAATTCTAAAGGGAAGTGGAAGACAGGAAGTCCAAAGAATACACTGCGTCGGGATTGGGCGCAGACATGAAAAGGATGAATAGCAACCGGAAATAAATGGAAAGCATTGCCCAGGACACAGTTGGGTGAAGAGTTCTGATGAGTTGCCTTTTCTTCTCCATGAGTGATAACAGTCGTAGGTAAGTATCTGGTGTCGAAATAATGTTATCCATACGTTTACAGTTTTTAACATGGGCGGTTTTACTCTGCAGTAATTCTTTGTTCGACCACTTCGTAGACAGCACCCTCCAAATGCAGGTCTTGTCGGCAGCGAAAATTTCATAAGGTCATTACTTAGTTAACAAAAGACCCTAATAAAGCTTCTATGATTCTGTTACTGAGCTTTCGGAAACAGTATACTTTACTTCGACCTATCCTTAAGCAAAAAGTCGGTTCTCACCAGCATGTCCTGAAAACTAAGGGATCCAACTGGAAAAATGTGTTAAATTAGGAATATGTTTCAGTATTTAAAAAATAATATATATCTACCCGTAAACCTCCTAGTTCTGTACACTACTTTTTTGATCCTAGTCAAATATTTACCCCCCAGATAAATTTTGATTTCGTCTGCGTCAGTTGTTTGAAAAAAATGTTGAGTCTTTTAACTATATATTCACAAGTTATCATGGCGATAATTGCTACTAAAATTAAATACGGACTTAATCTATACGAATACTTAGTGGCAGACATAAATTTTCTGTAGAATTTAAACATGGCGAAAACGTTTATTCTAGTTCTGGTTTACTAGTCAGTTCTTTAGAGGAAGAAGGAACATGGGTTTTTTTCAATAAATATAGCTTAATCATAATCATTTTATTCTCTACTATCAGTTTAATTCAGGTTAAATATCTGTGGTATTTGTATCAACCACCGATTCTCTTATATTCGATGACGGCCTGATTTCGAATTCAAAATACAATACGTTCGTTTGTACTCACCTAGATCTTCTTGGTCTAAGTTACGATATTTCGCGGATTCCTAGTTCGTACAATAATTCAAATACTTCCATTGGGAGCAGACATGAAAAGCTTGAATAGCAACCGGAATTAACTGGAAAGCATTGCCCAGGTCAGAGCTGGGAGAGCAATGCTTGTGATTAATTGCCTCTCGTAGTTTATGGTCAAACTCGCGGTCACCCGGAGTAGACCGACGGGCTTCAGTGAGTTGTAAGGAGCCTGAAGAAACCCAGTGCTTATAGGATAGACGTTTCGCGAAGCCGCAAGCGACTTGACTCGCCATTTTCATGGCGTCATGTAAATGCAACCAATGCTCATCCATACTTTTCAGTGGAATACTAGCTAGCCTAGAACCTAGCTCGGTTTGATAATTAATTACAACATATTTTATTTATTTATTTATTTGAACACATAAATACTGGCACAAGGGGGCACCAGTTACATATGAGCCACACAAATCTCATTTGATATGTGTGAGGGTTGTGATACTGCCCGCGTGCCCAAACCAAAGCAGGGTTGCAACAGTTTACTGATATCAATCCGTTTAAGACGATGAATTCGTTGGCCACTGAAAAGTAAGGTAAGATTGGTGCAAACAAGGGCATGGTCAGAGTCCAGATAAGTACTCCAAAAGGAGCGGCAGTCCTGCATACAACCACGCCAGCGGTAGCTGATTGCGATGTGACCGATCTGAGTCCATGCTTGAGATGCAGATGGAGGGCGTCAGGTGGCACATCGGCGATGACTGTGCCGAAAGTTAGTGCTAGCCAGAAAAAGGTTGCGGTCTGTGCACAGTTGCAGTAGACGGTCCCCGTTATCTGACCTGTGACCAACAAATTCCCATTGGTCACCCAAACGATTTTCCTTTGTGTCTAAACGCCTGATCTGTACATTCAAGTCTCCGGCCAGTACTACAATATCTGTCGAACCTTCTTTCTGTAGAAGAACAGTTAACTGGTGGCATAACTCATCCTTTTTCCTCTATTATTGTTAATATACCTAGGTTCCTGTCTGGAGGTATTGGTGATCCACTGCAACTAGACACAGAAGCCCGTTAAGCGAAAGCTTCTTCTATTCCGTTCACAACCATTTGAATCCTAATCTTTGATCACATCCGGGCTGCAATCTGTCGAGGAATAGGTAGAGATGACGAAGAGACATCGTTTCTCACGCCGATTTCTTCTCACTTCGATGGGACTTCCTAATCTAACAGCACATAACCGACTGTTAATGGAGATCCAATCGATTAGTGCTGCCCCAGCTCTAGCGCTTAGTGCGACGCCAACGCCAGCAAGACCAGACGAAGATGCCACAGGGTCCCCGGATAATCGCACGTAAAACAAGCTTTTCGAAGCGACCGATGGAGAGCGAATTTGTAGTACTTCACTAGAGTCTTCAGTACGGGTCTCGGATAGACAACAAACTTCGACATTAAGACTTTCTAAAGACACAACCAGCCTTATCTGTCGTCGGACCTGCATAAGTGTGCGAACGTTGAAGACAGCCAGTTTGAATGGTGCACGTGGTTTCAGAAAAACTGCTTCAGTATTCGTATTCAGTGGTAGCATACAATTTTCAACCAGGCAGTGACTCGAGGACGTTTAGATAGAACGGAATTTCCACCATGGGCGAGCTGATGTATATGTTGAAAAATAAGGATACATAAGGTAGGAATAAAAGAAAGCAGATAGGTGACACATTATATAAAGTAATAATAGTAATAAATAAAGCAATGGAGCATCGTAAGGAGATTTAGTCCCATGGTAGCCGGTGACCAACAAAAGGTTCATACGACATTTGTTTTCTCAGTTACCTGGAACCCATGTACAACACTGACTTGTAATCAGGGTTTTACAACTCTCCTACGTGGATCCTCTTAATCCACAAACCCGGTCAAAGCACCTAACATTTACTTTTCTTGAGATGGTGCAACACATTGGCTAAAGACGTGGTGTGACATGACTCAGAATAGAAGCCGGTAAGTTTCATTATGAAAGTGAACGTAACTTTAGTTGAAAGCACTTTCTGGATGCATTTTCCCTGACTGAACTACTTCTATCATTATTGCGATTATTATTGTCACTATAATCATTTCACTCTCATACACTAATTTCTGTTCATTGTTATTGTTTTTTGTTATACGTAATTTACATTCTCTATCTCTTCACTACCTCATTGTTATTGTGTGGTGCATGTGTATTTGATGCGTTCTTATACCAACGTTTATGTGTTCAAATAAAGAAATAAGATGCAACCATAGTGTACCTTAATATTTTACTGTATTTGTGTGGATAGTCAATTGAAGTCTCGCTAAAAAATAACAAGCGTTTCTGTACAATTTAAAATGTCAAACAGGAGGTAATTGGATGCATATTTTATTTTGAGAATATCCTAATGTGCATAATAGATGGAAGGATTCCAGACAAATATTATTTTGATCCAAGGAAAACATATTACATGCCATTTCAAGGCCATGTGTTGAGTGGATTTTGGTGGTGAGGGGTATTCACTTAGCCAAGGTCACCAAATTCCACCAAAGACCATAACAGTACCATACATAGATTATTGAATGAAGCAACTAGTATAAATCCAAATGATAAAACAAAGTGACGTATGATCCAAATAGATCCCTAGGTTTGGCAAAATGTTCCGTTAGATAAACGAATTTAGGCAGTGTCAACTCAAGCTGGGGAATGGAATCATACTAAGTTAATTGACTAGCCAAATAAATTTAAAAGATATATAAATAATGATTACCTTCATGACTTCGACCTATTATGAGTACTGGTTTCAAGATTTTAAGGCTCGAAATTCTCCACGATAAGCTAGTTTCTATCTGTTCTAATCTAATAAGATTTCATATTATTAACCAAGTACTTATTCGTTTAGTTGGCCTTGAATCAAACGTGAAGTTTAATGACGTTATTCACATATCTAAATATACGTAAGTAAAACGGCTTTTAAATATATGACTTAGTTGTTGGAAGTAAATTGTTTTGAACTAGGTTGTCACAGTTAATTGATAATATAACTAGATGTTCGCCTATGCACTACTACACTAAACCGTGTACAAAATCAGATTGTAGTGGTAAGAGTATTACTTGACAATTTCATGACGATCAGATTGGAATTCGAGAATATGAGACATTTTTGATAAGAGTGCTGTCATGATGGAATGATGGGTCATACGATTTATCGTGTAACTCAGATCTTACTTTCGCTTTCATGTAAAACACAAACTTGCAATATTTGATGATTATAAGTATTTTATAAACAAAGTACGCTGCAATCAATTTATGGGATCTGATGGGTTTCTTAACTTATCTAACCATTTCTTTACACTTTAGGAGAAGTTTAAAATCATATTCTTTAGCACGTTTTCAGTTGTTAAGATATATTTCATGCCATCCTACATGCGGCCTATCATTTGTTTAATTTTGTTCAACACTGATTTATACTATTCCGCTACGATGTCACTAATTGATTAGTCCTAACCTTTTAAAGTACTTTCTGGTTTTTAATATTTGGTTTTAGTTTTGAGTCTGTTTTGGTCATTAAATATCGTATTTATGATCAGCAAAAGATCGATTGGAGCCAATAATTTTAGGTATTAACTTCGTAGTTCTCTTGTTGTGCTATGTACATGTCTAGGATAGCTTTTCAAATTGATTAGGACCTAATATAGTTGTCTCTCAAATGGAATTTTATAAAACGTATCAGAATATTCTGTATTGAATAAATGTACTTTTTAGCAAAACGTGTAACGCCACAGACAATAATGTTGGTTACATTTCATCCATGGCAACATTGATTAAGTCCTTCAGCTGCTTGTTTATTGATTCCAATATGTTATTCAGTTCTTCCAATGACTCTTGTTCCATTCCAGTGATGTAGTGAAATGATTTTGACCCAAGGTAGTTTGTACCTAGAGTTTTTAGAATGGCACTTGTAGATTACCTGTTGTCTGGAAATACCTAGTCAAAACATATTTTGAATTCTGGAAATGAATACTTAAGGCAGATATTCCACTTAAGACATTTTTATCAAAAATATTTCTTCAAATGTTTGCTTCGGCATCATGACAGTAACTTGTAGCCTCTGTTTTACGTAATAAAGTTTCTATACTTTTAGTGTTGTGGAGTTTATGGTTATCCTATGTGTAACGTACAACAATAATCCAGATTTTAATAATTTGTAAATGACGTACAGTCATGAAATGCTATGGTGCGTGAACCAACTAGTTTATTTGTAGAATATGTCTTTTTTAAATTCTAACTATTAAGTATTTTCATATCCTGTGCTCAGTATGTGGGCTTTTAAACATTTCTTCCACCATGTTAGATTGTCATTTTGATTTGAACTTACCATTAGGCTTCATTTTCCTTTCAATGAAAAAGGTTTAATAACTGGGAAAATATAGTTAAAACAAGTTGAAGCAGTAGTAGTTAGTCTTTACAGAACCGCTATTTTTAAGAATACAAAACGACCATGTTGATATTAATTGAAGATATGGAGTCAAAATTTGAAACATAACTAATTGTAAAAATTTTATTCCATTCTAAATGCATCTGTTCATTTTTTCTTGAATGATGCTAATTCAAATATTTAACACAAACTCCGATATAAATAGCATCTAAATTTCAGTAAAACCTGAAATCTAGCACAAGGAAATTATTGAAATCATAAATACAAAGATATTGAAACCGTTACCACTTATCTGGCAATAAGAAACAGATGAATTAGATTAACTTCACGGAAGGACTTAGTTTTAGATGATTTATTTAACCCAGATAGGATAAATTAGTCTTTGACCCAGAAAAGAAATTTCAACATTTATCCGTGACATCTATTTGTTAATTTATTATGAAATAGGCTTTAAATTAAGTTTGTGCTAATTCACATTATTTTTGTGACTCCAACTGTTGGCTATTTTTAACTGTAAATGGTGTGAACAAAAAGTTGATAAACTATCGTTTCTTATCACTTGCTCACGCTTACCACCACAATTTGTAGAGCACAAGGCCCCTTCGGCTTTTCAAAACAATAATGTGAGAGAAATACACACGATTTTTAGTTCTAATACTTCTATCCTAACTGAATTATTTTTAAAGAAACAAAAACCTTGTCAGAGTCCTAACATTTATGGTCTACTTACGCTTACTGCTGTTGATGTGTGGAATAAACTAAAAGGTCAACTCACCTGTCTGATTTGGAATAAAAGTGTCGTAGATATAAATTGAGACAGTAGCATCAAGTTCGTTTGCAACAATGCGTCCGTTAATCTTAGCATTACTTTTGGCCAATTTAAATCTAAAATGAAGACAAATTTGTCACCATGATAAGTATATTCCCATGGCGTTAAACCATAGAAAAGTCTGGACAATTTCTGTGTGAGATTAAAATGGTTAAACTAAGGCCTATCCATTTTATCTTCATGAGAATCCATAATTGATAACGGACTTTATTGTAAAAAATTCCCCTGTTGACGGAAATGCTGATAAGTGTTTTTGATGAGACATGAATTAACGATAGAAGGATAAATTAGTAGTTAAGGCAAACGACTGGGGATGCTGCCGGTTTTGAGCCCGGATAAAAAAGGAGGGTTGGGCATAAGGTTAGCGACCTCGTCCTGTAGAAAACCAACTCGCTAAAATGACACTAAAAGGCAAACGACTGAACATAACATTCAAAGCTAGCTGAACTAAAGAGTGAAATTGGTCATTGAATGCCAATCTGAACCATGTAGGCGTTTGTTGTAATGGTTTAGGGTTCTAGATTTTTTATATGGATCACAATGATGAAGCTTTATTTAATCTTTGTTTAGGTACTACTATTGGACATCTCAATGCCTAATTATTCGTTCCTTGTATAGTTGTCGCGTATTTAGTTTTTTATCAGCATACTCAAGGATTTTTAAATTGCACTGATACACTTTTATATAAGACTCTACATTGTCCTGTTTGTTTTTGCATTCAAACTGGTGTTCATCTATGTGGAAACTGCTTTGTGCATATATATGTTTCAGTTATTATAACGACAGTACAATTATCCTGCTAATTTATATTGAGGACGCTCTAGGTAGATACTATAATATATGCAGGAAAATTTGAAATAAGAAGATACTGAAATAAAAGTATTTGAATTGACAACTAGAGTATTATCTGAAAGTAATATGTTGCAGTAGAGTATATGGATGATGAAAACCACTGAAAATTCCACCTTTGTACAACTAACCCGCATTAGTAACTTTAAAACTGTTTATCAAATTTGTCCACTCTCAAAACCTGTTCGTTTTTAAGGCTCTTAAATAACAAATACTTTAGTTACTCATGAGATCAGGTCTAGTCTTTGTGTATAGAATAAACATATCTATACTCTGTCTAAAATCTAAATCTATGATTCACGTTTGTTATACATTTCCTTTAGAGATTATCCGTTTTCGAATTATTTTTGTCTCGCTGAGTTCTTCAATATTACTCTTCGGAATACCATTTTAATTATCCGACGCCAACTACACTTCAACAGATGGTTAGTTTTATAGATCTTTTCTAACAAATATATGAGGATCTCGCACAACATTTGTTGTTATTATTTGCATGATATAACTTATTATCAAATTGTCATGTTTATCAGTTGTTTACATTTTTTCACGAACACATGTATTTGTCTAAACAAAAAGACTGGTAAGAAATTCTTTGAAATGAATCTTTTTAACGTCTTACTTTCAGAGTGCCTGGTAAGTCTTCGCGATCTCGTCCTATTGAACACTACATTTTAACCACAATATGTAAATTCTTTGTCATCTTATTGCATGTAGTGGTCAGAGCACCAATTTAGTTCCCTTATCTTCAAGATTGGTTCGTAGCATTCTATTGTTTTAAACCACTATCTGGTGTAGCGTGGCGTCGAGTCAATATTGACTATGAACACCGCTACCAAAAAACACGTGTCAAGAAAATCAGAAGGCGTAGGTTGAACGTAACCAGATTTATTCGTTTGACGATCTCGTGGTATCGAATGAATACCGAGATCGTGCCAAGAACGGTACAAGCGAAGGCAGGAGAACGGAGTACGTGCGAACAGTAGCAAAACCGCGGAACGATAACGGAAGGTAATGGAAGCACAAAATGGCTATAATTAGCACAGTTAAACAAAAGCACATTAAAACAAACACTGGTACAATTGGTTATAATAATAATTGTTTTTATTAAACCAGTCATGTTCTCGTGATAAATGTGAGTCACTACACTGGTAACTACAATCAGACTTAATAAACTTGCAAATCCAGTTAAACTGAAAAACATTAATCGCTTCATAGATTTCGGATAACCGTATAAATGAAACTCACAATGTGGGCAATGCAGACGCTGGAGCTGTTTTTCGGTCTCTAACAGATGAACGCCTCATTGCCAGGTAGTAAACTTGCAGTAATTTACTAGCATTTTCTTCCATTTTCACTGTAGGTGCGTTCTTGCATGTATCTAGAAGCTGTCCATAAAAAGAAGAAAACTCAAGTTTAGCTGTACAGTACGACTACTTCACAATCTTGATACTTTTGTCAAAGCTTAAATTATCAATATTTCATTAGATTCACCAGTTAACAGTGACTAACTAAGTGAAAATATTTGTTTGCACTGACATTCACACAATAATTTGTGGAAAAACTGAAATGTAGAGGTTTATGTTATGTCTCCGAAAAGATGTGTTCGAGAAGTTGTCCGTAAATTCAAATTTTCGACAAAAGATAACTATGATATCAGTTTTTATTATCGACTGATATCACACACAGAGCCAGTAAGAACTACAGGGTGCTGATTAACTACTGAGATCTTTTTTATGGCCCGTTTACAGTTTAGGTGATCAGCGGATTGATTTCAGTCGTCTTTGATTTGTTGGTTCGTTTAATTTTCAAGCACTGAAATGTAATTTTACAAGCATGTTGTTTTGCTAAGACTGTCTGGTGGTTTCTGATTTTTCTGTTCATAATGTTTCAAGTAAATGCGTCACTGTTGTAGCTAGATTATTTGTGACAGTCTGATTTAGTAGTAAACGCTAAAAACTCATGAGAGTTAATTATAACGAAACCAGTCAAAACACGGGGTACCTTTGTTGCCTTAGTTTAGGACTCCTTGAATTGCATCATTTCATGATGAAAACGTACTTAAAATTGAACAATTTCTACTAGCTTACTAATTTAACAATAATAATAATATCGCCAGTAGGAACTAGCTTTGAAAAAACTTCACAAAATTCTGATGAGTGCTGGTAACCTGTGGGGTTGAACCATGTTAGTATTGAGGCGGATACCAGCGATATCCTGGATGATAATTACGTTTCAACATCAAATGACCGAAGTTAGTAATGTGAACTAATGGATCCGAAATTTTTTGTCTCAGTGTTTACTTTCTTCAATCTTCTGTGAGGTGCACACTTAGGCGGAGTCATGAACCGTATTGAAGTAGTTATTCATTGATCTTACGTTACCGTACTGCAAAAATCGACAAAAAATCACTCTCTTGAATTTCCGTAAAAAGTGATTTACAAGAAATGATTTCCATGCTCTTTATTAAATGTTAGATCATAGATTTATGATCTAGTTACTACTGTAATCATCTGTAAACTTTTGGCGATAATAAAAAAATATTTGTTGGATTTTAGGTTATATCATACCAGAAGTTAAAGTCAAACCTTATTTAACTGCGACGACTTATTAACAAACGACAGTTATGATGGAACATACACTTGAGTAAATTTTCATATTTGGGAGTGAAGACTTCCCTGAAGATTTTACGGTTTCCAAATTGCATGTTGCTGATAAACAGAAGTCCGCTATTGACCCATCCATGAGCTTGATTGGTCCGGAAGCCTCTTCAGTATTGACAACTATATCGAAAGCGCTAAAACCGATTGCGTCAGATCAATAACTTTAAAAGTATTCTTAAGCAGAATATATATAAAATCAGAGGCTCCATCTTAATGTACTTTCTCACTTAGAAATACAAATGAAAGATGACTTTACAGAGTAGTAAGGTGTGTAGTAACTCTCATGAAAAGTGTTAGAGTTCACAGTGCAAGTTTCTTATTCATATAAACATATATCAGTCAGTCAGTAACAACGTAGAACTTCGTACGTACGTACATCAGTTCGAGTTGCCACACCACCTTAACACAGAGATGCAGTTGTCGATTCAAATCCCGTAGTGGTAGAGGTAGCAAGAGGGTAAGCAGTGATCGGGAAGATTAGGGTTTGGAGATGTTAATTAAAGAGTATAATTCAGTGAAATAAATTTGGAAAGAGGAAAAAAGGGACATGAAGAATTCAGAAGATTAGAATTTGGGAGAACATATAAACATATATTTTTATATGGTCGTTTGTTAAACATTGGATTGACTTACTAACTTGAATAAACATTGCTTAAAATATAACTAAATATAAATAAGTTATATGCCATATTGTCTTCATTACTAGAATTCCAGACGTACAACAATATTAATGATTTAGTTCTGTACAAGCCTTTCACCCGCTAGTTAACAGTCTGAATTAAAATGACAAGGATAAGAAAGGTTATCAGAGGTGGTAACTATGCTTATGTTATGATACAGCTAGTTTTTACATTTACTTGAGAAGTATGTGGCGGTAAATAAGTCTACAAAATAAGTAGTTATTTAAGTCTTAGGTATGGGTGCCGATCATATTGGTTTTACTGAGCACACCTTGACTGAAGGCCTTCTGTCAAAAATCTGCACCAGACCATCGGGTAAGAAGCATCATCATAAGAAATAAACCTTTATGGAAACCTTGGACAATATTTAAGAAAGGAAGAACGAAAAGACAGCAATCAACAACAGTCGAACAAGAGCAGAGAAATTCAAGGCACAAGATGAATACACTGAAGTAAACAAGCGAGTGAAGAGGAGCATTAGAGCCGACAAGTGGAATTACGTGGAAGAGCTAGCAATGACAGCGAAAAGAGCTGCAAGAGAAGGAAATATGAAACTGTGGTAACCCCATACAACTTCTTCATTATTTGTCTACTCGCTATAATTTAGACACTTAACCCACTACGTAAAATTATGTGTGAGTCTGATTGAGCGCATGTCTGCACATCAACCTTTAATCCATTCTCTCATTGGTTTTATACAAAGACAATCAATCATTTATCAACAATCGATTAACACTCATAAATACATACGGATTTGTAACATTCACATACACGCTCACTCGTTTCCCTGCGGGCTTGCTATATGTACGGCTGCAGATTTTACTAATCTGTAACAATAAACTATCTCTATAACTGTTGTTCGGGCTTTTGAATAATCTCAAGTAAATCCGTAATTCTGCTAGGAGATTTAGCCAGTGTTAAATACTCAGTTAACGGGATACTATTCATTGGGGCCAGATACAGAGGAAATTAACCTCTACAAAACAACCACGTGACACAACGAAGAAACTGGTAGGGAGATATAGTAAACCAGAAAGACCAGTCAAGGACAAAGAAGGCGATACAATCACTGAGATTCAAGAACAGAGGAAAAGGTGGGCAGAACACTTTGTGGAACTCTTGAATAGGCTAGCTCCACTGAATCCACCGGACATCGAAGCAGCACACACACATGTTTCTATGACTTTGAATCCATCAATGATCGGCGACATCGGGACGACCATCAGGCAAATCAAGAATTAAAAAGCGGCAGGATGAGACAATATGCTAGCTGGAGCACTGAAGTCAGACATTGAAGTAACTGCAAACATGCTTCACCTTCTATTCAAAAAGATTTGGGAGAGGAACAAGTGTAGATGAACTGAAAAGAAGGACATCTCACCAAGATGTCAAAGAAAGGAGATCTTAGCAATTGTGAGAACTACAGAGGCATCACACTACTGTCAGTACCAGGAAAGTTTTCTAACAGGGTGTTGCTGAACCAAATGAAAGACTCAGTAGACACCCAACTTCGAGATCGACAAGCTGGATTCTGTAAGGATCAATCGTGCACAGAACAAATTGAGACACTACTGATCATTGTTGAACAATCAATCGTGATAAGTCTTGTCGAATGAACGCTATATTTATTTCCTAAGCTATTCCGATGACCCGCACGCTAGAACTACACAGCGACTTGAACACCAGAGAGAAGACGCAAGTACGAGAGAAAATACTCCAAGGTTCGTTTTATTACAGAAAATATAGGGTGTTTATAATATATCTAAATGTCCTTGGGTCGCTGGAATATTCTGGAATGCTGCTAAACATAGTAGCACTGTAGTAGTCAACTAATCAGAGCTTCCGCATGTGACGTTTCGCTACCTTGATATTTCTGGCCAAGACTCCAAATGAACGCTGATTGGACGAAACGCTTCTTAGTGTTTCTTGATGCTTGGTTGTCTTTTGCAAGCGATTTCTGGATAACCCCAACAAATCGAATGGAATCCGTCACTATACGTCAACTTCATTGATTATGAGAAGGCGTTTGACAGTGTGGATAGGAGGACGTTATGGAAACGTTTTCGACACTATGGAGTTCATGAGAAGATTGTCAACATGATCCGGAGTTCATACGACGGACTACAGTGCAAAGTAGTGCATGGAAGACAGCTGACAGATACATTCCAAGTGAAGACCAGAGTCAGACAAGACTGCTTACTTTCTCCCTTTCTCTTTCTTCTGGTGATTGACTAGATTATGAAGACCTGGTCATCTGAGAGGGAACACGGAATACAATGGACAGATTGGAATCAATTAGAAGATTTGGATTTCGCAGATAAACTGGCCCTTCTATCCTATACACAATAACAAATGCAGATGAAGACAAGTAGTGTAGCAGTAGTTTCTACATCAGTGTACACAAAGGAAAAAGCAAGATCCTCAAATGCAGATGTAAAGGCAAGGATTGGCAAAGTAAGGACAGTATTCCTACAGTGGAAGAACATATGGAATCCAAAACAACTGTCAACCAATATCAAAATCTTCAATACGAACGTCAAGACAGTTCTACTGTACGGAGCTGAAACTTCGAGAACTACCACAATTATCACCAAGAAGGTGCAGGTATTTACAAACAGTTGTCTACGCAAGATGCTCAATATCCGTTGACCGGATACCATCAGCAGCAGCCTACTGTGGGAGAGGACAAACCAGCTTCCAGCTGAAGAGGAATTTAGAAAAAGACGCTGGGATTGGATAGGACATGCATTGAGGAAACCACTAAACTGCATCACGAGGCAAGCCCTAACTCGGAATTCTAAAGGGAAGTGGAAGACAGGAAGTCCAAAGAATACACTGCGTCGGGATTGGGCGCAGACATGAAAAGGATGAATAGCAACCGGAAATAACTGGAAAGCATTGCCCAGGACACAGTTGGGTGAAGAGTTCTGATGAGTTGCCTTTTCTTCTCCATGAGTGATAACAGTCGTAGGTAAGTATCTGGTGTCGAAATAATGTTATCCATACGTTTACAGTTTTTAACATGGGCGGTTTTACTCTGCAGTAATTCTTTGTTCGACCACTTCGTAGACAGCACCCTCCAAATGCAGGTCTTGTCGGCAGCGAAAATTTCATAAGGTCATTACTTAGTTAACAAAAGACCCTAATAAAGCTTCTATGATTCTGTTACTGAGCTTTCGGAAACAGTATACGTTACTTCGACCTATCCTTAAGCAAAAAGTCGATTCTCACCAGCATGTCCTGAAAACTAAGGGATCCAACTGGAAAAATGTGTTAAATTAGGAATATGTTTCAGTATTTTAAAAATGATATATATCTACCCGTAAACCTCCTAGTTCTGTACACTACCTTTTTGATCCTAGTCAAATATTTACCCCCCAGATAAATTTTGATTTCGTCTGCGTCAGTTGTTTGAAAAAAATGTTGAGTCTTTTAACTATATATTCACAAGTTATCATGGCGATAATTGCTACTAAAATTAAATACGGACTTAATCTATACGAATACTTAGTGGCAGACATAAATTTTCTGTAGAATTTAAACATGGCGAAAACGTTTATTCTAGTTCTGGTTTACTAGTCAGTTCTTTAGAGGAAGAAGGAACATGGGTTTTTTTCAATAAATATAGCTTAATCATAATCATTTTATTCTCTACTATCAGTTTAATTCAGGTTAAATATCTGTGGTATTTGTATCAACCACCGATTCTTTTATATTCGATGACGGCCTGATTTCGAATTCAAAATACAATACGTTCGTTTGTACTCACCTAGATCTTCTTGGTCTAAGTTACGATATTTCGCGGATTCCTAGTTCGTACAATAATTCAAATACTTCTTTTTATCACAATATTTTGTGACGTTTATTCTCGATCGGATGGATTATTTGTTAAACTTAGATGTAGCGATTTTTTAATTTCTTGAACGGAAACGTTTAGCGGAATGTAGTAAATTCTTCTTTTGATAGCTTATTATTTAAAATAGTTGGGAGCAGTTCCCTTTTATCTGAACACCTAATCTGCATGTGTTTCTATGATGTTAACTTTTTCACTGTTTAAATTATTTCATAAGTATTTTTGTTTGTAAAGAAGCTACCTAAAAATAAAAAGTAAACATTTTCGGTAATTACTCACTGGATAACTCTTTTCAAATTTCCATTGAGCAGTAAATTGGTACACTTCTCGTTTGTTTTTACCATCGTTTCAATAAAAATACTTGTATCAGATAAATAATTTTGTGAAAGTCTAACAATTGGATCTTCGACTTTTTTTCTTTGCAGTGGATTAACTTCAACAGTAGCCCAAATAGTGGTTTCATTAGGGTAAAATAGCTCTTCGCTGACCTTATGAACTGACGTCAAATCAACCCCACAACCTGAAAATGAGTCACCCACGGTCATGTTTTCTAAAGCTAGGTTGAAAATGATGAAGCAAAATAGAAAACATTTGAGAAATAGTAATTTCATACGGAAATATCATGAGTTAGAACGTGGTAGTATTTCATATGATTTACTCGGCTATGATCATATGATAATAACGAAAGTAATAATAAGATCTTAGTCTACATATAACCATAAACTGTATATGTAAAGCAAAATATAAGTCTCCAGTTTCTTTTTTTGAAGTTTTATCATCGTTATCGCCTCGAGAACTCAAAAGTTTAGTTAATAGCACAAATGTCACACAAATAACCCACATAGAATTTCAGGATAAAGAAATTCCTTAGCTAAATTATATTTGCAAATTTGTAATAGGACATTCGAGGTATTTTGTTACTTAAAATGTTCTTGACTATCTTTGGTTTGTACTCATATATTTATATCTGATAAACTGCCTTGAAGCAACCATAAAGTTAGATCATTTTAAAATTTACTTTCACTTTTAACGGTTACACGTTGATATAAGAATGTACGGGTTTTTAATATCTGGTCGGCTAGACACCACTTAAAGCATTTTATCGACATGCGTATATATTCTAAATTTCTTGATGTTAAATCATGTATTTATTTGATTGCTAAAAGCAATCTAAATAACTTCATGATGACATCAGTATAACCGGTCTGAAAAACAAGGAGTAATCGTTATTACAAACTTGGTTTTCAGGAAATATTATGTTATCATCAACTTACCGTAAACGAGACTAGTTAGTTCCTTTTTCTTATAAAATTCCAAATTCGGGAAATAAGCTATTCCTCCAGAAGCCAGTTCTATAGTTCCACCTAGTTGGTAGATTACAAAGAAGCGGAGAGTATGTAAGTTGGGAGTTTCATAGGATTTGTATTGCTTAATGCAGCAGTTCTTCATTGAGTCTAGAATTTGGAGGGTGTTTTGATTTTCCCATATAACGACCCAGCTATTCATATTGCTGAGTAGTCCTAGACACCAATGCACTCGACAAGTCCCCAAATCAGAACACGGTTGAACAGGAACCAAGTCATATTCCAAGTAACAAGGATACATGAAAGTAAGAATCACAGTAAGAAAAACGTTAGTATATTTATCGTTTTTACATGAGAAGATCCTCGAGTCTTCTCGAAGTATCGACTAGCACTGATTGGATAAGAATTAGCCAATCAGTGTGCACCAACACAATCGTACATGGAACATGCTTTAATCCAATCTATGTCCCGCTAACAGAGGGCTGTTACATAAATTACTAGTTTAACTTTGTAAAATTTACAAAACCATGAATAATGACTTGACTTTAAAGGTTTAGCTTTAAATTTACATAGCTATCAAAATCGTCTATCTGGTTTGTTGTTTCTTAAAACGGTAGTCTGGAAATGAAAACATTTAGTAGAACAGTTGATGATAACTGTATATCTTCATCGCTCATAATGCAAAAGCTCCAGTTTTCACAAAACATATATCAGGAAAGCTTCTGGTGTTAAAATCACCAAACTCTGAATGCCTGTGGAAACGTATATTAAAACAGTTACGAGTCTTCTTCGTTGAAAAATAAATTTTACAAATGTTTAGTTACTGATCTTTCACCACTTGGTTTCCGTAAACAGATAATTACTAGGTACCAATTAGATGGAGTATCTTGAGGTTCAACTGAAAGTTGGATCATGATCATCCAGTATATCTAAATTCAAACTCAAAACCTACACATAACTGTTTGTTCTTCATTTGTACACAATTTATCCAGCTCTATAGACTTCGTTTGTAAGGTATTCTGTTTCTTCGTAGTTTTCCAAAGGCATTTCAAATTCGGTTTCTTAGATCCACTGAAGTCCACTTCCAAAGATGTTGGAGGTATACTACTCCCAGGCTTGTACTCACAGAATGGTTTTGCAAATTGTCCTGCTGCTCTCAGTAGGTTATTTGATAAGTTGTCGCCTAGGGGTCCCACTAAAAGTAGAGCTGGAGGTCTACATGAGACTTGCGAAAATAAAAGGTTTTCATCCTGAGTTAATAAAAATTCAGGAAGATAAAACGAATAAAGTGATAGTTAGTGCCGAAAAGCAATATTAAAGTAATCATAACAAGAGTGGTGATAATGATAATGATTTTTAAATAGAATATGAGAAAACTGAAATAGTTGAATTTCTAAGTTTATGATGGAAGAAACATTTTACCGAATAATCTCAATATAATAAACTACTTACAATGGTCACAAATTAGGGATGAAACATTGACTAAAATAAACCATACAGCAGTAAATCGGATTAAATAAAGATAAAATCAAACAACCCAATCAAATATTTAAATATTATTCAAACGAGAAGTGAGAGAGGTATTATTAATTCGATAACCACGATATTGCCGGGTGAACTACATGTTATTTATGAGCACACAGTTTGGCCTCTAGTCTATGAATAACGGTTAATTCTATCTAATGTAGAGGTCTCCCGTCATTCTACTTATCGAGAGGGTGGCGGAGATCTGTAGCTCAGGTGGATGGTTCTAGAGGGGTTTCTCTCTCTGAGCTGCATGGTCTGGTCGTGAAGCATCATCAGCACAAATTTCAGGGGGCATTGAAGTATTCTCATTTCTCCACATATGACTCACAGCAGCAAACAATCAGAATATGTTATTTTAGTTAATCTCATTGAGTAATCGTTCTTGCTTTTATGTAGCAATTAAGTAGGCAGCAGGAGAGATCACTGCACTTTGGGTTGTTTGTCGATGCGATCTCTGCACACTAAGACTAACCCTTTAAATGAAAGTTTGACAAATGTAGAATTTTTGAGGACAGTGCTTTGTTTGAGTATACATTTTATTGATTCATAACTCCCATGTACTTTATGTTACTTCCATTCTCATTATTGTCCTCTTAGTGATTTCTACCGTGTATTCGAGAGAGTCTTTGGGACATAGTCTCGTTATCCTCAAGAACTCTGTCACAAGACTTTCCTTATATGTGACTGGACAAAAGCTGTCTTACAGTAAGTAGAACGTAAAATCAAACACCTGTCGTTCCTTATTATCGTCAGGTTTAAGAAATTCATTTTATTTTGTACTTCATGCTCACATGTTGACTTTGAACTTGAATAAATCAAATCGAAACACTTAAGTAACTGGTCAGCGTGGTTTCAATTATTATATGTGACCCAAGTGCCAACAACATTTCTCAAAATGATAGAAATAGTTTCATCATATTCCTTAGTTTGTTGCTTTCTAGCTGTGCGAGAAAAATACTATCGTCCTATACTAACCATAGCAATATCTATTTGTCAAAAATACCTTACGTAAAATTGAAACTGTACACTTTTTATGTATAACAGTAGTGATACTTTTAATCTGTTAGGAAAATCGATCTTGTAGGCGCGACTGAATATGATATTGATAATCTCTTTTAACGGAACATACAAAAAAGTCGTTCAATTTCTGTTTAGGTTGATGCAGTCAGTTTTATGAACAAAGTTAAAACTATCTTTGAGACTGCGCACAGATTGTTCTTCCCTTATGTTCTCCACCAACTGAGAAACCCATCGGACGAGCTTGTGATATAATAATTTACTTATTGCTAAAATGGAACGTAGAAAATTATCAGTTTCATAAGCTTTTGATAGACCACACAACCTTGACAAGTAGACAAATCACATTTCGTGAATTGTTTTTAATAAAATATTTGAGTTTATTAAAATATGTATCTGACGTAACTAACCGATAGTGCTTTAGTAGAAGTTTTGTATTGGAGTAGTACGAAATTTCCTACCTTAGAACATAGCTGATTCATTTTAATTTTCTAACATTCCATTTAAAACGCATTGTCTAAACCAAAAATGGATGGTGTAGATTTGTTTTCATGAAGATGGTGTGTTTATCAAAAATGAGTTGTTCATAAGTGGTTAGTTAAAATTAGAAGTCTAATGATTTTTAAATTTTCTAGAATCATTCAACTTTCAAGTAAATCGGAAATAAATTTCTCGACAAACTTGAGAGTTTGCGACAATAAAGCTGATTTCAGTCGCTCCGAATCGTGATTGTGAGACGAGTAAAATTTATGCGCTGATGAGCTCTAACTTAGAAAAGATTTTATAAATTTAAATTAATTTACCCAAGTCATATATTTATGCCGTAAATATTTGTTTGAATTTATGCTGACCATAATAACTAGTAGTGCATACGAAATAATTTAACAATAAAAACGGAAACATTACATCGAGGGCTTGTAAATTAAGAACTGTCTCTTAGCGACTAACACCCGGTAAATTAGTTTTTATCAGCACAGAATACTATGGTTTGTATCAACTGATTTCCTAATTAGTTTAATCCCATGTATAGACTTTACTGTTTTCACATCCTTTTTTATAAATCTGTTGTTAGACGCTTAGGTTAATTTTCATAAGAGCTACATTGCTTTCTTTTTGTCCGGACGAGAAAAACCACTCTAATTTGATTGTAATTAATTTTCTGTTGAAAATGACTTGTGTACTGGTAAATATTGAGGGAAAACTTGTAAACTAGTTGTTTAATTAGAAGCTAGCAGCCTACTCAGAAGTTTGTGTCTCCTATTTTCGTTTGTGTGAATATTACAGTAAATCTTCAGTTTAAAATATGTTTGAAATGAACAATTATGATTAGTAACCTCATGTTTCTACACGCTTATATCAGTCAGTCAGTCAGCTACAACGTAGGACCAGGCACATACATGCATCGGTCCAAGTGGCCATACCTCATTGACACAACAAGATGGACACCGGATTCATAAAAGTAGTTAATACAGAGGTGGTAATATATAAAAGAAAGATTGCAATAAGGATATAGTACAGGAAGAAAGATTTAGTTCGTAGAAAGAAAGAAATGAAGAGATTTTAATCTCTTAGTTTAAGCGAAGACAGAGAGTGTATACACCGACGCCATTGTGATTGATTCTGAGCCATGTCACCAAGAGTCTCCAACCATTGGTTACGATAGTCACGCGGACCCCAACCAAGTAGTTTGCATCTACCAACATGGATCAGACCAGATGTTAGTGACTTTAAGCACTGATGCCACGTTTTGTTTTGGCCTCATCGACTGATTTACCATCATTCCCTAATACCCTGCGTCTAACCTCACTTTTACTTACCTGGTGATCCCAGCAGACGCCAGCAATATTTCTAAGGCATCTGTGGTCAAATACTAGTAGCTTACGAGTGTCTTCTACTCTTAAAGGCCATGTTTCGCAGCCGTAAAGTAGGATAGAGAAAACTGCCGCGCAGTATGCTCGTCCCTTAATTGTGAGACGGATATCTCACCTTCACCATAGGTGACGTAAGTTGGCAAATGCCAAACGAGCTTTTCGAATCCATGCTGAGATTTCGTCCGATACCAACCCATTAGGGCTGATCAGACTTCCAAGATAAATGTTGTCGACGCGTCCGACTACTTCACTCCCTATCCTTAGTCCAGTTGTTGACACAGACCAGTCCTGAAGCAACAACTTGCATTTAGAGGGAGAGAAGCGCATTCCAAACACTCTGGCATTTTTGCTTAGTGCAACCGGAAGACTCTGCATTTTATCAGCGTCTTCACCAAACAGGACTATGTCATGTGCGTATTCTAAGTCGATAAATGGACCTCCTGGAAGAAGATCAATACCCGAGAATTCAGTAGACGAAAATGTTATTTCCATTAGTAGGTCTGTGATGAAGTTAAACAAAAATGGAGAAAGTGGACAGCCTTGACGGACACCACTTGAGGTTGCAAAAGCAGATGACAGTTCGCTATAAGCTCTGACTAGACTAGTAGTGTTCGAGTAAAGAGCCTTCACAGGGTTTATGTACTTCTGGGGTACGCCTTTCAATGACAGACACTGCCACAGAATCTCGCGGTCTACAGAGTCAAATGCTGCTTTTAAGTCAAGAAAGACCACCATTGTCGGACGCCGATAAGTATGCCTGTGTTCTAGAACCTGACGAATGGTGAATATGTGGTCGATGCAGCCACGACCAGGTCTGAAGCCAGCTTGATTCTCTCGTGTTTGCAGTTCACGAGTCTTAGTGGGGCGTCTGATAATTATCGAGTCTAGTATTTTAGATATTATATTAGTTAAACTAATTCCTCTATGGTTGTCACAGGATGATTTTAACCCTCTCTTATATATTGGGACGATAAGTGATTGCGACCAGTCAGATGGGATAACGTCTAATTCCCAGATCTTAGCTAAAATATTAGTCAACCTAATCGCTAAAATTGGACCACCATTCTTAAAGACCTCTGGAGCCAATCCATCTGGACCAGCTGCTCTTCCTCGTTTCAGATTAACTGTAGCCTTTTGAACCTCTGCTAGAGTTGGGGGAACTACTTCAATGTTCCATTCACACTGTCTGGGAATGGAGGGTAGTTGTAGAGTAGCTGAAGGCCAGATGAACTGTTCTCTAAAATGTTCCGCCGATTGTTCTAAACGTCTGGACTGAGAGCAGGTGAGGGTGTCGTCGCTTATATATAGAGTTTGCAACCTATTGAGATTCTAAACCTCGAAAAACGGAAATATTACAGTTATTGAGATTTTCGCCTTCTAGCCTGTCCTTTAAATAAAAGAGGGGAGAATATACTTGTACTTATTAATCCAATACATGATGGACAAACAAATAGTTGTAGCCTTCAAAGTGAAAACATTTTTGAGTAAAAACGACTCCAAATACTAACTGTTGCTGAATCGTAGACTATTCCTACACTTACACGAATGCATTATCCTGTAACAGTATGAGTTATATAGCACTAATAGTATCTGAATACACATACTATGCACACTATTTTTCGTATGTTACAACTAATAACATGAGTGTCAGATTTTTTCTGTTAAAATTGATGAAAAATGGTTGCCCCAGATAAACACATTGCTGGAAGATCGATACAAATTTTAATTTCCTTCTGATACCCCTAAAAGGTCAACATGTAAAATTAAACTTTGGTGGAATTTTCACCAGTGATCTTTGAACTATATCATTTTGAATGATAAATTAAATAGTTATAGAATTGTATTTCATAGTGTTCCGTCACAAAGTACAGGATTTTTTAAGAACTGCTTTGTACATAGTATCAAGTTTACGAATGAAAAAAATGTTTTTAAATTAATTTTTTCAAATTACTCAAAATAAACCCGAATCAATGAATTGTTTAACTCACAGGTTCTGTGAATTCATTTTGAACTAGAAGTAAGAGTAGAAGCCACTTTAACAGGAAAAAGGTGCCGGCTTTCGTAACATTATCTGTATAATAGTGAATTTCAAATTAACTGTAAAGATATTTCACCTAAGAACATGAATGAGAACGTGAATGCAATGCCAAATTCATATGCACGGACATCTAGAATGATAGAGTTAATATTAAGGACAATCTTTGAGGTTATGAGAATCAGCCATACAATTTTAATTCACTATCAAAGTACACACTCCATTTAAACCATTAGATTACATTATCATTGCATAGATAAAATATTATACCACGAACACTGATTTCAGGGAAGCTACATCAAGTTTGATTTAGTATATATTCCTAAACACTTGTTGTGTCTGACGTTTTCATTTATTATTCAGCCAAGAGGTTGCTAGTTAGGATTTTAAAGTGTTATCTGAAGATATTTTATTAGACTTCACACTATTTTACAAAACAATGATGACCAGCCAAGAGATCATTTATGTTGAAGTGATATTTTAGAAAGCTTTAGATTTTTGATACCTGGTTGATCATGGCTAAGGAGAACTAATTACTCTATATTATCAATCAACGTAATCCACATTATACGACCACTAGTCTATAGTTGTTTCATGTCGTAAATGTACAGAATAACAAGTGGTTATATAAGAATAGCAAGAATCGACAAATTACGTTACCCAGTTTAAGACGCGACAGATATGTTAGCTTACAATGACCTCTAATATATATCAGAATCAGATACAGATGTAATATACTGTAGTTTCTTTTTGCACTATACGCAGACATTGTGAAAGCGTTGGGAGAGCAAATTGTTTCAGTTTGTATTTGAATGTTTCTGTTGTCTGAATAACAACTTTTACAGGTAGAAAATGTGAAAAGACGTATCGCTAAAAATTGTATAACTGGCTAATATAACTCTTGTTCGCTTCTCAACGATCATTCTCTTTTTCTAGAAATATTTATATCAACTTATAGTCTGTTTATTATAGTTTCTTTTTTGGTCACACTACTATAACTGATAGTTCAACTCATCGACTGTGTTTCTCCAAACGGTAACGTGATTAATCCATTTGCAGAAAAGCTTTATTTTTTATTGCATCAACAAATGGCTTTATTTTAGCAATATAAATTCCTGTCAATTTTTCAACGTATATGCTCGTCAACGATACCTGATACTTTGTAATTCAAGAAAAAACCTTGACACTGCATTAGAAGTAATTAGAAATAAGTAACTAATTAAATTCTTATATATTCTTACAGTTAGGTAAACTTTCTACAACCGTAGTGAGAACGCATTTCCAAGGGTCCATAGAACTAATGAATGAATCTTCAATCCCATAAACCTGAGAAAAAATCAGGAATTTGAATTCGATGTAATCAATTATACCTTGAACTCCCATTGGTATGAACGATCAGCTTTTTTTAAATAAGGAACACCAGAAATGAAGCATCTTCTTCCGAATTTAAGTTTGGGAATTAGTTTATCTGTAATAAAGCATGATATTTATTTGATTTTATATTGTTATCTAATTAAAAAAATAGCGTAAACCTAGTCTGTTATGAATAAAAATACTTAGCTTAATTTGTTTGTATTCAAACGTTATGCATCTTACATCAGTTTCTGTAAGAACTGACAATAACGTTTTCTGAACTAATTAAGAGACAGAATACTTTTGCAGCATCAGAACATATCACGCTTTTTATAACGGGTTTATCAGCGTTAAAACGTGAAGGGTGTGCTCAACGAACAGTTCTCTTTCTTGTTAATAACACTTATTACTTGACGCAATCAACTCTTTGAAAGCTTACAACTATATGATTTATATTTCATTAAAAAAAATCCAAATAACGAATTCGATATCTGTTGGATGTTTAAAACTTTAAAAACTGGATACAGCTAACATTTACGTGAAGTAAAATGAAGCGAAGAAATATTTATTTTCAACCAGTTTTACTCATTGATCGATATTAAGTAGTTCAATCACTAATCATAAATTATTTTATCATGTAAGTTATCTGTAGATAACTTCCTTAATAATTATCAACTTTTTTCATTATTTCAACGAGGTTCTTATGGATTTATGTGTTTACTTTGACATTCAACTTAAGAAGAGTTTTCGCATCATAATTTTATTAATTTACCCTATTAAAAATACTATGGCTAAAAATATTCCGGAAAACATTTTGGCGTTAAAGATAAACTGCTCCATTTGTTATTATATGGGTGGTAAGGAAAAACGCAAATCAAATTTGATTGTAAAACTCAGCATCATAATAATCACCCGAAAATGACAAACAAATCACAAAATGTATACATAAATTCAGTTGCAAATTAAATTTTGATGAGACAGAAGTGTTGCTGAACGTCTTTGTTTCTCTGAGATGTGTATTTTATTTTTACATTTCCTTCAGCTATAGATGTTAACGACGCATAAAATCTGTAGGGAGTACATACCTTTTCCATGAAAATATTTATGACAATATCTGTTAACGCTTTAATTTGAACTGTTGTAAATGTTAAAGATTCATCAAGTCCATGACCCACCGCTTTCACTGCAATATTCCATGAAGTATACGTCAAACCATATATTTCTTTTGTTCTTGTGCTTACAGTTGCTGCTTAATCTAGATCATCTGAATTAAATAAAACGTCTTAGCTTCTTTAACTAACCGTTCGGTTTACTTACTATGTTTTTTCTCTTTGCTACGCTACTACAGAATAAAGTTCTTAGAGAGTAACAAATGATTTTATGCTTAGATGTGACTTCGCCTAAACTTTGTTTAAATAACACTTGTATGAACAGATCTATGGTTGACTGCCTGTTTATTAAGTTTGTGATTGTGCTGGGGCTTCGTAAGTAACACTATTTTTAGACACATTTAAACCAAGCACAGACTATATTTTGATGAAGCCTCAGATTTTTTTCTCCAAAGACTGGATCTATTTGTTAGTACTATTAAGCATTCGATCAACTAGTTACATACGGCTTATTCACAATAAACTTTTAGTGATCAGACAGTTTGAAAAAATAACAATGTCAAACATAATGCACTATACTATTTATTAGGATTATATTAGGATTGAAAAAGACTTACCATAAACAGTGCATTTAACGCTTCTATTCAATGTAATGCTTTCTGATCCGTTTTCCGATTTCGGTAGTAAGAGAAATTCCACTCTTTCTAAGCATTATAAATGGGATATTCAATAATAAATTCATTTCTTTATTTGATATAAATGCGAAATTTTACGGTCTTCGTAGTAGTATGCGGTTGAAATGATGTCTGATTTAGCTAAAAATCCTCTTCAGTATAACAATCATGTGTCAAGATATCTGAACCTTTATTTTCATCAGGACGCATTAGAGTTTAATACTAGCATCATTCATTACTACATCCAGAAAACTAATATGATTACTAGCTAACTATTTAGGCCTAATGAAACGAAAGTCAGTAGTCAGACTGGATTTTTGGGAATCAAAAATAATTACAGTTGAAGAAAGTTTGACCTTTTCATACTACTTATTAGTTTCTGATTATAAACAAAATAGTTTTCTGTAAGAATTGATCCGAAAAGTGATTTATATGAACCCGGCTTGATGAACTCTGATGAACTCTGCTTATACTCTTGCTACCTCTACCACTACGGGATTTGAATCGACCACTGCATCTCTGTGTGCTAATGTGGTATGGCAACTCGAACTGATGTACGTACGTACTAAGTTCTACGTTGTTACTGACTGACTGACTGACTGAACTCTGTTGATCAGTAATAACGATAAATATCAGCTTGTATAGGAATGGTTCGCGAAAATGCGTTTGCAAATACAAACTGAAGCTCTTAAAATGTTGATATGACAATCAACTTTTCAAATGTTAAAATAAATAGAACTTTTTTATTCCCCTTCTAGCATATTAACAACAGTTTAAAAAACTTATCGTCACCTAGATGATAATTTGTCGTCTGTTCTCCTCAAATTATAAGAAAAATTCAAAATTGTTTCTTAAAAGCCTAACAGTTTTCTTGATATATGGCTTCATAAAAATTCTTAAAATCCTGATCCCTTTTACATTTTGCAACTACAGAGATCATTTATCTTGTTGCTTAGTTATCAATGAGTAAATTGTTTTTGAAATAGTTCCTTTAGTTTAATACATCATTCGTGTGTCAAAACAATGAAAAATGCACCAGATTGTAAGTTAAACCGATATTTTTAACTAAGACTTGTAATAAAGGTAATTTTGAATTGATTCAATGCTTGAGTGCAGTTTTTTAAATGTTTATCATCGTTTATTTTTGCTATTTCATTATATAATTAAGGTAATGAAAAGCCTAGTGTTTTAAGATTGCAGAGAATAAATTACTCGATATCACTAAATCGTAGCATCACTAGTTTGTATGGACGTTTTTACATCCAATAAACCGACATCCAAATGAGTAAATAAATATCATTTTTTACATTACAATTAAGTATGCTTTTCTTATCAAGTGAGTTATCAGATATGAACTATTTCACATATTGTTTTTTAAGACATATTTTTCAGCCGGAAATGATATTTTGCAAATGTGATTAGTTTTGAATATTTACAAGTTTTAAAATACTGTAAGCAAACCTGGTGTAATTAAACATTATTGGCTTCACAAGATGACAGTACTAACTAAATAAAATGGAGATTAAATTTCGTGCATTACAAAGCAATGTCAAGACAAGGAATCAAAATCTTGTAAATTGGAATATCTAAAGTGAAAACTTAGTTAACGAATGAAAACAAACAAATTGAGAGACAAACTGTACGGTTTTGCTTGACAAGAAGTCTAATTTCTTATTAACGCACTTGAGAACAACCTCTTCTCCATTTCTTCTCTCAGATTTGCGCAACAAAATTTGCATTGGAATCTCAATCATAAGTTACAGTTTTCAAACGTCTTACCTCTTCAACCTTTTGTAAATTTCCGTTGTATGCTGGATGAAGTAATTGTCATTTCCCGGACAAAGATGTTCTGGACATGAATACAGAACTGCTTTGGTGAACAAATGAACATGTGTTATTCCTATAACAACACCTTCTATGATAGTCAAACAATCTTTAGCAAATTTGTAGCTATTGTTATATTGAATTCTTTAAAAAACTGTATAAGATGTAGTTACTCACTCTGGGATGCATAAAATGTCTGTGAAAATTACTTCCACAATAATAGAGTTTATGTCATCATTGCACGATAGTATATCGATTTCAACCGCAAGACAAAATATTATCTATAATATATAAACAAACACAAATTCAATCAAAACAAGGTTTCATTGTTCAAACGATACTGACTTGCAGGCGAGCACATACGACATAGATAACTGACTTGTCATTCTAAAACTTATGACTGACATCAGATAAACATTTAATAAACATCATTTTTGGGAGATGAATCTATTGACGCTTCAAACTAACTATTTAACACACACATTACAGTCATCTCTCAACACTTACTTTAACTCTATATACTAACTACACATATTAGTTCCATTGTTAAAAGATACGTTACTGAAGATGCGAATAGAAGATGATCAGCATAATAGAAAAGATCACTTCAGTGCCCTTTAACTTCTAGTCAGTGACTCGTATTACAGTATCGACTTTTTAAACACATTCAGTCCCCGATTATTGTTAGAAACGTTTTAATAATGTTCTTCTAACCCAGAAATACATATATTCGCTGTGAAACGAGTTAGTGGCAATCAAGACAAACCTGCCGATATCCTCTCCTGAGGCATGCTTTGGCCATGGTAACCAAATGTTTGATCATTTTCAGAATAAATGACTTTTTTTAGCTTGTTTAGTAGGTAAAACAACTGCGTAAAAGGATTTGTTGTGTGAAAGCGAAACTGTGGTGTATGTATAGTAGACGTTACTCACAAGGACGTTTGTAAGTAGTGTGTAGCAGAACGCGATGTCGAAGTTGAAAAAATTGTCGGACAGATTGAGGAGTTTCAGTGCATCGAAAGCAAGGCTTTGGCAGAACACTTGGAGGTAAGTCGAAAAGACAATTCAGGTTGCAAAACACACTAGAGGAAGCAAGCAGATAATTAAAGGCTATTTACATATACTATGTAAATACTTTGTAACTTCTCGCAATAAATATGAATTACATCGGCCTACTGTCGTGTTTCGCATTTGTACTTTACGTGCATCGGGTTGGAAACAACTTCAAAGAGAAATGCCACAACACTTCACAACCTTGCGTAAAAGCATCCTTCTGGAAAGTTTGAATGAATCCAAATCCTTACAAGATTTGTTCTTTATGAAAGGCGTAGTTACAGTTGAGATGCAGCTTAAAAATCATCAAATAATTCATAACACGTTAGTTAAAAAAGTGAAACACAATCCAAACAATCATTCATAACGTGTCTATATTTCAGAATTCTTTGTAGCAAGAGAGTGTTTATTGCAGCCGTGGATCTCAAGCCAACAATCTTCCCTCTTATATTGTGGTTGAAGGTAGTCAACAGGAAACCCTGGACCCGGGTTTCGTGCTACTTCGCACTCGTCAGCAAGGTATACCTGTAATCTTGAGGAAACTAGTGCCCCCTGGTGGATTCGATCTCTTGTCACCCAGCTTCACAGTCAGAGACGTTATCACTGAGCTATCCGAGCATTCGATCTGCACTAATAAGGATTAGACAAGCATGACATTGATCACCACCCGGCGATCAATCAACTGTGATTACATCTCAGTCCTACAGGAGGTTAGTCACGGCTCGAATAACTCAGTGATAACTTCTCTGACTGTGAAACTGGGTGACACGAGATCGAATCCGCCAGGGAGCACCAGTTCCCTCAAGATTACAGGTATACCTTGATGTCGAGTGCCAAGTAGCACGAAACCCGGGTCCAGGGTTTCCTGTTGACTACCTCCAACCACCATCTAAATCTCAATACATAGTGCCCGCAGTGTCGAGTCACCTAGACTGGTGGCCACATCGCAACATGATCGATAGCATTCGATCTGCACTAATAAGGACTAGACAAGCATGAAATTGATCACCACCTGGTGATCAATCAATTGTAAGCTCTTTGCTCTGTTTTACTTAACGGCTCCCGAATGTGGTCTTCAAAAGAAGAGGACATTACTAGGTTACTGATGTTTGACTATATATTTCTTGGAACGATGGATTACGTAAGTGTGGACTAAGCATTGAAGGTCCGTGAGATTATAATAACCAACTTCAGTCTTCAGTAATAAGGATAGGAGGTCTATCGAGCTATATTAATCCTTGCAGTTTGTAATACTGTGGAGATCCAACCTCGTTTTGAATATATTAACAGACGGTGCTGATATTACGTGTTCCGTTAGAGAATTCCAGTAATTCACTACTCGGTGTGAGAAACGGAACTCCAGACGTAAACGGTTTGATCTCGGTTTTTGAACTTTCTTCGAATGTCCTCTCAAATGACCATTCCTAGACGGAAATAAAAGATAAGACATGTTAATACCAAGGTCATCGTTCAGTATACGATAGGCCAACATTAGATCACCCCGTATTCTACGGTAAGATAACGGAAATAAGTTAAGGTGTTTCAGTCTGTCTTCATAAGATAGGCAAGATAGACCTTGTACCATCTTAGTAGCTCGTCGTTGGACTCTTTCTAGCATATCTGCTTCGTACTTGAAACAAGGACACGCTGCTTGAATTCCGTATTCTAAATGTGGTCTCACATAAATAGGGTATAGTAATCTAAACATTTCATCATCTAAATACTGGAAAGACCTACGAATTGACCATAATACCCTATAGCTTTTTGCAGCAGCAGCCTTACAGTGACTAGTGGTTTTGAGATCATTGCTTAATATGACTCCTAAATCTTTATAGTTTCTTGCTTTGTGTAGCACGAATCCACGTAGTGTATAGTCATACGATTCGTCAGAGTTATTTAACTGCATCACTACACTCTTATTAGGATTTACTTCTAGTGACCACCTGTCTAACCATGCCACCGATGAGCTAAGATCGTCCTGTAATACTATTCTATCCGAATTACTATGTATGGGTCTCCAAATCTTTATGTCATCAGCTAAGAGTAGAAAGGATGATTTTGCTACAGTTGGCAATTTATTTACATAAAGTAAAAAAGAGAAGAGGACCCAGGATTGTACCTTGGGGAACCCCACTTTTTACAGGTACCCACGAGGAGAGGGCCCCATTAACCCTTACCCTTTGTCTCCTGCCATGGAGAAAGTTATTTATTCAATCGACGACTGTATAATGGATTCCAAAACGTTCTAGTTTGAATTTAAGACTAGAGTGGGAAACCTTATCGAAGACCTTACTTAGATCTATGAAAATTACATCAACAAGAACATTCCGATCTTTTGCAGCAGCCCAATTTTCTCTTGCGATGAGAAGATTTATCAAGCATGATAGGCCTTTCCGAAAACTATGTTGTGCCCTGCAGAAAAGATTTTGCCCTTCAACATAGTTTATAACAGCTATCCGAATGATTTTCTCCATCAGTTTTACAACTGCACTAGTTAAGCTAACGGGTCTATAGTTACTAACTAAATCCCTACTCCCAGCCTTATACACTGGACTTATTATGGCGTCTTTCCAGTCTCTAGGATGTCTGGACTGTCTCAGAGACATGTCGAATAGTATCGTTAATGGTTCAGCAATTTGATCTGATATGGCTTTCGTAATCCTAGGATGAATATCATCAGGACCACTGGACTTATCAGGTTTGAGGTGCTGAAGTAGCCTTAAAACAGTATCTTTCTCAATGACTACAGGATCCATCAGCGAGCCGCCACGATCACAGTGAATCGTTTGTCGTTCCTCATTACCGATAGAAAACACTTTACTAAAATATTCCGATAAAGCTTCAGCTTTTTCGGCATCATTCTCTGCTAAGATCAACGGATTTTCTTGTGTCAAAAGTGATGGAATTCCATCGCTTCTCTTAGTTCGCCTTTTTATATACGAAAATAACCGTTTCGGACTATATCTAGAATCTTTAACCAATTGTTTTTCGTATGATAGTCTAGTCTTGCTTATTAACGCTTTACAGACATTCCTAATCTTACAATAACTAGATCTGTATTGTTCTAAGCCAGTAGATATGAATATATTCCAGTGATTCTTTCTTTTTCTAAGGAGTTTCCTGACCGTTTTAGTTATCCATGGTGGATTATTATTCGGTCTTCGCGGTACCAGGTATGGTATGAACAAGGACGTAACTAGTCTAAATTTACCTTTAAATACAGATCATGTTTCTTCAACTGATATGCTAGTATCTACTAACCAATCTGTCTTAGCAGCGCATTCCTGAATGGCTGATATGTTAGCTTTCCATACATTTGGGCGTGGTGTAACCTGATCGTATAACATGTCCCTAGTTCTAAACGTGAATGACAAAACAGCGTGATCACTGTTCACTAACGGTGGGAGAATATTTAAGTAGACAGTATCCTCAGTCTCATGAGTGATTACCAAATCCAGCAGAGAAGAACCCTGGTTAACACAAAGCGTGTGGGTTGGGATACATGCTGCACTAGTGCATGCTCCATTATTGTTATCAGGAACCTACTATCAAAGGAGTTTATAGATCCTTCTGTGGTCATATCAGTCCAACTAATATCAGGTGCGTTAAAGTCTCCTATTATCAAGCATATGGTATTCTCACTCCAAAGATGAACGTGCTCTAAAATAAAGTCATCAGCTAAGCAGATTGGGCTGCGATAGATGACACCTAGTATAAATGTACTACATCCTATAGCCAACTTACAGCTAATGACTTCACGAGTGTCGCTATCATGGGATTCGCTAGTAGAGGAGCGGATATTTATGCTATTGGTTATATATAACAGGACGCCGCCTCCTTTTCTATATCTATGTCTATCACTCCTGATGTAATGGTATCCGGATAATTCTGGAGTAATGTCTAAGTCATAGACTAACCAAGTTTCTGTCACTGCTACTATGAGTGGCTTTAACCTGTCCACTATTGCTTCTAGTTCATAGAACTTATTTCGTAGACTACGAGCGTTGGCATATAAAACTCCTAAGTAGAACAGCCTATCCACACAGGCCTTTTTAGCATGTGCTTCCAAGACCTGACTATCCGAAAACCCACTAGCCGGAGATTTTCCTCGCCGTTTTGCCGACGGGTTTCAAGTTCAGCTAGTGCTTTCTTCCTTTTTATTTTATCTTTGAGAGACATGTCAGGTCTAACTCGGATGTCAGAATTGTCGTGACAACGAGCGCTACTTAACAAGAGATCCCGTTGCTTCTCCAATCTTAGGATTACCTTAAGGAGTCTGCATGGACGGGGTTCAACATTGTCCTCGGTCCTCTTGACTATTCTTACCAATTTTTTGACCTGAACTCCTTTGGAGTGATCTGGTAAAATACTACAATTGTATTCTCTTAGCTTTACTAAGTCATGCGCGTGTCTAATTTTCGGATCAGGGTCGTTTGACTCCAGCAATTTGCTCACAATAATATTCGATGTTATTAAGTTTTTTTCTCAGTCACACCAGGATGGGTTTTACTCTTACCATCAGATCTTGGTAGTGCAATTTGTGGCTCACAATTGGAGTCCACCAGTGAGTTACTAACTGCCTGTGTACTGCTCACAGCTTTTTGCTTTTCGTTTTGTTTCCTACCGTAGTCCATTTTTCATCCCTCGTAACACTGGGACTATTTGGAACGGTGACTGTTTTATCCAGACCTTTTGTTCCCACTAAAGATGCATTAATAACGATGTCAGTACCAGGTGGTACTACCCCGCCTGTCAATGTCAACGGAGATTTCGCTTTTACGTCGGTCGGAGTCGGTTGTTCAAGGCGTCGCGTAACAGCAGGTACTACACTTACACATTCGTCAATGTCAGTGCCCGTGTTGTCAGCGCATATGCCATCGTTCTTCTTATAGGCCAAAGCCAATAGGCTCATAGCCTCCTGTATTAGTAATGCCTTGTTGGCACAGCAAAACATGCAAAGCCAATGTGAGTTAGGCTTCGAACATCTTTTGTATGCTGTGGGACTTAGGCGGGTGCACATTCTGTGGAACCACTTATTGCATTTGTCACACTGCATTCCCTCCTCCACAGGGAACAAACAGTCTGGTTGTCCACATTTGTGAGTACTACCAACCATTTTAGTCAGATCAAGGTGTAACACACAATATGATCACAGTATGAACACAAATGTCAGTCAACGAATAAAAGGTTACCACAAGACAAACTTTAGCAAGATTTTAAACCTTAACTAAAGTACTTTGATACAGACCAAGAATGCTTTCGAATGTAATAAGTACACAAAAGCCAAAAAACTCAATAGAATATCATTTTATCTTTAGTAGATTCAATTAAAGTGTAAATCGTAGTTTTGATACGTAATTTACGATCAAAACAGTTAACTAATTCAACGAGATACAATACTATTGTCCTTCTTAGATAGCGCGCGTCAGACTGATGTTCGACTGTATATTTCTTGGAACGATTGATTACGTAAGTGTGGACTAAGCATTGAAGGTCCGTGAGATTATAATGACCAGCTTCAGTGATAAGGATGTCACGTAGTAATTATTAGAGTCATTTCTAGGGTTCAGATAGATTTATTCCCTGTTTTCCTCCAGGGTTTTTAAATTATTTTATCCCATATGTTCTTTTAAGTTATCCCTATTCTTCTAATCAGAATTGTCATTTCTAGTCTCTTTTACTGGGACTGATACTACTTCCACGTTAGAATCCACCTTGATTATTTCATCTCGCTGAACTGATGTGGTGTGACATTCTATGTGCATACATTTATGGGCAGAGTTCTGACTTGTACATAAGTATCTACTTATGTATTGATAAGTAATTGAAAACATCATGAATTTTTACCTTGAAAGAGCGACTTCATTGGTCATGATCTTATAGAAGTTTAGATAACTAAGGATATCCACAATAGGTAAAAAAAACTTGTTTTTCTTTAAACAGTATGAGATTCATTGATAAACGTTTACTATCTGCAGATAGTGGATACATGTATCCACGTTAAGACCACATTGCGAGCTACTCTGCATGATTCAAATAAACAAGATTGCTACTTTAGCACTTATATACGCTATCAGTTAATTTAAACTCAATGAATAATATCAATCCAACGTATCGTCTGTACAGAGAGTCTGAGTACCAATCAGAATTTTAAATATAGACTTACTTCTTGAAGAATTTTTTCGAGCTTCGAGAACCGATACACAGAAAACGTTAGACTCGGCCCTAGGATTGAAAAAAATCATTCGTAGTTTGGCAACACATTACCTGATTCTTCTAATAAATCATGCAGAGCAAGATAAACTGGAATGATACATACTAGTCGTTTCTAAATCGCTAATGTAACTCAGTGTTCATTTCAATTACTTTCTCACGGAATGTTTTGATTAGGTGATTTTCAAACATTTTTATGTGAGAATGTCTCTCTAAATATTTAATTACACTACAGTACTGCGGAAACAAGTCCATATTTCGAATCGTGGCCTAATTCAATGGCCAATGAGTTAGCCAAGTTGTAAAGCTGATAGTAATTCATGAACAACCATACATCTCTAGCATTTCCAGTAGACTTTCAGCTGCTTCATTGCTGTGGACTTAGAACCTAGTTAGAAATTACATAGATTTTAGGTTATTTTATTTTTCCTAAGATTGATGGAACCATCCAAGCTTCGAACAAAGAGGAAATATATTAGACATTACTTAGAAAACTTTGTTGCCAACTTGGGCGGAATCGCAACTGAATGCCGCGTTGTTTCGTGCAGAATGGTAAAATAATGGATATCTCACCTAAATATTTCCTATGAAGCGAAGTCTTCAAATTCACACGTTGGCGGTCCCTCGAAATAAATTGTTTTGCTAGTCTTCTACAGTGATTCTGACCTAATTAGATTTACTGAACAGACTCCGGCAAACGGCTTTGGGTAACTCATCCACAACGGTGGGTAGGTCATATGAGCGCACATTTCAACTACCAGTCAACATACAACTAACGCTTACAACATATTGAGAGCCTGCCAAATAAATCTTCGAACTCCTTTATTTCCGACTTTTAATTTGATGTGGTTACCATCTTCAGAATGAAAAAAATATTGTCAAACTTCGAATATCTGAAGCATTTTCAACACTTTGGTGGTTTTACCTTAATTAACGTCAGTGTCTACTTCTCGATTAAGTTTACTGTGGTATATAAAAACGAAGATAGTTGAACTTTCAATGTCATCCTGTGCCTTGTTCTATCTTTTCAGTGGTTATATAA
The DNA here is from genome assembly GCA_944470205.2 of Schistosoma margrebowiei. Classification (NCBI taxonomy): domain Eukaryota; kingdom Metazoa; phylum Platyhelminthes; class Trematoda; order Strigeidida; family Schistosomatidae; genus Schistosoma; species Schistosoma margrebowiei. The sequence goes on from OX104028.1 coordinate 47,707,891, forward strand.
CTCTTAAAATTGCATGCAATAAGTCTGCTAAAGTTTTTTAACGAAGTAAATCCAAATATCCATTTCACTATAGAACATGAAAAAGAAAACAAGTTCCATTTTCTCGATATCGCAATGAGAAGAAGAAAGGATGGTACAATTCAACGTTCAGTTTATAAGAAGAACACATGGAATGGTAGTTATCTTGATTTCAATGGCTTCTGTCCAATCAGTTACAAAAAAGCACTGGTCAAAACACTGCTTCACAGAACAGAAAGAATATGTACTTCCGATACACTAGAAGAGGAAGTTATGAATGTTAAAATATGTTTGAAAAGTAAAGGATACCCACTGAAATTTATTAAGAAATATGGCAAACGTGAAAATAAAAAATCCAAAAAGATCCAGCAAATAAAAAGCCTATTTTTATTCAACTTCAATTCAAAGGTGACGATGTCACAGTATCAATCAATATGAGACTAGAAAACTGCACTGACAAGAACTTATCCTGCAGCGAAATTGATTTTCCTGTCCAAAACAACATGTTCTTTGACACAATCAAAGGTTGATAAGTATCCCTTTCATGTTAACACCAACTGTGTATATAAATTTACGTACATCTGTCAAAGCAGTTACATTCATAGAAAAGAAAGAAGAGCCTACGTCCGATTCAAAGAACATATTGCGAAAAGTTTAAGATTAAATAGACTAAAAGCATCCAGCAGTGTCATTGCAAGACATCTCCTTCACACAGGACATGAAGTGGATATACTGAAGTCTTTCAAGGTGATTAACAAACAACAAGCTCCAACCTTTTGAAATTTGTCGAAGCAATAGCAATTAAACGTTTAGAACCAGATCAATGTATACAAAAAGAGAAACTAATAAACCTTTCGTTACCCCGGTAACAATAACCCCTCGTTTTTATTTATTTATTTCAATATTTATTTGTTGCGTCATTAACTTAACTCTTTTAAATTACATCATACATAGCTGACTGATTTCAATTCATATTTTTTGATTACCAATTATCTATTTTCATGAGTTTTATTCATTATTTGGATGTTCTGGAAACTTCCCTTTCAAAATTTATTTATTCGAAACAAAATTTTATTACCTCCTTAACTCTTTCGTAATCTTCGCTACACCATGATACATTTATCCATCCTTAATCACCCTCCTATGTATAAGTGTGTCAATATCTGTAATAATTCTGAATTTCAAATAATTGAGGCTGTAAGCAGCTGATGAGAACCTAACGAAATAAAATGAATGCGTATTATTCTGCAACAATCTTTATTCTTGCTCTCTTTAAGATGAGGGAACAATGTGTAAGAGATCTCTCAAAATTGCACCTTTACAGTCGCACCAAATCAAACATCTCAAGGTTGGTAGTGAGTTGTTAAATCTGTTAATTTTAGTCTGGAAAATCTCCGCATCATAGTTTATGGTTTGTTTGCGCATCTGAAGAATAACTTTGATAAGCCATTTTTATACAGATATATTCGTTTTAGCTATATCTTAAATTAATTAAAAAGTTATAACATTTGGCAAAAGTTCCTAATACTATTAAGATGACATTTAATAGAATATAGTGTTAGACTTCCAGGATCCTGTCGACAGCGATTTGTGATATCCCGTTTGCCATCTCGTTTGAAGATATTGTACTGATATAAGGTTAAATAATAGGAACATTTTAAACAACAAGATTGTGATTGTGTATTAACATGCACCTTAATAACTATGGTATTAGTCTGAAACACTACTGTCAGTACCAAGAAAGCTTTTTAACAGGGTGTTGCTGACCCAAATGAAAGACTCAGTAGACACCAAACCCCGAGATCGACAAGCTGGATTCCGTAAGGAACGGTCGTGCACAGACCAAATCACGACACTACGGATCATTGTCGAACAATCAGTTGAGTGGAACTCGTCACTGTACATCAACTTCATTGATTATAAAAAGACATTTGGCAGTGTAGATAGGAGGACGTTATGGAAACTTCCTCGACACTAAGGAGTTTATGTGATTGTCAACATGATCCCGAACTCGTACGACGGACTACAGTGCAAAGTAGTGCATGGAAGACAGCTGACAGATACATTCCAAGTGAAGACCAGAGTCAGACAAGACTGTCTACTCTCTTCCTTCCTCTTTCTTCTGGTGGTCGACTGGATTATGAAGACCTCGACACCTGAGAGAGAACATGGGGTACAGTGGACAGTTCAGAACCAGTTAGACGATTTTGACTTCGCAGATGACCTAGCCCTCCTGTCGCATACACAATAACAAATGCAGATGAAGACAAGTAGTGTAGCAGCAGTTTCTGCATCAGTGTACACAAAGGGAAAAGCAAGATTCTCAAATACAACACAGAGAACACCAACCGAATCACACTTGATTGAAAGATGTGGCATCTTTCACGTACACCGGAAGCGCCATCGACAAATGTGGAGTATCTGATGCAGACGTAAAGGCAAGGATTGGCAAAGTAAGGACAGTATTCCTACAGTGGAAGAACATATGGAACCCAAAACAACTGTCAACCAATATAATAAAAATCTTCAATACGAACGTCAAGACAGTTCTACTGTACGGAGCTGAAACTTGGAGAACTATAACAATCACCATCAAGAAGGTACAAGTATTTATAAATGGTTGTCTACAGAAGATACTCAACATCCATTGACCGTATACCATCAGCAACAGCCTTCTGTGGGAGAGGACAAACCAGCTTCCAGTTGAGGAGGAAATTAGGAAAAGACATGTGAAGTGGATAGGACGTAGAATAAGGAAATCGCCAAACTGTATCACAAGGCATGCCCTAACTTGGAATTTTGAAGGGAAACGGAAAAGAGAAAGACCAAAGAACACGCCACTTCGGGAATTGTAAACAGACATCCAAAAGATGAATAGCAACTGAAAATGTTTGCTTAGGACAGAGTTGAATGGTGAGTGCTTGCGTGTGGCCTATGCTCCTCCACGAGGTGTGACAGCCGTAAGCAATTCGACGCTATTCCTCTTCTGTATCTAAGAATCACTGTTACTACATGCCATGTCACTAATATTTCTGTGGTAATATGTGAATTATGACAAGTGTGTGCACATATTTTCTCTTGGATGCATATCTCGTTCGTCGTTTTGTGAACACCCAATAATCAGACGCAGCCACTATTTTAGAGCTTAGTTTTATAATTGGAAAAACCGTTGAATTATTTTGATATTTTTAATACCGACTTGGTTACTGAACATAACATGTGCTACTATTTTCGATTTAATTTGTAAACTTTCCAGCTCTACAGGATTATTAGGTGTTTTTGTGTAGCTTGTGTTACTTGGCTTGTGTCGAAATTTGACAATGAGACTCTCAGGTACAGAACACATTGGATGTTAGGTAAAACCGAAGTGCCAATCAAAGTACTCTAATTGAAATTGTTATTCATAGGTGAATAGTTTCGTCTGAATAGATGCAGAGCCAGAAAATGTTTTGCACTGAATGGATGTGCAGAGTTGAAATCGATGTACTACCACTATTTGTTCGGAAAGTATAGTTCGTAGTGTAATTCTTAATTCCTGTAATTAGTGTATTCTACAAATCTCAGTAAGCCTGATGTATAATCTAAAAGATGATACTATACTGGGACCTGACTTAAGTCGATGAAGTCCAGAATAAGTGTGCAAGGTATGTGTTAAACGTGATTGAGAAAAAAACATTCTTACACATTTTTCACTGCCTGTAATAATTTACTTTTTACTTGTATTCAGAATCTCATGATTTGGAATTAGGCAAAAAGTCATTACAACAGCGTTTACCTACTGACGAACTTATACCAATCTATAGAAGGGATTGTCATACAGAAGTTTATTGTGGTAGCCATCAGTATCCAGGTGTTGGTGTATATGTATTCAAATTCGACAATTCATTTTCTCTCTGGCGTTCTAAGTGGCTGTATTACCATATTTTCTATACTCATTGAGTAGCTTCACACAGCCACCGTTCGAAACATTGAAATTATGTTGTTCACATTCCCCACGTTACTTCCGATTCAAATTTACTGTGAACCACTTTGGTTCTCCTTCCCATTGTTTTATTTTGACATTTTGCAAATTGCTTCTGATCTCAGCATAAATAAATAATAATAATATATATATATATAGCATTTATCGCATTTCATAATCATGCATTAAAATCCTGCATAATTGATTATCTTCTCTCTAAAGTATCCTTTATATTTTGGTTTGTTCTGTTTTGCAACTCTAAAGTATTTTGTGTTGGAATGAATTAATTTGCTTCATTTTTTCAACATTTATTTCAATTATAGTATTTTCTAATAGTGATTTCTTTTCTGGCCAACACTTCATGAAAAGTAAATGTCTGTATTTGAAATATTCTGTTGAGTCCATGTTTGACAAAGTGATAAGCAAATTCACTCAGAATTTGTTGTAATTTTGAAGTCTCTGTATTGTCTATATATCACTTTTACTTGATAAGTAATATAGCATTAAAAATTTGGATAATTAAATTAACCGGTAACAGAATTTATGTTAATTATTGAGTTAATGCTTTATAACCTCGGTGGAATTCGACTCACCAATTAACGTTTTAATCATTTAAGTGATAAACGATTAGATTAAAAGTTCATTTTGTGACCACATAATTTATGTTCTAACCGGTAGTCATATACTTACAAAACAAAAGCGATAAACTTAAGCATATATGAATAATTAGTCATTTTCTACTGGTACGATTAATGCATCTGGCAAAGAAATAGATACCTATCCATATTACAATTGGTTCACTGATTACGTGTGGGCATTAATAGTTTCAAGTCTTTTGTGGCCAACCGTAGCTGCTACCTTGACACGGTGGTCAGGCTTGCCTATCGTGATGACCCAACCGATCTGTATTGGCTGGAACATATGTTCCTGTAGGTTCTACCATGCCAGGCAGTTCGATTGCAGAACGGTAAGACTAAAGGCAGCAACTCATTGTCTGAGGGCGAAGTCGTACTGCTGACAGCAGTAAGGTGTTCCCCTCGGACACCAAGCATCTGCAACGACGCTGCCTTCTGACAAGGAAGTAAGGGGTTAGAAAAGATCGACCCTAAAAATGTCACACCTCACCTTACCTCACGGATTTCCGTCTCCGGCCGTAAGGCCCTTTGAAGAACAGAGCTAACACGTCAAAAACCTCCCACAGAAAGGCCGTGCACGACCGGCCTCAAGCAGTTGTCTCTTGAGCTCTGCGGTCACGCCCCCAGGTCGTTATGGCCAACTTCCTTTTCAGGTTCCTCAAGAAATACCCTTCCACGGTATGCACAGCCGCGAAGTCATGTCATCCCTCATACCCGTAACAGCACACGAGACCATGTTGGTCACATTCAAATCCTTCCTACACTTCCTAATACCTCTCTTATCTCCATGATTAACCCTTCTCACGTCCTTTTATCACCTCGCACCGCTAGGGCAAACAATTCGAGTAAACGGAACGTTATTCCTGGTCTCCTGAAACCACACTCCAAACTTCATGTTGGAGCTTATAACGTTCGAACACTGCCAAATAGGGCAACAGGCTTTCCTAGCTAGGACTTCGGAATCTCGCGCCATCGATGTGTGCTGCGTTTCCGAGACGCGCATACAGGATCCGAGTAGCGTCATTCATTTGACATCACCATGTCAAAACCAATTCGACTGACGTTTCGTGTATCTGGGTGCCCTGATGCTGCTTCCGGTAGCCTCACCGGCGTAGGTATAGCATTGAGTCATAGGGCAGAACTAGCTCTTTAAGAGTGGATCCCAGTAGACAGTCGTTTGTGCGCTGTCCGACTGAACGGAACAGTAAGAATCCGGAAAGGTAGGGACACCCGTCGTTGCCTCTTCGTCGTTTCTGCCTATTCTCCCACTTACTGCAGCTCAGATGATGTAAAAGATGAGTTTTACAGAAAGCTTTCCGACCTTCTCCGAAAAGCTAGGCGCTCGGATGTAGTAAAAATGGCCGGTGACTTTAATGCTCAAGTAGGTAAACTAAGCGATAGGGAAAAACACCTGGGTGGATCTTATGGTGTCGTGGCTCAGAGAACAAATAATGGCGACCGTCTGTTGCAGCTATGCTCAGATAACCGCCTCTTTCTCGCAAATACTAACTTTAAGCACAAAGAAAAACATCTTTTAACATGGCGACCCCCTTATTTGTCCCAACGTTGGAACCAACATTTCCTTGAACTCCCGCCCACCAATGAGGCACTTTATTACGGACCGCCTAGTACCTGGAAAGAACAAGATCATAACAAGTTCGACTGTTACTAATATGAATATGACCAAATCACAGAATATATGGCTTATCCTTTCCTATTATCCATTGTTTATTAATCATGGCCTTATGTTCCTAACCCTAGCTTTCAGTTCCCAAATCTCTAAAGGTTAAATGTACATTACTCCTCCTAAAAGTCATGCTTTTTTTCTACTGCAAGTAGACAGATAGCTCAATCTTATGGATGCTGATCTACTAAGGCCGATCATACAAAGCTCAAAGTTTGGCCACGAAGTTTTGTGAGTTTCTTAATGTTTTATTTGTCTTACCCTGAAATCTTTTTTTTTCCTACAATTTTATACCCTCTCATATCTTTTGATTTGCTATTAGTCCTTACTTCTTTAAACCATTAGTCATTTTCATAGCAGTGTGATATACTATATGGACATCTAACCCATAAAATAGACTTTTCAACTATCTGATTTGCTTGTAACATGGACCTAGTACAGACTATGGGCTTTGATTAAAGTAGTATTATTATTATTGTTCGCAAACATCTTATGAGTACATACGTGTTGTGAAGAAACCATTTCGGGTTTCTTTAAAAAAATGCAATAATACACAATTTTCAATAATGTTAGCATTATACTTGCCATATTTAAAAAAATTTAGAATAACAATAGTAGAATATTAATTATAATAAATCGGGTCAATGTAATTGAGAAGAATATTGAATTGAGTTTAAAGAAGCAAATGGAAAAAATAAGGGAATAGAAATAAAGGAGACGTGAAATACGCAAACAGTGTAATAGGCGTGTTTATGAACACAGAACATGAATAAACGACCATGTATAAATCGTCAAATTAGTAACAAAAAATAATTGAGAGATAATAACTTATTATCACAGTACGATAAGACGCTAGAATTAATGTTTGTGCAGCCATATTTTGGAGTGATGCTATGAAAGTCTCAATTAAATAAAAAGGATAACGAAATATCAATATGTATGAGTCATATATGCATAGTGCAGATGAAACGAGTCTGAGAAGTTAATTTAAATGTAACACAAGTTATTGTCTTAATTACAAACTTCTTAATCTTAAGAATAAGATTTATTTAGAAGGGAAGAAGAGAGAGAAAAGAAGTGAAGACCTAGTGAAAACGTTCATCCATGATAAGAATAATAAGTGTGTAATGAATATCAACCTCAGAAGGAAACCAGCAATTGAAAAATAAAAATCCTTTAAAGCACTCGGATGAATACAATTAGATTTATGTAATAGTATACAGAGTAAAACCGGATATTAGTATAAATATTTGTGCAATAATAATTGAGATTGATGCTATGAAAGTCAAAATTGATTTCGAAGGACAATCTGTAGTTAAATATGTTTAGAAGGATAAGAAGAGATAAAAAGAATACCTAATGTGTCTGAGAACTAATAATGATATTATTAACGGTAATAATGATAAATAAGAACATAAGCAGACTTCATATATTAAGATGAATAGAAACAAAATGAAGTAGACGTAAAAATTTTCAAAGGTTACATTTTGATTTTCAGGCAATTAAATGGATGACGGACCTTGTTCGTATAAATAATGTTTGAATACATTGATATTCAATAGGTGACATAATCCACTTTCGGAAAGAAAATCATCAACGAGGCTTCTGAACCGGGTTGTAGTTTCACTGTAACGGAGGTTCACTGGCAGTCTGTTCCAAATGGTTGAGTAGCGAATAAGGAAAATATTCTGACGTACGTTTGCGTGGGTTCTTTGAATCGTTAGAATATTCTCCTTATTGCGCAGATTGTGGGATGATATCATAAGGTACGAAGGGGTGGATACCGACGAGTTGGAAATACCGTTAATGAGCAGGTAGATAAAGACAAGATTTAATTTGATACGTCTGATCCAAAGAGGTTCTAAGTTGAGTTGTTGACTGGTGATAGTCTTTGTTATCAGAATACCCCAGAACAGCTTTGGTGAACTTTCTTTGAACACCTTCAATTTTAATCAGGTCATTATGTCTGCAATTACTGTAAACTAAAATACCATATTCAAGAATGTTTAAGATACATTTTCTGTATAATAACAATCTCCATTCGATATTATTGAAGTTTATCATTATCAATCCGACGAGCTTTCTAGCTTTAGATACTTGAGATGTAATGTGCTCAGAAAAGTTCGAAATGTTGCTATATCTTAAACCCAAGTCACAAACAATGTTGAGAGGTTTGAGTGTATGTTTGTGTACAGCCAGATGTAAGTTAAGTCAGCGGCCACTGTGAATAAATCCACTTTTGTCAACGTTAAGTGGCGAATTCCACGAAACAGTCCATTCGTATAACTTGTTTATTTCCTCTTGGATTACCGCTAAAATATAGCTTTCTTTCGTGAGAGAAGAGAATGAATAAAGCAATTTCAGGTCATCGGCAAAAAGTGTAACTCATGCTTTTTACTCACTTTGATAAGACAAGCAATATTGGTCCGTATGTTCGCGAGTTTCACTTAATGTCTATAAATGCATTAATTATCACACTAATCTAACTGTTATCGCGCTTAGAAATTGTTCAATGAAGGAGTTGGGCCGCTGTGTATCTAGTGTCAGCTTTCACTGCATTGCGAATACCTAGTAAGAGGAGTGAAATAGTGTCAGTCCACTGGGAAATGTTAGCAGCTGATAGTGAAGCTTTTAGTTGTTGATGACATCGTTATACTAACCCATGTGCTTGTGAGTGGCTGGCAGTCGTTTGAAAGCGAGTGATTCCTAAAAGTGCGGTCAGACAACGGAAAAGCCCGGATTTGAACTATCCTCTACGATCTGTATTGATGGTTGAAGAGAAGCCGAAGTTTGCTACCCATCATTCGACGAAGGCGCGAGCCGCTGTTTCAGCAGTGATAATCTTGACAGGTATTGCTTCTGGCCATCGAGTGAAACGGCCTACGCAGGTTAAGAGATAAGTGTATCCATCTGAATCTGGTAAAGATCCTACTAAATCCAGATGAACATGGTCGAAACGAGTCTGAGGGACATTTGTTTTATCTAATAACCTTAGATTTTTGGCAGCTTACACAGTAGCGTGTCCACTCCCTCACATATTTATTTATACCAGGCCAGCAAAACCGTTCTGATATAAGTTTGATGGTTGCACGGACACCTGGATGAGGAAGTTTGTGGAATGTGTTGAAGACATTGCGTCGATAATGTTTTGGGACGATTGAGCGATCCTTACCTGTAGATGTGTCACAAAGTAAGGTTTCCTTACCTGTTCCCATCTGTTTGATGCGTAGTTTAAGGGTTGTAGACGATAACTCGTGCTGAAGATCAGTGTCTTCTTTTTGAAGCTGGGCGAGTTTAAGAAGGTTGATTCCTTGGGACGTTTTCAAAGTATTCATACGAGACAAAGCGTCTGCAACTACAGTGTTTGCTCCAGAAATGTGTTGTAGGCCTGAAATAAACTACGAAATGTGGCTCAGTTGTCAAGACTATCGAAGGGAGTATTTGTTTGAAGATTGGCATAAACAGAAGGTAAGAGCTTTGTGATCGGTGAAAAGACTGAATTCTCGACCTTTAACAGAGTGTTGAAAGTACCATGCAGCACAACACATAACTAGGAATTCCCCACCAAAAGTTCTGTACATCGACCCGATGTGTGGAGAACGCTTTTCTCGTGATGTCGTCCAAATTGACGGATATCGCATTTCCATGAAATTGGTCGGATAGAGCATTAGTGAGCCATCTATGGAAACTTACAACTCCGCTGAACATGTACAGTTGCTTGATTGCGGTCGGTCCGGGATAATCCAGAATTGCCGCTACTTTGCTTGTTGGAGGTTGAATGCCTTGAGAAACAATGGTGTGTCCGAAGAAATACAGGGAGTCTGTTCCAATTTGACATTTTTTAATGTTTACAATAGTGCCGTGCTTTTGTAATCGTTCGAAGACAAGGTCCAAACGCGGGATATGAGATTCTCTGTCCAGACGTGCAATCAAGCATTCATCAACATAAACATGTGCGAAGGTTAGTATGTTTGGATTACTTACTTACTTACTTACGCCTGTTACTCCCGATGGAGCATAGGCCACCGACCCACTCTGTCCTGGGCCTCTTTTTCTAATTCCATCCAATTCTTGTTCATCTTTTTCATGTCTATTTCCATTTCCCGGCGTAATGTGTTCTTTGGTCTTCCTCTCCTCCTTTGGCCTTGAGGATTCCATGTGAGGGCTTGTCTTGTGACGCAGTTGTGTGCTTTCCTCAATGTGTGTCCTATCCACTTCCAGCGCTTCTTTCTGATTTCCTCCTCCGCTGGGATCTGGTTTGTTCTCTCCCACAGTACGTTGTTGCTAATAGTGTCCGGCCAACGGATCTGAAGTATTTTGCGTAGACAACTGTTAATAAACACCTGTATCTTCTGGATGATGGCTTTTGTAGTTCTCCAGGTCTCCGCCCCATACAGTAGAACTGTGTTGACATTTGTATTGAAAATCCTGACCTTGGTGTTGGTTGACAGTTGCTTTGAGTTCCAGTTGTTCCTCAGTAAATCTATAATAGTCTTATTTATTTGATGTGATAATATAAAATAGACTAATTATTGATTATTTATAACTTTATGTAATTTCATCTATTATAGATTGTTTATGTCATGATTTATCATGTTAGTATCCTGAAGAAAGGCCGTATTGAACTTTTGTGATATTGTCCATCCCATTGTTCAGTGCTTCTTGAGTTTCAATTTCATTTTGGCGACCAGCAAGTGATGATCTGATGCTATATCAGCTCCTCTCTTGGTTCTCACGTCCCCTATAGTCCTCCTGAACGTTTTGTTGATGCAAATATGGTCGATTTGGTTTTGCGTGGTGTGATCCGGTGAAGTCCATGTGGTTTTGTGAATGCGTTTTTGTGGGAATATGGTGCCGCCTATGACCAGTTTATTGAAGGCACATAGGTTTGCAAATCTCTCACCATTTTCGTTTCTTTCTCCCAGTCCATGTCGTCCTATGATGTCTTCATATCCAGTGTTGTCCGTTCCAACCTTGTCGTTGAAATCTCCCATCAGAATGGTCAGGTCCTTTGTTGGACACTTCTCTATGATTGACTGCAGCCTATCGTAAAATTGATCTTTAGCGTCTTCATTGTAATCGTTGGTAGGCGCATAGCATTGGATGATGTTCATTGGAATGCCCTCTTTCTTTGTTTTCAATGAGGCTTTGATGATCGTCGGTCCATGAGATTCCCATCCTGTAAGTTCATTTTGTGCTTGTTTGGACAGCATCAGTGCAACCCCTTGTGTATGTGGGGCATTTTCTTCTTCATGGCCGGAGTATAACAGAAGCTCTCCTGAAGTTAATCGTTGTTGTCCAATTTGCGTCCAATGAGTTTCACTGATGCCAAGCACCTCTAGGTTGTATCTCCTCATTTCTGCAGCAATTTGGAGGGCTCTACCGGTGTCCCACATTGTACGAACATTCCATGTACCTAAATAAATGGTCGCTCTGGTTGTCAGAAGGGGCATCGGCCTCTCAACTTCCGAAGAAATTCGGCTTTCATCACTAGGCGTCATAGTTCTTCTAAATGAAGAACTTCTGACTCACAGGGCAGAGTTTAAAAGGTTTGAATAATTTTTGGCTGCAATTAAACGCAACTCATTTTCGTAAATGTGCCCTTCAGCTTAGCAACCAATCAGAATGAGGCGGGAATTATTATATCCGCCATCTTTGTAAGTAATGGCAGTCGGCTTTCTTCTTTCTGTGCTTCTTTCAGTTATTTCTTTTGTGTAGCTATGTAATTTAATGTTTCGGTCTGATAAAATGCCGCCGTTAGTGTAATGTTCTACATGTTGGTGTGAAATTTACTTCGAATCAGCATTGTTTTTATGGCTTTTGCTGCCTCTACACAAGCCAATGTGTTTCTTCAGCCAAGCTGGTTCGTCTTATGTTTTAAAATGGTAATGGGAGTTCGTTTCTTTAGCTAGAATAATTGTTTTTGCTGCCTCTGACTAACTGTCCGCATGTTCGTTCCTAATCGTCCTTTATGATGTTATCGGCAAAATGAAAGGAAACAATCTCCAATTTTAAATTTCTTCAGTATTATGGGCAACACCATCCCGCTAATAAGTCAAACTATTATTGATTGCCCAGCAGTAGGGGATATCAGTATTGTTTTTGAAAGAACTCAGACTTCCGATAACCATAGACGAAGCCACAGGTACTACCAATCTATTTAAGAGGGTTTGTTATTAAAAATATGTCATATAGCAGTGATAAAGGGGTTGTATTCATTACGAAGGGCGTTAAAGCAAGCCTAACATCGAAAAGCCGGAAATCTGCTATCAGTGTGTAGTGTATGTTTTCTGTTTCGGCCATAAAAAAAAGCCGAAGTGTCATGATCATGGAGTAAAAAGGTAATTAACTGTTATTTAGCTCACTTTTTTATAGATCATACTTCAACACTCGCAGATCTGTTTTTTACTGTATGACATCAACCGGTACCTAATATTTTCACCCTTAGGATGAAAAATACCTGGAAATTCTCACCTTCATATTCGAATTATTTTTGGACAACTGCCTTCCAGTTTTATTGCTTCGTACGCCCTGGGAGACTAGATTCCTACATTATTCGTAGTTCCAGTATAACTTTCTCACGCAGTAAGTTCAAAGTAGACACTAGTCATTCTAAATAAGCCTGTTAACCTAATATCCGTATTTTCTATTTCAGTTAATCGATGAAGACATGTACCACGTGCATCTGCTGTATATTGCCATTTCACTGCAATTCTAACTGTTATGTCTAACTTTTAAAAAATAAAATTGCTATATGCAGCAAATATAGACTTATTTGTTTTGATGGAGATAGGGGGGTTCATGGGATTTTTAGCAGGACTGTAGTAATATTCTCACTAAAGAGATAAGCGAGTGCATAGACTAATGTAAGGTACCACACAGGGTGCCTTTGAGTTACTCGTGTTCCATTAGTGTGGGTTTAGGCATTACTTACTTATCATATGACATTTGAATAAGAAGCTATGGGATTAGACACGGGGACGGTTAGGATGTGTAACGCGTGTCCATCCATCAGCTGCCATGGCAACTCACGTTGGCTGGAATTTGTGAAAGGACCCGAGTCTGTAGGTTTTCCAAAAAATGACGAGGATTTGTACCAAATCACTTTATGAAGAACGCCTCGAACCACCTAGCCTCTACCCGTCGGAGTATAGACGTCTTAGAGGTGACCTTCTAATGGCTTACAGTATCCTTAACACTTCTGGACATCCTCTTAAACACCTACTTAAACTTAGTTCCAACACTAACCTAAGGGGTAACACCTAGAAATTGGAGACACAACATAGCAGAACGGACTGTAGACACAACTTCTACTCAGGAGTTGTCAAATGCTGGAATTCGCTGCCCGCTGAGCTAGACCAAGCGACTTCTGAGGAGTCCTTTAAGAGGCAACTGGATATATTCTTAAGGATAGAGTCATACTATGATTAACCAATTTATTTTCCCTCTTTTATTGTTAATATACCTAGGTTCCTGCCTGGAGGTTCTAGTAATCGCCTGCTACTAGACACGGGAGACTGTTGATCGAAAGCATCTACTCACTCCACAATCATTTGAAAACATGAACTAGGTGCTGAGAGGCTCGCTTATCACGAGTTTCTTGCAACGATTAAGTAAATAAAACAAAATAGCATTAGATTCAAAAATTTATTCAAGAACGTTTATTAAGAATCGAATATCAAACAAAGGTTTAAACCAAGTTTCCGTCTAGAAGTTGTGTTGGTAATGTTGAGCTGCAGTTTTTGTTGTTATTTTCAAAACGAAAGAGTAAAAGAAGTAAGTCAAAAAATTCTGGAAGTGGTTGTGAGACTAAAATGGACGTTCAGCATCCTTTTTATGATCTGCTGTTAGTCGGGTCTCCCGTAAACAGTTCCATAGGACCATAGTTCCAAGGGCAAAACAGTTCTTAGGATCTGTGAAGGCTCACTTCTGTTGCATTCTAAATGAAAAAATAGTGATAAATTTAGCCAGGAATGTGGAATAGATAAATAAACAAATTACATATTTTTCAGCAAAGAATTTATGCAGTTGCGATTTACCTTGGGTTCATGAATATTAGATAAGGTCAGCTACTACTACTTATGCAAAGCATAACATGGGCTTAGTACGGTATCGCAATACTTTTATTATTTTGCTCCCATTTAAGTATTCCCATACATCTGCGTCTAGTTTAATAGGAAGACATACAAACAGTTAGTGTCTGATAAACTAAAAGTCACAGTTGTCAAAAAGATTCTTAATATTTGTCCACAGCTAACTGCATTTAATTGAGACAGAACACTCATCTTCTAAGACTGTATACCGCTGTTTTGCGGGCAACTAAAAGCTCAGACGCTTAGCTATATTGCTACCAATGTTATTGCTGGGGAAATTGTTTAATGACAGTGATCATGAAATATGGTCAGTGATAGATGTACAGTCTAGAAATAAACAACAAACATACTTATCGTAATCATATAATGTATGACAGCAACAGCATCAAAGGCACATTTTTTCCTATTTTTAATCAGACTGATCTGAATCAGTATATTCATTAAAAACAGGCCACTCTACTTACTAAACTGATCTGTTTCGTTACAGGCTTCAAGCACTTTACTTAAAAATACCATAATCCTTTCAATCAAACTGAACTACGTGACAACCAAGAATACTAAACAAAGCTAGTGTCGTAATTATTGTTTCATTTGCACAGACATGTTGCTTAAAGTAGTTAAATGGATATAATTAAGACGATAAAACCAAAACACGAAATATAGGCCAGTTGAACTTATCTAACACAAGACAAAGGAAATATATATTGCTTTGATACTGAAAACAACAGGCAGTTGTTCATAAGAACATAGTTTACAGTACAACAAACCTTTCTTCAGTAAAATCATGCACTGACAGTCTATCTGGAAACAATCAACTATGTGAATAAACTCACTATGACTTGAGATATCATCCCAGCGTGCAATGGACGTGCTGTGTAACGCAGTCGGACGTGGCGAATAAAAATTAAAAAAGAGCGAAATCAGCTACATAATCTAGTTATTTAATTAAAAATACATTATGAAATCACAAAATATGTGGTTACTTGAACGCACAAATGACAGTGTGCGATACATTAAGTTTACATGGTTGCGTGGCGGATAAGATCACCCTAAGTTTTTCTGGTTAGCTTTTTTTAGCGGGTTAGTTTTCTACAGGATGGGGACGCTAACCCCATGCCCAACCCTCCTCGTTTATCCGGGCTTGGGACCGGCAGTAGCCCCCGGAGGGACTCCAGGCGGAGTTTATGTTTGGATATTTTCCTATAAGTCTTCAAATCATACTCTTCTCAATTACTGCTTATACTCTTATTACCTCTACCATTACGGAATTTGGATCGACAACTGCATCTCTGTGCTAATGTGGTGTGACAACTCGAACTGATGTACGTACGTATGAAGTTCTACGTTGTTGCTGACTGACTTTCCCATAAATACAGCCCAACTCTCTCACATCCGACTTCACTCGAGTGAAATGCAAAAGTTGGGATCAGATTATTTGAACGCACTTCCAAAATGGGATAGCCATGATGGTGAATTAATTTAATTTGATGATGAAAGCGGTCATCAATTCGCGACGTATATTCACCATTTAGAAAAATCATCTTTCTGTCAAGCTGTCCACCGACTGTAATACACCAGTAGCAACCCGCCTTTCCATTGTGAATAACTGTGTATCTAACATCGGGACGACTAGATGCGTCACATGCTACAGCGGCCAATTTAGTAGCTATGTATCTATTGAACTTAACACTAAGCAGAACCTAGTCAGTCATTTCTTTTATTTAAGAAATGGTGTCCGCGGATATTTTGTTGAATTCTACCGGCATAGTATTACTCCATAAATACCTATCATGAACACGTCACTGAACCTTGGGGCGACGATGCGTCCAAATACAGGCCATAAATGTTGACTGGAGCTGCTTTAAAAAAAACGTTTATCTACACTAATACACAAATCGAAGGCATCAAGATTACAAGTAACAAAAACCAAAGTTCAACATATCTTAGCAGATTGGTTTTCGATCCCATATGGTAGAAACACTACGGCCGATGAAATTCAGTCGGACACTAGTGCACGTCCACAGAACACTTCTGATGCTACTCGGTAAGTTCCGAACAAAATATTTTAAATCATTCAGAACCCAATCAGCATCTCTGATGCTCAGACAGGCTTTTGTCATTAAATACATGAATATCTTCTTGATCTGCTCTTTAAAGTTTACAAACTTCCAAGAGCACACATTAACGTCAAGTTATCTTGAAAGAAATATGTAAACGAATTCACTTCTTACTTATACTATTATCATCCAGAAGGGTGAGACTATAATTTATGGACGAACCTGTAGTGTCGGTCATTATTTTAAGCCCATATACCTTATTCTAGTTTCCGGACAAACCGATTTATCCATTCTACTTGAGTCATACGTTGACCTTGTTAATTATTCGCTTATCATTCTTCACTGTTTTTATATGAGCGTATATGTGTGCACACATTATATCCCATGACTCATTGCATGTCTGTAGCTTATTTTTGTCTGCCTATAAATATTGATTAACGCCTGACTAAGAATGAGTCGGATTACCAGCCATCTCCACTGAGCATCATTATACTTTGTTTCATTGTGTGCTTGCTCGTTGTACGCTTGCGGATTTTTATTGATCATTAACAATAAATTATCTCTACAACTGGTGTTCAGGTTTTTGAATAATCTCGCGTAAAATCCATAATTCTACCAGAAGATTTAGCCTGCATTAAATACTCAGTTTACGGGATATTATTTATTGGAGTCAGATAATGAGGACATTAACATCAACAAACCAATCATATATTAGACAACAGATCTTGAACTTCGCTGCGAAGCTCATTCATCCATTTTTGATAGAGAGTCTTGGCACTGCAGCTAATGTTAGTTCGTGATGAAGACCCAAAATCTAATCCCTAGGCTTAATCATCAACCGTAAATTATAATTCTAATTCCTCACACAAGTTCATGACATCCATTTGGTCCTGGTTATTAAGTGGACACTCTCAAAGTCCCTTTGAAGTCACTCAAAGGTCTTACATAAACTATAGACTCACCATTATCTTTTCATGAAAGCTATTCGCATTTCATTCTAACGTCTGTTATAAGTATAGGCATAAAAACCAAGGACGATTGACAGGTCCACATCTACATTAAATCTACGAGCTCTCTCGCTGAATTTGACTGAATTCATCTCACAGGACAAACAAGACAATAAATGATGATGAACATGAAAAACAGAAGGCATGCCAGTCACTCGCATCTCGTAAGCTATATGTCATGACCTCCAAACATGTCACAACCATTTAGACAAACAAACAACAAAGTTCGGATACATGCATCTGAAAAAACACCGTTCCTGCATTTTCCTACATGTTTTAACGATAGTTGACTTTAATTTTTATTAAACAGTATGCTATTTTGTAGAAGTCTACAAAAATTTAAGAACCGAAAGCGGTATGTTCAAGTAGTGTGCGTTGCGTATATTTGTCTTCAAATTTCTTTAGAATATATGACGTAGGTGGAGAAAATCGACCTTCCACCTAAATAACCGAATTAAAAGGGAAAAACAGACTTTTCCTTACATCTGTGTTTTCGTACACTTCTTTTTTATTACCCCTTTATTGGTTGCTTGGGTTCTTATAAAATCTAGGGTTTTCACGTTTCTATGTCTGATTACAATAAGTTGAAACTCAGGGACAAAACTATTAACGTTTGATATTGTTAGCGATATCTAGTTGTCTTGTGATTTATATTTTTTAAAAGTAGAAATGATCTCCACGAAGTATATCATATCAAAGCTTTCGACTTTTGTCGCTAATCGTGGAATTCCCCACTGATTTTCAAGAACTTCGTGGGCTTCCTACGAAATGCTTGCTTTTTCGCAGTCTCAATACGAACTTTAGGAGCGCTTTGTAGAGGTTAGACACAACACAGCCGACTGTAATTTAGTTACGTGCTGGCTTGTGTGCCGTCTGTTGTAGTCGGAACAACTTTCCATGAGTCTTTCGAGAGCAAAGTTTGATATATTTCTAATGACTCATTGATGTTTCGTTATGATCTGTAAGTCTTTTCCAGCATTTGGATAAACTTCAGTTCGATGGTGATCCACTGCTGCTAGATACTCAAGCCAGTTAAACATAAGCTTCTATTTCGTCTACAACCACTTGAGCAGTAGTTAAACTTGGTAGAGTGAGAATAAGGCTTCATTTGAGAATCAGGGTCGGTAAATTATTCGAAATAGAGAACGCTGCTTCGTGTGACATTCCGATCTCTACTCAATGGTTAAGCCCTATCCTCCAATGAATGTTCGAACATTCCTGTAGAGCTACACTTGTAATTAATATGGACCGAATTCAGTAAATTATATAAGAAAATTCATACTGTAGTAGTTGCTTACCCTAGGTTTATGTATTGGGAGCCAAATGATCTTAATTTGCCTTGGGGATACTGTGGTGAATAATGTAACGCATAATCACCAAGGCATTATATTTGATTTGTAAAAATATGGCACCAACCATGTCATTCACTTGTTTGAAGAAATGTTTTTGTAAAGGAGCACCAGTATATATATACGCCATACAATAAAAACAGCACAAAAATAGATAAAAACTTGGAATGCTAGTAAAAAAAGATGGGAGAACCGGTTCACACAAAAATACCGGAAAGGATTATTTGAGTTTGAGTCCCCATTTATACGAAGACAGTCAGAAAACTACATGGATTCTATTGGCTTTTATTATAAGTCATGTCTAATAACGTCTCAAACCAGTACGTAGTTGTCAAGGCACAATAGATGCCAGTTTTGCGCAGCTTTCATGCCACAACATCATGTCATACATTGACCACTTTTCTGCTTTTTCAACCAGTTTGTGTCGGGAAATAATAACGATGTGGAACCCGCTGTGACGACATTCCTGCTACATATTCGATTCACTGGAGTGTTTCACGATCGTGTAACTATTCTAATCCTTGTAATTGTGTCTGAACACGCGTCAAACGTCCCCATTACTAGCAGCGTTGCCATTCAACGTCAACAATAGTTTGAGGACATCAGTGATCAAACACAGAGTCTCTTAACATCCTCAACTCGGAGAGGTCAACTGTATAACTTACATATATATTGGAGGCTTTGTACTGTACGCCGTCATTTCATCTCTTCTCTATGCTATTGTTGAATGTAACAACTACGATGCATTTTTCGTTTTGATATGTTGGAGTGTTATCGAAAAACACGAAAAAGTATTTTCTCAACATCCGTCGTACTGCGGTTTTATAAGCGTGTTCACTAATGACTTAAATGTGAGTATTCGATGGAGATTTGTAATAAATTTAAATCCCTTCCTTCCCTGATCATTTTTGTGCACCATTGATAAGGAACAACTAATATTCCAATATTGTTCTAATAAAAACCACCCAAGTAAAGCATACGGTAAAGGCCTTGGAACTTTTTATACTGTATAAATATCACATTTTCAATAAATTCTTTCAAGATATGATGTCCACTAAATGTGACTTTCAAGTATTTCAACATAGTCCCTTTTTTTCTTGTTCATGATAGAATTTTATTTTCAGCCTCAATTCTAGATAAAGGTGATGACTTCAGTTTTTCAAATATAAATAGAATTTGGAAGTGTTGGGATGGATGATGAAGTTGACTACATGTCTGATGCTATTTTGAATGAAATGTAAGGTTTTACTCTCACTTCATAAATTTTTAGAGAAGATGTAAAACCGGGATTATTTATATCACGAGATGCCCAACGACAGCGTACAGTGGAGGCGAATCGACGGAAAAACAAATGTCTTTCCAAGTCGGAAAGGGAGATCCATCACCTCAAGGAAGGTTTAAAGAAAAAAGTTGGGCCTGAAAATAAAGGTTTCAGTCTACTTTCAAAAATGGGATACGTTCCGGGTAAAGGTTTGGGAAAAAATGGTATGTAACATACAGCAGTTTCACACTCGTTTTCATAACTTGAAATTACTTGGATAATCGCAGAGACACATTTTACGCTAAGTTATAGCGTGAGATATTACTGAAAATTTCTAGTCAATCAGTTCTAAGCAAGTAACACCGAGTGGTAATTTCCTAATAAAATTAACTTATGAAAGTTTTGCTAAAGATACTTTATCTTACAGAGTATGGAATATAGGATTTTGGTAGACCAGACTATAATCACCCATGTGCGATGAATTGGCTTTTGACAGTAAAGTTTTTGCTAAAAAAAAAGTCAGAAGTATCTACTTTGTTTCTGATAAATATCTTGAGAACTACGTAGTCAGCCGTAAACAAGAGCGATTCATAATCATAAAACTTATGGTTCATTTTATTTTTATGAAATACTAATTACACTTTATTATACCCTCTAAATCGCCTCCTCGACTTTCATCCAAAATAATACTTCTTTTGTCATAGGGAATGAATAAATATCGAATTTTATTATTTATGTTCTTTATCTATGTATCAGTGTAAATTGAACGGTAATTTTAAATAAACGGGTAGAAATGTAGAAACGTGATAGCACAAATCCGTATCTTTGAGTTTGAAGGATGTACAATGCTACGTGCAAACAAAACTAGTTCACGAGATTATACCAATTCATTCAGCCTTATTTGCTTACACATTTTTTGACCATTAAAGATTAATTTTTGAAAATCTTGTTACTGTATTCAACAATGTAGGAACTAAGCTAATGGGAAAGTAAATGGTGCTTTACGTCTACAAGTAGAAACATCTCTTTCACTCTCTGTTCCTATACATCTTTGTTTGTAAATTTTAGCTACTGGGATAGCTGATCCTGTTTCTATTGAAATCCCTCAGGGTCGTGAAGGCCTCGGTTTCGCGTCGGAAAAAAACGAACGTATGATATTTAGGGAAAACCTCAAACAACAAATACAAATGGCTTACAAAGATGAATTCCGAAGCACTATGGCCGTGAGATTTCGACAGAACCGTTTGAACCGACAACTGGATGTTGCCCGTCGGATATGTCAAGATCTGGATTTGAAAGAACTTATTGAAACTCCAGTTCACGAATCATTCTGGCCACCTATTGATCTTGTTCCAACTGAAGTCGCTGATAATGGTAAATATGGATCAGTCAGTTCGAATGGTTTCAAGTCTGGTAAAGACAGAATTCCTGTGAGTACTGTATTGCTTCAGGAAGATGATGTGAACGAAGACTTTGCAGATAATGATTTAGCCAAACTGGACTCGAAACATGCGAATTGTGACTACACTTCTGTAAGTATATGTAGTTTCTTTCTCTATTTTATTTACCCATGATAACCATACTGTACATTTGTATTGTATCGCTCATTCACAGAATACTGAATCAAAGGATAACTGAAGTGTATTTTTCTTACGTGAAGCCTCAAGTTTATTGCTGTAAGAAAAAGTTTTCCTTCAATAATAATGCAGAGCAAATATTAGTTACATGTCAGAACAATTATTCTATCGCACTCTGCATCATTCAAAATTAACTATTATTTTGATTTTATAGGTTCAAAGAAATTTCATACAACTTTTGAATTATTTACGAAGTCGACATAATTATTGCTTTTGGTGTAGCCTACAGTACCAAAATCAATCTGAACTTTTAGAACAGTGCCCTGGAGAGGATGAAGACCAACATGATTAATCCACTTTACCTAAGATATTATGTACAGACAATTAATTATTCCATATCTCCTAATATACTTTGAGTTGTTGATTCACAGCTTCACTTATGTTTTAACATAGGTTTGTTGGTAACATGTTTGTTATGAATATTAAATGTACGTAAAACTGGTACATATGAAGAAAACTAGATTCACAGATTTATATTCGTTAAATAAGTTCATAATTCAATTATTTTCCTTGGTGATCTGCTCACAATATACTTTCTTTAAGTAGCTGCAGTTTTTCTCCCTCACGGTTGTCAGTGTCATTTTCCTTTATTTCTAAGAAAAATATTTTGGTACAGTACAGGTTCATAAGAATACCCTGAATAGAATGTAAATTGTTGTGAAGTAAAAAAGCGAATCGTCATGTAACGAATAAATAAATGCGAAAAACAATTGTGTTTAAAAACTACAGTTACTTTCAGTTAAGCAGTTCCATCTTTTACGAAACATTTCGCAAAAGCCACAAAAAGATCGATATTAGCTTTTATTTTATTCCGTGTCTGAAGGTGTATTAATTTGCTAACACCTGTATTCTGTAAGATTCTGAATCGCTGGGTCTTGATGACCAGCTACAACCCAGTCATCTATAGCTGACATAAAATTGTCAACTCTACGTTTTCCACTTAGTTCCGGGCTAGCAAATAATGCACGAAGTAAAGGCATATAGGACCGCATCCATAAAACATGCCCAAGATACAAAACAAGTGAACCTAGATTGACACACTGATTAAGTAATCCTTACTGAGCTTCAAACAAAAGTATGCTTTTTTAGGTTTAAAACCAGTTACGTGTTTGAGAGGCTTTCCTAAGTGTTTTCTGGGTTATAACTATGAAGCATTGGTTGAAACACCTGGCTCCTAACCAATGAGTCATGGATTCTAAATTTGCCGCATATATAATTTGATCAGTCAGTCAGTCAGCTACAACGTAGGACCAGGCACATATGTGCATCGGTCCAGGTTGCCATACCGCATCAGCACAACAAGATGAACACCGGATTCATAACAGTGGTGGTAATATATAAGAGAAAGATTGCATATAGAGATATAATACAAGAAGAAAGAATTGGTTCGTAGAAAGAAAGATATGAAGCGATTTTAATCTCTTAGTTTAAGGGAAGACAGGGAGTGTATACACCGACGCCATTGTGATCGATTCTGAGTCATGTCACCAAGAGTCTCCAACCATTGGTTACGAAAGTCACGCAGACCCCAACCAAGTAGTCTACATCTACCAACATGGCTCAGACTAGAGGTTAGTGTCTTCAAGCACTGATGCCACGTTTTGGTTTGGCCGTCCCTAACTTTCTTCCAACCATTTCTAATACCGGATAGCATTGCACGTCGTGGTAATCGGTGTTCAGGCATACGTAACACGTGGCCCAACCATCTCAGTCGATGAAGATTCATAACCTCATCAACTGATTTACCATCCTTTCCTAATACCCTTCGTCTAACCTCACTTTTACTTACCCAGTGATCCCAGCAGACGCCAGCAATATTTCTAAGGCATCTGTGGTCAAATATTAGTAGCTTACGAGTGTCTTCTACTCTTAAAGGCCATGTTTCGCTGCCGTAAAGTAAGACAAAACGGACCGCCGCGCAGTATACTCGTCCTTTTATTGATAGACGGATATCTCGCCTTCGCCACAGGTGACGTAAGTTGGCAAAAGCCAAACGAGCTTTTCGAATCCGTGCTGAGATTTCGTCCGATACCAACCCATTAGGGCTGATCAGACTTCCAAGATAAGTGAAGTTGTCAACGTGTTCGACTACTTCACTCTCTATCCTTAATCCAGTTGTTGACACAGACCAGTCCTGAAGCAACAACTTGCATTTAGAGGGAGAGAAGCGCATTCCAAACATTCTGGCATTGTTGCTTAGTGCTACCAGAAGACTTTGCATTTTATCAGTGTCTTCACCAAACAGGACTATGCCATCTGCGTATTCTAAGTCGATAAGTGGACCTCCTGGTAGGAAAGCAATACTCGAGCATTCATTCGACGAAAATGTTATTTCCATTAGTAGGTCTGTGATGAAGTTAAACAAAAATGGGGAAAGTGGACAGCCTTGACGGACACCGCTTGAGGTTGCAAAAGTAGATGACAGTTCGCCATAAGCTCTGACTCGACTAGTAGTGTTCGAGTAAAGAGCCTTCACAGGGTTTATGTACTTCTGGGGTACGCCTTCAAACGACAGACACTGCCACAGAATCTCGCGGTCTACCGAGTCAAATGCTGCTTTTAAGTCAAGAAAGACCACCATCGTCGGACGTCGATAAGTATGCCTGTGTTCTAGAACCTGACGAATGGTGAATATGTGGTCGATGCAGCCACGACCAGGTCTGAAGCCAGCTTGGTTTTCTCGTGTTTGCAGTTCACGAGTCTTAGTTAGGCGTCTGATTATTATTGAGACTAGTATTTTAGATATTATATTAGTTAAACTAATCCCTCTGTGGTTGTCACAGGATGATTTTAACCCTCTATTATATATTGGGACGACAAGTGATTGCGACCAGTCAGATGGGATAACGTCTAATTCCCAGATCTTAGCTAAAATATTAGTCAACCTAATCGCTAAAATTGGACCACCATCCTTAGAGACTTCTGGAGCCAATCCATCTGGACCAGCTGCTCTTCCTCGTTTCAGATTAACTGTAGCCTTTTGAACCTCTGCTAGAGTTGGGGGAACTACTTCAATGTTCCATTCACACTGTCTGGGAATGGAGGGTAGTTGTAGAGTAGCTGAAGGCCAGTTGAAATGTTCCCCACATCGTTCTAAACATCTGGACTGGGAGCAGATGAGAGTATCGTCTTTTTCCGAAATAATCTCACTTACACTTGACTTATTAGTTCCAGTTTCTTTTATTAGTCTGTAAAGCTGCTTTGTGTTCCCTATAGTGGCCGCCTTTTCCATCTCTTGTGCTTTCGTTACCCACCACTGCTCACGGTCGTACCTTAGACTTTTTCTTAACCTAGATCTGATTTCTTTACACTTTTCATCATGTTCAGAACCTGATGGGACGAGTTTGCGAGAATCCATCAGTGTGATAGACCTTGAAGAAATCCACTGGTTCTTTGTAACTCTGTGGTTCAAGTCTCTAATAGATGTCACTGCTGTTTCCACAGCTGATTGTATGCCTTTCCAAGCAACATCTGGGTCAGCCTCGTCTTCAGAACTATCTAAGTGTGACCTCAGTTGTTCCTGGAACCTACTTTTGGTTTTCTCGTTACTCAACTCAGTTCTAACGGGTCTTTTTAATGTGCCTTTTTTGCGTCCAGTGAGGCGCAAGCAGATGCGTGCCCGTATTAGGGTGTGGTCGGAATCCAAGCAGGTACTCCAGAATGAGCGACAATCTTGTACCGACCCTCTCCAACGATGACTGATGGCAATATGGTCTATTTGAGTCCATCGTTGGTTTGGTGTAGGGGGGTCGCCATGTTAGTCGATGTCTCTCCTTATGCTTAGAATTTGTGTTTGCTAAAAATAAACGATTGTCTGAGCACAGTTGCAGCAGACGATCACCATTATCTGTTCGCTGTGTCTGAATACTAAAATATCCACATAAATGCCTTTCTGTTTGGTTTAAACTGCCTATCTGAGCATTAAAGTCACCTGCTACGAATACTATGTCTGAGCGTTTAGCTTTCTGAAGAAGTTCGGACAGCTTTCTGTAAAATTCATCTGAGCTGCAGTCAGTGGGAGCGTAGGCAGAAACGACAAAAAGGCAACGACGTGTGTCCCTATCCTTCCGAGTTCTTACGGAGCCGTTTAGCCGGACCGCACATAGATGACTGTTGATGGGGATCCACTCTAAAAGTGCTTGTTCAGCCCTCATGCTTAGTGCTATCCCTACTCCTGCCAGTCCACGAGAGCTGGCCATCGGGTCACCAGATACACGGAGGGTGTATCTCGTTGGCTCTCCGTTTTGCCGAGGTGAGGTCAAGTGAATGACCACACTGGGATCCTGTATGCGTGTTTCGGGGACACAGCATACATCAATGGTACGAGATTCTAGGGTTTTAGCCAAGGTAGCCTGCTGACAGATTTGACACAGGGTGCGTACGTTGAAGGCTCCAATGTGTAGTTTGGAGCGAGGTTTCAGTAGACTTGGGACAGTGTTTTGAGCACTAGAATCGTTGGCTATGGTGACACTTGAGGGGGAAGCTGAAAAAAGAAGTTTAGAGTTTGAAGTTGATGTAGGAGGAATAATAGGAATTGAAGAGTGAGGTTGATTATGAATACAGTGGTCTTGAGTGTTGTTAGAGGTATGAGGGCGATTATCACTTCCCGGTTGCCCACACCGTGGAAGGGTTGTTCTGGAGGTATCTGAAAAGGAAATTAGATTAAAGGTGGTCTTAGTGACCTGAGAGCGTGACCGCAGTGCCCAAGGGACAACTGCTTGAGGTCGGTCACACACGACCTTTTTATGGGTAATTTTTGTGTTAGCTCCGTACTTATTGAGACCTTACCGCCGGAGACGGATATCCGTGGGATAAGGCGAGGTGTACATTTTTAGGGTCGACCTTTTCTAACCCCACCACTCGTTGTGGGAAAGCAGCATCGCTGTCATGCTGGTTGTCTGAAGGAAACACCTTACTGCTGTCACACCTCTGTACAGTCAGCAGTACGACTTCGCCTTCGGACCTTGCGTTAGTTGGTTTTAGTCTTACCTCTCTTCAACCGACCAGTCTGACATGGTAGGACCTTGAGGAACGATTGTTCCAGCCAGTATAGCTTGGTTGCTTCATCACGATAGGCAAGCCCGATCACCACGTCAAGGTAGCAACAACGGGCGGGATATAATTTGATACGTTAACCTGTGTATGTGAAATGAATTACATGTTGAATTTCCGAAGGTGATGTAATGTGGCAGACTTTATATGTGTAGTAAATCTGAAATGTTTTGGAATATCAATGGTTTGAACTAAGCATTCCCAGAAAATATTAAGAACTGTGGTCAACTAAGTGATATTCTATGGAAATGTCTAAGAGTAAAACAAAGGTTATTAGAACGTAGTGATCTAAACCTGATTTCGTGACTACATAAGTGAACTATTGTCTAAGCTGCAAACGAAAATAATTCGACTCGATCCTTGTCAATAAACCAACAGCGGGCTCATAGGCTGCTCCGAATTTCTACTTTGTATGTGTTTATACACAAATTTACATCTTTGTGTACAAACTTCTTAGTTGGCGATATATTTTGAAGATTTTTGCTGTGGCGTAGATTCCTGGGTTCTTTGGCTTTTTATCTTGAGTTTTAATATTATTTCCTAATGACCATTCCTCAATTTCATTTGTCACTTCCAAACTTTGATGTTTGTGTTCCATTTCTAGTTATTAATGATAATAACTTTGGTTTAAAATCCTTAACTTATTACCTTTGTGATTACCTCTCAGTAAACCGACCCAGTCTATTTATTTCAGGTCCTACCTTGCTTTTAACTGAGTAAGGAGTATAAATATTAACATCCATAAAATATTTAAAATAATAAACAATTAGGAACTTTCATTTCGATTTTTGATTAGTTAGAATTATCAAACCATACAAAATATTTCCAAAGATTAAACCGAATTCCAGCTATGTTGGTAAAATTTTTCCGTTAGTACGCTTTAAAACTAATTTTTCCAATTCAGGCCGGAAATTAAGATGTAGCGCCTAATTTTGTTTGTGTAAAAGTACTACTTAAATCACTTTAAAAATGCCAAGATTTAATCGTCTCAACTAGACGTTGGTATTAACCTCATTTTCCTTAAACGTTAGTGGCTAACACTTTTTGTTTTTTAGTTATTAATAAAATCGAATCTTGTCTGGAAAGTGCTCAGTGCAAAATTCTTCTTCGTTCTTGTTTCTGGATGTAATGTTATCGTACTGCTTATAGATTACTGAGTAAAATAACCATTTTATCAAAAGACTCATCCGTATTCCTATGACATAATACATACTATCAATGCGAGAAACCTACTTGCATGATGGGGATTAAATTAATGTCTACATCTTATCTTGTTCCAGGTTAGGTCCCCACGAATGCCCTGGTACGGTCTAGGGTGGGGAGAGTTCGCTCTTCCTCTAGAAATGCTCTCACATGGCTACGCACATACGGCCACTGACAGGGAAGTCTTACTCACTATCTTCTCGCGGTAGGGGTGTTGTTTAAGAAATTGAGAGGTCAAATGCTAATTTCCGGCAATTTACCGGGGTTGGCGGACACATATGGAAAACCCTGACTCCAAACCCATGATGCACATGGGCTCCAGAATACTGAAGGAACTAATGGCGTATGGACGGGTTGTTGGTCACCGGTTACCATGGGACTGTGTCTCCAGACGTTGCGTTGTGGATCAGACTTTTATGTTGAAGGTTCTGTATGTGACCTAAGAAAACCGCCTGCCTCGGTTTGGGCACCCGGGAAGCAGAACAGCCTACACACAAATCAAGTGATTTGTGTGAAGCATATGTATTCGATGCCTCTTGTACCAATATTTATGTGTTCAAATAAATAAACACGTCACTAATTATGTTGTATGACGTTGATGTCAGTTAATTTACTACTATGTTATTAGTCATTGGTTACTTTCTTAGTCCAATTAATAATCCGTCACTAGCCTCCTCTTCATTGCAACGTGGAGTAAAGCTTTCATACGATTACTATTACAGGTGTCTTAGACCACACTTTTTGTTTACAAGCACTAACGAGAATACTCCTCCTGTAACTCTTCTGGAATTACTGGCGGTCCCAAGCCAGGGTAGAGAAGGGTTTTGTACGACGGCAGCAACCCTCTCCATTAGAAAAAAACCCAACTAGAATAAACAAATCAAACCATCAAAGCTCTGTCCTGGGGGTTGAAGGAAGAATTATGGCGCTTCAGGATGAAAGTCGAGATATTTCAGGAAGCCATGCGGCCTGCAACACTTTTAACGAGAAGAGCAACAGCTTTTATAGGTAGATGGAATATCAGGACAATGTGGGAGACCGAGAGAACCAGTCAAATAGTTGTGGAAATAAGGACATACTACCTGGCAATTCTCGAAATCAGTGAAACCCATGGGACCGAAGCTGGAAAACAAAGGCTAGCTGCGAGAGATGCTACTGCATTCCCATCAGGAAGGTGAAAATGCTCCACAAGGTGTTGCTGAACCAAATGAAAGACTCAGTAGACACCCAACTTCGAGATCAACAAGCTGGATTCCGTAAGGATCGGTCGTGCACAGACCAAATCACGACACTACGGATCATCGTCGAACAATCAGTTGAGTGGGACTCGTCACTGTACTTCAACTTCGTTGATTATAAAAAGACATTTGGCAGTGGACAGCTCAGAACCAGTTAGACGATTTTGACTTCGCAGATGACCTAGCCCTCCTGTCGCATACACAATAACAAATGCAGATGAAGACAAGTAGTGTAGCAGCAGTTTCTGCATCAGTGTACACAAAGGAAAAAGCAAGATTCTCAAATACAACACAGAGAACACCAACCGAATCACACTTGATTGGAAGATGTGGCATCTTTCACGTACACCGGAAGCGCCATCGACAAATGTGGAGTATCTGATGCAGACGTAAAGGCAAGGATTGGCAAAGTAAGGACAGTATTCCTACAGTGGAAGAACATATGGAACCCAAAACAACTGTCAACCAATATAATAAAAATCTTCAATACGAACGTCAAGACAGTTCTACTGTACGGAGCTGAAACTTGGAGAGCTACCACAATTGTCACCAAGAAGGTGCAAGTATTTACAAACAGTTGTCTACAGAAGATACTCAATATCCGTCGGTCGGATACCATTAGCAGCCGTCTTATTTATTTGAAGACAGATATTGATACAAGGAGGCAGCAAATACATATGCGCCACGCAAATCCCATTTGATTTGTGTGAGGAATGTGATACTGCCCAGGTGCCCTAACCGAAGCAGGTGGTTTTCTTGGGAAGCCACACCCGGAGCCTTCGACCTAAAGGTCTGATCCACAAGGCAGTGGAGCATCGTAAGGAGATGCAGTCCCATGGTAGCCTGTGACCAACGATAGGTTCATAAGCCATTTTTTCTCTCAATATACTGGAGCCCATGTGCACCATTGGTTCGGAATCGCGGTTTTCCGACTCCCCTAGGCAGACACTCCATCTCCATCAACCCGGTTAAAGCGCCGAGCATTCCCGTTTGTCCTCTCAACTTCGTAGACAACATCCTCGCCACGAGAAGGCAGTGAGTAGGACTTGCCTGGCAGAGACTATATAAGCGTGGCCATATGAGGGCATTTCGAGAGGAAGAGCGGACTCTCCCCACTCTCAGCCGTACCAGGGCATTCGGGGACAGCCTATTATGGGAGAGGACAAGCCAAGTTCCAGATCAAGAGGAAAAGACATTGGAAGTAAATAGGACGTAGATTAAGGAAATCGCCAAACTGTATCACAAGGAAAGCCCTAACTTGGAGTACTGGAGAGAAATGGAAGCAGATATGGAAGAGATGAATAACAACTGAGAAGGATTGCTCAGGACAGGGTGGAATAAAGTCCTGGTTGGCGGTCTATGCTTCTCTGAGAGGGATAACAGGCGTAAGTGATCAAATGAACGACAAGTTTACTTCACTATTTCCAATTTAACATTTAAGAACATTATTTCGCTAAAAAATAATAGCCTAAATTTGGATTTTATTATACTAATCCTCTTTGTTAGTTTTCCTACTAATGGCTTTGTGTAAAACTATTCTGCTATATTTTCACAGCCAATTTTCTTACACCTATATAATAACCAACGAGTGTACATACAACTGAGAATCTTTTTATGGAGGCTTATCCTTTTTTACCGTAGATTAGTGACAACTATAATCAATATAGTGGGTGAATTTTCGAGTATAATATAAGTCAGCTAGTCAGTAACAACGTAGAGCTTCGTACGTACGTACATCAGTTCGAGTTGCCACACCACATTAGCACAGAGATACAGTGGTAGATCCAAATCCCGTAGTGGTAGAGGTAATAAGAGTATAAGTAGTAATCGGGAAGATTAGTGTTTGGAGATATTATTTAAAGAGTATAATATAATGAAATAAATTTGGGAAGAGAAAAAAAAGAGACAAGGAGGAATAAGGAGATCAAAATTTGGGAGAACACAAAGAGTGTGTGCACCTTCGCCATCACAAACGATTTTGAGCCATGTCATTCAGGGTCTCCAACCATCGGTTGTCATCATCTCGCGGTCCCCAACCATGTACTCTGCATCTACCAACATGACTCAGTCCACTTGCCAGTGACTTCATGGATTTGTGCCATGTTTTGGTCTGGCCGCCCCTAGCTTTCTTCCAACCTACTCCTATACCACTGAATATAGCACGTCGAGGTAGTCGGTGGTTGGGCATACGTAACACGTGTCCCAGCCATCTCAACTGATGAAGTTTCACTACTTCATCAATTGATTTGCCATCCTTACCTAGTACCCGTTTCCTAACAGCTGCGTTACTTACTCGGTGGTCCCAGGATATACGAGCAATACTTCGAAGACACCTATGATCAAATACTAGTAACCTACGAATATCCTCTACTCTTACCGGCCATGTTTCACTTCCACAAAGTAGGACGGAACGAACTGCTGCGCAGTAAACATGTCCTTTGGTTGATAGACGGATATCTTGCCTACGCCATAAATGACGCAAGTTGGCAAAAGCTAGTCGAGCCTTCTGTATCCGTGCTGAGATTCCATCACACACCAGACCACAAGGGCTGATGAGACTTCCAAGATAAGTGAAGCGGTCAACACACTCAACTACTTCACTCCCTATCATTAATTCGGGTATCGAAGCAGCTTTTTGCATTTCGAGGGAGAGAATCGCATCCCGAACATGCTTGCATTGTTGTTTAGAGTGGTCAGAAGACTCTGCATTTTGTCAGAGTCTTCACCAAATAAAACTATGTCATCAGCATATTCTAGGTCAACAAGTGAACCTCCCGGTAGAAGTTCAACCCCTGGAAATTAAGATGAGGAAAGTGATATATTTAAAATTACATGAACGACAAAGTTAAACAAGAATGGAGAGAGTGGACAGCCCTGACGAACACCACTTGAGGTAATCAATTCTGATGACAGTTCGCCATAAGCTCTCACCCGACCGGTTGCGTTCGAGTAGAGAGCCTTCACAAGGTTAATGTACTTGTTTGGTACTCCTTTCAGTGACAAACACTACCATAGGACCTCACGATCAACAGAGTTGAATGCCGCCTTAAGGTCGAGAAATACTACCATTGTGGGGCGTCTGGATGTGTGTCTGTGTTCTAGAACCTGACGTAGTGTGAATATCTGGTCTATACAACCACGTCTAGGTCAAAAACCAGCCTGATTGTCTCTAGTCTGTTCTTTACGAGCTTTGGTTAGGCGTCGAAGTATTATTGAAGCTAATATTTTAGACACTATATTAGTCAAACTGATTCCTCTGTGATTGTCACAAGAGGACTTTTGTCCTTTCTTATAGACTGGCACAATCAGTGACTGAGACCAGTCAGATAGGATTACGTCCAGTTCCCAAATTCTGCCTAAGACCTCAGTTAATCTCACTGCTAATACTGAACCACCATCCTTAAAAATGTCAGGAGTAAACCTGTCAGGGCCTGCTGCTTTCCCTCACTTCAACTTCGTAAAGAGACGGAGGACCTACATTAACTTGCTATTCAGGTTGACTAGATATCGTGGGAAACCGAAGTGTGGCTGAAGACCAGTTGAACTGATCCCTAAAGTGTTCTGCCCATCGATCCAATCTCCTGGATTGGGAATGTATAATATGTCCATCTTTCTCTGAGAGTGTTTCGCTAACAGCCGGTTTCCTAATACCGGTTTCCTTAACAAGTCTGAACAACTGTCTACTATTACCTATTGCCGCTGCCTTTTCCATCTCTCTTGCTTTCGCTACCCACCACTGTTTACGATCATTGCGTAGACTTCTTGTCAGCTTGCGCTTAAGCTGACTCCGCTCTTCATTATGTTCAGAGCCAAGTGGAATGAGTTTCCGAGCATCTATCAGAGCCGTAGATGCTGCTGAGATCCATCGTTGCTCCCTAACCTTACGGGTTACCGTACTAGCAGATATCACTGCTGTTTTCACAGCTTTTCGGATATCATTTCATGCTGCCTCTGGGTGAGCATCACATACATGCCTGCCTAACTGTTTTTCAAGTTGTTCCTGAAATATACTCTTAGTTTGACTATCATTAAACAGGACCCTAAGAGGTTTCCTTGCAGCGTCTTTCTTACGTTCAGTAAGATGCAGGCAAATACGCGCTCGCACTAGAGCATGATCTGAATCTAAGCATGTGCTCCAGAATGAACGACAGTCTTCTATCGAGCCCCTCCATCGGTGGCTGATAGCGATGTGATCTATTTGGGTCCAACGTTGGGACAAATAAGGGGGTCGCCATGTTAAAAGATGTTTTTCTTTGTGCTTAAAGTTAGTATTTGCGAGAAAGAGGCGGTTATCTGAGCATAGCTGCGACAGATGGTCGCCGTTATCTGTTCTTTGAGCCACGATGCTATAAGATCCACCCAGGTGTTTTTCCCTATCGCTTAGTTTACCTACTTGAGCATTAAAGTCACCGGCCATTTTTACTACATCCGAGCGCCAAGCTTTTCGAAGAATATCGGAGAGCTTTCTGTAAAACTCATCTTTCACATCATCTGCACTGCAGTCAGTGGGAGAATAGGCAGAAACGACGAAGAGGCAGCGACGTGTGTCCCTATCTTTTCGGATCCTTACTGTTCCGTTTAATCGGACAGCACACAAACGACTGTCTACTGGGATCCACTCTAAGAGAGCTAGTTCTGCCCTATGACTCAATGCTATACCTACGCCGGTGAGGCCACGGGAAGCAGCATCAGGGCACCCAGATACACGAAACGTCAATCGAATTGGTTTTGACATGGTGATGTCAAATGAATGACGCTACTCGGATCCTGTATGCGCGTCTCGGAGACGCAGCACACATCGATGGCGCGAGATTCCAAAGTCCTAGCTAGGAAAACCTGTTGCCCTATTTGGCAGTGTTCGAACGTTATAAGCTCCAACATGAAGTTTGGAGTGTGGTTTCAGGAGACCAGGAATAACGTTCCGTTTACTCGAATTGTTTGCCCTAGCGGTGCGAGGTGATAAAAGGACGTGAGAAGGGTTAATCATGGAGATAAGAGAGGTATTAGGAAGTGTAGGAAGGATTTGAATGTGACCAACATGGTCTCATGTGCTGTTACGGGTATTAGGGATGATATGACTTCGCGGCTGTGCATACCGTGGAAGGGTATTTCTTGAGGAACCTGAAAAGGAAGTTGGCCATAACGACCTGGGGGCGTGACCGCAGAGCTCAAGAGACAACTGCTTGAGGCCGGTCGTGCACGGCCTTTTTGTGGGAGGTTTTTGACGTGTTAGCTCTGTTCTTCAAAGGGCCTTACGGCCGGAGACGGAAATCCGTGAGGTAAGGTGAGGTGTGACATTTTTAGGGTCGATCTTTTCTAACCCCTTACTTCCTTGTCAGAAGGCAGCGTCGTTGCAGATGCTTGGTGTCCGAGGGAAACACCTTACTGCTGTCAGCAGTACGACTTCGCCCTCAGACAATGAGTTGCTGCCTTTAGTCTTACCGTTCTGCAATCGAACTGCCTGGCATGGTAGAACCTACAGGAACATATGTTCCAGCCAATACAGATCGGTTGGGTCATCACGATAGGCAAGCCTGACCACCGCGTCAAGGTAGCAGCTACGGTTGGCCACAAAAGACTTGAAACTATTAATGCCCACACGTAATCAGTGAACCAATTGTAATATGGATAGGTATCTATTTCTTTGCCAGATGCATTAATCGTACCAGTAGAAAATGACTAATTATTCATATATGCTTAAGTTTATCGCTTTTGTTTTGTAAGTATATGACTACCGGTTAGAACATAAATTATGTGGTCACAAAATGAACTTTTAATCTAATCGTTTATCACTTAAATGATTAAAACGTTAATTGGTGAGTCGAATTCCACCGAGGTTATAAAGCATTAACTCAATAATTAACATAAATTCTGTTACCGGTTAATTTAATTATCCAAATTTTTAATGCTATATTACTTATCAAGTAAAAGTGATATATAGACAATACAGAGACTTCAAAATTACAACAAATTCTGAGTGAATTTGCTTATCACTTTGTCAAACATGGACTCAACAGAATATTTCAAATACAGACATTTACTTTTCATGAAGTGTTGGCCAGAAAAGAAATCACTATTAGAAAATACTATAATTGAAATAAATGTTGAAAAAATGAAGCAAATTAATTCATTCCAACACAAAATACTTTAGAGTTGCAAAACAGAACAAACCAAAATATAAAGGATACTTTAGAGAGAAGATAATCAATTATGCAGGATTTTAATGCATGATTATGAAATGCGATAAATGCTATATATATATATATATATATATATATATATATATATATATATATATATATATATATATATATATATATATATATATATATATATATATATATATATATATATATATTATTATTTATTTATTTATGCTGAGATCAGAAGCAATTTGCAAAATGTCAAAATAAAACAATGGGAAGGAGAACCAAAGTGGTTCACAGTAAATTTGAATCGGAAGTAACGTGGAGAATGTGAACAACATAATTTCAATGTTTCGAACGGTGGCTGTGTGAAGCTACTCAATGAGTATAGAAAATACGGTAATACAGCCACTTAGAACGCCAGAGAGAAAACGAATTGTCGAATTTGAATACATATACACCAACACCTGGATACTGATGGCTACCACAATAAACTTCTGTATGACAATCCCTTCTATAGATTGGTATAAGTTCGTCAGTAGGTAAACGCTGTTGTAATGACTTTTTGCCTAATTCCAAATCATGAGATTCTGAATACAAGTAAAAAGTAAATTATTACAGGCAGTGAAAAATGTGTAAGAATGTTTTTTTCTCAATCACGTTTAACACATACCTTGCACACTTATTCTGGACTTCATCGACTTAAGTCAGGTCCCAGTATAGTATCATCTTTTAGATTATACATCAGGCTTACTGAGATTTGTAGAATACACTAATTACAGGAATTAAGAATTACACTACGAACTATACTTTCCGAACAAATAGTGGTAGTACATCGATTTCAACTCTGCAAATCCATTCAGTGCAAAACATTTTCTGGCTCTGCATCTATTCAGACGAAACTATTCACCTATGAATAACAATTTCAATTAGGGTACTTTGATTGGCACTTCGGTTTTACCTAACATTCAATGTGTTCTGTACTTGAGAGTCTCATTGTCAAATTTCGACACAAGCCAAGTAACACAAGCTACACAAAAACACCTAATAATCCTGTAGAGCTGGAAAGTTTACAAATTAAATCGAAAATAGTAGCACATGTTATGTTCAGTAACCAAGTCGGTATTAAAAATATCAAAATAATTCAACGGTTTTTCCAATTATAAAACTAAGCTCTAAAATAGTGGCTGCGTCTGATTATTGGGTGTTCACAAAACGACGAACGAGATATGCATCCAAGAGAAAATATGTGCACACACTTGTCATAATTCACATATTACTACAGAAATATTAGTGACATGGCATGTAGTAACAGTGATTCTTAGATACAGGAGAGGAATAGCGTCGAATTGCTTACGGCTGTCACACCTCGTGGAGGAGCATAGGCCACAGGCAAGCACTCACCATTCAACTCTGTCCTAAGCAAACATTTTCAGTTGCTATTCATCTTTTGGATGTCTGTTTACAATTGCCGAAGTGGCGTGTTCTTTGGTCTTTCTCTTTTCCGTTTCCCTTCAAAATTCCAAGTTAGGGCATGCCTTGTGATACAGTTTGGCGATTTCCTTATTCTACGTCCTATCCACTTCACATGTCTTTTCCTAATTTCCTCCTCAACTGGAAGCTGGTTTGTCCTCTCCCACAGAAGGCTGTTGCTGATGGTATACGGTCAATGGATGTTGAGTATCTTCTATAGACAACCATTTATAAATACTTGTACCTTCTTGATGGTGATTGTTATAGTTCTCCAAGTTTCAGCTCCGTACAGTAGAACTGTCTTGACGTTCGTATTGAAGATTTTTATTATATTGGTTGACAGTTGTTTTGGGTTCCATATGTTCTTCTACTGTAGGAATACTGTCCTTACTTTGCCAATCCTTGCCTTTACGTCTGCATCAGATACTCCACATTTGTCGATGGCGCTTCCGGTGTACGTGAAAGATACCACATCTTCCAATCAAGTGTGATTCGGTTGGTGTTCTCTGTGTTGTATTTGAGAATCTTGCTTTTCCCTTTGTGTACACTGATGCAGAAACTGCTGCTACACTACTTGTCTTCATCTGCATTTGTTATTGTGTATGCGACAGGAGGGCTAGGTCATCTGCGAAGTCAAAATCGTCTAACTGGTTCTGAACTGTCCACTGTACCCCATGTTCTCTCTCAGGTGTCGAGATCTTCATAATCCAGTCGACCACCAGAAGAAAGAGGAAGGAAGAGAGTAGACAGTCTTGTCTGACTCTGGTCTTCACTTGGAATGTATCTGTCAGCTGTCTTCCATGCACTACTTTGCACTGTAGTCCGTCGTACGAGTTCGGGATCATGTTGACAATCACATAAACTCCTTAGTGTCGAGGAAGTTTCCATAACGTCCTCCTATCTACACTGCCAAATGTCTTTTTATAATCAATGAAGTTGATGTACAGTGACGAGTTCCACTCAACTGATTGTTCGACAATGATCCGTAGTGTCGTGATTTGGTCTGTGCACGACCGTTCCTTACGGAATCCAGCTTGTCGATCTCGGAGTTGGGCGTCTACTGAGTCTTTAATTTGGTTCAGCAACACCCTGTTAAAAAGCTTTCCTGGTACTGACAGTAGTGTGATGCCTCTATAGTTTTCACATTTGCTTAGATCTCTTTCCTTTGAAATCTTGATAAGGTGTCCTTCTTTCCAGTCCATCGGCACTTGTTCTTCCTCCCAAATCTTTTTGAATAGAAGGTGAAGCATGTTTGTAGTTACTTCGATGTCTGACTTCAGTGCTTCAGCTGATATATTGTCGGGTCCTTTTGCTTTCCCGCTCTTGATTTGTCTGATGGCCATTCTGATTTATTCCGTCATTGGTGGAGAGAAATCTATAGGAAGATCTGTATGTGCTGCCTCGATGTATTCTACCCGTCTGTTCTTCTGTTCTTAAACCTCGGTGAATGTCTTGCCTTCTTTGTCCTTGATCGGTCTCTCTGGTTTACAATATTTCCCTGCTAGTTTCTTCGGTGTATCACACAACTTTCTCATATTTCCTTCTCTTGCAGCTTTTTCCGCCGTCGTTGCTAGTTCTTCCACGTATTTCTGCTTGTCGGCTCTAACGCTCCTCTTCACTCGCTTGATTGCTTCAGTGTATTCAACTCGTGCCTTGAATTTCTGTGCTCTTGTTCGACTGTTGTTGATTGATGTCTTCTTGTTCTACCTGTCTTGAATCCTGTCCAGTGTTTCTATAGAGATCCATTCCTTATAATGATGCCTCTTTAGGTCAAGCATCTCCTGACACGTTGAAGTTAATGCTTCTTTGATGCCTTTCCAGTTGTCCTCCATAGTAGTTTCTTCTTCCTTCGGTAGATCCTGTAAGGCTTGGAACCTGTTGTTGAGAGCTATCTCGAATTCATTGAGTTTTATCAGTATCTCGAAGGAAGGCTGTATTGAACCTTTGTAGTGCTGTTTGTCCAGTTGTCCAGGTCTTCTTTAGCTTCAGTTTCATCTTGACTACAACCAGGTGGTGATCTGGAGCTATATCAGCTCCTGTCCTGGTTCTCACATCTTCTATTGTCCTTCGGAATTTTTTATTGATACAAATATGATCTATCTGGTTCTCTGTGGTGTGGTCCGTTGAGATCCATGTAACTTTGTGGATGCCTTTGTGTGAGAATATTGTGCCGTCAATGACCAATTTGTTGAATGCACATAGGTTTGCAAATCTCTCACCATTTTCGTTTCTCTCTCCCAATCCATATCGTCGCATGATATCACCATACCCAGTGTTGTCTATTCCAACTTGAATGATGGTATTTGAATTACAAATGGATTGTATTTGTAAAGCAGTTTACATTTTATTAGTACATGATGAATCATAATCGATAAGAAGCAAATGAAACGGTTCATAATTTACAGTAAGTACATATCATATGTTTTAACAAACTCGTGCTGTTTATTATTTGCACAATCCAACGATATTACATTTGCTACATGCCAATATATATGGGCAGTTACCTGAACAAAAATTAACAAAACGATTTATTCGCTTAATGAATACCGATTAGTTCTACACTGAAAATTTTTTTTTTTTAAAAAAATTTTTTTTGCATTTGCTACTGCCTATTTGTTCGTTTTTTTTTCAGTAAGTAACTTGTTGAAATACCCTGTGCTGAGAATTCTATATTGTACCAAAATATAATATTGAATAAAGCCATTAATAATAATAATAATAATAATAATAATAATAATAATAATAATAATAATAATAATAATAATAATAATAATAATAATAATAATAATAACAAAGAATTCAACGTTATGCATAGAAACATTATCTAAAAATGGACACTGGTATTCTCATAATCAAAGCTAATTTCCTACCCTTATTTTCGTTTTCAGGCGACGTTTGTTCCATAGAATTTCCATTACTAGTTCCTTCTTCATCCTCATCTTCACCGCCTTCTTCATCACTTGACTCCGAAATATTAACAGAAATATTTTCAGGCGGTTCCAAATCCCATTCAAAATACAATCCAAAACCTAAGTCATAATTGTCTGTAGCAAATTCCCAACATATTGCTTTCCCATTTGGATGAGTTGGAACACGTACCTAGAAACGAGAATATAAATCCTTAAAATACAACATTATCGAACCGCGATCAATGTGAACTATAACATATACAAAAACTTGGATAGTTACAGTTAGTAAGGATTCGTAATACAGAAGAAATATTGGTTCAAAAATGAAGAATATTTGAGCGAACAAGTATTTTCAATAACTTCATCATCAGGCTCTACAGTTATAAGTCCACAATTATCGTGATATTTTAGAAACGCCAAAATAAGACATGTATTAATGAATTTGACAATATTATATGTTAAAAATACTGAACGTTTGCATCTGTTACGACATATACACTTCAAAATTGTGTTATTAGTAAATTAGAAAAGTTATTTAATAAAGGTTGTAGAGGACGACGCTCAGTCTGGCTGCATTAAATTTTTTTGTACCGCATTTCTTAACCTATAAGTCACGACCTCTTCAGTAGTATCATTTAAGAATTGTAATTTTAAGAACAATACTTTCTTCAAAACGGTAGGTACCCTTGTCCTTCTTTTCACCTCCTTCATGTGTTTGTCGATAAATTTCGTTGGGTACCAATTCCTACTAAGCAAGTTACGAATATTAACCAATTCATCTACAAGAGTGTCATCCGTGCAACTCATTCTAACACGATGAGCCAGGATCTTTATCGAGTTTTTTTGGATTAGATTGGTACTGCACTATAGAAATGTGTGTATTGTCCAGCTGTAGACTTTCTTTATAACCCTCTTCTTAATGTTCCATCTGTTCGTCTAGTTAGTTGGAAATCTAGAAACGACATGCTATTGTTCTTTTCTTTCTCCAGTGTAAAATTAATTGATGAATGAATGTTATTAAATATATTAAATAAATTCTCCTTTTCATGCTCTTTTTCTATACTATGAAAGTATCATCCATATAATGACAATAAGATGTTAAATGTTGATCGATTTAGTAACTCCAATCATACTTTATTTATTATTATTTATTTATTTATTTTAACACATAAATATTGGTACAAGAGAGCGCCAATATATATGCGCCACACAAAACAATGTAACTTCGAAGAGATAGAAAAAGAAAAAAAAAACCAAGGAGCACAAAAGAGAACGATAACGAAGAGATTTAGTGTGGTCGTAACAATGGAACGGAAAAGTACAATCAGAAGAAATCTTTCAAGTAAGGGAGACACAACCACTTTTTATGAAGAAAGTAAAAGAAGGTTACAGCAGGATCGCCACTGGCTTCTATTCTGAGCCATATCTGATAACGTCTCTAGCCACTGTGTAGCACCATCTCTCAGACCCCAACCAGGGAGTCGTGAAGGACCAACACAAGCCAGTCCTTTGCAGCTTTCTTTCATACCACGACACCATGTCATGCACTGACCACCTCTCCGCTTTTTCCAACCAGTCCCAGAGTCGGCAAATAATGCACGACGTGGAATTCTCTGGGACGACATTCGTAGAACATGTCCAAGCCACCGAAGTCGGTGTTTCAAGATGGTGACACCAATTGAATTATCATCTCTGTGCCCAAACACATGATGCCGAACCTCTGCATTACTGACATGGTGTTGCCACTGAATATCAGCAATCCTTCGGAGACAGCGATGATCGAACACAGAGAGTCGTCTAACGTCCTCAACTCGGAGAGGCCAGGTTTCACAAGCATAGAGCAAAACTGCTCTCACCGACGCGTTGTAGATCCGACCTTTTACAGCCAGACTAACATCACGAA
Source organism: Schistosoma margrebowiei (assembly GCA_944470205.2). Lineage (NCBI taxonomy): Eukaryota > Metazoa > Platyhelminthes > Trematoda > Strigeidida > Schistosomatidae > Schistosoma > Schistosoma margrebowiei. The sequence continues at coordinate 47,749,517 of OX104028.1, forward strand.
GGCGCCAAAGATGGCCCAGATTGGCATAAGCCACTCTGGCTTTCACTATACGTGCATTGATCTCATCACTCACACCCCCACCAGCACTTATGCAACTACCCAGATACACGAACTTCTCGACTACTTCTATCTGCTCACCATCCAGGGTGAGTACAGGATTGGAATCCTGCCAGTCTTGTAGAAGTACTTTGCACTTCGAAGGTGCAAAACACATACCATACCTACGGACACTGATTGCCAACTGATTAAGTGCGGATTGCATGCCTTGGGCATTATCGCACAGTAAGACAATATCGTCCGCATACTCAAGGTCGAGAAGTCTTTCTCCAGGTAACAGATCCACACCACCATTACTTACATTCATCAGAGCTGTTTCCAGAATGTCATCGATGGCAAAGTTGAAGAGGAATGGTGAGATTAGGCAACCCTGCCTAACCCCACTACTCGAATGGAACAATGGAGAGAGGTGGTTGTATGCCCTCACTCTGCCTGAGGTGTTTTTATATAGGGCTTTTAGGATGTTAATAAACTTCTCAGGCACACCCTTCTTCAATAGACAATCCCAGAGAACAGTCCTGTCCAACGAATCGAAGGCAGCCCTGATGTCAAGAAACACTACGATTGTTGGCCTTTGATAAGTATGGCGATGTTCTAACATGTGGCGGAGGGTGAAGATATGATCAATACATCCTCGACCAGAACGAAACCCAGCCTGCTCCTCGCGAGTCAATCTTTCCCGAGTTTTGAACAACCTACGAAGTATGACGGAAGTCAATAGCTTGGACGCAATCGGAAGTAGACTTATCCCCCGATAGTTGTTACAGGAACGACGTGAACCCTTTTTAAAGATAGGGACAACTATCGACTCATTCCATGACGTTGGTACACACTCTAGTTCCCAAACCTTTGTAAACAACGTCGTCAATTCCTTAGTCAAAAAGTCACCACCATCTTTAAAAAGAGCCGGAGGTAAGTCATCTGGGCCAGGTGATTTGTAACGCTTCAAGAGTTGGAGTTCCTTGCGGACTTCCTCCTCGTTTGGTGGATCAGTCGTCACCGGCCATGGAGGGCAGGACAGCCTGACCGATGTTGCCGGAGCAGCAGGCCAGTTGAACTGCCCTTCGAAAAATTCTGCCCATCGTCCAAGACGTCGATGGATGTTAGTGATTGGCATCCCATCATCCTCGCAGATTGTTTCACTCACACCAGACTTCTTGCTGCCAGTGGCTCGGATGAGCTGGAAGAGCTTCCGGTAGTTACCAGATGCAGCTGCTGCTTCCAGCTCATTAGCACGCTCCGACCACCAGGCTTCTCGGTCCTTACGCAAGCTTTGCCCAATTTCCCTACGTAACATCCTTCGTTTATGGTCAAACTCACGGTCACCCGGAGTAGACCGACGGGCTTCAATGAGTTGTAAGGAACCAGAACAAACCCAGTGCTTAAAAGCGGGACGTTTCGCAAACCCACAACTGACTGTTCCCGCCATTTTCATGGCGTCAAGCAATTGCAACCAATGCTCATCTATACTTTTCGGTGGAGTGGTAGCTAGCCTAGAGGCTAACTCGGTTCGATACTTATTTGCAACAGAAGTTGCAACCAGCTTGCTAACATCAATCCGTTGGTGGCGGTCACTTCGTTGGCCACTGAAAAGTAAGGCAAGATTGGCGCAGACCAAGGCATGGTCAGAGTCCAGATAGGTACTCCAAAAAAAGCGGCAGTCTTTTACAAAACCACGCCAGCGGAAGCTGATCGCGATGTGATCAATCTGAGTCCAGGCTTGGGATGCAGATGGAGGACGCCAGGTGGCACATCGGCGATGACTGTGCCGAAAGTTAGTGCTAGCCAGAAACAGGTTGTGGTCTGTGCACAGTTGCAGTAGACGGTCCCCGTTATCTGACCTGCGACCAACGAGTCCCCATCGGCCACCTAAACGACTCTCTTCTGTGCCTAGACTCCCGACCTGAGCATTCAAGTCTCCGGCTAGTACTACAATATCTGTCGAACGCACTTTCTGGAGAAGAACAGATAACTGGTGGTAAAACTCATCCTTGATTGCATCCGGGCTGCAATCTGTCGGGGCATAGGCGGAGATGACGAAAAGACATCGTTTCTCACGCCGATTTCTTCTCAACAAGCTTTTCGAAGCGACAGATGGAGATCGAATTTGTAGTACTTCGCCAGAGTCTTGAATACGGGTCTCGGATAGACAAAAAACATCAATATTAAGACTTTCCAAAGACATAGCCAGCCCTATCTGTTGTCCGACCTGCACTAGTGTGCGAACGTTGAAAGCAGCCAGTTTGAATGGTGCACGTGGTTTCAGAAAAACTGCTTCAGTTCTCGTAATCGGTGGTAACATACAATTTTCAACCGGACAGTGACTCGAGAACGTTTAGATACAGTCGAATTTCCACCAAAGACGAGCCGCTGTATAAGTATAAAAGAGGGTGAATAATGTGGAAAATAATAATAATAATGACAATAATGGTACTAATAATAACAATAATAATGACAATAATGGTAATAATAATAGTATTAATAATGACAATAATAGTAATAATTATTGGAATCGATTGATTATATATCGGAGCGAGAAAATTCGTTGCCATAGTCATAGAGTTCATCGTTTGTGTGTGGGCTGTGATACTGCCCGGGTGCCCAAACCGAAGCAGGTGGTTGTCTTAGGGGGCCACACCCCGAGCCTTTGACCAAATGGTCTAACCCACAAGGCAGTGGAGCATCGTAAGGAGATGCAATCCCATGGTAGCCGGTGACCAACGATTGGTTCATACGCCATTTGTTCCCGCAGGATACTGGAGCCCATGTGCACCATTGGTTTGTGATCCGGTTAAAGCGCCGGACGTTCGCTTTTCGTCCTCTCATTTTTGTAAACAACACCCCCACCGCGAGAAGGCAATGAGTAGGACTTCCCTGGCAGAGGCTGTATACGCGCGGCCGTGTGAGAGTATTTCGAGAGGGAGAGCGGACTCTCCCCACTCTCGGCCGTACCAGGGCGTTCGGGGGCCAATCATACTGGTAACTCCGCCTGTAGCTCCTCTAGAGTTACTGCTGGTCCCAAGCACGGGTAAATGAGGTGGTTTGGGCATACGGTTAGCTACCCCATCCCGTAGAAAATTGACTCGCTAAAAAAACGCTAACCAGAAAAAATAATTCAAACAATTTAAACTCTGCCCTGGGAGTTAGGTCTTCATTTAGAAGAACTATGACGCCTCATGGTGTAAGCCGAGTTCCTTCGAAAGCCATGGACCGATGCCCCTTCTAACAGCCAGAGTAACAATTTTTATAGGTACGTGAAACGTCCGAACCATGTGGGAGATCGGGAAGACCGGTCAAATAGCAACTGGGATGAGGAGATACAACTTGGCAGTATTGGTAATCAGCGAAACCCATTGGACCCAAGCTGGACAACAAAGGCTAAATATGGGAGAGATGCTGTTATAATCCGGCCACGAAGAGGAAAATGCTCCACATACTCAGGGAGTTGCACTGATGCTGTCCAAAGTAGCACGAAATGCACTTGTAGGATCGGAATCTGACGGATCCAGAATCGTTAGAGCATCATTCAAAACAAAGAACGAGGGGATCACAATGAATATTATCCAATGTTATGCACTCAACAATGATAGCAACGACGACATTAAAGATGAATTCTACGAGCGATGCAATCAATCATAGAGTAGTGCCCAAGAAAGGACCTCACCATTATGATGGGAGATTTAAACGCCAAAGTCGGAAGAGACAACACCGGGTATGGTGATATCATGCGATGATATGGATTGGGAGAGAGAAACGAAAATGGTGAGAGATTTGCAAACCTATGTGCATTCAACAAATTGGTCATTGACGGCACAATATTCTCACACAAAGGCATCCACAAAGTTACATGGATCTCAACGGACCACACCACAGAGAACCAGATAGATCATATTTGTATCAATAAAAAATTCCGAAGGACAATAGAAGATGTGAGAACCAGGACAGGAGCTGATATAGCTCCAGATCACCACCTGGTTGTGGTCAAGATGAAACTGAAGCTAAAGAAGACCTGGACAACTGGACAAACAGCACTACAAAGGTTCAATACAGCCTTCCTTCGAGATACTGATAAAACTCAATGAATTCGAGATAGCTCTCAACAACAGGTTCCAAGCCTTACAGGATCTACCGAAGGAAGAAGAAACTACTATGGAGGACAACTGGAAAGGCATCAAAGAAGCATTAACTTCAACGTGTCAGGAGATGCTTGACCTAAAGAGGCATCATTATAAGGAATGGATCTCTATAGAAACACTGGACAGGATTCAAGACAGGTAGAACAAGAAGACATCAATCAACAACAGTCGAACAAGAGCACAGAAATTCAAGGCACGAGTTGAATACACTGAAGCAATCAAGCGAGTGAAGAGGAGCGTTAGAGCCGACAAGCAGAAATACGTGGAAGAACTAGCAACGACGGCGGAAAAAGCTGCAAGAGAAGGAAATATGAGAAAGTTGTGTGATACACCGAAGAAACTAGCAGGGAAATATTGTAAACCAGAGAGACCGGTCAAGGACAAAGAAGGCAAGACATTCACCGAGGTTTAAGAACAGAAGAACAGACGGGTAGAATACATCGAGGAACTCTTGAATAAACCTTCTCCATTGAATCCGCTGGACATCGAGGCAGCACATACAGATCTTCCTATAGATTTCTCTCCACCGATGACGGAATAAATCAGAATGGCCATCAGACAAATCAAGAGCGGGAAAGCAAAAGGACCCGACAATATATCAGCTGAAGCACTGAAGTCAGACATCGAAGTAACTACAAACATGCTTCACCTTCTATTCAAAAAGATTTGGGAGGAAGAACAAGTGCCGATGGACTGGAAAGAAGGACACCTTATCAAGATTTCAAAGGAAAGAGATCTAAGCAAATGTGAAAACTATAGAGGCATCACACTACTGTCAGTACCAGGAAAGCTTTTTAACAGGGTGTTGCTGAACCAAATTAAAGACTCAGTAGACGCCCAACTCCGAGATCGACAAGCTGGATTCCGTAAGGAACGGTCGTGCACAGACCAAATCACGACACTACGGATCATTGTCGAACAATCAGTTGAGTGGAACTCGTCACTGTACATCAACTTCATTGATTATAAAAAGACATTTGGCAGTGTAGATAGGAGGACGTTATGGAAACTTCTTCGACACTAAGGAGTTTATGTGATTGTCAACATGATCCCGAACTCGTACGACGGACTACAGTGCAAAGTAGTGCATGGAAGACAGCTGACAGATACATTCCAAGTGAAGACCAGAGTCAGACAAGACTGTCTACTCTCTTCCTTCCTCTTTCTTCTGGTGATCGACTGGATTATGAAGACCTCGACACCTGAGAGAGAACATGGGGTACAGTGGACAGTTCAGAACCAGTTAGACGATTTGGACTTCGCAGATGACCTAGCCCTCCTGTCGCATACACAATAACAAATGCAGATGAAGACAAGTAGTGTAGCAGCAGTTTCTGCATCAGTGTACACAAAGGGAAAAGCAAGATTCTCAAATACAACACAGAGAACACCAACCGAATCACACTTGATTGGAAGATGTGGCATCTTTCACGTACACCGGAAGCGCCATCGACAAATGTGGAGTATCTGATGCAGACGTAAAGGCAAGGATTGGCAAAGTAAGGACAGTATTCCTACAGTGGAAGAACATATGGAACCCAAAACAACTGTCAACCAATATAATAATAATCTTCAATACGAACGTCAAGACAGTTCTACTGTACGGAGCTGAAACTTGGAGAACTACAACAATCACCATCAAGAAGGTACAAGTATTTATAAATGGTTGTCTACAGAAGATACTCAACATCCATTGACCGTATACCATCAGCAACAGCCTTCTGTGGGAGAGGACAAACCAGCTTCCAGTTGAGGAGGAAATTAGGAAAAGACATGTGAAGTGGATAGGACGTAGAATAAGGAAATCGCCAAACTGTATCACAAGGCATGCCCTAACTTGGAATTTTGAAGGGAAACGGAAAAGAGAAAGACCAAAGAACACATTACGTCGAGAAATAAAAGTAGATGTGAAAAGGATCAATAGGAACTGGAATGAGCTGGAAAGGATTGCCCAGGACAGGGTTGGATGGAGAATGCTGATGAGCGGTCTATGTTCCTTCACGATGAGTAAAACGCGTAAGTAAGTAAGTAATCATGCTGGTACATGTTTGCGATGTTATTATCATTACGATTGATATTATCATCATTACCTCAATTAACAAAATGAAATTCTCCTATTAGGCATTCTATTTACACGATTTCCGTTTCATTTTTGCTATATTGCTGTTATACTGATTGGGACTTGACACTATTATGAATCATTCGCCCTTTATTAAATGACCTTTCTAATTTACTAATAACACAATTTTGAAGTGTATATGTCGTAACAGATGCAAACGTTCAGTATTTTTAACATATAATATTGTCAAATTCATTAATACATGTCTTATTTTGGCGTTTCTAAAATATCACGATAATTGTGGACTTATAACTGTAGAGCCTGATGATGAAGTTATTGAAAATACTTGTTCGCTCAAATATTCTTCATTTTTGAATATTCTATTGGGATTTTTAAACCGCTGAAATATTGGTTCATTAAGAAAACTCATTAAGCCATTGATGTGACCACAGGTGACCTCAGAAATATAATGCGTATTGCATACATTTAGATCAATATGGTTTAATCGTAACGTAAATCGTCTATACTACTTCATTAACAATTTAGGAAAACGATCCAACATTCAAGTGCCTTTGTGCAAAAGTGAACATGACCGCCATAAATTATTTGATGTCCTTACTATTTAATTATACTTAAGATAAACGTCGTTTTGTTACTATTAGAACCACCATATAAATACTAGTAGTTAAGAAATTTCAGGTGTAGAATATCAATCTTGAACATAATTTTCTTGCCTTGGGATGTTTTATGATAGAAGCTCGTTAAGGGTAACACATATTTTCTAAACAACCAAACAAATTAAACTTTAACAATCATAGAAATTAAAAGATAATTTATAAAATTAAATCTTTACAAAATGAAAAATAGCTATGTACATCACTCAAACCAGTTTTGATCCAATGAATCTTTCACTTAACAACTAACTAATAATCTGGAGTTATTTGTAAACTATAAGCGAAAGCTTTCTAAAAGAATTTTTGAGAATTACCCTTGTTGGATATCGAAAGAATATATGCCAATGAACAGCTCAACTTCTAGTACTATGCCAACACAGATCACTCAATCCTGTTAAAAATTTACTTCAAAACCATTTAAATGGTCGGACATCTAACTTTAAAAGGAATAAGAATTAAAATCTTGTGGACGAGAAAAAAAAAAACAATTCATCAATTTAAGTCTGAACTATATGTACAACAATATGTTCAATCTTTTATTCTACCACGTCTTTAACCTATTTTTAATTTTGCATATTGAACAATCAATTATTATAAATATCTGTTAGTTGTTCATACCTGTTAATCAATTATTACCACCCGCAATTTTTCATCACTTTTATATTTTCTTCGTTACCTTATTCAAGATCACCAAGTGGATACTTATCTCTCATACTGATTATGCATAGTTCATCTGTAGTTATTTTCTGTCAATTTTTACACCATTTCACAATCTTCCGTTGATACAATCCTTTTTTTATTAATAATTATATATATATATATATATATATATATATATATATATATATATATATATATATATATATTTCAATTCTATGTTTAGCAATAGAGGATGATGTATGTTTATCGTCTGCTCTTATTTTATTCGCTAAATAGTATTTGATTTTTACATAAAATGAACTGACAACCCAAATATTTCACCTGGTCCACTCTAAGCATCAAGTAGTGAGAAAGTGAGGGACAGATACACCATTTGTAGAGTAGAAAAAAGTTAACGAAAATACGCTCTGAAAAGTTAGTTATGTAAAATCAATCTGTATCCGGGCTGAATACTCTTGGCTCATATTGTGAGATAAATTAAAGAAAACCAATGTACCAAAAATCAATAGTGAAAAATCAACCAAGAAATATTCTATATTCGTAAATTCCATTCTAACAGCATGTCCTAAAACCACTAATGAAATACCTAAGACCGTTCTCCATATTTATATGAGATCCTAGAATTTGGCGGAGTTGTCAATATACATTATTCATATCACTGTTAATATAGTTACTTTTTCAGAATTTCAAAAGCCTCGAGTCATTGATGACAGCATATACAAACATATGGATATCCGGTATGGTAAACATATAGAGCTTAAGCTAAGATAACCTTTTTTCTTCAGTTCTGAGTTTAAAAGTGCAAGTTAAACAGTTTCCTTTTTTTCAATTTACCCAACAATAACTGTTGGTATAAAGGATGGATAGATGACTTGATATTTTAAAATATTCATTCAGGTCACAAAGTGAAGTGGTTCAGTTTTAAAAATCGAGTGAAATCTGTAATAACTATAGGAAAAATTCGACTAGAAGATTAGCGCCTAGTTTGATTCATAGAATTTATAAATTAAACAATCAAGTTTATTTCTCTAACAAATTATTAAGTATAACATTTACGTATCACAAAGTATCGAGCTCAAATCATCATAGAATGACCAGCTAAGTAATGAAATCAATAAGAAAATATATTGTGAGACTTACTGTTGCAGTTGCTAAAGAATTTATCTTTATACAACATTCCTTCTGTACATCGAGAATTTCTCGTTTGAACTCTGCAATATCTTTACGAGTCCATATTGTCGCAGGAATGAGAGGTAATGGTTCCGGAAAATCTTTAGATACATAAACAAAGGGATTTTTTACAAAAATTGGCGTTTAGTCACCCCGATTAACTGATTTACTTTTGTGTTTACCGATATTAATTCGTCATTTTGTACAACAAACTTTTAGCTACCATACACCTATCCAAAACGTCAATGTGAACCATTATCGTCGAATGAGAAGAAATTAAGCAGTATAGCAAACAGGTTTAAAGTCTGGATCGATAATTATTTCCATAGGCTGAAAGTTGCAGAGCGATAATCAGTGATCTAGATTTATGAATTATTAGTCTTTGCCTTTATATTTAACTAATTAATCATTACACATTGAATTACTTACAATCATGTTAGTAGTTTACGTTTTTTGTAAATAAATATCAGTGTTTTGCTTTATTCGGTCAAGGAATAGGTCCTTTTAATGTTCACTCAGTTATGAGTTGAGGAATTGCTTTGTCACCATCTAATTCGGAAATATACGACCAGTGATAAATAATAAACTAAAAGATAACCATTTTACGAAACAACAGTGTTCTTTACTGTCTCACATCAACTCGACACCCAAATACTGTGAAACTATTCTATCAAATTTAGACGAAAGTTCTTATAGTGTTCTGTTACGTTAAACAAATCTAGTGCAATTAAGAAATTATGGATTACAAAAACATCAATTCAACGAATAAATTTGAAAATGAAATTATCCTGGATATACTATTTACATTAAGTAAAGAAGCTGTTGAAAATTAATTAGGATTGAGAATCGATTTCGTTCCAGTTTTATGTTGGTTTTCTCTACAGACATCAACGAAAGCTTCAAGATAACACTAGATGATGACTCAGATATGATGGTAATAAACTAATTTAGAAAGTTGACTCAAAAGTTTCCGCTCGACGAATCCAAAATAAGAAATCGTATAAATATTTATAAGTAAGAAATGTTTCAATGTCAAGAAATGTTATAAAATAGTCCCCAGTAATCGGTGCTATTCAGTATCACTTAAAATAACGTTGGTATATAAGTTATGGTAACCTAGTGAACTAATAGGAGTATTTAATAGTTGAATTCATGAATCAACTGAAGCTAGACCACCATGGAAAACCTGGAAGCACTGGACGACCGTTTCATCCTAGTATGGGTCTCCTCAGCAGTGCGCATCCACGATCCCGCTCGAGAGATTCCAACCCAGGAATTATGTGCTCAGTAGTGACTGACTTCAAGAGGTATTTCCTGGAGTTCTAGTGAGAAGCCGTAACCAGTGGAGTTCAACGAGGTCTGTTGTGAAATAGTAACTCACTGATGACTATGGTGGACGGTTGCGCAGTTTTGTGGATCGGTTTAAGTTAGACATTAACACCATTAGATGTAAAATCAATGGTCTACAGGCTAAGCATTCGCGAGCACGAGAGCGATAGTTCCTGGATTGGAATCCCGCGGGCGAGATCGTGGATGCGCACTGCTGAGACCCATACTAGGATGAAACGGTCGTCCAGTGCTTCCAGGTTTTCCATGGTGGTCTAGCTTTAATTGAATCATGAATTCAACTATTGAATTACTAAAATCTTCACAAAATACCGTTCTGATAATAATAGAATTACATAAAATGAATTTTCAAACTGATAATCCGTTTATATGACTGAACCGAGTGAGTGCAAACATTTACAATAGGAAATAAGAGTTTTTATTTATACACTAAACACCTAACTAAAGTAACAGAACTGAGTTTCTTGTCAGTCAACAACTTAATTATTAAAATAAAAGAGGTCATTCAATGTTCCCCGTCATAACACCATGATCATCGTTACACGGAAAAAAACAGCAAAGCAATAAGTAGGACAGCTTCGGTGAAAATCATAACTAAAAATGGGAGAGTAGAAAATATTGTAAACTACATTTGAAAAGTGTTGAAAAAAGAACAGTGAACTTTTCAATTTTAACGAACGAGTAATATACTCAATTAATGAGTGGATTAAACTGAATATGATCATCAGTCGTATACAACGTAGGACCAGACCTGAAGTCGGACTGATTTTCCCGTGTTTGTAGTTCACGAGTCTTTGTTGGGCACCGGATAATTATTGAGGCTAGTATTTTAGGTGTTATGTTAGTCAAACTAATCCCTCTGCGGTTATCAAAAGATGATTTTGACCCCTTCATATATATTGGGATAATCAGTGGTTGCTACCAGTTAGATGGAATTGCATCCAGTTCCTATATTTCAGCTAAGATATTAGTCAGCCTAATCACTAAAGCTGGACTACCATCCTTAAAGACCTCCGAATTTAATCCATCTGGACCAGCTGCTCTTCCTCGTTCCAGATTAGCTTTAGCTTTTTTAACTTTAATTAAAGTCAGGGGGTCCTAAAATAAAGTCATCTTTTTTAAAGCTTCTAACTGCACTGAGTCAGATTAGAAGAATATCAATACAGGTACTATACGACGGTTAATTTTAACAGCATACAATTTGGCGTAAGATATAACACTTAGTAACCACGTATTCTTAGAAACTTAACAGTTAAAACAAAAAAGTTTAAACAAAATGAATTTGATCCGAAAAGCAAAAGTTTATCATACGAGAACTTAGTGTACATACATCTAGCTTCCATGAGCCATCTAAATTGGTGAGCCGACTAATTACATAACCTTAATTATCAAACCTACGGTGGTCAATTTACACCGTATCAAACAATCTATAGGTACTACTTCTTATTACCTATAAAACATTTTTATGCTATTGGTATTCCAATTAAAGTTTCAGCTTAAGGTTAACACATGAATTATCACTTGATATCTGTAGCCTATGTTGCAAATAATTTAAGTGTATTTATATCAACTACAACAAACAACACAATTCTCAAGCAAAAATTCCATCCTTTCAACAAGCACTAGTATCTGTCTATTTGCAGATTCACTAATTTAGGATACAAAACCGTTCGGCTTTCGCCAACTTATATCACCTATGACGAAGGCGAGATATCCGTCTCACAAATAAGGGACGAGTATAATGAGCGGCAGTTCGCTCTATTCTACTTTACTGCTGCGTAACACGGCCATTAAGAGCAGAACATATTCGTAAGCTACTAGTATTTGATTACGGATGCCTTAGAAATATTGTTCCCATCTGCTGGGACCACTGGGTAAGTAATAGTCAGATTACACGCAGTGTATTAGGGAATGATGGTAAATCAGTTGGTGAGGTTGTGAATCTTCATCGACTGAGATGGTTGGGTGACGTATTGCACATGTTCAACCACCAATTGCCACGACGCGCAATGCTATCCGGTATTGGAAATGGTTGGAAGAAAGTTAGGGGCGGCCAAACCAAAACGTGGCATCAGTGCTTGAAGTCACTAACTTCTGGTCTGGGCTATGTTGGTAGATGCAGACCCGTCTTTAGAATGTCAGCTATAAAATCATTAATGCTGATAAAACTACCCGACAAGACGATTGACTGAATGTCCGTAACGAAGCGAAAAAATTCAATCAAAAATAATCAACTTAATTCAATACTGTCGTTGATTGCTAAATAATTGATGAATTAGTGTGTATTCAGACAATAAGTGAAAACAGTACTAAGTAGATGGAAAAACAGTTAAACCGAACAACCAATCAAGTATTAGCTGAGAAAATGTTTGTTTACATTTTTTCGTTTCTAGTTAACTCCCTTAGTAATTAAGCATTAATGAAAAACTGCATGTTTTCAAAAATCACTTTATTATTCACTTAATGTAAAATAATTCTAATAAAAATAACGAAGGGTAAATGACGTTAATGTCGACAAATAATCTTTATAGGAATACGATCACGAGAGCATTTTTTTATCGAACTGGATTGTGAAGCATTATAAATGAAACTAGTCTTGAATGACATTTTAAAATAAAAGCCAGTAGTGAATAGAAATTAATAAATTACGGGTGTTCATGCATAAATCCATAAATTTCAGTGGATATCGGTCAGCTAAAACGTAGGACCAGGCACATATGTGCATCGGTCCAGGTTGCCATACCTCATTAGCACAGCAAGATGAACACCGGATTCATAACAGTGGTTAGGTAAAAGGTGGTAATATATAAGAGAAAGATTGCGATGAGGATATAGTATAGGAAGAAAGAATTAGTTCGTAGAAAGAAAGATATGAAGCGATTTTAATCTCTTAGTTTAAGGGAAGACAGGGAGTGTATACACCGACGCCATTGTAATCGATTCTGAGCCATTTCACCAAGAGTCTCCAACCATTGGTTACGAAAGTCACGCAGACCCCAACCAAGTAGTCTGCATCTACCAACATGGCTCAAACTACAAGTTAGTGACTTCAAGCACTGATGCCACGTTTTGGTTTGGCCGCCCCTAACTTTCTTCCAACCAACTCTAACACCCGTTAGCATTGCACGACGTGGTAATCGGTGTTCAGGCATACGTAACACGTGGCCCAACCATCTCAGTCGATGAAGATTCACAACCTTATCAACTGATTTACCATCATTCCCTAATACCCTTCGTCTAACCTCACTTTTACTTACCCAGTGATCCCAGCAGACGCCAGCAATATTTCTAAGGCATCTGTGGTCAAATATTAGTAGCTTACGAGCATCTTCTACTCTTAATGGCCATGTTTCGCTGCCGTAAATTAAAGCAGAACGGACTGCCGCGCAGTATACTCGTCCCTTAATTGTGAGACGGATATCTCGCCTTCGCCACAGGTGACGTAAGTTGGCAAAAGCCAAACGAGCTTTACGAATCCGTGCTGAGATTTCGTCCGATACCAACCCATTAGGGCTGATCAGACTTCCAAGATAAGTGAAGTTGTCAACGTGTTCGACTACTTCACTCTCTATCCTTAATCCAGTTGTTGACACAGACCAGTCCTGAAGCAACAACTTGCATTTAGAGGGAGAGAAGCGCATTCCAAACATTCTGGCATTGTTGCTTAGTGCTACCAGAAGACTTTGCATTTTATCAGTGTCTTCACCAAACAGGACTATGCCATCTGCGTATTCTAAGTCGATAAGTGGACCTCCTGGTAGGAAAGCAATACTCGAGCATTCATTCGACGAAAATGTTATTTCCATTAGTAGGTCTGTGATGAAGTTAAACAAAAATGGGGAAAGTGGACAGCCTTGACGGACACCGCTTGAGGTTGCAAAAGTAGATGACAGTTCGCTATAAGCTCTGACTAGACTAGTAGTGTTCGAGTAAAGAGCCTTCACAGGGTTTATGTACTTCTGGGGTACGCCTTTCAATGACAGACACTGCCACAGAATCTCGCGGTCGACCGAGTCAAATGCTGCTTTCAAGTCAAGAAAGACCACCATTGTCGGACGCCGATAAGTATGCCTGTGTTCTAAAACCTGACGAATGGTGAATATGTGGTCGATGCAGCCACGACCAGGTCTGAAGCCAGCTTGATTCTCTCGTGTTTGCAGTTCACGAGTCTTAGTTAGGCGTCTGATAATTATCGAGTCTAGTATTTTAGATACTATATTTGTTAAACTAATCCCTCTATGGTTGTCACAAGATGATTTTGATTCTTTCTTGTATATTGGAACAATAAGTGATTGCGACCAGTCAGATGGAATAACATCTGACTCCCAGATCTTAGCTAAAATATTAGTCAACCTAATCGCTAAAATTGGACCACCATCCTTAGAGACTTCTGGAGCCAATCCATCTGGACCAGCTGCCCTTCCTCGTTTCAGATTACCTATAGCCTTTTGAACTTCTGCTAGAGTTGGGGGACCTACTTCAATGTTCCATTCACACTGTCTGGGAATGGAGGGTAGTTGTAGAGTAGCTGAAGGCCAGTTGAACTGTTCTCTGAAATGTTCCGCACATCGTTCTAAACGTCTGGACTGGGAGCAGATGAGGGTGTCGTCTTTCTCCGAAATAGCAGTATAGGGGTTGTAGAGATTATTAAGTTTTTGATTGAGATCATGAACCGATTGATGTTAGACCATCACAATTGAAAACCTGGAAGCACTGGACGGCCGTTCCGTCCTATTGTGGGACTCCTCAGCAGTGCGTATCCACGATCCCGCTCGCGGGATTCGAACCCAGGGCCTCCGGTCTCGCGCGCGAACGCTTAACCAACTGGACCACTGAGCCGGCATCCAATGGTGATAGTTTCTAACATCAACCAATCCACGAAATTGCGCGACCAATTCCGAAATAGTCTGACTTACACTTGACTTATTAATTCGTTTTTTTATTAGTCTGTAGTTATCTTGTGTTCCCTATAGTCGCCGCCTTTGCCATCTCTTTTGCTTTCGTTGCCCACCACTAATCACGATCGTTCCTTCAACTTTTGCTTAACCTAGATCTGATTTCTTTACGTTCTTCATTGTGTTCAGAGCGTGATGGGATGAATTCACAAGAATCCATCAGTGCAATAGACCTTGAAAAAATCCATTGGTTCTTTGTAACCCTGTGGTTTAAATCACTGACATATGTCACTGCTGTTTCCACAGCTGTTTGTATAGCTTTCCAAGCAACATCTGGGTAAACCTCGTTTTCAGAACTACCTAAGTGTGACCTCAGTTGTTCCCGATAATTGTTGAGGCTAGTATTTTAGGTGCTATTTTAGTCAAACTAATCCTTCTATGATTACCACAAGATGATTTTGACCCCTTCTTTTATATTGGGACAATAAGTTATTGCGACCAGTCGAATGGAATTCATGGGATGGATACTCAAAACACCAACTTTACTTACAGCTAAAATGTCAACAAATTTCAAACCTTTCATTTTTTCAATAAAACAAGAACACTATAAATGCAATAGTAGGAATTTGTTCATTATGTGGATTCTTTTTAAAAGTTTGAAGTCTAAAACATCTGTATCAGTTATTCGAAAAACGGTATTTGGACGCTTTAGTAATGTTCATAGAAAAGTATCAATAAAAAGCAATAATATAGATGTAGGAAAATTGAAGGTTAAACATGTAAAAGCAGTTGAATGGGTCATTTGTTATACTGATCTTGGACCAGACAATAGTGAATATAAATAATACACCTTTACTAGGAAACGATTATTTATTGTTAAAACTAATAAAAATAAGGTTATTGATAACTTAACGAACACTAATCGAAATGCGATATATACAGTGCATATGTTAATGGTTTAAATAATTTTTTATGGTTAGCATTTTTGCTCCACATACACAAGGAGTTGCACTGATGCTATCCAAACAAACACTAAATGCACTTATATGATAGGAGTCTGACGGATCCAGGATCCTCAAAAACTCCTTCAAAACAAAAAAACGAAAGAATCACGATGAATGTTATCAAGTGTTAGACACCCGCCAATGATAACAATGACGACGTTAAGATCAGTTTTACGAGAGGCTTCAATCGATTATAGTGAAGTGCTCAGAAAAGAACCTGGTCATCCCGATGGGACGCCTAAACGCCAAAGTTGGAATGGACAACACCAGGTACAGATATATCATGAGCTACATGGACTGGGAGAGAGAAACGAGAATGGTAAGAGATTTGCAAACCTATGTGCATTCAACAAATTGGTCATTGGCGGCACAAGATTCTCACACGAACGCATGCACAAAGCCACACAGATTTCACCGCAACACACTACACAGAACCAAATCGACCATATCTGCATCAATAAAAAGTTAAGAAGGACGACGGAGGACGTGAGAACCAAGAGAGGAGCTGATATAGCATCAGACCGTCACTTGATGGTTGTCAAGATAAAACTGAAATTCAAGAAGCACTGGACAGCGGGGTGGACAACACCACAAAAGTTTAATACGACGTTTCTTTGGAATACCAACAGACTCAACAAAATCAAAATTTCCTTCAACAACAGATTCCGGGATTTTCACGATCTAGTCAATGGAGAGGGAACTACCATGGCAAACAACGGGAAGAGGGTCAAGAAAGCAACGTGTCAGGAAGTGCTTGGTCGCAAGTAGCATCATAAGGAATAGATCCCTATCGAAAGCCTGGGCAAGATTCAAGACAGGTAGAACAAGAAGATAGCGATCAATATCAGCCGAACAAGAGCAGAGAAAGCCAAGTCACAAGCTGAATAGACAGAAGAAAATAAGCAAGTGAAGAAGAGCATCAGAGCCGACACACGTGAATATGTGGAGGATTTAGCAATGACCGCGGAAGAGGCTGCGAGAGAAGGAAACATGAGACAATTGTATGACACAACAATGAAACTCACTGGAAATTATCGTAAACCAGAACGACCAGTAAAAAGCAGGAAAGGTAATATAATCACCAACATTGAAGAACAGTGAAACACGTGAGTAGAGCACTTTAAGGAATATTTGAGTCGACCAGCCCCACTGAACCCGCCTAACATCGATGCAACACCCACAGACTCCCCAATCAATGTTGGCCAATTGAGATCAGCATGACGATCAGACAAATCAAGAGCGGAAAAGTAGAGGGACCAGACAGACGTGGCAGTAACTTCAAGTATGCTTCACGTTCTGTTTTGGGAGGAAGAACAAGTGTCGATGGACTGGAAAGAAGCACACCTCATCAAGATGCCAACGAAAAGAAATCTGTACAAGTGTGAAAACTACAGAGGCATCACACTATTGTCAGTACCAGGAAAGCATTTTAACAGGGTGTTGCTGAACCAAATTAAGGACTCAGTAGACACCCAACTTCGAGATCGACAAGCTGGATTCTGTAAGGATCGGTCGTGCACAGACCAAATCACGATACTACTGATCATCGTTGAGTCAGGCAAGGTTGCTTACTCTCACCCTTCCTCTTTCTCCTGATGATCGACTGGATTATGAAGACGTCAACATTTAGGGGGAAGCATGGGATATAGTGAACAACTAGGATACAGCTGGACTGTCTAGACTTCGCAGATGATCTGGCTCTTATATCGCACACGCAACAACGAATACAGGAGGACACGACCAGTGCAACAGCAGTAGGTCTCAACATACACAAAGGGAAAAGCAAGATTCTCCGATACAACACAGCATGCAACGATCGAATCACACTTGACGGAGAAGCTTTGGAAGAAGTTAAAACCTTTAAATACCTATGCAGCATCATTGATGAACACGGTGGATCTGATGCAGACGTGGCGGCGCTGATCGGCAAAGCAAGAGCACCATATCTACAACTGGAGAACTTCTGGAGCTGAGAACAACTCAACCAACACCAATGTCAGGATTTTCATTATAAATATCAAGACAGTCCTACTGCGTGGGCGGAGAACTGTGAAAGCTATCATCCAGAAGATACAAGTGTTTATTAAAAGTTGTCTACGCAAAATACTTCAGATCCGTTGGCCGGACACCATCAGAAACAACCTACTGTGGTGAAACTTCGTCAGTTGAGATGGCTGGGACATGTGTAACGTATGCCCAACCACCGACTGCATCGATGTGCGATGTTTCGTTGTATAGGAGTTGATTGGAAGAATGCTAGGGGCGGCCAGACCAAAACATGGCACAAGTCCATGAAGTCACTAACAAGTTGACTGAGTCATATTGGTAGGTGTAGACAACCTGGTTGGGGACCTCGAGATAATAGCAACCGATGGTTAGAGACCCTGAATGAAATGGCTCAAAATCGTTTGCAATGGCGCAGGTGCATCCACTCTTTGTGTTCTCCCAGATTCTAATCTTCTGAATTCTTCATGTCTCTTTTTTCCTCTTTCCAAATTTATTTCACTGGATTATACTCCTTGAATAACATCTTCAAACCATAATTCTTCTGATCACAGCTTATAGTTTTACTACATCTAGCACTACGAGATTTGAATCGACAACTGCATCTCTGTGCTAATGTGGTGAAGCAACTCGAACTGATGTACGTACCTACGAAGTTCTACGTTGTTACTGACTGACTGACTGTGAGAGAGAACAAACCAGATCCCAGCAAACGAAGAAATCAGGAAGAAGCGCTTTAAGTGGATGGGATAAAAATTGAGGAAAGCACCCGACTGCGTCACAAGGCCAAGGAAGAGGAAGACCAAAGAACACATTACACCGAGAAATGGGGACAGTCATGAAAAGAATTAACAACAATTGAATGGAACTAGAAAGGAAGACACATGACAGAGTGGGTTGGAGATTGCTGGTCGGTGGCCTATGCTCCATTGGGAGTAACAGACGTAACTAAATATCTGTTAGTTGTATGTATATATATATATATATATATATATATATATATATATATATATAGTCATCAGCCTAACTATTAATACAACTTAGTAATAATAAACCACTCCCTACATTAACGAAGTAGGAGAATATGTGGAAGAAAACAATTCAACATTTTTTTATTTAAACACTATTTGCAAAAATAACTTAGTAAATAAAATTTAAAGTTTATGGAAACACAAATAATAAAAGCATTTTGCAATCAGGCAGAAAATCATTGGGTTGTGTGGAAATTTCATAGCAAAAAACTAACCTCTCTCAGATTCAGCATTCCCATCGTTAGAATCTTTCACAGCCGATCTTATCGCTCGTAACTAAAAGTCAGATATGACTGGTTTAAGTATTAAATTTAAGCATTAAGAAGTAGTTAAATAATCCATACAGTCACAAAATCCCATTATATGAATAATAACGTTAACAGATAACAATAATAACAAGTCGTTTACTTTCTACATGATCAAGCGAAGTTTACAACTGAGAACAAACTTCTACGCATATTTTATGGAAATTAATTTACATGCCTCAAGGAAATGATAGTAAAAAATGATATGGGGTATCTACAGCCATATGTTAAGACATTTGAATAGACTAACCACTAAAAATCGGAACACCATAAAAGACAAACTAGATTAGATTATAAGTACAGCAAAAGCAAAAACGTGGCCATTAGCATAGTTTCCACCGGTTATAAATATAAATATAACAGTACTAAAACCTTTAATCGAAAGTGAATATATTGCGTTCTAGCACATATATTTTCATTTGTACAACATTTTACCCTTATAAAAGATTTAACAGTAGACAACAAAATGGTACGAAATGTTCGAGACACTTGATCATGTTTATTGAAGTACCAAAAAAGTCCTATCCTAATAATTGATTTTTTTTGTTCTCATATGGTCTATGTTGCTATTTCTAATACTTAGCTTTACTTCATACTATACTAGTATAAAGATGTTCAGTATTTCTCTAAAATTTCGAACGACTTAATGGTTGCTTTGAAGCAATTTTTGGTAACGCATTAAATAATTGAGTATGCCACTTTAGAAGTATCATACATAAATGGGATAAACAAATTTTCTAATGATATTGAAAAACTGTACAGGCGAAATGGGATGCATCTCAGAGATGAACCTACATGATTTAAGGTTAGTAAGGTTAATAAACTTTCCGTTTAATCAAACTTCAGTAGTTTGACATAATCCAGTGCGGAAATCATTTGACGCTTGACAACATCGATATTCGCACACGTAAATGTGCACTACTTGCAGAATTTACTATATTTCCTGACGTATTGTTAACCTATATATTGCGATTAAAATAAGTAGTTGGCTGTAGCAGAGACACTTTTAGTCATAACTAACCAAGATTTTCAAAACTATGACTCATAAAAATGTCGTAAATTAAGTGGCCGAGTATGCGTTATTAAGTATTTTTCCATTTGAAATGTTTGTTTTTGCTAGAAGTAACTTGTAATTAAATGATCCATTACAACTTTATGGAAATAATAAGATCCAAGTACAAGAAACAAGTGTGATATGAAAATTTATTTTTCCAGGTGATTTCACATTTTCAAAGGCAAATGTTGACAGTAACTCAACGTAAGTCAAGAAGCCAAACCGCTTTGATTTCCAGTTACAAAAAGTAGTTTTTAACCTTTATATATACATACAAGACGGTACGTGTATAACCTATAAGGAATTTCATGTAATATGATTAATTCTTAGTTTTATGGATGACAACTGTTAAGTAGATAAAAAAGACTCTAGGTTAACTGACATTAACAGATGAATTATATTTGAAGTAATTAATCAGAAATCGTATTACAATGAAGCACTCAAGGACAGTAGCCGTTATGCTTCAATACTTTTTAAAACTCTTGGTTTTATTCTATATTCGGCAGCTCAAAAATCGATTGATAGCGTTAACGTTTGTCTGATAATTCTCTTGTAGATTAGTCAGTAATCGCAGTGTTACATTCCCAAACAAATCAACAAAATCTAAACTAATTAACAACTAACTTGTTCAAGTTGCTGCTGTTGATGAACAAGTTGGAACCTATACACTTCGGAGAGGTAGTGTTCAAAATATTGGTCCTGCATTTCGGTTACCAATGCCTTTTGCTAAAAATAATATTGAGACTGAAAATAGGATGCATTTACTTTTTCTAAATCTTTAGGAAACTGTTCCCGAGCATATTGTTCATATAGATCTTTAGTTTGCTGCACTAGAGCCGATTTAATTTCAATCCTAAAACGCTAATACAAAAATGAAAATGCGCTATTACTCTTTCTGACCTAAATTTCCTTGATCATCACAAAATCCTTCTTTTAAGTGAACAGAGGTTTTACGGATTTCATTTGAATCAGGTGGATCATTTAAGGAGAGGGTTTCAAACTTATCCGAATTAGATACATTTGTCTCGAATTCTCCCATTATTTAGAAATTATTCATAATCTGTTAACAAACTGAAACAGAGTGTAAAAGATCATTAATTATAATAGATTTACTCAATCTCAAAAAACCATATACTGTTTAAATACTAAACGTACACATCCAAATTCTCATCATACCAAATTCAAAACAACTAGCTCATTATCACAACAAAACAAAATACAGTCGATTTCTTAGTAAATTAGAATAGAAAGCACAGCTAAACCCACATAAAATATCAATAATGAAATAAATTTTATAGAGAAATGACCGGCTGTGAATAATGTTCAGGAAATTTTGAGAAATGAAACTAAACCTGCAATTTTAAATAAGCAATAGTGTTTTTAATAGTCTAACGAAGTGTTTTTAAATGTCCATTTCTGGAACAAAACTCATCAAATTGTGTGGGCTAAAACGGCAACTACTCATCGTAATCAACTTCATGTATTTATTTTCACCCCAACGTGTACTTTAAAACCCTTATTTTTATTGAGTTTGGTTCAGATATTAACCGTTTGTACAGACATCTAAAAATTTCTATACTCACTTTATTAGGTAACCAAATCGAATGCGTTCAAAATATATCGTCAAGCTTACTTAGACATTATTAGTCTCAAAACCTACTAACTATGCTTTCTAGCAGACTGACCATAGAGTATTTACTGTACAAACCATAAAACTAAGGCTTTATTAGATCCTAATCTTCATATTTTGGAGAAAATTTCGTTCATTTTGAAGAAATGGGACAAAAAACACAAAACTCCAACTCTGGGAAAATCTCAAATAACTGCCGTAAAGATTTTGGAATTTCCCCAATATTTTTCCAAACTTTGTGAAAACTATGGATTTTCATTAATTTTTAGGAGAACCCCAAACTTTACTCAAAACTTACCAGAATCAGAAGAAAGGGGTTAAACGAGAATAGTACAAACGTTGCGTAAATTTCTTCCAAACACCACAGTTCATCTATCATATTAGTAGTTGACGAAAACAGTATACAAAATAGTTATATATCGGGAAGCAACTAAGACGGAAACAACAAAACCTTAAAAATAATACTTAAGCATTTGCTTGCAATAAGAAATGTACAAATCACTAGAGGCGATTAAAAAATAACTCGAAAAAAAGTAAGTACTTTGGACCGTTTATCACAAAAACACTGGTTCTTTACCTATCCAAACGGAAAATCCCACAACTGATTAAGTACAAACGTAGCAAGAAACTAAGTAACGCTAAAACCAGTAAACCCGCTCGTATTAATTACGTACGTTACATCAGTATTGAATAATTAGGAAAAAGATTACAATAGCTTCTAGATAACTGACTATCATGTCTTATATAGCGAAATTCTAAAACCTTGCAATAAAAACCACGGCATGTCGCGACATATTGTATATTTCCAACATGTGTCAGTTTTATCAGAAATAAAATAATAATTCGCATTTTGACTGCTGATAAACCAAACGAAATGGTTCCAATACCATAAAAAATACTTGAGGTCAAACTAGATCGCAAGAGGGTAGGGTGGTAACGTAATTCAGGCGTAAAGATGTTCCTATTATATTAGGCTTTAGAACAAAACATTTGCGAGTCATTTATAGGATGCACAAACGGATTTTTGACAGATAAACACATTGTTTTGTAAATCTAAATCAAGAAAGCTTATGTAGTTTGCTTCATATGTTTCTCTACTACTCATAAAGCAACAATTAAAACACTTGATGAAGATATGCATGACAAGCTTATTTTGCAATTAGTTTTCAATGTTATTTGTGTTTATTCTGTCAATTTTTCACTGCATGTGCTTTTATTTTTAGATGATTGTACGTTTTGTCTAAGTGACCTTGAACACATTTTCTTCCGTCCTGTTGCATTCACATCATGAAACACGCTATCACTTACTAACAAATACACTGTTACACACATACCTCTTGTTCTCTATTCGCTCGTGATTGTATTAACTGAACTCTAAATCAAATACCGTCTACGTTCATAGACTGTAATCGAAATATATCATATTCTACATTTGATTATACCTCTGAGAAGACATCAATTTAACTGAAATCTTCAATCATCTATAATTGTGGATTTTGGTACCAGACTCAATCGGCACACGCACAAATCTGCTGAATTAAGTAACGTCCCTAATTTTTGTTGTGTTTATAATATTTAACTGATATATATTAGCAACACTACTTGTACTTAATAACTCTGTTATCATTTTTGAGTTCATATATTGTTTGGTTCACCACTTACTTTTCATGATCTAGTCCGTAGCATCAGTGAATTTTTTCATCAAACCAAAATACTGTAACGATCATGCACAAACATCTGAACATTATGGTTTTCATTGGACACTGATAAGTCCATGTTTGGCACAGAATGACGAATACCTGCTGCGAAACTGCAGTGCATGGCAATCAGTTACATCTAGTAATTTTATGCTTTTTATGTCTAAGTAAAGCGTTTGCGTTTTGGTATTTCTGTGAATTGATCTATGAATACAGAATAATCTGCGCATTCAGTTCGCATTGGCAAGTATAGAAATTGTCGCACGGTATAACTATGATGAACTATTATGTAGCTTAGGCCATAACGTCCTTCGCACTCGTTTTTGGTAGATGGACCTTCAAAGTCTGAAAGTGCGTAGCGTCATGAGAAAGCAGACTATGCCAGGTAAGCACTTACTTATTAGCATTTGATTTCGGAATTGTCTTCCGATCACTTCTTGACTTCAATTAGTGACTTTTAGAGGCACTATTGGTCCGAATAAAGGGTGTAGTAAGACGATTAAATAAAGTGTCATAAATTCCACACCTTATCAAACAATTTCACCCAAAATTGTTGACCGGAAGAATCACTTTAACCATTTAAACTTTATCCTAGGAGTTGTAGAGTCTCCATAGAGAATGTTTGTGACACCTGATAAAAACCGAAATTCTTGAAAAATGACGGGGCCGATTTTAATTCTCGCAACCCAAGAAATAATTATTACAGGTGTATGGAATGTCCAGATAAGTTGGGAGACCAGGAAGACCTGTAGTGGTATCGGTTCCAACCACACCATTCTCAAACCACAACATGAGATAACTTGAAAAACGCAAATTTAATGTCTTACAACGAGAGAAAGTCAGAAATGGTGAACGCAGGACCAATTAATCAGCGTAGCATGGTTCAGCCTTACACTTGCGTTAATTATTGTGTAACCCATACCTTTCCACATAAAATAGAGTATTTCATCCGCAGCAAAAATGCGTTCTTCCTAAGTGCCAAACATCATATTCTGATGGTACGACATATCACTGTAGATAATTGCGCGATTTACATGTAATATCTTATATATTGTCCAGGCTCATAACAAATGTACTATTTTGGGATAAGATTCATTGCTAGAGTAGCATTAATGCCAAACTAGACTGTTATTCTACAGGCTGTTAAAAGAGCTGCACAAATGAGATCAGATAAATTGTCTCTTGTTGAAGTAAAACTCACCGGACACAAGCTGAACAGAAAAACAGCTTCGGGAGAGGTTCTGTCTCATTCTGAATTCGATGAGTAAAATGACCCACAGACTTGCAAAGAGTTGCGTTGTTGCTGTTCAGCAATGCGCACAAAGAACTCTGCAGGACAGGTTTTATTACCAACAGGATGTAGTAAGAGAAGGGGAGAAAATATAGCAAGAAGATCGGAAGAGACTGAGGCGGCACTAGTTTTAGCACGCCAGTACATTTTATGTTCGATTGAGTGTAGAGTTACAGCCCAGTTCGATATCAGTACGCTGATCTCCGCTACTAGAATAATAGACCTAAAGACGAATTTTCAGACTTGTCATGATATGACCACTTAGTCTTTGAGATTTTATATGGATGCAACATCATTTCCTATATTTACTCGTCCTAGAGTGATCTAAACAATGTAGTGTTTAGCACTTCTGAAGAACACGCTTGTACTGGAGATAGAACAACACATATAACATGAAAATGAATCAGTTACATAGGGCGAACATGTAGGTTAGGATATCATACCACGGCAATAGTACCATAAAACAGGGTGAACCTCTGGTGACACTCAGAACAAGATTCAGGAAAGAAAGAAAGAACAATAAAAGTAACAAACAACAGTAACAAAATAAAAGCAGGGAAACCCAAAGAACAGGACGAATATACAGAAGCAAACAAACGAGTGAAGAGTATTAGATGTGACAAGCGGAAGTATGTGGAAGACCTATTAATGACAGCAGAAGCTGCAATTGAAGGAAATATGAGAACATTATGTTATACAAATAAGAACAAGAAAAGAGATCCTAGTAAGTGTAAGTACTACGAAATAGTCACAATACTGTCAGTGTCAGACAAAGTTTCCAAGTGTTGCTAAACCGTATAAAAGATTCAGTAGAGAGACGCCTAACGACAAGACCAAACCGAGACACTGCGGATCATTCTTGATCAACCAATCGAATGGAACTCATCGCTATACGCCAAGTTCCTTGATTATGAGCAAACATTCGACAACGGCGATAGGAAAACCTTATGGAATTTTTTTGACACTATGGAGTGCCTCGAAAGACTGTCACCAGCATACGAAAGCTTTAAGAGGGACTGAATTTCAAAATTTCCATAGACGTTAGCTATCATAAAAACTCCAAGTAAAAAAGGCCGATTACTTTCGGATTTTCTTTTTTTCTTCTGGTTGTTAACTGAATTATGAAAACCTCCACATCTTGGAATAAGCCTGGAATACATTGTACACCTTGGACGATTGGATCTTTCAGATGACTTAGCCCTTCTATCCCATACATAGCAACACATGCGAAATAAGATAGCCCGTGTAGTAGTGGCTTGCACAGAAGTAGGCCTCAACATTCACAAGGGAGAATCAAGATATTGAAATACAATACCGCAAGCACCGACGAAACCACACCTGTTGGTGAAGCTCTGGAAAAGATAGAAGGCTTTAAATACCTGTGTAGGATCATTGATAAACAAGGATGATCAAATGAAGATGAGGAGGTCAGTATTGACAAGACGAGGGTGACATTCCCACGATTGAAGGACATTCGGAACTACAAAGAACTAACACCTAACATCGGAGTTGGGATTTTCAATACAAATATTAAAAGTTCTGTTGTTCTAAATTGAAAAAGCTGTCTGTGCAAGATACTTTAGATCAATTAGCCAGAGTCTATCGGTAATAACTTACTTTCGCAGAGAACAATTCGACTTTCGACTGATGAGGAAATTAGGAACAGACGCCAAAAGTGAATAAAATGGAATTTGCGAAAATTATCAAACTACATCATACAGTAAGCCCTAATTTAAAATACCCAAGTCAGAAGGAAAAGAGATAGACCAAATAACACATGGCGTTGTGAGTGGGAAGCAGACATCAAGACCATGTGTTAGCTCCGTACTTATTGAGACCTTACCGCCGGAGACGGATATCCGTGGGATAAGGCGAGGTGTGCATTTTTAGGGTCGACCTTTTCTAACCCCACCACTCGTTGTGGGAAAGCAGCATCGCTGTCATGCTGGTTGTCTGAAGGAAACACCTTACTGCTGTCACACCTCTGTACAGTCAGCAGTACGACTTCGCCTTCGGACCTTGCGTTAGTTGGTTTTAGTCTTACCTCTCTTCAACCGACCAGTCTGACATGGTAGGACCTTGAGGAACGATTGTTCCAGCCAGTATAGCTCGGTTGCTTCATCACGATAAGCAAGCCCGATCACCACGTCAAGGTAGCAATAACGGTCGGGTCACTTATTTGGAAAGTTCTATGAACCTTGGTTGGTAGCTGAAGAAATGTCGACAGAGATTCAGAATGTTCGCCTAGCTTAGGACCACTTGTGTCACTGGTGACTTAGGAGAGATACACATCTGCCAATCGAAGGATGAATGTATTGCGTGGCAGTTTGTTCTGTCTCACTTCGTGGCTGTGAAAAGTGGTCTTTAAAAATAGGCGGCATTTGTAAATTGATAGTGCCTGATTAT
Organism: Schistosoma margrebowiei; assembly: GCA_944470205.2. Lineage (NCBI taxonomy): Eukaryota > Metazoa > Platyhelminthes > Trematoda > Strigeidida > Schistosomatidae > Schistosoma > Schistosoma margrebowiei. Next base: position 47,776,937 of record OX104028.1, read on the forward strand.
AGATTTCTTTGAAGCATTGACAGTGCACATTGGGATCACTGAGTCAGGAATGTTGGGGTTAGACACATGGTTCTAGGTAAAAAGACGGCAAATCGGCAGTTGAGGGAGCGAGGTTCTGAATAAAGTCGTTAGGATCGATGATTTGCATGATTAACCAGCGCCTAGCTTGATGAGTAATGTTGGTTAGTGTAGGGATAGGTTGGGAAGCTTGGCATCAGTCCATGAATTCACTGATTGCCAAAATGAACCATGTTGGTAAATATAGTCTATCTGGTTGGGGTAAGCCTGTTAACAATGGGCAGCAAGGCTCAAAACCGAGCACAATGGCGGAAATACACTCACTCTTTGTCTTCTCTTAGATCCTGAGTTTTAGGATTGTCGTTTACTTCTAATTCTGCACATTCAGTTTTTCTTCTTAAATTATAGTGTATATGAGTTATCTTTTCTAACATCACTAATATTGTTATTACTTCTATTACCCTGGCATTTTTTCTAATAATTTCATTTCGCTGCGCTGATGTAGTGTTGCAACTTGCACTGTTGCATAAATGTGCCACGTTCTACGTCGCTTATGGATGACTGACTGCTTGATTGAAATATCATACTTTACAAGAAAAGAAGTATACTAACTCGATGAATTCGCCATTTTCCTAACTAGATTCAGGGTCTCCACACATTTGGCGACTGTTTGAGACTAGTTATACAGAATATCGTGGTACCGCCTACCAATACCGTTTCAGACATCAATGAGTCATTTTATAAGTTTGAAACTTGAACAATGACCTAATGTCTCAACTTTCATTAAAAAATGAGATACAAAATAATTACGACATAGTTTATTTCAAATAATGGAACACTCCAACACTACTTTCTTCCAGATTACTTCTAAATTGCATGTTTATCGACAAGAACTAGCAAAACCATCTGTTCTTTCTAAACACAAAACAAAGATTACGTTTGTACTAGTAAACGGAATAAACCCATTCAGAGAGTGCAAACTACGTTATCATTACTCAATGCGTTTAAGAAGAGCCATTCATAAAATAAAACAAACTTATGGGGAAACTCACTGTTTGTTTCTTTTGCGTAACGAATTGCCTCAACAGTTTGAGGTTTAACACCATCATCAGCAGCGACTACCAAAAGCATAATATCAGTTGCTTTTGCACTCCGAAAGCGAATACCAGAAAATGCTGCATGGCCTGGTGTATCTAGAAAAGTGATGCTTCTGGAAAATGACACGGGATTCGGATCTGTAAATCCAGCATTGCGTTCAACAGATGACAAAGATACTGTAAATGCGCCAAGATGTTGAGTTATACCTCCAAATTCTTCGTCAACAACTCTACTGGAACGTAAAGCATCTAACAAAGTTGTTTTCCCGTGGTCCTCATGACCCAGGACAGCGACAATAGGGGGGCGTGGTTCACATTTCTCCGAAGGACAAGGTGGTCTAAAAATGAGGGAAACAAGGTTGAGATAGAAAATGATAACTGAACTCAAATAAATAAGATATAAAAGTAGACATAATATGGGTCGATTTTCCTCATGTAAAAGTGAAAATTATTAATATAATTGGTTCAGCCTGAAACAAAACTGTTAATTAACATTAACTTCGAACTAATACCTAAACATATGTCAGGTAACCAAAATAGCATTTTTTGATTGCGATTCAGTTAAAACACAATTATATGAACAAAGAATATTCTTTTCAATGATTTCCCATCGGGTTCTGTAATTATTAATCCAAATTAATAATCCATAAAATTGACCAGATTTAAGGCAGAGTACACCATTGTTTGTGATATATAAAACAAAATCAGATGGGTTTTGTGGAGATCGTAGTAATTTCAATGGTTAAGATCATGAGTCAGTTGAAGACAACGGTGAATGTGACGCTCGATTTCGTGGATTAGTTGAAGTTAGAAATTAACACCGTTGGATGCCGGCTCAGTGGTGTGGTGGTTAAGTGCTCGCGCGTGAAACCAGTAGGTCCTGGGTTCGAATCTCGCAGACGGTGAGGTTGTAGATGCGCACTGCTGAGGAGTCCCATAATAGGACGAAACGGCCGTTCAGTGCTTCCAGGTTTTCCATGGTGGTCTAGCTTCGACTGACTCATGATCTTAACCATTAAAATAAAATCGTTAATTTTGGGATGACTAATATGAAGTGCTAACTTGAATTAGTTTATACGCGAAATGAAATTGTGAGATACGGGATCAATAATAACATGGTCAACATGGGGTGAGAGAGGATAATGTAATTACATATCAGAAATTATGCAATATGTAGAGTAATATGATTTAGGTCAGATATAGTAGATAGGGTTGGATGCTGAATAAATTTCTCAAAAACATTAGCAAGTGTGACAATAATAATAAGGACAATAGTAAGATGTGTGAATAAGATAAGCTTGGGACATAAAAATGAACATCAATCAAGTTACGTCACCATATTACAAAACTGATTATTAACTAGTTGGGCCCGAAGCTGGCCAGGGTAAAAGAAGCGGCTGAACAGATTTCTTTTGGATGCAAAGCTCTGGCTTTTTGATCCAAATAGCAATTGCTTCAGCCGTCTGCAGGATTCTCAGTCTGACAGAATTAAGTAGACTGATGTTAACACGATATATTATTGCGAAACATTGCTCCATGTTGGTTGTGTGTTGCGTCTGAATTAAATGGGCTGAAATGAAGCTGTTAACCGTTTTAACTACACATTTGCTTAACCACATTGGGAGGTGCTCACGAGCCCGAATATACAAATTCCTAGAACATCTGCCGATATAAATTGCTCCACAGGAGCAGTTGAATTGATAGGTACAGAAACAGGTGGCTAGTGTAGGCAATTTATCTTTCGACCTCGCAGTGATCATTGGACGTGTGGGAAACACCAAGTGTAGTTTACCTGCATTGAAAGTTTTGTACAAATGTTGTTTCCTATTTTATGATACGATGTGGTCTGTTCGGTTTGTATATAAACCCAGCAAGCCTGAAATAAATGATTCATATTGCAAAGGCTCAGATTGATGTTCTGGACTTAACTGGTTGGGCTAGGCGGAAAGCAGGACCAATAAGGACTCGAGACTGCTCGCACGGGTTTTATGCGTCATTGATCCAATCGGTAATTCTTTGCTCTCTGATTGGCGGTATCGTTACGTTATACAATAAACAAGGCACACATGTCACAAGTTACAACCAAAAGTTGTTTGGATTGATCTGCGTAACTTCAGTCTTAGCATTTCACTAGGTGCATTGCCTCTGGATTGTAAGCGAATATACAGAGGCTGTTTATTCACGGTTAGGCATACTCCATGCTCTCTCTTATTGGCTATGTTTTTATTTATACATTTCTCAAGATGTGCATTCTCTTTCAAGGTCGCATATAATACCTTTGTTTCATCTTCAACCGTACCTAGAGGGCATATGGCCTTGATTATATGGTGCAGTGTCTTGATCAGATTCATTTTGTGTTGCAGAGGAACGAAACTAAGAAAGTTTGTATATTGGCCTGTCCGAGTAGTTTTCTTATTTATGTTTCTTCTTAATGACCCTTCTTTTCTCCTCGTAAGGAGAACATCTAAAAAGGCTATTCTATTCCCATTTTCTTTCTCACGTGTGAATTTTATGGACGGGTGAGCTGTATTGAATCGCTCAAGTGTTTTTATAAAGTCCGTATGGTCGTTACAAAGGATAAACGTATCATCCATATATCGGCCGTAAAATGAAAACTTGTCAATCTGTTGTGCCAGTGAGCCGTTTTCTAGTTTAGAGAGAAAAATGTCAGCCAATATGAGACCTAGGTGTGAACCCATCGCGACACCATCTATTTGTCCATAATTTAGTTCATGAATGAATAATTATTATCGCTTTTTGAGATAAACAAAAATGTCACTTCCTAGATATATTTGCAATCATTTAGATACGTTATACGTTATTCATTATCACCCTCCCAAGGACATCTTTTATGAATAAAACTAAGTATCTAAACTTTAATACCGCCATGTGTGCAAAATGATACACATGAACAAAGAATTAATAATGTAATCCAATAAAGATCCTGTACGTAACTAAAAACAAAATTTGTTTAAACCAGGGGAATTCAGATCTCCAGCATGTGATGGAACCCAGCAAGTGAACAACCACTTACCTAGCTTTGGTCCACACTTTATGTGTGAAGGCTTGTGCAACTACGCACATGAGCAAACCTACGTATGTGAAGTGACACTTGGACCTGGAAACTAGTGGCTAAAGGTTAAACGCCTTAACCACTAAGCCACCAAATCAACTCTACAAAGAATCCCATGTCTCCAACAATTAGATCATAGTAACATGTCAAACAACAAACAAACTGTGTAGCCTAAACACGCCACAACCTAGTTGTCTCACTTCTCAACCTCACAAAGTGAGAATTAATACACTAGATAACTTTAGAGACTAATCCTACCGATGATCGCTCTCAAGCTTATGACAATCATCATTTGGAATAGATAAAACTTAATTAAGCTTCTCCAAAGATACCTATATACAACCACTTCGGCTCATTTGCTCAAAGATAAGTGAATTTGAGCGTAACTTTAATCTTAACAATTCAGTAATCTAGTTAAATGCATTTTTGTGACTAAGAATCAGTAAAGTTTCATTGCAAAAGACAAATGCTTTTAATAACTTTGTCTAAAATGTTTATCTGCAGTAACCAATGGTTATAGGGTATGAAAGTATTAACTTTATGGTTGATTTGTCTTAGCTTTTAAGTACTATGCCTCAAATTTGAACCGTGCTCCACTTACTTCGGGTCGACAAACCGGGAAGCACTAATATATCTCTCAAATTTAAAGTGTGCCTCATAACAAGTACCTGATAGATGAATGAATTCTTTTATTCTCCCGAGGACTGAAACGAAAGTGGAACCAGTCGCCAAATCTATACTTGAAAGTAGAATTTAACCTCGGTATATACATCCAGGTTAAGACATCTCAGTGGACACTAGAGATGAGTTCAAAAACCAAAACAAACACAAACCCTATGACATCCAGATATTCCCACCGATCAACGAATTTGTGAGATCTAATACCGAGAGAGATTATATATATATTTTCAGCCGGTTAATTATGATAATTAAGAGTGTTTGAATTATAGTACGAACTAAGAATCCCAGAAATAATTCAATTGGATCAGAGGTACTCGATAAGCACGAACGAATGTACTGTATTTGGAATTCAAAATCAAGCATTCAACAGGTACAGAGGAATCATTAGTTCATTCAAACACCACAGTAATTCAAGAAAAACCTATTATCAGCAGTTGTCCAGAAGACCAGTACTGTCTGTGTTTTATCTCCTGTAGAGTTATATGATATCCATCGGTTTCGGGCAATTTTCCAGTCATTTAGGGTGTGTGTTCTGCATAAATTGGTTTCGTTCCAATCACAAGTGAGAATCCAGGTGATGTTTTTCATTTCCAACTAAGATCCATAGTTTTGAGGGTCGAATTTGATTCCTCTTTCGTGCTTGCAATATTAGCGTCAGGGTAAATCCTGGTACTGGTCTTGCCTTACTTTTCAGATGAAAGGTCAGTAATAAGTAACTTCGCTAGTCATTCGGGGGCTTAGGTATAAGCTTTTGTATTAGGATGAGAAATTTAGTTACCCTTGGTAGAATTTTCGAAGTGCCAGTCCAACTATATAGCGTATTGCGAACATACTTTTATATGACTAGCTTGAAAAGGATTTCCATAAATATTAGTTGCCACAGTTCTCTCTCGGTCAGATCTGCAATATTTTCAGCTTTTTTTTGAAAAAATAATTACAAACTGCAAGGATTATTATAGGTCGACAGACCTCCTATCCTTATTATTGAAGACTGAAGTAAACTCGTCAGGGTGCAATATCATATTGTTGGACCTTGAAGTAACTTTCTCGTACTGGGAGCTAATGAGAATTTTTGCACAACTCTGAAAGCATACTGTGATATTATTTTATTATTGATGATTCTCAACATTTTTGGTTCAAAAACCTTATTTTTAGTTTGTTACAGTTAATACAATTATCTCCGTTTAACCGGCGTTATAGGAATAAAAGTTATTTAATTCACAACCACTGATATAAAATCAATATACGAGGAATCTATCTCGATGATAAGCACAGTTGTAAATAATTGTCACTTGTATAACGTTTATGAACCTCAACTAAGCTTAGTGCCCGCTACATACGTCTCTACTCTGTATATACAGTATTACCTAAGTATACTTAAATAATATACTGTAGTATATTGCTTACTGTATCATATGGACAAGAAAAACGTAACTCGAATATGAAATGTTTTCTAAGGTTTCTGAAAAATGGACAGTTAACCGTGTGCAGAATTCTCATTTCTAACTAACCCTGTCCTGTCTAATGCATTTTTTGATGAACTGCAAACATTTTCAGTGATTTAGGTAGAATTGGTGAAATCTAGTGTTTTTTATGACTTGCGAGTGTGAGGTGGAATTCTTCGGGCGCCCTACCCTGGAATAAATCCATATTGGCCGACGACTTTCTTAATATCTTGATCTAAGATAGCATTCTCAGTCAGTTTTTTCATTGAAGACTTAGACTGACTCAGTGTATAAACAATATACTTAGTGGTGGATGTTGACGTCTGAGTGCATGGTCCAAATATCATGAACTGGAAAACAGTTTATGGCGACAATCGAATAATATATCCTACTTTGATGATTAGTCTTGCAATTAAAGGCCTTAACAACTTATACTTGAGTTGTCACATAGACTCAAAAGCTCGGCTGAGTTTTATTAACTTATGTAATTTAAGTCATAAACTAGGTAGCTAAGTAGTACTTTGGCTTTTAATATACCACTTGGGATCGCATTATGTTGTTGTTGCTTTGAGACATGTTTTTTAAAGTGAACGACAATATGAACTTACGGCCTTGTGACCGCAGTTGCCTCAATGTTTAGTCTCTATGTACTAAGATTGCAATAAGCAGTGTTGGTGTTACCTTTGGGATGTCGAATGGAAAGTCCAGTATGTATAAGCATTTAACTTGATTTGAATGTATTTCCAAAAACAACTGGGATAATATGCAGCATAAACAAAAGTATGACAATCATCCTCCATTTTAATAGTTATTAGCTGACTAATCCCGGGACGTTCTAGGGAAAGTTGATTTATGTGTCATGAACTTCCTTTGTACTTTCTTTGTGATGATTCATCTAATGGATTTCAGAAAATCCTAAAAAAATCAAACCTTAATAAAATAAGATGTAAGAGTAAATATTTAACACCAGTTAGGTCGGCAGTCGGTTAGCCGCAACGTTGGACCAGGCTCATATATTCACCAGTCCAAGTTGCCATACCGCATTAGCACAACAAAATGTACGCTGAATTCATAGAAGTAGTTACTTCAATGGTAGTGACAAATAAAAATAAAATAGCATGTAAAAATATGATACAGGAAGAAAGAATTAATTGGTACAAAGAAAGGTATGGAATAATTTTAATCTTATGGTTTAAGGGAAGACAGAGTGCATAAACATACGCCATTGTGAGTGATTCAGCCATCTCACCCAGAGTCGCCAACCATTCGTTACGATAGTCACGCGGACCCCAACCATCTGACTGGTCACAATCACTTATCGTCCCAATATATAAGAAAAGGTCAAAATCATCCTGTGACAACCATAGAGGGATTAGTTTAACTAATATAATATCTAAAATTCTAGTCTCAATAATAATCAGACGCCTAACTAAGACTCGTGAACTGCAAACACGAGAAAACCAAGCTGGCTTCAGACCTGGTCGTGGCTGCATCGACCACATATTCACCATTCGTCAGGTTCTAGAACACAGGCATACTTATCGACGTCCGACGATGGTGGTCTTTCTTGACTTGAAAGCAGCATTTGACTCGGTAGACCGCGAGATTCTGTGGCAGTGTCTGTCATTGAAAGGCGTACCCCAGAAGTACATAAACCCTGTGGAGGCTCTTTACTCGAACACTACTAGTCGAGTGAGAGCTTATGGCGAACTGTCATCTACTTTTGCAACCTCAAGTGGTGTCCGTCAAGGCTGTCCACTTTCTCCATTTTTGTTTAACTTCATCACAGACCTACTAATGGAAATAACATTTTCGTCAACTGAGTTCTCGGGTATTGCTTTCCTACCAGGAGGTCCACTTATCGAATTAGAATACGCAGATGACATAGTCCTGTTTGGTGAAGACACTGACAAAATGCAGAGTCTTCCGGTAGCACTAAGCAACAATGCCAGAATGTTTGGAATGCGCTTCTCTCCCTCTAAATGCAAGTTGTTGCTTCAGGACTGGTCTGCGTTAACACCTGAACTAAGGATAGAGAGTGAAGTAGTCGAACGCGTTGACAACTTCACTTATCTTGGAAGTCTGATCAGTCCTAATGGGTTGGTATCTGACGAAATCTCAGCACGGATTCGAAAAGCTCGTTTGGCTTTTGCCAACTTACGTCACCTGTGGCGAAGGCGAGATATCCGTCTCACAATTAAGGGACGAGTATACTGCGCGGCAGTCCGTTCTGCTTTAATTTACGGCAGCGAAACATGGCCATTAAGAGTGGAAGATGCTCGTAAGCTACTAATATTTGACCACAGATGCCTTAGAAATATTGCTGGCGTCTGCTGGGATCACTGGGTAAGTAAAAGTGAGGTTAGACGAAGGGTATTAGGGAATGATGGTAAATCAGTTGATAAGGTTGTGAATCTTCATCGACTGAGATGGTTGGGCCACGTGTTACGTATGCCTGAACACCGATTACCACGTCGTGCAATGCTAACGGGTGTTAGAGTTGGTTGGAAGAAAGTTAGGGGCGGCCAAACCAAAACGTGGCATCAGTGCTTGAAGTCACCAACTTGTAGTTTGAGCCATGTTGGTAGATGCAGACTACTTGGTTGGGGTCTGCGTGACTTTCGTAACCAATGGTTGGAGACTCTTTGTGACATGGCTCAGAATCGGTCACAATGGCGTCGGTGTATACACTCCCTGTCTTCCCTTAAACTAAGAGATTAAAATCGCTTCATATCTTTCTTTCTACGAACCAATTCTTTCTTCTTGTATTATATCTCTATATGCAATCTTTCTCTTATATATTACCACCTTTTACCTAACCACTGTTATGAATCCGGTGTTCATCTTGTTGTGCTGATGCGGTATGGCAACCTGGACCGATACACACATGTGCCTGGTCCTACGTTGTAGCTGACTGACTGACTGACTGGACCCCAACCAAGTAGTCTGCATCTACCAAGATGACTAAGATGAGGGATTGGTGACTTCAAGCACTGATGCCACGTTTTGGTTTGGCTGCCCTTGACATTCTTCTAGCCGTCAGCATTGTGCGCCGTGGTAGTCGGTGGTTGGACATGTGCAATAAGTCACCCAACCATCTCAATCGACGAAGATTCACAACCTCATCAACTGATTTACCATCATTCCCTAATACACTGCATCTAATCTGACTATTACTTACCCAGTGATCCCAGCGGATGGGAACAATATTTCTAAGGCATCTGTAATCAAATACTAGTAGCTTACGAGTATCCTCCACCCTTAATGACCATGTTTCGCAGCCGTAAAGTAGAATAGAGCGAACTGCCGCGCAGTATGCTCGTCCCTTAATTGTGAGACAGATATCTCACCTTCACCATAGATCACGTAAGTTGGCAAAGGTCAAACGAACTTTTCGAATTCGTGCTGAAATTTCGTCCGATACCAACCCATTGGGGCTGATCAGACTCCCAAGATAAATGAAGTTGTCGACGCGTCCGACTACTTCACTCTCTATCCTTAGTCCAGTTGTTGACACAGACCAGTCCTGAAGCAACAACTTGCATTTAGAGGGAGAGAAGCGCATTCCAAACATTCTGGCATTGTTGCTTAGTACTACCGGAAGACTCTGCATTTTGTCAGTGTCTTCACCAAACAGGACTATGTCATCTGCGTATTCTAATTCGATAAGTGGACCTCCTGGTAGGAAAGCAATACTCGAGCATTCAGTCGACGAAAATGTTATTTCCATTAGTAGGTCTGTGATGAAGTTAAACAAAAATGGAGAAAGTGGACAGCCTTGACGGACACCACTTGAGGTTGCAAAAGTAGATGACAGTTCGCCATAAGCTCGCCATAAGCTCGCCATAAGCCAGCTTGGTTTTCTCGTGTTTGCAGTTCACGAGTCTTAGTTAGGCGTCTGATTATTATTGAGACTAGAATTTTAGATATTATATTAGTTAAACTAATCCCTCTGTGGTTGTCACAAGATGATTTTGATTCTTTCTTGTATATTGGAACAATAAGTGATTGCGACCAGTCAGATGGAATAACATCTGACTCCCAGATCTTAGCTAAAATATTAGTCAACCTAATCGCTAAAATTGGACCACCATCCTTAGAGACTTCTGGAGCCAATCCATATGGACCAGCTGCCCTTCCTCGTTTCAGATTACCTATAGCCTTTTGAACTTCAGCAAGAGTTGGGGGACCTACACTTGACTTATTAGTTCCAGTTTCTTTTATTAGTCTGTAAAGCTGCTTTGTGTTCCCTATAGTGGCCGCCTTTTCCATCTCTTGTGCTTTCGTTACCCACCACTGCTCACGGTCGTACTTTAGACTTTTTCTTAACCTAGATCTGATTTCTTTACACTTTTCATCATGTTCAGAACCTGATGGGACGAGTTTGCGAGAATCCATCAGTGTGATAGACCTTGAAGAAATCCACTGGTTCTTTGTAACTCTGTGGTTCATGTCTCTAATAGATGTCACTGCTGTTTCCACAGCTGATTGTATGCCTTTCCAAGCAACATCTGGGTCAGCCTCGTCTTCAGAACTATCTAAGTGTGACCTCAGTTGTTCCTGGAACCTACTTTTGGTTTTCTCGTTACTCAACTCAGTTCTAACGGGTCTTTTTAATGTGCCTTTTTTGCGTCCAGTGAGGCGCAAGCAGTTGCGTGCCCGTATTAGGGTGTGGTCGGAATCCAAGCAGGTACTCCAGAATGAGCGACAATCTTGTACCAACGATGACTGATGGCAATATGGTCTATTTGAGTTCATCGTTGGTTTGGTGTAGGGGGTCGCCATGTTAGACGATGTCTCTCCTTATGCTTAAAATTTGTGTTTGCTAAAAATAAACGATTGTCTGAGCATAGTTGCAGCAGACGATCACCATTATCTGTTCGCTGTGTCGGAATACTGAAATACCCACCTAAATGCCTTTCTGTTTGGTTTAAACTGCCTATCTGAGCATTAAAGTCACCTGCTACGAGTACTATGTCTGAGCGTTTAGCTTTCTGAAGAAGTTCGGACAGCTTTCTGTAAAATTCATCTGAGCTGCAGTCAGTGGGAGCGTAGGCAGAAACGACAAAAAGGCAACGACGTGTGTCCCTATCCTTCCGAGTTCTTACGTAGCCGAACAGCACATAGACGACTGTTGACGGGGATTCACTCTAGCAGTGCTTGTTCAGCCCTCATGCTTAGTGCTATCCCTACTCCTGCCAGTCTACGAGAACTGGCCATCGGATCACCAGATACACGGAGGGTGTATCTCGTTGGCTCTCCGTTTTGCCGAGGTGAGGTCAAGTGAATGACCACACTGGGATCCTGTATGCGTGTTTCGGAGACACAGCATACATCAATGGTACGAGATTCTAGGGTTTTAGCCAAGGTAGCCTGCTGACCGATTTGACATGTTTCAGTAGACTTGGGACAGTGTTTTGAGCACTAGAATCGTTGGCTATGGTGACAATTGAGGAGGAAGCCGAGAGAGGAAATTTAGAGTTGAAAGTCGGTGTAGGAGGAATAATAGGAATTGAAGAGGGAGGTTGATTATGAATACAGTGGTCTTGAGTGCTGTTAGAGGTATGAGGGCGGTTATCACTTCCCGGTTGCCCACACCGTGGAAGGGTTGTTCTGGAGGTACCTGAAAAGGAAATTAGATTAAAGGTGGTCTTAGTGACCTGAGAGCGTGACCGCAGTGCCCAAGGGACAACTGCTTGAGGTCGGTCACACACGACCTTTTTATGGGTAATTTTTGTGTTAGCTCCGTACTTATTGAGACCTTACCGCCGGAGACGGATATCCGTGGGATAAGGCGAGGTGTGCATTTTTAGGGTCGACCTTTTCTAACCCCACCACTCGTTGTGGGAAAGCAGCATCGCTGTCATGCTGGTTGTCTGAAGGAAACACCTTACTGCTGTCACACCTCTGTACAGTCAGCAGTACGACTTCGCCTTCGGACCTTGGGTTTGTTGCTTTTAGTCTTACCGCTCTTCAACCGACCAGTCTGACATGGTAGGACCTTGAGGAACGGTTGTTCCAGCTCGGTTGCTTCATCACGATAAGCAAGCCCAACCACCGCGTCAAGGTAGCAACAACGGTCGGGACAAGTTTTATGTACTTCTAGGGTACACTTTTAAATGACAGACACTACCGCAGAACCTCTCGGTCTACAAAGTCAAATGCTGCTTTTAAGTCAAGAAGAACTATCATTGTCGGACGCCGATAAGCATACCTGTGTTCTAGAACCGGACGAATGGTGAATATGTGATCTATGCAACCAGCCTGACTTTCTCCTGTTTGCATTTATCGAGTCTTTGTTGGGCGCCCGATAATTGTTGAGGCTAGTATTTTAGGTGCTATTTTAGTCAAACTAATCCCTGCAAGAGAAGGAAGCATGAGACAATTGTATGACACAACAATGAAACTGACTGGAAATTATCGTAAACCAGAACGATCAGTAAAATGCAGGAAAGGTAATATAATCACCAACATTGAAGAACAGTGAAACACGTGAGTAGAGCACTTTAAGGAATATTTGAGTCGACCAGCCCCACTGAACCCGCCTAACATCGATGCAACACCCACAGACTCCCCAATCAATGTTGGCCAATTGAGATCAGCATGACGATCAGACAAATCAAGAGCGGAAAAGTAGAGGGACCAGACAGACGTGGCAGTAACTTCAAGTATGCTTCACGTTCTGTTTTGGGAGGAAGAACAAGTGTCGATGGACTGGAAAGAAGCACACCTCATCAAGATGCCAACGAAAAGAAATCTGTACAAGTGTGAAAACTACAGAGGCATCACACTATTGTCAGTACCAGGAAAGCATTTTAACAGGGTGTTGCTGAACCAAATTAAGGACTCAGTAGACACCCAACTTCGAGATCGACAAGCTGGATTCTGTAAGGATCGGTCGTGCACAGACCAAATCACGATACTACTGATCATCGTTGAGTCAGGCAAGGTTGCTTACTCTCACCCTTCCTCTTTCTCCTGATGATCGACTGGATTATGAAGACGTCAACATTTAGGGGGAAGCATGGGATATAGTGAACAACTAGGATACAGCTGGACTGTCTAGACTTCGCAGATGATCTGGCTCTTATATCGCACACGCAACAACGAATACAGGAGGACACGACCAGTGCAACAGCAGTAGGTCTCAACATACACAAAGGGAAAAGCAAGATTCTCCGATACAACACAGCATGCAACGATCGAATCACACTTGACGGAGAAGCTTTGGAAGAAGTTAAAACCTTTAAATACCTATGCAGCATCATTGATGAACACGGTGGATCTGATGCAGACGTGGCGGCGCTGATCGGCAAAGCAAGAGCACCATATCTACAACTGGAGAACTTCTGGAGCTGAGATTTCTAGTTCTTACAAACGAATTAAATAGCACGTAGCTAAGTGTTTTTATTGTTATTTGGTATTTGAAAGCCTAAAAAATAAAACATTTGAGCGACTTTATTCATTAAGGAAATAGGATTTTCAGTGTATACTTTTTCTCACCTTTATCATGTAGAGGGAATAATTGTTATTCTGTTGATCTATGTCTTAATATACTTTATGTGTTATGCCTTTTTTGTAGTTCTTTGCTGCCTGGTTTTTCTTATTCAGTCTCATTCTTCAATAATCTTTCACCACTCTTAGTATGATTTGTAAAAATTGTAGTCAATTCAGATATGAATCAGATTGTATGTTTTTGATTGTCAACTGACTATAGTTTTACTCAGTAATCGTGTAATAGTCTGACACAGCGTATCTTGCCCACTTAATAGCTGTATTTTCCTCTTTTAGACTGTATGGAAGTTATTTTGCATCATTCGGACCTTGCTCAAGTGGGTTTGTGCTACTCGATATAGGCTTGCTGTTTTTCTCTGTATTTTTCCGCTGACGGTTTTCTTATATACCATCGGGAAACAGCATCAAAGTAATTTGTGTATGATTGTAAACTTTGTTGTTCCAGAAAGTTACGATAGTCATGTGAATAAACCCATTTTGTACATAATTACTGCTACATACCAAAGAAGCGTTCAACGTGCAGAACTTACAAGAATGTGTAACACTCTACGTAATCTGAAGGATATTTTATGGATTCTTGTAGAAGATAGCACAGAACCTTCATGGTAGTCTTTCTTTGGTTTGGTATTTAGTATGTTGTTCGATCAGTCATTTATATCTTAATATACACTTTTGTTCATGAAACTACTAATTGAGTTCAATCAGATGAAAGCTTTATACGTTTTAAATGTTCTCATTTGAATGTAACTTGGTTGTTGCTAGTCGCATCTACCTTAGTGAAGTTTTTTCTAACTATTTGAAATACGATAATGTGATAAATGTACTTTATTCTCTTTTAGGGTTGTATCAAATATTTTAGATGACTGTGGTGTCCCTTTTGTACACCTAAACATCCCAACACCACAGTCAGAAAAACCTAAAGCGAATGAACCTTTTTGGTTTCGTCCTAAGGGCATACTTCAACGTAATCTTGGACTACAATGGTTGCGCCAGAATCTTATTTTAGGTAGAAACAAAGGTGTCTTATACATCGCTGATGATGACAACTCCTATAATTTACGTATTTTTGAGGAAGTAAGTTTATAAATTTTTGTTTGCTTAATTTCCATCATACTAAATTAATGCAGCTCGTGGACATTTTCTTTTTTTTCACTTCATTAATTGTCAGTTCCTGTCAGAAAAAATCACTATTGATCGGAATAGTTGATCAAAGTTATTGATATACCAACCGTCCTATTTTATACCTTAAGGTGAGACTTGGCTTAAGTTCGGTTATAATTAATGACAATTCTACTGAGCTATATCGTTTACTCAGATTCTACTATGGCTGGTAGGTCGGTTAGAAGCGCAAATAATTTATTTACGGGAGAGATCGTACCATCAAGTTTATCAGAGAGTATCGGAAGTTAGGTATTTCTCATAAATAACTAGCGTCTTAGATCCTGACTTCTCATAAATTGAATGAACATTTAGAGAGCACGAGTCATATGAACAGCTTTACTACGTTTGTCACATATTTCGAATAAACCAGGTTTCACAGAACTGAAGTAGGGCTCTGCACTAACATGGTGCTACATAGATACTGTAGATAATGGGAAGAAAAGAGTGAATTTTAGTAGATAGGCTTTTAAATTGACAACTTGATTACTTCTTGTCTTACTTTGCCGGATATTAATAAATTAGGGATATAAAGTTATTTATTTCCTATTGTTAAAAAGTGCTATTTGAGAAGTCTGTTTAAGTAGGACAAAAGGATGCCAGTTTGTCTCACTTTCAAATGTTTCAAGCCCTGGTGTTTTTTCTCCGCTATTTCATTACCAAAATAAACTACTTCGCTAGCACGTATTCCATAAATTAGTCACTAAATAACAAATTCATGGCAGAGTATTAAATCTCAGAAACATTAGTAGTTCTCATCTGGAAATGCAAATAAAAGCTTGCCTAGAAACAAAAGATATTAACTTCTTTGTACCGTTTATTGATTAAATTTAAGTATGAAAAGTTCATCCATAACTTCAGATGCGTGGTACAAACAAAGTTTCAACATGGCCGGTTGGATTTGCAGGTGAACTTCCATGGGAGGGTTGTGTGACGTCTAAAAATCGGACGCACATTATAAGTATGTGGTCAGTATACAAACCCGAGCGTCCTTTTCCAATTGATATGGCAGGATTTGCAGTTAATATTGATCTTATTCTTCAACACAAGAATGCTGGATTTGACTACAAACGTTTACGTGGAATGCAGGAATCACAATTTTTGTTAGATCTTGGTTTAAAAAACTGGAGAGAATTGGAACCACTAGCAGATGGTTGTCGGAAGGTAAGTTGTACTGTTCTCAAGTTTTATTATGCGTATGCTGGTACTTGTTGTTGATCGTATATATCCATCTTTATGTAGTAGGTCACTTGTCGGATCGCGAAAGGGTTTTTGACATTTTAGTAGTATTCACTAAACTTATTTTGAAATATGCAGTGTAAAAATCTTAATGTGTCGTGAAATTTCGTCGTAAAATTGGATTCAGTACCTAACCCCTGTTTTTATTGTTCGGTCACCTAAACTTTTCATGTGGTTGTTTATTATTTGGCCAGTTCATCATTATATTTGTCTTCTCAATTATCAATATTGTGTTTTACAGCTGCAGTTATTCTGTGTGCGCTCAACTTACTAGCACAAGCATTCAAGCTGAATATTATCTATTTATTATTAACCTAAGACGTTGATTTCAAGAATGATAGAGAATAAAAACAATGATGACAACAATGCCGGTTTTGATTGTTCATTATGATAGATATTTCATAACTGATAAGAAATTGACAACCGGAAGCTTTGACACTTAACTAGAAACAATAAAAATTATAGCGTTAACATAAATGAGTACTTGAAAGTAGATGATGTATATGATCATAGATGCCTTCAGAGTGTTGCTTGTGCATGCTGGAACCACCAACCAATGTTGAAGTTAGATACGTTGTACTAGGTGAGAATGACAAATTTATTGATGAGGCGGTAAATATCCGTTGACTGTAATAATCAGGACATGTATTGCCTACACCCAACCACCAACGATGATGAATGGTGTAGCAGTAGGTCGAAAGAAAGCTAAGGGTAACCAAACTTAGACTTCACATCAGTCCTTAAAGTCACCGACTGTTGGATGGAGCTATATAGATAAGTGTAGGCGGCATGGTTAAGGCCTTTGCGATTTTCGTAACCAATGATTAGAGACTTTGGGCGATTTAGCGGGGCAGGTGCACTCAATGTTTATCTTCTCTCAAGTCTTAAGTTTCTAAATTTTCTTGTGACTTCATGAATCCATATTTTCTTCTTGAATGCTATCTTCTGTACTGTTTTCTAATATTGCTAACAATGTTCTGCTTATACGTCTTCTTTCTGTGATGTGATGTAGCAACTTGAATCGATGCACAAATATTTTAGGTTTTAGAGCAGAAGCGAAAAGTCATCTCTTTCGCTGTTTCTAAAATTGTTAACATAATCCGAACATTCACTAATATCATATTACAAGTACTTTCCTATAATTATTCAGCTTATTTTATTCCAAATACTTTTTACAATCTCCAGGAATAATACAGTTATTATTTTTCGCTTGATAGTAATTTACCACAGTACCTAATTCACCAAGCATATGAGTGTGTGCCACTCTCTAAGTATGAGGACTAGTGATACTATCCAGTAGTCCAATCTCAAGCAGATAAAGCGGGGTTTGAAATTGGGATTTAGTAACTGTAAATCACTCCGCTAGTAAAAAAGTAGTATTCGTAATATATTGATTCCTTAGTATAATTTAATTTGAAACCATCTTCCAGCTGTACAACTATCTCTTTTACTTTTCACCTAGATCCTAGTGTGGCATACACGTACAGCAGAACCACTTTTAACACTATGGAATAAACTGGAATCGCAAGGAGTCATATCTCCACCTATAGATGATTGGCCCTGAAATATGTAGTGTGATTCTAAAAGAAAACAATTATAATCTGTCTGTCAAAATACTTTTTACTTAGGCAGTATTCACTTATTTAATCAACTGTATTCAAAAGAAACCAAAAGTTACATCTAAACGTCATGTATAATCAGTCATTTAAATTGTTTATAATATAACGCATACATTTTCTTATGTAAATAATATATAGTTCGTATCATATTACTTATTATTCATAGAAATAAAATATTTTTGAATTTCTATCATTTTTGTATATATTCTGAGTTGCTCGTCTCACTTGTTTATTTATAATTGTGGTTGTTTTATTTCTTCTTGATAAATAGTAGTTATTGTGTATAGTTTATTCAGTTTAGTTTTTTTAAAAACAAAATTCTTGCTATCACACAACGAAGCTATATGGAAATCAACAATTACTGTGTTGTTTGATCAGCTAATGAGAAACGTGGTTTTCACGAATTGAGTTTTCAATCCAAACAGCTTCCGCATAATTTCCGTTTAGTATTCGTGTGATGAATTAAAGAGATAACTACGTACATGTCTGAGGTTCACAAAGTACTGAACACGAAGTTCACAATGAAATACGTTATTCTAGTGTAATTAGTTTTCTTTGTACTTATTAAAACCGCTTTTACTGTATTTCTATTCGTATATATATTTCGTGTACCTATAATTGGTTGTCTATCCAGTTATTTGAATATTATTTTGTTATCTCTGCAACTCCCATCTCATCACATTGTTTTGTACGTGATTGGTGTTGAATTTCAGATTTGATTATTAATTCCTATCGATTATTGCATACAGTACAGTATAATTTTTCAAGTCAAACAGTGGTAATTTCGACTTTCAGTTTGATATGCAAACGCGTACGCATTATACTAATTTATATTGGCTATTATATCAAGTTTTCCCTACACTTGTTTACTATCTTTTGGATTTTGTACTTTGTATCTGCTGTTTTCATTGCATCCTGTATTTTCTAGAGTATAGTAATTCTACTTGGACATAAATAAAATTGATGGCTTTCATAGGGAATATGGAGTCGTATTTTCCTCATATTAGACTTTCAAGTCTGACTTTATTTAATGATTCATTTGCATGACCGTTTCATATAGTTTCACCTTATGAACTAGATAGATTATAACACTTGTTTTCCCTTTCTCAGTGAAATCATGTTAGTAATGGGATAATGAGATGGAAGTTGTCATATTCTTCCTTTCATTTGTGGTAAAGTAAGTCAGTTGTGACATGAAGAATACAATGAATTTCGTCTCATTTTCCTGTTACTGGCGTGATCTCCATGAGAAAAGAATACTGAGTAACTAAACAACATGATAAAAATAACTGGTTTATCTTAGATATTTCTGATGAGTTAACCTTAGAGTAATTAAAAGCTTATAGTGCATATTACTGGGAACACATCACAGTAATTTATTGCTCTGCAGTCTGTCGATGATATCTTCGCTCCATTAAGTGGGTCATATTTCGTGTTTCGCTTTTCATATTTTCTGAAATTTCGATGGGAAGACTTGCTGTTGAAGGCGCTTCAAGTTCCTTTTTCATTATCAATATTTCAGACCTATGTAAATCTTTCCATTTCCATCCATACTTTGAACTGGGCTGACCGTTCACCTTTTACACTTGAAAATTCATAGTAATTAGGATGACGTGGATAAGCTAAACTTTATAAATCGTACTTGATTTTCGATTAGTCAGTTGTATATCACAACAGGTTATTTGGTTAGTCCATTAGTTCTGGTTTCGCTCCCTCTAATTCACGTCGTTGTTTAATGAGTTCCAATTCCTCCATAGACTGAAATTTGCTAACTTGGTTAATTCATCGTATAAATGCCATTTACATTCACAGCAAAAAGCCATTGCTTTTCGAATAAGGATTATATATATATGTTGCCGTTAGATAGATGTTCTGTAATTAAGTAGTCGAATTAAGATAACTGTTTTATACATGCAGCAATAGAACGAGACCATCTTAGATTAGATGGAAAAGGTATTTCCCTCCAACCATAAATAGTGGTACATAAAAGTTTTTTTCGATAATTCGTCTTTCCCTAATGAAATTTCTTTTGTACGCTGATACTGTTGTACATATATAGTACAAAAATCAAGACAACATGAATGGTATGACCTCCAATCACTTTCATAGTGATATGCATTTTCGAACTCATCAATGTTCAACACTAGGCGAGTACAAAATGCCATCATTTTGACATTTCAGTAATCAATATTAGTTTCTCATTACACTATTATGAGAAGTAGATACTTTTGAAACTTCGTAAATTCCTAATATCTTTTTGTTTGATGTTGTGAACAGGTTGTGTAACTATAGTCTTTTCTTAACATTGCTTTTAACTTTATAAACTATAGTTTACTTTTTATTGGGACATATTTTAGGACAATGGAAATCGTACAAGATTTGGCAGCCTCCACTTTGAAAGATAATCCATACTTCAGTGCTGGTGCTGGGCTATTTGGAGTTGGGATAGGAATGGCTGCCCTTAGAAGAATGAGTCAAGTTATAAACCTTCTCGTTCGCCGTAATCTTACTTTAACTTTAGAAGTGGCCAGTCATGATAAGGCTTATCCCTGGGTTTTACATTGGATTACTCTGAAATCTAATGGACCGTTAATGAAAGGTGGAAAAAACAAAATAGGCGGTACAAGTCAACACTTAAGTGTTGAAACTAGTGTAGTACGTACAGAAGGCGGACGAATCAAAGCTGCATTCGGCTTTGTGCCTAGCGTTGGCGTTCACTATATGGTTCACCAAATGAAATTAATCCGAATTGAACGTGTTCGTGCTCAACAATCCTTACAAGGTGCTACTGTAGCTCCATTTGAAAGTGTAACTCTTACGACGTTCGGTCGCAACGCCAGATTTTTTATCGATTTGCTCGAGGAGGCTAGAGAAGAAGCTCTTGCACGTGAAAAGGGTTGGACCGTTGTTTACAAGGTAATTAAGGCACATATGTACTGACCCTTTTTCGTGTTTAATTTCCACAATTATCATATATTCTAATCTTACTCTAATGTAAAAAAAACTTATCACACTAATTGTCGTTACTATTGAATATCAGTTTTATCATATTACTAACGTGATTGTTTTCACAAACGGTTCATTTTTATGTTGAATATTTCCTACAGATATATTCGGAGTTGCTTATAGCATCTACAGTACTTAAAAATGTATAACTAAAAATCATTAAATAAACGATATTATGCAAACTTCCCACGTTGAAAAATTAAATGTGCGAGTTACACTTGTAATAATATAGCAGTGTTTCACCTAAAATATATGTGTTTGACTCTAACTTTCTATATTACACTACTCCAAAGATATTGAAGTAAGAGATTTCTGGAATTTAGATAATTATATTTTCGTCCTATTGTAGGATTCCTCAACAGTGCGCATCCACGATCCCGCTCGCGGGACTCGAACTCAGGGCCTTCGTTCTCGCGCGCGAACGCATAACTTATTGGACCACTGAGCCGGTATCCAATGATGTTAATATCTAACCTCAACCAGTCCAAGAGATTGTGCGACCATCTTCCATTGTACTGAGATAGTTACCTGTCTCTACCCGACACGGATTAGCTCCACATCAGTCGGTTCATGATCTCAATCAAAAACTTTATAATCTCCACAAACCCTATACTGATAATTATCATGTGCTCACTAGTGACTAGCTTCGTGAGGGAATTCTCGGAGTTCTAGTGAGAAGCCGTGACCAGTGGAGCTAATTGGTGTCGGGTAGAGACAGGTATCTACCTCAGTACAATGGAAGATGGTCGCGCGATTTCGTGGATTGGTTGAGGTTAGACATTAACATCATTGGATACCGGCTCAGTGGTCCAGTAGGTTAAGCGTTCGCGTGAGAAACTGAAGGCACTGGGTTCGAGTCCCGTGAGCGGGGTCGTGGATGCGCACCGCTAAGGAGCCCCACAATAGGACGAAACGGCCAGTGCTTCCAGGTTTCTAATGGTGGTCTAACATCAATCGGTTCATGATCTCAATCAAAAAATTATAGTTTGTTAGATTATTCTACATATTCTGAAGAATATCTGTTTAAGTAGTTGTTTAGTAGAACTGATATTGTTTTTCTAAATTCATTTTCCATTCATAAATTTTCGTTGTCATTTACTACTCAGAAATGATTTTCATACGGTTTTTTAGGTTAACTTGTGATCTAACAATTTTAATGCATAAAAAAGTGAATCATAAAAGGACTTTTTCGTTTAGGTCGATTCTTAAATTATATTAGTCTCATAGCTGTACATTTATTTGATTGCAAGAAAATAATTCAGGCTTCCTCTGTGATTTTTTTCTAAGCAGTCAACACACAAAAGATTTTCATTATGTAATTGTCTAGATGCTAGAAGTTTCCTACTCAATTCTTACGGAAACACTTGTGGTTTTTTGATATAATTTACCTAGGCTATGCATAGATTGTCTTCTAATTTCCGTCGGCCACATCGGTTCATATAAGAACATAATAAGTGTAATAATCGTACGAAGAAGTCGTAGTTTTTGGTTTTAGGTTTTTCCAATACAGTGAATGTATCTACCTCAAAGAACAGAGACGTACTTATTACTACTTATTGGTAGTGAGTAGATAATTGATTCCACTTAATTATTGCTCCAATTTAATTTTTAGTTATACTTGTTGGATGCAAGAATTATGTGTCTAATTTTAGTTATTTTCTATTTATACGGTGTAGGCTGTTGGTTCAGAATGGCGCCAGTTTGGTTATCCTCGTCCACGTCGACCTTTAAATTCTGTCATACTGCGTGATGGTATAGCTGAAACTATTGTAGCTGATGTCAAAGAGTTTGTTGGTAGGTAAGCTTTTCAAAAGCAAGTCGTTATGTTTTATTTTAGTCATTATTTATCCCTTATAGTTGATGCGGCTATCGATGAGAAGAATAAATGGTTAATGATGTATTAGTTAAACAATAATCCAGGAAAACTTTTGTTTCAGATCTCCCTCATAATGGGACGGGGAAAATTACTGATAAGTAATAAATCTAACTATTTATTCACACCTTATATGTTTTGTACTAGATTCAATTTGCTAAATACTGATCACTATCCCATTCTTACGATAAAATGTTACTTTCTCACCGTGTATGTCCCGTGAATTTATGGCAAATTTTGATCAGTATGTGAATTCTTGTTATGTTTCAATTAGTTTCGAATCAGTTTTCACCATGATTGTTCTAATATAGGTGTTTATATTACTGATGAAGCTGTTAGTGTATATAAGATCAGTATGAATAATTTCGAGTTGTTTAATCTGTCATTGTTATCTCGTATTTCGTTGTTTGAAATACAACCTATTGAACTTTATCGATCATTAAAAAGAGCGTAGATTCTCATAAGAGACACTCCTCGTTTTAAACCCGTATTAATTATGTGAATCTTATAACACTACCGTCAATTCTTTGTCACAATATCTTGGTAGAATGATAATTATTCCCTGAGCTGATCTGGGAATAATAACATTTCTTGACATTTGTCAGATACTTTCGCTGACGTCAACTGTAGAAATGTAGTTAAATCATTCTCAAGTTTTATCAGGCATCTAAATGAAAGCACAGTATGTCTAAATAAATCACGTCTTGAAATTCAAGGAACTAACTGACAGCGTTTATTGCAGATGTTTAAAAATCAGCATCTATCCGTTAACCGTAGTTCAGTATTGAAATTAAATCATGATATTTCTTTCTTAAAAAATTTCCTTGTTATGAAATAAGTGTAGCGATTACTAAGCAGTCTCACTACGTATTCTTTTGGACACCAATTTTCCATTATCTTTTCTTTCTATTGCCATTTAGACAACCAGGCCTGGTATACTGATCGTGGTATACCATATCATCGTGGTTATTTATTATATGGACCACCAGGATGTGGCAAAACTAGTTTCATAACAGCTTTGGCAGGTAACATATACTACTTATCAGCTCGTAGTTTTTATGATCATTATGTGACGATATCAGGAGTGTGTGGTTTTAAAAAAATCAAATAGCAGATTTATAATCATGTAAGCATTTCAGCGGAAAGTATGAATCTGACTAATTGTAAAGTATATCAACAGAACGGTTATTCACTTAAAATTAGTATGTAATATGTTGACATTGTTATGAATGTTAGAACAGTCATTTGCCACACTTTTTCGTTCAATTGCAATGGAATAAATCGTTTCCCAGATAAACCTTTTTAAAGATATGTATACATATTTTGTGTTTCACCTTTTCATTCTCTGTTCAATTTGCACTAAAATTTGTTGTTTATTTAATATTTCAATAAAAATAATGGTCATTTGTCAAGATAAATTTTATTGCTTAACCCTGAATAAATAGAAGTATGACGCGTTATACAAGCGATTCGTATTCATAAATTTAAACAAATCAAGACCGAAAATATTTACAGAATGCAGTGAATTCACTACATTTCATTACTTCCTTTTCAGCTACATACGAACCAATAATTTTAGTTAGTTCCAACTTTGATATATTTACTTCAGTTTTATAGATAGAGTGATATCAATACACAAGCTCACATACCGAAAACGTATTTCAAATCTAAATATGCAAATGTTTATTTTTTAGATCAAAAGTAATTGATCCAAATGATAGACTGAATTTGCTATGTGAATGATTGTGGATTTTATATTAAGCTTAGATTAATTTTTTTTACCAAAAGAGGTACCTAAAAACGGTTTTCAGCATATCATCTCTCATCTTCATTAACATTTTAGTATAATTCCATTATTTGTTAATCTTAAAAGATCCATTTATATGTAGACAATTTTACCGTTATTGGATTATCACTTTCGTAATATCAGAAACAAATGTCCATTGGCTAAGTTTTCACAGCTCACGTCATCGTAGCGTGTGCAAATGAACTAATATTTTCAAAGATGACACTTCTTTTTTGAGGTTGATTATTACCAAGTATTTTTTATTAGTCACTTGATATCATATGAATTAGGGGTCTCATTTTGTTTTTACTATAGCTTGTATAAGTTTTAACAATTTGATTGCTAAACTTAATGAATATAACAATGAAATTATTTTCTAGGCCATTTAGATTATAGTATTAGCATACTAAATTTAAGCGAATTCGGCATGACGGCAGATCGATTAGATCATTTATTAACGCATGCACCGCTTCAAACTATCATCTTACTTGAGGATATTGACGCAGCAGTGCATAATCGTAACACATCAAATAATGATCGACTTCATAGCAAAGGTTTGTTTCGTTTAGTTTTTATCGTTTAATAATTGTCATTTAGCTTATGAAGGTATGCCAACACTCACTTTAAGTGGATTGTTAAATGCACTAGATGGTGTAACCTCGACGGATGGTCGCATCATATTCATGACTACAAACTATATCGATCGGTAAGTATCTGCATTATTGTATACAAACTTTTTCCCCACATTAACTCTAATTTCCCAGGTGCAAGTTTGTGTAATTTCATTCAGACCATATTATCCAGTAATTCAAACTGAAGTAGACAGAGTGGCGTTCTAGCCTGCTTCTTGATAGATAAAAGTTAAACTCTTCGGCCATAGTCGATACTTTGAACAACTATCAGTAAAGTTGGAGTAATTTCTTCTTAAATACAACTGGTTCACTAAAATTATGCATTTTAAATTTCATTTATTCGTAAATAAATTTTCCATATTGGTAATCATTAATGAACGAATTCAAAACAAACTGACACTATAGTAGGTAGAACAGAGGTAATTATCAATAGCTGAATTCAAATGATTTTTTTCTGTTATGCTTAGGTGTTATTTATAGTTTATCTATTTATTTAACAACATGAAACTTAGCACAACATAGTACTAAATAATCAAATGGGTCTTGAAGTATAGATAACATTATAAGAAAAAGGAAGTGCATTTGGACAGAAAAGAGTGATAGTAAATCATTAACATGAACACTATCAAGAGGAGAGAGGCATTTACGCATACAAACAATTAAACCCGGAATTACTTCAGCTAAAAAAGTTACTTTATCATTTATGAAGAATGTTGGGGAAATTTAAGCAGAACTGCCATTTTTTCTGTCTTGAATCAAGTTTGATAACGTTTGAGTTGGATCACCTCTAGGACCCCGAACGGAGCGGTGGTGGACCGGCAGGTGCCACTCCTACACTGCTTTAACTCAAATGATGGTGACAACCCGTAAACCTCTCCGCTTTTCCTAGTCAGTCCCAGCGTCGGGAATTAATGCAAAATGTGTAAGCCGCTAAGGCGACATGTCCGACCAACCGAAGCCAATGTTTTAGGGCAGTGAAATCATTTGAGTTATCGTCACTGTGTCCAAAAACGCATTATCAAACCTCAGCAAGACTAACAATGTAATAATTATATTAATTAGCCGGACTCGATAACACACTCGTATTACCGGTCTTTATTTCGGTATTATTATTGCTGATGTAATAACTCCACCTGCAGCTTTGTAGAATACTTGTAGTTAATTTTTTGATTCACTGTTTTTTTTCTACTGACAGACTTGATCCTGCTCTAATACGACCCGGTCGCGTTGATATGCGTATACGAGTTGACGTTTGCGACTCGTCCCAACTAATGCGCATGTTTAGTCGCTTTTACCCACAGTGGACGTCGTCTGACATTAATAATTTAGCTCAAAAATTTGCAAGTCTATTAAAGGATACACCTTTGAGTTCAGCACAAGTTCAAGGTTATTTGCTGTTGCATAAAGATGACCCTTTAAAAGCAATTAGTAATATAAATCAACTGTTGTCTCCGTGTGATTCATAAATTTTTAATCTTATACCCAGTAATACGCTTAAAATGTTGCATAATTTAAATTTTCAGGATGGTTTAGATTATTGTTGATTAATTCCATTCAAATTGTTTGTTGTTTATAATCTTGTGTACATAATCTATGTTTTTAATCAAATAAAGAAATTTGCATGAAAAGGTTAGTTAAAATGTCTGAATTTCTACTTGAAATGTGAATTATTATCCAAAAGTTTTCAGTAAATTAGTTATCGGAATATACAGATGATATCTATCTGTCATAAATTGTGGTTGGGGATATATTGCTTTCAAAATTCCTCTAATTCGAACGCGATAGACCGGTAGCTGACACGAAACGCTCCGACTATAATTCCCAACGTAGTGGTAGACGGAGAAGTTGGTAGAAACAGGAAATTCAAGGGGATAAATTTCAAATGAAACGAATCAGTATAATAGCATCAAAACATGATTTTGAGACAGTCAAATTAGGAAACTAAAAGTGAGAATAGCTAAACAGATAACAGCGAATTTCATTGCGGAAAACTGAAATAGAAAAGAATGAATCCGCAGTTAACGTTACATTTAAAAACCGACATTTGAAAAGAGCTAAAATCTCCTTAGCAGTGCACAATCGTACCCAGTAGTTGGTTCACACGAATTAAATCGCATAATAATGTGAGTTTTATCCCGACTGTTTTTTCTATCTTGATATGGTGGTCGGGCTTGCCTATCGTAATGAACGAATCGAGCTAAACTGGCTGTAACGATCGTTCCTCAAGGCCCTACCATGCCAGATAGGTCAGTTGAAGAACTAAAAGCAGCAAACCTAAGGTCCAAAGGCGATGTCGTACTACTGACTGTACAGAGGTGTGACAGCACTAAGGTGTTTCCTTCAGACAACCGACATAACTGTGGTGCTGCCTTCCCACAAAGTGGGGTTAGAAAAGGTCGACCCTAAAAATGCACACCTTGCCTTATACCACGGATATCCGTCTCCGGTAGTAAGGTCCCAACAAGTACGCAGCCAACACGAAAACTCACAAAACGTCGTGTGATCGGCCTCAAGCGGTTGTCTCTTGGGCTCCGCAGTCACGCTCCCAGGTCAGTAAGACCACCTCTAATCCAATTTCATTTTCAGACTCCTACAAAAGAACCCTTGCACTTTGTGTGCGACCGGGTAGTGATAACCGTCCTCATACCTCTAACAGCACTCAAGGCCATTGTATTCATAATCAACCTTCCTCTTCACCTCCTGTTTTTCTTCATACATCGACTTCCAAAACTAAACTTCTTTCGGCTTCGTCCTTAAGTGTCACCATAGTCAACGATTATAGTGCGCAAAACACTGTACCAGGTCTAACTTTGTCATAGACATGCTTTCAGATACAACGCTTTCATAATCTGAAATTCCAAGGATTGCTATTATACCAAAATATTCTCTTTTTGAACTGGTCCTGTTTAATGAAAACGATGACAAAATGCAGTCATCTGACCACCTCAAGTGGTCTTAGAATACGCACATGACATAGTCCTATTTGGTGAAGACACTGATAAAATGAAGGGTCTTCTGGTAGCACTAAGCAACAATGCCAGAATGTTTAGAATGCGCTTCTCTCCCTCTAAATGCAAGTTGTTGCTTCAGGACTGGTCTGTGTCAACAACTGGACTAGGGATAGGGAGTGAAGTAGTCGAACACGTTGACAATTTGACTTATCTTGGAAGTCTGATCAGCCCTAATGGGTTGGTATCGGACGAATTCGAAAAGTTCGTTTGACCTTTGCCGACTTACGTCAACTATGGTGAAGGTGAGATACCCGTCTCACAATTAAGGGACGAGCATACTGCGCGGCAGTTCGCTCTATTCTACTTTACGGCTGCGAAACATGGCCATTAAGGGTGGAGGATACTCGTAAGCTACTAGTATTTGATTACAGATGCCTTAGAAATATTGTTCCCATCCGCTGGGATCACTGGGTAAGTAATCGTCAGATTAGATGCAGTGTATTAGGGAATGATGGTAAATCAGTTGATGGGGTTGTGAATCTTCGTTGATTGAGATGGTTGGGTGACATATTGCACATGTCCAACCACCGACTACCACGGCGCACAATGTTGACGGCTAGAAGAAAGTCAAGGGCAGCCAAACCAAAACGTGGCATCAGTGCTTGAAGTCACCAATTCCCCATCTTAGCCATCTTGGTAGATGCAGACTACTTGGTTGGGGTCCGCGTGACTATCGTAACGAATGGTTGGCGACTCTGGGTGAGATGGCTCAATCACTCACAATGGCGTATGTTTATGCACTCTGTCTTCCCTTAAACCATAAGATTAAAATTATTCCATACCTTTCTACGTACGAAATGAGTTTTACTACTTGGACCGATGCATATATGTGCCTCTTTCTACTTTGTAGCTGACTGACGGGGAGGGTTTTATGAGATATATCTATTCATTTCGTAATAAACGGATGATTACTAAATTCTACATACACTAATACTCCCAGTAACCAATTGTATCGCAATATCAGAAGAAACGTAAAATTACTTCTACATTAGTTTTATCAACATCTTGGAAACATCGGAATCCTGTAACGAGATTGTAAGAAGCATAATAATACCGTTTAGATTTCGAAATTCCTGTAGCACAAATTATTAATACATACCTGTTCCATGTTAAACAGTCATTCAAGTCACATGGATGCTTGGAATCAATCTGTACTGACATGCACATTCATCGTATATATATATATATATATATATATATATATATATATATATATATATATATATATATATATATGTTTATGTAATTGAAAAACCAAGTAATGCAGTTGTAAAAAATTTATACTAGTAAGTTTATTCTACTATACAAATTGTTTCTTTTCTGTTTTAGAAATAAAAATGATCAAGTTATGGGCTTTCGAGTGTTTGATGTTTCTGAATTATAGGTCTCGAAATCCCAATCAACTGAACTTTTTTCATTGATTGTTACATAACACTGAATTATATCTCCTACTTTCCATTGTGAAATGAAATTCTTTGCGGATAAATTTTGATTCTCGCTATGAATATCCTGAACTTCAGGAGAAACTAATACAATACCACAATCTACTCCTTTTCGAATACTTTCAACAACAGATTTTTCATGACGCAGTGAGTAACAGATAGCTCGATCCACTATTGTATTTTTAGAAACAGAAAAGTCTTTTTGAGCGGTGGTCGGATTTTCTCCATGTTTATTGTTTGATGTTGAATGGTGAGTTGGACGGACAATGCGGTAACATAATTCAGTTGGTTCACCATCAACACCTAAAAATGATAATAGAATGCAAAATAAAAAAAATGTACGAATAACATTTAATGCCCTCCCTTATTACAGCCTAAGTTGATGCATCGTATAAAAGTAATATGTAATACATCGAAATATCGAGCTTAATGTATTATCACAGAATACTTCGCAAAATTGGCAAATCTTAATATCTGATGCATAATGGAAAAATTCTTTGAGGAACAATCTATTGTTTAGATAGGTGGTCTATTTACGTTTAAGATATTCTAGTACTCGTAAAGGTGAAAATGACCAACGATACTCCATGTATTTGCGAACTACGAAATAATTCTCAATAGAAAAACTGGGAAGCTAGATTTTTAACAGCAAAGCAGTTCAATGTTGCTTCATTGAACTTACTACTAGGCTATTCATTTCACTGAAGTATCAGTCAGCCATATTACGTAATAATTGACATATGTATGGCAAAATTTACAAGCCTAGCTATCGCTGATTAGAATGTAATTAGAAATCTAGATTTAAAACCACTACTGTATTGAATAGATTTTACATCGAGCAAGGTAAAGAATCTACCTACAAGAAATTATGCCAGGATATTTTAAACTTGATACTTGAGATTTATTTAAACAAAAATTGGTCCAAATTCACGAAAAAATTATCTTGATTGTGTTATGCTACAAGTTATTAGAAATGATCATTAGAATTAGCCTTTTAAATCGTTGACCAGAACAGCTTAATGAATGGATAGCTCTTAACTACTTATAGGCAAAATATAATATGAATGATTAATTATTTTTCCATTCCATAACTACACCTGTGTAAGTGCTTTATGCAAATAGTTCCTTTTGTACGGCCGAGAGTGAGGAGAGGTCAGCTTTCCCTCTCAAATGGCCACATACAACCACTGGCAGGGAAGTCCTACTCACTGCCTTCGCGTGGCCAGGGTGTTGTTTACGAAGTTGAGAGGACGAAAAGCGAATGTCCGGCGCTTTAACGGGCTTGGTGGACACGGAGAGTTCACTTAGAGCAGTCAGGAAACCTTGATTCCAAACCAATGGTGCACATGGGCTCCAGTATCCTGAAGGAACAAATGGCGTATGAACCAATTGTTGGTCACCAGCTACCATGGGACTGCATCCTGACAACGCTCAACTGCCTTGTGGACCAGATCATTAGGTGTGGCCCTCCAAGAAAATCACCTGCTTCGGTTTGGGTACCCGGGCAGTATCCCAGCTCTCACACAAATCGAATGATTTATGCGACGAATATCTCTTTAGTGCCTTCTTGTACCAATGTTTATGCTTAAATAAATTTTTGTATTTAGACAACCTTTATAAAGTAAAATTAACTTGCACATCACATAGAGTACGTTCTGAATATCTAGCACTTTTCTGTCATTGATATACAAAGGAATTCACTTGAAATCGAATTTTAGCCCTCATATTGATGTATTTGAGTAGATTAATAACAAATTGTTTTGCTGAACAATGCTAAGTGAAAACTGTTGTCAGGTTCGTATTCGTGTAGAATTCGGGAATATCCCAGTGGTATATAGTATGAAATCACCAAGTTAATTTAATTTCAGCAACTGAAATATCACATTTAAGTAGTCTTTTTGAAAGGTCGATAATAAAACTAATACGATCTTTATAACAATCGAAATGTTAGTAAACACTGATCAATATTGGATATGAAGTGTGCTGCGTCCTTTGATTCCACAACGTAGTATTGATCAATTTCGAAAATACATACAGATGTTTACGGAATAAATTATGTGGAACAATAAGCTTGGGGTTTACCAATCCAAGACAAGTAACATGAGTACTCGTAACATACAAAAAACTGACAGGAAGTAAACATATATAATCTCACCTAGATCTGTGAGAATAGAGCCTATTTTAGTAATATTAGCGATAATATTTCCTTTAATACATCTACATCCAGCAACTGGTAAGAGTCCAGTCTTCACGACGCTTTTAGATGCTTTAATTGTAAACAGCTGGAGAATTTCTGCTTCACCTGAAACAAATGAAAATTTATTAAGCAAGCTGGTATACATGAATTGAAAGGAGAAAAATCATAATAAGAAAATTTATGGATGAGTGCGTGTCTATTTTACATAGTTAATAACGAAACTGTTAATCTGTTAGTGGTGATAATAAATAAACATTAAAGATGGTAATATGAGTTCGAAAATACAAAATCGAATTATTGTAGACGTTGTAGAGAAAATAGTCTGCCAAATGAAAGAGAAAACTTATTATAAACCGTTGGAAAATCAATAAACTACGTAATAATATTTTCATTCAAGTTTTTGTTCTTTGTAGCCACAGGTTTTTGATAATTTAGGTCTCTTTATTCATTGTCTTACAAGAAACAAAAATCTATGGAGTCGTTGGATGTCGTCACTAAAGTATAAGTTTACTGAACTTTCTATACGAGCAACAGTTGTTTACTCTGATCAGAGCGTAACGTGTTTCCATACATCTATGGATGACGTTACAAAAAGTGACTGATCATTTGATAGTTGTACTCACAGAATCATCTCTGACCAATCTAGTCATTTAAGTTGCTGTAGATTAAGCATCCTAAAATAAATTGCATTATTCTATAATAGGTGTCTCATTAACGTTATACAGTGAACCATTACTGAATTAAAGCAAATATTCCCCGCTGAATATTAGTGTGGGATCTATAATTATGGTCGAAAAGTGAGCATACACTAGCATGGGATATGTTATTAAAATATCAGCACATAAATGGTATCAGTTCTACGGTGACCAGAGAAAATGCATCGTAATTAATAAGATCAAGTTACGAGTGATCCTAGAATATATATTAATATGTATTAAGAAACCATTTATTTGTGAACAGTCCTGGTAGTTTGACGCTAATGAGAGAGGAATTATTACATCTGATTAGTATTTACATGTTTCAGCATATGAGTTTTAGTGTTTATTGAATGGAACAATGGAGAGAGGTGGTTGTATATGGGGCTTTTAGGATATTAATGAACTTATCAGGCACACCATTCTTCAACAAAGAACAGTCCTGTCCGGCAAATCGAAGGCAGCTTTGATGTCAAGAAACACTACGATCATTGGCCTTTGATAAGTATGGCAGTGTTCTAACATTTGGCGAAGGGTGAAGATATGATCAATACATCCTCGACCAGAACGAAACCCAGCCTGCTCCTCGCGAGTCAATCTTTCTCGGGTTTTGAACCACCTACGAATTATAACAGAAACCAATAACTTGGACGCAATCGGAAGTAGACTTGTCCCCTGATAGTTGTTACAGGAACGACGTGAACCCTTTTTAAAGATAGGGACAACTATCGACTCATTCCAAGACGTTGGTACGCCCTCTAGATCCCAAACCTCTGTAAACAACGTTGTCAGTTCCTTAGTCAAAAAGTCACCACCATCTTTAAAAAGAGCCGGAGGTAAGTCATCCTGGACAGGTGATTTGTAGCGCTTCAAGAGTTCGAGTTCCTTGCGGACTTCCGCCTCATTTGGTGGATCAGTCGTCGCCTGCCATAGGGGGCAGGACAGTCTGACCGATACTGCCGGACCAGCAGGCCAGTTGAACTTCCCTTCGAAGAATTCTGCACATCGTCCAAGACGTTGATGGATGTTAGTGATTGGCATCCCATCATCCTCGCAGATTGTTTCACTCACATCAGACTTCTTGCTGCCAGTGGCTTGGATGAGCTGAAAGAGCTTCCGGTAGTTACCAGATGCAGCTGCTGCTCCCAGCTCATTAGCATGCTCCGACTACCAGGCTTCTCGGTCCTTATGCAAGCTTTGCCCAATTTCGCTACATAACAACCTTTGTTTGTGGTCAAACTCACGGTCACCCGGAGTAGACCGACGGGCTTCAATGAGTTGTAAGGAACCAGAAAAAACCCAGTGCTTATAAGCGGGACGTTTCGCAAACCCACAACTGACTGTACCCGCCATTTCCATGGCGTCATGCAATTGCAACCAATGCTCATCTATACCTTTCGGTGGAATGGTAGCTAGCTTAGAAGCTAGCTCGGTTCGATACTTACTTGCAACAGAAGTTTCAACCAGCTTGCTAACATCAATCCGTTGGTGGCGGTCACTTTGTTGGCCACTGAAAAGTAAGGTAAGATTGGCACAAACCAAGGAATGGTCAGAGTCCAGATAGGTACTCCAAAAGGAGCGGCAGTCTTGTACACAACCACACCAGCGGTAGATGATCGCGATGTGATCAATCTGAGTCCAGGCTTGGGATGCAGATGGAGGACGTCGGGTGGCACTTCGGCGATGACTGTGCCGAAAGTTAGTGCTAGCCAGAAACAGGTTATGGTCTGTGCACAGTTGCAGTAGACGGTCACCGTTATCTGATCCGAGACAAACAAGTCCCCATCGGCCACCTAAACGATTCTGTTTTGTGCCTAGACGCCCGACCTGAGCATTCAAGTCTCCAGCCAATACTACAATATCTGTCGAACGCACTTTCTGGAGAAGAACAGTTAACTTGTGGTAGAATTCATTCTTGATCGCATCCGGGCTGCCATTTTTCGGAGCATAGGCGGAGATGACGAAAAGACATCGTTTCTCACGCCGATTTCTTCTCACTTTGATGGAACTTTCTAATCTAACATCACATAACCGACTGTAAATGAGGATCCAATCGATTAGTGCTGCCTCATCTCTAGCACTCAGTGAGACACCAATGCAAGACCAGAGTCTTCAATATGGGTCTCGACTAGACAGCAAACGTCGATATTAAGACTTTCCAAAGACATAGCCAGACCTATCTGTTGTCTAACCCGCACAAGTGTGCGAACGTTGAAGGTAGCCAGTTTGGATAGTGCACGTGGTTTCAGAAAAACTGCTTCAGTACACATATTCGGTGGTAACATTCAATTTTCAACCGGAACGTGACTCGAGAACGTTTAGATACAATCGAATCTCCACCAAAGACGAGCCGCTGTATAAGTATAAAAGAGGGTGAGTAATATGGTAAATAATAATAATTTGAATCATTTGATTGTTAGTTGAAGCAAGTAAAGTAATTTCCATAATTATAGGCAGTTCATCATTTGTGTGTGGGCTGTGATAGTGCCCGGGTGCCCAGACCGAAGCAGGTGGTTATCTTAGGGGGGGCATACCTCGAGCGTTTGACCTAAAGGTCTAATCCACAAGGCAGTGGAGCATCGTAAGGAGATACAGTCCCATGGTAGCCAGTGACCAACAATTGGTTCCGCAGGATACTGTGTTTTTCATAAATAATATCTGCATCCGACACTTAAGCGGCTTTGTATATATTAGGATTAAGCAAAACATACAGAAATACAGTAGTGTCCTTGATGTCTAATTTTAAGATAAACCAACTTAAATTCATTCAAATTCAGGGAAAATAACTATTCAGTACATTTAGAAACTAACCAATTATCTTCTCCACTGATAATGGTGGTAGCTTTTCATTCAATAGTTCCCTAACTTCTTCAGCCAATCGATAAATAATATTGAATTCTTTAATTTTAACACAATTCTGTTCAGCTGTAGTTGTTGCTTCTGGAAGAGCATGAATGTTGAATAGTAGTACATTTGCTAAAATCAAAAAAATTCATGCACTATTAAGTTTAAATTTTAACTGTAGGCATCTGAATCATATCTTCAAACCCATGACACTAGTTTGTGCATGCTAGTAGAATCACTGGCAATTAGGTTGTTGGTTTACATGGTTATAATGATTTTACTAGTTAAAAATCCATACAGGTAGATACGTTCTAAGTAATTTGTACATGAAGTGCTGGAAATTGATTTCGCGTCACAGTCCTTGTGATTAAAGAAATCACGCTCATTTTTATAGACAATCTTTATCCCATCGAGTGTAATCTAATAGTCTTATGTATAATGTATATAAAAAAACAACAAGAAAGCACCAGATGAATTAAACAATATAAATTGACTTTAGCATTGTATCCTCTAGTTTAACAGATCATATGACAGTACCTATACAACAGAAACATTTAAATATATCAGAAGTTTGTCCGAGTTTCTATTCGACGTGAAGATGGAAAGATTTTATACAACAGAAGAATTTGTACCATGTGTGACAAAAACACAGGACAATTCAAATAGTGTACAAATAATGTAACCACAAATATTCACATTTAAAATATTGCTAAGTGGGATAACAATTTATAGGGGTAACCAGCATAGATATTTTTAATGTATTTACAATATTTCTACATTTTCTTAACTGCAAGTCTTTATTCGACTAATTATCTGTTGCTATATCGCATACCATTCGCAAATTGCAGTAAGTCAGTAATAAACTCACAACTTAGATTTATATCACAAATATTCAAGCTGCAGATACATTGGATGTATTATTTATATTGTTTTGTGATCTGAAATTTTACGTACGGACCCAAATTTGAATTATACAAAGTACTTGTCCATCTCTTTGGTGTTCTATTTAATAGTTTTAAAAATAGGTATTTCCTAAGGGAAATTAAACGTTAGCATATACAGTACATGTAATGACGTTTCTGTTGTTAAAGTAGATAAAATTATGATAAGCATGAATATAGAAACTACCTTTTTGTTTGTAGTGTCCAATCTTAATTATTTTAGTAATTTAGATTAAAATGGTAAGAAGCACAGAAAGGAAGACAGACATCTGGTCAATGCGATTTCATTATTTGCAAAATTTGGTCGCGTCCATGTAGAAGATACAACCTCCCAAGAAAATTGAGCTTCCAATCAAAACTTGTGACTGTTGATCATGTGAATTAAACAAGAGAAATACTGTTTTTACCTATTGACGAATATTATTTATAGACTTTTTACTTCTGAGCAGTGATTTTACGGGTTTAAAAATAGCAGAAATCATATTAAAGGGGATTCAAGTTTCACTTATTGTAAACATATGTAATATGAATAACAACACTGTTCCGCAAAGCTGTCAATAAACTCGAATGTGACAAGTGAAAACTAACAATTATCTAAAGAGTTAGATTTTCAGAAGCATTGATCAACTACTTTATGCTCGCATCGAGCAATTTTCATTTTTTTATAGTGATTATTTAAGACAGTAACGTCTCCGAAACGCTCGCTGTTTCCAAGCTCATACGGATATAGAAGTTTTGCATAAGTACTATATAAATACACATAACTGATAGATAATTACATCAATTATATAATGACAGTGGTATGTTATGATTAGGGTCATTCATATTTTTAAAAAATATAAATTCTGAATACATGACAAACTGGTTTTTTGGAATCAACCTTTAAAAAACACAAATCAACAAGATGTTGTCCATGATGAAAAAATCAAAACAATCTAATACAATAAAACCAACCTTTAACTGCAGCGGCAGCGTCTACTTCAAATTCAGTCAACGGACCAACACCGGTAATACAGTATTCTATTTTACATTGATCTGATGAATAGGTAGAAAGAAGTGTTTTTATCGCCTCTAAACTACCCTGTACATCACATTTGATTACAAGTGGTAAGGAAATTCTATTAGAATTTTCCTTCCATAAGCTAGATTCGGCTGAATCACGTTCTAACTAAATAAAATTTTAAAAAATTAAATAATGTAAAGTACACTGATGACTGAGATGAAAGTTAAGCGGATTTCTCCGACTACGTTATCCTTATTAATTTGTATTCTATTACGCATTTCAAGAATAATCAACTTACTAAGTGAAAGAACTAAGTGGTCAAGTATAGATTTATCAAGTCAGCTCTACGCCACAATTTGGATATGATAGGCTGGTTATATTACACAGACATCCAAGCCGAAGAAGCGACCAGATCGATCACCGAAATCAAAGTACTATAACAAATAAACCACCGGACTACAAGATATAAGACTAATAGGAAAACTTTCAACATATAGGAAGGACGCCAGATCAATCTAACGCTTATTAGTTTTATAAAGTCTGAGCGTTATCAGATTGTTCGAAATACATTGCAGTAATGTATCACACAACTCTGATAATCTTTGCATTATTCAAATGTTTCTTAAGAATTACTTAACTTATTAAAACTGATGCTTCAGTTTGTGAGAGTAGAAATATGATGAGAATACAGGTGCATTTATATTCAGACACTCGAATATGATTTCCGAAATTGTAACTTGTAATACACCTTGAATGTACAGTATCGTGGGTTTAGAAATTGTTTTAACAAGCTTAAATGTAAAATATATTTCGATAACTTGATACTGATGAGTTTTTAACGCATTTTTGTTTGCCAATAACTGTCATTTTTTATGTAAATTGAGTTTTCTATGAAGTATTAAGAGAACTTGACATTAATGAAAAAACAATCCTATTCATTAGTCATACCAAAAGCGGTGAGCCATGAATAACTTGGTTTTATATTCTGAATATAGTTTAGAATAAACAATTAGTTAATTGGTAAGAAAACGATTGTTGTATTTCCAGAACAGACAGTTCAATAAATCATGTTTCCAAACATAATTTCCTGAAATTATTACAATGATTGATTCGTCATTTTTATACGATAAATAATAGGTTTTTTAACATTAGGAATTGGCGTCTTTTCACAAATACCAATCAATATCATGAAAAGCCGGGATTGTGCTAATTGTTTAGAGTAGGAAACGATTATTCAAACAAATTTTAGCTCCAAGTAATTAATTAGGATGCTATTGCCCAATAAATCATACAAAGAAATTGATGATCGGCTCGAATAGTGTATCGTAATAATACAGTCTGACGTAAAGTTTGTGTTATTTAATATTTGTAATACCTGGAATGAGATTGCACAAGGAGTTCTTATTGTTGTACAGCAATTGATTGAGTGTACATATTTCTTTAAATTAAGTTTGTACTCATTTAAGAACAGTATTAAGTGAAAACTACTTAGACAATATAGGGTTGTGGACCAGTGGAGCTAAACCTTGTCAAGTGTCAGGAAGGTACCACCGAAGGTGACCGCGCACTATTGTGGACTGATTGAAGTTAGACTTGTATACCAATGGATCCAGGTTCGGAGGACTAGAAGTTAAGCGTTCACACGCGAGACCAAAGATTCGATTTCTGCTTGTGGGATCGTGTATGAACTATGCTGAGAAGTTCCATACTAGAACGGAATGCCTGTCCAATGCCTCCAGGTTTTCAATGGTTGTCGAGCTTTGAACGGTTCGTGACTTTAATGAAACTACACAGACAATCGATCACAGAATGGCTGAATTGATAAAAGTTTTGTATTAAGGAAGAAAATTAAGGTAGTCACATGAGCGGACCTAGTAATTAATCTACACTGAGACAAAATAAAGATTTGACAACTAGGGTGAATTTATGACCTGAACTTGTATACCTTTAGCTTTGAATTAATATTAAGCATAATAAATAACATCCCAATAGCTTGAATTGTCAAGTTCATAGTTTTTGTATGTACATATTAGGAAAAATACCTAATTCGTGTTTGTGGTGTAAAATATTCCGATTGAAATTTACTGTTCTGCATGATAATGCTTAAAGAAACCGAAAAATTTTGTAGGAACGAAGAGATTTCAGTTATATTAGTATTTTCATTTATGGTAAGTTGGAATTGATAGACTGTACGCGAATAGACGATAGACATACTTTAAGTTTCCGCCACTGACGTAGATGAAGGCTCGAACGTTTTTCTGAGTATTTCTCGCGATGTTCTCGATGATGAGACGCTCGAAGATCATATGCATCACGGTCTTCTTCAACTTTGTCCTGTACCTTTATACGCCGCCGATATCGTTGAACTTCATTAGCTCGCTTCTAAAGTGATTCGTGAAAACGAAAAAGACAACAAAACTGACAGTCTAATTATTCAACAGAAAATTTCAGATAATATATACGAAATGCATTACAAGTTATTCATATGAAAACATGAAAAGTATCTTATAGGGATTTATATAGACTAGTGTCAAATCAATGAGATACATATATTGGACAAAAAGTCGATATGTTCGATAATTGTGAGGAATTACTAAATTCCAAATAAAGAATCGCATTAAAATGAAATGTATTCAAAATACCAATAATTTATGGGCGTGTTATCTTCATAATTACTACATTTTGCATGCTTTAATCGTCGGAAATTGAGAAATAAAGATGTTTATAGTAAATACATTAAATTCAAATGGATTATATGCTATATACTTTCTGTAGTATTAAGTAATGGTATTACATGAATATCATTTCAAGACATTTTACACTGAACGACATGTAAAGTTCTAATTTTGATGCATATTCAATAATCTGCGGATGTTATATTGTATATTATGTATTATGTCGATAGGTCACGCAATTTGCATATAGCAGAAAAATAAGTAGGATGAAGATATATCCCTGTAATCGACCGTTTAGCTGTTTCTTCAGCGAGGGGAATGTCAGTGATCCCAACAAGTCGGTATCTTAAGCAAACATCAGTCATGAATATGGCATCAATTAATTGGTTTCCGTTCAGCTATTTAACAATCAAGATAAATGATCGAAACCGTGATTAGTATTCAGAAGTCGTATGGAAACATGTTTGCAATGAACAGTTCTGATAATGATATCAGTTTGCAACGAAAATCATCTTCATCTTGAACGAATCTCCATAATCCCATTCAGTGGAAATATGTAATGACCTACAAGTCATATAAAAAAGCAAGAAGTACAAGACTTACCGTAGATTCTACCTCTAGGATAAGATCTCCTGCAGAGGGGAGATCTTTCCAACCCGCTATCCGCGCTACAAATCCGGGTTTAACTGAATCCACGAGTTTTCCTGCATCGGTTAGCAAGATTCGTGGGGTACAGATTGCTTCACCAGCTATAAGTGGACCACTATTGGGTGATTTACGCAAAACACCTCGAGTAATAAGACAGGTAGCCGTTTTGCTATAAGAGAAGAGTATTAAGTATCTGTTGTATAGAAAGAACCCAATAATAGTTAAGCGAAAATCAAATAAATCAAAAAACTCCGTTCCTTTAGATTGTGAGTGAAATCAGAAACAAACGACACATCACGTTACAGGAAAGAAGAAATTGGAAAAATATTAGTCTATAGTTGAAAACACCTATGCACCTAACAAAGGTACATAAGACAAAATGGTTTGTGTTAATTTTTCACATAGTTTGAAGATGATTTTCGCCTCGAACTGATATAATTTAAAGTATCAATGAAAATCAGGGAGCATTAGACAGCTGTTTCCTTTCAGTTTGAGATAATTCAATAATAATGATAAGATAATCAAAATAATTAAGGCCAAGGTAACGATAACGATAAGACGTACTTCTTTTGTACGCATAGTTCTGGTTTAAGCTCCTGAATGGTAAGAGCTTCGGCTATTTTTAAGAGTTGGATACGAAGAAATCTGGGGAGATTTGAACGAATCACATAAACAACACTAAAATCAGATTGTGGATCTATAGAATCGTTATAGTCGATTAGGTGTTCAAGTATAGAACTCCTAACTGCTATAAGAGTGAAAGGAAAGCAGTTAGGAGTACGTCTTATCGTTATCGTTACCTTGGCCTTAATTATTTTGATTATCTTATTATTATTATTATTAATAATATTATTATTATTATTATTACTGCATCCCCCCCTTTACTTGTATCTTATATTCTCATTGTTTTATTCGTAAATGCTCATCATATCACCTTATTTATTTTTACACGTCTATGACCTTTAATTATTATGAGAAAAACATTTTAATCATCTTATTATATTCACCAAATCTATTGTTATTATTATTATTCATATTACGTAATCTAGTATTATAACCCTTTCATTAACTGTGTTCACATTTCCTCACGGAATTAGTACTTTTACAAAAACAAAATTTTCATATATATACGATTGTACAGCTTGATAATAACTTCGTTGAAAAGAGATCCCTTCGCTGAAATTCGTGTTTTAATTTTAATGTTTATAAGTGTTGAGTATGGACAAGCATCATATTGGAGAAATGGTTTTAAGAGAAAATAGCATGTTTTGAATATTTTTAAACAAAATTGCAATAAATTAGACAATAATCGATATTAAACACATAAACAAGTGTACAAATACTAACTAATAATTACCCGATCCCATGAAGTGTTTCCGATTCTAAAACAATGCCTTCAGCCAATCCGGTATGATCTGCTTTCAACTGCATTATTTCAGCTTGCAGAATAATAGCATCTAATAATTCAGAAAGATTTATTCGTTTTAATGCTGATATTGGAACTGCTTGTATATCTCCACCTAATTGTTCAGTTAAAACTTCATACGTAGCTAGACCTTGGACTACTTTATCCTAATATATATATAAAAAAAAACGAAATTAGTATCTTTTGGCTGGGATATCATTCGATGATTATGTAAATATTAGCATAAAGTCTAATTACACATTTTACATTTTAACTTTTATTTATCAACAATACATAAAGTACATACAACAAGCTAAAGAAACTCTAGTTAGAGGTCAATCAAACAAGACATTTGACTTAAATACACGAATAAATGAAAACAACGAAGTCTGTAAATATCACCAACTACATTATTGGTTTCGTAATAACAAGAAGCTTACTTCTACACGAAGTAGACGTTAATGATGTCCAAAACAACAATAAAAGCTCGATAATAAATTATCTAGTACAGAGAAGTGAACAACATTAAGCATCCATGGGAACTACAAATTGAATCCATCACTTTACAAATTACGTTAGGTTTGATTTAAAATTTGATGATATCCAGGTTAACACCAGTGACGTGAATGTATATCGCTTGATCGTGCAGATTGTCATTTACTTATTAATGTACTTTTAAAGTTAAAAACAACACTTGCAAAACACAGCATAACACAATATCTAATCTAATGTATAAATCCAAACGCCAAGAGTTATTTAATACACATTTAGGACCTAGCACAACACAGGTAAAACATACAAATAAATAGATTTTTCTAATCCAGATATGGTTCAATCTACTGTACTAAAAGAAACGACTTGGATCTTGGGAACATTTCTGTGTGTAGTTTTATCAAATTTGTTATACAAGGACGTTGTTCCTGATAGTTGTAAGCCAAAATACATAGCATTGGTTTTCAGAGGTGATCGAGGTAATGGACCTTCAACCCAACTGTCGGTAGCATTTCTGCCAGTACTCTCTGAGGTTATGGTATCCTTGGTGTACGACAGCTTATGCAACTGCCTGCTATCTTAAAACTTATTTTCACCTCGAAAACAGTTTCAGATAGACCTGCACACGCATCACCAATCTGCTAACGGTGGCGAGATTATTTGGTTCTGCCTAGTTAAGACAATGAAAGAATACAGACTAATGATCACATTAAGGGGCAATGCGAGAACGTGTATAGTGTGTTTCTGTCCGCCTAGGTACTAAATACTGCCTCAAGACTGGTATGCTTTAAGGCCTGAACTAAAGGTGGGGAATGGACTAGTTAAGCGCGTCAGTTACTTCACTTAGCTTGGAAGTCTTATCAACCCTGGTGAGTTGGCGTCTGACAAAGTTTCACCACGTGTTCAAGTAGCCTGGTTGGCGTTTGGCAAAGGACGCCATTTTTGGTGTAAGTGCGTTTACTGGACAACAATTCGCTCCGTTCTTCATGACCTCTAAAAATCAAGGGTATTTGAAAGTCACTGGTGTTTGATAGTAGGTATCATCGAGGCATTTCTAGTGTACTCTGGGACCATTGAGTTGTCAATCTTCACTTTATATGCAGAGTACTATGTAAGTATGAGAAGCTAGTTGACGAGGTGATAAATCTTTGTTGACAGAATATTGGGACATTTATTATGTCTGCCCATCCACTAACCACCTCAATACTCAATGAGACCCGATGTAGGTGTATTGGGATAAAT
This sequence comes from Schistosoma margrebowiei, assembly GCA_944470205.2. Classification (NCBI taxonomy): domain Eukaryota; kingdom Metazoa; phylum Platyhelminthes; class Trematoda; order Strigeidida; family Schistosomatidae; genus Schistosoma; species Schistosoma margrebowiei. The sequence goes on from OX104028.1 coordinate 47,820,674, forward strand.
CCAGATGCGACCAAACTAAATCATTGCACCAATCCATGAAAAAATTGACTTTTGAACTGAGCTTTGTAGGTAGGTGCAGGTGAAAACTACCTGGGGGCTCTAAAGGATTCGAAGAGATTTCGTACAATCGGAACTTGTAGAACCTTCTAGACTAGTAACGTGACATGCTATGATTAGACATTTACATAAATTACCTCCTTGGAGATTGGTAGAATCATGATGGTGTTATAGCCAATATCAATAAGTATAAACACTCAAGTTTTTTATACATTTGTGATTTTTACGCAATACCCATTTTAGCTGCATTCTCCATCTTTTGATTTGCGACTATAGGGGTTTTACATGTTCTACTTCTGATAGTTGTATACAGTATTCTGTCGTAATCAAGTAGCGGACTGGCGACGAGGTGTACCAATTGCAATACCAGTAACTCTTGAACGAGTAGAATCTTTGCTTGAACGTCAGGAAAAACGGTATAAACAGTTACAAGTTTGTATCCCGGGAATCCTAACGCAACAAATGAACCTTAATCACAGAAGATTTACTGAATACCCATGTAACCCGCATACCGATTTCATCAACAATCCTATTCATGAAACCTGATTCAAGAAATGTGAAGATTTTTCAAGATCTACCCCAATAAACTTGAACACGAAGGTTACAATAATTTCATTCTTTCAAAGAACCCAGAAGATTTTTCTTTTGATGTAGCAATTGATATCCTGTCGCAAATCTTTGATGAACAGTCATCTTTGTTTAATTATCTATCAGTGCCTCAAGATAACAGAGGCTGGTGATGATGACTGGGTGAAACATTCAGGTTTAGTAAATCGCAACTGCAAGCAACCTAAACAATCGGCAATGATAGAAGATCAGTTTAACAGTCTTATATCTGTGTACAGTCTCCAATCTCCTGAAGATGCTGGTGTCAGTACCAGAATTTTAAGTAAAATTGAACGATATCCAAACATAACGTTACAAAAAGCAACCACAGAATACCGGAGACTGGTAAATTTGAAACATAATACCTCCATGATCGAAAACAATAGCTGGTCGCTATACGTTCATGCTGCATGCGAAAAGATTCGAGCTCACAAAAACCATCCCACATAGATAAATAGCTTTCATCTCGATGCTGGTCATGTGGAAGTTGGCATTACAAGAAGTTTCGTCCATATAAATGTCACCGTAAAGGCCATAAAGAAACCAGTTGGAGAAAAAGAACCCATCGAGATCATCCATGGAATCCCTATTCCAAGAAATACAGACCTCTTGTGATAACTAAATATTGATAGTTCATAACCGAGTAGGCATTTACCGTCAAAGAAAATATGTAACTGTGGATGTTAATAAACACTGTATCTGTCTTCAACTTGATACAGCATTTGACAATACTCTTATCAGCCCAGAAACTTGGAAAACCCCCAGTTCGCCCAACGACGATACTAGCACACAGTGCTTCCGGTGGAAAGTTAAATATTGTTGAAGTATTTTGGACTGTTTCTAAAGGTAATGCAACTACGAATGCAACAATATACATTACAGAGAATCCATCCCTCAGTTTATCGGGGTTAGATGCGATAGAGACACTAAAATTAGCAGACCATTCATCTAACAACATTTGCATCCGAATCATAACTAATAACCACCAGAGGGTAACGAAAAAACAGTGTTACAAAGACATCACCACGTGGTCACAGAAGGATTAAGAGACACATATTATACCAGGGCTAGTGTTGTTATGTAAACGGTAGGAGTAGTGGAAGTTTTATGAGATGGAAAGATGGATTGTTTAAGTCATACACAGTAAGTAGCTAATATTTAGTGACATAAACAAATTCCCTTCAGTGTAGTATTAGACAAAAAATCATGCATCTCTCACAGGTCGATATTGATCTCATGGAAAACTGCAAATAATTGAAAATTAACTAATTAACAAATGTTTCTAATCTACTTTCTCAGATTCTATGTTTTTAATTAAACGAATTATCAAATTCATTTACTATTTCAGAGTAAATGAGCTTTATTCTCTCATCAACAATCTGACTCATGACATCTATTTATAAATCTCATTTGTTTGCGCTTGCTCAGTAAATTCTGTACATAAGTTTTCGCATTATGAGCTTCATCTTCTTTTCCGATATGCTTATGTGGAGTGCTATAACTTGGAATAAAGTATACATGTGCCAGGTTCCATGCCATCTACAACCGATTGGTCGAAAAATTTGGTCATTAAAACAAGCGAACCTACCATGATTTTGTGAGACGTAAATAAAATAAAATAATTATTATTCAGTTGCTTTATATATATATATATATATATATATATATATATATATATATATATATATATATATATATATATATATATATATATTATACATTGCTAAAAACAATAAATTTTTGCTTACCATATTGATATCGTGTTTATCAATTTTATTGATTGCGACAACTATAGGAGCTAAAACGTTAATATACATAATATCCGTTTAGATCGGTTCATAAAGAATTTCATCATATTTAAGATAATAGGCAATTTACAAATTGAATAGACAATCGATTGAATAGTATTTGGAAGCGGAAGTGAGCTTACAATCTTTCATTAACATCGGTTAGGGTAAAATGACAGCATCATTATCTCTTACATCCCTGAAGCATGACTCAAACTTACATTGATCAATATTGAATAAATAATTTAAAAGCCCACCTGGTGTGCTTGTGAGGTTACTGTCGGTTCCAAACCTAGGTAGACAAAGAGGGTTGGACATGGGATTATAAATATAATTCCTTGAAAAACAACATTGCCAAAAAACGCTAACTGGAGAAATCACTCTAACAACTTAGACTCTATCCTGAGTCAAAGAGTCTTTACAGAAAACGGCTGTAACGCCTCAGGCGGTGTGATATCCGTCTATCAATTAAAAGACGGGCATACTGCGCAGCAGTTTGTTTTGTTCGACTTTACGGCTGCGAAAACAAGTAGAAGATACTAGTATATGAGCAGATACCTGAACACCGATTACCACGACGCGCAATGCTGACTAGTGTTGGGGATGCCTGCAAGAAAGTTAGAGGCGGCCAAACCAAGACGTGGTATCGGTGCTTGAAGGTACTAACTTTTGGTCTGAGCCATTTTTGGTGTTCATCTCGTTGTGCTAATGAGATGTGGCAACTTGGACCGATGCATATATGTGCCTGGTCCTACATTGTAGCTGACTGAACGTGACGCATCATGATGAAAACCGATATTTTTGAGAAAATGAGTAGCACTAATATATCTCTCAAATTTAAAGTGTGCCTCATAACAAGTACCTGATAGATGAATGAATTCTTTTATTCTCCCGAGGACTGAAACGAAAGTGGAACCAGTCGCCAAATCTATACTTGAAAGTAGAATTTAACCTCGGTATATACAATACTACTGTGTCAGTGGACTTGGATCTAAACAAAATTACACACCAGCTTCAGATACGCTACGTTCTACATTAATTAAAAACGTCAACAATTAAATGTGTAGAGGAAGTGATTTTGGAACTCATCGCTATACGCCAAGTTCCTTGATTACGAGCAAACATTCGACAACGGCGATAGGAAAACCTTATGGAATTTTTTTGACACTATGGAGTGCCTCGAAAGACTGTCACCAGCATACGAAAGCTTTAAGAGGGACTGAATTTCAAAATTTCCATAGACGTTAGCTATCAGAAAAATTCCAAGTAAAAAAGGCCGATTACTTTCGGATTTTCTTTTTTCTTCTGGTTGTTAACTGAATTATGAAAACCTCCACATCTTGGAATAAGCCTGGAATACATTGTACACCTTGGACGATTGGATCTTTCAGATGACTTAGCCCTTCTATCCCATACATAGCAACACATGCGAAATAAGATAGCCCGTGTAGTAGTGGCTTGCACAGAAGTAGGCCTCAACATTCACAAGGGAGAATCAAGATATTGAAATACAATACCGCAAGCACCGACGAAACCACACCTGTTGGTGAAGCTCTGGAAAAGATAGAAGGCTTTAAATACCTGGGTAGGATCATTGATAAACAAGGATGATCAAATGAAGATGAGGAGGTCAGTATTGACAAAACGAGGGTGACATTCCCACGATTGAAGGACATCAGGAACTACAAAGAACTAACACCTAACATCGAAGTTGGGATTTTCAATACAAATATTAAAAGTTCTGTTGTTCTAAATTGAAAAAGCTGTCTGTGCAAGATACTTTAGATCAATTAGCCAGAGTCTATCGGTAATAACTTACTTTCGCAGAGAACAATTCGACTTTCGACTGATGAGGAAATTAGGAACAGACGCCGAAAGTGAATAAAATGGAATTTGCGAAAATTATCAAACTACATCATACAGTAAGCCCTAATTTAAAATACCCAAGTCAGAAGGAAAAGAGATAGGCCAAATAACACATGGCGTTGTGAGTGGGAAGCAGACATCAAGACCATGTGTTAGCTCCGTACTTATTGAGACCTTACCGCCGGAGACGGATATCCGTGGGATAAGGCGAGGTGTGCATTTTTAGGGTCGACCTTTTCTAACCCCACCACTCGTTGTGGGAAAGCAGCATCGCTGTCATGCTGGTTGACTGAAGGAAACACCTTACTGCTGTCACACCTCTGTACAGTCGGGAGTACGACTTCGCCTTCGGACCTTGGGTTTGTTGCTTTTAGTCTTACCTCTCTTCAACCGACCAGTCTGACATGGTAGGACCTTGAGGAACGATTGTTCCAGCCAGTATAGCTCGGTTGCTTCATCACGATAGGCAAGCCCGATCACCACGTCAAGGTAGCAATAACGGTCGGGTCACTTATTTGGAAAGTTCTATGAACCTTGGTTGGTAGCTGAAGAAATGTCGACAGAGATTCAGAATGTTCGCCTAGCTTAGGACCACTTGTGTCACTGGTGACTTAGGAGAGATACACATCTGCCAATCGAAGGATGAATGTATTGCGTGGCAGTTTGTTCTGTCTCACTTCGTGGCTGTGAAAAGTGGTCTTTAAAAATAGGCGGCATTTGTAAATTGATAGTGCCTGATTATAGATTTCTTTGAAGCATTGACAGTGCACATTGGGATCACTGAGTCAGGAATGTTGGGGTCAGACACAGGGTTCTAGGTAAAAAGACGGCAAATCGGCAGTTGAGGGAGCGAGGTTCTGAATAAAGTCGTTAGGATCGATGATTTGCATGCTTAACCAGCGCCTAGCTTGTTGAGTAATGTTGGTTAGTGTAGGGATAGGTTGGGAAGCTTGGCATCAATCCATGAATTCACTGATTGCCAAAATGAACCATGTTGGTAAATATAGTCTATCTGGTTGGGGTAAGCCTGTTAACAATGGGCAGCAAGGCTCAAAACCGAGCACAATGCCGGAAATACACTCACTCTTAGTCTTCTCTTAGATCCTGAGTTTTAGGATTGTCGTTTACTTCTAATTCTGCACATTCAGTTTTTCTTCTTAAATTATAGTGTGTATGAGTTATCTTTTCTAACATCACTAATATTGTTATTACTTCTATTACCCTGTCATTTTTTCTAATAATTTCATTTCGCTGCGCTGATGTAGTGTTGCAACTTGCACTGTTGCATAAATGTGCCACGTTCTACGTCGCTTATGGATGACTGACTGCTTGATTGAAATATCATACTTTACAAGAAAAGAAGTATACTAACTCGATGAATTCGCCATTTTCCTAACTAGATTCAGGGTCTCCACACATTTGGCGACTGTTTGAGACTAGTTATACATAATATCGTGGTACCGCCTACCAATACCGTTTCAGACATCAATGAGTCATTTTATAAGTTTGAAACTTGAACAATGACCTAATGTCTCAACTTTCATTAAAAAATGAGATACAAAATAATTACGACATAGTTTATTTCAAATAATGGAACACTCCAACACTACTTTCTTCCAGATTACTTCTAAATTGCATGTTTATCGATAAGAACTAGCAAAACCATCTGTTCTTTCTAAACACCAAACAAAGATTACGTTTGTACTAGTAAACGGAATAAACCCATTCAGAGAGTGCAAACTACGTTATCATTACTCAATGCGTTTAAGAAGAGTCATCCATAAAATAAAACAAACTTATGGGGAAACTCACTGTTTGTTTCTTTTGCGTAACGAATTGCCTCAACAGTTTGAGGTTTAACACCATCATCAGCAGCGACTACCAAAAGCATAATATCAGTTGCTTTTGCACTCCGAAAGCGAATACCAGAAAATGCTGCATGGCCTGGTGTATCTAGAAAAGTGATGCTTCTGGAAAATGACACGGGATTCGGATCTGTAAATCCAGCATTGCGTTCAACAGATGACAAAGATACTGTAAATGCGCCAAGATGTTGAGTTATACCTCCAAATTCTTCGTCAACAACTCTACTGGAGCGTAAAGCATCTAACAAAGTTGTTTTCCCGTGGTCCACATGACCCAGGACAGCGACAATAGGGGGGCGTGGTTCACATTTCTCCGAAGGACAAGGTGGTCTAAAAAATGAGGGAAACAAGGTTGAGATAGAAAATGATAACTGAACTCAAATAAATAAGATATAAAAGTAGACATAATATGGGTCGATTTTCCTCATGTAAAAGTGAAAATTATTAATATAATTGGTTCAGCCTGAAACAAAACTGTTAATTAACATTAACTTCGAACTAATACCTAAACATATGTCAGGTAACCAAAATAGCATTTTTTGATTGCAATTCAGTTAAAACACAATTATATGAACAAAGAATATTCTTTTCAATGATTTCCCATCGGGTTCTGTAATTATTAATCCAAATTAATAATCCATAAAATTGGCCAGATTTAAGGCAGAGTACACCATTGTTTGTGATATATAAAACAAAATCAGATGGGTTTTGTGGAGATCGTAGTAATTTCAATGGTTAAGATCATGAGTCAGTTGAAGACAATGGTGAATGTGACGCTCGATTTCGTGGATTAGTTGAAGTTAGAAATTAACACCGTTGGATGCCGGCTCAGTGGTGTAGTGGTTAAGTGCTCGTGCGTGAAACCAGTAGGTCCTGGGTTCGAATCTCGCAGACGGTGAGGTTGTGGATGCGCACTGCTGAGGAGTCCCATAATAGGACGAAACGGCCGTTCAGTGCTTCCAGGTTTTCCATGGTGGTCTAGCTTCGACTGACTCATGATCTTGACCATTAAAATAAAATCGTTAATTTTGGGATGACTAATATGAAGTGCTAACTTGAATTAGTTTATACGCGAAATGAAATTGTGAGATACGGGATCAATAATAACATGGTCAACATGGGGTGAGAGAGGATAATGTAATTACATATCAGAAATTATGCAATATGTAGAGTAATATGATTTAGGTCAGATATAGTAGATAGGGTTGGATGCTGAAAAAATTTCTCAAAAAGATTAGCAAGTGTGACAATAACAATAAGGACAATAGTAAGATGTGTGAATAAGATAAGCTTGGGACATAAAAATGGACATCAATCAAGTTACGTCACCATATTATAAAACTGATTATTAACTAGTTGGGCCCGAAGCTGGCCAGGGTAAAAGAAGCGGCTGAACAGATTTCTTTTGGATGCAAAGCTCTGGCTTTTTGATCCAAATAGCAATTGCTTCAGCCGTCTGCAGGATTCTCAGTCTGACAGAATTAGGTAGACTGATGTTAACACGATATATTATTGCGAAAGATTGCTCCATGTTGGTTGTGTGTTGCGTCTGAATTAAATGGGCTGAAATGAAGCTGTTAACCGTTTTAACTACACATTTGCTTAACCACATTGGGAGGTGCTCACGAGCCCGAATATACAAATTCCTAGAACATCTGCCGATATAAATTGCTCCACAGGAGCAGTTGAATTGATAGGTACAGAAACAGGTGGCTAGTGTAGGCAATTTATCTTTCGACCTCGCAGTGATCATTGGACGTGTGGGAAACACCAAGTGTAGTTTACCTGCATTGAAAGTTTTGTACAAATGTTGTTTCCTATTTTATGATACGATGTGGTCTGTTCGGTTTGTATATAAACCCAGCAAGCCTGAAATAAATGATTCATATTGCAAAGGCTCAGATTGATGTTCTGGACTTAACTGGTTGGACTAGGCGGAAAGCAGGACCAATAAGGACTCGAGACTGCTCGCACGGGTTTTATGCGTCATTGATCCGATCGGTAATTCTTTGCTCTCTGATTGGCGGTATCGTTACGTTATACAATAAACAAGGCACACATGTCACAAGTTACAACCAAAAGTTGTTTGGATTGATCTGCGTAACTTCAGTCTTAGCATTTCACTAGGTGCATTACCTCTGGATTGTAAGCGAATATACAGAGGCTATTTATTCACGGTTAGGCATACTCCATGCTCTCTCTTATTGGCTATGTTTTTATTTATACATTTCTCAAGATGTCCATTCTCTTTCAAGGTCGCATATAATACCTTTGTTTCATCTTCAACCGTACCTAGAGGGCATATGGCCTTGATTATATGGTGCAGTGTCTTGATCAGATTCATTTTGTGTTGCAGAGGAACGAAACTAAGAAAGTTTGTATATTGGCCTGTCCGAGTAGTTTTCTTATTTATGTGATTTTATGAATCGCTCAAGTGTTTTTATAAAGTCCGTATGGTCGTTACAAAGGATAAACGTATCATCCATATATCGGCCGTAAAATGAAAACTTGTCAATCTGTTGTGCCAGTGAGCCGTTTTCTAGTTTAGAGAGAAAAATGTCAGCCAATATGAGACCTAGGTGTGAATCCATCGCGACACCATCTATTTGTCTATAATTTAGTTCATGAATGAATAATTATTATCGCTTTTTGAGATAAACAAAAATGTCACTTCCTAGATATATTTGCAATCATTTAGATACGTTATACGTTATTCGTTATCACTCTCCCAAGGACATCTTTTATGAATAAAACTAAGTATCTAAACTTTAATACCGCCATGTGTGCAAAATGATACACATGAACAAAGAATTAATGATGTAATCCAATAAAGATCCTGTACGTAACTAAAAACAAAATTTGTTTAAACCAGGGGAATTCAGATCTCCAGCATGTGATGGAACCCAGCAAGTGAACAACCACTTACCTAGCTTTGGTCCACACTTTATGTGTGAAGGCTTGTGCAACTACGCACATGAGCAAACCTACGTATGTGAAGTGACACTTGGACCTGGAAACTAGTGGCTAAAGGTTAAACGCCTTAACCACTAAGCCACCAAATCAACTCTACAAAGAATCCCATGTCTCCAACAATTAGATCATAGTAACATGTCAAACAACAAACAAACTGTGTAGCCTAAACACGCCACAACCTAGTTGTTTCACTTCTCAACCTCACAAAGTGAGAATTAATACACTAGATAACTTTAGAGACTAATCCTACCGATGATCGCTCTCAAGCTTATGACAATCATCATTTGGAATAGATAAAACTTAATTAAGCTTCTCCAAAGATACCTATATACAACCACTTCGGCTCATTTGCTCAAAGATAAGTGAATTTGAGCGTAACTTTAATCTTAACAATTCAGTAATCTAGTTAAATGCATTTTTGTGACTAAGAATCAGTAAAGTTTCATTGCAAAAGACAAATGCTTTTAATAACTTTGTCTAAAATGTTTATCTGCAGTAACCAATGGTTATAGGGTATGAAAGTATTAACTTTATGATTGATTTGTCTTAGCTTTTAAGTACTATGCCTCAAATTTGAACCGTGCTCCACTTACTTCGGGTCGACAAACCGGGAAGCACTAATATATCTCTCAAATTTAAAGTGTGCCTCATAACAAGTACCTGATAGATGAATGAATTCTTTTATTCTCCCGAGGACTGAAACGAAAGTGGAACCAGTCGCCAAATCTATACTTGAAAGTAGAATTTAACCTCGGTATATACAATACTACTGTGTCAGTGGACTTGGATCTAAACAAAATTACACACCAGCTTCAGATACGCTACGTTCTACATTAATTAAAAACGTCAACAATTAAATGTGTAGAGGAAGTGACTTTGAAAACAGGTGTTTCTGGGAAAAGCAAAATGATTTTTGCACTCTACTGTGTAGAAGTTGAAACATAATAGGAAAATCACTTTCGAAATTTCTTACCCCTTTTAGTGGCTCAGGAAATGCACTGTTTTATTTAACTTATCCTCATTAAAATTTATTTTACAATTGTGGAGATTAAATTACCTTGGATAAGCATCACAGTCAATTGTTTCGTGAATAATCTGGTGCCTGAACGTTGGTGTGAATCCCATTAATTTCACTAGAGTTTCGATGATCGCTTTGTCTTCCAACTCTAAAGTTTAACTAACTGTGCAAAAGCAATCATACTTGAATTGGTGTTTGCTTTGTGTTTTGTAACAAGGGCTGAGTTTAAGGTTCTAAGAATTATGTGAGGAGATATTTTAGCAGCTGACGACAATTCCTTTATAGTTATCCCCTCCCATACCTCGAGTTTGCTCTTCTTGGATGTCTTAAAAGGAATATTAGTAGTTTAGTTTTACTTACGAATGCAGGAGAATGAGATTTTGAACTGTAACATACTCTGTAAAATGATGGTGAGTAGCACACTGCCCAGTGAACTTTCCACGACTTGAAAATCATTTGCAGTATTTTTGGAAGGTTTAACGCGAAGTATGGTTTGTAATTCCCTGGCTTTTTTGACCGTATCGATGATGAACAAGCACTTTGTTTCTCAAATATTTCATGTACCTTTAAAAACAGGGCGGCAAATAATAAAGCCCATATAGAAACACACAAAGTTGACGTTTTTGTATTAGGTTGCTAAGTTTTTCTCTCTCGATTATAGTATCTAAAAAGGAATGAAAAATGAAAACCTACACTCCCACAAATAATTTCTCGAAACTTTAAAATATCATTCGACATAAAACCGTGTGATCATAATAAATTAATTATCAGTATACGGTTGTGAATATTGTTGAGTTGCACTGAAATCATGAACCAATTGGTGTTAGACCACCATTGAAATTCTAGAAGCACTGGATGGCCATACTGTGTTGACGTTTAACTTAAACCAATACACGATGCTTCACGACCCACTTCCATTATCTTCGGTGGGCAACTGTCTCACACCCGACACTGCTGAACTCCACTAGTCACGACTTCTCACTAGAGCTCCAGGAATTACCTCTCGAAGCTAATCACTAGTGAGCACATGATGATTATGAGTATAGGGTTGTGGAGATTATTGAGTTGCATTGAGACCAAATAATCAGGAGAAAACCACGGAAAAACCGTAGGGAAGGTAATATTACTTTGATAAAAGTAAGACTACGGATCAAATGTACTGCAGCATTCCTGGGAAAGCACAGTAACGAGCCAGGGTATTATGTATTTGGAATATCACTTGTTTTCTCCAACATAAAATACAAAAACAAAATTTGTTATTTATTTTTTTTTATTTTTAGGACGAAAAGGATCGATACATTTTAGAAATACTCGATAAATATTTCATTGCTTTGAATCTCTAAGAAATTAATCTAGAACCACTTGATTTTTTAATAAGCAGTAAAAATGAAAGAGTATGTCAGATGTCAGCTGCTACTTCAAACGATGCACTGTCATTTGTTCTGGTAGAAAGATGACGGAAAATATTTTATCGTGAATATACAAGCATGATCATAATCTTTTTTGAAAAAAATGAGGTCCGCAATAGCTTATCACGAGACTTAGAAACAGAGTAGTTTCGTTTCATCAAATACAGCTACTACAAACCTAAAATAGTTAGAAGTCTCCAGCGTTTGACATATGTTGTCTTTAACGCACTGGTGCGTGCGATAAAGCTAAACGATAAGAATACCAAAGGTTATTTCCAGGACTTAATGTATAGGGTTATAAACCTTCAGAACACAGAGCTTTGGACTGTCTGTGTAAAAAGGCACTGCACATTGAGCAAGGCTAGTAAATGGCTATATTCATGTGATGAAAAATAGCGAATATTTAGCTGTAAAAGTGGTCACACCATGAAAATTGAAAAGCTGGTAATTATCTGCTCACCACTAAATCTACTGATAACAGTCTCCCTAGTAGGGTAGACTGATCAATTTCACGTGCTTGGAAACAACTCAATACCACTTTGAGGATACACTGTCTAGTGGAACTGTTGGAATACGTCAAAGCTTGGTAAAGAAAGGGGTAAAATTCTAACTTATGTGAAATGGAAACTAGAGCCTTGATGATATGATATTATCTATACAGGCGACATGATGTATGTTAACTTTGCTGTTTTTGGAAGAATACCCAAAAAACCCTATAATCTAACATTTGTCCACATAATACTTAATTAGTCTAAGGACATGAAACATTGGAAATCCCACAATACAGAATTTTAAGTTACTTCGTTACACAGTCGGTGTGCGACAAATATCTCTATCACACGAAAATTATGCTGGATTTGAAGTAGCCATTATACAGAAGTTTAATCGTGAATCAGAAGAAAAGTGTAATTGAGCTGATTCCTGGTGAAAGTCGGCATATTGCCTTTGAAATCACAAAAATTGCTAGTTGAATTATTTTTTATCTTGTCTAGGATGTATGTTGCATGCACGAAGAGAGTTAACGTAATTAAAAACGATTAATAAAAATTACATATTTTGGTAAATAACAACTACATATGGCTTTCCGGGAAATCATGAAATCACGTAATAAATAGAGTCTACACCATAACTCAAGTAGATCGTTCAATTAGATCACAATACTTCATACTGAAAACAAGTATCGAAAGACGCAGTAAAATGAATCAAATTATGATTCATTGCTGTAACATTTAAAGTAGGCTATCAGTTCTTTAATCCCTACCGAGGGTTTTTAGCATGGCTTTTTTTTTTTTAAAGATAGCGACACTCACGTGTTTAGTTTATCCTGACAGTCCATCTAATCAGTAAACACAAAATACCCAGTATTTGGATGACTAGTCCTAAACACGTTGGACGTTGTGTTCTGTTGTTGTGATTAGAAAAAAACTACTTTTAGATGTCAAACGAAACGTAGATGACCCTGTTTTTATAATTTATTGTCCGAATTGACGAAATTGATGAATACTCCGCTCATCACAAAGGGAAACCTTAAAAAAGGTCATAATTCAATAATTATATGGCTGTCCAGAAGTAACTACAGGATTAGAAGGCTAAGTATACAGTAACGTGCGTTCCAATAATATGGTGTGAATGGTGATGGCGGAATAGAAACTTTTTTGGTGGAGTTTGTGCTGATGATGTCGTTCAGAAGAATGATGAAAGCTCCACGACCAAACCATCCATCTCAGAGAACAAAACTCCACCAAAATCATCCACCTGAGCTACAAATCTTCTCCACCATCTCAATAGAAACTTTTGCTTAGCTAGCTTTGTATCTAGCGGCAGTGGATCCCCGGTACTTCTAGGTACGGACCTTGGTTTATTTAACAAAGAAAGAAATATTGTCCTAATACTTTAAGGTTTGAAATGAAGTCCCCGAACTAAAGTCGTGCATTTCCTTAAGATATGTTCCAGAGTTTTCTTCATATTTTGAGGTGCAGGAGAAAACATATTTTCGTACTCTAAATAGGGTCGAATAAAACTAATGAATTTACGTAGAACGTTTTGTCGTCTGGCCGAAAATGTGCTTCATGATTGTCGGTGCACGGTTTGCTCTAAATACATCCAGAGTAAGATTACACGGTATTAAATGAAGAGGTTCGAACTCTGTGCTATGACCAAGGAAGTTGTTGAGGATGTTAATATTGTGGCTCATTTCCTTACATTTGTTGGAAAAGAAGCAACACTGATCCAGAAGCTTTAGATTATTATCCTGGTTGCAAACTCTCCTCTAAAGTTTAACATCAACAAGGAGCCATAACTCAAGCGATACTTAGAGAGGAAGGCTATCTATATGGATTAAGAATAGTATTATTGCCGAACCATGAAGCGACTTTACTAGAACATTCCGTAGCCTGAGAAGTTTAGTCTGAATCTGAACAGTTGATTATTTGGATATGGTTCAAAGTAGTCTATTGATCGTGACTTAATGCCTATCAGATTAAGCTTACTGGTGATAGACATACGATTGATCGTAGTAAAAGCTTTCAAGATACCGAGATATATCGAATCAAACTTTATCTAACGATCAAGAATGAGGATACGTTTTACTCACCCTATTCAAGCACGCCTCAGAACCTGACACATATACACATCACTTCAAGTTGCCGTACCCTATTAACATAACAAGATAAAATTATCAGGGCAAATTCTAGTTTAGTGGGGGGAGTGAGAGGATTAGTGGTAATAGAGTAGATTAAACACCCAAGATACAATTCAACAAGAAAACATACATTAGTGAAATAATAGAAGTTTATGGGGAATTTAAAAATATAGATCCAAGTGAAGAGAAAGAGTGAGTACAGCTGCACCATTGCCAAAGATTTTGAGTCATGTCATTCAAATTCTCTAACAATTGTTTATGATTATCACACAGACTCCAACCAGGTAGTTTTCACCTGCACCTACCTACAAAGCTCAGTTCAAAAGTCAATTTTTTCATGGATTGGTGCAATGATTTAGTTTGGTCGCATCTGGATTTATCCCAATACACCTACATCGGGTCTCATTGAGTATTGAGGTGGTTAGTGGATGGGCAGACATAATAAATGTCCCAATATTCTGTCAACAAAGATTTATCACCTCGTCAACTAGCTTCTCATACTTACATAGTACTCTGCATGTAAAGTGAAGATTGACAACTCAATGGTCCCAGAGTACACTAGAAATGCCTCGATGATACCTACTATCAAACACCAGTGACTTTCAAATACTCTTGATTTTTAGAGGTCATGAAGAACGGAGCGAATTGTTGTCCAGTAAACGCACTTACACCAAAAATGGCGTCCTTTGCCAAACGCCAACCAGGCTACTTGAACACGTGGTGAAACTTTGTCAGACGCCAACTCACCAGGGTTGATAAGACTTCCAAGCTAAGTGAAGTAACTGACGCGCTTAACTAGTCCATTTCCCACCTTTAGTTCAGGCCTTAAAGCATACCAGTCTTGAGGCAGTATTTAGCACCTAGGCGGACAGAAACACACTATACACGTTCTCGCATTGCCCCTTAATGCGATCATTAGTCTGTATTCTTTCACTGTACTAGGCAGAACCGGCGGGACTCTAAATTATGGACGAGTCTATCAGAAGCGTTTGAGGAATTTCAAGGTCACGGCGCCAAGCTCAACACGCGATGCTCACATACGATCGGTTTACAGCAGATTTTAGAGAAGAGGTGATTATTGAGCGACTACAAAAGATGGAACTATCAAGAAGTTCCTGTACCTGTGACTGCGGTAATCAAATGACTGCAATACGATGTGCAGACTAACGTGATGAGATTGTATTTCATTGTTCTACATGTTTGAGGAAAGTCTACTTTAACTGACACTTTCTTCGCTCAATCAAGACCCAGACTAAGGCAAATCATGGTAATTGTTGCAAATTGGATTATAAAGTCACCAGGAACATTGGCTGTGGCTTTTGCAGATGTTACAGTAACTTCAGGCGTTCGGTGGTACGAGTATTGTCGTGGTATATGTGTAATCAAAATGACACACCTACAGGAATCTTTTGGAGTCGAAAGGATAGTGGGAATAAATGAAACACTAGTGAGAAAGCGAAAATACAACAAGGGACGTTTTATCAAGACAGATTGGGTAAGTAGCAATTCCGTAAATATACTTGATAGGTACTTGAACTTTATGATCGGTCAACCCAAAAGAGGCATTTCCAAAGGGTTAGAAACCGTCAAGCGACCACAACAATACCGATCATAAAGTAGTACGTGTAGCCTGGCACTACGGTATATACCGATGATTAGAAAGTGTATATATGCCTCCATAGCCTTGGGTTTGTTCGACATGTAGTACACAAACGCCAATTTGTCAATCCAACTACGGGAGTTCATACTAACAATACTGAAGCGATGTGGTTGAGACTGAAGGAGTTTTTAAGACCTTACCACGGTTCCAAAGAACGACTATAATGGAGCCATACGGACGAGTTTCTTTATCGTATGCACCATGATTTCATGACATGTGAACCTTTATCTAACCTTAACAAGTTTTTGAATCATGTGAAAGAGGAATATCCGCTGTAATTCATTAGGTTTTTATAACATATTTTAACTTTATACAAACTCTCTTGACTAATAGTTCTCAAGGTCACTTAAAATTCGTTCAAAGGTCGGTTCCCCATTTTAGAGTTCTTGATTCTCGCCCATAAAATAGAGTCTCGTAAGAAACAAAATACATACAGAAAACGTGAGAACAAGATAACCTTGACGTACTGTTCCATTTCAAAAAATGCACTTAACGTTGTCCCAATAAACAATGATCCAGATTTGTGTAGTAAGAACAGAACACCTTTTGCGTATCACATTCATTTGTAAAGTAAACCTCAAAGTTTTAGAATTGCATGGGTTTTTGCTTTCTGTACTTTTTTCAAGATATCAGAGTCACCTGTTGAACAGGACCTTGCAATCTGGACGCAGTTCACATGTTTAGTTCTTACTAAGACTTTGTGTGTTGTAGTGAACATAGTTGTATTTAACTTGGAGGGTGTTCGTCTTAAAGACCATTGGGTTATAAACCGCTAGCTGCAACCTCCTAGCAATGTGCCGTGTTCTTAATATAATAACTCACCGTCACTCCAAAATACTTGTGAGTCAGGATCACGGTTACGGGAGCTTCTTTAATAATGTAACCGTCTGACTTTCTTTTTTTATAGACCATGTGGACAGTTTGCTACTTTAATATGCATCAGCCTTTTTCTAGTCCAGTTAATCTCATTATTTAAGTCTGCCTGAAGTGAGCACGCATTTGCGTCTTCTGTTATTTCTCTCCAGATTTTTACATCACCAGTGTATAATAGTATTGGGGTTTCATCTATACTTGGGAGATCATTTACGTACAGTATGAAAATTAAAGGATCTATGACAGAACCTTGAGGTACTCCACTAATTACTGATCTCCAGGTGTATGACTAGGAATTTATTCTTACTTTCCGTCTGCGACCTAACAGGAAATCGTTAAGCTATTAAGAGGGAAATCTAGCAATGCCAGGATTTTTCAGCCTCAAAAGTAATCTGTTTGTTGGTACCTAATCGAATGCTGTACTGAAGTCTTTGTAGACAACATCCATTGACTTTCCGTTGTCTAGAGCCTTTTTACGTTGCTACCTTGCTATGTGGAGTTTTGTTGTACAAGATATAGCTCTTCTGAAATCATGTTGATCGTTGTTTAACAAATTAATGGGTTTCACGAATGTGATTATGACTATTATTTCCAGTATCTTAACTACGACACTGGTGAGGCTGACAGGTCTGTAGTCAATGTAAGTTGTCTTGGTCGTGTTTGACGTACGGGAGGGACGATAGCATCCCTCCAGTCCATAAGTAACATTCCATGGTCAAGTGATATATTGAATATCAAAGTTAGTGGTGCTGCAACATATTGTGCAATCTTTCTCAGGATTTTTTATTTATTTATTATTTTGGGGTGTTGCGGTAAATAAATCCCTAAAATAAGTAGTTCTGTAAATCTTCGATATTGAATGTTAACCAAATTAGTTTTAATGGACCCATCTAGCTGAAAGCGCTCGGTCATGCATCCGCACCAGATCACGAGTGTGGACGCCGTGCTCAAGATCCTTTGCAATCGCTAACCAGATTAGACACGTTGATCCTCGATATACTGGTAGCCTACCATATGTATCTTCAAACCTCCTCGCTTTCGTCTTTTGATGTCAACTGGGAGGTATGCTTCATATTAGAAGGTGTCAACACTGTCAAGCTCCAAAGATCTGTGGCATCTTCAGTCCGGTTCTGATGACTTATCCGTGTCTAAAATACCGTGAGATTTAAGTATATCGTCTCGATCAAAGTTCACGGTAGGCAAACGGTCTTTAGATTTTGTTTTTAAGTATAGTTCTTCATCTGGGAGAGTCTCATGAGTGAAAACTGCTTCGAAATTGTTTGCCGTAGCTTCTGCCTTATTCTGATCATCTATCATTTCCTTAATAAGGTAAGGAATCCAATGCTGTGTCCTTGTTGTGTTATTCATGTACGAGAATAGTCTCTTAGACTGCTTGAATACAATATATGCAAACTGCATTTCGTGTATTCTCTGAGCGTTTAAACCGAACGTGTCTAGTGAAAATGACCAGCTGTTATACATCAATAATGTGATAAGAGTTTGCCATCTCGTGGAGATTGGTGTAGAAGTAAGCGTTCTTCTCGGAAATGCAAACAACTGTCTTCAAGATCCTGTTTTCAGCCCACAGGAGGAAAATTGAAAAGCGATGGTCATAAGGGACACGAGTTGTGTTGTAGCGGTAAATAAATTCACAAACTAAATAGCTCTGTAAGTTTTCGACATTGGATGCTGACCATATGTTTTAGTGGACTCACCTAGCTGAAGGCGCTCGGTCATGCATCCGCACCAGGTCACGTGCTGTAACGCTGTGCTCAACTTCTACCGCAATCGCTAGCGAGATCAGATCAGAGAATTCCGTTATATTGGTTATCGCCAAATACACTCTTCCGATCTCCTCGACTCTGTCTTTTGATTTCTCTCGGTGGGAACAAAGCATATTAGAAGGTGTTAATGGTAGAAGCGTTGTCAAACACTGAATACCTATATCATCATCATTGGTGAGCCCGACGTGATCTGGTACACCTAATTGCAACTGTGAGTCTGTTCCTTTTTGGGATTTTCATATATCATTGCCTTATTTTAATTTTTTTTTAAACATTGTGATTATTTTCGTGTTTTTCCTTGGGTATGTATATTTCATCATGACTGAACAGACAACCAAAGTACTCAAGCTTAAGACTTTGTCCCCGCCTTCGCTTCAACTCATGCCTTTCTGTCCCGACAATATAGAAGTCTGGTTTTGCTACGCAGGAGCCGACTTCTCCGAGCACGGCGTGATCGACACACGTGCACAAATCCTCGCAGTAGTCAAGGCACGACCACGCGAATTCAACAGGTACATAACACCTAGTATGTTTACTAGTGATGATTCTGAACCTGACGAAATCCTAAAACGTTGGATTCTTAAACGAGGAGACCTAAACGATCGACAAAGGTTAGATCAGCTCTTCAATGACATCGCCCTGCAACACGTTTCTGCGACGGACATGTTGCAACGAATGAAAGAAGTGATTGGCCTAAGAACTTTCGACGAAGGCCTATTTAAACAACTTTTCTTGTGTAAACTTCCTCAATAGGTGCAAACTGTGCTTGTCTTGATTCAAAACAACGCCTTAAACGAGCTGACTGTATCTGCTGATCGTATTTTAGAAATAACGAAATCGTCTACTACAGAGGTATTTTCAATAAAAAAAGCCTCAAACGACCAAGAATGACATAACCGAGTTATGTCATACACTCACGCGTTATCTTAATCTTCGTAACGACCGTAATCGCTCACACAGGCCACGTAGAAGCATTTCAAGTAAACGATCTGTCTCTAGAACACGAGAGACTGATAACCTCGACTGGTGCTGGTATCATAACCAGTATGAAAAATCTTCCAGAAATTGCAGAAAACCCTGCAATTTTCCCAACACGAAAACGACTGACTCAAAAACAACGACGAATAGCTCCTGAAAAGCTAAGGATAGCGAAAAACGAATTCGATCACATGATAGACTTAGGAATCATACGACCGTCAAACAGCCCATGGTCATCTCCGTTGCACATGGTCCCTAAGAAGGACAGCAACGATTGGCGTCCAACTGGTGACTATCGGCGATTGAATGTCAAAAACATTCCCGATCGTTACCCGTTGCCTCACATTCACGATTTGATAGCTACATTGAAAGGTACAATTGTCTTTTCGAAAATCGACTTGGTTAAAGCGTATAACGAAATCCCTATGGCTACTGACGACATACCGAAAACAGCTATCATAACAACTTTCGGACTCTATGAATTTTTGCGAATGCCGTTCGGTCTAAGAAACGCTGCGCAAACATTCCAAAGATTCATAGACGACGTTTTTCGAGGTCTCAACTTCGTACATGCGTATGTTGATGACTGCCTAATCGCAAGTCCGGACAGAGAATCACATCTCAAGCATCTGGATCTTGTTTTCGAACGATTACAAAAACATGGCATTACTGTAAACGTTCAGAAATGCCAATTCGGAACCGACTCGTTAGATTTCCTAGGACACACTATCGATGCTCAAGGCATTCGACCTCTTAGGACCAAAGTGGCGGCCATTCTGGATTACCCAGAACCGACCAACATCAAGCAATTACGCACGTTTAACGGCCTGGTAAGTTTCTATAGACGCTTCATACCGAAATGCGCATTACTTATGAAACCTCTTACCGCCCAACTTTGTAGAAATGCGAAATCCACTAATTTGGACGACACCGCACGAAAAGCATTCTCCACAGTTAAGGAACTGATCGCTAAAGCAACAATGCTCGCACATCAGGACACCGAAGCACCCATTAGTATCACATCCGACTCGGCAATTGGAGGAGTCTTACAACAATGGGTTAACAACTCCTGGCAACCCTTGGCATATTTCTCTAGAAGGTTGCTAGACACCGAATCAAGGTACAGCACATTCAGTAGGGAACTTCTAGCTATGTATTGTGCTGTACGGCATTTCCAACACTATATCGAAGGCCGTGAATTCACTCTATTCACTGACCATAAACCGCTCACTTTCTCGTTAAGCTCCTCTTCAGACAAGTACTCTCCCCGTGAGTCTCGACAACTGTACTACATTTCGCAGTCTACTTCAGACATTCAACATACTTCTGGAGCAAACAATGTAGTTGCAGACGCCTTATCTCGCATAAATTCCTTGAACAGTTTCCAAGGAATCGACCTTCTGAAACTCACCGAGCTTCAAAAAGAAGACACTGATCTTCAGCAAGAGTTATCGTCCACAACCCCTAAACTACGCATCAAACAGAAGGGAACAGGTAAGGAAACCTTACTTTGTGACACATCTACAGGTAGGGATCGCCCAATCGTCCCGAAACATTATCGACGCAATGTCTTCAACACATTGCACAAACTTTCTCATCCAGGTGTTCGTGCAACCATCAAGCTTATAGCAGGACGGTTTTGTTGGCCTGGTATGAATAAAGACGTGAAGGAGTGGGCACGCTCCTGTGTAAGCTGCCAAAAATCTAAGGTCATCAGACACAATAAATGTCCCTTAGTCTCATTTAAAACTCCCGATGCTCGACTCGACCATGTTCATCTAGATTTAGTAGGACCTTTACCAGATTCAAATGGATACTCTTACCTCTTAACCTGTGTAGATCGTTTCACTCGATGGCCAGAAGCAGTACCTATAAAAGACATCACTGCTGGAACAGTGGCTTGCACCTTCCTCGAACGATGCGTAGCAAACTTTGGTTGCCCTTCAACCATCACTACAGACCGCGGACGTCAGTTTGAGTCTGAACTTTTCCGTCGTCTGACCACACTATTAGGAAGCACTCGCTTCCGAATGACCGCCTACCACCCACAAGCAAATGGGTTGGTAGAACTCTTTCACCGACAACTAAAAGCTTCACTATCAGCTGCAAAAGTTTCACAGTAAACCGACGCTCTTCCACTCGTCTTACTAGGTATCCGCAATGCAGTGAAAGCTGACATTGGATACACTGCGGCTCAACTCGTTTATGGAACGACACTTCGACTTCCAGGAGAATTCGTGGATCCTTCATCCTCTTCAATGAACATGGATCTAACCTCCTACACGAACAGACTTACAAACGCAATGCGTTCAGTTAAACCTGCTTCCACTCGACCTCAATCAACTGATGTTTTCATTCAACCTGACTTACGATATAGTACACATGTTTTCGTTCGTCGAGACTCGCATCGACGACCTTTCGAATCGGCATACGAAGGACCTTTCAAAGTTCTTCAACGCGAACCGAAGTGCTATATGATCGATAAGAACGGAACCAACGGTAGCATCAGCATCGATCGCCTCAAAGCAGCGTATTTAGAAGGAAATCCTATCTACGTGGATTTTCCTTCGGTACAATTGAACGACACGACTCCGACACTTATAATACCTCATCCGACAACCAACACACACGATGATACTTCGACAGTATCCGAAAATAAACTTAAAACGACGCGTTCTGGAAGAAGAGTGAGATTTCCAGAACATTTAAACGACTATTGCACGTAAGGCACTTCTCGACATTTTCTTTATTATTAAAAAATAAATTTTTTTAATAGGCTTATATATTTTCAATTCTATTTCAGAAAAACAAGAAAAACGATTTTTTTAACGCTGTTACGTGTTCATGAGTTTATTTTCCTTTTTTTACGCACATACGAGTGTATTTTCGACATGCACTTACATTTTCTTTCTTTTTTTCCAGGACGGCTGGAAAAGAACGATGACGTTTATGAGGATACGAAATTTTCATTGTACATTTCTTTTTTTACTATGTTGTACCCCGATCCCATATAGTAAGGAAAGACGTCCAGACGCTGCTAAATTTAGTAAGCTATCAGAAGAGTGTTTACCAACGACAAACTCGTTGGGTTTAAACTTCTGGCTGGCCACGTCTTAGGGTCATCACTACCACACTAGGGGGGGAACGATCTCTAGCGGTAAATAAATTCACAAACTAAATAGCTCTGTAAGTTTTCGAAATTGGATGCTGACCATATGTTTTAGTGGACTCACCTAGCTGAAGGCGCTCGGTCATGTATCCGCACCAGATTACGTGCTGTAACGCTGTGCTCAACATCAACCGCAATCACTAGCCAGATTAGATCAGAGATTCTCGATATATTGGTTATCGCCAAATACACTCTTCCGATCTCCTCGACTCTGTCTTTTGATTTCTCTCGGTGGGAACAAAGCATATTAGAAGGTGTTAATGGTAGAAGCGTTGTCAAACACTGAATACCTGTATCATCCTCAAGTGGAAGTCATCTTCTTATGTGACGTCATTATCTAGTTATAAGTTATGCCTGAACACGAGTAAAAAAATAAATGATGCGTATTTCCAGTAGACACTCGACAGGTGTCTTTAGCTTCACAAACATGACTGCAAACACTGTGTGTAGTCAGAAATATTTCACAACACATCAAGACCACAGAACTACCTCCATTTCCTTCAAAGACAAACATACCACACATATACAAGTCTTGACAACAGCTTTGCCCATTTTCATAGTCAAAATAACACAAATCCAGTCAAACCAAAAGTAATGAGAGAAGAAGTTTGAAGGTATATTTGGAAAGTTGTCAGTGTGTTGAGAGGAGTTTGATCGATGCTGGGTAGTAACTACAGGGGATGCGAAGCACGGTGTAACCACTCTTGATTTACTGCGGATGCGTCACCGAGATTCGTCTATCTCAGTGTGTTCAGCAAACCCAATGAAGTTATCTCGATGTTGAAGAGTTACAGACGTATTTATTTAGATTGGGTTGACTGACATCACATCCTATTTCCAAAGTTTACCTGGTCACAAACATATTGAAACTGTATATTGAGAATTTTCATTGTTAGTTTGGATTAAACTTGAATAACTGTTGTCATGACATGAAATCAACTTTTCAATTGCAGAGATATTATGAAGAGTCATTTTTATCCGACTGCAAGAATGAATTTGATCTCAACTCGTTAGCAGATAATATTGATTTCACTGTTTATAACTATCTGGGTCACGATATACTTGTGTGCCGAAAACCAGTCCTAACAGAACATCACAGCTCTAGATTAAAGACTGATGACAAAATCGGCTTATTATACGATTTGAAGACATCTCTGGAAGAGGAACAACGTGAAAAAACTGGTCATTCATATGATTATAGACCTCAGAAAATGCAGTATGGCCCTCATTTTTGTCACCACGCTCAATTTCACTCTTCAAAATGTACGTTTCCAAATCCAAAAATCAAAGTCAATATTGAAAACCTTCATGTGTACCCGGGCTTGAAGTGGAGTGTGAACAAAACTCAAAAAATAAATAGACGGACTGCTTCCAGGTCAAGCAATGTCATCCCAATAACCAGCTTCATAAGTGATATATTTAAATTACATCGGATTCAATAAAAGCGTATAACGAATGACAAAGTTATGTATGCACAATGGAGAAGATGGACTGTAACCACATAAATATATGTGGAAATTCCATGTCAACATTATTTAGTACAATAAACTGCAATGTATTTCCCTCGGGACAGATAATGAATTACAAATGTAAACAAGTTTTCCAGATGTTACTTTTGGTACTGACTATATCCCAAACTGCATGAAATTGTATTACTCACAATGCTAGCTATTCGTCTCTACACTTTGACTCAAATGTTCTGTCTTTAGAATACCATGGTGAATTTATTTAGTTTTAAAACAATAAAATTTATAGACATGTCCTAAACAGAAGCTAAAAATTGTTTGAGTAAAAAAATAGTCGTTATAATAAACATTAAAGTCTGATCCTTTTAGACTCATTTGGCGTACATGTTCACGTCCCGAAAAACCTCATGTATTTATAAATTTAAGTAAATTAAAATTCGAATAATTTTTCTTTTTACGAAAGCCATAGGTCATTAGATAACTCTTATTGGGTTTGATCGTATCGATAAATGTCAAAAAATATGATGCACTCTCCATATCACTCAGTAGTCGTCATATTTTCTGTTTCACTTCCACAGCTATACATCAACAGTTTATAAAATATAATTGTTGACTGATAAATTACAAAATGTAGAC
The DNA here is from genome assembly GCA_944470205.2 of Schistosoma margrebowiei. Taxonomy (NCBI): domain Eukaryota; kingdom Metazoa; phylum Platyhelminthes; class Trematoda; order Strigeidida; family Schistosomatidae; genus Schistosoma; species Schistosoma margrebowiei. The sequence continues at coordinate 47,845,462 of OX104028.1, forward strand.
TTACTAAGGATTCACCCGGAAATCTTTCTGTGAAACGCTTTATCTCAAGTAGTTAATTTGACGACTATGGTAATATCAAGTCGTATGAATTTCAACTTAAAAGAAGGTCTGATGACTTTGAAGGCATGAAGGGAGATGTATTATCACATAACAGTTTTAGATTTAGTATTGTGACAATCACATTCATATTAATGAACTACCTTTGAGTGTTCTCTCCGAAGATGTAAAGGAAATTAAGTTTAGGCCATTGGCAAGTAAGCTGTAAAAGCTATAAGCTTTCATTTCAACAATCTCTTGTTGAAACTTGTAATTGACTACAGATTTTAAAGACGTTAGGTTTGTTTTCCCCTAAGTTTTTCCGTATCTAAAATAAACTTCTCACTTAAAAACTGATTGGAGCCCTTGATTAAATCTCAGTCGAGCATTTGCAACAAAAAACCTACTACATCCTTCCACAGGTTAAAGTTGTTATATTACTTTAGCACAACAAGATAACGTTATCAGGGCATATCCTACAGTCGTATAAATTTTATAGGCATCGGTAGTAGTAGAACAGATTAGCTATAAAATATAAAAAAGTCCTAATATTTCAGGACACAGGTTTTAATTGTGGATAAATAGAGAATCAATCTGCAGCTTTAAGCACAAATCTGAACCACGCCATCCAACGTCTGTAACTATAGTTTATGTGGACGTTAATCAGATAAAATACACTTACCACCACGACTTAATCTAATGAATCCGCCGATTTGTGTAAAATTTCGGCTCGGCCACTCAGCACCATTCTTGCCTACTCGAACACCACACAATATTGCTTGTTGAGAAGGGAAGTTGTTGGAAAAATGTAACCCAAGTCTCAACCAAACCGACTGACGAGGCGTTTCTACCTTAATGGTCAGTCATCAATCTTTATCTAGTGCCCTACAACTAGCTTCTGAGTGACTCATTTCATGGTCTTAAAATCCATGAGTGATTGTGTTAAAACACTTGTGATCCAATGCTAGTAATCTATAGATATCTTCCATTCTTATTGATTATATATCCACAAAGTAGAATGCAGCAAACCAGTACTTTAATTAGCAGATGTATATCTTGTTCACTTTGCGACTTAGAAGGGCCAAGTAAGCTACTAGATGGTGATGCTACACGTCCAACACTCAAATAACAACATACTTTTCTTCACATACTCTAAAGCATTACTATAAAATGTCTGAGTATGAAGTAACAACAACTAGTAACTATGAATTCCTAATTCTGTTACTCTTCATTATTCTTCGAATTACCACGCTTTAACTGGTCGGTATGTTTCAATAAAATGTGTTTTGAGTATGGTTTGTAAATGTTACAGTAATTTGTGTTCATGTAGTTAAGTTAAACTCTCAGGTATTTCTCTGATTGCTAACTTTAAAACTACATTATCACATTTACCTTGAGCGAATGTAGGGATTGTCTAATTTCCTCATCAGTTTCCTGTAATAACATTTACAAAAAAACAAACCAGAAAATCTAAGACTTGTCCTATCAACGGCCATGATTAGCAGTAAATGCTTTGTAGTGACTTTGTTTTGCTAAACAATCGTCTCGATAACCGTTATAATATAAGTCCAAACGGTGTTTGAAATTAGAAGACAAAGAGAAGAGGCACCTATAGTTTAGTATTAGATAGCGCAGATCACAAATCTATAAGCACATCGAGCGTATTTGAAGCGGAGAAGCGAATAAGTATATGCAAGCAAATAAATGAGTAAATTTATAGTCAAACTGCATAAGGGTATAGCAAGGCAAAACGAAAGCTAACAATAAGATTTAAGTATATATATATAGTCATAGGGGTCCTACAAAAATGAATAAATAACATAATTAGACGCAAAAAATGTCATCCACCATATTCAGATGTATTCCAACTTTTGAGGCGTCATCCAGTCTGGAGAGGTCAATATGGAACAGATCTTCATAATTCTCAAATCAAGAGTCAAAAGAACACATGCTACACATCAAAATTAAATTCAAGGATTGAATTAATGACTGAATCAGTAAGGGGACACTTGTAATTCTCCAGAAGCAGGGTTTTGCGGGGACAGGCACAAATTTCGGATATGAGCTCCCATGATTCTGATTTGATATTATTCGAACCGCTTCTCTTGACGCTGCAAATAAGCTACTAGTTGCTCCAAATAAATATTCACCGTGTTTTTCCCCGTTGCCACTGATAAGTCCTCCGAATGAATCCTGGATTCCATTCCTAAACCTTATTAGTAACCCCTAGGTAAGATCTACACAACAACTTGAACACGAGGGAAAACCTGAGAAATATGGAAGAAATGCTTTACTCCAAATGTTCGTTTATGAACAGAAAATCCAAGGTTTTTATAGTATTTTAGATGGTCTTGGGTTTCCGGAAATTTCTGGAACGCTACTAAACATAGTGGCAGTATTGGTAATCCTCTAATCAGAAACCGGACATGTGACTTTTTTTCTCGATGTTTCTGGCAAAACTTCTAGTGAATGCTGACTGGATAATATGCTTCCCAGTGGTTTCAGAGCGTTTTTGGCTTTTTTGAGGAATTTTCTGGATCTCCTCGACAGACTAGCCAGTGTTGTGAATTAGACGAGGTCTCGAAATAACACGGAACGGATTCGTTATGTGGACGACACATTCGTCATCGTCAAAACGAACGAGCTGGAAAACACCTACAAGCTGATCAACAATGTTTCCGATGACATTAAGTTCACAATGGGAGAGCAGTCAAACAACGAACTACCAGTCTTGTATCTATTAATCACTAGAACCGATACAGGATATCTGGAAACTCAAGTATATTGTATGATGACCCACACAGATCAAATTCTCAACTACGGTAGCAACAACAATTGATTGCGTACAAACTTTGTTCAGGTGGGAGAGGACACACTGCAACACATTTTTAGCGCAGAAAAATGAAGAAAAATATCTAAAGACTATCTTTCAAAAAACGGCTACCGACATAACTTCATCGAAAAATACCAACCAGATGCATCAGCAGAAACAAATTCATGTACACAAACCAACAAAAGGATCATCCTACCATATGTAAAAGGCATATCATAAATTACGATATTGTTGAAACCGTTCGGAATACACGTAGAACACAAACAAACATAATCACTTCAATCAATCCTATGCAAACTAAAGAACGAAATGACAAAGGAAGAAAAATAAGACACCATCTACAAAATAAATAGTTCCAACTGCGTAAAACACTGCATCGGGGAAAGTGGACGCCATCTTCATCTTCGCCTCTACGAACATCAATTAGCGGTCAAACGCCATGATATATCCTCGCTTATATCAATGCATGCGGACAATTGTGGACACGCATTCGACTGGGAAAATGTTAAGATTTTGGATGGAGATAATTCTAAGAACGCCAGAAAATCTTTAGAAGCTTGGTGCTCAGGTCAATCAGCAATCAACAAGCACATTAAAATCGACCCAATTTATCAACCAATCAGAAAAATTACGGACAAATAAAGGACCAGGAATCAAATCGATGGGAGATACAATCAAAATAAAGAGGCACACAATGACAGGTTTAAGGTCAACAATAACCAGTCAAGATCGAGGTCTACAGGACAAGCTGTGAGCCATATGTGGAGAAATTCGAACACTTCACTTCTACCTGAATGTTTTGCTGATGATGTCGTTCAGAATAACGACGAAAGCCCCACGACTAAACCATCCAGCTCAGAGGACAAAACTCCACCAAAATCACTCACTTGATCTAAACATTTTCACCATATCAACACCGGGATCAATCAAACTATGACATTCAGTTAACAACTTTATTTATTGTAATTATGACATCGTTCTTTTAATAACTTTGTTAACAGTCCAACTTTATTTTCACAATCATTTGTGAAATTATAATATTGCTATGTAACACTACCATTCCATGAGTATTATTTTATTGTTATAAATCACAGATATCAATGCAGAATCATGATGGAAATCTAATTGAAAAGTTATGTTTATTCTCTGTCCTTTTTCTCGCCTGGTTACTTTCACATACTTTTGAACAGTTTGATTAGAAGAAGATCCTCACAAAATTGAAAGGGAGATTTGTTATAAATATTCTATCGCAATTTATAACAATGAAATTTATGTTATCCTTGCTGTGAAGTTGAATAAACGGGAGACAAACTTTAAAATGGACTACTATAAATAGCTATTTTTTCTTCATTTAAAATATTTCAATGAAGTACAATTTAAATTAGCACAGTTTTCGAGATACGCACAAGTAAGATTTACTTTCATTGTGCTTCAAAATAATTTCTCATTCTCTGTATGGTTTTGTTCATGAGAGATTGTAAATAAAAAGACAACTACAGTATCAATTGTTGCAGACGAAAATTTACAAGTAGTAGAACTCAGACTACTCAACTACTCTTGTAAATTATGAAACAAATTGATGACAATGAATGAAAATATTTGTAATAATATTGTTTCTTGAAGATTCTTTGGTAAGTAACATTGCATTATCATGTATGTTTAGATGAATAGATTATATTAACTGCATTATATTTTTTACTGAGTAGTGAATTAATTCTGGTGAGGTGAAGGGAAATAGACCAACCAGTTTGTATGGACTCAAATAGTATATGTGGGTTACGAATGATTATCAAAGCACTTTTTTAATGTAATTCAATGAATCCTTAAATTAACACTACTCACTAATCCCTTAAATTTTCTTCGGATACTTAAGGTAGTAGCTATAAAATAAGTCAATTCAAATCACTGACCTTAACAGTTACACCATTCGGAGTTATCGTACCCTTGAATTTTGACAATAGTAATGTTACATCTTTCTTAAACAGCTAATTTCTTATATAAGGTCAGATGAATTCAGTCAAAAGGAGTATATCGTGTTATGATATTCCGATCTAATTGAGTGACTGCCTCACGATTCCTAAATCGCTGACTAGTTTTCTACGAGAATGACAGGTGTATTGAGTACATATATATACAACTAGTGACTTTATTCAAAATGCTATTGCCACAAATTAAAGTGTGTTCGAGGTCTCTTACGGTGTTCATACGCTGGTTCATTTGTGGCTACCAGAAAATGTTTTGAAACGAACTGTGGACTTCTATCTCATCAATTACTTTTAGTATTATTACTTGTTCCAGTATGATACCAGAATGGACTACTTGGTTTGTAACCACAAGGGAAGTGAAAAACTCACTCAATACAGACACCAACCCCGCACATATTCCTTTCTTACTCACTATTGGGTCTTGTAACAATATGTAATTCACCTGACTTTACAACAATATACGATCAGTTTCGGTTTCTTGGGGTATCGTTTATGTAAACTAACAGTCACTATATGAATATTACATTAAGAACACTCGATAATTTGTCAGTTTTTTAGTAAACACAATATATTTTTAGATTTTAGTTTATATTACTCTTTTAAGGCGTAACCTTATAATTGACTTCAATACCAACATAATAATTATAATTATTCTCATTAGATCATTGCTTCACCAACCTCCATAGCTTCAATAAACACGATATATTATATCGGGTGTGATAAATACGATATTGGATACTGATCTTTCCTTATGTTTGCTTTCTCTTCTAGACCATGAACTCACTTCTTATTGAATAGGACTTGTACTGAACTGAAACGCATTTAAATTAAATTGTTTGTGCTTAGCTCAAGTTTGTTTCATTTAAAAGTACAAACTATGTAGTTTAAAGTCAATCATCAATCCCAAATAACTTCAAGTTTTTGGTTGTAGTTAAGTTTGCGTCAATCAATGAGTAAGACCAAGGAGTTTTAAACCAGGATAAACTATACGTTCATTACACTTCATTTTCAAATGACTCTATATGATATCAATTAATCATAAAATGAGTGATTTATTAAAGTTCATTCATGGATATTAACAATCAGAAAACATAAGCTTTTATCAATTGAATGAAAGGGATAGTAAGGTAATAGATTGAAGTTTACATAAATCTTATGAAACATCAATAAACCTCTACCATAAGAAATACATCGTTTTTTTCTTTAGTACAATGCTACAGTTACGTTTCATTTGACATTTTATCTCTGGATAATTGACATAGGCTGTGTTTTTTTCTTGATTATTTATGGAACATAATACCCTTGTGGCTTCACAAAGCTTGTTCGATGATCGTTTATCCGCGGACCCTGTGGCATCTACGTCTGGTCTTGCTGGCGTTGGTGTCACACTAAGCGTTAGAGCTGAGGCAGCACTAATCGATTGGATACCTATTAACAGTCGGTTATATGCTGTTAGATTAGAAAGTTCCATCAAAGTGAGAAATCGGTGTGAGGACTGTTCTCTGGGATTGTCTGTTGAAGAAGGGTGTGCCTGAGAAGTTTATTAACATCCTAAAAGCCCTGTATACAAACACCTCAGGCAGAGTGAGGGCATACAACCACCTCTCTCCATTGTTCCATTCAAAAATTCCTCCTCAACTTTGCCATCGACGACATTCTGGAAACAGCTCTGATGGATGTAAGTATTGGCAGTGTGGATCTGTTGCCCGGAGAAAGACTGTTTGTGAAACCTGACCTCTCCGAGTTGGGGATATTAAACGACTCTCTCTGTTTGATCATCGTTATCTCCGAAGGATTGCTGACATCCAGTGGCAACACCATGTTAGTAATGCAGAGGTTCAGCATCATGTGTTCGGTCGCCGAGACGATGATTCAATTGGTGTCACCATCTTGAAACATCAACTTCGGTGACTTGAACATGTTTTACGAATGTCGTCACAGAGAATTCCACGTCGTGCATCATTTGCCGACGCTAGGACTGGTTGGAAAACGTGGAGAGGTGGTCAGTGTATGACATGGTGTCGTGGTATAAAAGAAAGCTGTACAGGACTGGGTTCTGTTGGTCCTACACAACTTACTGGCTAGGGTCCTTGAGATGGTGTAACACATTGGCTAGATATGTTATCAGATATGGCTCAGAATAGAATCCAGTTACGATCCTCCTGTAACCTTCTTCTACTTCCTTCATAAAAAAGACTTAACTTCTTTAAGTGGAAGAATTATCTGTGGCTGTATATTTCCTAATTGAGCTGTCTTTCACATTATTGTTATTTCACTATCATACACTTAATTTCTGTTCATTATTGTACTTCTTTTTTCTTATACACACCATTCATTCATTATAACTTCACATGCTCATTAATATTGTGTAGTGTATATGTATCTGGTGCCCCTTTGTATCAATATTTATGTTTTCAAATAAATAAATAAACCTTTATCAAATCTAATAGTATTCTACTTCCAATTTAAATATACCATGTGTCACATAAATCGATTTAAAGAAGTAATAAAATCTTCACAATTAAATCATTTCGATTCGAGAACATGATATCATCAAAAGCATCTATTTGATCTAGAAATCTTTATCTTCATTATTTAACATGTTATTAAAGAAGTGTATACATTTTTTTTGTAGAACTTTAATTTATTCAAATATCATAAGTGTTGAATTCAATATTTTATTATTATTTGAATTTGAAAAATAAAGTAAGTATATTTAAAGTTGTATCATGTATATCAATCATATATATATTTTTAAATAATCAATTCGTATTTTTATTGATTATTTTTAACTAACATAATGAGATAGATAAGTATAAAAATTCATTTAAAATTATTTAAATTAAAATAATCTAAATAAGAATTCTTGTTTTTACACGTTCAAATAACTTTTTTTTTCTCTCTTCATATTTTATCATACAAATAGGTTAAATGATTTATAAATATTGAATTAATTTAAACCAATAAAACATAATAAATATATAACCTGTACATTGTTTATTTGTTTTTTAAATGATGATTAGTCACATGATCAATTGCATGATAAAAACTTGTATTTACAATACCATTTTTTTTACATTATTTATTATTTCAGCTAAAACTATAATTACTTACTAACTTGCTTACGCCTGTTACTCCCAATGGAGCATAGGGCACTGACCAGCATTCTCCAATCCACTCTATCCTGGGCCTTCTTTTCTAATTCCATCCAATTCTTGTTCATTTTTCTCATGTCTATTTCCATTTCTTGGCGTAATGTGTTCTTTGGTCTTCCTCTTTTCCTTTGGCCTTGAGGATCCCATGTGAGGGCTTGTCTTGTGACGCAGTTGGGTGCTTTCCTCAATGTGTGTCCTATCCACTTCCGGCGCTTCTTTCTGATTTCTTCCTCCGCTGGGATCTGGTTTGTTCTCTCCCACAGTACGTTGTTGCTAATAGTGTCCGGCCAACGGATCTGAAGTATTTTGCGTAGACAACTGTTAATAAACACCTGTATCTTCTGGATGATGGCTTTCGTAGTTCTCCAGGTTTCCGCCCCATACAATAAAACTGTGTTGACATTTGTATTGAAAATCCTGATCTTGGTGTTGGTTGACAGTTGCCTTGAGTTCCAGATGTTCCTCAGTAAAACTATAATAGTCTTATTTATTTGATGTGATAATATAAAATAGACTAATTATTGATTATTTATAACTATGTAATTTCATCTATTATAGATTGTTAATGTCATGATTTATCATACAGAAAAACTTTAAATCAATTAAATTTAGGTTTCTTATTCTCAATTGTTCTAGTCAAGTTATAATTTTAAAATGATCAGTCTCAACCTTACATATAAACTAATTCTTGTTTATATGCTTTACTTAAACATTCTTCATTGTTTAGGTATCTATTTTTTTGTGTAATAGACTGTTTATATTGAATGAAATAGTGTTTTAAAAATAACTATCATTTCAGTTGTAGAAATGTGAAGTATTGAGAGAGAGAAGATTTGTAGCTTAGGTGGATGATTTTTTGTAGTTTTGTTCTCTGAGTTGGATAGTTTGGTTATGGAGCTTTTATCGTTATTCTGAATGATATCATCACTTGTACCTGAAGTTTGTGCTGATGATGTCATTCAGAATAACGATGAAAGTTTCACGACCTAAACATTCAGCTCAAAGAAAAAAACTTTATCAAAAACTATGAAGTGTATTTAAATAGTTATTTTTTATTTCAAAATAAAAATATTGGATATGTATACAAAATAAACTGACCAATAGAATTTCCATTTAAATGCTCACTACTCTAACTAAATGGTTATACTTTTATTTAACTACTAATCAATAAATATTGTACCCTTCTTATAAGTTTTGACTATTTCTCGTATTTATTAATTTATTGATACGTTCCATTAATGTGTTTTTCTTTCCTTTTTGACTACATTTACTTCAGATTTTTATTCTCATTATAGTAATTTACATTTCAGGAACAGAAATAGTATTAAAGATTCAGTTTTAGTCGCTTTGACTATATTTAATTCAAGAACCCTAATTCAACGTTTTCGGTAAAGATACCTGTAGACAAACTAAATCTCACAAGGAGTTTATCAGAAAGTCCAATGGGAAATTGAAAGTATCCGAGTTAGATAAACATTGATAATCGTATAATACACATACATCATTATCAAAGCTCAAATTTTACTTGAATATGATCAGTCATCGAGTAGTGACTATTAGTGCTGACCAATCTCTATCAACATAGAGACCGTCACTTCCATTCCTCCATAAATTACAGGTAAACCTTACTAACAAGTGTCAGATAGCACGTAAACTACGTCCTGGCTTTCCGGTTGGCTACTACTACACCCCTGACATCATAAATTTTGTCATTATTACCTTGTTCTTATGACCACCAATTTTATTCACCACACTTTCATCAAATCATCTTTTGTTAGTTATTAAATATAAATTGATCAATCGTCTTCATGATAAAAACAACAATTTTCATTCCTCAATAACATAAAATTTGTACAATCCTTATATAAAATTATGATATACCTACCTACTTACTTCATTACGCCTGTTATCTCCAATGGAGAATGGGCTGCAGACCGAAATTCTCCATTCAACTCTGTCCTAGGCAATTCGTTCTTGTTGATTCCAGTTGCTATTCATCCTGTTGATGTCTGCTTCCAGTCCCCATTCAGTAAGTTTTTGGTCTTCCTCTTTTCCTTTTCTTTCAGGATCCCAAGTTAGGGCTCGCCTCATGAAGGAGTTTAATAATTTTCGCAATCTATGTCCTACCCATCTCTAGCATCATTTCATAACTTCCTCCTCAGTTGGAAGCTGATTTGTTCTTTCCCACAGTAGGCTATTGCTAACGGTATCCAATCAACGGACATTGAGTATCTTATGTAGACAAATGTTCATGAATACTTGTGCCTTTTTGATAATAGTTGTAGTAGTTCTCGAAGTTTCAGCTCCGTACAGTAGAACTGTTTTAATGTTCGTATTGGAGATTGTGACTTTGATGTTGTTTTTAAGTTCCATAAGTTCTTCAACTGCAGCAGTGCTGTCCTTGCTTTGCCGAACCTTAAGATTACATCAGCATCAGATCCTCCTTGTTCATAGATGATGCTGTCCAGATAGGTGGAAGTTTCCACTTCTTCCAGAGTTTGTCATTAATTGTGATTCGGTTGGTTGGTGTTCTCCGTGCTGTATTTGAGGATCTTGGTATTTTTGTATATTTTGAGGCTTCTGATACATTGGTCGTTTTCATCCACATTTGTTGCTGGGATAGAAGACCTAGTTCATATTCGAAGACTAAATCGTTCAGCTGCATCGAAGCTGTCCATTGTATTCCGTGCTTCCTCTCAAATTTGGAGATCTTCGTGATCCAGTCAACTACTAGAAAAAGACAAGGTGAGAGTATGCAGCCTTGTCTGACACTGACCTTCATTTGAAACGCCTATGTGAGCTGCTCCCATGCATGAATTTGCAGTGTAGTCCATCGAACGAATTCCGGATGATGTTGATGATTTTCTCAGATACACCATCGTTTCAAAAAATGCGTTTACTGAATCTTTCATCTGGTTTAGCAACACTCTGTTGAAAGCTTTTCCTTGTACCGATAGTAGTGTGACACATCTGTAATTCTCACACTTTCTCAGATCTCCTCTCTTTGATACCGTGATGAGGTGTCCTTCTTTTCAATCGTTCTTCCCCCAAATTATTCTGAATGGATTGTGGAGCACCTTGGTAGTTACTCATATGTCTGATCTCAGTGCTTCAGCTATTATAATGTCTGATCCTTCTGCTTTCCCATTCTCGATTTGTCTGATGGCCATGCTAATTTCTTCGATCGTCGGGGTGAAATCTTTAGGAAGTTCTGCAGGTGTTGCTTTGATATCCAGTATAACCGATGGAGCTGACCTTTGCAAGAGTTCTTCAAAATGTTCTACCCATCAGTTCCGTTGTTCGTGAACCTCAGCGATTGGCTTGCCTTTATTGTTCGTGACTGGTCGCTCTGATTTACTATATTTCCATGCTAGTTTCTTCGTTGTATAATACGAATTTCTCATACTAACCTATCTTAAAGTTTCTTCTGTTGTCAATTCCACATATTTCTGCTTATAATATTTAACGCTCTTCTTCAATACTTTGTTCACTTCTTTACATTTGACTAGTGTTTTGGTTTTCTCTGCTTTTAATTGGTTGTTGTTGTTGATTACTCAGTTATTTTTCTTCTTTTCTTGAACCCTGTCCAGGGTTTCCATAGAGACACATTCCTTATGATTGTGCTTACTGCACCCTTGAACCTCCTCGTACGTTGAAGTTAGTGCCTCTATGATGTTCCCAATTGACCGCCATAGTAGTTTCTTCTTTTGATGGATCTTGTAGGCCTTGAAATGTGTTGTTGAGAGCGATCCTGAATTCATTAAGTTTGTCAGTATCACGATGGAAGGCTGTATTGAACCTCTGTCATGCTGTTTGTCCAGTCGTCCAATATTTCTTTAGCTTCAGTTTCATCTTGGCAACAACCAGGTAGCGGTCTGAAGCTATGTCAGTTTCTCTATTCGTGCTCATGTTTTCCAGTGACCTTCTAAATATTTTAGTGTTGCAAATATGATCAATCTGACTCTCTGTATTGTTATCCGGAGAGACCCATGTAGGTTTGTTTATGCGTTTGTTGGGAAGATTGTGCCTCCTGTAACCATTTTGTTGAATGCACATAAATTTGCAAATCTGTCACCATTCTCATTTCTTTCTCCTAGTCAGTGTATGTCGTCTCATGACACCTTCATACCCGGTGTTGTTTGTTCCAACTTTGGTGTTTAGGTCTCTCATCAGGATTGTCAGGTCGTGAGCACTCCGCTGTAATCGATTGTAGCCTCTCACAGAACTGATCTTTATCGTCTTCATTGCCATCATTGGTTGGTACATAGCATGGGGTAAAATTAATTGTGACTCGCTCCTCCTTTGTTTTGAAGGAAAATTTGGTGATCCTGATTCCATGAGATTTCGATCCGATAAGTGCATTACGGGCTTTTTCGGACAGCATCAGTGCAATCCTTTGTGTATACAAAGCATTTTCTTCTACATGACCAGAGTACGACAGCATCTCTCTCGAATCTAATCTTTTATTTCCAGCTGCCAAGTTGTATCTCCTCCTGTCCATAGATATTTGATTGGTTCTCCTAGCTTTTCACATTATACAGACGTTCCGTGTACCTATACTAATTGTTGCTCTGATAGTTAGAAGGGGCAAAGGAAACTGTATCCCTGCTTCTCACAGTCACAGAAATCTCACAAATTAGATGAAAATTCAAAGTCAAAATTCACTAGAACAACATATTTTCAATGCAACAAAAAAATCTACAAACAAACGAAAGGAATTCCAATGGGATCACCAACATCAGGACTTATTTCAGAAGCAGTAATGTAGAGACTGGACGCCCCAGTGATCAAGCCAAAAATTTGCATTCGTTATGTGGGTGACACATTCGTCATCGTCAAAACGAACGAGCTGGAAAACACCTACAAGCTGATCAACAATTTTTTCGATGACATCAAGTTCACAATGGGACAGCAGTCAAACAACAAACTAACAGTCTTGTACGTATTAATCACTAGAACTGATACAGGATATCTGGAGACTTAAGTATATTGTATGATGACCCACACAGATCAAATTCTCAACTACGGTAGCAACAACCTAGGAGCTCACAAAATCAATCAAGTATTTCTTTGATCTTTTACTGAATAGGAATTTTCACTCGAACAAAAAGTAAACCTTTAGATAATAGATGCTGAGAAATTATTTCATACGATTTTGATAACCAATTATATTTAAAACAATTAGTCCCTTTGATAAATTTCGATTATGTAATAAGAAGACGAAGATTATCAGAACTATGTGATATATTAACGCAATACATTTCGAACAATCTGATCACACATATACTTGTTTAGAGCATTTATATATAAAAATAAAAGGTCAACTAGACTGGAAACGGGGTAAGAGAAGATAAGGATAATAATAAGAGTAATAATAATAATGTAAACACTATTCAAAACCTAATCACACTGGATAATAAGTCAATATTACAAGGGTAGGTTTAGGGTAAGAACAAACTGTTTTTGAACACACAAAGGGGAGATTGTTCGAAATGTATTGCGTTAATATATCATATAGTTCTGATAATCTTCGTCTTCTTATTGCATTATCGAAACCAATTATATGTTATCAGGAATAGAAAATATTCTCAGATCATTGAGCTTTTTTAATCTGTAGTCATTTTCCAGGTATCAAATGGGATTAATACACAAAGATAATATTTTCATTCTACTGTTCACTTGAAAAAATAACTTACGAATTGTAACTGTATGGTGTATTAATTATTTTGAGATTATTTTTACTTGTTTTATTAAGCTACATCATAAAAAACATTTATGACCTTGCTATTTAGACTGAATATCTATTTTTCACGTTGTTGATTAATTTTAACAATGTATCCGTGATTTTCTCAGCTGGTATATACTATAGAATAACTCATTCAATTACCTAATTAATACATTTACAAAGTTCAATTGTAATGGTAAGTTTATGATCATTTAGTTTAAAGATCATCTACATTAAAATGAGTTTTTATCAACAACATAAAACACAATCAAACAGATAAAAAGAATTATGTGTGATTAATTAATATTCGCAACAAAATAATTACGGATTTTTTAAAATTTAATTAGATGATCATAGTTTATAAAAAGATACATTGTCTGTTTCTTGATTTAAACGATTCAGTAGCAATTTTGCTTATTAACACACATTACCTCGATGTTAAATTTGAATAAAGATTGAATAGTTTTGAACTTTTTTTTTCTTGATGAGTATTTCTTTATCATAGGTATAAACTTCTAGGAGGTATTTATGCTACGGCTTTTCATACTGTCATCTTTCTAATTTCGACATTCAAGTAGATAACAGAAAAAGAAGTGTTAAACAAATCTGTCTAAGAAACTTGTTTGATTTATCGCTTTCTCCAATCATTATTATATTAAATACACTAAGTTGTGTGAAAGATAAGTATACTTAAGAAGTGTCTTAATTATTGTGTTGGTTTGATTAGACATGTTACTTAGAAAAACTCATTATACACAATAAAGCCTAGAAACTGTAAATTAAATACAAGTGATATAGACTTACCTATAAACGAAAAATGTGTCATCTCAAGACTAAAGACTTAATTCGTTTAGGGTTAAATACACGGTTCAAAGTACAACTGTCAGAATGAAGTATAGCATCAGAGCTTCTATTAACATTATTCACTGAAGATTTACTTCAAAAAATTCACGACTAATTTAAAGTTGTCTACAACTGAAATATAATTTGAGCATGCTATGAACTGGTCCAGTGTAGCGTGACCAGATATGGTGGATAAATAATACAATTATAGCAAAAGTTACACCTTTAATTACTTCTTTAATGAGACTATGCAATAATATGTAAAATTCACTGACTGAGTTGTTAAAAATAATGACATATTTGAATTTGATAATACCAGAAAATTGGAATAGAAATTCTAGCCTAAAAAAATCTGTGACTTAAAATCATGTTCATACCACTAATCGAACGACAAAGATGTTATTGTGACGAAAATGTGAGGACGAGATAAGACAGAAAATACTACTAATAATAATGCGTGTATAAACTGTGAAAACAGTCAAACGAAACTGTGAAGTGTCATCTGTAGAAGTTCGCATGGATCTACATAGATAGACGTGTCAAGAATACTGAAAAAAGTACACCTAGAACAGAAGTAAAAAACATTTATTGATTTTAACAAGAAAATGCATGTACAATGAAAATTGACATTGATAAATATTTAGCCCAATTCATTAGAACTTAAATGCCACCACGAGAGATTGAAATAGTGATAGATAACTCTCAAATATTTGTGTTTTGTTGAGTCAGTTAATGGTGAGGAGAAATGGTGTTAGATGAAAGAAAGATCTAGTTGCTATCATCAATGTACCGGCAACATTCCGTAATTAATTTCAGTGTTATGTGATGGTCAGAAAACTGAATCAACTGTACTTTTACTGTGATAAGATAATAAACACATATATTACATTTTGCTGTTTTAAATATCATTTGCATAACAACAAGTATCACTCATACAACCTGAAGGCAATATATATATGAATACTTTAGAATACTTATCGTGTGACATTAAGTGCCAGCTATTAGAATAATGCCACAAACTCTTCAAAGATCCATTTCTTAGTGTGTTATGATTACGTGTCATTTTTAGCGTCACATATATCAGTTGACAACTAACAAGTCATTTAATCCATAGATTGAAATCGAGTATACTATAACTTGTAGTGTATTGACCCTAAATTTGGTCGATTTAGACTTATTCTCTTTAACAACAGATCACTAGGATCCACCTTTAAAGTACTGGATTTACTGTATCATACGTAATAAATGAAGTCATTATCCCAAGTACACTTTGTAAATGGTAGGAACTAAATTTTCTGACTCAGAAAAGTTCTAGCGAGTAACTATGACAATCGTAGATTACTCCAGCACGAATATAGTATAAACAGAAATACAACTGTATGTAACACGATAGCTTCAAGTCCATAAAAAGTAAAAACATCTAAATTTCTATTAAACTATCTCGAGTATTTGACTGTTTGCCTTCCAGTGAGTGTGCAACTTGGAGAGAATTCAATAGCTAAACTTTTACACAAATGATAAAGTTTTAACAAGAGCTGACTTTTCTAGCATCCAGTATCACTACTTTATGCAGTGGATGTTGTTTAGTATATAGTTTATAAGTATAAAACGTTTTAGTTAAATCAAGTATGTCAGTGTTATGAACTGTAAACATTTATTTCATTTTGGTCTTTTGTCAGTGGTTAAATCACTAGAGTATAAGAATATTTACAGCGAACATTAGAAATATATATTTCGGAAAGGAAATACCAATATTATTATATAAGCTTCAACTACAAAACTGATTTTCATCTAATCGACTGATAAAGTCACTTATTAAGCAAACATAGGGCTGCGCATTTTTCGTATGAACGCTAAAAATACTATATGATTGTCAAGATCGCAGTGGAAAAGAAGTCCAAGCTGTTTTTCAACAGCTGAAATCCCAATCCTTTAATCATAAAAGAATCTCACCTAAATGAATGACACGATTCAGGTGAATATTGAACTATACTTAAAGAGATAATCGAATAGAATATCATCACACTATTTTCTTCTTGTTCAAACAACTAATTCACATTGTACAAATAAAAGTTCAATTTCTGTTGGTTATCAAGAATTTATACATAACACGTTAAATGAGTGACGGATATTTCTGTACTCTACTTTTAGACGTAATTGAAGTAAATAAACAAAATTTCAAGTGGAGTTGTATTATATGATACATGCATGTATGTGTGAACATTCAGTTAAAAAGTAAAATAGGATCTTTTTTGTCAAAGCTCATGAAAACACTTAAATAAAATAAAATTTCCAATAATAATGATTCAATGCACTTGATCAAGTGAACAAACGAGTATAAACAGACTGGCAAAATATACAAAAATAATATTTCAAAAGAATGTTACAATGTGTAATTAGTTATTAGTAAATGAGATTTAGCAACAACACAAATAACAGTATTTACAAGTATAATAGGTAACAAAATGAAATGAAAGTAACACATGACGCTTTTTAACTATTAAATTATTTTTAATCTACGGAATGAAATCAATAAATCACAGAATAATTGGACGTAAAGATGTATACTGATCTTTTTTAAAGAAAATAAATATCTCTCTACCAACGGATGCATATGGGACAATGGTGCATAATAGAAGAATGTATACAAGGAAGGTAAAAACAGGACAAAAAGTGATAAGACAGATAGCTTGGAATTAACACACACATGCAAACAAACCAAACTAAACGGTTATTCATTTATGAATAATCCCCATCTACTGTTCAGTGTATTTTCCTTCATCAAATGTGTATCAGTGCTCTTTATTATAATATGTCTGCTCATATTTATATAAAAGGTAAATAAAAACATATAAATGAAATTTTCAGTCATGGACAGTCAAATCTAACAGATTACGAGAGAAAGAGGGAGAGAGAAAGCAAGAAAAATACCAACGACGAAGGAAGGAAAATGCATTAATGACAAGTGCTTTCTTTTCAGAGATGATGATGATGCTAATTACCAGTGTTTCTTTTTTATTTTCCATAATTCGCCGTATATTTATTCACATAACTTCATTGAAATAGAGTGGATCATGAAAATTCTTTCCATCACCAAGCTGAAAAAAGAATAAATCATTGTGTATGATTAACTAAAGAGGTTCGCTTACAGACCGAATTACAAGCGAACACAGACTTAATACATACACATCTTTATAAAAACAATGAATTACATAATTATGATAATAAATCGCTGAGAAATCAACATACATAGAATATCGTTACAGATCATCACATCATACAATACCATATAGCTCAACCAAATTTGTAGAGAACCTATTAGAATATAACTTAAATTTGTTAAATAAATGAAAGCAATAGGTAAAGAAATATAGTTATGTACACCTTTATAAAGACATAAAAACCTTTACAACGAAGGAAATGTGGTGTAATAATATTCACATTTTACAAGTGTACCGAATAAAAAAAGTATGGTGTTATGTACAGATAATGAGTGTTCATCCTAAAGAGGGATAACTCAGTGACCACGTACACGATCATATGCTCGAATTGAAGTTATTACCATCTCTCAAAGAGATACTATAAAGATTAGTCTATTATCTTCAGCAGAAAGAAAAAGAAATAAAAGTGGAACCTATGATGCTGC
Source organism: Schistosoma margrebowiei (assembly GCA_944470205.2). NCBI lineage: Eukaryota > Metazoa > Platyhelminthes > Trematoda > Strigeidida > Schistosomatidae > Schistosoma > Schistosoma margrebowiei. The sequence continues at coordinate 47,863,685 of OX104028.1, forward strand.
TAATAAACGATAAATGACTTAAGTTAGTGAGATACATTTAGACGTATGTTATCAGAATTGTTGAGTAAACCGAAAATAGAGAAGCGTGATTTAAGATGCGAGAAGTATGTTTTAATAACATTTACCTCAGGATAAATAATTTTGATAAGTCTTTACTAATTTTATTTTGATCATCATATAAGAATACATACAGAGGTATTGTGTCTTTTTAAAGAAAAAAAGGTTGATATAATTAACTATTACACTGAAGAATTTTATCTATAACACATAAGTAATTGATATAAATTAGTTAAAAGACACGAAACCGACACAAGAGAAAAGCTCTATAATAGACGTTTTATACAATAGCCATACAGGAAATAGCTAGTATCTTAGAGAAACAAGAAACAATGTAGAAAACAAAAACAGATACATATTGTCAACAATAATAATCAATTAACCATTACTAAAAGTTAGAATATGGTTAAACGTGAATCAATTCAAGCATGCTGGTAGTGATAAATGAGTTGTACAGTTGATTCTGGCAACATATATATCAGTGAAAAGTAATAAAACAAAGGACATTTACAATGATTATAAATAAAAATAATATACTTGTAATATCCCAATGAGTAGAAAAGGTGGGTTACACTGAGTCACGAAACGTCAGAAAATCTAATTTGTTTTACTCATTGTGATAGTACAGACATATCATTCTTATTTATAAAAATCTACCCAATGCTCAATTTATTTGAAATTATCAATTCAAACCTTAGTAATGATATTTACAATGATTATTTCCTGATTTATTTATGTTTATCGTCAAATGATATTCACGAAAAAATGGAGATGAGAGAGAACTGAACAAATAAAGGCCAATATCCAGTTCAATCATGTTTCTGATGTGTGGGAGTGATAATGATTGATTGTCTGCATAGTCGGACATGTAAATAGTCTGACAGGTGTCAGATGAGTTAGATATTCCCCCTATCCTTATTACTATTATTACATACTTATTATTGATTGTAACTCCGCCTGTAGCTCTTCTAGTTACTGCCGGTCCCAAGCCCGGGTAAAGGAAGGGGGTTGGGTATGAGGTTGACGTCCCCATCCCGTAGAAAACTAACTCGCTAAAAAACGCTAACCAGAAAAAATAATTCAAATCATTTTAACTCTGCCCTGGGAGTTAGAAGGTCTTCATTTAGAAGAATTATGACGCTTCATGGTGAAAGCCGAGTTCCTTCGGAAGCCACGAGGCCGATGCCCCTTCTAACAACCAGAGCAAAACTTTTTGTAGGTAAATGGAACGTCTAAACAATGTGGGAGACCGGGAAGACTAGTCAAATAGCAACGGAAATGAGGAGATACAATTTGACAGTACAGGGAATCAGCCAAACCCATTGGACCCAAGCTGGACAGAAAAGGCTAGCTACCGGAGAGATGCTGCTGTACTCCGGTCACGAAGAGGAAAATGTTTCATACACTCAGGGAGCCGCTCCAATGCTGTCCAAAGTAGCATGAAATGCACTTGTAGGATGGGAATCTCACTGATCCAGAATCATCAAAGCATCATTCAAAACAAGGAAGCAGGGGATTTTAATGAATATTATACAATATTATGCACCCACGAATGATAGCAACGACGACATTAAAGATCAGTTCTACGAGCGGCTGCAGTCAATCATAGAGAAATGCCCAAGAAAGGACCTCACCATTCTAATGGGAGATCAACGCCAAGGTTGGAACGGACAACACTGGATATGAAGACATCATGGGACGACATGGACTGGGAAAAAGAAACGAAAATGGTGAGAGATTTGCAAACCTATGTGCCTTCAATAAACTGGTCATAGGCGGCACCATATTCCCACATCAACGCATTCACAAAACCACATGGACTTCACCGGATCACACAACGCAAAACCAAATCGACCATATTTGCATCAACAAAACGTTCAGGAGGACTATAGAGGACGTGAGAACCAAGAGAGGAGCTGATATAGCATCAGATCATCACTTGCTGGTCGCGAAGACAAAATTGAAACTCAAGAAGCACTGGACAATGGGGCGGACAATATCACAAAAGTTCAATAAGGTCTTTCTTCAGGATACTAACAAACTCAACAAATTCAAGATAGATCTCAGCAACAAGTTCCAGGTCTTTCATGCTCAGTCGAACAAGAGCATAAAAAGCCAAGGCACAAGCTGAATACACAGTAGTAAACAAACAAGCGAAGAGGAGCATCAGAACCGACAAACGTAATTATGTGGAAGATCTAGCAAAAACGGTGGAAAAGGCTGCAAGAGAAGGAAACATGAGACGATTGTATGACACGACAAAGAAACTCTCTGGAAATCGCCGCAAACCAGAACGACCACTGAAAAGCAAGGAAGGCGAGGTAATCACCAACATTGAAGAGCAACAAAACAGGTGGGTAGAACACTTCAAAGAACTCTCGAATCGACCAGCTCCACTGAACCCACCCAACATCGAAGCAGCACCCACGGACCTCCCAATCAACGTTGGCCCACCAACAACTGAAGAAATCAGCATGGCCATCAGACAAATCAAGAGTGGCAAAGCAGCAGGACCGGACAACATTCCAGCAGAGGCACTAAAAGCAGACGTAGCGGCAACTGCAAGGATACTCCACATTCTCTTTAATAAGATTTGGGATGAGGAACAAGTACCAAAAGACTGGAAAGAAGGACTTCTGATCAAAATACTGAAGAAAGGCGATCTCAGCAAGTGTGATAACTACAGGGGCATCACTCTTCTTTCAATACCAGGAAAAGTCTTCAACAGAGTATTGTTAAACAGAATGAAGGACTGCGTAGACGCCCAACTTCGTGACCAACAGGCAGGATTCCGTAAGGATAGATCGTGTACAGATTAAATCGTAACTCAACGGATCATTGTAGAACAATCAATTGAATGGAATTCATCACTCTACATCAACTTCATTGACTACGAAAAGGCTTTTGACAGCATAAACAGAACAACACTATGGAAACTTCTTCGACACTACGGCGTGCCTCAAAAGATAGTCAATATCATACAGAGTTCATACAATAGATTACACTGCAAAATCTTGCATGGAGGACAGTTGACAAAGTCGTTCGAAGTGAAGACCGGTGTTAGGCAAGGTTGCTTACTCTCACCCTCTCTTTCTCCTGGTGATCGACTGGATCATGAAGACGTCAACATCTGAAGGGAAGCACGGGATACAATGGAAATCTAGGATGCAGTTGGACGATCTGGACTTTGCAGATGATCTGGCCCTTCTATCCCAAACGCAACAACAAATGCAGGAGAAGACGAACAGTGTAGCAGCAGCCTCAGCAGCAGTAGGTCTCAATATACACAAAGGGAAAAGCAGGATTCTCCGATACAACACAGCATGCACCAATCCAATCACAATTGACGGAGAAGATTTGGAAGATGTGAAAACATATACATATTTGGGCAGCATCATTGATGAACAGGGTGGACCTGATGCATATGTTAAGGCGCGGATCGACAAAGCAAGAGCAGCATATTTACAACTGAGGAACATCTGGAACTCAAAGCAACTGTCAACCAACACCAAGATCAGGATTTTCAATACAAATGTCAAGACAATTCTATTGTATGGGGCGGAAACTTGGAGAACTACGAAAGTCATCATCCAGAAGATACAGGTGTTTATTAACAGTTGTCTACGCAAAATACTTCAGATCCGTTGGCTGGACACTATTAGCAACAACGTACTGTGGGAGAGAACAAACCAGATCCCAGCGGAGGAAGAAATCAGGAAGAAGCGCTGGAAGTGGATAGGACACACATTGAGGAAAGCACCCAACTGCGTCACAAGACAAGCCCTCACATGGAATCCTCAAGGCCAAAGGAAAAGAGGAAGACCAAAGAACACATTACGCCGAGAAATGGAAATAGACATGAAAAAGATGAACAAGAATTGGATGGAATTAGAAAAGAAGGCCCAGGACAGAGTGGGTTGGAGAATGCTGGTCGGTGGCCTATGCTCCATTGGGAGTAACAGGCGTAAGTAAGTATTTGGGGCGGTGCCTTAATGGTTAAGTCATTAGAGCTCCAATCGTTAGGTCATGAGTCCGGATTCGGTAGTCCGGTAGTACTACCGGTCCTTATACAACTAACTTGGTATGAAGCCGAATACATAAACTTACTTTTAGTAAATGTGAGCCAGTCAGTCATACAAAATGTCAAACTTGACACACAAGTCCAAGCTGCCATATGCCATTAACATAACTAAATTAAATTCTCAGAGTAAATCGAACAGTAATAAAGGTGGTAGCAGGATTATAAGATAATCAAGAAACCTGATGCCTACAGTAATACAAAGAGTGAGTGTACCTGTATCATTGCAAATGATTTTGAGCCATCTCACCTAAAGTCTCTAACCATTGGTTACGATAATCACGCAGACCCCAACCAGGTAACCTACACTTGTGTAGTCCAACAGTCAGTATCTTTATAAACTGATGCCATGTTTTGGTTTGGCCGACGCTTACTTTCTCCTAACCTATTCCTACACCAGCATTCATCGCTGGTCGAGGTCGCTGGTGGACGGGTATACGTTATATATGTCCTAATAATCCCAGTCGATAGTGATTGATTACCTCGCCGATCGATTTCTCATTTTTACCTAGTACTCCGCATACAATCTCAGAACAGCCATCTCGATGGTCTCAGAATACGCGAGCAACACCTTGAAGGCAGATATGATCAAATACTATTAACCTACGAATACCCTCTATTGTTAATAGCCGTAAATCATGCCAAAAAATTTAACAGAGAAAACTGAGCACAGTAAACTTATTTCCTTTGGTTGGCCAAAGAATATATCATCTACGCCATAAATGGCACAATTTGATAAATGGGTAACATAAAAATAAAATTTATGAAGTTTTGTTTCAAAGATATATTCAGTTAACCAACAGACAGTACTATCACAAAAACTAAGGCTCAAAAACTAACAGAATCAAGTCAATTATGTGACGCTCGTTTTGTGACAATACTAGAAATTTTCACTGAATATACATGCATGAAAATCCCTCTTTGAGCCGATGTAAACAAAACATCACTCTTTTCAGCATGCATATAGGATGGTTCTGTTTAATAATTGCTTATGACAAGAAATATATTTTATTTTACATTAGAGTAACCTATATTAGTATGAATAATAATAATAATAATAATAATAATAATTCATTTGGTAGGATAAGTGAACTAACTGATCAGACAGCATAACCATAAAATATTCATATTTAACCTAAATTTTATGTTCAGTTACCAAACTCTTTAATGTATTCCAAATAGTACAAAAATGACAAACGATTGAATATTCTGTATTGATGAAGGTAAGATGGAAAAAGACAATTAAAAAAAGAATGAAGTTCAAAATGGCAGTACTTCTACTTTCATTTTTTTCTAAATACCATAGATGTCTAGGAAAAAACACAAAATGCAATTAGAACAGTGAAAAACATTGACCAAAGCAAGACAACGGATGATTAGAAGTATAATAAGGAGAAAAATAAAATAAATGACAAGTTAATCTAAATATTACAATCGAGATCAATTTTCTTTGGTGTAAATCAGAGTTTCTAGCTAATAAACCTTTTCACCACAAAGACCTCAAACAGGTTAGATTAAAGATTAGTGACTTTTTCCAATCAACAAATTAGTAGTTAATTATTAATTCTAATGAAAATTTGAATAATTCAAGATGATTCTTAAGTTATGATCCAAATAATTTCTACACATATACAAACACAAGTAACATAGATAGATAAACAACAACACTAACATTAATCATACTTTCCTAGCTGAATAGATATCGTATAAATTAGTTAATAAGCAACAAGCAATCATTTAAGAAATTCTATGTATCGCGGAAAATACGATTTTTCGTCTCCAACTTTTTGCACTGATATAGATAAGAAGACAGGATGGACGATTATGCATTCATTAGAAGAATCAACAGCGTTATACTATCAATCAATATTTTGACAAAATTGAGTAAATAAAAAAAGATTGACAAATGTAGCTCATGTTTACATATGTACTTTTATGCACATAATATCTTATTGTTGCTTTAATATCTAAATAATAATTTTAGGTTCATTAAAAATTACAATTCTATATTTGCATAACGATTGCTATATGAAAGCAAATCACAATACAAACAAAAATAGCCGGAGGAAATACAACAATTGTAAAACAGAAACCAGAAAGGTAACCAGTGTATGGCAAACACACAAAGTTAGCAGCATCGGATAGAATCAAGTAAAAAGTAAATGAGAACTGAAATTAGAAAACAAATTTTTTTATCCTAGTAGAAAATTAAAGAACAAATAATGGTAATAATATAGTTTTTCACCATTATTACTGTACTCATAAAAACACAACTTGGTAGTGTTAATTCACAGATGAAAAAACTTATTTACTATGCAGATTAATTTACAAGTGAACACACTGGCATGCTGGTTGAGCCTAGCAGATCACCGCAACATAAGAGAATATGGAATTAGGGAAGAAGTAGTAAATCAAAAAGTGATAAGAACACAGTTCGTATCACGGTGCTTTAATTTTAAGGGAGCAGAACTAACCTTAAACTTATTGTTACTATCATTACTAATATTAGTGTCATCATTATCACTGTCTAGTTGAATAAGTTGTGCACACTTTCAGTATGAATATTAATGTGAAAAAGGGAGAAGAAACAACAATACCAACAATGACATAGTTAAGATAATAAGATTTATATAAATAATGATTATAATCACCATCATCAAAAGGAATGTATACACAATATAAATTTTGCTAAAAGACAGAACCTTAGTCAAAATATGAGTTGCATCATATTGCGAGAACGAAATGAACATTGACTGCTTTTTTATCCTTATGTAGCCCAATCAAACCATTCATGTTATTAGTATGTAAGTGAGACCGAGTTAACTTTATCGTCAACTGTGAGAAGATAAAATAAGCCCTTACATTATTATGAATATTAATGATAACAAAGCATTTGCTGATTGATAACGTTGTAGACAGTGAAACCATATAAGATACTTATGTATTTGTAACAAAGTTAAACACTTCAGAAAAATAAACTTTTAATATTTAAGCTTACTGCCGATCATTAATCGAACTATCTACATTTTGTTCATTAGCTCCACGGGATGCTAGTGATGATCATAGCAGATAGATTTTAAGCAAACGAAGAAAACAAACTAAACCCTCTCATTAGATATTTTGTAATGTGCAAATAAATTTTTCAAGCAGATACTGAGAAACCCTAAACATTATTTTGTCCAACTACAATAAAAAACCCAGAGTACATACCACAATCAGTTCAATTTTTTTATTTCATTAAGGTGAAAAGAGAAACTGAGTTAACACTGAAAATCAAGTCGTATGACTTGACAGGTGTGGTAGCCTATTACATAACCGGGTATTAAATTCATAAATCAGAGACTTATGATTTTAATCTTAGTAAATGTAGTCGATTACCTCAATAAAAGTAATTGTGATACATAATCAACCACTTTAATTTGGAAAGCTAGATATCAGTTCAATTCCCTCTACAATTTTAATCGTAAAAATTATGTATTATATATATATGTATATATATATATATATAGTGCTAAACAAATAGGTTATTTAAAAACAAATCATTTACCCCTCTGATAAACTTCGTAAAATGCAATTTATTACAAAATAAAATCACAAATAAACGTGCTTACTTCCACAGGTTGCACTTTAACAGTATTCATACTGAGTGCAGAACTGATTGATGCTTTCTCATTGGAATAAAATACAGTAGTACTATCACGTTTAACATTGTCAAGGTAACTATTGTTTCTATCATTATTGACAAATGTCCCACTTCTTTGTTCAAAAGTTGTAAGTAATTTGGCAAATTTATAACAACATGATGGTAATGATTCGGTCAGTGGTGGAGTGCTGTGTGTAAGTAATGGCTTCAAATAGCTGCAAAAAGAATAACAAACTAAAATTACTAACAATTTAGCTTCAATATTAGTCAACATAAAGTGAAGCACGAGACAGTGAATTACATTTTAACACAACAGTCTAATATCTAGTAAGCACAACGCTCTAACCTGCTGTAAACGTAGCTCTACTGGTATTTTCTAGTAAATTAAGACAGGTTATATCACAAGGTATTGTACACCAAATGAGTGGTTAATATGCAAAGAGCACACCAAAAATCCTTTGATCTCAAATGCAATTACTAGCAGGGTTGGGAGTGCAGGCTCCTAAGGAGTCCCAAAATGGAATGACCAATTTTTCCTGATCAGTAATAGTTGTTAAGATGAAGTCACTCTGTGACATAAAGTATGTTTGGATTGAATGGCTCCTATAAACCCCTTATGGTAACTTTTTACTAATTGGATAGTTTCTTTTTGATGATATTAAACATGACAAAATACAAAACAGTTATTTCATTTTTCTTTAACCAAATACTTTAAAAAATAATACACTGACAGGAGGTGAAGGATAAAACATACTACTCTCAAACTAGCTATATTACCCGCAATATTACAATAAATAAAAGTCTAAATATATCTAAGACGTGTAAATGCAATTATCATGAAGTGATAGGAAAGTATTCTTCGTAGTTCATTTGGTGTTTTTACCGGAAACTTGTGAGTCTAAAACTGTTTATAAAATAAACTTATTTTATTTAGGGGATATTTAAGGTGACAGATGATAATTATTAGGTAGTATTTCAGGAGAATATTTTAACCAAGCTGATCAGTCATTTAATTCTGAAGGTACGAAAAAGGACTCGATTGATTTAGAAACTATCTGTAACAAGGTGTTAAAATAATGTGATTTAGAGAATGAATCCAGCGAACGACCTGACCTATTTAGTTGAAGAAGCTGACCAATCACAACGCACAACTATATTGATATCAAAACCAAAACGTAAAGTCAATCTTTGTGAATGAAACACCTAAAAAAGCATTCAAAGAAACCAAGGGAATTAACCAAGTCAGATCTACGTAAACTCGATTGACGGGGAAACTATCACATTCAGTTAATTTAGATTAGGAATGAATAAAATAAATTTTATTATGGGCTCTGACAAAAATAGTGTTAATCAATACAATAAACATGTGATATGGAAGGCATGCAAATTCATGTAAACGATCACTTACAATTTATCGAAACTCATCCAATGAGAACTACAGCAACTATGATCATCAACCAAATCTTCTTCCGTATCTGTATGCGGCTAGAAAGAAAAATCATCACGGTTTTGATTCGACATTAAAATAAAAACGATAATAATACACCACGTTAGGAAAAGTCAGACAAGCTAGGAGATTAGAACACTTCTAATATGTTTAAGCTAAAAAATATATTATTGTGGATTACTTAAAATTAACCTCTGAAGAATATTTATTTAGTTACTTGGATTCTAGGTTCCCAAGTAAGTGTAGTTATCAAGATTAATAAATTAATATGACAAGCCACATGTTTTTTTCTTAAAAATGGATGACTAAGTAGTATGCAGTTATTTTCTAACTTAACCAGTGACGTAACCGGTATATTTAAAAAAATATTACAGAATATGGTTTGAAACTAGCTAATTAACACTATTTCGAATGTCTTTTAACGCCCACGGAAAAATTTGAATCAGTGCCTACGATGTTATTATTACCAGTTAATAAATTTGATGTCATAATACCCTAGAATTTATACATATAATTATCTCTCAGTAAATGTCACGATTTAAGTAAACTCAAACAAGAAGACCCTAGCTATATTTCGAGACATCTAGATTAATTTCACACATGTCCTAGTAACGAACTACCAAGCTTTGATGATAATGAATTATCAGAAAGATTGGAAGAAAAGCTTTGCTTAATCAAATGCAATAAGATTCAATTAAGTGGTACCTACTTATCTACCTTATATAATTAACCATAAAATCCATTTCCTTTTGATAAATAAAATATATGTTTTCACCAGAATGTTTAACATAAATAACTAAGAAGGGTTGAAAATTACGTACTGACCGACTGGTCAAAACATTGATTAAGTTTATTTCTGATGAATCGGGTACAACCTCAACATTATTGTGTAGCTATTGGTAGTCAGTTAATCATGATTTTGATAAACTTTTTATTTATCTTACTGAAAAGATCACTATTTCTAACTTGTTTTTAGTATAAATTCTAATCTAATCCAAAATCATATATATATAAGCATAAAGTTATGGGAATCAAAAAACAATGGCAAGAGATTCACTTCGTGACTTACTTGGTTTTTACTGTTGCAATCTACACCAACACTAAATATAAATGAAGGGAACAGCTTAATAAGCATTTTACATCAATCCATAAAACAGAAATTATTAATACATTTACAAGAACGAATTGCCAATTAAATAAATTAAAATGCGGAAAAAAAACGATTGATGACATGAAGATACCAAAAATTCCTATACTGTAAACTAGAGCAACATATGTGAGCGAACAATGTTATTTTCAATTAGGTAGTTTGAATCCAGCATCTAAACAAGAAAATCCCGAAAGAATCCCATTAATTTGATAATTCAATTATACACATTTTACATCCATGATTTCGAACTATAATATGGCCACGACCAAACCTGAGTCAGTCAGTCACAGTTCTGTAGCTCAACATGAAAACCAGTAGCTGGATACCATAACTGACAATTTTAGTATCCTGATTCCTTAGGAAAATTTGTGGATGCGTGTCATTCGTTATGAAATCTTTGTAACTATATACATAAGGCAACTCTCGGTCAGACAAATGACAAGAAAAATTAAGCTAACACCATACGATCACGATACGTAAAATTGCTAAGGCAACTGTGAGAAAAATATTTAGTAATATAACATGAAATACGAGAAAACGTTTGTTATAATGATGTGGATGATATCAGAATCATCCTAATAAGAAAATCTCACTATATATATATATTCATCATAACCAATATTTTAAATTTCAGCTACGTATGTTAAGAACTTAAAAATTTATAGTGGATTTACGAAACTTCAAGTAAGAGTAGACACTTTCTCCCACTGATTTTCACGACTGAATAGAGCAGCTACAGAGTCTCTTTAGACGGATATATCGTGCGTTTATGTCTGGCAGTGATCAGCGACAGAAGTAAAAAAGTACGTCTAGCTTTCACGATGAGGATGATAGCTTTATGTTTTTGAATAAACAGGTAACAGGTCCAGATTACATTTGCAACATCAAAAACTCATAATAACGTGCATAGCAGATATACCAATGTTTTAATTGACTTCAAAGAGCAATTTTGTACGTTGAATTTAGATACTCTATACCTGAATTCAGAGTAGTGTTATGCAGTACTGTAATCTACTGTAAGCTTTATTTATTTATTTATTTTAACACATAGATATTAGTACAAGAATTCACGAAATACATATGCGCCATACAGATCTCATTTGATATGTGTGAAGGCTGTGATACGGCCCGGGTGCCCAAACCGAAGCAGGTGGTTTTCTTAGGGGGCCACACCCGGAGCCTTCGACCTGAAGGTCTGATCTACAAGGCAGTGGAGCATCGTAAGGAGATGCAGTCCCATGGTAACCGGTGACTAACGACTGGTTCATACGCCGTTTGTTCCTTCAGAATACTGGAGCCCATGGGCACCATCGGTTTGGAATCAGGGTTTTCCAACTACCCTAGGTGGACTCTCCATGTCCACCAACTCGGTTAAAGCACCAGACATTCGCTTTTCGTCCTCTAAATTTCGTAAACAACACCCCTGCCACGAGAAGTCAGTGAGTAGGACTTCCGTGGTAGAGGCGATTTACGCGTGGCCATGTGAGAGCATGTCAAGAAGGAGAGCGGACTCTCCCCACTCTCGGTCGTACCAGGGCATTTGGGGGCTCTGCAAGTTTGATAATTTGATAAGGTTCACATCTGAGTATAATTAAGTGGTTGAAGGTGAAAGGGGAAATTACGTCATGTCACATTATTTTTTGAAAAACACTAACACACCCATAAAAGCTTACGGTATCTGCAATCTGTGAAGTAACGATATGGCAAAACAACCTCCCAATAACACCGTAGTCATAACTATTACAATAATCGTTGAAAAAAACATCCGACGTATTTCAGAACTTGTATTGCGAATCGCTAATGAAAAAGCCATGGCACCCCGAAGGCCTGAGAAAAAGATCATATGTTGAAAATTTAAAGTGATTTTGTTAGATTTATCCTTCCTGTTATTATCAGCTGAAGTAACTGCGACACTACCTGAATCAATTGAATTCGACAAAAATGATGATCCAGGCACAATATTTTTATCACTAGAGTAAGACAGTTGAGAACTGGAATCAAACTTTCGCTTCAAACATTTCGTAGAACAGGAACACTGATAAGTTCGACAAAAGTTGATGAGGGCTGTAAGTGGATATACGCTGACTGCCCGAGCAATTACACATGAGAACAATGCGATAAATACAAATCGAGCATTCCAATAATGATGAGGGAAAGTAAACGTTGAAACACCGATATATGCGAAAACAAAGTTTTCCGACAAGAAGTTAAGTAGTTCAAAAAACTAAATCAAAATAAATAATCACCAAATTAAGTTAATACTTTATAACTTAATCTAAATAATTCAACTGAATAAATAAAATGTGTCTATAAACTTCCTGTATCACAAACTGGTGTCCTGTACGTTGCTACATGCGTATGGTCTGTTGACAGTTCCTGGTTGCTTACGTAGTAAGATGGAATTTCGCTCTCAGGAACCTGACTGAGAGATCGGATTAGCAATGATGGTTTCACAGATCTAGGAGCACGACCACATAGCCCAGGAGATAGATACTTGATGCTCGTTACGTAGTCTTTTTGTAGGTCACTTTCTACATGAACTCTGTGCTTTGTAAACCTTACAGTCGACGCTAGAAATCTGTGGGACAATGTGCGCTGTTTTTAAAGTCAAACGTCACTACACCTCCCGTTCGTTTTCGGAGAGTTAGGGATAATGGTTCGCCGTAAGAAAAATCTTATTGCAACCATACTCCAGTAGAGATGGTAGTATGACTTCACTTACGGACTTCGCACTTGGTGTTTTTGTTCATATTGCTATCCAACAATTCTGCTTACGTGATAGACCTCAAAGAACAAGCGTTCCAGTAAACATACATGGGCTTGGATTTCACGATAAGCAAGCTCGGGTAGCATTACGAATTGGCAAATAGTAGAGATTCAGAGTATATATTGATATACCTACTAAATAAAAAGTCTAGAAAGAGGACAGGATGTTTTTTCGATATTGAAACATAATAGTTCGTTTCTTATACTTCAGAAGTGATTTATTTCAAACGACGGTTTCTAATTAAGATAGGTTTACCAATAATTCTAGAAGAACACTTTACTTAACTGTCACGTGTACAACTTTCTGTGAGAATTCCCCATTTTCTTCATAAATGTTGCAGGCCGCCGAATTACTTAAGTTACCAACCGATACGATTTTTGAGTAAAATGTTGTCTATTGTTTTCTAAACATCGCGACGAAATTAGATAACGAGGTATTTCAGGTAGTATATTCAATAAACTTTTGAAAATATTGTTAGACTGAAAGTTAGAAAAATGTCATTGTAAGCCTGAACTGACCTCAAACATGGCGTACAGATATGTCATCGGTAAACTAACTTTTAATAGTAAATCCTCTGATTTTCACATATTATTATAACTATTAAAAGGTAACTACTTGGGGAAGAGTTTTCAATACACTCATTTGATTTGAAGATCGAAATAGTTCTTATCATGAAATGTTCCACCCTTTACCTTATTTAGGTGCAGGAAAGTGACTAAATTTCTAATAAAGCGTTCCACAAAATCTAAGTATTTGGACTGAATTCAAGATAACAGGTATCATTCTCAATAATCGATTTCAATAAGGATGTCGTCAGTACATCACAGTTTGTCATCTATACCATGCTCCTGATATGTAAGGGATAGCTTTTGGGTAAAAACTGTGTCGAAATAGTCGAAAGTTGACTGGTCTAACTACAAAGCAGAAGTTTGTATATCGCCCACTATTCAACTGATATGATGTGTTAAAAAGGGAAATTTACATTTCTGATTCATTATGAGTTTTTTTCCAACATTACTTCCGCTTTTAATTCAATACGATGATTACTCAGTTTAATATTTATTTTATTTTTCAGTGGGATATTTTGTTTATTATAACACTGATTTCAGTGCAATATTTATTCAAGATATGATATTCTTTGTATTAAATCAGCATGAACTATGTTCAGCATGATATATAGCATGAGACTGTTGTAATTTCATGTGAGTGACATTTTCCTATTTATAGTGATAATTTTCATTTTGACATTTGGTAAATAAAGAAGGGACGAATCGAGCGAAGAAATTTCTTTCCAATTGAAAAAAACTTTTTTCGCTCGATTCTTTCCTTCTTTGTTTTTCTAATTGTTAATCAAATGGATGTGCAAATCAAGATAACAATAAGCGTATTCTGAACTAGGGTCGTCCTGTTTTGGGAGTGAACAAACCTTCACTTATACCAATATTCCGTGTTCTTAGCGCTGGAGAAATTGTAATGGATTCTTGTTTTTCAAGTACAATTAATAGGCGGTGTGGACATAACATTACCACTGATAGAAGTAATTGAAAGATTATAGTTTATTAAATGACAAGATAGGATGGTGGATAACTACTGTAATAGCATCTGTTGACCGATCCCGGTTTATATGAGGTACAAAAAGTTATACACCTGGACGCCCGTAGATATGTTATTTGGTCCAAAACTTTAGACAGCAGTAAAAGTTATTCTATGTTTCCTAATATAGTGTGTCTTCATGATGTACAAGGTTAATCAAAACGAGAAGTAATGCACAACCAAACCATCGCTACTCCATGATTATTGCAACTATGTGCGACTGGTCAAAATTCAGAAATGAATATTGCCACTTATGAACGATTTCCCGATCTTAGAAACTATTTCATATATTTATTCGTACAACTATTTAAAAAAGGGAAGCTTACAGATTTTGTCCATACTTTAGATTCCTGGGATAGGTTGTTATAAGTGTAGTGTGCTTGAGTCACACCACAGAACAACACGGAAACAATACCTAAAAATAAATGAAATCTTAGGTTGACGTATGTAATGGGATAGAAGTAAGTAAACAAGTGTACGTTAGACAAGTAAAAACGCTATATTGATGGCTGATATAAAATATTTCCATAAGAGAAGGCACATGTAAATTCTGATAATTACTTATTTCACCAAATATGGTGAAAAATCTTGTTTGTGCTTTGAATTTATAGGTTTCATATTTTGACATATCACGGTTTCAAGATGAAAATACAGTCAAGACCAAATGGCTCCACTAGCTGCCATGTCTAAGTTCAGTTCCAAAACTAGTAAGTAATTAATTATTTTGTTAATGATTTACAAAATTTTCCAATAAAACTGACAATCATTTATAAAATAATAACGCAAATAAACCACTGCAAAATGATTTTGAAAGTTAACGTTAACGAGTATATGTTACACACAAAGAATGAGTTCGATAAGCTGATGATTTCTTATTGATATTAATACTGAAAAACCAAGCAGTATTTCTGTGAAGGATCTCGCAGTAGAAAGCTGATGAAAGTCCATATGATTAAGACTGAGTTTTAAAAAATAGATTTTACGGTGATATTTTTGTCACTGTGTAAACGCTAAACTCTAAAACAGGTGTTGACCAGCTATCTTAACGGAGGAAAGGTATGTTTAATCAGTAAAATTAAGTTTGTAGTTACTTCTCCAAAACGTAAGTAAACTATGTAGATCCTACATCTAACAAACAGTATCTAGAAAGCCAACAATCTTATTGTAGTAGCCTTCTAAGTATAGCGTATAATGCGTCAAAACGAATATTCAGGAGATTAAGAAACTAACCAAAAATTAGTTCGGAAAACTGTGATTCAATGAACTTACTAGGAAAATTAAGATAAGAAAATCAGTGACAACAAGTGAATATTAAACCTCCTAATGATGGTTTGGCGAAAGGCAGAAAACCTCAAACGAGATTCCAACTGGTATTTGATGCATAAGTTCTGGATTATATAATGGCACACACTCTGCAGGCAAAAACAGTAATGACTGTACGAATGAAAAAAAGATTGCTGGGCTAGTTCTATTCACTTAAAAGCGAAGTACTTTAAAATCTGAGATTTGAAAACATATGAAGGCTTCTCTGAATCAGTTCTTTTCATAACATGTACAGTTTTGTTGACCGTGAGGCACGGGTAGTTTGGGCCAATAGAAACTAAAAATTAACTTAGGCTACTTATGACTTCATAGTAAATACACTCATTAGGATTGACAAAACAATTATGCAGCCGTATTTTCAATATAATGTTTTGTAGTCAAAATAATAAGGACGTTAGTGTACACAACATACAGCTTATATGTTGACGCAAATAAAGAGATTTAGTGATCATACGGATTTCCTCATTTTCCACTGAAAGTAGTTACCGCGCATAAAAAAAAACGCTTTGACAGTAAAATTAGAGCTGTTATTTAGTGAATGAAATGACTTGTTCAAAAAAGAAAGAATTCCACAAATTAAGAACGGTACGAAGGTGTCAATATGGGTAATACACGTTAGAATATCTGGAAAAAATGTTTATTTAGAAAATGATCAAGTTTCCGATACGATCAGTTGCAAACAAGCAAACCAGTAGCAATATTTTAATGAGTATTATCAGCAAATACAAAATATCTGGATTTGGTTGATAAAAACACGATTGCGTACAAAATTAGTTGATTTGAATTTTGCTAGAATATACATTATTTTATATTTATGTGATTTTTAATATACCATAATTAAAGATGGTCTTGTAGGAGAATCAGTTTGTTCAAGATGGTCATTGGTCAATTTATTGATATTTTCAAAATAACTATCTTAACGCAGTTTACTTAATTCCATTATACAATGGAAGGCTTTTTGTGGTGTTTATCACGGATTACAGCGTCAATTACAAGTGAACACCAAACTTGTAAGGATCAGTAGTGGGTATACTAACAAACTTTAGTTAGAATTCTTTAGGTCATAACATGCACCCATTGAAAACTTTTGATATCAAAGCTTTATCCAATTCTTCTGTAATGTGGATTAGTTTTGTTAGAAATGACAACTACTTAATTAATGTAGTAAAACTTATCAATTGCGCTATCTACCGAGATAACTAGACTTAAATGTAGCAAATAAACAAAATAATGGAGGTAAAAATTTGCTTTATAAAAAGGATATTTAAGACTTGACTATAATGTTTTGCCATTTATTGGAATCACATAGAATACAAATCACAAAACTACCAGCTCATCAAATGAATGAATTTATAGGTTTCATATTTTGACATATCACGGTTTCAAGATGAAAATACAGTCAAGACCAAATGGCTCCACTAGCTGCCATGTCTAAGTTCAGTTCCAAAACTAGTAAGTAATTAATTATTTTGTTAATGATTTACAAAATTTTCCAATAAAACTGACAATCATTTATAAAATAATAACGCAAATAAACCACTGCAAAATGATTTTGAAAGTTAACGTTAACGAGTATATGTTACACACAAAGAATGAGTTCGATAAGCTGATGATTTCTTATTGATATTAATACTGAAAAACCAAGCAGTATTTCTGTGAAGGATCTCGCAGTAGAAAGCTGATGAAAGTCCATATGATTAAGACTGAGTTTTAAAAAATAGATTTTACGGTGATATTTTTGTCACTGTGTAAACGCTAAACTCTAAAACAGGTGTTGACCAGCTATCTTAACGGAGGAAAGGTATGTTTAATCAGTAAAATTAAGTTTGTAGTTACTTCTCCAAAACGTAAGTAAACTATGTAGATCCTACATCTAACAAACAGTATCTAGAAAGCCAACAATCTTATTGTAGTAGCCTTCTAAGTATAGCGTATAATGCGTCAAAACGAATATTCAGGAGATTAAGAAACTAACCAAAAATTAGTTCGGAAAACTGTGATTCAATGAACTTACTAGGAAAATTAAGATAAGAAAATCAGTGACAACAAGTGAATATTAAACCTCCTAATGATGGTTTGGCGAAAGGCAGAAAACCTCAAACGAGATTCCAACTGGTATTTGATGCATAAGTTCTGGATTATATAATGGCACACACTCTGCAGGCAAAAACAGTAATGACTGTACGAATGAAAAAAAGATTGCTGGGCTAGTTCTATTCACTTAAAAGCGAAGTACTTTAAAATCTGAGATTTGAAAACATATGAAGGCTTCTCTGAATCAGTTCTTTTCATAACATGTACAGTTTTGTTGACCGTGAGGCACGGGTAGTTTGGGCCAATAGAAACTAAAAATTAACTTAGGCTACTTATGACTTCATAGTAAATACACTCATTAGGATTGACAAAACAATTATGCAGCCGTATTTTCAATATAATGTTTTGTAGTCAAAATAATAAGGACGTTAGTGTACACAACATACAGCTTATATGTTGACGCAAATAAAGAGATTTAGTGATCATACGGATTTCCTCATTTTCCACTGAAAGTAGTTACCGCGCATAAAATAAAACGCTTTGACAGTAAAATTAGAGCTGTTGTTTAGTGAATGAAATGACTTGTTCAAAAAAGAAAGAATTCCGCAAATTAAGAACGGTACGAAGGTGTCAATATGGGTAATACACGTTAGAATATCTGGAAAAAATGTTTATTTAGAAAATGATCAAGTTTCCGATACGATCAGTTGCAAACAAGCAAACCAGTAGCAATATTTTAATGAGTATTATCAGCAAATACAAAATATCTGGATTTGGTTGATAAAAACACGATTGCGTACAAAATTAGTTGATTTGAATTTTGCTAGAATATACATTATTTTATATTTATGTGATTTTTAATATACCATAATTAAAGATGGTCTTGTAGGAGAATCAGTTTGTTCAAGATGGTCATTGGTCAATTTATTGATATTTTCAAAATAACTATCTTAACGCAGTTTACTTAATTCCATTATACAATGGAAGGCTTTTTGTGGTGTTTATCACGGATTACAGCGTCAATTACAAGTGAACACCAAACTTGTAAGGATCAGTAGTGGGTATACTAACAAACTTTAGTTAGAATTCTTTAGGTCATAACATGCACCCATTGAAAACTTTTGATATCAAAGCTTTATCCAATTCTTCTGTAATGTGGATTAGTTTTGTTAGAAATGACAACTACTTAATTAATGTAGTAAAACTTATCAATTGCGCTATCTACCGAGATAACTAGACTTAAATGTAGCAAATAAACAAAATAATGGAGGTAAAAATTTGCTTTATAAAAAGGATATTTAAGACTTGACTATAATGTTTTGCCATTTATTGGAATCACATAGAATACAAATCACAAAACTACCAGCTCATCAAATGGACGATACAACTTACAGGACAAGTATCAAATATTATTCAGATGTGGTTTAAAATCGAACTAATTATAAATAATTGTAATTAAAATACCACTCTCATATTAAATGAGACGGGACAGAAGAATATTTATCGCAATATGAATAGCTTCAGATTTTACCATATTTTAACAATCCAAAGGTAACCCGGAAACTTGTATAACTTTGTGTCAATCCTGATCTCCACGGAGTTCTAATTAAGCTAACCCAATAATAGATTGGTGCCTTTACCTATAACTTTTGGTTTAAGTGTAATAAACGAAGTCTTGGGTAGTAGAACAGTATTTTGTAATATGCAGCATCATACACTGCATTTGTAAAACATTAAAACAATACTTTAAACACACTAATTATACATCTTTCATAAGTTATCTCATACAAACTCCAACTCTCACTCATGTTGTTATTTTGATGGCTTTCCGTTTTCCTTTTTTTCATTAAGGATTCTACTTTCGGATGCCGGTACAAACTACTTACATCTGCCCGTTTAAGTAGCACACCACATAAGTATCAGTGATGTAACTTATTTAACAAAATATATCTAGCTTACATACAATAATAGTGACGTTTAGTCGAAAATGGTCATCTAGTTATAAAGCATTATGATAAGTCTCTCAACAAAATCAACTTTGTTCATTTCAGTACAGTGATCTTTTTCCTGATAATCGGCTTTAGATCAACTAAGAGTGAAAATAACCAACTTAGCTATACGAGAACTATTCATCAAAGTATAATAAAATATAATATACACGTGACTGACCCGTAAACCCAACAGTTTCAGCAAAAAGAAATGTGCTATAAGACATTAGAACGAACAAAGCTGTTTCCAGTAGAGGATGCTCCTTGATGTGTGTAAATTTTGTAAGAAGAGATGTTACACAGCCAATAGAAACGCCAGTGACGAATGAACCTCCAAACATTATAAAAAAGTTTAAAACAGAAGACAGGAAAGCGTGGCCATCAAAATTACCAGCAGAAATGGACCCGTATTTTTCGATCGACCTGTAAAAGCAAATTAACTTTATTCTTTATCGATACTAAAGACTGCGTACTGAATATAAGACCGAAATTTGGTAACGAAAATAAACGAGCAGAATGTAACTTACTGGGCTAAGGCAATTGCCAAAGCGTCGTTAAGAACACTCTCACCAAATACGAGTGCATACAAGTTGACATCAACTTTCAAGTCACTGAAGATAGCCAAAACAGTTACTAAAACTATAGCAAAGTGATAAATTTTTACCAGGATCAGTAGCAGATATTATAGCTCCAAACAAAAGGCAGTCTGAGAGACGCAAAGTTTGAGACAATGAAGTAATTCCACGGGTGAAGCCATAGCAAATGGTTCTGTTGAAATTTAAAATAATGCTCTCAGCTTACCCAACAACTAGAGCGGACAACAAAGTACCACCAAATGCATAAGTAAGAACGGCTCCAATATTTTTGAAAAAGTAGCCCTAGAAATGAATCTACGTTGGAATCAGACATACGCGTTTCATACTATATCCTGCTGAGAAAATTATAGGAGGAAGTAAAACATTAAAGAAGAATTCCGGGTCGAACGTAGCCTGAAAGTAATAATACAAATTATAATACCTTGTTGTTAATTAAAGAGTTGAAATCTGATTGCTGTTCAAATTTGTACCGGAACGACATGCTTAAATTGAACTTTCCGTACTGGTCACGGACAGGAAACTCAATGATCAGTCTCTCTGGAGGCAAACGACCACCGCACGCTTCATCATTTTTACGTGAAAACACATGCATCTCCACGGTATAATTTGAAGATTTTATAGCATATCTAAGTATAAGACCAACAGCCAGTCCTACAAATTATGAACCAAATGATGAAACTTACCATATACCACTGAAAGGCCAGTTTCGTGGATATATCGAAAGCGTCTATGTTTAAAAGCCCAGATGGTTATGACAGAAAGAGTTAGAAGCACTACATATACTAAAAGAATAAGATTATCCATTCGGTGATCATTTTGCAGCCTTTGTTCAGTGTGCTTTTCGATAATTTTACTCTCATTTGCTAGACACTCATACGGATCTGACGACGACATTTCCAATTTACCACCGATGGTAATTAGAGTACTACTAACACTTGAAATGGTTGATAAAAACAAACATACCAGTTTTTGTTTAGGATGAATTAGCATTCATGAATTAAAAACCTGCAAAGAAAAAGCCCGTTACAATGTTATTCATTTTTTATTTTATAAACATACATCATATCTATTTGACTGATTCAGGAGGTATTGTTACGATATGGCCTGGCGACAACGGTTCAGACGGCTTAAATGGTTTTGAATGAAGCAAAACAAACGTGTCCTAAATGAACCGCTTTGTCTGGTATTTGTGGATCACAGTTCTTTTGAGGTATACACCTGAAATCACGAATTCGCTGGTGTTAGTAAATTAGTATGAGTCGGAACGGTACTCCAATATTCGACTACTCGTAAGGAGTAAAACTTGTTCCTTTGGTTCAACCTACCACGTTTCACCTATGAATTCCCAGTATTTTTACTATGAGTTATCTGTTAGGATTGACGATATTACGGTTTGTGATGTTTTAGCTTTCCATAATTTCACCATTGTTTCGCTTGTTCATTCTAAGCTGAAAAGATCCAGTAGTTTTAGACATTCATGATGAGCGTTAGTGATAAAAATGGATGAACCTTGCTGAAACTTTGCTTCTAGGATGACAAAAAATTTATTGATAGTTGATAAGTAGGTAGCCAGACAGACTGCAAATTTCATAACCTCGGGAGGTGTTTGAAAGCATCTCCAGTCAATGGTTTGAATTCTTTTCATTCGAACGATTTCGAAAGATTATATAACGTCTACCACCTTTCACTTGACCATGATCACGCTTTTGGATAATCATTCAACAGTATGATATTAGAGGTGGATTCTCTTTTCTCAGAAAAATGCAGCTACGAATTTCAAAATTATGTTGGATTTAAAAAAACTTTCCTTAAATCAGAGAGGAATTCGTTAGTTACAGTATGCACAATTCTAATGTGTTTCACTTCAGAAAGTAGTATTTATGACAGAAGTGTCTAAAATATAACTCCTATATTTTGGAAAGAACACAAAGGAATGCCACACGTTCAGTACTAGCGATACTTGTCTTACCGTAAAATCAAGAAACCTGGGAACACACAATGTTCCACTACCTTATCTCTGAAAAAAAGGATGGTTTGATTGTTTTCCATAGAAATTTAAATGCATTTTGAATTTTACTCATGTGTTTTTCTCTCAGTTATATCAGAATTTCATAGAGTGCACAGCATGTGAGCTAAGAATTCGGTAACAAAAAAACTTTTTCGGTATACAAATTTTTTCACCGATTGGTATCTAAACCATTAAATAATCTATTCAATAAAGCACATGCTAGCAGGAAACCATAGTAAACTTCCGGCCTTCTGCAATTAATAACCAAATTTGATTTTTTCAGTTTGCTGAATCCTTGGGTTATTTTTGATATCCGGTAGTGTTACGACGAGTTAAAATCAACAGAACGATTTTAGTACGGGTACATGATGTTAATGGAGAGTAAGTGCATATTTTTTGTAGAATTTGTTGTGATTACATTTTCCGTGCTGGTAGATGCAGCTCGTTTTATCAGTTGAAAAAACCAGATTAATAACCGAATAGGTTTTTACTTAGAATGTGAAACAGAGCAGTTTGAAAGCGCGATTGTTTTTTTCAAACATACAAGATTGATTAACATTTAGTACAAAATAGTGGAAAGTATAATGACATGGAAAAGAAGTAACTGACTTTCATGCTCTCTTTTCACATGACCTTGACTGCCCTGGATGACCATGGCCATTCCGTGTTTGAAATACCTGAGGTCATTTGCGTGCTTGTATGCTAGCAGGATTCTCGAGTGCTATTATGTTCATGTGGTATGTTGACGCTTGAAAACCATCAGTCGTCGCCGACAACATAACCTATGCACTTCTGCCTTTTTAGTGTTGTTTGCTGCTGTGAAATATTGTTCGAACTACATCGGTTGGAAAAAATTTTGGGGAGAGTCTACTAGATCTGAGTGTGTATAACATGATTGAAAATAATCACACATGATTCTGTAGTCCGACAATCTGTTTCTCACATCGTCCCACGAACAGTTAGTGAGTTTGGAACTGTTGTATTCTTCGATTAGTGTTAGTAGTAATGATACATTTGTTGTTTTCAAGTGTGCGATTGGTCGTAAATGTGGGCTACAGGGTTTTGGAATGATTGAAAAACTGCGAGAACTGTAAATCTAAGACGACACTTTCGACCAAAATTTCTACATTTCCGGTCAATGCCTCGCGTGGTTCTATAACAAACTATGTATATGATGAAGTCATGACGAATGATATATAACCATCCTTGTGAAAGTTCGTGAATGATTTTCAATCCGAGAACGAGGCGACTGGCCTCAAGGCACAAGGAAAATCTAAGACCATTACTGGTCTTATCATAATCCTTAATTCAGGTTGTTGAATAAGTTAGAGGACAGACTGGTCATGAATTTTCTGTGACCAATTTGAAGGCAATGGAAGCGTATATGTCTGCCAGTGGGCATCTACTCTTATATTTTCAGGCTGTTCTGCTCGATTGCAAATATTCCAGTTGCAAAGACAAAGAGGTTAACTGAGGTTATTTCTTTCCGAATGCAAACTTGTAACTAAAACTTGCTTTGGTATTAACCATCGGATCACTTTATATGAACAGCATCCAGAAGTTTCCAGTATGGATTCTAACCACAATACAAAGAGCAAGGAGTGAGTATGCTCCTTGATAACTGATAACTTAGGCAGTGGTCGCTCGATTTCATTCGCATGGAAACGGACGGACAAAGGAGTAGACGCTAAGTGGATTTTAGATAGCCAAAATATTAGGTGATACTCGCTAGCTTCCTGTTGAACGGAAAGTTACCACTTGTTATTACTGAGATCTTGATAACTAAATTAATTCATTTCATGTATTCATGAAAGATAGATTACCAGTTCCTCATCCCGGGTGCACTTACGTTACCTCACACTCAGTGCTGAAAATTGTCCTTTGTAATTCATCCAGCTAATATTTCATGCTACTTAATGTCACGTTATGCTGTCTCTACCTTTATAAGCTTATTTATTTCTATTGTTTACATTTACCTATATTATGTAATTTAAATGTTCACTTTACACACTATTTTTTCCAAACATCATCGTGATTGCGATGACTCCATCCTGTACAATCAATATATCCAACTATCATTCTTAGATATATTGATCACTAGAACTGACACAGGAAAACTGGAAACTCAAGTATATAGGAAACCGACCCATACAGATCAAATTCTCAACTACAACACCAACAACCCAAGAGCTCACAAAATCAACTGTGTACACACATAGTTTAACAGGGCAAGGACACACATCAACACACTGGCAGCACGAAAAAATAAAGAGAAATACCAGAAGGACATATTTCAAAAGAACGACTATCTAATCAACTTCATCAAGAAGCACCAACGGCACACAGCATCAGAACTCAAGTCAAGCACAAAAATCAACAAATGGATCATCCTACCGTCCATACAAGGAATATCAGCAACCGCAACGAGACTGCTGAAAACCTTCGGAATAAGTGTGGCACACAAACCGACAAAATCACTACAATCAATCCTATGCAAACCAAAGGATGAAATAACAAAGGAAAACAAATCAAATATTATCTACAAAATAAATTGTACCGACTGCGACAAACACTACGTCGGACAAAGCGGACGCCCCCTCCACCTACGCTTACATGATCATCAATTAGCAGCCAAACGCCATGATATCTCTTCACTTATATCAATACACGTGGATAACTACGGACACTCATTTGATTGGAAAAACGTAGAAATCTTAAACAGAGGAAACTCCAAAAACACCAGAGAATTTTTAGAAGCTCAGGTCAATCAGCAAATATATTGAAATCAATCCAATCTATCAACCAATCAGGAAAATCATGCATAAATATAGGAACAAAAATCAAACCAATGAGAGACACAACCAAAACAAAGAAGTAAACAATGATAAATTTAAGGTCAACAAGAACCAATCAACATCGAGGTTGCCACCTGATACGAGTCAGAATGGACAATGATGTGGCTTACATATAAAATCGGTTTGCCACAACACTACAAGTTGATTTATGTGATACCATGTACCCTATTAAGTATTAATTTTGCAAGGATTACATTGATTAACAAGCTTTCAACTTCCAAATAATTGTCAATCAAACTGTTGACAATAATTATCTGACTGGGCTTACAGTAACACAAATATTACTCACAACTCAAGAGATCTCACAATACGTTTGTTAGGACAGAAAATAAACACAATATATATGCTCTTGATTAGTGTCACCTATGCCATCCCTCAAATCAACCACGGAAAATGTTTGATTACCAATTAATTAAAATTCAATATTAGGTAATCATCATTGGTGTCAATATTTTAGGTCTCTTGACACTCCTTGTCACGTATTGATACTTGTTAAGTATTTGGAGTACGAAAGTAATAAATCATTTTTATTAAATCTGTATAACATTGCTACAGTTACCAGGTTTGCATGGTGGAGAGTTCTATCTCGATAATCTTTCCGTACCTGCGTCCAGAACTCCACTATTTTTCGTAAACTATCACGCGACTAAGGTCCCGTAATCGACATGATTGCGCATTAAACTGATAAGTGTCAGGTGGTGAGGGTTTAGTTCCATTCGCTATACATCATATAATTATCCCATAACTAGTCGTAAAATAACACAAAACTACGGATTCGTTCTCAACACCTGTAGGATAAAAGTTTGTATGTAGGCTAGTTGAAGGTGAAATGAAACTCAGTAACAAAGAATGATCTAGTTTAGATATTCTTTAATAAGCCACTACAAAATAGACTTCACAAATATATTTGAAATGGCTTAATGGATAAATAATATGATCAGTTCGAGATAATCAGTGCTTTGCACTTGTCGATGATGGCACCATATTTTATTTAATGTAGGAATCCATTTCATATTTTGCTAATGTGCTGTTCTTTAGTGCTGATTTCCAATTACTACTCAAGAATGATTGAAAATAAGTACCAAATAAATAAGTCCAAATTGAGAAGTTACCTGTGCAAAACAATAGCTAGCATCTAATTCACTAGGGATACAGTTAGAATCAGCCAAACATACGGCTGTCCATAAGGCGCTTTCCAGAAATCAAGATGTTGCACAAAATCAAGTTAAATGGCAAGCAACAATCTTAACGACGTCAAAGAGTTGATCGCGATTCAGAAATTGTAGACACCATAATAATAGTTCCAAACAAATCAAAAGAGATACAAATATACTGAATTCGGGTGGCAATAGAATAAACGTTGAATAATAAGGAAACACAAGGGAGTAACTGTAAGCAAAAACATAATAATAATATATTTCTGCATGAGCAGAAATTATAGCAGTTGTTGGCGTAAAAAGTGCTTCCCAACTAAGTAAGTTTATAGTTCTTATAAAGTAGACACGTAGAGCGCTTGCTGTAAACCATGACCTTGAGGAGACGCGTACGTCAAGTTGATAGGTTTTTCACATATTAATTACCGCGTATACTTACATATGTACCTAGGTTAATTTTAATTTAGATTTCAAATCACTGGCGAGTCAAGATTTGTGTCCACTATGGATTTGTTTTATAGCGGTAAAATATCAGCGTCCACTGCGTCGTAACCACTTATGTCCACAAGATACAACTGACATCCATGCCAGCATTTTATCAACTTCTAACATCTACATGTTTCACGAACATACGTACGATGTTGACCCTCTTTACTGACTATCAAATGTGTCATTATCACTGATTTGTAACAACCTTTCTGAATTACGTCAAAAAAGTAAAAATGTGAGGACTTGAACCGAGATCAAGAGTCTTAAAGCGACACGTCCACTGTTCTGATAAATGAAAATAAGCCCTTATACAAGAGTTTGGTGTTCGATCTGGGGGTAAAGTGTAAGCGAACTTTAAAAAGTGATGGCATCATTACCAAAGTTATTCAATCTTATGCCTTGCCCTTAATATCAATTCTAGTAGCGTTGAGAAGAAAATACAAAGCCATATTAGTGTAAATTGAATTATCAAAAGTAATTTTACTTGAAACAGACTGCAAGTCTGTACTTAAAGTGACTGATCATGGCTGCAGTTAAACCCAAATCCACCCCTGATCATAATCCGTGAAATTCGAACACTACAATCCAGCTAAAATCAACGCAATTATTCTGTGCAAACACAAGACTCAATTTGAGTCAATACGTTTTTATCCAACAATGTCAAGAAAGTCTATAAGATACTCACAAACCAGCAAAACGTCAGACAGCTGAAATCTGGAAATGCACCACAAAAACGTCCATGTTCTCTTCGAAATCATATATCTTCACTCTGTAAGATAGTCCAAATCAATCCTTGTGACATATTATTATTTCGCAAGTGATTTATGGGTGCCATAGGAGCACGATCAGATATAGCCAAACTTTCAGGGTCATTAGGAATGTCGATAAAGAATGTAATTTGTCGAAATAATTGGGCAAATAATAGGGTGAGATGACATGTTTTTTCATCTATCTAGGTTACCAGTGTTCACCAAATTTATAACCACCATGTTAGTATTGACTATCATATTTGAATCACGTTTTATAATCTGATTGAAAGTTCAAAGATGTTCATTAGCTAGATTTTCACAACCATATCGTTCTGAACTAGAGAATTTCAACACGCATTCAGACTACCTCAAACAACGACACTAAACGTTTCACTTTCCGTCTAGAATTTAATTACAAATCCTATAAGAATCAAATTTAACGACTGTTTACTGATTACACTATCAGACTTCATTATATTGAAATGTAGGAGCAAGCAAGTTAGCATTCACTAATGATTTTCGCTCGATTAGTTTTAACCTGCTTGACCAGGTGAGTCATGCAACTTTTTCGTCAGTTCGTATATCGGATTTTCTTACATCTCCCAGAGAGCGAAATCGGTAGTCTCACATGCATCTATATTCAGCTACAACCAAACATATAAAGTTGCCATAGACATATAGGATGACAACGCTTTTGTTTGTAGCACATTTATAATCGGAGGATAGCAACCCAGTCAAATCAAAATTCAGTTTAAGATGTTCAAGAAATAGTCAGACAGTTTTTTCTCCCAATAATCACAGGATCGATCGACAGGCCGTCATTATCACGATTACTTATAAGTCTTTCAACATCTTCGACAGAAC
This sequence comes from Schistosoma margrebowiei, assembly GCA_944470205.2. Lineage (NCBI taxonomy): Eukaryota > Metazoa > Platyhelminthes > Trematoda > Strigeidida > Schistosomatidae > Schistosoma > Schistosoma margrebowiei. The sequence goes on from OX104028.1 coordinate 47,892,480, forward strand.
ATACTTTGCTAAAATATACTGATATGGCTTTGGCCTTTGCAGAGCCACTCCTTGCCAATATAAATCGTAAGTGGTGAGGTTTCGTCGCTTCTTTGGGTTTGCTTCTTTATACACGGAAATGACCTTTTCAGACTGTTTCCATAATTCCAAATCACTTGTTTTTTGTGCGAACGCCTGGCTTTGCTCACTGACACTTTGCAAGCAGTCACCTTATAACAGACATATCTGTGTTGTCCAGAGCCTGTTGAGATATAAAAACTCTGATGCTTTTTCTGACGTTAAAAATTTTATCGATATTTTTGGTTAACCAAAGTAGAGAATTATTTGGTCTACGTACTACAAAGCATGACATAACCTGAATGCAAGTAAGTTAAGCGCACCTTGAAGTATGGACCACAATTCTTCAGTAGGTGTGTAAGTGTTTGATGACCAGTTCGTTGGTGCAACACGCCGCTGGATTGAAGAAATTTTAAATCCTCATAGATTCGTGTGAGGTTTAACCCTATCGTATATTATTATTTTGCCACGGTGAAGTATGATTTAGATAGATAGCATCTTCGGTTGCATGAAGGTGTAACAAAATGAAGTCATCAGTTAGACAGATTGGAATAGGATAGATGCCACCGAATATAAACGTACAACCTTCAAAAGTAAATCCACAGCTTGTAACATCACAAATATCATCATCATGAGATTCACGAACCAAGGAACTGGTGTCTATATTATTAGCTATGTATATAAGGACCACCTTTAATACATCTATTCATATCACTTAGACAGTTATATCTCGATAATTCTAGCGTGACGTCAGAGACATGGACCAACTAGGTTTCGGTTCCAGCTACTTCTACTTTATAATATTTATTTCTTGTATTACAAGCTTTCATATATATATATATATATATATATATATATATATATATATATATATATATATATATATATATATATAACTCCGAAAGCGAACAGCTTGTCCATACAGACCTTGGTAACATTAACTTTCAAGACCTAGCTTCTCGAAAACCCATCAAGTGGAAATTTTTCCTCTTCTTTGACCCTTTTAGATTTCAGCTCTTCCCGACTTTCACAGACATGTCAGGTGTTAGTCGAATGTCGGTGTTGCTTTAACTTTAAGCAATGGTTAACAAAAGTTTTCGTTCTTCGTTCCATCCTCGGGTTATATTAAGAAGTCTATATGGTCGCGGTTCAAAGTTTTCATCGATCTTCCTATCTATTCTTATCAGCTTTTTTACCTGAACTCTTGTACAGTTAAGCGTTAAGATAAATGTTTCGACCTACGCTAGGATTAAGTCCAATCTTACTTAGGACTTTGGCGGTGTAATCTATGATAGAATGTGAATATGCAAAGAACTTTTCAACCAAATGTGTATTATTCTTGATGTCTTCTTCTATCTCTTTTTTGCTTCATTACTGTTGTCTACTTATCGAAATTGGGAACAACCATATTGGGACTATTTGGAACGGTGACGAGTTAACTCGGGTCTCCAGGCACTGCTTTAGAATCATGACAACTAATATCCAGTGGTACTTCACATTTTGTTCGCTTCAAAGTAGATTATCTTATATCATGTTTAGTGGTCGGTTGATTGGCTCGTCTCTTAACAGCGCTTATTACAGTGACATATTTCTAGATGTTAGTACTCATGCTACCAGTGTTGCCACCACAAACTTTATTTCTGGACAACGAAAGAAGGCCCATTGCCCTTTGGACCAGTGATGTCTCATCCAAACAGCAAAACACGGAGAGCCAATGAGAGTTAAGGTTCGAGCATCGTTTGTTGTTTGGATATTCAGGAAAATATCCCAAAAATTATCCTATTGAGTTTAATGCTATTCTTAGACTTGGACATGGTATGATTTTCTTATTAGTCAGTACTTATTTCACGTGTTATTTTCCTACTGGTCAATATTGTACAATGTTATTTTCTATTTTATGGTACGTTGTGGTCTGATTGACTGGTATATAAACAAAGTATGTTTGAAATATAATGATTCATATATCCGAGGCTGAGACTTGCGTTCTGGACTCAACTGCTGGGCTAGACAGGGAAGCGGGACCAATCAGAACCCTAGGTCGTTCTACGTGTTTGTGCGTCTTTTCTCCGATTGATAATTGACTACCCTCTTATCTGCTGCCGTCTCACAGTTATAACATTTGTACAGGGTGGGATTTATATCAGTACACATCTTGTGGAACCGCCTCCAGTACTCAATGCATTGCATTTCTCACTCTGTGGGAAATAAACAATTTTGCTGTCGGAATTTATAAGTACGACCGACCACTGCAAACATATTTAAGCGGGGAAATCCTGTAAAAATATATGAGATGAGAATCGACTTAAGAAGGGACCACAAAACGGATTTGAACAAAATTTTAAATCTTAACCCCAATAATTTAAGTTACAGTGGAAAAAATCATGCTTCTTATGCTTTTGACTCCGCTGGTTTAATCCTTGTTGGGTAGAGATGAGCATTTACCTCAGACGATGGACGAATAGTTGTGCAAAGTCAAGAATCGAATGAATTTAGGCATTAGCATTGTTGGATGCCTGTTCAGTGGCCTAGATGTTAAGTGTCCGTCCTGAGAACGAAGGTCTTGGGTTCGAATCTCGTACTTGGGATTGTGGCTTCTCACTACTGAGAAGTCTCATGCCAGGACGAGACGGCCGTTCAGTTCTTTTAGGTTTTCAGTGATGGCATAGCCTAGATAGGCTCATGAATTCGACTATTAAAGGTACGAAATCAGCACACTTTTAGAACACGAGTCCCGATTTGTAGTATCGATTCTTAGATTGTCTCAGTCTCATGCTTGTGTCACTCGTGAATGTTACCTGTTTCTTTCGCGACCAAAAGTAATTACATTCTATGTGTTTACCGTGTCGTCGTCTTACTTTCCCTCTCGTTCTTTTCTCTTCCAGATCACCTCACATACTGCTTCTCATACTACCTCACTATAAGAGGTACCTTCAGGTCAGATGCAAACCTACCATGGTCTGACTGTTGTATAAGACTGTTAGTGCATATGTCAAATGTTTGCGAAACTGTTTTTTCAGGGAATTACTTTGGCAATATAGATCAGTAAATTGTCCAACCCTAGACCACAATTGTTTCGTCGTTGGTGAACAACCCATTAGAAGATTAGAGAGGCTACCGCTGATTTAATTCAAGGGTCCAAAATCTTTTTGATAAAATGAAAGCCCGTGTAAACAAACAAGTTATCCGAAGAAACACAAGCTTGAAAAAGTATTAAGGGCAGTTTGTAAATTTTGATACAATTGCGAAACCATAGCACTCTCGGAAGAAGTTATTTCATTATATTTAGTAGTAATGTTTTTCCAGTTATCTTAACATCTTCCTAAAAGGCAAACGAAATCCTTCGATCGTCTTTTAGTCACCTTGACTTCTTGTGTATTGGACAGTGAAAGGTAGGTCCTCGCGACCTTGGGCGGACGCATTGTTGTTTCGCGATCATTCCATTACAGCCAGGTACTAGCGCTTGTCAACATGGCGAAGTTGGGAGAAGGTGATCCTAGGTGGATTGTAGAGGAAAGAGCAGATGCGAAAAATGTTAATAATTGGCACTGGTCAGATAAAGACGCAACCGGCTGGTCCATAAATAAGATAAAAGAGCTGTTGAAAGGTTCTAAGATTGAAAATGACTTATGTAAGTAGTGTCCATCAACTTACTGCTTTTGATATTCTAAAGATTCTTGTAAAATCACTGATATTTCTAAACTTGATGGGGAGGCTAACGTTTATGTTCGGAAAGGAAAGTTAATGTGCTTTTACGAGTGGGAGATTGTGATTGACTGGGAGGGTAAGTTCTATACTATTTTGTATATTGTAGCTGGTTTCCCTACATTTGACCTTTATACTTTCTACTACCCAAATCTTACTTCCTAAATCCTAACTTTAAATTCTATTCTTAGTCCTGCATACAAATTTATATATCTCATTTAGTCCTGGTAAGTGGGTGAGTTATCTTGAGGTCACCTAAGCGTTGCTCAAAGATCGTCTGTAAATTTTAATGGCATTCTGTACCTATCTGACTGCTGTCAGTAATAACAACTAAACCAAGCTATCAGTTTGTGTCTACATTGAAGGATGTTGTATCTTTGCTTGATTTCCGTCAATATTGGCCATTTTGTTACACCTAATTCTTGGTAAAGTTGTCGGACTAGAAACGTAGGTCTCGCTCATAACGGCTTGGAGCTGTACTACTTGACAATTTAGATACAGTTCTATCCCCTTTATTGGAATAGTTTAGTCGGATTTCAAATCCTAATAATTTCGAATTTTTACACTGATTATGGAAACCAAAGCCTATAAGACACCACTTTTTCATTTGTATTGTTAAATCTAGTGTACATTCTCCATTCTTTCAATGACGTCATATTTTTTGTCATTTTATTTCAACAGGAATAGTAAAAAGTTCGGAAGACAAGGTAAAAATTGTAGGTAAAGTGGAAGTTATAAGTCTGATTGATGAATACGGTGTAAATAAATGTGAAACCAATACGAGCTGGACTTCTAGCACTGATGGTGATCTAGTCGGGAGTTTTATGAAGTCAACTGGTGTTGACTTTATCAAGTCCAAATTAGAGAAATACATCACATTACTTAAAGAAGGTTAGTATGTGAATACTTTTTTTCGAGTTTATTGTAACAGATTATGCTCAGGGTCTTATCCTCCCATCAAAGAATGGTGCTAACGTGAATCCTGCTAGTACAACACGGTCTGGCGCGGCTCTAGACAAAACAACCAACAAAGCTTTCCACACTGCCGATGGGATCAAAGAACCTAAAGACCTGTCAAACAGAGATCTTTCAATCACAGATGAATTTTTCTGCACTCCGGATGACCTTTACAGAGTTCTCACTACTAAAGAGGTACCTAGCTCCTTACAGTAAGAATCACATAGGTTGTAGGGTCGCCCCTATTAGATATATGGAAAAAATAATGTCTCAGTTTTCTGTAAATTTTAAGGTGGCAAATTTGTTCTTAAAGTAAATAGTATTGTTAACAGGACATTCTGCGCTGCATGCTTAGTTTAAGCTCAAATTTGAATTCTCTGATTGATCCAATCATTATCACTCGTAGCTGAACCGGAAAGATACTAGAAGCTTCTGTGAGAATTATTCTTTATACAGATGTTTCTTGGGATCTACCCTGTTGCTACCACAATGCTCTTTTTGTCAAGGAATATCGGACAATGGGGAACATAACAATTTTTGAATTCATTGATAATGAATATCTTAATTTAACCATATGATCTGAATTTGTAAAGTAGTTTTCATACTTACCATTATGGAAACACCCATATTGTCACGCATTTGAAAATTTGCAGTTTGCAACGTATAAGTAAGTAACTCAATAATTCTGGCAGTAGCTTAATTTTTCTTTCATGTGCTTCGGGGAAGTAGTTAAACACAACTTAAATTTCCAAACTTACTCCTGCTAACCATTTAAATACGTTGGTGCGACTCGTTATTTGTAACCAGTTAATCCATGCACTAAGGCTCTCATTTATATTCAAATTCTTGGGATTAAATGTGCATCATTGGATTGAAGAACATCGAAATTAGCTGTTTCAACAACTTTGGAACCATAGTAGTATAATTGCTCACACAAAACCTGTTGTATAGTGTTTATTTCAAGAACGTATAATAAAAAGCCAATCTTATAATAAATCTCCCTCAAGATGTATGTTCAATAAACAAGGTAATTTGCGTCTATCTCTAGAAGAGGCCACGAGTATGTTGATCTAAATTATGCTCCATAATATTCCGTGAATTTTGTGTGATATTAAGTCATATACAATACTCTTCCAGAAGTGTTATGATAGTATTTGCGAAGTATTTTAAAAAAGCAATATCCATGACTTGATCGTAATGTTGAAATAGTTGTACCCGGCTTGCGTAAATAACAGAATTTGATACCAGACTTTGGAGTTATAGTAGTACATATTTATGTACGTGCCATGTTCTACGTTGCGTTTGACTCATCAATGTATGATCACATTACAATGTGAATTGTTTAGGAAATGATACTCTTGTTGGAATACCATACCACACACATTTCGCTAGTTACTTTCAGTTTGTATTGGGTTACCTTTAATAAATTACTAAATAAATATCATATAGTTTAAGTACGAATGCGCTCTTTCTAATTTTAGTTAGTTAAAGCTTTTACACGATCTGAGGCCACCGTGGACCCAGTTGTCGGTGGAGCATATTCCGTCTTCAGTGGAAACATTACAGGAATCTTCGACTTGCTAGTAAGTCCCACTGATTTTTGTCCACGTAATTTTTCGAAAAGCACTAGTATAATTCAAAAGTAAACTTGTCTATATGTAGTCACCAATTTTTCACACATTCGTTAGGGTATATCTAAAGAAAAGAATAAGTTCATTTGATATGAAACAACTAGTTAGTTTAATGAAGTTAGTTTTCTTTTCAACAGTACAATTCACTGAAGCTGTACAATTCTATTTAAAATTATTTTAGAAATCTGGTGGCTGACTAAAATTATACTTATTGAGCGGTATAAATCGCATTCAATATTTGGTAAAATATAACAGGGACCAGGAAGAGGTTTAATAGTAACCGATACGGTTATGATAAAATTATGGAACTTAAGAGTAGTCGTAATTAGAAAGTTTAATAATTAATTGTCCATCTCGTTATGGTGACCAACTTATATGCAATTGTAAATTTTTTATCAACTTCACATAATCTACTGTTTCCTAGTGCTTTTCAGTTTATTACACTCTTTGGTTCTTAATAGTACTAAATCATTAGCTCAATTTATGATTAACTTGCCAACTATGGCTATGTAACTCCACATTACCTCCCAAATATTTCACAAAACCAAATAACGTGGTTCAACGAGTGAGGGATCAGATATGAAATAGACATAGAAAGTGCACGAAATTGGACTCAAACTCCTCAAAGGCAACTTTAAATCCTGCTTTGCTCCAACCTTTCCGTTTGTTGTTCTGTGTTTACCGGATGAGAAATCCTTTCATACTTTTCATCTTTGATTTATTTTTTCCACTACACGGATTTTTACTTAATCTCTTTGTAATTATTGTTCTAATGTTTCATTCATTCTCACGATCCAATACTAATCCCATTTTGATTAACTACTATGTGTGAAGGTATTGTGAATATGTTGTAGAGCTCCAGCGAATATTATTTTCAACTAATTGCCTTCACTTCTTTCAAAATCATATGACATCACCTTCGTAGCAAAACTGGCTTCCTATCTTCAAGGATTTTACTGGAACTAGTAGATTTCAATTGTTCAGCTGTTCGGTCACATTGTCTTCTAACGTGAATTTAACGGTTTGATGAGCGGTTTAAATATTTGTTCTCACAACGAACACTCACCCAAATCACGCAGACTTAATCAGTTGGTAAAGTGTCCGTAGGTATGGCATGTGCTTTCCACCTAAGTGTAGAGCGCTTTTACAAGATTAGCAGGACCCTGTGCCTGCTCTCACTTTGAGTAGTAGTCGGGGAGTTCGCTTATCTGGGTAGCCGTGTAAGTGTGCATAGTGGTATGAGTGATGAAATCAATTCACGTATAGTGAAAGCCATAGCGGCTTATGCCGATCTGGACCATCTTTGGCGCCTTCGTGATGTTGGTCTGGCTGTAAAAGGTTGAATGTACAAACGCGTCGGTGAGGCAGTTTTGCTCTGTTCTTGCGAATACTGGCCTCCGAGTTGAGGATGTTAGATGAGTCTCCGTGTTTGATCACTGTTGTCTCCAAAGGATTATTGACATCCAGTGGCGACACCATGTTAGTAATGCAGAGGTTCGACAACGTGTGATTGAGCACAATGACGATAATTCAATTGGTGTTGTCATCTTCAAACACCGATCTCGGTGGCTTGGGCATATCCTATAGATGTCATCTCAGTGGACTCCACACCGTGTGTTATTTGATGCACTGGGACTGGTTGGAAGAGGTGTTCAGAGCACGACATGGTGTCGTGATGTGGAAGAAAGCTGTACGAGACTGTCGGTCCTTCACGCTCTTGAGATGTCAGACATGGCTCAGAGTAGAAGCCAGTGAAAGTTCTGTTGTGGTGTTCATATAAATGGGTTTTTAGTTGAAAGAATGCTCATACATTGTATATTTGAACTGCTACTCAATATAAATTTTTCACTCTTATACACTAATTTATTTCATTTCCATTTCCTTCTGTAGTATACTCGCCTTCCATTCTCTATCTCTTCACGACCTCATTTTTATTGTGTGGCACATATACGTTTTAATGCGGCAACTTGAACTGATGTACGTATATACGAAGTTTTACGTTGTTGCTGATTGATACATCTAAATAATTCTTTGCGCTGTTTTTGTTTAGATAAATTAGTTAGAAAAAGTAGGCATGAAACCCTTGTCCCTGTTGATTGCAGAATTAGTCGGTTTAAAAAACAATGGTTATCATTCCTGTGAAACTTATGGTATCATTTTTACGTGTCCCAAACTTGTTTATGTATATTGGCCGTCTGGGATACTTTCCGTTAATAAAGTTCTGATTACTCAGTTAGTCTGTTTACTACTGGATTTTGTTTGTCTCAGCGATTTAAAAGTTCAACTTTAATGCTTAAAGTTTGAATTAATGTGAATCATTTTGTTGTCTACGAAATGTTCAGGATCCTGGTAAAAGTATTCAAATGAGGTGGCGTAAACGCGATTGGCCTGAGAACCACTACAGCTCACTGACTTTGGAAATGAATGCTTTTGAAGGCGGGACGCGCCTGTTTTTAGCACAAAAAAATGTTCCTGCCTATGACTTGGAAAATACCCGCGATGGATGGCTCACTATTTTCCTTGCTGCACTGAAACAAACCTACGGATATGGTGGACGTATGTTTTAAGAGCTTTACCAAAATGACTTCAAAAACGGGATGTCTACTATGTAATAACGATAACATCTGCTTTTACATTGTAAGCGGTTAACAGCCTAATATAATATTTTGTGATATTTTCCCTTCTATTTTTGTTAAGGAATCTAGCAAATTGTTATTTGTCAAGCAGAATTACAAAACCTCTTTTGATCGTGCATTTCTCAAGCTAGTTATCCACTTAAGCCACACTCCCAAACCATTCTTCTGAAAAGGGAAAGTAATAGACTATCAGCAAAAACATCCAAGGTTTGACAGTAACCGTACCATGTAGGATGATGTCATATCAAATGACTTCAGTTATGCACCTAATAAACGATAGAATTATCGAGACTGTTCCTTAATGGTAAAGAAAGCTCAAGAATCTTATTAAAAATAAAATAAGCTAAGGATATTTCTTTTATTTACTCATTTAAAAATATCCCAAGGTTCAGGCTTATGCTAACTCATAAAAGCATTAAAACTGTTGACAATCTGTTTGTGATGTACTGGCTGTTGTATGCCGATGCTCGCTAGCGTCTCTCTAAATGTCTGAATAACCATTATAGTTATATTTAAGGCTAGTTAGAAACTGAATTGTTCGGACTATAAACAATCAAACTTTGGTGATCTATTTCAAAATGTACAACCCAATATACACGATAAAATATCGTTGAAGTGCTCACAGAACCGTTTAATGGATTTGTAAAGGTATTTCATTGTTGGTTCATTGCGTGAAAAAACCAAACAACAAGCTTTTTGTTAAGGGAGAAAATTAGTTGATAATTTAATACTATATCTGGCGATTAAAAAAGCTACTTGATCTTATCTCAAAAAGACTACTGATTAGGTACACAGGGAATCATATGTATAGAGTAGTAAATAACAGATGTGATGCGTAATGCAAAAACTGGTAGCTTCCTTCTTGTAAGTGGTACTAGTTTGGAACAGCGTCTACCGCGTCAGGAAGTCTATAGTGTCGCCATTCTTGTTTTTGACGGTTAGCTGCAATAGCACTGTCGACAACAGCATCCATCATGCCTTCTGTCAAAACACCGTCTTCGCTGGAATATGCAGCTGTCTGTTACGGTTGAAACAGAAATAAGGAAGAAGCATAAAATATTAAACAATCGAGAGAGTTAATGATAGATGGTCATTTTTAGCTCATTTGTTAAATTAAACCAATACTTATGAAAGCGAACTTTATTAATCAATGAAGTTGGGGGGGGGAATTCGCAAGATTGGTCAGGTAAGAAGTTTTCTAAATACAATAAATACCAGTGTTGTTAGTTATTTTTAGACCTCAGTTTGAAAAAAATCAGTAACATTTTGAGGACCAATAGTTATTTTAAACAGTGTTTGGCGCGCACTGACGTGAACTAGAATGAAACGTGATTACAACATTGTGTAGATTAATAATGAAAATAATGGTAATAAATGAAGCAGACAACATAAGCATAGGGCCAAAAAGATTTTACTTCTCTGAAGTATTGATTATATTTCGAAAAGGAAATCATTGCGACAGGAACGGCACTTACGTTAGGAGTCATAATACATAGATGCACTCCAAGTCACTACAACCTTTATACTTTGCTAGTATCCATGAAATGTTTGAGTAATGGTTGTGACGATACCTGTAAACCGCGTTCAACCAGCCAATACGGATTAAGTCCAAGCAGGTGTAACATTGCACAAGTGTAGGCAATTAATGCAACAAATACTGAAACGACAACAGTAAACGCACAAAGTTATCGAAAGTCTTTGGTTTACAGAACCAGGTTTTAACAAGTGTTGATCCTTCATGTACGTAATACAATGGCAAAAAATCAGTTCAACCCATATTGAATTTATCCCATATATCCTCATCAGCACTCGCACAAAAATATAGAGGTTCTCGTAACTTTTCAAAGATGCTTAAGTGTCTTTTACCATTAACGTAAACCACCTATTGTTTAATTCATATTAAGATAACAAAAGTTGTAAGTCGAAATGACTTGGGGATTTACTGAATGTTACACTGAGCGAAAGATTTACGCAAGTATACTTAATCAGGAGTTGGGTGATTTGAGGTAGCAAACTAATATTAGTTTGATGTTCTAGCAATCGGTATACCAAACTTGTTCCATTTCCATACATCACGGAAGCCGAGATAAATACTGGTAATAGTGCATACGTTACTTTTAAAGCTTTAGCACGTTTTGAACTTTTTAATAGTTCAGAAGCAACCCTGAATATCTTAAAAAGTTTCTTTTTCCATTTGGACAATCGTTTAAGTGGATTCTGGTATATCACTTAATTTTTTGTAGGATGAAAATACGATCACAATAGCATTCACGTCTATGAATTGACAACCTGGAAATATTTCAATCATTCTTAAACGTTTACAACCTATCTCTTTATTGCTTCTTTTAAAATGTTGCACTCTCACTGAAATTAATAGTACTTATGTAAAAATGTGAATTGCGTACCTGCCATCCAACTGCAATTTTAGAAATTTCGCGTCCAGAGAGGCCAGTCGTTCTTTTAGCGATCTCTGCACATTTTACAGCATAATCTATGTTTTCAGCTAGGCGAATACGGTGACTTTTGGTTAACGAAGGCTGAAGAAGGAAACGATCGAAATAATGCCTGACCAATCGTTCACGCTCTTCCAAACCAGGTAGTGTGAACTGAACAATTTCATCCATACGATCATTAATTGCCCAATCAAACTGTTCAGGTTGATTACTGGCTAAAACTAACATAAATCTATAAGGGGAAATATTTACGATTAATAGATTGATAAAAATTGTCTAGGGTTTAAGAATTATATGGAATAATGAACTAAAACTAGGTTGAATGACAAACACGATTGTATTGACTCTAAACTTTGTAAAGTTTATTTTTAGTAAAAATGGTCAAAAGTCTGAATGTTATACCTGACCAACACAACTTTCAATTATACCAACGGATTTATAGTGAATAGATACTGTAAGAAGCGTAGCATTTTTTTCAAATCGTTTTAACTTTTATGAATAATCCTGAAACATAACAAATATTGTGAACATATATATCAAACGACCACAATTTATAATACGGTAGTATGTAGTATGTGAACTTTCTATCCCACGGAACAGTTTGATTTGTATCAACGAATATACTTCATTGTTTGTTTTCAAACACTTATAGAGCACCAGCAATTTTTAATGAAATTCATAATCTTCTAAAGCTACGTATATGTGAGTGTTTCATAAGTGGTTAAAGTCCAAAGACTTGCGAGCTACTTTTCAAAATTAAAAAATTCCATATCTAACCTAATCAGTGTGTATATTTCCTACATTTCTGAAATGTCAACAATTGTAGAGTTAACTCCTTCTTTTAAATCGTGAAGGCTTAATGTTGTTCAGTAAACCAAATGTGTTAATTACATATAAGCAATATTTTAATTGAATAAGTAGTCGTAGATATCTACATCTAACTGTTAACGGACCAACTACAACTTTTATTAATCTGTATCATTACGTGTGGGTCCTTTTAAGTAGATAGAATAGTTGGGGTAACCCGCTAAAAAATTCTGCTAAATTTTCGTTCTAATGTAGGAATTTAACCGTTGGTTCATACAGTACTAGTATTCGATTAAATTTTTTATTTCAATGAAGCCGTTCAGGTGTTGCACTTCAGTTACAACTTAGAGGCTTTCATCGATATAATAATGTAGAATTTATTTTATCCCTAACTTATTCAGGTTTCTCAAATAGCTACTAAAAAAGGCATTTTCATCTTCTGCGTAGTGTGCAATGTTTTTTCGAGTTCACTGTATATATAAAAAAGTAAATTCATCGACAAAACTACACTGTATACAGACAAAAATTCCTCGATTTTCGTGTACGTTTGTTGTGTGCTACTGATGTCGACAGATATAAGTAGTATATATCATCAATCGAAAGTGAAATGCCTGGAGGCAGAAGGTTAAGAAGATCGAAGAAAAGAGAACAGAGAATGGTTGCTGTGGCAACGAAGGAACAATGAGGCCTGAGACGACTGATTGACATTTTTCAAATGAAGTATTTACTGTAGAGTTCTCATATTTTACTAAGACGTTCTGTAATTTTGTGTTCAAATACATTTGGTTGTCCCGCATTTGTGTTCGCGTTCACTACAACGCTAAGCTTGTATAAAATGAGTGATTATCACACCTACAAGTGAAATCATATCATTGAACAAAAAATTTCTAATTTATGAGCTTTAGACAGTTTTAGAGGAGCTGCGGAGTTTTTCGACGCAAACCTTTTGTACGTATTTAAACAAGTACTGAGTCAGTTTTTTTCGTTTGCACAGATAAGTCAATATTTGCTTAATAATACGGGAGTAGATAGGAAAACTGAAATAATTATCATTATATCGTTTCCAAACAGGTATTATTAAATATGATGCCTGTTTGGTTCCAATGTCAAAGTACATAAAGCTATTCTGTTGAACAAATAATAAATGGTGGATGTTCTTCTGTCTATCATGTGCAATACATCAGTTCAGAAACGGGAATTCTATATTATGAAAGTCGAAAAGAGTTCACGTTTTTAAGACGCTTTGTTAGTTCATGAGTAAGATACAGTGATTGTGTTTGATACAATCAACCAATCAAACATCGGGCAAAGAATGGCCTGCAATACTAAGGAATGAGAGATACACCACTAGTGGATTAATTTTCTGAGAGACGTATGTATATGTTCTGACGTGATTGTTTTCCAAAAATTGTTGGTTTGGAGACTGTAGTTTAGAAGTAAAACGTTACTTATTTGATGACATATAGCTGAGGAAAACTGACAAACCTATTTATCTGCAGGGCACCATGCTATTAAATAATCAAAATTGGTCGGTGGGACGAGATTAGTACTGAGGACTGGACATGGCGTTAATATTAAGGCTTAGCGGTCGATTATTGTGAATATCTCAACGTTTGAGGAAATTAGTAGTTAAATATAAATACTGTTTTATTTGACAGATAATTCCCATTTAAACATTAAAGACACGAGGTTCAGCGAAGGGATCTCTTTTCGACGAATTTATTATCAAGCTGTACAATTGTATATATATGAAATTTTTTGTTAATGTACTAGTTTCGTGAGGAAATATAGACAAAGAATAACCAAGATGATGTAATAGAAAGATTATAATACTAGATCACTTAATACGAATAATAACGATAAGTTAGTAACGAATTATAGCGTGAATGTAGTAAAACAATTAGTGTTTTTGTTACAATCTGATTCACTCTTTATGTTACCGAATACACTGGATATGTAGTACTGAAAGCATTGACGAAGAACTTACATTCTTCAGGAAAACTGATGAAAAATGACTATCCAAACCGCTTCATAGATAAGAATATGAAAAGTATTAGTTGTGACAGGGAATCCGGTTGTTCCGTTCCAACGAAAAATCTTTATATAAATTTGGAATTTAAAAGTGATCGAACATCTGATGTAATCAAAAATCGTTTGACGACAGCGATAAACAGAACATTCTATGCGGCAAAAATGCAAATAACGTTCACTCGTAGGAACTTGTTTCCTGTATGCTTTAAAACTCCCCCGTCTGGTCGCCTCCATGTTCATCTACCGGTTTACCTGCTTTTGTGGAGCAAGGTACATTTGCCGCAGCTAGTGATAGCTTTCAACCTGGATACGGGGACATGTCCCAGCGTGGTTTTACAACGGTGACAGGAAAGCAGTTAGGAGTTCTGTACTTGAACATTTAATCGACTGTAACCATTCTACTGATCGACAGTTTTATTTTAAGGTTGTATGTACGATTCCTTCAAATCTACCTAGATTTCTTAGTATTCAACTCCTAAAAATAGCTGATACTCTTACCATCCCTGAGCTGAAGCCAGAAATATGCGTACAAAAGTACATCCTGTCGTTATCGTTAACTTGACCTTAATAATAATTATTATTACTGCATTTCTCTCCTTACTTATGTTTCATATTCTCGTTATTTTATTCATAAGTGCTCGTGATATTACTTTATTTATTTTTAACACATCTATGATCTTGAATTATTGTAACAAAAACACTCTAATTGTCTTACTACATTCACGCTATAATTCGTTACTAACTTGTTAAGCCTATCGTTATTATTCGTATTGCGTGATCTAGTATTACAATCTTTCTATTACATCATCTTGGTTATACTTTGTCCATATTTCCTCACGAAACTAGTACATTAACAAAAATTTTCATATATATACAATTGTACAGCTTGATAATAAATTCGTCGCTGAACTTCGTGTTTTACTGTCTTACTTAATCAAGCGTTCTAGAAATTGTGGGAAATTTGTAAAGATTTTTTAACTAACTTCTTAGACTGTTCTCCAGTTCTGTACAAAAATGCATTTAAAGTTGCTCGGACACCTTCACTTATTCGTTCTTGGTCTCTTTTACGAAGAAATGCATCAGCCTCATCCACAAACAGTAAAACTCTAAAAGAAATAAAGAAGTATCGAAGTCAAAATTAAATATTAAAGACTTGAAGTAATAAGCAGCTAGATTCTATAAATGATATTATGCAATTATCATTTTTTAAACAATAGAATTATTTCCAACTTTAAATTCACGTTCATTTCATTTGATTGGAATTATTAAGATCAAAAATAGTCTAATATTTCTGATGTCCTAGGATCCAACCATTAATTATGACCGGGAAACGAAAGCGAACATGTATACGAGTCAAATATTTACTCTTTCTTTTATCTTATTTACTTATCTGTGCTAACCCTTTCATACAAAAACGGTAATCAACTGATTGAGGTCTTGTAACAATGTATCTTATGAGAATACATATTAACAACATGCCTTTGTTAACAACAATGTGGAAGGATATATCTAGTTGCATAATATCTTACTAAGGACCATTACTTGACTTCGATGGGGTAAGCTATTTGTTTATACACCCTTAATTTAAATTTGTAATTTATATCAAACCCATGTATTAAGTTCACTTGATTGGAAATTTGAATTACAGAAAACTATTGACTATGCAAAATTAACTTAACTAATTATAACAACTCACACTGTGCAGTTCTCAACTATTTATCCTTTAGAAGCGAAGCTTTAACAGAG
Organism: Schistosoma margrebowiei; assembly: GCA_944470205.2. Taxonomy (NCBI): domain Eukaryota; kingdom Metazoa; phylum Platyhelminthes; class Trematoda; order Strigeidida; family Schistosomatidae; genus Schistosoma; species Schistosoma margrebowiei. The sequence goes on from OX104028.1 coordinate 47,908,500, forward strand.
ATTCAGAATTATGATATATTATTTGAACTAGTGCTTTATTTCACCACTTAACTCTTTGTTGCCATAATGGAGTTGGGTGTATTTATACAAAAAAACCATCATTACATACCCTTTACGACTAGTTTTGGCCCATTCAAAAACTTTGTGGACTGCAGTAACTCCTTCACTGCCCATAGGTGCAATATCTCCACCAGTTAAAATCGCGTAATCCATACCCGAATGCATAGCCAAACTCTACCAATTGAAAGAGAGAAAGAAGTAACATACTGTCTGAATTTTTCCATCCAGTTACCGACGAGTGTTTAGAAAATAACCAAACAATATAAGACTGAAGTATTGACAATCTTAAAAGCTAAAAGAAGGTCTACAAAGAAATATTCTGCTGTGAGTCAAATTCAGTAAAAAAAACCACTAATATAATATGCCAGGATCGGAGATCTCCAAAAATTGTTGAAAATTTGGTGCTTAATAAATATACAAAATAAAAATGATGAAACTACATTTATCATGAAAACTAAAAGTAACATGGAGAGTTTGGATACAAACATATCCAAGATAACTTGATGTATATTAATCAAATAAGAATATTTAAATTAAATTTAGTACCCTAACCTAATTTTATTTGCTCACAAAATTGATAATTTTTAAAAAATGTCAACGATAAGATATTTAAGTATATAGCTTTATTTCAAATACATGGTTTCCAGTGTATAATGAAATAAAAGACATGAATACCACGCTTTAATCAGTATTTTTAACTATGCAGCTTGCCGAATAAACAATCCTCCGTTTACATACATCTACAATATTATCTTTTTACGGATGCACAAGTATTGACTATCACCAGGACTTCTACTAAAAGTAAGACAGTTTCCATTTCCCATAGATCAACCCGAATTCAGTGGTAAAATGAACAGTTTAGTAGTTGTATTAAAAATATGATTCATAACTGTTTCTTATTTTATTTGCTTATACGAACAAACAAACATTAGTACAAAGAGACACCAAACATATGTGCGCCACACAATAAATATGAGGTTACGAAGAGATAGATAATAGAAACAGTATAATGACAAAGAAGGGTAATAATGAACAGAAGTAGATAAACTAGGAAAAATACAACCAGAAAGAATTCTGTAAATTAAGGCCGCGTTTATTTTTATAAAGACATTAATAAAGTTACAGCGTGATCGCCATTGACTTTACTTAGCTACTTCCGATGTTTAAAGCTGCTGTGTCGCGTCATTTCTAAGATCTCAACCAGAAATTTGTGAAGGACCAACAGTCTCGTACAGCTTTCTTCCACATCACGACACCATGTCGTGCCCTGAACACCTCTTCCAACCAGTCCCAGTGCGTCAAATAACACACGGTGTGGAGTCCACTGAGATGACATCTATAGGATATGCCCAAGCCACCGAGATCGGTGTTTCAAGATGACAACACCAATTGAATTATCGTCATTGTGCTCAATCACACGTTGTCGAACCTCTGCATTACTAACATGGTGTCGCCACTGGATGTCAATAATCCTTTGGAGACAACAGTGATCAAACACGGAGACTCATCTAACATCCTCAACTCGGAGGCCAGTATTCGCAAGAACAGAGCAAAATTGCCTCACCGACGCGTTTGTACATTCAACCTTTTACAGCCAGACCAACATCACGAAGGCGCCAAAGATGGCCCAGATCGGCATAAGCCGCTATGGCTTTCACTATACGTGAATTGATTTCATCACACATACCACTATGCACACTTACACGGCTATCCAGATAAGCGAACTCCCCGACTACTACTCAAAGTGAGAGCAGGCACAGGGTCCTGCTAATCTTGTAAAAGCGCTCTACACTTAGGTGGAAAGCACATGCCATACCTACGGACACTGTTCACCAACTGATCAACTACGTCAAGTATGAATTTATTCCATGAATAGTCTTAATGCTCATACTTCACATTATTTGATTTCATTGGTTTGTTCGGGGTAAAGTCATATTTAGCTCCTTAAGATCGATTTCTTTGGTTCCATTTCTCAAATTCCTCTAATCAATTTATTGTTGTAACTCAATAACTTGCCTCCAAAAGTTTTTGTTCTAGGTCCTACCTTGATTATGATCAACTTTGTGAATGAACAGAATACGACAAACTAAGACTTACCTTTGCAAACATAGTTTTTCCAGTACCAGGAGGACCTGCCATTAGGATATTTCGATAAAAGCCTCTATTTGCTTTGGTATGTCTGGTTGCAATTGCAATTTTTCTCAAAGATGCTTCCAACTCAGGCTATGAAAAACGTAAATCCACAGAAGATAGGATTTTGAGAAAGGCAATTGTAAGAGCGCTGTCTAAGAAGCAAGCGAATCAAAAGTCCAATCGAAAAAGCCAAAGAGAGAAGTCACATATTCATAACAAACACAACGCTCTTACATCAATGCAACATTAAGGTTTACTCGATATCGACATTACAAGCAGATAAAAACCGGCATATGATAAAGCAATTCCCTTGAAACTTTTGCTCTATACGTCATAATCATAACAAAATCCTTATTTTGACTACAAGCGAAAGTTGATCTAATAGTTGAGGGGTCAATTGATTATTCAAATATGGAGATGTTTTAAGATCTACAGAACTTGATCCAGAATTTAAATCCATAATTTTACATATTTTTGACTATGCAACGCGTGGAATAAACTCGTTTGTTGGCACTAGCTAAAACATATTAAACTAGTAGCAATGCAAGACAATACACGAATGTAACATGAACAAGTTGAAAAACTGACATTTGAAGTAGGTTAAAATTTATACACAGACTAGGTATACCTAGTAATCTTATTACTCGCTACATTAGTTTGTATTCGGTAGGTACAAAATTAACTAAGCATCTTATGGTCAGATAATTGCAAAGACGATATGAACAAAGTGAGTTATGACACGGGCAAATCAAGTCGCGAATTCATTATTTATTCAGAGCCGAAAATAATTGTCAAGAAATAGGATAGTTATCAAGAAAAAGCTAGCATCTGTTTATCCTAACATGCATTACTACCTAGAAACTTTTATCCACCACAAAGCTATCAAAAGCTATGATCGCAACTCAACTGTGAAAAAGGCTCCAGACTGTACTAGCAATCGGAATCTAACTGATCACATGGCTTATGAACGACTTAAGCGCTTTAAATCTTAGCTACACCACCAATGACTTATTATGAGGCACTAAAGAGTGAAATATGTACCACATTAATGGATGACAGGTAATTGACGATTTCAATCCAAACAGGACAAAAATTTAAACTTACTCGCAAAATTATACCTTCTAGAGGATCCGTAGGACGCTGAAAGACCGTTTTGGCTGTCTAAAATTGAATGTACTAATATAAAAATCCAAACCTTGATAGGGTGACGACAAGTATCTACTATATTTAGTCGAGAAGTCTCACGCACAAGTGCAGGTTTACCTATACGGGACTCTACAACTTTAGTAAATGTTCCGATCCCATATTTAGCTCCATATACGCCGCCAGCTAATAACGTTAGTGAACCAATGACAGTGGCCATCTTGTCAGGTTCTGAGAGGAAATTGCTGATACCATTACCAATGACAGAGCCAGCAGTTGTTATGGATTCCAAGACCGTTTGACGATACTCTCGGGCGTCAACACGTGCACGTTCTAAGCGCAGGTCACGATTTTGTCGTTCAACTTCGGCTTCACCTCTAATCTTTGCTTCAATTTGTTTCATTTCATTCTTGTGGCGAAGATCCGATTCAAATTCAATTGTTGCTGTGCACAGAAACAATTAATAAACATGCTTATTAATTATTATTAAAATCATGACTACCTCTTCGCATTGCTTCTTGCTTCTGAACGGATTCCTCCTGTTTTTTCAAATTGTCTGCCTGAGCTTTGGCCTAACTTTTAGTAAAGCTATTAAAAAAAACCTGTAAGGCTATTTGATCTTCCTGACGTTTACGAGCCAGCATATCTTGATAATCGGCGCGCTGCTTTTGTATTCTCGCCTCCTCCTCTAGCGTTTTCCTGCGTTCTTCCTGCTGAGCTCTATATTGCTGTATTTTAATCTGTTCTAATCCAAGCTCATACTCCTAGGTAAACAATGTGAATGACACATTTCTTGAAAACGTATATATTTATACCTTCATTTTTGATTGATATTCCATTTGTAAAGTTTGTTCATGTTTCTGAGACAGATCAAATGCTTCCTTTGCGTGTTCTGAAACACTGTGAATCGAACATTTAATACATACTAGATGATTCAAGTTCTCTAGCTGCCTTTGCAGCTCTTTCAAGTGCAGCTGAATCAAATCGGTAAGCAGAAGCCGTATCTTTAGACTGCTTTTTATCCTGTAAACTTGCAGGTGGGCTTGGTGGTGGCGGGACGTCACCAGGAATATCGAAGTCTTTTGATGTTTGTTTGCCGAAGCCAAACAACCAAGACATCTCAACCAACCACGTTGGGCAACGCTCCTAGGGTATCGTCCACCGATGGGGGTTGCGAGCACTTGAAGGTCAAACTGTCGCAAAATGATTGGTGCGTCACATCGACAATTCGTGAAAATTTTCAGAAGCGGTCAAATCAAGACATTTTTAGATTCGAATTGAGTTAAGCCACATTGTCTGATAGCGTTCATTCTTCAAGTAACGAAGACGATTCCATCGTGATGAAGCATGATATAGGACGAATCTTCAATGATATTATGTTATCTCGAAGATTTGCAAGTTGGGACAGTTTAGAGACCTGTTTGAAAGAAGTACATAAGGTAATATGACCTCTGTGGTTAATAATTATTTTTTTAGTATACGCATACTAAGTACGTTATGTCAGTATGCAAAAAGAACAATGATGATCCAACTCTAAAGTACCTTTTCGTGAGATATGTCACATTGTAATTAATTGAGTTTAGACACTAAAAATATCAATGACATTTTACAGCGCGTTCAAGCAAATACTGAAGTTAAAGTATTCAATGAAAATGGGAACATGACTATGATTTGCTTCAGCCACAGAGAGCAAATAGCTGTTTACCTCACGTTCCTGGAGGTAATATGTATTGATTTGACTTATCAGACCAATAAAGTCGGGTAACGATTAGTAATAAATTTATCTGAAAGTTTTCCACTGTTCCAGCTAGTGGTGACTGATAGTCTTGGGCAAGGGCACACTGTTATGTATGCTCTTTGCAGTCAAGAAGGACGCGAAGATGTCTAAAAACTATCGGAATGTTTTAACCATATAATGTACGGTACTTATGATACACGCACTTTCGTTATGGATTCGGCAGCGACCGAAATTTCGGCTGTGCAGTCTACGCACAGTCATTCCAACATAATACTTTGTTCATTCCATGCCCTGATAGCGTTTTTCAGGAAGGTATGTGTTAGCTGTACAAATTATCTGTAGTTCCGAAATCCTGATGTGCGCAAATGCTTGGAACACCTTGTGAAGACTAGACGGTCTGATATGTGAGCTTCGCTTTTCATAGCGCATTATATTCAGATATACTCGAAAGTACGAACATCTAAGGACGCATTTCTCACGGGCGTATGATTACATAAAAGATTACTGGATTGCCAGGAAGTCAATGTGGGCTCGCTGTTACCGGCGACATGTATTAAGCCTGGGAAACCACACAAACAACCGTGTCGAAAATGCTCACAAACACCTAAAAGAACGTCTCAGAAGAGGTGATTCCCTGCTTTTGACGTTCTGAAAAATTTGGGGTAAAACAGATTGACCTATGTTTGCATCCATATGACGCTGTAAAAAATCTTCAACGTTTTCCATTTCTTTAGGTAAGAAATATAGTTAAATGTATCATGAATTCCAGGTTCCAATGTCATTTTGAATTCCTATGAGTGAGTTCACATCTTTTGCAGCTAAAATTGTATCTGTAAATTATAAACGTTTTAGGACAATGAGACACGGATTTATAGAAGGAGAATACATACGGTGCTACAACAAATGTATGATGTATGTCGTTGATACTTCACATGCATGATGTGCTTGTGAGCGTTTCAGTGACAACATGCTGCCCTGTGGTCATATTCTGTATGCACATTCCAAAGATCTAATTCGTGGAGGTAAGAGTGTGTTCCCTTATCTCTATAAGCTTTGTAGACTTATTTCGACATAGCAGCCGGTGGAAATGGAAATACATAATGGACTTGGTTCTTCGTGCGCTGGACAACATGTCATTCTCTACAGGGAGTGTTGATCTGCTAGAGAACTTCACTAACAACTACCACTCAGTCCATGCTCTTAGTGAACCTTTGGCAAGTAAACTCATCCGTTCATGCCTCGAAGCATCGGAAGACATGCGCACAAGTGATGAGTTCAATCGGTGCTAATGATGAAGCTACAACATCAGAATCCATTGTTAATACAGATCATAGCTATGCTTCTTGATAACAAGAAGTTCTAATATTGTAGTCATTTTACTTTTACATAAATTCATTTATATGGCCATTGATTTATTCTTATAGCGTAACGGCAGGGAGTGTACTGTTCAGTCTTATGTGGTTGTGAGACAGGGATGTTGTTTCGCGTTCTTGTGTAATAATTACCAGTTTGGCGCCCACTCGATTAGTCATACATACCGTTTACCAAATACTGCTACCTTGAACATGTAGTTCGAATTTCAACCTGTCACGATAGATAAGAATTGCCGTGATTAAAAGACTGGTGCGTTATAAATGAAAACGTTTATTAAAGTTTGAATCTAGCACAAATGATCCATCAATAAATAAATTCTATTTCTCAGGATTTGTTCCCGTTAGGTTTTTGAACGCTTGCGAAGCTAGCTGGAAATAAGATAGACAGGAAAGTTATTTCAGTATAAATGTTTATCAGAAACTAGTATAAAAACGGAAACCAGTATTCAATTACAGATCGAAAGCGCATTTAGCACACCCTTCCTTTGAATAGTCAATCACGCTTATTTCCTTTATCTCTTGCGTTGCTTAGGAACGTCTGGGTCACAACATACACGGATTGTATTATTCAATTCTTTAGACAGGTTGCACTTCGGAAACTTAGACGATGAACATATATAAAGACTACTGTGTGAATTTACTTTGAATCGTCCTGTGCAACCTGCAATTCTTGATGCATATTCTATTGTAGTCCCACGTAAGTTATGAGTAATTGTCATTAACGGCATCAGCACGTAAGCTAGACAGGCCTTGGTTGATTTCCGAAGATCATCACATAGGATCTCACACAATCTGGTCACCTTAGATCAAGATATCTTGGCTATCGAATCGTAATTTTCAGTGCTTTCTCGTGACAGCTTTATATCATTACTTATTTCTGATATTAGGTATTTTTGCAATAATACCGGCAGCCAAGATATTGAAGCTCCCCAGACAACCCAAAAAGGGAAAATAAAGGGGTAAATGCTTTGGTAGCGAAAGGGGAAAACGCATCAGAATGTCGCTTTTTTCGCCTGTCCGGGGGAAATAATGTGGATTTCCCATTTTTTCGCCGTTTTGTCGATAAATTACTCACTTTTCGCATAAATATCTGCCAAATTACCGAATTTTCGCCTAACCGTCCGCATAATTGTCTACTTTTCGCCTAAATGTCCGCTGAATTGTTTACTTTTCGCCTAAATGCACACAGAACTCCCTGTTTTTCATCCATTGACATAAACCCAAAGGTCTCTTATGTTCGCCTTTATTTTCAACAACAGACCAAAATAAATCTGCAATACAGTGGAAAACCGGCATATTTTTGAAAATTTTTATTTAAAAGGTAAAGCGTATTATTGTACAACACTAGAGCAGAAGCTTAAGCATCGATTGTTTTGCATATCCAATGCAATTGCTAATTCATTGTTATGTGAAACTATCTGCAAAAGAAGAAACACGTGATGTATTATTTATAAGGAATGTGCATTTATTCAATAGTTCACTGACACTCAAACACACATTCTCAACACTTCTACAGCTTCCCATGTAAGTAAAAAAGTAAGCTGTTTGAAAAATAATATTTATTGAAATGTAAGTATAACATCAAAACAATTGCACGGCTATTGAGAATTAAGGTAGTCGTCCCGTGAATTCTGAATTAAAAAAAGAAAAAAGTTACAACCATATCTCAATGACATGCTTTGATACAGCCAAATACATGTGTACATCTACACAAGAGGTAGTAATGCTATCTTAGCTTGGTCTCTGGTAAAACCTCCACATAATTATACCTCTACCGCATGATTTTGATTTATTTCCTGCAATATAATCATCTGGTCGCTAATATATCTAACTGTAGGAGGCAATATTAACATCTTGGTATGTGTTATTATCATCTATAGCATATACATAACATTTACAACACTCATGACACTTAATGTTTTCACCATGAAGCTATTTCTGCCATAAAAGTCGAACAAAACAGTGAAAATCAGCAGAAATTGTGATAAAGATGGGAAAAATGATAAATCTTAACATGGTATCGTTAGTTGTAACGCAATTTTGGTAGCCTTGACGACAATACAATTTTTATGACGATATATGCCTGAATCTTGCTATTTCATATAAAAATAAAAGATTTGCCTACCATCAGTGTATACCTAACTAGAAACAATTGCTAATCTGCGATGCAAACACCGAAAAACTATTATAACAGCACCTGAATAATGAATTTTCAAGGACTTCGCGATACCATGTAACGCAAAATAGAAAAACCTTTTTTTACCTAATTATGAAAACGGAAAATAGACTTTCAAATTTATTCATAATGTATTTCAAAATTTGGTTGTGCACAAAGCAGAAATGAAGAAGTAGCGCAAAAAAGTGTCGCGATACCCCTGGAGCGCTGCCACCACGTTGTAACGCTCCTGACCAAAATATCCTCCCTTAAGGTCAGCACTTGAGATTCTTTACAAGACAGAAAAGGCTGGGAAATATATCAGAAATTTTTGATATTGTTTTTCCAGTCCTAAATCTAGTTACTTTACAACTCGGTGAGCAAAATGAATCATCCAGCATTATGAATTTCAATTAGTTTTACAGTTTTATGTGTGTAGCAGTACGTAAATCCTCGAGATAAATAGCTCTGTAGATTTTCGACATTGATGCTAACGTTATTAATTTTGCGTGACAGCACTATCTGAAGACATTCAGTTGAGCATCCTTACTCTGTCACTTTTAGATAGATTGTAGTGTTCACATGTACAACACCTTTACGAACGTGACTTGCGTTTCTCCAACTTCTGCCGTGTTTTAACGCAGAAGTACCATTCCTGATCTAAAGAATGTGTTCTGATATATACGTTCGGTAGATTACTTCTCTTTTTGAGTTTCACCAACTTAATAGTTAACTGTAGTTTTACCTCAGCTTATTTCGTTTTTCAGTTCTTCATCACATCAAGGCTAGTTTCAGTTTATCCTAACCTTTTGTACCACCCATTTTTAGTGTATTGTTTCTTACGGTCCTAGGCTTTCGCTAGGATCTATACAGAAATTTACGTCACTATAGTCATGAAAATTTCATGCAAACTACACAAATGCTGTTACATCTGGTTGGTTCCATGAAGTGCGCACATATGTCAAGGTATGCTTATGACAGACTCAGTAAGTCGGATCATAAGTGGGCATGTTTCATGTGCAACAGGGATTATGAAGTTTTGCCGAGCAACACCATTGTCCTATTGACAGGTCTGCGGAATAAGTTGTCAGCAAACTTGAAAAAAGACAGTCATAAAGTGAGTAGACAAACGAGGACACGCAATGAAAAGAAGAAGGGGGATGTCGACAGCGCTACTATCGATTGAGCATGTAATAACAACAGTGATGACATGCTGAAACTCAGCACCATCATTTCATTGACGGCGATAGACTCCCTCAGTAGACTTGGGTCTACCAGCACAGGATCCCTGAGCGCAGTGGTGGTTCTCAAAAACTCTGTAGATGATTGAAGCCCCGTTAACAAAGTTATAAAGGACCTGACGTCACTGTCTAAAAAGCTGAACATCCCATGTATTATAGGGAAATTAACTGGTGATTTGGTTTCACAGTCTGCCCTCAAGCATGTCCGTCCGATCATCAAAGAACCAAGGAATCGGAAATGCTTTTCAATCACCGAACAACAACTGGAACATACCCGAAAACCTGGGAAAATAATCACGGTTCGCGATAATTTTCTCATATTTAGGAGCCTCAAAAATAACTGTGACCTTCCCCTCAGTTTGCAAGACAAAAATGACAGGATGCTTTGGGAAAAGTTGAACAAGAAGCTTCAGCTTCTCAGAAGAGAACCTTCGAGGGTCACACGGATCACTCAAAGAAAAGACTATAAGCATCAAAATCACCCAAGGCTACTTCTTGCAACACTTATGAACGCTGACGACGTAGAGGGCACCCTACTATCTAACCACTTACTGAAATCAGATGGGAATGTAAGAATATTGCTCGACATACCGTATTCTGAACGCAATATGGTGCAGAACATCTCTAGGAAATCTCGCGAGTTTTTCCGGGGAAGAAATTTCATTGTGCAAGGTGTATCGGGAAACATGGACCCTGATCACACAATCTGAGGATGGAAATTCATCAAGCAATCCTTGAAGCCCAAAAACATACTGACTCAACAAGTGATGAGACTAGCCCAGAAGGACGGAATTCTAGACGCCGGATAATAAAGATAACTTTCTCATCCTCCCGTTTAGCGGCTGCAAATCTGGAAGCACTTCGTCCCAATAGACTTCGGTTGCTAACTGGAATCCATATGAATCCGCATAGACAAGATGACGCCAGGTTCAAGCACAAAGGCAAGTCGGAACAATCCATTCCACTTGTGAACTGTCTTGATCATAAAAGACGTGTAAAGGACGGGGCCTGCCAACTCGGCAAACCTTATGTTGGTAGGCCACTTGTCCATTCACGTAAGACTCATACAGACAAACTGGACGAGAAAGCTCGTGCGTTGTAAATTGAAGGCGTAAACTTCTCATACATGAACGCTGCGAGTTTACCGAATAAAATGGATGAGCTACGTGAACTCATCAATGCTGGTAATGCTCATTTAATAGGAAAATCTGAAACTTGGATATCTTCCCAGTTCATTTAACAGGAGCTAGCTATACCTCATTGAGGATCTGGAGTTATACGAAAATGTGAAGTCGGCAACTCGTTGGAGAAACAGTCAGACACCGTCACAATTAGACTGGGTATTTACAAACGAAGAATTCCTAGTTGAAAACCTCCTGGCTCCTCTGAGGAGAATCGATCACACCGTCATAGCCTTCAGTTTTATCAGCGAAACTGAGCCAACAACAGGCGTTGGAATTTCAATCGGCTGAATAAGTCAACTTTACAGGACAATCTACAACAGGTGGATTGGGAGCTTCACAGTCAACCTGAAGTGGATGTTTCTTGGGATTTCTTACTGTCCACGAGCATATGAGCTGCAAACCAGTCTGTTCCTCTAATGATCCTCAACATCTACAAGCAACATACAGTCATCAATAACTACACTTTTCGCCTGCTAAACCGAAAAGGCACTGTCAGGAGGAATACAAGCAAGCTGGTAACAATGATGCATCCAGGCAATACGAAAATATAAGGAATATATGCAGTTAGGTAATAAGAGAAAAGACTTCAGTGCCAGATAAAGCTTATGGATAAATTTGTCTTAAATCTGAAAAGCTTATTCCGTTATGCAGCCTTACTTGGACAAGTCAAAACTGGGGTTTCTCAACTGCTCGGTCCTAATGTCCAAAACAACAACGGCGGTGACACCGCTCACCTTTCGGCTGAGCAATACTCTCAGACATTTCAACAGACCCACATCAGCTATACTGATGACAGATTCATCTGAAACTGCACAGGACTTTCCAAAGGGAACCTGGGCACTTGCTTGGTGTACCGGAGACTTCAGCATCTAGAATCGACACTTCTCCTGGTCCTGATATGGTTCGTTATGCTATACTGAGGGAAGCAGCTTTAATCTTGGCAAGACTTCTTAGCGTGATATTCTCACACTCGCTGAGCCGTGTCACATTACCGGAAACTTGAGAGCTGACTCACATCACACCAATTTTTAGATGGAGTCGACGCAGATTCACATCATCAGCAAAAAGTAATGATTTAGACAAAACCTGTTGTGGAAGATCGTTTATAAGAATGAAGAAATGAAGATATCCTAATACTGAACCCTGGAAGATCCCACTAAGGCATTCCATAGCATGATAGAAATCGGAGTCAACCTTTACTTCAAAAGGTTGACTTTTTACATATGAAGTGAGCCAATCAACTAGAAGTAATTTGATACCCAATCGTTTGAGTTTATTGATGAGACATATGTGGTTGACCCTACCAAAGGCTTTTGAGAAGTCAAGGTAGATGACGACAACCTTCTCCTAGCAGTCGAGGATGGTTTTCCATCGGTACACCGCAGTTGGTTATACAAGAATGACCTTTCCTGAAACCATGATGTTGGAGTGAAAAGAAGATTAAGGATAATAAATAGTTGTGTCGCATAACAGGGATCCCGTAATTTTTGAAGGTATAGAGAGGGGAGAGACACAGGTTGGTAGCTTGAAGGTTCGCTGCGTCGACCTCCTCTGAAAATCAGTGTGACGCGAGTCAGCTTTCAAGTTTCCGGTAATGTGACACGGCTCAGCGAGTGTGAGAATATCACGCTAAGAAGTCTTGCCAAGATTGAAGCTGCTTCCCTCAGTATAGCATAACGAACCATATCAGGACCAGGAGAAGTGTCGATTCTAGATGCTGAAGTCTCCGGTACACCAAGCAAGTGCCCAGGTTCCCTTTGGAAAGTCCTGTGCAGTTTCAGATGAATCTGTCATCAGTATAGCTGATGTGGGTCTGTTGAAGTGTCCGGAGGTACTGTCAAGCCAGGTTACCCGCGTTAGTGATCTACAAGTGGAAGGAGGAGTTTCCAAAGATGGAAACTGGTACTTTTTATCGAAAATTTAGTTTGAAACGACTTGCTACTTGAATTTGTAGTGGCATTGGACCATAACCACACAATCCTCAAAGCTGAATACGAGATTACTCAGAAAATAGATATTCAATATTTAACGCGAAGAAATACCTAACGATGAAGAAGTCGCGACTAATGAATTGAATAGACTAGAGTTGATCGAACGGCATGGCTCGGCCATGCGGGCGTGGTCTCTGCTGAATGTTACCTTATATCTTCTTTTCATATTAAATATATTGTTCTTTCTCTAGCCTAACCTTGTTATACTTCATGTATTGGTAATTGATACGATACAGGGAGTTGGTGTAGTCGATGGTGTGACTTCCACGAAAGATCTTATAGATTAGGCAGTCATATCATAACAAATCTACAAATTTAGGATTAGGTCTATTATTAGAGCAGTACTAATATCATAGTAGACCATAAGTTCTACAAATTAATGAAGAATACTCTCATTAGTGAGGAAACACTTGCTAGAATTGTGGATTTAATACACATAATGATCTGTACCTTGAAAATTTCAAATTTTCACGATTTTCAGAGAGCTGAGATGAACGATAACAGTCGTCCTAGAATAGAGTAATTTAACTTCATAACAAAGCGATCACAAAATAGTGATGAAAGACAACGAACGGGCCTGGAATCAGTTGACCCTGGAACTAGAATAACTGATAGTTGGTAGAATACGTGTATACTTTATGTATATTTTATATTACGTCTGCACGGTTTCCACATCGCCCAAACTAGCGTTTTTAATTATTTTGCCTATTAAAGGTTACTCTAGTAACATTAAACGAAGCCAAGCCTGACTAACACAGCTAGCCAGACACCTTTAACATGTGTTTACTGCGGGCATGTGTCATTAAAGTTTAATTTAGTGTCCAATACAACCACAACTAAATATGTGAACTTCCTGGTTGCAGTTGATTGTTATAATGGGTTCATTATGATTGACTGAAGTAAGCTGTGACGGGTTAGACATAAAGGCAAGTATTGAGATATGTGCATCTATGTGTACGGCTACTGTTATTATGGTGAGAAACGAACATTTGGTGAATAGAAAGCAGCACTACACAAATAATCCAAATATATACTGCATCTGGTGAAGTCGATAAGATTATAGGGCACTAGTACTAGACTGCAAGAGGGATATGATTGACCGATGTTGTATAGGGCGAAATATGACGACATTTGTACATGGCGCAAGGGTGTTTGGTCACCCAGACTGTGAGTTGGATCTAGTCTTGACAAATCCAGTACCTGTTTTTTGGGCTATAGTGAAGTGTGACCTGTGATTACGCTATTGCGCTATTCAACATGCGAAGTATAAGGTTGAACAACAGGTTATTTCTTATAGTAGGCATGAATTATAATAGACTCTGCGTTTTGCGCAAAGTAAAGCCTCGAAAAAGACGGGATTATTTTTAACGGGCTTCACGCATTGCCTACGATGATAGATAGCTGCAAATTAACTGTATAATACTCGACGTCAGTGTTAGAGTTACCAGGTTGTCTCATCCGACAAAGCGCTCTACAAGTCTACTTTATAACAACTATAAACTTTAGAATTTGTATTGGATGAATACTTAGCACGACCGAAATCTTAACACAATTATGCTGAGACTGGATCTCGTGTGTAACGTGGAAGCGATGCCACTTTGGAGAATATTTTGAAGATTACTCAGTATATCTGAAGGAATGAACTTATGTTCACTTTTATAGACTGTATTTATTTAACATGCATACTGTGAAACAAATGCTGTCATTTGTACATCATGCCTGTAAAAATGGCGTCTACCTGCCATTGCAGGTATAGTTTGTCACAGGAAGCGAATATTAGCGAAATGAACCACAATATATGGTTGAATTCACGACAACCCATGATTTCAGTATTGTGACGGCATCTGCTATCAGCGTTCAACACCCCGCGAAAATGCATGAGGTTCTATATCTGTAGTAAATTCGTGCCTGTTTTTGTTTTGTAGGCCCAGTCCATAGCAACTTAGAGTTCCAAATCAGTAAGTTCAAGAACCTTGGTATGGTATTTGTTATTCTTAATGATTTTCAAGATCTATTATGTAACACCTGTTCACTTCAAATAAATATCAGTTTGTCCGAATTACTAAGGCTTGCAACCTTCATTTATAAGGTTATATTCAGTGATTGCTCATTCACTTTGCTTCAGAGGTTAGTATAAGCGGTGTTCTAACATTGTGAATCCCGGTTTGTGAACAACAATAGCAGCGACCCTCAGAAGCATCTCAATTATAAGAGTAAAATGTACATAAATTATTCACATAAGTGAAACAGGACGACTTTCAGTAGCCTACTGATATTAATCCGGTTTGAACGAATATATGAATATGCTATGAACGTAAAACTTTAGTGTAAATCTATGTATTATTATATAGGTTAACAACGTTTGTGTGATGTCTGTGATAGGGAGCCGAATACGGGTTGTGTTCAAAGAATTTATTTCAAATACTCGTTTATCCAGACAGATATTCGGAATGAAAGGCAGGATAACGAAGGAAAGTGGGAAACTCAAGTGTGTCGACTCATTTTGATAAAGCGCGACTCAACGTTTGTAGCAAGACAAAAGTGAGCTGTGGACACGTGACCAATGGAATAACCGGTACACAAACATACGTTCATACAAAAACAGTCAAGTTTAACAAGTGAATAATTAACAAGGTTGAACTACAACTCAGGAGGAATAATTCGATTGGCCTGTCCAGAAGGTAGGATAACCCATCTGGGCTTGATGCTGCACTAGACACCACGAAGCTCACCCTGTAAAAAATAGCACACTGTGAAGTAGTATGAAGTTAACATTAACAACATATTGCAAAAATAGCGTGCTGTTTTCTATAGAGTACAGTGGTACACGAAGAATGAGTGAATCTAGCATAAGTGCCGATAAAAATGAAAATGTGGTCATTCGTTTATGAGCAAACTAAAGGCGAAAAAAATTTAACAAGCGCTTACGTGATGACTGTATGGAAGATAAAATAACACATTCCTATGAGTGAATTGAAACAATGAGAAAATATAGTGATATATCGTTTATCGTCTATGAGTATGACAGTGGGATTAATCGCGGAAATTAATAGGGTAGAATATACCAGAAGTTGATCTGTGGCTCCAATACAATACAAAGATAAAGAATAGTTAAGTTCGAACATGTTCTAATAACAGGGCAGTGTCAACTAGTGGTCAATGAGTTTGAATTCACATGACATGGAGTTTCTGTAGACATTCAGCAACAGTGGTTTTCTAGTTCTTAATTCGTTAATCTATTCTCATCCATCTAGTATAAAGGTAACGAGGATAACAAAACGTCTCAAAAATCGCGTATTCTTACTTAAACTGGCTATTAAAATTTAGTTTTTAGTAGCTTTCCATACAGAAATAAGTAAACCGTTCTTATAAGACAACATAATGAGATCACGAAGTCGCAGTTTATCTGCATTATCGACGTGGTGCTATCTTGTCAACACACACAATAGCAAATGGTACGTGCATCAGCATCGTCATTGATAGAATATTGATGTATTATTTAAAAGATCGTGCATCAAAATATAGAAAAATTCACAAATATGTTACAGAAATAACTAATCAGTGCCCAGGCTGCCAACTATGGGGAAAATTTGGTCCATTTTGGGGAAGCCGCTATAGTAAATTTTGGGGAACTTTGGGGAAATCCCCAAAGTGAACTGAAGTTATTGGGAATACAACTGACTACTGAATTTTAGTAAGTAGTATAAAACAATATACAAAAGAACAAATAAGTTACGGTTACGTCTGATAAAGCCTGCGAAGCCAGGTGAAAGGGAAACGGACAAGATAAAAGTGATATCACTTTGGGGAAGCTTCCCCAAACCTTTGGGTTTTCCTGGAAAACTGTTTTAACGGAAAAGCTTTACGAAAACCTATCGACATCACGGAAAACTTAGGGAGAATGCTTACGTACATTGCTTACAGGGATGTTTTACTACTTTTCGTTAATCGTGCATTGCCAAATAAACTTAATGTTAACCGATTTGTCGCTATTTTTAAAAGACTGATTTATGACGTATATAAATGTTTATTACAGTTAATAAATTTACAAATAATCCATGTATACAAAGTTTTTCATTCCGTTGTACAACTGTCATTGACAATATTCTGAAAAATAAAAAAAATCATTTTTAGTGTATAATAACGTGTTAAGATATGTGAAAGGTGGATGATGTACCAACAGTATAACAATGTTCTTAATAATGCGAACAAATACCATGGTATTTGTACGAAGTCATGATTCTTTTTTTACTTGGTTGCCAGGTGATTACGAATTCCAAATACAGTACATTTGTTTGCGCTCATCTAGTCCTACTTGCTACAAATTATACTAATTCACGAATTCCTAGTTTGTACGTTAATCCGAACACTTCTAATCATCATAGTTTATCATGTTTATATCTCGAACTTCGTTGTTCTTGCATTTCCATACTAACTGCTTTCTATTCCCTCTCTTCCTTTCTTGATCTTCTTCATCTTCTGCTGCCAGACATTACATACACATGCTTCTTATATTGATATAAGTAGCACGCACCACACTAGCAGTCTTGAGTCAACTCTGAGTCCGTATTTGTACGCTAAATAGTAGCATCTTGACTAGTCCAGCCAGTTCAGTTCAAAATACAACTATCAGTCTCCCCTATATTTCAGACATACGTGGTATATATACAAGTAGACCATAACATATCACATCATAAAATGAAAAATAATACTCATACAAGATGAAGCCAAAAGCGGCTGTGAGTATGAGGGACGGTAACTAATAAATTAAGAGTGGTGAATCGTATAGCAGTAGCCTGTAGTGTGGCGTCGAGTCGCAGTTGACTATGATCACCAGGAAGACTATGTGCCAGTTAACCAATAAGATCCCCTGTAGGCCAAATATCAGTAGGCAGTTGATGGCTGTATTCGAGATGTATTTGTTGGCGATCTCGTGGTATCAAAAGAATACCGAGATCGTACCAGGTTACAAGTGGGGTTACTGAGCGTAACCCAATTCGTGCGTGGTCACAATCGACGGAAGAATGTATGTATTTTGGTACAGTTAAAGAAGCAAGTACGATAAAACAATCCCTGGTACAATCGGTTATAATAATAATTGTTTCCATAACAGCAATCGCGTTCTCTTGATAAAAATAGGTCACTACAAGCCAATGGATCAAATGAAAGCTTATATTAAAAGGAATAATATATATATATATCAATCGAAGCCGCTGCAGATAGAGTTTTTCATCTTAGTTTTGAATCCCTTACCTACAGTGCACCCATTCTGTCTTTTGAAACGAAGTTTTACTCGATTATCCGTTATATTAATTTTCTGAGCACTAGATGGCAGTAATTGCTTTTCGTAAAATTCTAGTATGACAAAATACAACATTACAATCGACTCTATTGTCGATTCGTATTAGTTATCTTACACACATTAGCCTATTTCCATCATTCAAACTAGATATCTGTTAGTGTAAGTACAATGGAATAAATACTTATCACATTTTGATTTTCAGGAATAAAAGACTAAATCTTCTGAGGTTTGTAAAATGTGAGATCAAATTCATCGTATCGCTCCTGTAGACAGGTTACTTTATGTATGTTGAATATTACTCATGTTAATGTATTCTACGATTTCTGGACCAATTCCATACAACATTTCTATTTAATTAATGATGTATAATGAGGCCATGATTATTTAAGAATTGCAGAATATGGTGACAACAGATCCCTACAGGTCGTAGTGAACGAGAACACAAGTGGGAACAATCAAACATACTTGAATACAAAATTATAGAACGTCTAAGTAAAATCTGAGAACCACACAGTAAATACTTCATTAGAAAATGTCAATCAATCGTCTCAGACTTCATTGTTTCCTCGTTTCCATAGCAATCGTTCTTTGTTCTCGTTCTCTTTTCTCCGATCTTCTGAACCTTCTATCTCCAGGCATTTCACTTTCGACTCATGATACATACTATTTATATCTGTCGACATCAGTAGCACAAACCACAGAGGTAAATTACTTATGTTTACTGGCAATTTTCTCATTTGGATTTCTGTTTAAGGTGGTGGCATTGTAGAGGTTAATTCCTTTATGTTTGACTCCAATAGATGATATCCCGTAAAATGAGTATTTTAGTAAGCCAGTTCTCCTAGTAGTACTATGATTTTACTCTAGGATATTCAAAAGCCAGAACACCAGATGTTGGGATAATGTATTGTTA
This sequence comes from Schistosoma margrebowiei, assembly GCA_944470205.2. Taxonomy (NCBI): domain Eukaryota; kingdom Metazoa; phylum Platyhelminthes; class Trematoda; order Strigeidida; family Schistosomatidae; genus Schistosoma; species Schistosoma margrebowiei. Next base: position 47,927,733 of record OX104028.1, read on the forward strand.
ATAATCAATAAAAATCCACAAACATGCAAAGGGCAAGCACAGTGGAAAAAGAGTGTGTAAAAAGTCAAAATATCTGTATGTATTTTATGAATGTTAATCAATTGTAGGTAAGTTACTGACTGTCTGTGTTGCGCTCGTGCGCGAGACTGACAGGTCCTGGGTCCGAACCTCACTAGGCGGGATCGTGGATGTGCACTGCTGAGGAGTCTCATACTAGGACGAAATGGCTGTCCAGTGCTTCCAGGTTTTCCATGGTGGTTTAGCTTCAATTGACTCATGATTTCAACTATAGGCACTAAAACCTAAAATCTATAACAAATAATTTCGTTGTTATGGCAACCAGAAAGTTTCTACATAAACGATTTTTTACAATTACGAGTACTCTTAACAATATTTTTTACATATAAAGCTATCTAAAGAATGGATTTCACAGTACACTGAAAATATTACTGGTCATATAATATTCACTAAGACTAGAGCTTAGCGACTGGGCCTAAGTGATAGTGAAGTTTCTTCGGATTTCCATAAATGATTGATTTCAATAATAATAAATAACGGATATTCCTCTTTCGCTAAATCCATGTTCAATAACACACATGGCAACATTTGATGTAGTGAAACCGCTACAGTTTTGAAATTAACAATTTTATGTTTCCCTCTTATAGAACTAAACTGTAATGTGCATAGGGCGCAAAAATAGCAGTTTTTTTAATTTAAAATTTGAAAAATAAGTTAATCACCAATAACTTAGTTGTTTTACTATATAGTGAAAATGAATTTCAAAATCTCAGGAATGTAACTTCACATCCATCCGTTAGTTACCCCAAGTAAACAACAAATATTACCTAAAATTATGAGTTATCACTCTTCTCAATTAAACTGACCACTTAGTATCCTATTGTATTCAACCGTTTGTTATTGAATCTGCTCAAGTAGATCAGTTTTTACCGTACAAAAGTTCATCCGAACACTGAAAAATTATATTTAGGGAGTATATAAATGGTACAATGTTCCACTCTTTTTATTGTAAACATCTAAACGTTGTGGAAACATATAACGTACGTAATTTGAGTCAAATTTATTTAAAGTATTCTGTCTAATTGTGTTATAAATGATTAAGATATTATGCTAGTAGAATTTAAGAAGTATTTTCTTCAGAAACCAATAATAATATTTACTAATATTGTGGAATATAAAAAAACAACGTACGTTGACCTAATTAACTGGTAAATAGTTTGGAAGAATACGAAATACAAATAGAAAAAAATGAAACAGGCCGTTCAATTAGGGAAACGAAGACAAATCATTAAGTTAACACAGACACACATCGTTTTCATGTTACATGTATGTGTATATGTGCAATGGAGTTGTATAAATGCTAACTTAGGTATATACATACATTAAGGTATGCGTGCATACAATTAGTATAGGTCAGCTGGTTAGATCGGGTCTTTTCGATTGGTTATCCATCGATTTCTCTTCCTATAATACCATACATTCAGAATTTATACAATATATATATAAGTAAACACAACAAGGAGATACAGCACCTGTTTCAACTAAAGTGACTCTAGTTATTGTGAATATAATTTGAACAATAAAAAGTAAATTTGCATAGAAGTACTTATTTAACAGCTGAAATACGGATTTATTTTTAGTCATTTGCTTAGTATTGCATATTATTCAGTAGGCAGTAATGATATCAGTATACAAATCATAGAAACAAAAGTTAACTAGACTCTTTTGATTTTAACAATAACTGTGAAATTCCAAAAGGGATAAGGTAAGTGTTATTCATAAAGTATAAACTATTTTGTACAACTCTACTTTTTATTTATCAACACTATGAAAATGATGTATTTTGCCTTAAATCTGGCCAATTTTATGAATTATTAATTTGGATTTATAATTGTCGAACCCGATGAGAAATTATTAAAACGAATATTCGTCGTTCATATAATTGTGTTTCAACACTATGTATTTATGAATGACTTGTAAAATGAATTGACTACACCTGTAGCTCTTCTAGGGTTACTAACTGCCTCGGTTTGGGCACCCAGGTAGTATCCTAGTCCTCACATAAATCGAATGATTTATGTGGCGCATATCTGTTTGGTTACTACCGGTCCCAAGCACGGGTAAAGGAGGAGGGTTGTGCACGGGGTAGAAAACAACATTGCTAAAAAACGCTAATCAGAATAAACGCCTTTGTTCCTCCACGAGAGGTAACAGGCGTAAATAAGTAAGTTGTGAAATGAATTGAAACCACTCTGCTTATCTTCGAATTACACAAATTTTCCAATGTTATTAAACACCGAAATCGATAAATAAAATAATCATTATTTATATATTCAATAGAACTTCATTCAGTCAAATAAGTTATCCATACTTATCATTACTAGTGCTATCAGTATTGAACAAGGTCCTTTTGTTAATTATGTTATTTACTTACTTACGCCTGTTACTCCCAATGGAGCATAGGCGGCCGGCCAGCATTCTCCAACCTACTCTGTCCTGAACCTTCCTTTCTAATTCTATCCAACTGTTGTTCATTCTTCTAATCTCTGTTTCCATTTCTCGGCGTAATGTGTTTTTTGCTTTTCCTCTTCTCCTTTGGCCTTGTTAATTAAGTACATCAGTAATTTTCCAGATTTGAACAAGAATCTTAGGCACAAATTAATTGAACACTTATTTAATTAGTTGACCTAGATTTTCCCATTGGACTATTGAGTATCATGTCTCATTACTGGTTTAAACAGTAATCATCATTATAAATTGGTAAAAGAATTCCTATTTTAATTCAATTAGTAATGTATTCATTAATATCTATATTAAAATACTTTTATATTTATTTGATTTTTAAGCTTCTTCTATACAGTATAAATATTAATAACTTGACTAAGATCATGAGTTGATCAATGTTAGACCATCATCGAAAACCACAGCGCACTGCTGAGGAGTCCCGCACTGAGAAAAAACGACCATCCATTGCTTCCAGGTTTCAACTGGTGGCCTTACATTCATCAATTCATGATCTTAATTAGAAAACTCAACAATCTCCACAACCGTACGCTGATAATAATAACTTACTTGATCATATTGTAACGATGGATTTCTTATAGAATATTTATTACACGCAGAAATATTGAATCATAAAAATAAATTACAAAGTAGTTTTGAAATTCGTATAATTTTTTCAGTCGTTTACTTAGCTGATAAGTTATACTGAGAAACATTCTTAATGCTAAGATTAATAAGTATTATTCACAAATGATTAATTTCCATTTATGCAGTACATAAAAATGTCTCTGTTTTGACGCTGAAAACATAGAGTTGTGGTATCATCAGAACACAGGATTATATATATATATATATATATATATATATATATATATATATATATATATATATATATATATATATATATATATATATATATATATATATATATAGCACTGTACTCGATCAGTCTCAGTTGAAATATGTGCATACTGTGCGTATGCCTCGATTTCCCCTTAATTCACAAGCATTCTAAGCAAAGATGGATAGTGACTAGAAGTGGAATACAGGACGCGCGTTTCGTCCTACTCGGGTCTCGTCAGCTTGATGTACCTGCATCTTAGAGTTGATGTTCACTCTGGGACTCAAAACCATTACCGTTCGCTTCAAATGGCATCGCGTTATCCACTTAGCTAAGCCTTATCAGCAGGTACATCCAGCTGAAGAGTCCCAAATTGGACGAAACGCGCGTCCTGGATTCCACTGCTAGCCACTATCCATCTCTGCTTATGTATATATGGTCTATGTTTCTCTGAGGGCTGCTTCTAATCACCTACTATCTAAACTGATTATATATTATCTTCAACAATTTCTTACGCCGTTGATTTGATATTAGAAAAATGGTTTTTTTTCAGAAATCTGTAGACATATTTGTGACTTAAATTTAAAGCATAGCTTTATAATTAAACAAATCTGACCCTCAGCTACTAAGTTCGTTTTTTTGAGTGATTCTTTATCTTTAACGTGATGAAAGTGATTGAGTTGTTATTTAAACATCGATTACAAAAAATGGTACACAGACTAATACTTAGTAAGTGTACTGTTTCATTGATTATCTTATGATGAATTCATTTCATTCGTTACGTTCGATATTTCGAATTGATAAACAACTAGTTATTTGTATAGAACTCTTTTATCATAGGTAATTAACATGTTTCTAAAGTCTTACTGACTCATAAATTAATAATAACAAGTGTGAATGAAATGACCACACATGATCATTTTAATTTGCTAGTTGTAAAGGTTTAATGAAGTTAAAGATAGTCTTCACAATAAGCTAATTTTAGCTGCTGAACCATGAAAGAAATGTCATAATTGTGCTTACATTTGATAGTTTAGACATGAAATATAACTATCATCTGTTCTAGACGAAAAAATAATTAGAATATAATTGAAAACATTAGTATTATCTATTTACTCAAGTTTAGTCATGATTGCATGACCTAGACAGTCTAGTAAATATTACCAAATAACCCTCATATATATCATTAATTATAGCTTTATTCAGTATTATGCTTTAGTACAATATAAAATTCTCAGCACAAAGTATTTAAGAATACAAGTTGTTGACTAGGTTAGCTCTAACAACTTATTTGTCATATAGTATATTTACTAGATAAGGTATTGTAATACATTTATATCTTTGCTTATCTTCATGAATTCCAGTTTATTCGCTCATCATTTTACCAGAAGATATACAAGGAGAAATATATGGATGAAGTGGGTGGTTAGTATGTGATAAGATAACAAGAATTTAAATACCTATCCATAACCATACTGATAACGACTACAAAAGATTCAACACACTCTGCTAACTGCCGTTGGCATTCTCCGCAATACACCAAAATCTTTTCTCAATAGCCCGGGAAAAAATAATGAAGAACAGTAAAGAATAGTAGGTAATATGTAAGAATTACCAAGTCATAAAATTTAGTGTCGAGTAAAGTCGAAAGCATGCAGCTTCATTATATAGTAAGTCAGACGGAAAACTTTTTTAGATATCAATAAAACACGAGAAGACCTAGAGGGATCAGAGAAAAATCTTACACCAAGAAAAATAACCTTTGATACTGTTTATATTAAAGAATCTTCAATAGTAAAACTTCATAGAATTCCAAATGGTGTTTAATTTCTGTTCATGTCTTAGACTAAAGATAACAGTTAGACATTTAAAAGGATTAAATATGAAACCAGTGGCAACACACCATCGTTCGATTAGAGACGAGATTTCATTCACTTCAAGGGGATATGAAGAGGTAGAAATCTGTGTACATGAAGTAAGATCATCTACATACTTAACAATAGCGTTTCCTATGGAAAATGGTAGATCATGTAGAAAAAAATATGAAAAGAAGAGGGGAAGGAGCAGCTCTTTGTTGAAAACTTTCCTTCAAATATACTATACTATACTCTTCCGGAGAGCTAGGAACACAGACAGTTTTTTATCACTTTGCCGGTGTTAGCGCTAACAACTTGTTGAGTAGTAGTGGTTTTGGATTAGAGTCAAAGGCAGAAGTATAATCTAGAAATGGCCATCGAACATACTTACCCTTTTTCAATCTGATTGAAATGAAGCAAACTGAACAATTCTGTTATATAACTAAATACGCTTAATTACAAATATATAAATACTGATCAATCTTGTTGAATTTTATTTCACTAATTCAAATAGTTGATATGTTTAACAGTACTCGATAAGCAGATGAATCTACTGACTTGTGGTTCACTAGATTTTCATAACTGGTTTTGATTGAAACACACAATTTAAAGACATTTTACACATAATTTGATTATAAAGTGCAAAATACTTCAGAAAACAACCTACAGACTTTTAATATCTTTTGTATTTTATCGTATTATAATCCGTTTCTCATGAAAAATCACTATCAAAAGATTGAATTCATAATCAGTTAATCGTTCGCTCATTTTGCAAATTGTAATTATCTTTACTCTAAATGTCTTTAGTTAACGATCAAATACAATTGCCGATAATTAATTGCTTAACTAACTTAGAAACAAGATAAACAGATAAATTTAATGGTGGGATTATTGAGTCAATTGAAGCTAGACCACCAATGAAAACCTGGAAGCACTGGACGACCGTCTCGTCCTAGTATGGGACTCCTCAGCAGTCCCCATTCACGATCCCGCCTAGCGAGATTCGAATCCAAGACTTTTCAGTCTCGCTCGCGAGCGCTTAACCATTAGACCACTAAGCCAGCATCCGACGGTGTTAATGTCTAACTTCAATCAATCTACGAAACTGCCATCCAGTGCTTCCAGGTTTTCCATGGTGGTCTACCTTCAAGTGACTCATGAATTCAACTATTACAATACTATAATATCCGCAAAACCCCTCTCTGATTATAAACAGATAAATGTTGTACGATCATGTTACATTGTTCTTACACTTTAAAACAATCATAACTAATTATTTTGGTAAGAAACTGTTATCAGTTATTTTGAAAACGAAAAGTTTTGTATTTTAGTAATATTCAATAAATAATTTTTAATTAGAAGAGTTGCTTTATTTAACTATTTTGTTCCTTCTTCATTCATAATTGTGCAAATAAATCATTAGTAGTGCAAGTAGATTTCATTATTTATTTATTAGGAAGTTTTTATACTACGGTTGTACACCTGATTGGATATTACAGAATTATGTGTACCAAATTTGTTATTATACCTTTAAAGATATTGGTCATTCACAGAATAGAACCAGAAATAAGTGAGTGTCGGCCGATGTTGTCACAATTTATATCAGAACAACAAGAGGTGAATTACCAGATGAAGAACAAAGTGATTGAAAGAACATTAGTAATAGATTTTGTACAATTAATCATCAAGAATATAACTAAATAATGAATTAAAAGGAGAAACAGAGTTTCTAGTAATATTAAAATTTAGAATTTGACAGAGGAATGATTAACAACTCAATTGTTTCACTGCAACTAATTTCGAGTCATATCAACCAATATCACTGTACCATAGATGAGAACTATTTTTTGAAAATTAAACAGGAAGTCTGCACCTCACCTCAATAGACAACAACTGATTCCATTTATCAGTCTTTCCACATCTACTACTACTACTACTACTACTACTACTACTACTACTACTACTACTACTACTACTACTACTACTACTACTACTACTACTACTACTACTACTACTACTACTACTACTACTACTACTACTACTACTACTACTACTACTACTACTACTACTACTACTACTACTACTACTACTACTACTACTACTACTACTACTACTGAACAACGCTATTTGTTGAAATGAATGGCAGCCGATAAAGATTAACAGCTTGAGCAATAGAAATGTCTCTCTCAATTACCCTACGCCTAAATAGTACCAGCAACTCATCACTTGGATCATACATAACCAATGCTTTGAAGAAACTGTGATCAAATAATGGTAATCTACTCACATATTCTATCTGCATATAAAGTAAATTAAGCATGTACATCAATACGGAGAGAGCTACAGTACGATGAATCGACCTTTTATAAGTAGAGAGATAACCTACTTGCTCAACGGATGGAGTGAGTGGGCAAAAGTTCGTAGATTGCATCGGCTAGAGACGCTCAAGGTCTGGTTGGACTTCATATATAAGGTACGTTTTCTACGTTATCACCTACGTTAGTTCTTAAGATCAGATTACGTAATAAGATAATCAGCGCCGAATCAACAGCCTGTCAGTTGAATGCTGCTTGTTTTGGTCGTCGCTGATTGTTATGTCGGAAATGCTTATCGCTTACACTCAGAACGAGGGACCTCCGCGATTCCCACGACGCAAAAGTAAGGACACAGAGACTGGTATAAGTGAGGATTTATTGACGCCAAAACACGACGATAACCCTAGTCGAAAATACACTCATTTATATATTGATTGTACACACATTTTGGTTAATAATTAGAGTGAAACCGCATATATGAAAAATACTTAGATTTATAACAAATCACAGACTGACCATAGTTCATGTGAATGGAATACAAGAATATTGTATATCATAAAAGAAAACAAATACCACATTGAGTAATCAATACATTGAATTAGAGCGGAAGTAATATTGAACAAAACTCATAATTAGTAAATCAATCGAAAACTGACTTTTCTTTCTATCATATCAATGGGAAAATATTGATTGGTCATATATATTTAATAAAGTTATTTTTCACAAAATCAGCTTATTTAATGAAATTTGAAACTGGTCTAGTCTCGTTAAGTAGCGAACTACATAAACAAGGCTTGGACTGAATCAAAAGTTATTGAGATACTAATGTGTGTTAATCGTCAACAAGTGTTATGAAACAGTATTAATATTTATATTCTAAATACTAGTCAGTGGATAGGTCAAACACAGCATGCAACAATCGAATCACACTTGACAGAGAAGATTTGGAAGATACAAAAACCTTTACGTATTTGGGCAGCATCATCGATGAACAGGGTGGATCTGATGCAGATGTGAAAGCACGGATCGGCAAAGCAAGAGCACCATATTTACAAATGAAGAACATTTGGAACTCAAAACGACTGTCAACCAACAACAAGGTCAGAATTTTCAATACAAATGTCAAGACAGTTCTACTGTATGGGGCAGAAACCTGGAGAACTGCGAAAGCAATCATCCAGAAGATACAAATGTTTGCTAACAGCTGTCTACGCAAAATACCTCAGATCCGTCGGCCAGACACTATTAGCAACAATCTACTATGGGAGAGAACAAATCAGATCCCAGCGGAGGAAGAAATCAGGAAGACGCGGTAGAAGTGAATAGGACACATATTGAAGAAAGGGCCCAACTACGTCACAAGGCAAGCCCTCACATGGAATCCCCAGGGTCAGAGGAGAAGAGGAAGACCAAAGAACACATTACGTCGAGAAATGGAGACAGACATGAGAAAAAATGAAGAAAAATTGGATAGAACTGGAAAAGAATGAACTAGACAGGGTGGGTTGGAGAGTGCTGGTCGGCGGCCTATGCTCTATTGGGAGTAACAGGCGTAAGTAAGTAAATACTAATCAGTGTGGATATGAAACAATACATTGGCTAAGGAAGAGAAATACTGCAGATAAACTTCCAAAGATAATGTTACTGATAATATGTCACATAAATTTAAAGATATAATTGAATAGTTGAAAAATCAAAGGGAATGCATTTCTATTCTCACATAGATATTATCGTTTCTTTCAACAAATCGTTTTTTTTTAATTAAAGAAATTAATGTGGACCCACTTGATACTGAAAAAGGCGTATTTCTTCATACTTGGACACAAAAACGTACGAAAATGTTTCAAATAATTAAATCAAGCTATCAAATAGATTTAAATTTCAACGATTGTCTGGTCTCTTTTTCAAGTAAAAAAAACCTAACTATCAAAATCATGATAAATAGTTAAGAATAAAATGAAAATTAACTCTAAAGATATGAGTGATCAGTTAAATACTTTGTTTCATGATCGGAATCATGGACGGATATCAGTTAAGTAGAAATCTAAAACCAAGAGGCAGTGGATAGTTGTTCCGTCGTAGTATGGGACACCTCGGCAGTACGCAATCAGGACAACTCCAAGGATAGAACCCAAGATCTTTGGGTCCCATGACTACCGTTTACACTTTGGACAACAGAACCAGCACACAATGGCCAATAACTGCTCAGTGTTTCTTGATTAAGATCAATGCGTATTGTTAACTATGAAACCAAATAACTTTCACAGACCTTCTATGGTAATGAATGATATATTATTAAAGGAGACAGCCTAGTATTAATAAAGTGGATAGTTTTATGCTCAAAATAAACCACTAATTAAGGTTGATTTAAAGAGATACTTTTCTTTTCAAATTTATTGGATAAGTGATCAACTTAACAATTTAGTATATAGATCGTTCTAAATATTTCCTGAATAGAAAACAGTTTTGTAAAGTTAAAAGGAAATGTCTCCTAATAATCAACTAAAATGAAGAGAGAGTAGTTCAGCAAAAAGTTCTCTTTTCGGCGAATTCATTTTCAAAGCTGTACAATCGCAAATATATATACTTATTTTTACAGGACGATAATAATACTGATAATAAACTTGTCACTGTCACCGTTTATTAAAATGAAGAGAACTGAAGCCAATTATTTAATGGTATTTTTTAATAAACGGAATACACCCATTATGACATCAAATAAGAAAGAAAGATTAGTTCAGCGAAGAGTTCTCTTTTCGGCGAATTCATTTTCAAAGCTGTGCAATCGCAAATGTACATACTTATTTTTACAGGGTGATAATAATACTGATAATAAACTTCTGTTATACATGGTGACAGTGAGATTAAATAAACAAAGGTATTAGAAAAAAAAATTTTTTTAATAAGGAAAATTTGATAGTTAATGGCTTAAGTATTCCTCGGGTAAGGATGGCTCAGCATGATAAAATAACATTAAATGTTGAAACAGAGGTGAAATGTAATCGGAATGATCGTGGAAATAAAAACAAACCGGTTGAGGGTAGAAGATTTGAAGGGAAGATGGAAGGTGAAGCAGGTGGCTGTAAAAGAACAAGAGTATAAAGAAAAAGAAAAAAATTTTTTATATTACATTAAGACCATGGTAAAAGAAGAGGTTGTACCAATCTCTTCTGTACACATAATTCTGGTTTTTCAAAATGTATGGCTATTGCCTCGGCAATGCAAAGAAGATGCAGTCTAATTGTCTTAGGAAGGCTTCTACTTACCTTGTAGATGACTTTGAACGCAGAGTCTGTCTTGATTGAGTGACCTGTGTTCACAAGGTGTTCGATTAGAGAACTTCTTATTGAGCCCTTGCCTCCTCTTCTTAGCCACGCCGGACAATGTTCTTGAATTCTTTTGGATAAAGTACGCATCGAACGACCTATATACCTAGCTCCACAAAAGCAGGTAAATTGGTAAATGCACATTGAGTTGGTCAGATGCGATAATTTATCTTTCAGATTATTGGTGAACAGTGATCGGCTGGAGAATAATATTCGCAATCTTTTATATTATAAAGCTTTTATTGAATAACAACATTATTATTTGTGAATTGACCATTAAAAACCTAATGATGCTTTTGTATTATGATTTCAATCGGATATTGATTTAAGAAAGGGAATTGTTTTTTTTGTTGTTGCATAAATAAATCTTCATTGGAATTTTATGATAATTTCATCAGAAACAAAAAGATATTCTAAGAATATTATCATACGTTATAATCTATAGATAAATGAAATCTTATTTTTATCACTTTTCTTTCTATATCTTATTAACTGTAATAATTTAAACTATGAAGCTGTTCAAGATTAATAATGCTAATGATCTATCTCAGTAAATTATTCTCATTATGTTTCGTAGTTCTTAGCACAAACTAATAACATAGAGTTTTACTTAATTTAACCTAATAGATATTGGTAAAAATAACTTGTGAAATTGTTTTATCTAGTAATTATTTTTCAGATCTATATTTGTAGTAGAATGAAACATTTAGCCTACAGAGTACTAAGTATAAATGGTTGAAATCATGAGTTAATTAAAGCTAGACTGCAATGGTAAGCCTGGAAGGATTGGATGGCTCAGTGGTCTAGAGGTTAAGCGTCCGCATACGAGACAGATAGGTCCAAGGTTTGAATCTTGAGAGCGGGATCTTGTATGTGCACTGCCCAGGAGTTCCATACTAGGACGAAACAGCTGTTCAGTGGTTCCAGGTTTTCCATGGTGGTCTAGCTTTAATTGACTCGTGATTTCAACTATTAAATTACTAAAAATCTCCACAAAACCCTTTTTTGATATATAATAATTGTTATTCATATGAATTATATCTAAAACTGTTCAAAAATATGAAATGAATAAGAATAAAACAGATTAAAACAATTTACAGTTAAAAACGTAGGTCACCATGTGATTATGTGTCTGCTTTTCGTAATTCGCTCTTAGTACAACCAAAACAAAATTATAGTAATAAAATGATTCAAGATTTTATTGTGCTTTTTTTTCTTATCGATAACGATAGATAAAATATTGAAGAAAATTGAAGAGAATTTAAGTAAACAGTCATTTCGAATACTGAATACATTTAAGCTTTTAGGCCGCTTTGTATTTCGTACACTTGAGTAAGAAGAAGCTATCTGAAAACTAGATTTGTTTATACCTATCCATAGGTATATTTATTATGAAAAGACTTCATGATTATATTGCTTTTATGATACTTAAGAAGTAACACAAATCAGTATGGTAATATTCAACATATTGATAGTTGTTTTTCTTGCACATTTGCATTTAATCTAGGCAACAGTAGAATCGAATGATCTATAAGCTTTTAAGGAGATTATCATCGCTAACTAATATAAAGTGTGAGAAGATTAGAAACTAGAGGAAGAGTGAGAATTATACATCCAACTATATTTAATTATCACATCAATTACGATGAGACTCAGCACTTAATTCTGAATCCATGGGTTCATCTTTTCCAAATTCCGTTAATTTACAGCATCTTTTAACCAGTTAATTTCGTTGGTCGATTGCTGACAGCAACTGGCATAGTAGTAAACGAAAACACAAGTGGGAACAATCGGACTTATTGAATACAAAATTATAGAACGTCTAAGTAAAATCTGAAAACCACACAGTAAATATTTCATTAGAAAATGTCAATCAATCGTCTCAGACTTCATTGTTTCTTTGTTTCCACAGCAATCGTTCTTTGTTCTCGTTCTCTTTTCTCCGATCTTCTGAACCTTCTATCTCCAGGCATTTCACTTTCGACTCATGATACATACTATTTATATCTGTCAACATCAGTAGCACACACCGAAACGTAATTAGCTTCAGTGTAAAATTTCATATAATTCCTTTGGAAGCTAATGATTACGAAGCAACCATTTTGAAAGTGACGGAATTTATTTAATGGATTAGTTCGGAAAGGAGATTTGGAAAAAAACAAGTTCTTGGCCAAGTATCTTTTGGTTTTATAAAATATGCACAATTTTAATTTAATGATAACAAATTACTTTTTAGGCAGATACTAAAATAAATAATTCTGGTCGTAAGTCAGCTTCTATTTATAGTGCCTGAGGAAATTCTGACATGAAAATATCCTGTTTGCTTAGAGAACTGAATGTTCAGTGTCCAGTTTCATTGAATGTGATAGGTTCATAATGTCTATCAAACACCTATCTGGTACATTCTGGTTTCTAATCGTTCCCCAGATGACATCAGGTTAAGGTAAAAAAATTATTTCAAATGGTTGCATGGTTGGATAGAGATAGGGTTCAATTACTTGTTAGTGATCATTTGCCAAGGAGTGACTAGTTGAATAGCATCTTTTCTATTCAGGCTGTTCGTATTAGCCCATATACTGAGTGCTTCTGCTATCAGTCTTTCTTTATATGTGCCAAACCCTTTTTTGAAGCATTTTAGTTCCTTCGAAGTTGATCTTGTGTCCTGCTTCTAATGCATGTAACGCTATCACCGACCTATTCCCAAGTTTATTTATATTAATTAAGGGTTTCGGAACATGTTTCGAACAAAATTTGCGTTACTACAACGTCATCCAACTGTCTAGATATTTCACCGACATAATCTGCATTGCAGTCGTGACAACATTCTGTTACTCCTTCCCTAGAAACCTAACCTTAACTTTGAATAATGTTAATCTTATGGTATCACTTACTCGAAAATACACTTCTATTATGTTTGTTTAGAATCCTCTTAATTTCTTTTGATGTGTATTTGCGGTATGGGATGACCACGATATTCATCCATTTCCTCGGTGATGAAGCCAAAAGCGGCTGTAAGTATGAGGGATGGTAACTAATAAATTAGGAATGGTAAATCGTAAAGCAGTAGCCAATGAATCATATGAAAGCTTATGACGAAAGCTATATATATAATATAGTTACTTAATAATTATTCAATGAGTATATATGTAATGATAGTTCATAAATGATTCTTATTAGTTACCATTCATTCATTCCTTGTCGGACTTCAGAAGAATCAAAGGTAAGAAACCAGGAGTAAATATTACCACCAATGAATGCAATTACAACCCTCAGTACCTATATGAAATATTAATTTATATAAAACGGAGTTTTCATTTAGCTTTAAAATACATTAAAAAATGTCCTCATTTACTGCTATGTAATGGTTTGGTTGTTTGAAATATTTATACTCAATACATATTTTCATTATTAATGATTATTAGAATCGGAACAAAACATTTAACATTCAAGAAATAATCCAATTTGGAAACTGATAATAGACGTTTCTTATCTAAAACTATTCATATAAGCAAGGCATATCACACATTATAACAGGATCAAATAAAAGTAAATATTTAAAAGTGAGTGTTGAACACTTCTAAACTTCCAACTACTGTTTAATTGCACAATATGAAGAATGTGAATACGACCTTTTTAAATATAATCTCTTTAGCCATACAACTGGAATTGAGTTCCTCAGAAATGTTTTAAATTATAACACATTTACAAAGATAATAAAACATATGCTTTCTATGAAAACACTAAATTAGTTCTGTTGTAAAGTTAAGTTCTATTATAAATAGTCACCTGTCTGAAAAATAAAAGTATATCAAACTAGTTACTGTATTTCTGTATGATAATACACCATCACTAATCAGTTATTCGAATAATGAGATGAGAAGACAAAGGTTATAAGAATAATATGATATATTTACGCGATACATTTCGAACAATCTGATCATACATTTACTTGTTAAGACATTATATACGAAAAATAAATTGTCAATCAGACAAATGAAAATGTAAGGGGAATCAGAGATAATAAAAAATACACAATGTGGAAACTACGCTGGATAATAAATCAGTAATATCAGGGTAGGTTAATGGTAAGAACAAATTGCTTTTGAGTACATATCGAGGGTTTCAGTCTTCGTATAGCTAAGACTTCAATAGACCTTGGTAGTTGACCTTTTATTTTTCAAATGTCTTAACAAGTATATGTGTGGTCAGACTGTTTGAAATGTATTGCGCAAATATGTAACATAATTCTGATAACTTTTTTCTTCTCATCAAATTATCCAAATTTATCAAAGGGACCAATTGTTTTAAAACAAATTACATGTAGAGTCTAGCCTTACAATTAAAATGGACTGTATGAAGTGATGATCTAGCTAAAAGTTAGTTATAAAATACTAATTGCCGTAGTTTCTATTATAATTCTTCCCCAAACGCTTTCCGGAATAAAAAACTAAACAGTGGTAATCGAATAGCTCCCACCATCTAGTTAATGTTTAAGCTTAAATTATCAGTTGATTAAGATGATTGACAATGTTTACAATTCAAAACGAGTCAAGTCTGAGGTTCTCCAGTACAGGTTTTAAGTTCACTCGTACAGGGGGATTTATGAAGAGTCTCAATGTTTTTTTGTTTAATACACTAGCTAGCAACCATATCTAAACATAGCCAGTTTTAGATATAAACTACAAAATATATATGTGATCAAAGAATAAGAAGTTTGAATTGTTCGTTAAGATCTTTAAAAATGTATTTTTAAATTTTATAAAGTAGTGATTCTAGCTTAAAAACCCAAGTTATATTCCATCTAAACTGGTTTAAAAAGTATTATCGATGTACCTATGTTCCAGTTACAAAAGTGTAATCATATTTAGCAGTGTGGTTGGTGTCTAACAAATTCTCTACTAAGTTCCAAACATAGTTTTAAAAGGAAGACACATGGAATAAATCTAGAAATCAAGCTTTGAGTGCTAACTCATGACCAATTGATTGCAGAAGATTACGTGTTATCATTCATTGGATCTCAGTAAACAACAAATTCACAATAGATTCTCAGTCACAACGTCTTGTTACAAAACAATTTTTAGCCTTCATAGTTGTATACAAAACCAAAAAAAGTAAATATCAAAAAGGAATATAACCTTCGTTATCCCGAAAGTTATTGATTTTTGAAAAGGGGAGGCACAAACAAATCAAAACCAAACAGTCAATAAAACATTGTAGAATAAATACATTGTTAGTATTGTTACTTCATTGTAAAGACTTCCAGAAGTTTCAGTATTCTTGTTAACGTGATCAAAATCACATAAATTTATTTAAACTAGAACTTTAAGATAGATGTGTTTATTCTGGGATATTGAGGCCACAAATCAATCCAAGTTAATCATCATCATCCTTTTTTTCATAGATAACTAAGAGGTCATACACATATCTCTTATAAGGGGACGTGTTTGCGATTAGGTAATCAGCTAGATGTTCAAATTTGCCATAAATGTGTCAATGAATAAAGGTCGTGATGAACTAACCATAGCAACTTCATAGATCTGGCTAAAGTATTCCCTATCAAATGTGAACTGGACTTTGTCAGTGAGTATAATAGAAAATCTTTAAGAATTTTTTAAATGAACATGTATTTTAAGTTTGTTAAAAGATACAAAGTCCTATAAAATATCAATAGTATTTTTGAAAGGTACATTTGAGAACATGGAATTTACGTCAAATGAATACACTGTCTTTCCCTTGATATTAATATCATCTAAATAATCGACTAACTCAAAAGAATCCCTCAGAGAATACTTATATAAACGCCTTTGAATAAGATCCAGTAATTTAGCTAGGTTATGTGTAGACGATCGACGTATTGATAAAATTAGGCGTACAAGAATGTTTGATTTGTGAATTTTAGGTATTCCATATAAATGAGGATATTCAGAACCCATAGGTTTTAGGAAATTAAATTATTTATCAATGATATTCAAGTGTACCAGTTTCACTAGATTTGATTTTACTCTTCCCTCTAGTTTACTAATACCTGCAAATTAGACATTCAATATAAACTTACTTTCAGTACTAAGGACGGATGTCTTACTTTTACATTCACATTTGTTCATGATAACCATACTTGATTTTTTGTCAGGGTTCAAGAGAAATATTAAGATTTGTTCGTAGTTCCTTTAGTGACTTGAAATTCTGAGGAGTTAATATCATTCGGTTTAGCCTTTTACAAATTCTGATTATCTAAAGACGTTGGGACTAGGGTTCTCAGTTGATCGTAGAGGTTCTCAAACTGGGCAATAATTTCTATGATCAACTGGTTACACTAGTCTCTACGTCTTTAGATAATCAAAGTTGATAGTTATAGCTATGATGATTAGAAGTATTCGACTTATTGTATTAATTAGGAATTCCCGAAATAGTGCAATTTACAGCAAGTAGAACTAGATGGGCATGAATAAACATAATATATTTGGAACTCAAAATCAGCGGGTAATCAAGTACATAAAAATCATTGGTTCGTACAAATACCATAATAGCACATCAGTTTTATAAACCTGGAGCAAAGCAGAGAAGAATAAACTTAACGCTCTTCAAAACCGCATCAGTCTTTTATGTGAAGAAGAGAATAACAAGCAGCTCCTTTTCTCAAACATATTTATAAGTAGAAGAGAAGATGGTTCAAACAAACTATCTATTTTCAGAAAGCCAACTTGGATAGGTCAGTACCTTAGTTACCATATTTATTGCCCACTTTAGTATAAGAGGGGTTTCATAAGGAGCTTAATTAACGGGTTTGATCGTATTTCCACAAGTGAGGCTATTGATGACGAACTAAGATTAGTGAACAAAACATTAATGAAGAATGGTTATCTTCGAAAATTTACAAATCGATGGATAAGTCATGGTATGGTGAGACCTACAACGTCTTTAGCACAATAAAGCCTGCCCATATCATCTTATCATTTATAGGTGAGTCAAGCGGCTTTTTATTGAAGTAAGGGCTTAAATCAGTTCTTAATAAAACGTACTACTCAGTGAAGGGTATTATCAATGAAAACCCAGATCCGTACTTCACTGAAACGTAAAAGACATGAAAACGATTGGGTCACATCTTAGTGTGTCTACCAATTTAAATGTGTGTGGCCTCACGTACATAGGGAAGGATAATCGTCATCTCTAAATTAGGGTGTTTAAAAATGTACCTAAATGGTACTTGGGGGAAGTCAGAAATAAAAAAAATCGACTACTGGGACCCTTTCTTGAGGCTCACTAGAATCTCCTAGATGTGTAGGCTTATATATATGAATCGCTTGAGTCTCGGCTTGTGTAGTTTATGTATGTAGGTTTATGTAAACGGTAAGTGCATAGGTATGCGCAAGTAATGTAAGCTGAAAAACGTATGTCCTATGCTCAATGAAATCATCGGCCTTATCTTTTAGGTCGAAGACAATAAAAAATAGGGTAGCAAATATTAGGGATAGGTGACCATCAACCTCCTTTAGAGGAATGCTTACGGCTATGTGTATGTCATGAAGTACAGAGCCGGAAGTCTTTGTACCAGTGGTATGCATGTGATGCGTAAGTGATAGCCAGTTGTAGAAAATATGTTCTAAGGGAGCGGTGATCATCTACCCTCCCAAGTGAGTAAAAATACCTATATCTATGCTATAGGATTAGTGAGTGAAATTTGTGTGTTGTCGGTGTGCATATAACGTGTATTTGCTCACAGTTTAAGTATACCAATGTGCACACAAAGTGATGCATGGGTGAAAACTTATGTGTCACCGATATGTATGTAGACTATACTTGCCAATAATGTGACGTCCGTGCGTCAAAACCCAGGGTAACGATTACCCAGAAAAGCAAATCGGTTTTACTGGTTAAGGCTCCACTTTTGTGGAACATTGACCTAAATGATTACAAAAACAAATAGTATCAAATGACCCAATAGGAGTAAATGATAAACATCCATCGTCCTCTATTGCCGAACATGTAGTTGAAATAGGTCATAAGATCGACCTTAACTCGAATTTTGTGGTGTTTCGCAATAGGGTTTATTAAGGTTTTGGTCATAAGGAAATTCAAACCCCCCTCGTATTCAAAAACAGTTTGTTTTCATCTTAAAACTATCCTGGTAATATTATTTCATTATCCAGCGTGGTGCGCTTCACATTTTTTCACATTATTTTCTTTATTATCTTTGTTTACACTTACCCTCCATTTGTTTATATTTACTTCATCTGACTGGTAAATCCTAGGATCCAGTATAAGTTGAGAGTTAAATTATTTACAAACAGTATGATAAGTAGATCAGGCCATTTGATGGTTAACATTTAAGTATAATCATTTACATGATAGCAATTTCCCATATTACAAATACTCAACAAATCCTTAAAGACACTTAAACAAGTAAAGAAATCGTGGAAATAGATAAATATCAAATAAATATACTTTAAAATGTTTTCTAGATACATCCTTCAGCAATAATTGGGATCTGTTGATCTTATTATGAGTTATGACAAATAATAGTTGAATTCATGAGTCGATTAAAAGCTAGACCACCATGGAAAACCTTGGAACACTGCACTGCTGTTTCGTCCTAGAATGGGACTCATGATCAGTGAGCATCTGCGATCCCGCTAGCGGGATTGTTTTCAGTATATGACCAAAGAACAGAACCATGATAATCTTTACTCTCCATCAACCTCCTTAAGTAAATTGATCGATATTAGTTAACACGGTTAGATGCTCGTATCATTTTTTTATAAGGTGGATTAATTCTTGCTCATCGTTTCAGATTCTATCAACGATGATGAAAATCAAATGCATAGTTACTTACTGACAACCTTAGGTCTCGTAATGCAATAATATATACATTTAGTGACTGAGCGTTACTTACATACAAAATTAAGTTTATTACCTTCACATTTAAAAACCAACGAGAAGAAACTTCAATTTTTTTTTCTTGAATGTAGACATTTACCTTAACACAACAAATGCTTAACAACTGAAATAAATGATTTACAAACTAATATTTACTCGAAAACATTTTCTTAAGCTACTTAGTATTATATTTCTACAACTTACTATAATAACATCGATAAATTATTTTTATCACTAGTTAGTTGGAAAACACTTTCTTTTTGAACTAAGCTTTAAAATAGACTGAATAAGTATAGATTCAAGTAAGTGAAAATTAGTCATTAGAAACATTTCGTGATTTACAATGTATAAGGTAAACGTTTTCGCTTTCGGCTGAATTCCTACAATGATCTACTATTTCTCTCTCTGTTCAGTACATAACCGTCCACAGATGTATCCACTAGGTTATATACCTACACTTATTAATGACATTTTAATGAATTTTTTAGTAACATTTATTTTATAATACTAAGGCTGTAGTGTTGATGTGTAGACGTGCATAAATGTACTGCTTACATAGATACATTTACATCTGCCTGTATATAAATCACTACGCTATAAGTGAGCTATTATTGTGTATGTTACGTTATTACACTGTTAGCATCATAAAGTGTTTTTGTAGCATGAAAATTATTCCTATTTCTTTTGTGTATGAGACTTTTTGGTTTAACAACCACCAGCTGACTACATTTAAACAATCACTGAAAAAAAGAAAACAATTAAATAGCTGTTTTGTTTTAGCATAGGATTCATCAGGAGTGCATCCACACGATTGTGGTAATCATGATATTTCTGTTCACTGACTAAAAATTAAGTGGCGTAGATTTTTCTAAAATTCTGTCAGTTTGCGCTTGCTCACTAAAGTTTGCAGACAGAAAGAAATTCTTTAGTCCTCTGTGTTTTTCAACAGTTCTTCAAAACTATCCGAAACGTTACAAAAGTATCCACAAAATTATATATATATATCACAACATTTAAGCATAAGCATTTATTGCTAACATATTGTTTAAAAAGCCTATCTCCCCAAATTTTACAATTTAGAATATATTTCACTAAAACAACCAAATAAATCTTTTAATACGTGTCTAAATGACTGACCAACTACTTATCTATTTGTTTATTTATCTCATCGTGTAAAATGTCTTATGGAATAAAATAGTAACATATTTACCTTATTCTCAATGCATGTTTCATTACAAAATGGTTTAGGTCACAATTGTTACCGGTATAATAATTGTTTTAATGTTAAATTAAATTATGATTGAATATGTTCATGTTATGAATAATGTTCAGACAATCTTAATATTGGCTGACAACTATTACTTTTTATAGTACCGGTTAGTATAATTTTGATAATCATATTTGATTGAACCAAACATCTTTGGTTTGCGGATGCAGTTTATCTGGATATTAATAAACCGTTTACAAAATATTTCATAATGGCCCCCGCGTGTGAAGGTTCTGAGTTCGAGTCCCATGTACTGGGTCGTAGGCGTGCACTTCTAGGATGAACTGGCCATCCAGTGCTTCCTGGTTTTCAATTATGGTCTAACATTGATCGACTCATTATTTCACTAATATATATAAACTACTTGGAGTAACATTACAGTCGACTTCCAGAAGAGATTTAGAGCACCTTAAATTTTGTTAAGCATTATAAATGTGCGCACTTTCACTAACATCAAGGCCGTATATAAGCTGACAACAAAGTCCATATTCACAATATAATAATGGTATATTTGTGACATCTCAACCAGTAGAAATTAAATTTCCTATCGTTTCTTAGTTTTATTTAGGTCGCTTCTTCAGAGTAAATTAATAAAGTTTAAAAAGCCATATTGATTGGTATACGATCAATCTTTATTCTTTATTGTATGTCGTCAATCCTATTTACATGTAAGTAAATATGTTATAGAGATCAGTCTTTTGTGAACACTTACTTACTTACGCCTGTTACTCCTCGTGAAGAAGCATAGGCCGCTCACCAGCATTCTCCATCCAACCCTGTCCTGGGCAATCCTTTCTAGCTCCGTCCAGTTGTAATTCATCGTTTTCATATCTGCTTCTATTATCCGACGCAGTGTGTTCTTTGGCCTTCCTCTTGTTCGCTTCCCTTCAGGATTCCAAGTTAGGGCTTGTCTCGTGATGCAGTTTGACGATTTGCGTAATGTATGTCCTATCCATTTCCATCGTCTTTTCCAAATTTCTTCTTCAGCTGGAAGTTGGTTTGTTCTCTCCCAAAGAAGGCTATTGCTGATGGTATCCGGCCAATGGATGTTGAGTATCTTGCGTAGACAGCTATTTATAAATACTTGTACTTTCTTGATTGTGGTTGTTGTAGTTCTCCAAGTTTCAGCTCCATACAGTAGAACTGTCTTGACGTTGGTATTGAAGATTCTCACTTTGATATTGGTTGAAAGTTGTTTTGAGTTCCATATGTTCTTTAACTGTAGGAATGCTGTCCTTGCTTTGCCAATCCTTGCCTTTACGTCTGCATCTGAACCTCCTTGTTCACTGATGATGCTTCCTAGGTATGTGAAGGATTCTACATCTTCTAGAGTTTCGCCATCAAGAGTGATTGGATTGCTGTTCTCTGTGTTGTATTTGAGGACCTTGGTTTTCCCCTTGTGTATGTTGAGGCCTACTGATGCAGAGACTTCTGCTACACTGTCTGTCTTTATCTGCATTTGTTTGTGTTTATGTGATAGGAGGACCAGGTCATCTGCGAAGTCCAAATCGTCTAATTGATTTCGAGCTGTCCATTGAATTCCGTGTTTTTCCTCAGATGTCGAGGTCTTCATAATTCAGTCGACCACCAGAAGAAAGAGGAAGGGAGAGAGTAAACAGCCTTGTCTGACTCCGGTCCTTACTTGGAATGCATCTGTCAGCTGTCCTCCATGCACGACTTTGCACTGTAGTCCGTCGTATGAGTTCCGGATAATGTTGACAATCTTCTCAGGAACTCCGTAGTGTCGAAGAAGTTTCCATAATGTCCTCCTATCTACACTGTCGAATGCTTTTTCATAATCAATGAAGTTGATGTATAGTGATGAGTTCCACTCAATTGATTGTTCGACGATGATTCGTAGTGTTGCAATTCGGTCTGTGCATGATCGATCCTTACGGAATCCAGCTTGTTGATCTCGAAGTTGGGCGTCTACTGCATCTTTCATACGGTTCAGCAACACTCTGTTGAAGACCTTCCCTGGTATTGACAGCAGTGTAATGCCTCTATAGTTTTCGCATTTGCTCAGATCTCCTTTCTTTGGAATCTTGACGAGGTGCCCTTCTTTCCAGTCCATCGGCACTTGTTCCTCCTCCCAAATCTTTTTGAATAGAAGGTAAAGCATGTTTGTAGTTGCTTCGATGTCTGACTTCAGTGCTTCAGCTGGTATGTTGTCCGGACCCGCTGCTTTCCCGTTCTTGATTTGTCTGACGGCCATTCTGATTTCTTCCTTCGTTGGTGGGTTGACGTCTATGGGAAGATCTGTGTGTGCCGCTTCGATATCCGGTGGATTCATTGGAGCCGGCCTATTCAGGAGTTCCTCGAAGTATTCTACCCATCTGTTCCGCTGTTGTTGAATTTCGGTGATTGGCTTGCCTTCTTTGTCTTTGACCGGTCTCTCTGGTTTACTGTATTTCCCTGATAGTTTCTTCGTTGTATCGTGAAGCTGTTTCATATTACCTTCTCTAGCAGCTTTTTCTGCCGTCGTTGCTAGTTCTTCCACGTATTTCTTCTTGTCGGCTCTAATGCTCCTCTTTACTTGTTTGTTTGCTTCTATGTATTCAGCTTGTGCTTGGACTTTCTCTGCTCATGTTCGGCTGTTGTTTATTGCTGCCTTCTTGTTCTTCCTTTCTTTGATCTTGTCCAGTGTTTCTGTAGGGATCCATTCCTTATGATGGTATTTCTTTAGACCCAGAACCTCTTGACAAGTTGAAGTTAATGCTTCCTTGATGCCTTTCCAGTTGTCCTCCATACTAGTTTCTCCTTCTTTCAGTAGATCTTGTAAGGCTTGGAACCTGTTGTTGAGAGCTATCGTGAATTCATTGAGTTTGTCAGTATCTCGAAGGAAGGCTGTATTGAACCTTTGTAGTGCTGTTTGTCCACTTGTCCAGTTCTTTTTTAGCTTCAGTTTTAAATTGGCCACAACTAGGTGGTGATCTGAAGCTACGTCAGCGTTTCTCCTGGTTCTCACATCTTCCATTGTCCTTCGGAATCTTTTGTTGATGCAAATATGATCTATTTGGTTCTCTGTAGTGTGATCCGGTGAGATCCATGTAGCCTTGTGTATACGCTTGTGTGAAAATATTGTGCCTCCTATGACCAATTTGTTGAATGCACATAGATTTGCAAATCTTTCTCCATTTTCGTTTATTTCTCCCAGTCCATGTCGTCCCATAATATCTTCGTATCCAGTGTTGTCTATTCCGACTTTGGCATTTAGATCTCCCATCAGAATAGTTAGGTCCTTTCTTGGGCATTTCTCAATGACTGACTTCAGCCGCTCGTAGAACTGATCTTTAATGTCGTCGTTGCTATCATTTGTGGGTGCATAACATTGGATAATATTCATTAAGATCCCCTCCTTCATTGTTTTGAATGATGCTTTGATGATTCTGGATCCGTGAGATTCCCATCCTACAAGTGCATTTCGTGCTACTTTGGACAGCATAAGAGCGACTCCCTGAGTGTGTGGAGCATTGTCCTCTTCCTGATCGGAGTATAGCAGCATCTCTCCCGTAGCTAGCCTCTTCTGTCCAGCTTGGGTCCAGTGGGTTTCGCTGATTCCCAGTACTGCTAAGTTGTATCTCCTCATTTCTATTGCTATTTGACTGGTATTCCCGGTTTCCCACATTGTTCGAACGTTCCATGTACCTATAAAAAAGTTCACTCTGGTTGTTAGAAGGGGCATCGGCCTCGTGGCTTCCGAAGAAACTCGGCTTTCACCATGAAGCGTCATAATTCTTCTAAATGAAGACCTTCTAACTCCCAGGGCAGAGTTAAAATGGTTTGGATTATTTTTTCTGGTAAGCGTTTTTTTAGCGAGTTAGTTTTCTACGGGATGGGGACGTTAACCTCATGCCCAACCCTCCTCCTTTACCCGGGCTTGGGACCGGCAGTAACCCTATAAGAGCTACAGGCGGAGTTGAATGTAAATAACTAATAATTTTTTACAACGTTCTTCTATTCACAGTACAAATAGTGCTAATATTTGCAAATATTATGCTGCTCAGGAGTAGTTTCATCTACTTATATTTTCAATAGTTATTTTGTGCTTCCCGATTGCTTAAAATTAGTTGCTTCGTTTATAACTATTATTTAGGTATAATCATCCTTTTTTATTCATGAATAATTCATTCGGTGTTGAGGTGCTGAAGAGAGAACAAGAAATTTATGTAATAAGTTTATAGATCTGTAAATACTTACTTTTACCAATGATACCGTTTATTCTATTTCAGTCTAACTCAAAATCAACTTCTATTATGTTACGCTCGTATATCAATCAAGGCGTTTTATCAGTGACATTGCTTGATAAGGTAAATATTTAGTTAACTCAGTCACCAAAGGATTATATATTTTCATGGTTTAAGTAACAAATACACATTAACTAGATCAATATTGGAAACGTAGTGGGACTGGATGGTCATTTCATCTTACTATGAAGCTCCTCATGAGTGAAGATCTGTGTCCCCATATGTAGGAATCGAACCTAGGAACTTTGATATCGCGCGCAAGCGCTTAACCTGTAAATCACTGAGTACATGTCTAATTGCAATCAAGCGTTCGCGCACGAGACAGAAGGTCCTGAGTTCGATTCATGGATGCCAAGTCGTGGATGTTCATTGACGAGAAGTCCCATACTATGACGAAATAGTTGTCATGTCTCACCAAGTTTTCAATGTTGGTCTGCCTAAGATCAACTCGTGATTCAAACTATGAAAATTTCACAATCTCTGCAAACCCCGCCATACCAATGATTACATATTTATTAATCAAAATTGATATAATACTAGCTAGAAGCAAAGATTATTGGGAAATGTCTATACATACATTATCCATCTGAGTGTTGTATAAAAAAAGTTTGCAAAATCGTCTGACTACCCTCTCCTTCTATAACACAAAGATCCTCATACTTTTACCAACAAAATAGATTCCATAATTTAATTTCATATTTATTTTTTAATGTTTTGTAATTTATAGCATCAGATCAGATAATTTCTACATTTTGTATAACATTTAACATCTGGATCTAATCAAACGCCAGCGTAGGTGCGTGTTAGTCTGTCCTAAAATCATCTGTAGATAATTTCTAAAACGTGAATTAAAAATCAGTCAATTGAAACATTTTTCGTACACATTTAGCTTTGTCACTGAGTTGTCCCGAGATATTCTTTTCGACTTATTAACATGATCCTGATAAATATTCGATCATCTAATCACTAATAAAATGTTATGTCTAACTGATTTATCTGAATATTTATGGATAATTAGAATCACTTAGCATCACGTTTCACTCTATTCATCTAACTTTATAAAACTGTATTACAATCTGATTTAATACTGAAAATATTGCGAATACAATCCTTTTGTTAATTGAATCGGATTTAATTAAATTATATTGAATATTTATTCCATTATATGTAAACATTAGACTAAACCTACGTTGGAACACTATACATGGTTCATTTTGACCTGATTAACGATCCCATTGTTTCCATTGATTCCATTGACATTCATTTCAGAAGTTTGCTTTATAGATATTGAAAGCGTGGATTTCAGATGTATTCTAAGTTTCCAATGTCTGTAAAAATCAGCTTTGGAATATATATTGTCTCAAATGTTCAAATATAGGTCGATAAACAAATACATACAAGTATATTTCTTGGTATTAGCCAATTTAGATCATATTTATATAATATACTGGTTGCTTCACATAGCATCATAAATTAGTATACTTACTATTGTATTTGTGTGGCAAGAATAAACAATTCGCTCAACAATAAATAAACACTTTTCGAAGCTGCGATTACACTTTTGTCTGGTCCTGCCATTCATTTATAACAAGCAACCAGTTATTTTTGAATTTTCAAATAGTTTACGTCACACTTCAAAATGTATTGATGATTACAAAATGCTTCATTACGTAATGGTACGGTTTACATTGTAATAAAATGTGTGAAATAAGTAATAATGTTTAGATTGTGAAACGAGTTTTCATAACATAAAATAAATGAATTCTGTTCCAATCACATTTAGCCGTTTATTAATATGTAGTTCATAAATAAAACATTTTAGTAAATAATGAGAAAACAAATGAATTCTGTCGATTGTAAATGTTACACAAAGATCTAAATTAAAGATATTTTTTTCATCAATGAATGTCATAGGTTAGAAAACTCATAAAGTATGGTACGAATGAGTTACAAGTTTCGGGAGTTTAGGATAATGCACTAACATAGTGTCTTACCGAAAATCAAACCATAAACTTTAGGTTGTTCGGCGACCAAACACTGATCTACTCTGTTCTTCAGCTAGTACCTATTTACTACACAAAATATCACTAGGCTATACTTTTTTGAGAAAAGAAAACTTTCAGTTCAACAAAGCTAATAGTTGTCTAACTTCGTAAACTGTAAAGATATACATAGCTAAGGTTGTAAATGCTTTCGTGTTGTTGGATTTCTTACTAGGTTAACTTGCCTGTAACTACCACAAACCAACTGTCATTTCCTAACTTTCATTGAAGAACTATTAGTATAGCCCTACGATTTTGTTATTTCTAGTAAAAACTCCGATGATCTTAGTCATACAAGTGACTTTAATTTTTCAGTGATTTTGCTTTAGTTTTAGTCATTAAATCTGTATATATTTTATTCAAACAAGTACATCCTTAATTATAAGACTGTAAAAGTGTGTCATTCCAACTTATTTCTAATTTACATTAATGAATTCTTAAGCAACCTGTTTTTGTATGATGTTTACATTGATTAACAATATACACTTTAATAATCATAATGTTTTATTTTTTTTTTAAATATTTTTTTCATATCTATTTCAGAATTCCCAAGTTTCTCTTCATCAGTTTTCCCTTCTATTGTATATGGTATGAAAATATGAAAAAATTTGGGATTATATCATTTCATTATTCAATATTTCAATAAAAACAGAAACTATTCTATTACTAATAATAAGATGTGTATTTATTTTAATTTAAATCTTATTTTATTATTATTTTTAATTACTTTTAATTTATTATCAAATTCTTTTTTATCATTATGTTCCAATTTACCTAAATCAACAAAATTAACAACTTCTTTGAATACTTTGAATCAATTTAAACATTGTTGTGATGATGGATTAATTGCTGCTCATAGTTTAGATTT
This sequence comes from Schistosoma margrebowiei, assembly GCA_944470205.2. Classification (NCBI taxonomy): domain Eukaryota; kingdom Metazoa; phylum Platyhelminthes; class Trematoda; order Strigeidida; family Schistosomatidae; genus Schistosoma; species Schistosoma margrebowiei. The sequence goes on from OX104028.1 coordinate 47,955,889, forward strand.
ACCAATTTTAACAAGTCAAACCAGTATAACTAATACTGAAACATGTGCAGAGATATTACAATTTGGTACATCAGTAGTTGAAGATGTAAGTTATTTATATCTTAGAATATTCTACAAAATAATGGTGAGACTATAATTTATGGACGACCTATGAGCGACGTTAAAGTGACCTTAAGAGTGTTCACCTAATAACTATGACAAAATGACGGTTATAAACCAGTGTGGGGAATTAGAATTATGATTTATAGTTGATGGTTAAGGTTAGAAATTACATTTAGGGTTTTCATCACGAACTGACATCAGCTATAATTTTAAAGCCCTATTTATCCAAACAGATGGGTGAATTTCTCTCCAAAATCCGATACCTGTTGTCTTATATCTTATTGATTCGTCCATAAATTATAGTCTCACCTAAATAATTTATGCAATTAATATCAAGGAGAATAAATATATCGCAATAAACGACGAGTTATTTAGTCGGAAAACGTTTTATTCAGTTTTACTACTCGAGCGAAGAAAGTAGATTAATCATTTCGTCTAAGATCATATCTAAAATAATAATCTATTTACATAAAATGCTATTGGAAAAGTGTCATTGTCGCATAGTTGAACATAATTAGTCGCTAAATGTCTATACGGAACTATTCAATCTAAATTAATTAAAACTACGTTAGTTCTGATATCATTTTCCATGACTGCATAGGATCGTTCAAGTTATTTATTATAATACTTATTATAACCTCAAAAAACTGTTTAATAATTAAAGTAGACAGATTGTAGCTAGTAGCGAAATCCATGAAGTACTTTTCGTTATGGTGTAAACATTATTATACAGGCACATACATTTGGAATGTCCCCAATAAACTGAAACATGCCAGCATGAGTTAGTCTATTCTAATTGACTTGTGCCATAATGGCTATGTCGATGTAATCTACTCAGTGTGCCCACATAACCACAAAAACTGATCAGAAATGGGTGCATGATATCAAGAACTTGTTTTTAAACATAACATGTTTTAAACCGTCACCTGTTTAATCAAATATTGTATTGGATTATAAAATAACGATAATCAGATTCAAGTCATAATAAAAAATCTTTCTCATGAAATCGACGTGCACTTGACTCACGATATTTACAGGCTACATTTAAGAAATTGTGCCAATAAACTGATCAGTGGATATCTGTATCAATTAAGACATTAATTTATTAGTAATTTATTTGAAAAAAATTAGGTTGGAAATCAATTCTCTCTATTTAGCTTGCCAGAGAAATTTCTCGTTATTAATAATTGAGACAACTGTCATATTTTGTACATATCGATTGATATATATATAGTTGATTGTGCTTCTTTCATAATGTTTTGACTTTCATGTAGCAAAAATTTATAAATAATAAACATTATACATTGATTAAAACAACTTTCTCAATACTTTTGTTGATAATAAAATAAAGCTTAAGAAGAAAAATAGTTATTGGAATAATAACTATTATCATTGTTAACAAAATTGATTGATCACTGGGTGGTGATCAATGTCATGTATGTCAGGTTCTTCTTACTACAGATTGAATCTTATCGACCAAGTTGCAATGTGCACTAGTCTGGGTGACTTAAAATTGCGTGTACTATGTTAAGATAAGATGGTGGTTGGAAGTGGTCAACAAAAAACCCTGTTTTTGACCTAGGTTTCATACTATTTGGCACTGGTCAGCAAGGTGTACTTGTAATCTTGAGGAAACTGATACTCCCTGACGGATTGAATCCCATGTCACCCAGCTCCACAGTCGGAAACGTTACCACTGAGCTATCCGGGCCACGACTGATCTCCTGTATGACTGAGATGTATTTACAATTGATTGATGATCAATGTCATATATGTCAGGTTCTTCTGAGTGCGAATCGAATCCTATCAACCAAGTTGCAATATGGTAACGTCTCTGAATATGAAGCTGGGTGACATGGGATCGAATCCGTTAGAGAGCATCAGTTCCCTCAAGATTACGAGTGCACCTTACTGACCAGTGCCAAATAGTACGAAACCTAGGTCGAAAACATTGTTTCATGTTGACTACTTCCAACCACCAAATTATTATTGTTAAAGTTCAAAACAAGCTCACCAAACTGTATTCATTATCAAAATGAATATTTATTCCAAAAATTGAGATATCTTATTAAACATAGAACTTTAGTGTGAAATTCTTTATATCTCTCATTATTTAGTAAATTATATATTTTTGAGTGATTGATACTGATCCTAAGAAAAGCGTTCATTGAACGCAACCAATAAACAATGTGTAATCCATTAATTTTATAACTATTCTATTGTTATTTATATTCAATAATGTTCAAATCAAAACAAATCAATGAATTTTTCTCAAAGAGCATATATCTTATTACACAATAATACGTTAAATATAGCAACTCTGCAAAATGTATTAAATACTATTACAAGGGTAATGGCTTTAAAAGTTTTCTGTCAAATGATACATTATTTCGTATTAAACAAACAACTACTGTAAATTAGATTAGATTTTCATCAGCTATAAAACATGTTTTGTTTTACTATTTTAAAAAAATACTAAAATTAGGATGCTGAAAATTTATCTTCAAATCATTTTTGGTGTCAACGTGTTCAACATTTCTGTTGTTTATCAGCTAGAAGATTAAAAGCTTGTCAAATTGGTTCAGATCATGTTATTAAATATAATTCAAATAATTGTTCGATTGGTGAGTTTAAACATTTAATTGACAAGAGATTAACACCAATCGCTCGGGTAAGTTAAACATTTTATTCTTAAAGTGAGAGTTCTTATATATTGATAAAATATTCAGGTGAAGTTTTATTCTCCGAGTTAGATGGTTTGATTGTGGAGCTTTTATTGTTTTTCTGAACAATATTATTAGCAGAAACTTTAGATAGAATATTATACAACTGCTGACATTGATCATCTCATTCATAATACTGACTAGATTTCAATTGTCAGTTGATCAATCTTTATAGCTCTTAATTAAAATAAATTGGTATAAATTAAGAAAGAAAGATATCTGGGTTGATCTACTTAGTAATCACACATCAGTATACACGAAACATTGGAATACGAACTGTTGTGAGCTGATTAAAAACAAATAACTAGTTAACATTAAAATTATTCATTGTGATTGAACATACAAGATAGCTTTGCTATTTATTATGTACTAAACTTAACATTCCATGACATTTTAATTTCTCTTCAAAAATACCTAGTACTACTTCATTTGAAGTGTTTTTTAATTTTAAAATCTAAGGTTGTATTCACTAATTTAATTATAAGTATAGGGTTGTGGAGTTTGTTCAGTTTTAATTGAAATAATGAACCAACCAATATTAGACTACTATGTTAGATATGAGGTAGTTACTCACCGAAGACAATGGAAGATGGTCGTGCAATATCGTGAATTGGTTCAAAATGAGCATCAACACTATTGGAGGCCGGATCAGTGATTTGGAGGTTAAGCGTTCACATGCGAAACCGAATATCCTGAGTTCGAATTCCATGTACGAGATCGTGGATGTGCACTCTTGAGGACATCCACAATAGGACGAACTGGCCGTTCAGTGCTTACAGGGTATCATTGGTGATCTAAAATTTATCAGTTCGTGATCTCAATAATTTAATTGTAGTTTATTTGAGTATTATAGAGCATTGTATGACTTGAAAATAGTGTTTATAAAGATTATATTGGTAACTAATAACTACTAGTGTGAAGAACTAGAATTATGATTTACAGTTGATGGTTAGGATTAGGAACTAGATTTTGTGGTTTTCATCACGAACTGACATCAGCTATAATGCCGAAATAGCATTTTGCCAAATGAGTGGGTAAATTTTGCGCTAAAATCTGAGACCTGTTATCTCAAATCTGATTGGTTCGTTCATAAATTATAGTGACGCTGGATAATTAAACTTTACAATCATTAAACTAAAAACTTTAAACAATCTGTTAAAGAGAAACACAAAAGTTGAGTACTATAAAATAATGGTTGGACCTCTGTTCGATGTACACCAATCGATTATTGAACAGAATTTCATGATTATTATATCAAAATCTGTGAAATGATTTGTGTATGACCAGACTGAAAATTTTTTCTTCAGTGCTTTTGAGGTAGTTGAATAAAGTTGAAATTTTCAGACTATTTTTTGATCAGTTATTGATGTTTTAGGGTTAAATTATGACATTTACTTATTTCACTCTGATATATTTATTTAAATTCATGCATAATATTAAGTTTTTATTCTCCAGGAATGTTGTCTATGCCAGTTAATATGGCGTAAAATTTTAATAAATGAAAATAACTTATTCAAAGATAATCCAGAGTCTGTACAAAGTGTTTGCCCCAATGGAAATTGTTGTAATTTTCTTAATAAGAGTAAGTTCAGTATCTTCTAAATGAGAAACGTTTCTTTGTAAACATTGAAAAAAACTACATCCTATATTACACCACCTGATTTTTTAATCATTTTGATTGATGTAATGTTCTATCATTTTTGTAATAAATGTCTCATCTACATGAAGGAGGAGGAGTAAAACTTACGACCGAATTAGGCTGAAACTTAAGTAGGCTTGCAAAACATCTACCTAATAATCCAATGATTATAGGAACAGATTTCTTGAAGATGGTAATTGTAGTTTTTAACATAAAGACAACCAGTGTAAACTAAGACGCACAACATTTTCAACATTATCTTATGTTCAGAACTAATATCAAATAAAGAGTCATTGAAATCAAAGAGCACTAGATAATTATTGCGTAGTAGTTTGAGACTCCTGAGGAATATGCATCTTTTATCCAGCGTTAAAAATAAAAATCGTTATTTGCTGCTATTAGTACAATACAACTGAACTATGAAATGAGAATACAACTACTCATATCTCCACCTTCATTTAGTTGGTTAAGTTGCGCTACAATCATCTACGCAGACAATGATATCTCGCAAACTCTAGATGTAGTTGAACTCAACCACAATATCCTCAAATAAGATAAAAGTATTGTCTACAATTCTGTTCGAATAGATTTTACTCTTATTTGAATGAAATTTAGTTATGGTGAAATAATTTAATAAATGCTCCAGAAATTATTCAATTGATTTCCTTTTGTTCCTTCATTCAAATAAATATTTAGTATTAATGGAGGGTAATACAACTTCATCCAAATCATCAATGATCATGTCTGATGATCCTAATGTTCATAGAATTATAACGGAATATTTAACTACTACTGAAGAAATTGCTATGTTGATGACCACTTCATCTACACCAATTATAACGGAAAAATCAGTGGAAATGACTACAAGTACAAGCACAACAAAAAAACAAATAGTAGACGACGAAGAGGACTTTTCGTTCAGTCTTGTTGGTGGCATAGATTTACCAGATATTTGGGAAGAAACAGATATTGATAATACATCGCTAACCAATAAAACTATAAATAACCATACTGCTGATCTAGTTACAGCATCTACCCCTTCTACCAATCTTCCTCCAAAAACTGATACGTCCACTGATGCCACTTCTATTACTTCTGTGGAGTCTACACCGGGGACAACGGTTACTGCCACTACAGCTACTACCTCTACTCCTACCTCTGCGAGTACTTTGGCAACTATCAACCATACCGTAACTACTAAATTGTCGAATGAAACGACTCCTATTAGCTTAAAAGAAGTTAGTCACTTGGAAACTATACAATGTCAAGAAAATTTTGTTTGGGATAGCAATCAACAGTTGTGTGTTCGATTAATGTTCTCATGTCCAGTAGGAATGTATCTTAATAAAGAAACAAGGAAGTGTGTTCTTGAATCAACAGATAAATCAGATTGTCCTATAGGTTACAAGTTATCCAGTACGCGAGATGAATGTGTAGGTAAGTAGTAAGAAACTTTAAAAAGATGTGGTTTACTCGAGAATGATTGTTATCACTGTCGACTTCCCAAAGATATTTTGCCTTGGTGTGAATAACGTTTCTATTTATATGTGACCACATTGTAAACCAGTAGTTCTAAAAATGATGAGACAGCTTCTGCGGCGAACTCACGAATGTATAGTCATTTATTATCAGTGGCAATGGAGGCTACAACTAACTTCTTATTGTAATTTATAGAGCTTTAGAAATAAAATTCATCGTCTGAAACGTATTTCTGATAGGACTAAAACTTAACCCATGATTTTCTGATGACAACTTCTAATTACTGAATACCTATTACAGTACAAGGTAGTATCCAGTCATATAACGAGAACTAAAATTAGTAGTAAGTAACATTACAGTAGTTACGTTATCAGAGGCAGTGTGCTACCTCTTCTTGTAGCAATACCTAGTATGCTACTCAATTAATTAGTAAGTCTTATTTCCCCTACGGTCCTAGATAATTTACCTAATGAATATGTAAAGTCAGCTAAGTGTATTGTAAGGGGTTTTTGATCACTTCATCTTACTGTTCAAGATCAAGCGAACTATATCTATAAAATATATTCAATATTACGATTGATATACATTTCGAGTGATTACAAGCGATAAGTGACTTTTATGTTAAAAAGTTTATGAATTTGCAAGTTGTGACATTCCCAAATACATACTATTCAGTGATATTTGATAAAACGTTTTCGAAAAAGTTCTTTTATGTTATATTATATAACATTGTAAGATGGTGGTTGAAGGTGGTCACCAGGAAACTCTGGTCGATAGGATTCAATCTGCACTAAGAGGGACCTGACATACATGACATCGATCACCACCCAGTGATCAATCAATTGTATATAACATTGTGCCTGGATATTTCGTGTATGAAAATTTACATCTTATTTACATCCGATAGTCATCAGTTAATTAAACCGTATGTGGCTCTCAATAAGTATGATAGTGTATTGTGGTTTCTACATTATTTAGTTCATATGTGATTATATTGATTAAATACCTTAAACAGTTAAATGACTCAGTCTTTAACAGAAACATTTGTTTCTTAATGTAACATTATTTAATGTTTGTTTAGTGGTTATATATCGTATTAAAACAACACATAGAGTGAACAGTTAATGATGTGTCTTCTGGCAGAGTAATCACGATCAATGTATTTGCCATGTTCTTCTGTAGTATATTACTCAGATATTCATCAGGTAAAATCATACTGAGTTCATGTTCACACATGCAAATATTTTTTTGTAGACATAAAAATATAAAGAAGACATTTTGAATAAATTATTTTTCATGTTTCAAATTGTAATAAAATTGTATGAAATTTACGTTAAGAATCATAAATAATATTCTTAAAACTTATATTTCTATTTTATTTAAACAAATTGTTTAAATAGACATAAATGAATGTATAGAAGGTCTTAGCTCAGGTAGATTACCGTGTGAAGGTGAAGGAACAAGGTGTGAAAATTTACCAGGATCCTACAATTGTTCATGTATTTCTGGATTTTCAATGGCTTCAGATGGGACCTGTGTTGGTATGTCGTATATTCGGTTTACTTATAAATTTGACAAACTATCGGTTAGTGTGCTGTTTTAAGGAAAAGTTTTGAAGTACTGTATACTAAATTTATATAGACATATATATAACCTTGGTCTGCATTAGTTGTCTAGATACAATCAGCCAATTGTGTAAATCACAAAATTCTATATACTGTTAGAATTTATTGACCAAAGTAAATATGTTATGTTTGTAAGCATTTTCAGTGGCGACTGGTTGCCAAACACATATTCTAAAGCTATTATTTTAGGCCGTGACCCGTAGAATGCACAATATTGTGATAATATCACACTGGTGAGGTTAAGTTAGAATCACTCTGTATCACCATTTGGTTAAAGTTCAAAGTTTAGTCCAATGAATTCCAATTCAATGACTGAGTGATATTGTGCTCCATGTTATCCCTGGGCATTCTAGATTTGATCACATGACGAGTTGTCAGTGTATAGTGCAGATAAATAATATAACATTATTAATTAATGATTAGTTGATATCAATCTGTCGACAAAAGCCAACTATGGATAAATGAGAAAAACAAAAACACGATTGACCATATTACATATTGCTTAAATGTAATTGTTTCGAGGAAATATTTGGATAGAATTGACTCAGAATGTACTTTCTAACGAACTAGTGAGTGCTGATTATTGATTAGAATTTTTCTTACAGCTGGATAGTTTTATTGATTTTACCAATGAAGAGATCATTATGATTTTACTAATGGCTAATCGATGCAGAAAACGAGGTCTAAGCAAATCAAACCTATCAATAAGTAATTCATTCAAATGAAGTTATCTTCAAGACACATTGAAGTGCTAGTAGTTTACACTGAAGAATTTAAATCGCATGATCAAATGTAAAAAAATCACTCAGTCGTAAAAAAAATATTTTGATAAACGTTAATATCATAATACTGAGTTCATCAACATGTTTTTTATAGAGCATTCATTTAGTTTAATCATAATATGAACGATTATTCTCTGAAAGAATACATTATTTCATTCATATTGTTATAGAAAATCCTTCGTTCATTGTATCACATACAATGATTTATCGTATTAATCTCAATATGATGAATGAGTTGAAAACACTTATATGTGATATGGTTCAGTCATTATGTTATCTTTAAATATTTTTTTGTATGACCTTTGGTTAGACACTTTGTAATATATGTTGGTGGCTTTAAATTGTGTCTGTTTCGTGCCTTACCATGATGCCATAGTTAGTTAGTATCTATTTCATCAGTGCTATCTTTTTCTTACTCTAAAATCTAACTTTTAGACAAAAATTATCACCTGTATAGAATATTTCCTTCACTCACACCATTACCATTTACAGTATCCATTTTACACAGCTTAAAGTCATTTTATGTCCACCGAATAAACCCCTCAAACAATGCTATCACAAATTACAGCAGGTATTCCATGGTGGTCTAGCTTCACTTGACTCATGATCTCAACTATCGAACTTACTAAAATCTCCACAAAACCTCTTCTGATACTAATCAACATATGCTCACTAATGACTGACTTCAAGATGTATATCCTGGAGTTCTAGTGAGAAGCAGTGGTCAGTGGAGTTAAACCGGGTCTGTTGTGATATAGTAACTCACTGATGACAATGGTGGATGTGCTACTCAATTTGTGGATTAGTTGAAGTTAGACATTAACACCATTGGATGCCGGCTCAGCGGTCCATTGGTTAAGTGCTTGCATGTGAGACTGAAAAGTCCTGGGCTCGAATCTCGCCAGGCAAGGTCGTGGATGCGCACTACTGAGGCGTCCTACAATGGGACGAAACGGCCGTCCAGTACTTTCAAGTTTTCCATGATGGTCTAGCTTCAATTGACTCATGATGTCAATTATTTTCTACCATTCGATTAATCCATATTGATTAGTTACTAGATTAATATATGTCTACTTTGAGCATAAATACTAAAGTTAGAAATCTCATTCCTGTATAGAAGTGCATTCAGTTGATGATGAATGTTTTATATTATTTAACTTCTATGTTATTTAGCTTACATAAAAAATAACAATAAATATTTCATTTAAAATTTAAAAACTTAAGTCGTTTAAATTAAATTTTGAAAAAAAATATAATTTTTCACTTAGTTACTATTTTTTTATTTTCAGTTAAAAATTTAATCATTTTAAAGCTTGAAATTCAAATATTCTATTTAAACGCTTTATTTCTATAACAATTATAACAAAGAAAAATATCATAAATATTGACATTGTAGTTTTCCTTGTTTAATTGTCAATATTTTTATGTAATTTGACAGTTTTAAATCAAATTGTTCTATTCTTTTCTATATATATATTTTTTTGTTTTATAAATTAAACTTCATAAATTTGTAATTTAATAGAAAATATTTTAATTAACTATATTTCTATAACTAAAATAAACTAACTTCAAGAGGAAGGTATATTTTTGATATTCAAAAAGATAGTTGCGTTTCTTTTTGTTTGAAAATTTCACTGATTGTTTCTTTTATTCCAAATAAATATCTTATTCTGATATTAGAAAAAGAATTGAATGAATTGACAGTTTACATGTATGTGCGGAAACACGTACATAGGGAGGAACAATCGTGATTTGCAACTAAAGATGGGTGAACACATACCGAAAATGGCTGCAGAAACAAATGAATTCTAATGGTCATATGAGATCATAGGATAGACAGACATCATCCTCTATTGCGAAACATTTGATTGAGACTAGTTATAAGGTTGACATCAAATCAGTACTTGTAGTGTTGTACAAAAGCCTTCAAGGACATATACTGAGGTTTATTGAAGCCTTGGTTATACGGAAACTGAAACTCTCTTTATGCGTTTAAAAACAATTTGTCCTTACCCTTGACATACCCTGGTAATAAGGATTTATTATCTAGAGTGGTTATCGCATTGTTCTTGTGTATTTTGTTTTTTTCTTTGTTATGGCTTACTTTTAACCTGTCTAGTTAACCTTTTAATTTTCATATAAAAATTTCTTAACAAGTATATGTGTGATCAGATTGTTCAAAATGTAATGTGCAAATATATCACATAATTCTGATAAACTTCGTCTTCTCATTGGATTATCGAAATGACAACAGCCAAAAAGGATTAGTTCTTTCCTAGTAATTCTAAATTAATATCTATTAATGTCATGGTAATCATTTTCTATTTATGTAATACAATAAGTGTTCAATCACTTAACATTTATTTTTAAAATAAAAAGCAATTTTATTATTAAATTGAATTAGATATTAATGAATGCACATCAGTGTACAATCCTTGTCTTGCTGGTCAACAATGTCGAAATTTAATTGGTTCATATCAGTGTATTCGTGAAGTCCCATGTGGTTACGGTTATGTATTAAATCCTAGAACTCAACAATGTGAAGGTAAGAATTGGGAAAAAACATGCTCCTAATAAGTGCTTTTTCACAATTTTACTTAATATTCATCCTCAAAAGTATTTTTTCTTTTTCAAGAAACAACAAAAATGAAGACTGATCATTCGTATTGATTTTCGTAATAGATATTCCAACAGCCTAGTGAATAATGGTAAACTATCGCATCAGTATTTTATTTATTCGTTCACTCCATGAATTTGGACTGAAGGCTTCTTCAGCGTTTATGTAGCATAGACAGAAAATGTGATTCACCACTAGTTGTGAACCTAACTCTACTGGTACCAAGTTCAATTTGAATTGTTAATAATAATACTGAAACACAAATACGCTTGACTAACAGGTCCCAAATAAAATAACTCCTATCCCGTGTCTTCCGTCATTTTGTAATATTAAAAATACAACCGATTTGTAAATACAGATAACATTGAAAGATCTGTTAGAGGATCCAATAATATCGACAAAGACTATTCAACTGAATGATAAATATTCACAACAAGAAAATAGAAATTCTTACGATTCATATTATGTTCTTGAATCTATATACCGACAATATTCATTTTGATTGAATGGTTTCTTAACCAAGCAGTCATTATGTTAGGAACAGTTGGACTTCTGTATATTTTCGTTGAAAATATTTTACGTCAGTCCTTGATGTAAACTAGACAACCGATGAAAATGAATGGGCAGTAGGCAACTGTTTTTAGTAGATCTGGAATGATTATTTGTCTGTACCTACGTTCTAGCGTGGGATCACACCAGGAGAACTATCTTCGAATAGGAAAATCTCTAGAAACATTATTTTCTACCTATAGCTTTTTACATTTTTTCTTTAACAATATCATTGTTTTCCTTCCATTTATATTTGTGCAAATATTTTTCTATCCCCAGATGTTGATGAATGCAAAGTTGATCCACTTATATGTGGTAAAGGTATGGCATGTATAAATGTTCGCGGAGGTCATAAATGCGTTGATTATCATTGCCCTGGAAATGCAAAGTATGCTGGTATATATTTATGTATAATATATAGTTATGTAGATTGTTTTTACATTAATGAAACTTGCTCTTAGTTGACAAATTAAGAAACACAGTTTCAAGAATAATGATTGTTAAGAAACAAAACAGCTGACCTGGAAATACAGTGGCAAATACAAAATAATAAACTTGGAAACTAACAGGATTAATCACAATTGATTGATCACTGGGTGGTGATCAATGTCTATGTCATGCTTGTCTAGTCCTTATTAGTGCAGATCGAATGCTGTCGATCGTGTTGCAATGTGGCCACCAGTCTGGGTGACTCGACACTGCGGGCACTATGTATTGAGATTTAGATGGTGGTTGGAGGTAGTCAACAGGAAACCCTGGACCCGGGTTTCGTGCTATTTGGCACTCGTCAGCAAGGTGTACCTGTAATCTTGAGGGAACTGGTGCTCCCTGGCGGATTCGATCTCGTGTCACCCAGCTTCACAGTCAGAGACGTTACCACTGAGCTATCCGAGCCGTGACTATCCTCCTGTAGGACTGAGATGTAATCACAATTGATTGATCACTGGGTGGTGATCAATGTCTATGTCATGCTTGTCTAGTCCTTATTAGTGCAGATCAAATGCTGTCGATCGTGTTGCAATGTGGCCACCATTCTAGGTGACTCGACAGGATTAAAAATTATTTGCAACGTAAGCTATTGTAAAATGTTAGCTTTGTTAGGCTCTAAATGGTCCACGAAAATACGTCTTAACAGTCGACTGCATCTCAAGTCGCAACTGTGCTACTGTATCATAGCATAGTGCATTGTACTGCCTCTGTTTTAGTCAGAATGAACGTTGTTGTTGATTAAAATAATGCCTCATGAATATTAAAGAAATATGAGGCTAAACTGTATTTACGAATTAATTTAAACATGTTCTTATTGGTATATTAAGTTAGTGAATTTTAAACATATTTTCAAAAATTATATTCCTAATTGTATTTTCGCGTTTTTATTATTAATACATTCCTTGAAATCTTCTCTTTTGAAAACACTGAAATACAGACGAAACAAAATTGGTGATTGTGTTCCATGTCCTACAGGATATGTATACAATGCCTCAAGCGGAGTATGCGATGGTACGTACTAATTTGTTTAATATACAATTATTAGGTAAAAAGTCAATGTGTCTTAACAGTAGTTCAAACAAAAAATAAATATTTTGTACATAATTTGTATACTTTTATTAGCTTTCATTTTGAGATTATAAAATAAGTTAGTAGTGTCGAACAAAAAATCTTTAAATAATACATGAACCACAGTGATCCTCACATTGTACAATATCTGAGCCATGATACTATATGAAGATTATTGATAGTAGTTAAAGACAGTCAACACCAATGTAAATTAAATGTGAAATGTGTATATACTTATGTGTGCGACATGTAATATTAGCTAGTCTGCGAGTAGATAGTAAGTAGGCAAACTAGTGGAGGCTAAATTAAGATACAATATTAGCTTATGTATACGCTAACTCTTAGTAGTTACAAACTCTTGTCAGCCTTATCTTTCTGTGCTGACTATGCTAGCTGATGAATCTTTTCTTTGTGTCCTATAATGGTCATGTATATGAACTCAAATTAGACACACTTAAGTAGAAGTTTTGATCTGTTAGTCTTCAGTGTCTGAGTAGTTTATAGTTCTGGTAAGTGGCTGAGAACAAAAGAGTGCATGCTTCAGAAAGAAATGCTTCAACTTATTTCATAATTAGGTTTGATAGCAGTAAATCTGTAGACTAGTGAGGACAGAAAAAACTTCTACTAGTTTAATTCCAGGATGTAAGATAACAGTCCCCAAAGGTAACTAAAACCCTTCGCATTTGTCAAGATTCATAATAGCTTCATCTCTTTTCCAATCAGATAGGTTATATCACTCGTTTATTATCGAATCTTACACGCAACGCGTCTTATGTTTATCATTATCATTCCTATTTATGAGACATGCCTAATTTAGAAGGCATCTTAGTTATTCCATAAGATCCTGTTTTTCTAAACCTACTAACCTTAGCATTATATTGAAATAATCTTACCCTATCAATCATAATTTCTCATCTTACAGTGTAATTCTTGCTCATCTTTTACATTATGTTCCAACTTTTGTAAGTATTTATGTCATAAAAAATGTGAACACTATTATTTTCATTGTGGAACTGACTAATTTTATCATAAGTTTTCATATATACTTCATATTGGCTACTAAAATGCAAAGTTTATAGATTTAATGCTGTATAGTTTGTAAATCAAGTCATTTAGACTGATTATTCACCCAAACACTTGTAGTATTTTAATAATTTACTGTAATCTATAAACATCTTTATGTCTACTTCGATAACCATAACACTGAAGTTAAACTATTAAGTTTAAGTTTAATGTAAAACAAGTATTTAGTAATCATAATTATACACTGAACAAACTGATATTAGTTACATTTTTATTTAAAACCTGTAACTAAATAAAAGTGCACTTATCACTGTGCCAATTAGATCATGTATCTTTATTATATTTGTGTATATGAGTGGTAAACACTTTTGATTTGTTGTAAATATTTAATTATTTACAAATATATTTACCAAGTACATGTTTTGACCATCTAATGATTGTTTAATCAATAAGAATCTTTTATATTTACAATAATCTAACACATTTTGACCATCATATAATGATGTGGCATCAATGCTTGAAGTCAATAACTTCTGGTTTGAGCCGTGTTGGTAAATGTAGACTATTTGTTTGGGTTCGTGTGACTGTCGTAACCATTGGTTGGAGAACTTGGTTGACATGGCTTAGAATCGATCACAATATCGTAGGTGTATGCACACTTTGTCTTCCCTCAAATTGTGAGACTAAAATTGCTTTACATCTTTCTTTCTACGAACTAATTCTTCTTTCCTGTACTATGTCCTTATACATAACTAATTCAGTGTTCATTTTGTGCTAATGAGATGTGGAAACTTGGACCAATGCATATATGTACTTGGTCCTATATTGTAGCTGACTGACTAACATAATTCGAATGATTTTTATTCATTTGTTTGTTTGTTTTTTTTTACTAACTGAACTAAAAGTTAAATCATTGAAATATAAATATGATGAATCAATTAATGTGATTTAGGAAACTAGAAAATAAAAACGATTTATTAAAACAGTAAGCTTTACCCTAAAAACATAAATGTATAAAACACTATAGTAAATAGATTGTAATTATAATTACTATAATAGAATAGATGTTGGCATAAATATATGCCAAATCATAAATGCTAACATTTTGTTTGTAAGATTTTCACCCATTTTATACAATTAAATAGCGGAGAATGCAAGAATTATGTAAGTTAAATGTAAAGCAATACAATATATAGATTAGAGGAATAGTAATATTCATTTGTTTCCTTAGGATTCCATATGAAAGTCGATAAGTTATGTGAATCATTTTTTAGGGCATAAACATTGTCTTTTTTTAATTTGTGCTGTACTATTTTAGTATGATTAACAAATGTATTCATCTGCACATTTAAGTAATTCATATCCCATGATCATATGAGATGGTGCTAAAACAACAAATTGTTTTCTTAAACATAATAAATACGGAAAGTAATACATTGTGTGACCGATTAAAATAAAGGCAATGTACCGAAGAGAAGATTATGTTAGAGATTAGCAATACGCTATTATCTGTTCTATGAGTATAATCTCCATAACAGTAAACAATGAAGTGTAAAAAGTCACATTTTCCATCCATAAAGTGATTAACTACGAAAGTTGAGTTAGTAAATTTTTCAGACTACAGTATTAGACTATTATTTAACTTTTTGACAGCACGTTCACATGAAGAGGCAAAAGAAAAAAAAGTATAATTTTCTAATGCACTTGTAAAAATTAGCTCGTGCATCATGTTGCCTTGACTGAACAAATAGGTCTTGAATGGATCAATGTTAGACAGCCATTAAAAACCTGGAGACACTAGATGACTGTTTCGTCCTTGTATGGGACTCCTCAGCAAAGCAGACTCACTTGCTGTCGCGCGCGAACGCTTAATCTCTAAACCAATGAGCCAGAAATAGTAGTTTAGCATTGATCCACTAATGATATCAATTTAAACTCAACAATCTCCGAAACCCTATAGTGATAAATAGGTCATGATTTTAGATTGAGAATGAATAATGATCGTTGGCTGTCAAATATTTTATGATGAAAACAGTACATCTATTTACCATGAACCTCAAATTTATTCACAGACACACAGACACTACTGGAAAAAAATATATAAAAAGAATATATATATATATATATATATATATATATATATATATATATATATATATATCACAAATGATTATCGGTAACAGACATACCATTTGAATGCTTAGACGTGTTTGTATTTATAAGCATTTCGATTACGTCAATTCTGTTTACTGCTTTAACACATGTTCATTTGTACACAATATTCATTTTCTAAGAGACGGACATTTTTATGCAATAACAAAATGTTAAAAATTCATTTCCATTATCAACAAACTACTGAATGTTCATTTTATTTATAATTTTCAAGATTGATCATTGTACTGATATCGTTTTGTCTAACATTTAATTGGTCGGATTGATTCAGAACTGGATCATTCTTAACTAGCACATTTATTCTCAAGTATTAATTATCTCACTGGAAATGATAAATTTTAAAAGGAATACGTATTAAATTGTACAAGTTTCATAAATTAATTTTAATAAACTTTTGTTTTCTGTAGATATTGATGAGTGTCAACAAGCAAATAAATGTAGATCTTGGGAGAAATGCATTAATGAACGTGGCTTCTTTTTATGTGAAGCCAAATTAAATTGTGCTCATGGTACGCGAATTAATGCCAATGGTACAGAATGCATAGGTAAGCTATTAAAATAACATGAAACTGTTGTTTCCTTATTATCACTTATTTATTTCTACTATCTTAACTTTCTACTCATTTGTTACATCTTTTTTGATTTAAAATAAAGGATATAAGGAAATGCCAAATGCAAACACTATCTATTAAAGACTAAATGACATAGTGTAGCGATATTTTATTACTAAACCTGAGCAACTCACAATGAAACATTGATGCTTTTATTTTACTTTTTAGTCTGTAAGTTGAGATAAAAATATATTACTTAAAACTAGAGAATCATTATTACCTATGATGAATTTTCATTGTTAATGAGTTTGTCATGATTTATACTGTTTCTCAACCTTAAAACCAAAGTATATCAAACTTATAGATTTTCTTCATTTAAGTAAAAAATTATGTTCCTTTTGTATCTTTTATAAAAACTATAAGTATGCCTCTAAAACTTTCTACACAGTCTAAATTATTGATGTGTACTTCTTTGTCTACAGAAAAATCTGCTATCCTCTATATCAATAACTATATAATCAGTTAACTTTCTTGTAGTTATACGATTGATGATGAAGACAACTTTCTTCTTGATCAAGCTTAAGCGTGTACCTACTATAAAAGTGTCTTCCTATAAGTTACATGAAGTCACTTTTTCATATTTGATTAGTTCGAAATTTTAAGCAAAAATTTATGTACAAATATGTCTATACTTTTGAAATATTTTTTAAGGTATATGAAGTGATGAACAATGAGCATCTCCATTCAGTTGTTGAATATAATTAATTATTTACTGAAAACCATGTTAAAAGTAATAAATGTTCTCTTAACAACACATTCAGCTATTAGCTCTAAGTAACTGTTATTTAAATAATAACTTTGCGAGGAAAAACAAACGTCTAACTTGGATGAGTATGGACTTAAAGCTATTTAAAATTTACTTATGAAAATAACTTCATCCTTAGGAAATCATACAGTATTATAATTGGGTTATCTGAAGATAAATACTAGTTTTAATTACGTGAACAGAATTATTAAAAGTATATTAAACAGAACAAATTTAGGCTGTTCCTGGATGTTTTTTCTTGTTAATTTTAGATGTAGATGAATGTTTGGAAAGAAGTTTCCACTGTGATGATGGGAAAATATGTGTTAACACCCTAGGTTCATACTACTGTACAGAATCTAACTGTACTGTAACTCAAATGTAAGTTTTCTGTTATTGTACATGATCGCTTTTAAAGTATATTTTAGATAATTTAGGTTTTAACACTGAAGAATTACTAATGTAACGCGAAGATCCTTCTATTCCTAAAAATATAATGCCTCCATGAAGTTCACGTTGAAAAATCTGACCATACACTCATTTATCAGGGCGTTCTAAATAAAAACTAAGAAAAACAATTCTTAGTATAATGATTGGTGGAGATTGTAGTATTTAAATAGATGAATTGAAAAGTCGATCTAAGCTAGACCACCATTGAAAACTTGGAAGCATTGAATGGCCGTCTCGTCCTAGTATGGGATTTTTCGGCAGTGCGTATCCAGAATCCCACACCCGCGAATAAAACTTACAACCTTTGGTCTCTCGAGCGAATGCTTAATCTCCAGGCCACTGAGCCGGCATCCAACGGTATTAATGTCTAACCTTATTCGATCCATGATCTTGCGCAACCCTTCATCAGTTATCTGATGTGGGTAACTGTCTCACACTTGACACGGATTGAACTCTATTGGTCACGGATTCTCACTACAACTCCAGGAAATTCATCTTGAAGCTAGTCACTACTGAGCACATGCTTATTATCACTATTGGGATCATGGATCAATCGACTTTAGATATTAACATCATTGGATACTGGCTCAGTGGTCTGGAGATTAAGTATTCACCCGCGAACCGAAGTTTCTAGGTTGGAGTCCTGAGTTGTGGCATTGTAAATGCACACTGCTAAGAAAATCCATACTAGGACGAGACGGGCATTCAGTGCTTCCAAATGTGAACTTTTCTATTAATAGAACCCTTCACCATTTGTTACCTAGTACACTTGTATTAGCTGTCATTACTACAAAGTTTATGTTCTTTATTAAGGGGTACACTTTTCATTCATTATCACCAACAGATATACTATCAGTTTCAATTCGACTTCATAAATGTATAAAATGTAGTTTTAACATATATTTTTTTACTAAAATTTAACTTTTAAAACCGTCTTAAATACAACATTGTATAAGTCTCTCAATTATCGAATTAATGAAATCTCGTTATTTAAGAGAAAGTATAGAACACCATATCTGGCAAATAGTCTATATACATTAAACCATTATCTTATAGCATTCACAAGAAAAACTTTAAATTACATTATCTTTGATCCTATTAGTAAATGACTGAAGTAGAAAACTGACACATTTATCAGTTTGATTTCTTAATCAATAATCTCAATATTATTAATTTGCCAAATCTTTTGTAACTTAAATTTATCATCCTACCGATATCATTCCTATTTATTATTTAGATATGATTATCAAGAAAGAAAATGTACTTGTGAGAAAGGATATCATATTCTTGAAAATGAATGTGTAGGTGAGTATATTATACATATTAAAATTATTATTCAAACTGTAATATAAACACTTAGTTACGAGGTTATTTGTAAATATTTCTGAATGAAATAAGTATTGATTTTTTATGAAATCTAATTATTCTACTTTTAATAATTGTTAGTAATAAGTATAAGAATCTTCTAGATCAATTCTTTTCAGTATAATGTATGGTTTAAACAACAAAACGGTTAACTGAATTTCGAAAATATTCTGGGAATTTAAAATTTGTCATACATCATATTGTTGGATAATATTATTATAATGTATATAAGATAGGTAAACTGACGGTTCGAGATATTGCTAATATGATCGTACGTTTAAAAAAAAACAACTCAACCATTCATAAGATTTATTCTCTATGGAACTATTTAAGTCAGAAGAATATAAGTCTTTGGGTATTTGTTTATGTATATTTCATAACGAAAAATCGATCTCCAAAAGGAAATAAAAATTGTTCAATGGAAAATAGAAGCAATGATTACATTCAGAACAAGTGTGTTTATCTTGAAAGAGGTGTACATCAGGTAAAAGGTTTTCACAGCAAAATAATGTCATTGAAATAATCACTGAAAAATTAAGAGGGATTAAACAGCTGTTTATTTGTGCTATGAGTTTTGTTGACCGTATACATCAATCAGGATCATAACTTTTTTTTCGTGGAATGTATTAAACATTTATGTCATATAGCTGGTATCCAATAAATTGTATTTTGAATATCATTCAATTCAATAATAAATTACGAACTCCCTACTCAATTTTTTGACTTATAAGAGCATGGACTTACACCGGAACTTCAAATAACTTTTTTTTGTAGTCATTCACTCATAAACAAATGATGATTCTTAACAAGTGGGAATGTTTAATCATCAACTATAGTAAACATTTATTTACATCAGTAGTTATAACTAGTATATTTTACACCCCTATTAGGGAGGATTCGCAGTATCCCATTATTAATAAACTAAAGTGAATTTTTGATCAATGTTAGTTGGTTTATAATCTCTCAAATAGGACGAAAAGCTCTTCCTGGATTCCATTGTTGGTCACAATTCATATATTCTATGAAAATAATATTTTCTATATTGAGTGATGTTTTTTTTTCTGTTAAAAACAGATATTGATGAATGCTCTGAAAACATGCATAACTGCACCTACGACAGTACTTGTATGAATCATATCGGAGGATTTCGCTGTATACGAATAGAAGAATGTCCATCAGGTTTAAAACGAAAATCTCAGTTTTCAAGATGTGAAGGTGAATAAGTTTCATATACATTTTCTTATAATCTAATAACTTCTCAGTGTTTTTACGAAATGAATAAATAAATTTAAAATGCATTTATTATTCATTAATTGGTCACTTTTATGCATCCCAATTCATTTTATTTTGATTTCGTTATTTTAAATTTATTTTAGTCATGAGAAAATTAGGTAAACCATAAAAATATCAGTCTAATATCAATTAAAACTGTACAATGTCTCATAAGCGTTTCCAGACATTTTACTTTCGATTGATGATACATACTACTTATATCTGTCGACATTGGTAGCACACACTACAATACGTTTCAATGAAGTTGATTTTTAGCCCAAGCCATCATCATGTTGATTGAAGTTGAATTAAAGATTATTATATAGTCTCACAAGAAATTAAAATGTTTATCATAAGATTCAGTTTACAGAACAGATAAGACCATTGATAAAAAGGCATAGTTTTACTAACAACAAGTGGAATTATATGTTACCCAACTCGAATGAAATTGAAATGTCCCAGTAACAGTTTTGTTGATAACCTTTTTCTAACAAGGAAATCTTAATCAAGAATACACTACATTAGAAATAACTCATAGTAAGGATTATAAGGGATTAAAACATTGAACAAAATAATGACTTACAAGAAGTGAGTACCTAGTGGTTATGGATGGCACATGACTTTTCTTGATGACTTGATGCAGTTAAACTTAGTAGAAAAAATTATGGTGATATATTACATTGACGAACATAAAATAATGGTTGAAAATGAAATATACTTTAAGAAACCTGAACCATAATACATTAACGTAATTGTACGTAAAGTGAAGGGTAAAAGCACTCTCTTTTTATTTAACATAAACGAATACAAATAATCACTGTTGACGTAGGGTTGTATTCGAGAATTCAAAATAGTTTAATATTTTGGAAATCCTGTTAGATAGTTATTAAACCTTCAGGACAAATACTATTAGAATTTATCTCAGTAGTGAATTTGTCCTTGAATGAATGATTTTATGTTTTGTTGATTGATCAACACTCGGCATATCAAAAGTAATTCATTAGATAAATTAAAATTTATCATTTCTTGGAACAAAATACAGTATGAGACATATCAGACTGACTGGAAGAAATCCTCATTTTCACTAATTAATTGTTGATGGAATCCCCTTTAGAATATCAGTTCCCTCAAGCTCCCAGATGGGCCCTGATCAAAATGAAATGTAAGTCCAGTTTTTACAGCTAAATAACTCAAATATCTTGTCAAAAAATGAAATCCACTGTTATAGAGAGTCAAATAGTTTGATGGACAGAAAATAATATGGTAAACAGGACTCGATTTGTACTACGGACTGAACATTAAGTATTCGGGAATAACTGATTGACCTATTACTCAATAGTGAAATATAAAATTTATTGATGCCTCATTACGAGTTCCTTAATTAGGTCTATTAGATTTATTATTCACATTCCGACTTACTGGAATTCATAATCTATCGTTTCAAACTTTCACATAGATATGAATTCTGTTGTTGTGGTCCAGTTAATAAACAATGAGTGGCCTAATAATATGCAAAATCTACTCAGTGAAAGGAGAAATATATGTGGCTTAAGGATATATTTCTCGTTTACATTCTTTAAAGTTCGATAGTATAATTCACATTCATATTTTCTTCCAATTTTAATTAGACATAAATGAATGTGAATTGAACATAGACAGTTGTGGTGCTCATACATTTTGTAAAAATACTATTGGTTCTTATCAGTGTATATGTAAACATGGATATAAAAATATTAATGAAACAGATTGTACAGGTGAGTTTACATTTTCAATAATGCACTGTATATTTTTAAAGCTTCCATGTTTGCACTGTAAACAACTATCGTATTATTGTTTAATCTTCTAATAGGTTTCAGTTAAATTCATGAAATGATATCCTTATAAGTGTCATTTTAAATGAACATCAGTGTACGATTTTGCTTACCAAATTATTTTGTTATAATGAAGGCTTAAAACGGAAATCCGTATGGTTAGAAATTAGAAATTTTTCATTATCCTTTATGGTCAACGTGCTTTGATGTAAACGGGGATCAGGTAAAGTATCCCATCTAGCTTTCAGTGATGCTTTCACCAATATCTAATAGAGTCTATAATGTTTTAAAAACTTAGAACTCACTAGCAAGCATCACCTAAAATCTCGAAGAAATTACTTTTATCTCACTGATTCGAATATTTGTTGATATGCACTGCAGTTGGGTATATCAAAATTCAGTTAGCTGTTCTCAGAAGGACTTTATCATGAACCAAAATTTTTCATCGTAAATAGATAAGTTAATTGTAGATTTCTCAATAATCTCTCTTCTTTTTGACTATCCTCTTGAATGATCACTAGATAAAACAACATTTAATGAACTAGTGAAAAGTGTAACTGAATTGGTTTTGAAGCACAGCATTAACTTCACATATATGCTTAGAAACAGTAAAAGTATGATGTTCCTAATGTTTAATAAACTGAGTTTTATAATTATAATACCAATTAGTCTATAAATGAAATTCTACATTTTCAAAAAGTTAACCACGAAAATACTACAACTTACATTGAAGTCAATACTACTGGAAAAAAATCCTCAATATTAGTTACCAGTTTTAAAGTGGTGGATGACCTCATAGTAAATAGGATCTCAGGATAAGTGATCTCAGAAAGTGCCGATAAACAATTTATGTCTTCACTCAAGCTTATTCATTACATTATTGTAAAAATAATAGAAATAAGCTACAGCAATTAACTACAATGTCTGATCTATCTGTGAAGATCAATGAGAAATTCGAAGAAGATTTAATGAAAATCAATTTCATTTTTAACAACCTGTGTGTAATTCTCTACTAGCTTACCTCTTTTATTGTTTTTATGGGGTGCTGAACACAAGTGAATTGAAAAACCCTATTTTGTTTTCATTTAGAATTTGGTAAATTTGAACGTAACTTAATAATTGACAATCAACTATTATATAATCATCTAGTAAAGAATTCAAACTTTAGGTAAAGAGCACTAATTAGAAACATTAGATCAACTTTGATTGCTGAAGCATGTTGTATCTCCAGTATCAGCATTCAACTTAATATGGTATACCAGTAAGCGTAGAATGAAATTTATCAATCAACGTCATTTATCACTTAAACTGGAGAAAGAAAACAAGTAACCACTGCAATTTCTACAATTTGAAGTAAGAACACCAAGACTTGTATAAGTGAAGATTTATTAACCACAAAACACGACTATCTTAGTCAAAAATATATTCACTTATATATTGACTGTACACTCATTTTTATTACTAACTAGAATAAAATCACATATATATATGTAAAATACCCGGATTTATAACACTTCACATGATGCATGTCATTCTGAGTAAATTTCATATTAATTCAATACAGGAATATCGTATCTTGGATAAACAGTACGCTAAAATAAATTAATGTTATAATGAATAAAATATCCGTTTGGAAAGCCAAACAAACATTACATTGAGTAATCATCATATTGAATTTTAAAGAAGTAATACTGACCCAAAATTCACGAGTTAATATTAAATTTCGTCTTTTTATCCCATCACATCAATTGGATTTGTGTTTAAGTTCTTGGGTATTTTGAGGAATTATTGACAAAGTTTAATGGAACTTCGTTAGCAGTGATTGCATATGTCAGTTGATATAACTCTAAATTAATCTCATTCACGTAGATCATTTCACACGTTCTCTTCACACATTTCATTTCAGAATTTTATTCATTCGTTTTGAAACAGATTTACGATATTTGATTTTTTCACTAATGTCAGCATTATTCTTTTTTGATTCCTTTCATTGCATTGATTTAACTTCAAGTTTTTGTACTTATGTGAACCGCATCAACATAGTCCCATAGTCATTTGAGCGATATAGCACAATGCTCATATTATATTAACTGAATAATTCAGTATATAATCTTTGTGTTTACTAATTAAATTTACATTGTCAAGTTATCAATATTCTTCATGATAGAGGTTGCGTGGATGTTTTTGAATTTTATTACTGCTAAAAACCGACCATAGTATATTACTGAAAATCTGAAAGAATCGGGTAGCTATTTTGTCTCAAAATGTGACTCCTCAGTAATGTGCATCAATAACCCTACAAGGGATCGAACTCAGGACCTTCAGGTCTTGTAACGAGCGCCTGATCTACAATGACGGTTATTTGAAGATTATCGCCAGTTGATCGAAGGTAGGCATGTGAGCCTTTGAATGTTGCCTCATTAGTCTGAAGTTTAAGGCCTCACCTCAACACCTGAAAATCCTAGTTTCATTCTCTATAGTACCGTGTATGGACCCTGCTAAAATGTGCCATAGTTAGATGAAAAAGCCATCCAGTCCTTTCTGGTTTTCAATGGTTCTTAAGCTTAAGTCGGTTCATGGTGGCAACACAAATACAAATATTTCTTTGATCAGTCATATATATCACTGACTTTTTTTCGTTTTTTGTAAGAACTATCAACAATTGTGTATAAATATAACTTTACTTTGACAAGTACAATTATATCTCTTCATCAGTAATTATTTATATCAATTCCTCACACACAATTTGCACGATTAACATACTTTTTCATTGTTCAGATAGATTATAAAAGTACTTTGATGTTAAATATTATAATAAATATATATTTATTTGAACGTAATCCAGGCATGGATGTTATCAAAGGAAAAAACTGACTCTTCTTTTGTGCATTTTAAAGTACATTCGCAAAATAATGATAGAACTTAATAATTCAGCAATAATCGGATAAAGGAATGATTTTCTTATACTATTTGGTCCCTTGATTATTGATAATGTTTAATGAGCCAAGTCCATTTCATGTTTCAACAACATTTCCTCTCATAAACGTCTTACATATTTAACAGTAGCAGCAATGAAAAAAGTTTATTTTTCAAGCATACTGTTTACATAAAGTATTTATCTTGTTTCTAGAATTGTTATTGTAAAGATTAAAGGCATGACATTTTACAACTTTCCTGTTTTTCTCATAAGTGTACCTCATACTGTTTTTGTTTACTGATTTGTTTATTTTTTAAAGTTACTATCTCTATTGGATCATAGTTAACTGATTCTCATTAAAGAATAGTTACAGCATTACATATTTTGATTAATTTAGAAATATTATTTAAATAGAATAATTAAATCCATTTCATATTTGGTTTGTTTTATCTCCTCCATACAGTAAGAATGTAATTTATTAAGATAACTTTAGTCAAATGATCGAACTGATTTGTAAATATGACGTTACTGGATACATTAGTTTTCTTGAATTAATAAACATTTATAAGCAAAGATGAATAGTGGCTAGTAGTGGAATATAAGATGTAGTTTTCGTCCTATTTGGGACTGGTCAGCTTGATGTAACTGCATCTCAGAGTTGATGTTCACTCTGGGACTCGAACGCAGTACCGTTCGCTTCAAACGCCACCGCATTATCTATTTAGTTGCTGAGTCATAAGAGATTGATCAGTTGCAGTGCTAAACATCAATGTAAAGATTCAAGTAAATAATACTAAGTGAAATAATAAACATTTAGTATTTATCAGATACTGAGTAGTTGAAGAAATTTAATATAATGTGTTTAACTCATTTTTGATATTCATTCACACTCACTCGGTTGAAATCCATCGACAAATATTTTAAACTCTGACTACATAAAGTAATGAACACAGCAAATAAAAATTGTATTGTTGGATTTAGCTAGTTCGATAATGTAATATTTGTACTGAGCCTTGATAACTTTCATCTACTTTCGTTATCTAATCTCAGTAAGTGAAATTTAAAAAAAGCTTTTTAGTATTTCATCATCATACAAAAGTTTTATATACTATTGAAACAAATACAAATTAAATTCATCCATTTCACCAGAGACATTCTACCGACAACTGTGGAATTTCAATGTGAAAACTGCATTTGAATAATCTCAAGGAGCTTTCTTTATAGAAGCTTGGACTAGTTTGGCAGGTGCTATGTTAAGACTATTTGGATTTCAATCGCTGAGACTATTTAAACATAATTTTACATATAATATCTGTTTTATACTTGGAACCTAATTTCTGTAAAGCCGTTGATTTGAATTTCGACAAACGTTCACATCTCTGCTTATAATGCTTGTAAATTAAGGCAATATCGAGGCATACGCACAGTATGCACATATGCCAATAAGAGACTGATCAACTTCAGTCCTAAAACATCAATGGGAAGATTCAAATAAAACAATATCAAGTGAATTAAACGTTCACAATGTTAGGGTATTTCCTTAGATAAGTTATAGGTTAACGAAACACTAATACATAAGACATTCGGACCATACATTAAGTAGGTCACAAAAGAGTGACTTTTTTGAAGTTTAACACTCACCACTTTTGCTTATAGTAAATTTACAATGCTCACGTTTTCACAGACTGTAAAAGATAATTTGATGTATATTAGCGATTTGTTTTTAATACGATAATAGAGAGTTAATTAGAGATTCAAGACCTTTAAAATCGATCCCAGCATGAATGACGATTCATGGTCACTAGTAAAGTTATCCTTAATTTACTTAAATTCAAAGTTATAACTTGAATTCACATAAGATATACGGGAAAATGGAATTCAATACCTAGATTCTGGTAATTTTCCAGTTAATGTCAGTCTGTCAAGAAAATTATTTTGACTTTTTATAAAGTAACTACTGACTAAATAGTTTTCATTTTCTAGTCAATTTTTTTTGAAAACTTTGATTTTGATTCTAATAAAAATTACTACATTAAAGCTGTGGAAACATATTTTCTAGTTTTCGCATACGTAAGGCTGGAAACTAGAAGGTTCCGTAAATTTTTTTAATTTAATTTCTAACACTATGTTTATTTTCCTCAAAAATACGTGCTGGGATGTAGACAAAACTGAAAAATCTTTCTACTTGATCCACGTTATTTATCAACAGAATATCGATGAGCTCAAAACTATTTATGATTGACTAAGTTGTAGAAATTATAGTCTATATACACTTTTCATATAGTTTAAATTCACTGGTTGGGGCTTCACACTTGAATGTGATGATTTTTTCTTGAAGTTATTGGCTAGTAGTAACTTGACCTGTAGGGGTCAATTATGTCGAGAACAAAACATATCTCATACTTATTTGTTTGTACACACTGAAGTTATATTTCTGTTTTGTTTTTTATCTACTGTACCTTAGATATTGATGAATGTTCAATATTTACACCAGCAGAATCTTGTCCTGATACAAGGGCCCGGTGTGTGAATACCCAAGGGAGTTACGTTTGTGTCTGCCCTGAAGGTTTTATTTGGTTAGGTTATCCAGACTTAAAATGCAAAGGTTAGTTTTAATTACCTTTTTTGGAGAAAATTTCATCAAAAAACAAAGCTGAACAGTATCGTTAATCTTACAAATGCTCAAATGAAAAAAAGTAGCATAATCTATTTAATAAGTAATAAAGGCTTTAAACTGTGATGAAAGAGATTTAATAAAAAAACGAAATTAACATATAGACTTATGTATTTAGTTTAATATTTCAACACATTCTTAAACTACATAGTTTCCCTTGCCTACTGACAAGAATGTCATTGGAATACACTACCACGTTTCGGGTCTACTTTCCATAACTTTTTAAAATGAACCTTTTAATTAAAACCATTCTTGTTCAGACCTTTTTGTATTAGTTGCTTGAATCATCTAATTGATGTTTAAGACTGCAATTAATCAGTCTCTTATTGGCATATATGCATCCTGTGCAGATTGTCTCGATATTGCCTTAAGTCAAAAACATTATAAGAGACTGATTAATTGCAATCCTAAACATCAAGGGGAAGATTCAAAGAACCAATACAAAAATGAATCAAACTTCACCACATTGCACGACCCAGTGGCTATCAGGACTCAGTAGCTAAGTGGATAACACATGCATGTGCATGCAGCATCAGTACTGTTCAGTTGTTACTACGACTAAATATGTAGAACAATGGCAGCAATTAATGTTAGCTTTTGTTTATCTTGTTCATTGTATAACAGGAGTATCGTAAGTTATGTAGAAGACAGATTTTCCAGTGGATCCCGCAACACAATACAATTATTGAGGATGTCGATTATAACTCACATATACGAGTAATTTATTTAATACTCCAACAAACAACTACCGAGAGTCGAGATATACCTCTATAACAATCGATGATTTTATGTAGGGAAGTCGCGTACGTATCTACAAAAACAGTGTCATGGAAATAATCATTATTGAATTGAATTCAAAACATAGATAATTATACGATTCAGATATTATAAGTTAATCACCAAACTATGAAATTAACGGGGTGATGATTAGGTTTACTTTTTGTCTACCGTGTCAGTTCGATTTTAACATCTATATGTTACAGTGACACAGAACCTTAACATACTATCCACTTCACTATTAACTACATGAAAATAAAATGTCTATACTTACTGAAACTGTTCCGAGGACTTCTGCTATGAAACAAAATAAAATAAATACGTATAACCGTTTAAATTACTTTAAGTACTACTGCTGGAGTACAGAGTCTGATGACATTTATAATCTATGGCATTCCGCAACAACAACTAACACTTCTTTCATGCCTAAATAGATGGAAACAAAGCACGATGAAAAGACAGCATTTAATAATTTTTAAAAGACCACAAATCTTGCTGCGTAAAATCCTACATATGATAACCCATAATTACATTCACTTTCACTCGTGTCATTGTTAGACCTGCTAGCTGTTATCTATAATGGGCTAAACGAAGAGTAGTCTTGTTTATTTTTCTCTTGAATAAAATTTTATCAGAAACAAGTTAATCAAGCATATAATACTTATGTTTTCGAGATATCTATATCATTAAAATATAACTGTACACATGTACAGGTCAAAAATCCAATCCTAGTATTTTTAAACGAAACCAGAGGAAATATCCACTTTTCTGATATTTACACTACTAATCATGTATTTCTTCACCACATTTTTGAAACATTCGATTATATTCTTACTTTCAACAACATCTTTACTTTGTTTCGCACAGATGTTAATGAATGCACTGAAAAACCAGATATTTGTGGAAAAGAACACCAGTGCGTAAATTTGATTGGCGGTTATCGATGTCAGTGTGCTCCTGGATATAAAAATGGAGAAAATGAAAAATCGTGCGTTGGTCAGTTCATTACATTTTTAGTCTTATGAACGTTATTTTAGGTACTTTACTTAAGCTATTATTACTGTTATGAGTAATATAACTATAAAACGAAAATAATATCCTGCCATAGAAATTAAATTATTTGAATAGCTAGGTATATTAATATAAAGAAAACAACACCAGGTTAGTTACATTTTACTTTTCCGAAACGACACTGCAAAATTAATTTAGCCGTCATTTTTCGCCCGGAAAGGATTTAGGCTCGACTGGTGATCATCGTGATCTGTAAATGGGGAAAAAATTCACATTTTTTCTGAAAAGTGTTAATTGAATTGGCAGATCAGTCAAATGCAAAAGACAGTAAAACTCTAGTAAAAATAATATTATCCGTTGATCATATTCACGTGTTAAGTTAAAATCAAAAATATGATACAGTTACATTCAGCTGAGATGATCGAAACAAAATCAAACGAGCGTCATTGAATACGAAAATATACGCAATCCAAATATAAGTAGAGTATCACCACTGAGCCTGTATCCAACGACAGTGATGTCTAAATTCAGCTGATCCGTGATTTGTGCAACCCTTAATCTATTGTCTGAGGTGAACAACTTTCTCACACCCTACATGGATTAAAATATACTGGTTGAGCAAGATAATGAATCGCTTGAAGTAAGATAATAACACTGTTGGATGATCGATAAGTGGTTTGGAGATTAGACATTCACGCGCGAGATCAAAAATCCTCAGTTCAACTATCAAATGCAGGATCGTGGATACGCACCTCAGAGAGGTCCCATATTAGCGTGAAACGGCATTTCAGTGCTTCCAGCTTTTGGAGGTGGTTTAGCTTAGATCGACTCGAGAATTTATTTTATTCAGTGTTACTTTTATTATATAAATTTATTGGATTTAAGACCTTCAAAAAAAACTTGATAGATACTACATTATTATCTGTATTAAAGAAAATAATGTAAGCGTCACAAATGCACTTAATTGAACGATTCTACCAACATTAGGTACTTTACACTTTATGTTACTAATAAGTAACGTAATTTGTGCATGTCTTGTTCATTTAATGTAACATAACCGATTTCAAAATGAGTAAGATCAACATTCTGATAAATATTTAATCAATTTTAATGTTTGATAATATAATCATATCAATAATTTGTCAAAATCCATACTACTTATAATTCATTTATGTGTTTTTAAAAATAATGCAAAACAATTAATAATAAAAAACTAATTAAATCAGATATCGACGAATGCAGTGTGAAACCGTACAATAATGATATTAATTATATATCACCATGTCCATATTCATTATGTATTAATCAACCTGGGAGTTATCAATGTCAGTGTCCTGATGGATTTCGGCTAGGGAGAGGAAATCGATGTTATGGTAAGATGTAGAGGTTGTTATGACCATTATCATCAATGTATGTACTGTATTTGTTAAGTATTTTTTTGGTAAATATGTTATTTCATGAACTTTTTAAATGTTAATTAGAACTTTTATATTGAATATGAACTTATCACCGTAAATTGTAGTTTTAATCCGAACATAATACGAACATAACTGATTGGTGCAATCTCCGAATGAATATAGATGCAATTCATGTGTAATGAATAATTTCGAGTCTTGTATGTCATATTTTATTTAACTACCTAACTGTCCTTGATTTAAACAGCTTCTATGATTTCTGAAGTTTCTAGTTCCAGACGTTCGTATGTTCATTAGATAATCTATTATTTACTCCCAGAAAACTTCGTTTACTATTTAATCATATTTTTATAAAAAGTTGTTTTTAGTTTCATTTTAATCCTCTGAAACATTGATACATTTGGTTATTATTATTATTCCTTCACACTACTATTTTCACTATGTCGCTTAATCAACCCATTCTTAAGTTCGAAAATTTTGGAAAAGCTAATTGTTAAAATGATAGAGAAGATTTGTTACTCAGATGAGTAATTTTGGTAATCCTGAGTTCTCTAAATGATTTAACCCGGAAGATTCCGATATCATTTTGGGTAATGTGATCGACGCCTACTTCAAGTATAAGTGAACACTGGTTATTCCAGATTTCATGCAATTAGTTCCCTTCATAAATTTAAATAAAGTAAGAACAAATATTGATGCAAATAGTATGAATTCATAACATTTCGAGGTTTCTCGTCAGCTGCTTATAATCAAATATGTTTTAGTATTTTACATTGAGATAAGAAATAGTATGAAACAATTGGCATAATTGAATGCAAATAATTGGAATGACAAAGGTTATCAATAATAACTATATATATACACATATGCGAGAACAGGTCAGAGGATATTTGGTGTTAGAATTAAGGAAACTATTCAGGATGGGTGGGGTAATAGTTGAGTGGAGTTCAGAGACAGATAAGATAAATTGTGTGATAATTTTAGAGGTAATGAAGGATTCATGGAATTAAATAGTGATAAGATAGGTTACGTAATAACTGAATAGAGTTTGAAAAGTTAACATAATTTAAGAGGGTAAGTGGGCGGAAATGTATGAATAAAAGTTGGTTTAAGAATTCGGCAATGGGGGAGGAATATAACACAAAATAAATATTTTAAAAATAAATAAATGAATAAAATAACACAAATAACCAAAAAACAATAAAAATAAAACAAAAATGGATTACCTGGGTAATAATAAGTTTACTACTGTCTCTTTTTGAATATATTAATCCGGTTTAAGTTTTTTTTATCGCGATCACTTCATCAAAACGGAGAGCAGTTGCATTTCTTTGTCTGCCGATAATTTTAAAAGCGTGCGGAATGTCGTTGGTATGCCCAGTGTCAAGTAAATGCCGTGCTATTGCACTGTTGAGAGCCTTAATCCTTCGCAGTCTCAAGTTCTTTAGCACATGCCCAGAAATGCGAACATGTACTCTTCTCTCAGTTCTTCCAATGTCTGTGCTTTGGTACGTACATGTGAATTGGTTAATTCGACTGTAGCTACTGAGAAAAGAGGACCTGTCGATTGTAGTTTGATTGAGTGAGCAGTTCGTTTCCCATAACGTCGTCAGTTTTGCTGCTGAGTAGGTCAATTTCAACGAGGAATTTATTCTGTGATTGATTATTCCGGTAATTCCATCTCCTTTGAAGTGCATGTTTAAGAAGCAAGCTTTATTTTCCACTGTATCATGCTTACGCGAAGGTTGGTATCTGCATACTTATGGATGAATTTCGCCGGATATGCATTTTCATCTAGGCAATTATTGATTAAAGGAACTTCTTCTTTAGGGCATTCCTTTGAGCAGATTTAACATGCGCGGTCAAAAAGGGTTCGTACAGTACCCTTTTTGTAACTCATTGGACAGAAGCTGTAGTAATTGAGATAAACTCCACTCCAGGTATTTTTAGGATGAATGTGTCTTTGTAATGTACCATCTGATGTTCGTCTGATTCCAATATCTAGGAAATGGAAGTTACCTTCAACTCCATGTTCCATAGTAAATTCTATATCTTTATTTGCTTTATTAAACAGACTGAGTAGGTTAATGGATTGCTTGTGATTGTTGCAGACAAGAAATGTGTCACCAATATATCTACAGTAGAGTGTGGTACCACTGTGTGCTTGAGCTTCTTTTTTTCAGCTTTCCCATAAATATGTCCGCCAGAATTGGGCCCAAAGGGCTGCCCATGGCTACTCCATCAATTTGGCGGTACTGCACATTGTTAAATATAAATTGTGTGTTTTTTATACACAATAACAGGAGCTGTTTAAATTCCAGAATAACCGACTCCGTACAAACTTAGGACCTTGTTTCTGATTGACAGATTAACTTAGTACGTTTTATTATCTTCATATATCAGTGTGATCCCATTGAGTATTTTATCCAGGTAACCTCTAAGCATGTGTTAATTGACCTTTTTAACATAGGTTGAGACTTATCAGTATGTGGATGTGGAGATTTGTCGAACTTCTCTGAAACCACGAAATGATTTTAGTTAGGTAATTATATAAAACATGAATGCACTGGACATCCGTTCCGTTCCAGTATGGTACTCTTCATCAGTGCACACCCACGACTTCACAATCAAGAATCTAACTAGTGATCTTCGGTCTTGCGCAAACGCTTAACATCTAGGTCACTAATTATGGATCCAGTGGTATACAAGTCGTACTTCAGTCACTTCGCGACGCTGTGTAATTATCTTCCATTGTTTCCTGTGGGTACCTTCCCCACATCCGACACATTTTAACTCTACTAGTTACGGTTTCACACTGTAACCCCTGAGATTTCCTCTCAAAACTAGTGGCGTAATATCATGAACTGATTGATATGTACTGTTTATATGTCTTGATATGGTTGTCTGACCTAAACCATTTCGCAGTTTTAATGGAAGAGACAGGTAATTTAGATCTTTATCGACGGGTCTGTCGATTCTTGACTGATCTCAGCTTCATACTCCTAAAGTTTTCTGACATTCTTGGAATTACCTCGGTAGGAAATATCACATCCAATTTTTTTCCATAATCCTCTGCGTGTAATGCTCTAAAAATGAAACATCATGTCTTCTCACTGCTAGTTAATATCCCTGCATAGCTGAGTGAAAGAATCGTCAGCTATGTCCAAAATAATACATCTTATAAGTTATCCAACGTACTCTACAGTTAATGCTGAATTTGTCTTTTTTCTCTGTTACGTCTGTGGATCTGCATGGAAAGAAATGAAGTGATTGTAAAGTCTTACGTGTAATCATGATTATGAAAGACCTTGAAATCTTCCACATAGCTCACAACAATTTACTGATTGATAAATTGTTTCGATGGTTTATCTATACTGATATATTATCAAAAATCCTGTCCACGATTATCGTAAAAAAAGTGGAAACATAAAATATTAACTGCGTGCATTCTGTTCGTTATATGTGACACATATATGGAAAGAGCAGTAAATATTAATAAATATATCTCGAATAATCTCACTGCGAAAAACTCAAATTGATAGTACAACTAAGTTTCAATAGCATTTGTGGTGAAACATGTGATAAAGCATATGATGGAATGTTGGTGGTGATTGCTCAATTTTTGCATATACTGGATCACAAATTGAAGTCTATTTGAACAATTAGGGAATACTGGACAGATGTCTTGTCTTATCGATGATCATACGATGGATTGAACGAAAGATTATTTAGTTTTCAGAGCAAGTTGATTATCTTTAAACCATTAAATCTGTGTTCATTGAATCACATTCCCAACTCCAGTTCATTTATTTTTACATATAAGCTATTCATCTATAAATCAACATGGGATCTAACACAAATGAGCAACAGCACATTAAACATTTGATTTTTAGAAATCATTCATCAATATGATTCAGAGAACTCCTCTCTACAGTCCATTGGATATCGTTCTTGACCAGTTTTCATCTTTGATTATCATATATGCAGTGTTTTATGATGAAGCATTCTCATCAAAGTTAAATGCAAAATGTGTATGCCAGTCATATTGTAAATTAGCATAATTGAGTTTTTATTAAATTGTTGTTGAATATTCTCATTACCACTTTTCCAAAAGGTAATAAACATGAACATTTTTTCTGGAATAACAAATCTAGAAAGTGAATATCATAATAATAATTTTTGTTTTTAATACAATGAATATTGACGTTTCTTTAGTAAACAATTTTTTCGTCATTTACGTGATGCAATAAATTTCGAGACATAAACAACAATTCAGAGATAATAGAAATACACACATAGGTTTAATTAAGTAGTATTTTATGCGGTATATATTTCCTTTAAATATAGTAAATCACGTGTTCATATTAATCTGTAATTGTGAAATAAATATGGGAAATTATTGTAGTAATTTTTGTGATTAGATGAGTCTGTCCTTTATAAATTATACCAGTTTAACTGAAATTATTGTACTTTTAATATATTGACAAACTTGTGAAGCGTGAGTTGATAAATTTCATCTACACTCTAACCTACTTTAACACATCATCTCACAGTGTTTGGCCAAAGGAACCAAAACAAGGTTGAATAAAAACTAAGTGGAAAGATTTATGTTGTATAAAAAGGATCTTGTTTATTATCCGTAATTGTAAGTGGTCTAAATCGCATAGCATCAATGTGACTGATAATTTTTTGGTGACATGATAATTATTCTATTAATTATGGGTCATTCTCACGTCCTTGTAAATACTAGTTCCCCATACAACACCGATACTTGTAACTTGATAAAACTCTCTTTCGTATGTTTAGTATGTTGGTAATGAATTGTTCTCTTTTAACGCCTGACCTAATAAGGCCCAAAAATTTATTTACTTCAAACCAATCAAACTAAATAAATTTCTTAACAGACCGTTGAAGCGTTTTGCACTAAATTATGTAGGTAATTATACATTTTACAGAATGTTTTCCTGAGTTGTTAGATGTTTGTAGCTTTGGATGAGTAAGTTGAAGGTGTTATGAACTTTAAGTAGTTGTGAAACGTTCACTGTTCTTCTGGGCATCATCATTTACTTTAAAAGTAACTGAGTCACGAAGTACGTGCTGATGATGTTATTTAAAGGAACAATGAAATCTTTACAAGTGAAACACCTAACTCAGAGACCATAACATTTCCAGTATTTTATTATAATTGTTTACAATTCAGTCAAGCGATGAGTAATAGGTTTTTAATCTGCAAATATATTATCGTAAGATAAATATAAATATAAAATAATAAGGTTAACTATACTTGATGCTTATTAATGACATTGACACTATGGTTTCTCTTTATTGAAATTTCGAGCTGACGTAACTAATAGCAAAAACTATACCGGTTGAGAAAGTTCATGGTTATTATAATTCAGTAGCCTGATAGAAGAAAATCTTACTGTGTTTCAATATTGAAATACAGGCACAGATAGCTGATGAGTCCTAAATTTTCAAAGTCACTGTTATTCTCATTTTAAGAAAATATATTTCTATCACTAGTTTACGATAATGAGAACAAATATATTAAAAAATGATGTGACATAGAAAGATATGTAGATTCGCTTATCTTCAAATCCACGTAAATAAAGGTTGAAAAGGATTTACATGATAGAAGTGTCTTCGACTTTTTATTACTCTATCCCTTTCGCTTTTCTTGCCTTTTTGATTGTTTATTGACAGAGTTTTTCATTAGTGATGAAATCCTGAGGATTATAAAACTAGTGGGACAATAACACTTCGAAATATTTACTTGTTTGAATTACACCTAGTGTTTTAGATAACCTTTAAACCATTGGTATTGTTCGTTTCTCAACTCTATTCATTTATTTCTCTTAAAAAAATTCTAATTCATTTTATGTCACAATGAAATGGAGTGTGGTTTTTTCCTCACTAGAAATACATTTTGACGATATATGATTTTAACAGTTACAATGACTTTAAAAATATCAGTTTATGAATATCTAACCATTAAGCATTAAGCAAATTAACATTGTATGTAACTAATTAGTTTTCCTTGTGTATGTTCACCATTTCTTTTTACAATGAATATTACTCTCCACTAAATTCTCCGAGTAGCGAATTGATTACCAATATAGAAATTGTATGTAAAAAAAGCATCTCCAGGGTTATTTTATATAAATCTGATTTACTTACTTACCATTTAATCGATTAAAATCATCATTCTACTTGAGAAAAATTAACGTCTCTTCATTCAAAGTTTATCAAAGGTGAAGAAACAATATCTACCTTCATTCATCGTTTTCAAATTTTGAAAACAAATTCAATTAATTTAAAGTAAATTCTTCCTAAGAATCAATAATTAAACGTTTGAGTAAATTCCCTATATGAATGGTGAGTGAGGTCATAGTTTGTTTTGTTTTTCAATTAAATGGATAAATTAAAATACGTGGAATTTAGCAAACTAT
Organism: Schistosoma margrebowiei; assembly: GCA_944470205.2. NCBI lineage: Eukaryota > Metazoa > Platyhelminthes > Trematoda > Strigeidida > Schistosomatidae > Schistosoma > Schistosoma margrebowiei. The sequence goes on from OX104028.1 coordinate 47,993,654, forward strand.
TGAATCTTAGTTATTATTTTGTTTACTTCTTAAATGATTTTGTTTATTATTCCTTTTATCATTACATTTTATAGAGTATGCATAATTCATGAACACAAATGTTGTTTGTTTTCTATTAAAATTGATTAGTCGATAAATTCTCCAAAGTTTCAACAACAACAACAAAATTATACTTAGATTTTAATAAAAACATTTATTCTATGACCTACTTTCTGTTGGTTCATTCAATATTTTAACAACAATAAAACCCACAGTTTTAATCGATCATTTTATTCACTGTCATTGAATCTGATTAATTGTTGTATATTTACTAATTAATTTTTACTTCATTTTACACTAAATAGTTAGTCAATTTTGTAGGTGGAAAATAACGTAAAAACTGAATAAGTAAAGAAGGTTAGTGGCTAGCAGTGGAATCCATTTTGACGCGCATTTCGTCCTATTTGGGACTTGTCAGCTGGCTACCAGGACTCAGTAGTTAAGTAGATGATGCGATGGTGTTTGAAGTGAATGGTACTGGGTTCGAGTCTCAGAGTGAGCATCAACTCTAAGATGCAGATGCATCCAGCTGACGAGTCCTAAACAGGATGAAACGCGTGTCCTGGATTCCACTGCTAGCCACTATCCTTCTTTGCTTAGAATGCTTGTGAATTAAGGCAATATCAAGGCAGTCCGCACAGGATGCACGTATGCCAATAAAAGACTGATCAACTGAAGTCATAAATAACAATAGGAAGATACACGTAAACTACACCAACTGAATGAAAACTGAATATTTACTCATAAGAAATCTTAGTTGAGTATAAACTAATTGATTATTCCCATTTGGTAACAATTGTTATTCAATTTATACCATTTTTGTAGTGAAAATAATATTTTCAAATTCCATGATTCTACACAAATTTTCTTATCATCAACTGTTCAAATAGATTAAATATGTTTTAAAATCTGGTCTAACGATGAAATGATTTTCGAAATAAACTCTTAAAAAAATAACCCAATTATATATTATGAACATTTGTAAGACACGAATACATTATCAAATGTTTTTTTGAATAGATAGTCTATGTACTTTAAGAAAGGAAGGAAAGATTGATTGTAATTATTCAACGATAGATGTGGTAATAAGTACATATTACACTTAAAACTGCTACTTTGTAGTGAACGAGAACACAAGTGGGGATAATCGTATATATATAAGCAGAAAATTACAGAACATCCTCGTAAAATCTAAGAACCATACAGTAAATACTTTATTTGCAAAATGTCAATCAATCGTCTCAGACTTCATTGTTCTTTCGTTTCCACAGCAATCGTTCTCTGTTCTCGTCCTCTTTGCTTCGATTTTCTTAACCTTCTACCTGCAAACATTTCACTTTCGATTGGTGATACATACTGCCTATATCTGTCGACATCAGTAGGACACACTACACTTACCTATTTTGATCTTATAGGCTATCATATTTATTTATGAATTCACCTACTCCTGTCACTCACATCTTTAATTTTTCTTTTAAGATATATATGTATATAATAGTTCGTCGTAAATTTCCTTAGGAAGCTGATTTTAAATAAAAAAATTTGTCATTCAGTGAATTTAGTTGCATGTCCTAAAAACGCATTAATCACTTCATATGGAAAAAAATACTTCAACTTAATTTGTATCAGATGTGAACTAAATTAAAAGTAACAAAATTTATAATGATTCCTCCACTGTGTTTGCTAAAGAAATTCTTTGAAACGTGCAATAGAAGTATTCTGACACTACCAGCCATTCCATTATTTACACTCGGTATTGACATGCACTGATCACATCATAAGATATGGTTTATATTATAAGACCCTTAATTATTTATATCAGCAGTTTGTCTGCACTACCAGTCGGTACAGTAGTTATGATTATTAAAGAAGTTAAGATCATGGAAGATAAAACTAATATCGAAGATTGCTTATTGTTCATGTTACAGCAACACACTCTATTCAGGAGATCTGATGTATAATGTAACGACTTACAAATGATTTTGTCAAAAAACATTGATATAAAATACATGTAGTATTTTACTAATTTATCATTTGAACGGTGATAACAGATTCATGTATAAACGTTCGATTGTTAAAATGTGTTTGTCAATATTATTCTGAGAAGTAATATGTATTTGTAAAGTTTAAAATAATAAATCCAACTTGTTCAGTTATCCAATTTTCGAAACATACTATAAGAGTTCACAAAACGCCCCATAATTATGATTCGTAATATAATATGTTCATTAGTCACAGTCACCTAGAGTAAATTCTGACGCCCAATTACTTGTTAGGCTGAGTACATTGATCTTAAAATCCATCAATCTTCATCTTTATCAATTACCATTAAATATCGCTGACAGACATGATATAATTTATATTATTGATATGCACTTTATGTTAGTACATTGAAGTATTAATTAAATCTGACTGAAACGTAGGTAAACCAATTGTTCCGAAGTAAAACATGCAATAAATGTTAAAACATTCATTTCCATTATTGATATTTGAATAACAGAATTCATCGGGTACACAAATAATGTTCTTCTGACAGGTTATTTGAATTCTTTTCCAACATAAATTTTTAATTTATGATATCAAAATTAACCAAGAGAATTCTCATCAGTAGTGCTCCTTACTAGTACAGTTGAACTTGTCTAACTAACTAACTGAGAATGTATGAAAACCTTGAGCTAGTCTCTACAGTATGTTTACTGAACTTCTACAATTACATGATCTGCTAACTTAAAATTTTATTTACTTATTACTAATAAGTGATCCTGTTTTAAAAATAACTGAGTACTTCATGAATGTAATTAAATATTTATCGTTACGAGAGACAGTTCATGATACGAGTGTTTGTTAACAATACTTATAGTAGTTTAAAACGCTACACTTCGAAATACATCATGGGTGTTTTGAATTAGGTGATAATAACTATGTACCAATAAACAAATACTTGAAATAAATAGCTTTGAACGTCCTTGACATTGATGTTAACCCTAAAAGTTTTACTGAACACAACACTAACCGAAGGCTTTCAGTCAGGCAGCCGCACTAGATCTTGTTTTGATACGCTATACAATTCACTTTCAAAGATATTTAGTCAGTTTACTGATACATATTATACCTCATTCAAGTATTCAAATATAGTTTACTATCCCATTATCCTCAACTTGTGATTTTTATGGCTTTGAGCTCACTACATCAAAAAACATTCAAACAGTGGTATTGCTAAATCCTACCTATTTCCTATTCTTCTCAAATATAATGAATATGAATTGGTGAAATACAAAATAAAATGACAAAACGTTTATATAAAACAACTTTAAGCATAGACAATAACCAGTCCTTTGAAATATAGTATATCGGATACATTCTAGAGACTTGATAAAATTTTATTTTTGTTGTGTTTTGATTTTTCAAAACTTCAAATGAATCTAATTTCATTTGGGTTTTTTTCATTTTTAACTAAGATATTGACGAATGTCATGAAATGGAAAATGTGTGTAAATCAAATAATCCATATGCTCCAAGTCAAGCCTGTATAAATCTTATGGGTAGTTATCGATGTGTATCTGACGAGACTCCACCAAATTATGTGAAGCATAGACTTGGTAATGGATTCAGGTTAGTAATTTTGTAAAATAAATGTATTGCTTGCTTAAATAGAAATAAAATTTATTTAGAATAGTATTCCAACCTTCGTATGGATTATATGATTACAATGAACTCTTAATCCACTAAGAACTCAGGATGGTCTTGCCGAAGACCTATATTTTATTAACCACAAAAAACAAGAGTTTGATCATTGGCCTATTTACAATTAGCATGGAAAAGAAATTATCATCTTATAGGCAATGGACAATAAAGTTGACCTACTATGGATCAAATAGTACTTTTGTAAAATTTAATGTTTTATTTTAAAATATCGTTTTTATGCATAAAGTATAGTTTTTTTATCAATAAAAAGATACGTTTAAATATTCGTACTTTTCATGATGATTGATTGGAAATTTGTGGTCAATCAACGTTGTTACAAAATCACTACAATTAACAGTAGAACACCAAAGAAAAAGTGAATTCATATACACTCTGGTGAATCTAAAGTTATTAATTTTAATTTTGATATTCATTACATATTAACACATCAGTTTTAGAATTTACCAAGTTCACATTTAAATTGTATGGCACTTTTATACCCAAAATTATCAGTGAACAGTAATTAGCTTATGAGGTTGTTTAACAGATATAGTTTTTTTTATCTTTTTGATAGTCAGTACTAAATAATCATAAAATTCACATCTGGTCATCCTTCCCCCAAATGCTCTGGTACGGCCGAGAGTGGGGAGAGTTAGTCCTGCTCACTGCCTTCTCGCGGCATTGCTGTTGTTTGCGAAATCAAGAGAACGAAAAGCGAATGACCGGCGATTTAACCAGGTTGGTGGACACAGAGGACTCACCTAAAAGAGTTGGAAAACCCTGATTCCAAACCAATGGTTCACATTGGTTACATGATCCTGAGGGAATAAATGGCGTATGAACCTATTGTTGGTCAGCGACTACCATGGGACTGAATCTCCTGGCGTTGCTCCACTGCCTTGTGGATCAGACTTTTAGGTCAAAGGTTCCGGGTGTGAACCCCTAAGAAAACCACCTGCTTAGGTTTTAACACCCGGGCAGTATCTAAGCCTTCACACAAATCGAACGATTTATTATGGCGCACATCTGTTTGGTGCCTCCTTGTACCAATGTTTATGTGTTTAAATAAATAAAATAAATAAATATTCAATGTCAACTACTGAACTTCAACAAATTGTGTGTAACGTTTTTTCTGACCTAAGTATATTAAAAAGTCAGCTCCTTTGACAAATGAAGACAGCGCAATGAAAACAACATTAACGTGATATATTAGCCTAATGCATTTCAAACAATGTGACCACACAATAAATCGCTGGAAATAAAGAACCAACTTAACAAATGGGAGCATAAGACTAATAGAAATATTAAGCGAAACAACAAAAATTACATTATCCTCGATAATAAGATTAAAATCAATATAATCAAGGTAGATTAAATGTAACTATAAACAGTTCTTGAAACACACAGGATGGATTGAATTTCTATATAGGTCAGGTTTCAACAAATTTCTACATTTGCCCTGAATAACATGTACACAACATCACAGCTAGGAAAAATCTTGTCATAAGTATCAGCTATATATTTCTTATATATCAGAATGTTAAAAATGTTTACCGCAACAAATAAATCCAGGAATGTAAATCAAAACAATACAAATATTACTACAATATCTGATATTTATTTCAGAATGTTATTTATACTTGATATATTATTCATTAAAATGATATCATATTTAGATTCATGTATTTTCTTGAATATTATTATGGTTACGTTAATGTGCTACTTTTATGCTATTCGAAATGCAAGTTATATCTCAGATTGAGATATGACCATTAAGTGTACAAACATATCTACCCTTCGTGATTAACATTATAAGGTAATTGAAGTCAATATCGTTTTAAATCAATATAATGTAATTATCAATCAATATCAGAAAAATACGTGCTGTTTTTAATACCAAAATACGTGTGACATTCATTTTAAAACAATCACATTACTTTAAAAATTTTGTTTAGGTTAATTTTAAAAATATGATATTTCTTACATTTCAATCATCATTGAAACAAGGCGATAGATTTGCTGAAATTAATTACAGATTTTCGACAAAGATCATTCAAAACCATGAAGATGCATATATAGATTATTTAATAATAATTGCTTACAGTCCTAATGAAACATTTGTCACTATAAGGACCTCTTAAAACCAGTTATGTAATATATCAGGAACTAGGTTTTTTTTACACATATCAAGGTTTTGACTACTCGAAATTACTTTATAAATATCTTTCAATATTCAGTGTAACTTCGGCTGCTGCGACTGGTTTTGAAATACATCATACTTGAGTGCATTGAATACACCGTATTCACCTTCTATTCTTTCAATGAATCAACCAAAAGATGAAAAATGGCCGAAACTGCTGTGTTTTCTTATTTAGCATCCAACTAACCACTCTATTAAGATATGCAACCACAAACAATTCATACATAACTATTCAGTAAAAGCAAATCTAAGAGGAAAACCTTTATTTAGAATGAAAATTTAGACAAATGAAAAATAAGTTTTCTAAGCATTTGAGAGGACTGTTTGATGGATGGATTAATCTACTACTTCCTTTATATTTGTAGCTCAGTGAAAAAATCCAAAACTATATTTCATTATTCACTGCTAATCGGCATCAATTTTCGACCCCGGTGTAAAAGCTCACATAGCTACCAACTGTTTATTCTTGTTTTATTTGGTCACTTGAGTACTTTAGTACTTTCTGATGCTTGAGATCATATACTTATATACATATACTTATATACACATACAGTGAGGTAATGAGATAGGTTGTTCATTCCCTTACTCTTAAGAATACCACATGTCTGGATTTAATTCTGACGAGCCTACGTCGCCTCACCAATCTTTATGTTATAATAGTAAATAGCAATCAATTGTTGTGATTATGAAGAATACTTCGTGACTATTTACTCATTTTATAATTTACCAACAGTACAATTCACAGATGAGTTGACTGTACAGACATAATTAATGAGCTTGATAAGATAGTCAAAAAGTACTTTTTTTATACAGCACTATAGAGAGAAAAAAGTCTTACCAACCTGATATAATCTTAATAGACTACTACAACTAAAAGTTTATTATCGAAAATATGATTTTATACTTGTCATTTGAAGTAATAATACGGTTGCTTTTTCTTGCTTTCACTAACATCATCTATTATTTTGCTCTGTATCGGACTTATTATTGGATGTCGTATTGGAATGAACTAAAACTCACTTGGCATATGTCCTAATAAGATTTATTTTATTAATCTTCTAGCATATCATACAGTAAATAATTAATGCGATGTATAATGTATATGCCGCATTTTTTTATCGAGAGCATTTCAAACAACCCATCACGTAATCTCAAATACCATAAAACCAACAATAATAGAAATCAGTTTAGGGGTTGTGGAGATTGTTAAGTTTTTGATTGAGATCATGAAATGATTGATGTTAGACCACCATTGGAAGCCTAAAAGCACTGGACGGCCGTTTCGTCCAGTGCTTTTAGGCTTCCAATGGTGGTCTAACATCAATCATTCCATGATCTCAAACAAAAAATAATAAAAATAACAACTAGTTCCAATTACCAATCTTTATGTAACTTAAGAAATGTCAAGGTCATTATCATTAACTTGAAACAATAATAGATTCATATATATATACCTGACTTTTGCCTGTAGTTACTTATAAATCATTTTGTTAAATTGACAAGCATGAAAACCTTGACCCATTGACTTTTACTGTTGTTTTTTCAATATTGAAAACAAACAATAGGTGAGATTAATAAAAATTAGGTTTAACAATATTTTTTTCTAAAGCATTAATGTTGTTTGAAACATTACAGAGAATAAGAATGAAATAATTCACCTGGTTCTTTCTGTTAGGTTATTTTCACTGCATTAGTTTTGAACTTATTATAAACGAAGCTTAACTTCAATCAGGTATCAGTAGCAATGTAAAAAATCAAGAGTTTCAAACAAAAATGAATCTTTTACTTCAGATAATCCTTTCTTGAATATGACCACATTTCAATATTAAATTTTTTTAATAGTAGACATGTCAGTGAAAATAATGTTTTAATCATATATATATAAACATTTTCCATTCACTTTTTGTTTTAATAACGGAACATTAATGTTATCTAGATAGGGTTCATATTCCTTAGTTGGTTTCTATGTGAAGTGACTATATTTTTTGAAATACTGTTATGCTAGAATGTAACAGTTATTATTCGAAAAGATAATATAATTCGTAGTGGTTTTGATTATTAATGAAAGGTACTATAGAAAATAAGTTGTAGCACGATGATAGAAACCTAAAGTTTCGCACTTCAAACCTAATGAATAAAATAACAATGGTATAAATGTGAACAGTTGAAATGGTGTACAATTTGTGTACGGATTATTTCAAATAGATTCAGTTGATGATTTCCTTTGTATTATGAAATTATTAATCTTAGTGACACTTTTCTCCACCATACTCTCTTTCCTCAGTTGATATAAGGAATTTTTAAATCCACTGTCTTTCATTGTTTTTTTCCTGAATATTATTATACAGACTTATGTGTAACCGGTCAATAGATCGATTTTGACGAAATAAAATTATCGGAGAATAATCTCAAAATGAATAAACCCAACAGGTAGCTGATTTTGCCTAGCAATTTATAATAACGGAAAATAAAAGTCAATAAATCAAGTCCATTATAATAGATTAAATCAAGGATTGATGCCCTTAGATTGGATTTCGTACCCTGCCAAAGGTGTGCACTTGATAATTGGATTATTCTTTCTCTCAGCTACCGTATAGTGAGGACCTTTGAGAATTATTTTAACTTATTTTACAGAGCATGTCTTGTTGACGTTACAACGGTTGCATTCGGTGTAATAAGAATTCAGCTATATAAAATCATGTTTATGTAACTTCATATAAATTAAGATTTTCGAATTTTCACATCGTAAGGAAGCACATGTATATTGTGCTTTCTGCTTGTTAGTTAATTTTTATCTGATGTTAGAGATTGATTGAAAATATTTTAAAACTCATTTGTGTTCTTTCATAATTTATGTTGAGTGAAGTTTCAGTGGATTTCAATGTCACTAAATAACATTTCTACCAAATATTTGTTTCCATAAGAACAAAGACAATATGCGCTAGTGAAACATGATATAGTGACAGAGCATTATGGATGTACAACTCAATGCCCTTTGTGCTGAAAACCCCTAATTTAATTTCTAACCCTAAACTTTGATTCTAAATCCTAATCCTAATTCCTCACACCAATTTACAACACTCTTTTGGCACTAGAAATTAGTAAGTTGTCCCAAGGTCACTATAGAGTCGCTCAAATGCCGTTCATAAATTTTAGTTTCACCACAATAATACCTGAAATAGATGTACACAAGGAAATGAAATTCCAATAATACGTTTTACATCTTATCCAGTTCTCTTTGCTTTATTTCTGCACATATGTAATTGTATATGTATTCGCAAATAAACTTTTGTTGATATTTTTACTTGAAATTCTACAAACTGTCAGTCACAGAGTACGTCGTCTTTAAACTCTAAGTCTAAATGACTTGTGTTTTTCAAAAGAAATCAATGTTAATAAGTTATTTAATGTTATTCAGCACAGATTAATTTGAGCTTGTCCACTTTACTTAGTTAGATGGTTTTCAAAATATTAAATCAATTTCTTACATCATTTGGAAAAAAATTTAAAAACCATGAAGCACTACTTACTAAACCGTTAATATTTATGACTTAAAGCTGTGCTGATTCAATGATTTTATTAATTCGTATTTCGCCGAAGAATTTTAACCACATTTTTATCTCATTGATTTCTGAATATATAAATGATTTTAACTCAGTATTCCTTCCTAATTGATAGATATTTGCAGTATTTATTTCATGATATTAATAGGTTCACAACTGACAGGCTACTGACAAGACTATTATGTAGCCAAATTATCTTACTTACTATTTCAAGTTTTTTTATGATCTATAATTCATTATCCTAGTGGTTATTAGGCATAACTTAAGTAAATACCAGTCGTATTGTGAAATAGACTAATAAGAAGCGAAGCGCTAAGTTAAAAGCATATTTCATATTTTGGAATTTGATGTTAGTCATTTACACCAGTTGCCCGTGTTCAATTATTTCAGTTAAAATACATCTAACTACGATGTAAAAACTAATTCAATCCATACAAAAAATATTTATAGTCGTCTTAAATAAATTTCATGTTAATTCGTTAGCAGTCAAGTAAACATTTATGCTTTAAATATGGGTAAGTGATTATAATGTCTGATATTAAGTCATAAGAGATAAACGACAGGAAGAATTACAACTCATTGGATAAACATACTACAATTTTAAGGTAAGTGATGCTTCTCAATAGTACAGTCATCAAAAGTACCACTGAGTGATTCATATCACAACGATTCTGTTTTATTTTATAGTGTTTTGCTGTTGTGTAAACGTCGCTCCACCATAGTTGAGACCAAATGACACAATGTAAATACATATACAGTTTATAATATGATAAAAGACATCCAAAGAATCAATAAAGTGACCTGTTCTGTATTCGATCCATTGTTGTAAGAATGAACCAAAAAAATTAATATCGAACACAGTAAATAATCTTGATGCTTTGGTTATAGTTTTAATGTAAAATTAATGTACATGCTGATGGAAAGCTTAGAAGACAATCGAACCAGTTTTCAATGTATATTGAATCTTAACTATTATTGTATTGAAATTAATTTAAGTTGCAAGTGGCTGTTAGAATAACTAGTAGGTTTATGGTCTATGATGGGAGATTAAGATACTCATCAGATATATGATAAATGATTTCATAGTGAATATTGAAATGCTATATCCAAGGGTATTTTATCATTGAAAACAAACCATTATTATTTACGTTAATTTATTCAGTTAAAATCTAACGTTTGAATTCCTCCATTTACAGTTAACTACTGACTAAATTCATTTGTCCGATTAACTTAAATGTTAAGTGACCTATTTTTACGACACAGTTGAATTGACATATTATGTTTGTATTATGTTCGCTGAAAGTGATTAACATAGTTTCACTTTTTTTTCACTTATCAGAAAGAAATTCACAATGTCACAGTATCAGATGACACAATTTAAAAAGTTTGATAGTGAATCAATTCTCTGAATTTTGTGGCTTTACCTATGCATACGAGTACCAAACAGGACAGGACTTAGGTCTAAAGATTCTTGTCGGCCACCTACAATCAGATAATATCAGAGAAGTGAAGCCAGTGGATAGTAGGGAATAAAGATTATGAACGTTAGCTGAGCCTATTAAGAAAATCTAATGTTTTATATGTTATTCTGGAAAAAAAAATTGTTCCAAATCCATTTCAAACCTGAGATAATAAACTACTAAGCAAAAATGAAGAATCTTTCTAGATGCATACTGATTTACAAATAATTTCTACACCTTTGTATTGTTTAATCACCAGAGTTAACAACTGGCTTATAAAATGTTTATACAGACTAATATAGGTTTAAGGCTGTTCACAGATCCGATAAAATGGAGAATTAAATGCAGTTTCTACCTCAAAGACTGGAATGCAAATTCATTTTTAGTGAATATCTTTTACTGATTAGATGCAGTTAAATACGTTCTGTGAAATCTAAAAATAAATACAAAACTAAAAATCTGACTATTTATAGTCAGTCACAATTGACAGATCAGTGAATAGTGACCAAACACCAGGATTTTCTAAATTTTTAGTGCCGATCGAATTCTGTCTGTCAAGTTACAGTGTGGTTACTAGTCTAAGTGACTTAATAATCGCTTTCTGTAGGCGGTCAGACATGATCCGAGTAACTCAGTGGCGATGTCTCAAACTATAAAATTGGGCGACCCGGGTTTGCATCTACAAAGGACCACCACTTTCCTCAATGGTGCAAGTACATCTTTCAGTCGGGTGTCTAGCACCACGAAAACTAACCCTAAGGTGTCCTACTGACTACCTGTAACCACCTTTCATGTTTATATTCAGTGTTTAATTACATCCATAAACATAAATATGATAAAACACAGAGTAAATAATCCATTAACCAACAATAAGTCAACCATTCAGATTAGGCAGGTGCACTGATAAGCTCTGTTATAAAAATGAGGACTTCCAACTACACTTATTACATTATCTGTCGTCACTGTGATGCTGAATTATAGTTAATTTTATTTCATAAATTAGCAGCCTAAAAATACATTATCAGTATGAGTTATGGGAACTGATGGATTTTACTGAAATCACGAACCGATCTAAGTTAGTTCACCATTGAAAACCTTGGAGCACTGAACGGCCGTTTCGTCAAGGTACATGACCCTGAGAAACTCCGGTCTCGTGCGATTTCCTAACCTCTAGATCAGGGTTCCGATGATGTTCTCAGAAGTCCCATACTAGGACAAAATGACCATCTAGTGTATCTTGTTTTTCAATGGTTGTCTTAGATTAGTTCGTGATTTCAACAACAAAATTTTTAACATTCGTTAACTTAGATGTTCTAAAATTGAACTCCAGTCAATAAAGACTGAGAGCAAACAGTGACGAATGGTTTTGTTGTGTAAATGTTATAATAAAGTGATCAAACATCGACGTTTTTGTTACAACACATTAACCAAACTGAAGTATTGTCTTTAAAAATCTAAATCCCTTTATTTAAACCCCTTAAACACTTGAAGATGTGAATTTTTGAAGAATTATAAGTCATTAAATATCAATCATTGGTTTTTAATTTCGATTAACGATTTCGTTGTCTTACCAATTTTATAAATTCGTGATGAACTTTGTCCCATTCACCATTTTATATCATTGGCTTAACTATTTTAATTTAACTTTCAAACTTTATTCCGTTCATAATGTCTATCATTCATGTCTACTTAAAACAAAAGCCAAAATCGAATAAATCCTATTGATTTAATGTGATAGTTTGCATAGCATAGTAAAAACCAAACAATAACAATACCGTTTGTAGGATATAATGTATTTACTATATATATATATATATATATATATATATATATATATATATATATATATATATATATATATATATATATATATTATATATATGGGGATACGACATCGCTGACCTTTCGCTCTTTCCATCAGCAATTTATGAATATGAATATCAACCCTAAAGATGGTACCTTCTTCATTTCATCATGCGTAAATAGCAATACATTTTCAGATAATAAATATTCTTATATCTTACGAGAACAATTTTATAATTTGTTTGGTCTATAGGGCACTCAAATGAAAAGAATCAAAATAATGAAATGAAATAGATTTTATTTAGTTAAGTTGGTATTGTTATTCTTTAAAATATTGAGCTGATCAAGTGTAACTGTTATCTTATTTACTAATGTTGGAATATTCTGATATACATTTATAAATGTTTATGGTATTTTACAAGAATGATAGTAAAAAATTTAATAATTAACTGACTTGTATATGTAACTATACATTTTAATGAGTTTTTATTCAGATTAAATATTTCGGTGAGACTATAATTTATGAACAACCTTTGAGCGACGCTAAAGTTATCTTGAGAATGTCCACCTACTTACTAGGACTAAATAAAGTTTATAAACCTATGTAAAGTGTAAGGATTATGATTTACAGTTGATGGTTAGAGTTAGAAATTAGATATAGGGTTTTCATCATGAACTAATATCAGTTAAAATGCCAAATCATTATTTAGTTTAATGGATGAATGAATTTTGTGTCAAAATTCAAAACCCTGTTATCTTAAATCTGATTGGTTTCTACTAAATTATAGTCTCACCAAAAAAAGATTTTGGATAATAATTCATTTTCGATTTTCGCTATACAAAGATAATAAAGTACAAATGGAAAAATTGAGCAATAAAATATGTAAAAGAAGAAACAAGGAAATTATAAATGTTTGTTAGTTTAGATGACTGTAAATTGTCTAGACTTTATTTGCTAGTGATATATACATATATACTCTCGATATTTTCAGTAAGAGGAAATTATGACAACAAAATATTGGAAAGTTATGTAGTTAGTCGACTAGTGCTTGTAACATCTTAAATAACCATAAACTAATATAACGATAACTTTCTTCCTTGCCTGATAAACTAAATAACTATTAGTCTCAGATAATGTCATATAGAATTTCATAACGATTAAAGTTAGAAATACTTAAACCTTCAGATGAGACATTTAATATGATGGCGATGACTTATTGACCATTGAGTGCAACAAGCATCCAATAATCTTTCATTTTAAGCATTTCAGGTGAGATTATGGTTTATGGAGGAATTTTGAGCGATCGTTGAATGACCTTCAGAATTTCAAGTTACTACAGTTAAGTGAGGTTTAAAAAATAGTGTGACGAGTTGGGATTAGATTTACAATTGTACGTTAAGTTTTTCTCCACGAACTGACATCAGCTATAATGCCAAAAAGCGATTTATATATGGATGAACTTCGTCCTAAAATCTAAGACCTGCTATATTGGGCCTGATTGGTCCGTAGACACACACATCTATGTTGACAAAAAAGGAAGTCACCGGTCAATTTATTCATGTGTTCATACTATTTTGTATAAATTTGTTTCTAATATTTGATTGACTGCTGCTCTTTGTTGAAATTAAGTAAAAGGAAACGCAATTATTGTTTAACTTACAATTTTAATTGATTTTCACAATAATTTTATTCCACGGAAAAAGCAATCTTTATTTTCTTGTACATAACACTGCTTATAAATGGAATGATACTGACATTTTTCTAAATGTAATGAAATAAACAGAAATGTTTAGAACTCAAAAAAATTTAGTAACTATCAAAACCGTTGAATCAGACTCCCAAAATACTTAAGCTTAAGTTTTGTATTAACGTAAATAACGATTATTTAAAATGTTGTTTCTTTATACCTAAGTATTTATGTGAGAGTATGTATACGGATGCATGACTATATATATATGAATGCAATTGTATCTGATTCAAATTACTCATTAGTATGGGCGTAATATATTGTTTACATTATAAGGTATAGATTTTTCTTCGTGTTTATCACTATTTTTCACTAAATATTATGTGAATTAACATGTCTCTTGTTTGTTTTGACTTAATTAGTTAGTTGATTGAAGACAGTGGATAAGATAGCTCTGAATGGATTGCAGTAGATTAAATAAATTCACTCTTTAGTATTCCCTTAAATTCTACATTTTATAAGAAGCTTTTACTTTTCATTTGAACAGTTTATTCAATTTTTCTTGAATCATATTTGCTATACTAAGTCTTCTCGTCATTATTCAAACTGTCACTACTCATACTGCTTCGAAATTCATCTTGATGATTTCATTTTATTACCTCAATATAATTAGGGGACTAGGATCGATGCACATCTATTACAGGTTCCATGTTACTTATAACTAACTAACTGATTGAATGAATAAATTAAGGAACGAACTTTACAATATCATCAAAGATGTCATCATCAATAGATGACCGAAATCAATAAATCCACTAGAACCACTTTACACAGATACAATCTTCATATTACAGCACATAAGATAGATAAAAGTTTTAAAACTGAAAAAAAACAAAACAAATAATAAGCCAACAGAAAGAAAAAAACCTTTCATAATCTTTTATTAATACTTAACATTAGAATAAAATAGAAGTTTATATTACACAAATAATCAAGTGTAATTTTCTGTTGTTGATGGAACACAATAATCTATTTTCATATTCCATATCTGATTTGTTTTAATAATAAAATAAAGTAATAAAAAAATCGATCGGTTTATTTTAATAAAATTTTAAATATTTAAATTATAGTAATTTCCATCGTTAAGATCGTGCGTCAGTTGAAGCTAGACCACCATGGAAAACCTGGAGTTCAACCAGGTCTGTTGTAAGATAGTAACTCACTGAAGACAATGGTGGATGTGTCGCTCAATTTCGTGGATTAGTTGAAGTTAAACATTAACATCGTTGGATGAAGACTCAGTGGTCTAGTGATTAAGTGCTCGCGCGTGAAATCACTAGGTCCTGGGTTCCAATCTTGCAATGGGTGAGGTCGTGGATGCGCACTGCTGAGGAGTTCCACAATAGGACGAAACGGCCGTCCAGTGCTTCCAGGTTTTCCATGGTAGTTTAGCTTCAACTGACTCATGATCTTAACCATTGAAATTACTACAATTTCCACAAAACCCATCTGATTTAAATTATAATTCAATTCAATTATCATAATTTAAAATATTAAAACTTTTATTCGTGAGAATATTTTTGTCATATTTTACTACTAACTACTTACTTAATCAAATTTTAATACATTTAATGATAAGTTAATGAATAAAATTTAAAAATGTGTGAACTTTTTAAAAGTGTGCATGTATATATATATATATATATTATATATATATATATATATATGTACGTGCGTGTGTATCCACTGGTGTATACATTATTTAAACATGCAGCAAATTTTTATAATGTAACTGACTGATTAACTAACTAACTGACCTGTAAACAAAAGTAGACGTATTCATATAAAAATTGTGAGAATTATTAATTTTATTTTAATAAGAATAATAATTAATTAAATGAATATACCGATTGTTTGTACAAAATCACTTTTGAAATCTTCACTTATTGTGGAATATTGTATGTTAAATTCAGAAAACATTAAAATTATTTACCATAGTTAATGGTTACTTGTTCTGTTGAAATTAGACATTGTTAAATAGTAATCTATTTATTATAAATCATTCAAAATTAATTACTTTAGAATTAAATTTCATAACCATATATGGTTGTTTCTATCATTAATTTTCATCATATTTTGGTAAAATTTGATTTTGTATGCCTTGTAAAATAATTTCAATCTCCATTCAGAATTCATTTAAAAAGATATAACATTTGAATATTATTTGTTAAGATAATCATATACATACTAGTATAAAACCAATTCAGTCAAGGCTACATTCGTACTCAGTGCATAATTGTTATACAGGATCACTAGTGGGACTTGTTTTGATATTTACAATGTATTAAATCATAAACAAGAATAATTTAAAACTTAATAAAGGAATGAAATAACTATCCAGTTTAATAAGAATATTTGGCTTTGATACTCATCAAAGTATATACTGTATTAATCAATAACCAATTGATAATCAATATCATGTTAGCTACTTAGCCATATTAAACGAATTCTGAGTTTTAGTTGATAAAGACAATAAATAAGAATGCCTGTATTGATCTTATTGAGTCACTTTATCCATTCAACCATCTATTCAACAAATTTACAGTAAAAGGTGTTAATATTTTTGACACAAAAAGCTCCATTTGTTTATGGCTTATTTGACTAATGCCCAGTGGCAGTATATAAGAAAAATCAACGCTTTTGAAATTAGGTAATCTAGTCAAAAATGATTAATTATGATAAAGATAGATTTAGTTGAGTCAGTTAAATCTTATGAAAAAAATTTCAGATTCTTAGAATCATTTCTACAGAGGATCTTTAAACATATTCTAACAGCTTTCTCTACATAATCGATAGCTACAGTGTATACAGTGTTTTCGGTTTCGGTGACAAATACTAGATAAACTGACATAAATGCTTTAAAATCTAGGTAGCTAAGTACCGTCTACATCTCTCAAAAGGTTCTGGAAACCCTTCACAGCTACGAAACATCAATGTTAAGTGGCTTACACGTCCTGGATAAGACTACTCACTAGACTTCCAATAGGCTAGCTCTTGGATAACTTAACATCATTATATATATATATATATATATATATATATATATATATATATATATATATATATATATATATATATAATTTGTTTCAAGCGACAATAAATGATTTGCAACTAACCCATCCATTTCAGAGAACCAAATACTGACAAAAACTGATGACAATCAACTACATAAGTATCAGGTTATTTTAATTTCCAAATATTTCATTCAACAGATTCGCTAAGACTAAATTTGTTGTGTATCTGATATGATTATTTTCCCTACTTAGAATTTTCTATTTAATCCTCGTTCATATCCGATCATTAGTGAGTATGAATGGAAAAAAAAGTTATTATATATTTATTTTTTATCATCAAACTTATTTATCTATTCACTATGGTATTATCCATAAATCATAATTTCTAACAGATCTGAAACGTCATCGGAAAAATGTACCGAAATAATTATTGATACCATAAAAACAAAAAAACAACAATCACACGAGAAGAAACAAAAACGATGTGAATATTCAATATATTTTCTTAAATATAAAACAACCTATAAATAAGTAAATAAAATAAAATCAAACTTTATTCGTTTGCATAGTGATTACAATTTGAATATTTTAAACTTATTTAAATCATTTAATAACTTTTCTTAATTTTTTTTTCTCATAAAAATCAATATTATCTAGGGTTTTATAGCGATCATATTGATAATAATTTATAAGTGATTTTAATGATAAAAATAACTTCAACCAGGATATTAATGTAAATTGGAATGAATTGCTGATTTACTTCTTTTTTTTTTATAAAAAAAAATCATTCAACAGAATACATTGACGAGAATAAGCAACATCATACGTATAATTTTCAGGTCTATCTGTAATCACTTTACCTATAGGTTAATAAATTTAAATTCAATAGATCAGGTTGTAAATGAGATAGCAGTAGTTTATTGGTTTTGTTGGATGTGTATCCTATCATAAAACAGACATACTAAACTTGAAAATGTAGGCCATCGCGTTTCAATTCATTGTTGTAGAAGTATTGTGCTTGATTTAAATATTGAATGCTCCTACCCTGGATGATTAATATCTCCTTAAGTTTAAAATGATGATTATCGTCCATGTTACAATCAACTCACCTAATATTAATTTGGTTTCGATGATTCTAACATTGATATTAAATCAAAAAGAAGACTACGCTTGATATAAAATATCCCTACAAACGTATCAAAGCAAGGCGAATAGATGAAAATGTAACACTCTGGAAGCTATTTTCCAAAAATGCAGTTTTTATGTTACTAAAAATTATTTAGTGAATAAAAGTGGTGTATGATATTTTTATATCGTCCTAATTATTGGCGGTTATTTTACTCATTAGCTATTTTTTTGTCTTTTTTCCATTGATAAATCTATGTAAATTATGGAGTGTTGTAGTCTTGTACTTTATATATTTTATCACTTGAGTTTATGCTTTGAAAGAATATAGGAAATAATAGAGCGATACTAGGCGTTTAGTTAATCTTCTCAAGCTTTCTTTATTGACAGTTGAGGATTGAGTGAAAATTTTACATAAGCCATAGTTTCGCTTATTAAATACATTATACATGTTAGCAGACTCATTATTAGTTGGCACGGGAGAAGATTATAACAAAAAGTACATGACTTAATATAATAATGTCTTATTTTAACAAACATATTTTATGGTTATAAAAACTTTCGTTATCATTACAATTCACTAGCAGCTTCCCACCTTCATTACTGTTTGTCCTATCAGGCAAGTTGTTAGTCACCTTTCGTCGGAATTCTACAGTTTGGTTTAAAGCTGCAATATATAGTAACGATTATTATGAGAACAACTAATTATTCCATATTTTGTTGAGAAACTAAAATTCATTTGATCAAATATGTCTGTTCTTCAATGACTAATCGATACATATGTAGAGAGGGAAAAAATGGATGTATAACATGTTCCAAGTTTTATAATAATTGTGTATATCTGTCATTAATAAAATGCTTAGTGGAGATCATAAATATCGAGGGCTGGATTTCAGAAAGATAATGGTTAGATGATTCTTTAAATGTTTCGAAAACAATGAATACGTTTATTCACAAATAAGCAAAGGAGTTGCAGTGTTGATTATTATACAATTGTTAGGAGGAATCAGTAGGAAAATATTTCGATACTTCGTTCGTTTATTCATTTTATTTATTCGTTTATTTTATTGAGTAATAAATATTGTATTTTTTTCTACTAAGATATGAACTTAAAGACAATACAAAATGTTCAAACATTGGAGAAAAATGTATTCAACGAATGGATGATTTATTTATTGAATTAGATCAAGATGCACGTGTACCACAAACATTAGCACGAATCGATACTAAAGGTTTACCCACTGGTGTCGTACGAATAGATTTAAGTAAACATTACGCATATCAAGCATATAGTGGAAAACAAATTCCTGTTTCAACAGCATTTCGTGTAAGTTCTTTTAATAATTATCTTTTTTCACCCTAACAATGACATTTTCCCTTATTACCTATTTACAATTGCATAAATTTAAGTGACATAAAACATATCACTTCAAACATTTGTGTTACTATGACTCTGTAATCCACTGCTCTAACTGTATTGAATGATTTTAAAAATGATTTATACATACTGAAAATATATTTATTCAAAAAGATATCTTAAGTATGGGACTTCTTTATAAGTTAAGCATCCGTTTTTCCGTTTATTTCAAATTTTTTAAAATAAACCAAATAGTCTCCTTATTGCTGAGCCTGAATTCTATTACATAAACTTTGAACTAAAATAAATTCTATGATGTCACATTAACATTTCTCAACTTGTATTGTGTCTAACTGTTCTCATTTAGTCTAGATGACTTCCATACTAAATCCTTAAATAAAGTTATTGAATAAGTCTAATTAAATAGTATCACTCAAGTATGTCAAAACTTTATTCAACACTACAAAATGATGTTAGTTCACTGTGTAGGCGTATAAAACTGATCGATTTTCATTTAATACATAATGAAAAATAGCTTTCTGTAATAAAAAATAAGCTTCATATTGATAACTGATTATACGTGTTATGACTAAATAATATGTTATATGGTGTGAATAATATATTCTGTATTCGCCTTTAAAGCTCTTCCGTACTGATTGTTTGTCTTATCGTTTACTCTAAGCTTAGATGATATTGTATTTGAAAGAATTTGTATCCCGTCTATCTGTCTCTTTTTCGTATACGTGTATCCTGGAAAGATTGTGTTAGTTTTACCACATAATCCCAAGTTTTCGGTAACCATGGTGTGGTTAAATTCGATAGGTATGTGCTACTTATATCGACAAACGTAATATATAACACTAGTCATGAATAGAATGTCTGGCAGCAGAAGGTTGGGAAGATCGAGGAGGAAAGAACGGGAACAAAAAGCGATTGGTATGAAAACGCCAGAACAATGAAGTCTGAGACAATTAATGAAGTATTCATTGTATGGTTCTCAGATTTTACTAAGCGATTCTGTAATTCTCTGTTCAAATGCATTCGATTGCATTCACTTGTGTTCTCGTTCACTACAGTACTACGTTTGAGTTCCAGCGTTAACATCAAAACTAGGATGTAAGCACATTCAGCTGACAATCCCAACATAGGACACTCTAGATTCCACTTCTAGCCAACTATCCTAAAAATTAAATGATAATGATCGAAATCTCTAAATCACTATTCACTAGGTATTCTGAGATGATGAATCCCTGGAAACTTGAAATTTATTTAATAGAAAGCTTGTTTCAACCATTCTAAAATTATCCAAAAATGTATACATATTACCCTCTTTTTTATTATGGATCTTAAATTTAGAAAATTATTGTTTCTGGCAACCATATAAACTTCACTTCAATTAATTATCTCTGTGAATAGTTTCGAATAAAGAAATTTTTTCAAGTACTGATAATATTTTTAGTTTGATAGGTATATTGTTTAAATATCAAGTTACTATCATTAGTAGTATAATGTATTTTATCATATAGACTAAAATATAAATTTGCTATACAAACTATTCCCAAAAACCTACTGATGTTATTTTTATATTTTCAATTTCTTTAGTTTTTGATTCAAATAAAGATTTCAAATGGTTGAGATCATGAGTCAATTGAACTTCAAATGATTCATGATCTCAACTATTGAAATTACTATGATATTCACAAAAGCCCTTTTGATATTGATCAAATAAAATTTTCAACGACATTATGAAATTAATTTTATGTGGAAAATTATATCATCATAGGTATTTATGAATGAATTTAATGTATGGTGATGTTTTATCATGAGTTTGCGTTTAATACGTAAAAACATGTTTTCTTAATAGAACTAAGATCATTTGAACTGAAAATATGATAAACTAGATTCAGATTAAAAATCAAATTTATAATGGAGATTTAAAATGTCGAATACTTTGAATTTCTTTCTTTCAATTTGTTACACGTACTGATAATTAATCTTTGATTATTGTCTAAACGTTTATTGTCAAGTCCTTAATATTAACCGGGCTACCTAGCCCGTCGTATGCCCTGATGGTGTTTTCGTAACTTTCAGGTTGCCTGATCTGCCAAGGGCAATGGAACAGTGCATGATGCTATTGTTGTGTGCTAGGTCCAGAGAGAATTATATGCTATATGCATGTAAATCCACCCCGTTATTGTTCCTATTGTTGTCCTTAATGTTAACCGCATTTTGTTGACTACGATGTAATTTGAACTATAATGTGTAAAAAAATCATTTTCGTTAACATTTCAATGTATTAACTTTGATCTTTTACTATGTAAGATAGTAGGACAATCTCTTTGAATACAAAAATCACACATACGCTCATGTAAAAATAAGTATTTCCATTAGCCTAACATGTAAACAAACAATACATACAAAAGAATAATTCGTGAAAATATTCTGGGCAGGTAGAACAAAATCTATGAATTTCATACGTATATATAAACATACCATCCTTCATCTATTTTTAAATATTTTTCAATGATATAGTGATATGTTATTAGTAAAAGGCATTTCATTATAAATATATATTTGTTATCTCTTAAAGTTATCTAATCAGCGTATCTGAACCAACATTACTGTATGGTTTATTTGTATTACAAGTCAGATATTGTTTTTTTTAAAATTCAATCTAAAACATTATCTGTAATATTATATCGAATATATGTCATATTATGTAACACAAAAACATGCAATTGTTGATGTAAGTAGTGAAAATGATTTCAGAAACCAGTTTGAATTTGATTCTGACATGAAATATTTTCTTTTGAAACCGTTGAATATAAGCTTTATTTAAAGTGAACAATAAAAAAGAGATTCGTAAAATTCAAACCGATCAATGCTAAAAACTTTTCAAATGCATATTAATTAAAAACTCTAAATTATACTTTTGATAATCACTTTTTATGGATCGTAGATTTAGTATCGTTTGGTGTAAAATGTTATTAGTTACGTGGAGAACCCGATTGCGACAAAATATCTCTCAAGAGTTCCTCTGTTTTTAGTGTACCTTCAGTCGACGTCAATTTTTAATGAAATCGACCATCCAATAGTCTACTTTTGTTTAGGCTTGTCAGTTATATCATCATAAGCAGAGATTGATGGTGGCTAGCAGTGGAATACATGATGTACGTTTCGTTTTATTTGAAACTCGTCAGCTGGATGTATCTGCATCTCGGAATCGATGTTCATACCAAGATTCGAACCCAGTAACGTTCGTTTCAAACGCCGTCGCAATATCCACTTAGCTACTGATTCCTGATAGCCATTTGCTTGTCCAATGGGATGAAGTTTAAATTCACTTTGCATTGTTCGCTTGAATCTTTCCATTGATGTTTAGAACTACAATTGATCAGTCTTTCATTGGCATATGTGCAAACTGTGAGTATTGCTTCGATATTGCCTTAATGTACAAGCAAATGGGTATCAGGACTCAGTATCTAAATGGATGACTCAATGGTGTTTGAAGCGAAGGGTACCGACTTTGAGTTCCTGAGTGAATATCAACTCTAAGATGCAGGTACATCCAGCTGAAGAGTCCCAAGTGAGACGAAACGCGCGTCCTGGATTCTACTGCTAGCCACTATTCACCTTTGCTTATAATGCTTGTGAATTAATGCAATATCAAAGCAATACACACAGTATGCACATATGCCAATATGAGACTGATCAATTGCATTCCTAAACACCAGTGGGAAGATTCAAGCCAGAAAATACCAAGTGAATTTAATTCTATCATCAGTTTGTCTGATAAATTAATTAAAAATATAATCCACCAGATTGGTTGAAATTTTCTTCCCAATGATTAGAAATGCATGCTTTTTGAGAAGCACATTATGATAAATAATATTTAAAAAAGTATGTGGTAGACTCCAAATGATTTTTAACGTATTTAATTGGGCGAATTGTAAAAGCGGTTTGAATATATTTGCCTTATTCTTACATATTTCGTATTTCTAAGAATAATTATTGTTTTTATTACTTTTCTTCAATCAAACCAAATATACGAAGCTATTGTAGTGAATATTATATTTAAGATTATATTTAATCACGAATCTCATTTAAACGGTTTATTATCTACTTCACCAGCAAACGTAAATAGTTTTCATTGTTTGATGATATCCCTGCAGTTTACTCACATTTAACGTAATTCCATGGGCCTTAAATTTTTGATATTCTTCAAGACAGGGGTTCAATAGAAATTGTGG
This sequence comes from Schistosoma margrebowiei, assembly GCA_944470205.2. Taxonomy (NCBI): domain Eukaryota; kingdom Metazoa; phylum Platyhelminthes; class Trematoda; order Strigeidida; family Schistosomatidae; genus Schistosoma; species Schistosoma margrebowiei. The sequence goes on from OX104028.1 coordinate 48,017,897, forward strand.
CGAAATCTTTGTTAAACGCTTAGATGATTTTCGTCATGGATCGACACCAGCTGAGCAACTACTGAAAATCAAGGAGAAATAAATTAGATATTTCATCCATATTTAACATTCCTTAACAGTGTGCAAAGATGATCCAGCTCGAGGTTTCATATTTGTGATGATTGAGTAATTCTCTAATCATTTTGTTAGCATCAAGTAATCGACAACCACAATTTTAAACAGCTTTCAATTTAGAATAAAGTTTATCAAATGCTAGTGGTTAGTAACTATTTCACTCTAATCGTAATTAAACTCTCCTAAAAGAACTGCTTTATTCATCAACTTAATCATTATATATAGGATATAACTATCAAAATGTTTATATTGATGGAAACTTGACCAATAAGAGAATAAATCAATAAACCTACGAGTTTGTATACAAATTTTCAAATAAAATAATGTAGTTTGCATGATAAAAACACTTACATATATACAACATAAATGACTGGGTATTTGTTAGAGTTATGTTGTCAATAATATATGAATAATGTTTTTCAATCGATATTTGTTTTACATTGTAAGAGTATTAGGTAGTCTATTAGTTATAGTCTTTCGAAACTTTGATATTGTATTTGTTCATTATATCTATAATGTTAAAATCTATAATGTTGAGAATGGAAGTGCAATGAATACTTTACTTTTTTAATGAGCTGTAATATCTCTGCAAGATTTGAAATGTTAATAATTGGAGCAGAAAAACAAATGGATTTAAATTATATATATGTTTATCATGTGTAAAATACAGTAGAAAGAAAACTAACATATTAGTTGGAAGATATTTGATATTCACCACTGAATGGATCAGCTTGTGTAAGCATATTACTGCCTGATTAAATGTGTCAATATTAATTTAATTTAAAATTTGACTACAATAATTTAAATGATGAACAAGGATAAAAGTGAGAATGCAGATTTAATTTTATAGGAAGTTCAACATCTGACGTTTACATCTATGGATATTAGACTGATGTCTAACTAAAGAACACCAGCACTGTACAATAAGTACATGAATTCACCGAACGAATATTGAATAAAATAAAAACATGTGATTGTATGTAATGCCGTGGATGAGCATCAGTGAGAAGTCTAAAACAGATGAATTTATAAATAAAGTTAATACGAGATAAAACTACGTCGAAATTGAATAAATTTTATATATACTTATGTTCGGAGAATTTCAGATTGACCAGAATATTCTTATCAAGCGAATATAACATAAATTTAACTAACTATGAGTAACTAGTCTCAATACTTATTTTATGCATAAAGTATCCAGCAGATTTACATGACATTTTAATAATCTGTATGCTAGACGATCACTTCATTCCTCCGTAGAACAAAAAGCTGGTCTGAAATCACATTCAAAATAGCAAAAGAGGAAAGATGAAAAAAAACCAATCGAAAGTAAATCTCTTGTAGTTAGATCCATATTTAATAACTTTACATCGTAAATGAAATTACATATTAGTATTCATTATTTCCTGCTGATAGCTTGATGTATTATTACCATATCTTGCTATCATATTTTTTTTAGTCAAAACGTATCAAAATGGGTTCGTAGATAAGAAATTTATTGATTCAAATTAAGACAAAACATAGTGGTTTAATTGCATTTGAATAATCTCGAAAATTGAAATTATTAAAACTTCAATCAGTGAGATTATTTAAGTATAACTTTTATATAACTTGTATAAAATAATAGCCTAATCTCCGTCAAAATATCCTTTCGAATTCTGACAAATGTTCATGTAAATTAACGTAGAGTTGTCTGAACGTAAGAACGAAAACTTCAACAAGACTATAACTTATGGACAATCTTTAGGCGAGTACTAAATGATCTTGGAACATCTCAGCCGATTAGGAAAAAGATGATATAGGGAAATCCAAAAGAATTATGATGGATTCATATTTCTAATATGAAGTGCTGGAAATGTTCTGTATATGATATTCTGTTATATATACCGAAGACTTGCTAAACAGATTTAAGGAATTACTAATGAGCCAGTCTTGTCAAACATTTATTCCACTTCTGAGTCTTTATCAAGTCATGTCTATGCTTGGTCTGATGTTATAAATCAATAAACAAACCTAGTCGTTTAAATATGTTGCTTGATATCCCCAAACAAACAAATTCTAATACGACCTCGTATTCTTCACTTAAAGTAAATCCCCTTCTGTTAGTGAAACATTATGATTGTAAAGGATCTTCCTCTCTATAATTCAGCGCTATCTCTTTGTCTCTGCTTCTGATATTAGCTGTAGAACGATGGAAAAAAGGAATACCAAGAATCTATTTAGGTCATCGCAACCATGTGAATCTGCCACCCAGCATATAGATGAATTCAGAAAGTTAAAATCGTCTTTGAAATACAATACACTTGAGTCAGTGAAAATGAGTTCAGTGATCTATTTCTTTAAGTTCATTGAATTCGCTATTTTGATCGACAATCATCCAATGATATTGTTGATGACTGATTTGCGATTCATTTGAAACTACAGGTTACATCTCCACACTAATACTTCGGCAATCCATTTTAAGTCTAGCCACTAGTGATTATAATATGTTGTACATAGGTAAATGGTCTGTTAAACAAGGATTGAAAGCTCGATTGTTTTGAATGGCTCTTTAGTTTATATATGTGTTCGTGTTCAAAAAACCAACCCTACATTTCATAATGTTCAAAAACCTCTACCTCGACTAAAGTATGTTTTGTTTACCTACAAATACATTAAAAAATCCATCAAACTAATATCAATTGTTCGTATGAAAATAATTTACTAAAAAATAAACAATCTTAAGATATCTTAGTCTGTTTCAAGTATCCTCTTCAACTTCTATCTAAACTAACTAAGATTGTAAACATCAGTTGTAGAATGTTGAATTTCTTTGTACACATAAAACGATTTAAGCTAGACAACCAATAAAATTTTTGAGGTACTTGACAGCCGACTGATCCAAGAATAAAGCTTCTCAACAGTGCACATCCACAACCCCGTCACTGGAAGTCGAGTCGGTGACTTTCAGTCACTAGACCTGCAGACTACTAGACCGGTATGTAATGGTTTATAAATCTAACGGACGTCCAATGCTCTTAAGTTATCAATGGTTGGTTGACTTAGACGGGTTCGTAGTTTCTATGAAATCCAACATAGATTATTTCATTTTCATCATAGAGAGTTTTGAGGATTTTGCTTGATTTTATAGTCCCACATCTCAAGATTATAAGCTCACTGCATGACTTGAAGGTACTGGACTCGATCCTCAATTGTGTAATCGATGCGCACTGCTAAGGAATCTTACACTAGTAGTGTGGTGTGTGATACTGTCGATAGATATAAGTGGTATGTGTAATCAGTCGCAATTGAAATGTTTAGCAGTAAAAGGTTAAGAAGATCAAAGAAAACAGAACGAGAACAGAGAACGATTGCTGTGGAGATGAAGGAACAGTGAAGTCTAAAACGATTGATTGACATTTTGCAACTGAAGTATTTACTGTAGGGTTCTTAGATTTTGTGTTCACATACATTCGATTATCTTCACTTGTGTTCTGACTCACTACAGTAGTTCTTGGTTCTTAATGGTTGTGTAATAAATTTCAATTCGTGACGTAGGTGTGCAAGCATATTCAATCTTATGTTTAATACACTGTTAAACAATTGCATGTGAATTTATTTCGAAGTGTATTTTAATTGTACACTCTTAAGTCATTCATTCAATAATATAAAATGTTTGATTTATCTATGAGTGTATACGTAGTGATGTTCGTATGTATCTCTGTTGGAGATACAGTGAACATACACTAGTTAATATACATAAAAGTAATATAACTATATTTTATTAAAAACTAATTAGTTAATTAACTAATGTGTTGAATTCACTATTATTTTTGTTTAAAAAAAATCAGATTTTTTAGATAAACTCGAGAAGATTAGTTTTTCCTTATTTGAATGATAAAGTATTTCTTCGTTAATATGAGTAGGGAAATTTAAATCAGATTAGTATTTGCACAAAATTCACTGAAACTCCGTATAGAATAAATTAAATTTATAATTAACAAAATAGTCATTCGTTTATCATTAAGTTCTAAATCTTGATAGAGATTTATGCAACATACATACATAGACGACTGGTATAGTTTTCGATTTGTCCTAATGAAGTTTAGTTCATTAAAACTATTGACATGAAACAGATTATTTAACCAAATTAGAAAATACAGTAACCTGCTACTGTTGTACCTTTTAAATACTGTTAACATAACATTGAAGTTGTCTAGCTTGGTTTTTGTGAACAAACACCATTAGTAAAACTTTTTCAACCTAATATTTACACATAAAAACAATTTACCGGAACATAAAAAACCATTTTCAGTAATAAAGTCATGAAGACATGTAGAAAATACACTGGATCAGCTCTTCCCTATAATAACACCAATTAAACAACAGTGATCTTACACATAGATGCAGATCTGAATTTCCAAAGGTAAACCAATTTCAAATTTTCACAAATCTCTAACTTTTAAATGACTAATGATATATATTACTAAGTTTTAGGTGCTAACCAAATAACTTACGAATGCAATCTACTTCACATCATTTTTTTAGTTTTAAATGGTCGATTAGGAGAAGTCAGTATCTCATTTGAAATCTTGAGTAAATTGATTCTTCTTCAGAAATTTAATCCCGTTTTACGATAGCACATTATGTTTCCTTCCTAATGTCCCAACAGATTTAAATGAAATTATAATATAATTGATTTAGCCTTGAAGAATGTGACATGGTATCTATGGTAAAAATTAAATATCAAATAGACTATAATGGTGATTTCATGATAACACAATACAGTTTTAAAAAATCGTCGAATGTTCGAGGTAACCGGTGTGATAGTTTGTTAATGTAATCAATCCTATTAATTCTTATTGAACAAGCCCAAAAAACAACCGCCGACTAAGTTTGTATACATGAGGAAATTTAAGCTAACAGTTATTTATAAAATATTCAATGAAGAAATTATAATTAAACAAGATAATTTTTATTTAAAATAGAACGAATAGACACCAGGTGATTTAATGACGAATCGAACTCATTACCGTATGCCAATTATCGAAATAGAATAAGATTAGAGCTAAAAATTGAAGGACAACGGATTTGATTTTGAACTACATTGGTTTACTTAGTCCCTTCTAAAGCAAACTAGTGAAAATCATAATATCTCACTTGATGTATATGTCAGTGACAAAGTAGGCTGAAAATGTTTCAATTTTGTGGGTCGGATTGGACTTATTTCAATGCATACATGTATAGAAAGAAAACAAGTTTTCACCTTTTGCTCATTGATGCCCCAAGTTAAAATTTCGAACAAAAAGTTTTTCAATGGTAATTCATTTAAGGTCACTGTACTAACCTCAAAATATTAAGCACAATTAACAAAAATATCCTGTCAGTACATACTGTCGATGTTTGTTTTTGATAGACGAATACATATTCGTTGATAAACAGCGTTGATATCATTTCTTTTCATTAAATTATTTTTACTAATGGAACACTTTTATTTAGTGTTACATTTTTGGAGAAAAAAGAGAGGGAAATAAATAGGCTGATAAGGACAATTATGATAATAATGATAACAATAATAATAATGTGTTTTCAAAAAATATGCCAAAATTAGGGGAACAGATATTGCCCATTATGAAGAGTCAGTTCAAGTGTTCCCATCTTGGAGTTAGTTATCAACGTAGATTGATATCCGAGATCACTTGACTGGGGTTTATTTGAAGTATTAAACTATCGGATTACTAAATAAAAATGAATGGCGCATACTTCCAACTCCAAACGATTTATGATATTCCCCGAAAAATATTCAACATCATCGATGTTTCTTTGTGTCTGAAACCCACCAACTGAATATACTTACAACTAAGTGAATATTATCAAATAGTGAACATCAATGTAAAAGTAAGAATACTGCTTTATAGAATGTTGAACTATGTTACGTTTTGTATGTTTAATTAAGTTACACCTTTTCAACTGCTTAGATGGATCTTTCTGTTTTTAATACATAGTGGAAAATACACAATGCATTCTTTTCATACAATCTTATGAAGCAAAGACAAAACCTCTACTGTACTGTATTTCTATATATTTTTAGACCTAATATTAGTTATTAAAAAAACGCATAACATGAGTTGTGCTACTGGTCCCTAATGAACAAATCTAAGTCATAGTCACAAACAACAAAAAATTAGTCCTCAACTAAGAAGAAAATACTTATATGACTTGATCACTTTAATGAGGTAAATCAATCAAATCTAGAGACTTGAGATATGACATCATTACAATCTTTTATAGATGTATGTTAACCATCATAGCTCACTTGTCAGATGTATTTAGAGTTATGAGTGCAGATTTCATTTTACTGCAGAATTAATAGAAAAGCTGCATTATTCTCAATGATACAACCAGATCGTATTGATTTCCCGTTCATTAGTTAATCCTTAGTGTTAAATTTAATATTATGATGGTAGTATGAATAGTTGAGAAAGTTAAAGCGATTGATAATACTTGAGTTAACAGAAGTAACAGGACACAAGTTCAACTTTGAATGAAATACTTCCATTCCGATTAACTCTTCTCACTAATAATTTATGACTTATTAGTTATAATTATCTTCACCTTTAATTATTTTATGGATTAAAACCCTTGTATAAGTTAAATCTTTTAAATACTTATATCTTATATCTTAGAGATACATTGAGTTAAGATTGTTTTCAATATTGATTTCTACTACCTGGATAATAAATATTCAGTTAACAGACTAGTTTTAATATAATTTATAAAACTTTCTAATCCCTACTTAGTAAAAGTTTCTTAACGGTTAAGGAGGAAAGGTTCATATTATGTAAATAAATAATCACTTAATATCAGATGGGTTTTGTGGATATTATAGTAATTTTAATGGTTAAGATCATGAGTCAGTTGAAGCTAGACCACCATGGAAAACCTGGAAGCACTGGATGGCCGTTTCGTCCTATTGTGGGACTCCTCAGCAGTGCGCATCCGCGGCCTTGCTCCCTGTGAGATTCGGACCAAGGACATTAACACCGTTGGATGCCGGCTCAGTGGTCTACTGGTGAAGTGCTCGCGCCCAAAACCAGTAGGTCCTGGGTTCGGATCTCGCAGGAGGCTAGGTTGTGGGTGCGTACTGCCGAGGAGTCCCAAAATAGGACAAAACGGCCGTTCAGTGCTTCCACATTTTCCATGCTGGTCTAGCTTCAACTGACCCATGATCTTAACCATTGAAATAACTACTTGTTAAGTTAATTAGGAAAAATGTTTAAAATTCGTATAAATAATTTGAAAAGGTTTAAATTAACTAATAATTCATCATAGCGAATAGTGAAAATTGTAATATTTAATATTAAGCTTTATCAAATGTAGTATGAATGCATTTTTATTTGAACATGTGTTACGGTTATTCACTTTGAAGATCAGTTTGAACAATGTCCAACCACAACGTTCATTCAATAATTCTATTATACTCGTGGCCGATAAAGTTTAAAAATTTCAGGAAGGAAGTTATTAATACAGATTAAGGTTATACAAATTAATTTAAGGTAATAATATAAATCGGTGTATTTCGACTAAATAGTATGAAAATACTGTGTAAATTCAAAAACTTGTATAACAATCTTATGCATAGTCATGAGTATACACTGTAGAGGACAGATATTTAGTGTTAGATTATTTTCATTGATTTTATAATTGATATTAATTTGTGATATAAACTATAGTTCAGACTAAATAATCTGCACAAAGGTTATAGCTTAATTAACTAATAAATCAATGATTATACTGCAACTTTTCATATGAATGAATAAACAAATATTGTACGTCATAAAACTTCTAAACTATTCATATCATACTATAATGTTTCAGTGTATACTATCTCGTTATATTCTCTGTCGTAAGGACATTCAACAAATTTTACTTCTCTATTTGAATATTTGTCAAGTTTTGAACGGAAATATTGAAATAGTTAGAAAAACATTTTAAGTTTAGATATTTAAGATTATTACAAATACAACCTCGTTCTACTTTTTTTTTATCTCTATTAGCAATTTATACAATAAGTAAACAAACTTTTAAAACAAGTCTGTTTTTAGTGTAAAATATAATGTAAACGAACCTTAGGAAGTTGGCATTTTTTTCACAGTGTCTGAGTGTAATAGTTTTAAGTCGACAATACGATAGTCATGCTAATTATTTACTGCACTTCATAGAGCTGTGGATTGTATAAACACTTTAGCTAACAACAAGCATATAATCATAGATAATTAACATCAATTTGAATTTCCTAAAGTTTTAACCAGGAGTCAAAAAACTTCAGAATCAACTTAGGAAGCACTAAGAAGGTTGTCATAGATTACTTTATGTAAAATAACATTGACCACCGTATTAGGGTTCATTAATTTGAATTTAAAATGCTGGCTTCGAAATCGGCTGGTCGTTGGTAAATATTGCCAAAAGGAACCATTTTTTTATTATCGTTTTTAGTGATTTCTCTAATGACATCAGTTTGTAATTAAAATCCTCAAATAAGCACATTAATGTAATTTATTATTATTATAATTATTTTATTTGAACACATAAATATTGATACAAGGAGACACCAAATATATATGCGACACACCAAACAATGTGAATGGGAAGAGAAAAAAAGAAGGTAAGGTGTGTATAAGAAAAAAAGAAGAACAATAACGACCACAGATTAGTGTATGGTAGTGAAATAATAATAATAATGGGGGAAACGGAAAGGCATAACCAGAAGAATACTTTCGGTTAAGGAAGAAACAACCATTTTCTATGAATAAAGTAAAAGAAGGTTACAGCAGGATCGCCACTGGCTTCTATTCTGAGCCATATCTGATAACGTCACTAGCCACTGTGTTGCACCATCTCTAGGATCCCAGCCAGGGAGTCGTGAAGGACCAACAGAAGTCAGCCCTTTGCAGACTTCTTTCATACCACAACACCATGTCATATACTGACCACCTCTCCGCTTTTTCCAACCAGTCCCAGAGTCGGCAAATAATGCACGACGTGGAATTCTCTGGGACGACATTCGTAGAACATGTCCAAGTCACCGAAGTCGGTGTTTCGAGATGGTGACACCAATTGGATTATCGTCTCGGCGCTCGAACACACGATGCCGAACCTCTGCATTACTAACATGGTGTTGCCACTGGATGTCAGCAATCCTTCGGAGATAACAATGATCAAACACAGAGAGTCGTCTAACATCCTCGACTCGGAGAGGCCAGGTTTCACAAGCATAGAGCAAAACTGCTCTCACCGACGCGTTGTAGATCCGACCTTTTACAGCCAGATTGACATCACGAAGGCGCCAAAGATGGCCTAGATTGGCATAAGCCGCTCTGGCTTTCATTATACGTGAATCTATTGTCTAAATAATTAATTTAATAAGCTTTGGATAATAAAACGTAGTTAATGGGAAATTCTGGAAGAATTAAATATGTCCCATAATTACTGATCGTCATTATTTTAACACATTCTTAACCTCATACAGTTGTAAACTTCATAAGAAACTCAAAGCCTTTTACCACAAAACAACGAACACATAATCTAATTCTCGTCAGTGTGGAACTAAGAAAAATGGTCAGTATAATTCTCTTAGCACTAAAAAGTACATAATATAATATTCCTTACTTGTCAGTGAATATCTTATGCTTTCTGAACTGTCATTTCTAGTTGATGTTATGATCTAGAAAAATGTATATTTTATTAACCATTCAAAAGAAAACTTAAAATCGGAGAAAAATTGAAGTAAACCTAATGGTAATAATATTTAGAATTTAAATGAAATTTAGCTGCATAACCAGTGGTTGAAAATTATCAACTTATCAATAAATACTGGACAAAAAATTCACTGAATAAATATTATTCACTTATATGAAACTCTCTTAAACTTAGCATCCCATATTCCACAATGAATCAAACCAAAAATCGTCAAGCCTAAAGATCAATATATTAATCCACACTTGAAGTCACAATTCTAGGTTATCTTATAACAAACACTTGGCTCAAGTTTATTTCTAACAATAAGTAATAAGTAACCTCATTATGAAATCAGTGTAATTATACGATTTAACAATACCATAAACACATCAGTTAGTAACAAATGATTAAAGCGTTCAACTTAATCCGTTTAAATATAATAAAATCACTATCAATAAAATAAAACAAATAATAGTTGCATAGTTCGTTTTTGGAAAGAACGAAAAATATTAGACCGATTTATCTGAAAATTGTATTTAGATCAATAATGATCAACAGAATAGAACTAAATGAATAAAATTTATTATTCACATCAATTAATAAATGATACTGATATCTTGGGTGGTAGTATTTAGGTTTACAATTAAAATAATTAGATCACAAAATCATTGACTGATAAAATAATTTGATACGGTTGAGTTAATGTATAACAGAAATTAAGTGCAGAAAAAGCATACTCATTTAAATGTGTCATGTTCACCAGTGGGAAGAAGTAACTGAATAAATAGAATATATACGATAAAACACCGTACTTTAAATTCTTTTATACTGATAACGCACAGGATATCTTCTCAATACTTATCTATCAAACATTATCTGTCTTGACCATAAGAACGGTAGGTTACTAATTAAACCGCTCAAACAGTAAATGTGAGGTTCTAATCCCACTCCACCTACTTAGACATAGTCAGTTTGATAGCATCAATGTCTTTCATTTAAATAATGTGGCTAAAAGTCAAGTTTATAAACTTAAACTTATTAAACAAGTAACACATTAAAATGTGAGATATTAAAGTTGGGCATAATAAACACGTACATAGATGAAATTATTTGTAATTTCAGCAATAATAAGCCGATAACTGACTGTTGTTAATTGTTTTCCATTTTTTTCAATTGAGTTCTGTTTTAATCAAATGGCAATGTTAATTACCTACATTATTTACAGATGATCATTTTTAAGACACGTTCTGTACCATACTGAATACTCGAAGACTTCAGCAAAGAAGAAAAGAGAATAAAAAAGAACCCATGTTCTGTAACTCCCTAACTAATATATATATATATATATATATATATATATATATATATATATATATATGCTTTACGAATTAACTTGAAGCTTTTACGGTTAACGGTAAATAGCAATTACTTTTCGTCATAAAAAACCTGTCACAATACAATTTTTTGAATATTTACAACTAAAGTTCATATGAATCAGGAATTTATGTCAGCCTTTTATTACCTATTATGGAAAAATACTCACAGTATACAAACTTATTGTAATGAATAATGTCATCGTTGAAACTACCTAATAATCGTAGTACATTTTTGTTATCTCTTATGTTACTTCTTCATTAAAGATCTTTTATTTGTGTAAAACTAATATTTATTAATAATGACTCATAATGACGAGTGAAAAATAATTCTTTGCGCATATTTTCTCATACATGTACTAGATTATTTTTTACATATATTAGTCTTTATTTGCATGTTATATTTACAATTTCTTGAATTTTAAATATATATTTATGTTCGTTTTTATGTTTTAAATTCATAATAGTTAAAATATGTATTTGAATGGTTTCAAACTACCTCCGTTTATCTACTTGTCTAATAATCCCATCATCTTATCGATAACAGAAACTGACTAAACATTTAAAGCTGTGTGTCTATGTGTTAATAAAATATACTAATATCAAAATTATTCAAAATGTCTTAGATATAAATGTGTAGAATATATATCACGTTTTTTTTTATTTGACCTAGCATGAAGTTAGTATACAATTCATGATTGTAGTTTTTTAATCTAAATGTCTTTCTATGTAAGTTTTGGCTCAAGAAAATCAATGTGAGCGGATGTTTGAATTTATGCATATGTATGTGCATTACATCAAAAAACTTCGATTTGGATCTACTACATAATAAACATAGTTCATATTAAATAACTACAGTGAGAAACTATCTATGATTTTAATTGTGATGCACATGTAAGCGAAAATTGTAATATTAATCAATATTCATGAGAACAGGGGAGTTCCAGTAACAATATAGATCACTTATGAGATGATTGAAAACTTATAAATATCTATATTGAAAATTTCACTATGGATAGCCAATAATCTTCAATGACCAGTGAAATATTATGTGCTTTTAAGTCTAAATTCGTTCACTTTTTAACAACATTAAAATAATAAGTCATCAGGTTTAGGTATAATTAGATGACTCATGAAAATAAAGGGACTGGAAAACGTTGTTTCTTCAAATAATTTGATAGGTGAGAATAATTAAGAATTCCAGATGATCTGGAAATAACTTTCACTCAAAATTAATGAATATTTAACTTTTTATACTTAGAAGTTTATACTATTTGAAAATTCCTTAGTTTAGTTCCTTAGATTAACAACTACACATACAATTATAAATCGCACAGAGCTATGAGTCCTGATCCTATGGTCGTTTATTGTAATGGTTGTTCATTCTTAATAATAGTAAATTATCATTCAATATTTTCAGAGCAAATTCACCTCAATCTGGATTTGAATGATTCAGCGTTTTTGTATTATAATTTATAGGAAATTTAGTTCATTAATCATTTTGTTTATGTGGCTTATTAATATATTTTAAATTGTTGTTTAAAAGTAGTGTTTCAACGTAAAATAAGTTGACGCCTCCTAAAGAGCTAGTGAATGCAAAAGTCAATTAAAGGATGAGAATCATTCGCTTTTGGTCTTCGCTTATTATAGTGTATCTCAAAGCCGTGGGCCCATGAATGTATATGTAGTCGGATTCATGATATTTATGTTTCTGTAAAAACACCACTTAAACGTTTTCATTTAATGTCACATCTAACTGAATATAATTTGATGAACGCAAAAACTTAGGTTACGTTGAGGGAAAAAATAGAAAACAATGAGAAAGGAAAAAAAGAAAAAAACACAAATGATAAAAGTCAGGACGTTTAGGGAATTATAAATATAAAATACATCACATGCAAATATAACACCTTTCTTAGAATAATAATAATTAAAAAGACGTAAACTTATTTCACTACTCTTAGTTAGAGGAGGATAAATACTTTATCATGTAACTAATTAAACGGAAAATGAATAAATATTGAGTAATTCAGTCAAGTAAAACAAAATGATGTCGAATGACAACTGTTTATGAATAAATAGCCTATAGACATATAAAAATTGGACAGCTAGGATGCAGCTAGACGATCTAGACTTCGCAGATGATCTGGCCCTTCTATCCCAAACGCAACAACAAATGCAGGAGAAGACGAACAGTGTAGCAGCAGCCTCAGCAGCAATAGGTCTCAATATACACAAAGGGAAGAGCAAGGTTCTCCGATACAACACAGCATGCACCAATCCAATCACAATTGACGAAGAAGATTAGGAAGATGTAAAAACCTTTACATATCTGGGCAGTATCATTGATGAACACGGTGAATCTGATGCAGATGTGAAGGCGCGGATCGGCAAAGCAAGAGCAGCATATTTACAACTGAGGAACATCTGGAACTCAAAGCATCTGTCAACCAACACCAAGGTCAGGATTTTCAATACAAATGTCAAGACAGTTCTACTGTATGGGGTGGAAACCTGGAGAACTACGAAAGCCATCATTCAGAAGATACAGGTGTTTATTAACAGTTGTCTGCGCAAAATACTTCGGATCCGTTGACCAGACACTATTAGCAACAACCTACTGTGGAAGAGAACAAAGCAGATTCCAACAGAAGAAGAAATCAGGAAGAAGCCCTGGAAGTGAATAGGACACACATTGAGGAAAGCACCCGACTGCGTCACGAGGCAAGCTCCCACATGGAATCCTCAGGGCCAAAGGAGGAGAGGAAGACCAAACAACACATTACGCCGAGAAATGGAGGCGGGTATGAGCAGAAATAACAAAAATTGGATAGAACTGGAAAGGAAGGCTCAAGACAGAGTGGGTTGGAGAATGCTAGTCGGCGGCCTATGCTCCATTGGGGGTAACAGGCGTAGGTAAGTAAGTCATATAAAAATCTATGTCAAAGTCTTCCTCCTAGTTAAGTCCTGTCCAACACTACATCAGTTGTTTTGTCGTTCAATAGTAAATAATAAATCTATAATATTTTTTTAAATGTAAACTTCCATAGATATCCAATTTTCAAATTGTCGTTCAATAGTTTCAGTAACAGGTGTTTTACTTACGCATTGTTCACTTCATATATTTACACTGAGACAAATGCAACAAACTATCTACAAGAATGTTTGTATGTTCGCTTAACTGTTATATCATTCTACGAAAATTCTATGTAATAAATAAACATCATAAGTCACCTTTTATTAGAGTAACTTAATAAAATAAGTTCTGTACACACAGTATAATATTTGTCCAGGTTATTTTGTACAGGTGGGAAGTGGTACATGGGCAGTAACAAAAGCATTTAGAATTATATCAACAGATAGTGTAAGATTAACTGTCTTAAGTTTGAAATCATTTCAGTAACTCCAAACCAATGTCAATCATGAAAAACTAACAGTTATTAGTCTTTACTTAGGTGTGATGGCTATTTTTTTAGTTACATATCCAAGGCGCTATTTCAAAGTACATGGAATTTCTTTTGTACAGATGAAAGTACATACCATTAGGAAAAATCTTATTGATATATCCTTAAATATTGTTTATCTTTACAATTAGCTGATTATTAAGTATTATGTAATATTTATATAGTCCTTTAGTGTTCACTGAATTTTATAGGTCAAGTTACAAAGTGAACATTAGTTACAACGAAGCGATACCACGTATATTTGCTAAAATGTTTAGCGATTAAAAGCTATCAACAGGAAACTCTAGACCTAAGTTTCAAGTTGGTTAATCATTATCAGCACTGTTAATGTCACAAACTGGGAATCTGTATATCGTGGTTCTGAAAACCATTAGGAGTGCAGCCCACTCAAGATTGCAGGTACGCCTTGATAACGAGTACCAAGTACCACGAAACCTGGATCCAGAATTTTCTACCATCTAACTCCAACCACTTAACATCGTTCATGTACATTTTTAAATTGATCAATCTGTCAGCCATAAGAAACATAGAACCTGGCACACATGTGTATCAGTTCAATTTCCCACATCACATCAGTACAAGAAAATGAAACTAACAATACAAATGTCAATGTACTAGAAACAATACCAGTTCCAGTTGTAATAAACAAGGTTACTCATCGAAAATATGATTTGAGAAGGATAAACAGATTCGTGTAAAGTAATTTCAAGGCTCAAAATTTATTCATAAACAAAGAATAAATCTACCTCAAACACCATTTTGCTTCAAAGCCAAGGCTAAATTTGATTCATTAACTTAACCCATTTCTTTAGCTTAAACCAAACACCACAATCATCGAACATTAATTACCATATTTATGTTTATTATAATCTATCATGGCATCCTAATCTGTTTATTGCTATTAGTATATATATAATGGGACACGTGAATATAAACTCTCATCAACACATAATCTATGAGTTATATTTTATTAGTGTCTAGTGTATTACACTTTTCAATTATAATCAATCTCTCCTGTCATTGATCGAAAGATAAATATATGTATATTGATCAATACAAATATTGATGTTAAAATCGTTAGCTGACAAACTCTCATAAATGAAACTAAATCACCAGTTTCTCGAAAAATTAATAGTTCACTAATATTACTAAAAATGATCAATTAATAATAGTTAAGTCTTTTCGAGATCAAAAGCTTTATATTTTAATCGTCAATTACAAATGACTTATATGTTGACATTCGAAATGATTTTGGCAACACGCCAAAAGTCGTAAATTACTAGACTGGTTGGCTGTTAGCCAAAGAATGAGCTTAAGATATACTAGGAACCTATACTGATACATAAATCGGGAATGAAGCCTCTCATTTCTGTTTTCTCATTTGTTACGATCAGTAATTGTTTCAGATATTTCCACGTCAGTTATTCAAATAATTAATAAACATACATTCATTTCAGAATGTTTTTCCATCAAATTTTAGTTTCTAATCAGAAAGAATTGGATTTGATCAGTATTCGCTCATATCCTCTTTCGAGATATTATTCTTAAAACAAACGCTCATTCAATAAATGAAATTCAAATAATATATTTTATTATGAGGAAGCAAAAGAATAATAGCCAATCCAGTGCAATTCTTATATTTTTCATAAATGTTTTTTTAGTTATGCATTGCTGAACTATACGAAGTTTATGTCTATTCTTAAGGTTATCGATGTCTAATTTTATGTGGAAAATTTTATTTTTTGGAAAAGCATAAAGATAAATATGCATCCTGATCTCATCACGCATTTATCTTGTCAGCAGTTTATCTCCTGGATACTTAACTACTACGACTTCATCGTTGCCTTTTCAGTTTCTCAAAGAATACTGTATATCAATGCTGAAAAAGGATTAGAAAACTTGTTTTGTATCTTGTCTATTACTTATGATTATAGGTTTTATTCATATAATATTTGTGGTCTCACTGAATTTAACTGAATTGATATACTTATTGAGACTGTTTTTTTCCTGTTCAATTTTTTTATAATTATAGCTGCAACCAAGTCGTTCACACGCTGGCAGTGTTGAAGTTCGCCTACTTCGTAAATTACCAGCCCCAATGAATATTCTAATATCCGTCCATGTGACAATATCCAAAGGTGATATAGAAATCGCACATGCTGTCACTAAACTTTACCTGTTTGTTACACAATCATTTTCTGAACGATTGAGAACAAGCAGAATAATTCAAAGAGGAATAATTTAAATAATACGTTTTCCCTTCTATCCTTTACTCGTCTGCACTTAAATCTTTTTTTTATTATTATTTAATTTGGATCACTGAGAAATTTCCCCCTTTTGGGTTTGTTTATCATCCTTTTACACCTAAAATTTTACTTCAAAATTTGCAATGCGGTATAAAATCAATGCAGTTAAATTACGCTGATTAGTCAGTAACAAAAAAAACATTTTAACAAGTAATATTTATTCAGAAAGAATATCGTATACCTGCTGATACTGTAAGCGATGATCGGTATCATTTATTAGTTTACTGACAAATCAGGAGTCGCACATGAACATGCAGTGAAACATATTCATCTATACAAACAGTCTATTGCATTTTATACACATTCATATTCTTATAAACTACTTTCATTGATACTATCATATATATATACATCAGATTCAATAAATCAATAGATTACGCAACATTGATTATCTTAACATATAAACACACAAACCTATATACATACATAAGCATATATACGCTCATATATATGTAAATTAATCGTTTATTTCTCTACCCTATATCTCAATAATCTCTTTCTTGTTTAAGCGCCACTCCATGGGTATCCAACCATTGATTAGATTTTCGTTATTTGAGTATATATGTTTAATATTCTTATCCAAGAAATAAAACTGAAATACTATTACTACTCGTAATATCACTACTAATACTACTATTATTGTTAATTATCACGTATTACTGCAATATTTATGTTTGTGTATATGTACGTTTTGCTTAAATGACATCACTTTAATAAATGCTATTTTCTTTTGTTTTCATGAATCGACAACAACGCTGATAATCATCAAGCTATATAAGTAAATAATCATTTCCAACTCACTCGTAGGTGACTTCAGGACAATACTCTTAAAGTTCTGGTAAGAATTCATGATCAATGTAGTTGCCACTCAAATAGTGAATCTTCGATGACATTGAACATTTTACTATAAAGCGATTGAAATTTGGAACGAATGTCATTAAAATTTTACGCAGTATCACAATAATATTATGCCCTCAGTGAGATCTGATCGTTCTTGTTTTGATTCCTTATAGAGTTGTGGATACCCTGAATAAATAGAATCAAACTAGAACAAAGTATTTTCCCGTTAGTATGCAATCAATTTTCAGATGTCATCTCGTGATAAAAGTTACTTTTAAATTGAGTTTATGAAAACCATCCGATTTCAAAAAATATCTGGTTCATAATTAATTGTGTTTCTTATGATTAAATTTTTTGATAAGCAAATATCAAAATTATGCACACTGTAAAAACGGAATACTTGTTATCGTCAAAGCCTGTTGTCTAAGCTTTATGCAGAATATAACCCTGTTTATTTGTCAAACGACAAGATTGCTGGTATGCTACGCGTAAAAACTGTTCTATTCCATATGGATAAAAAATATGTTGTTGGATCATTGGAAACTGAGAAAAATACTTGGTTATCCCATATTTCATTCTTGTTTAAACGATTGTTAACTATTTTAAAGAGAACACGCTTTTCCTTAAATATTCTTACTTCAAACGAAAGTTGAGTAGATTAGAATTGGATAACTGATTTTGTGTCTGCAGGTTAAATTTTTGAGTATTCAAATAAAAAATTAAGGACTCGTAATACTTGATCTAAATGAAGGTGTTTTTAATGGGATCTGTAATAACACAATAAATTTGTTCATCACTATACCTAGTTTTCTCTTTAGATATCAATATACGCTATTTAGAAATTTATTGACACGATCATATTATGGTTACAAATTAAGGTCAGATATTGACAGATAAGTTACTAATTTTATGATACTCAGTATCATTCAGCATAAAAGTATTTTCAGCTTCTCGAAATCAGTAATATCATGGAAATTTGTTGCAATCTTCTTCGGTAGTCTCATTAATGATAGGTGTCTCAATCATTTTCACTTAACTCATTATCAGTAAATTAATGTAGCATTCTATCTTCTCCCTCACTTCTTTCAATCGTTTCATATTGTTATTTATACTTATAATAACGGTTTTTGAATCCTTTGTTATTCTAGAAAAACAACCTGGTGTTCTTAAGTGGATTAAATTTCCTTTGAAACATATTTTTAACTGACATTCCAATTTAACTATCTGATTAAATAGTAGTATTGATAAACAAGAAATATTCTCAAAGATTTGTTATCTAACAGTTAATAATTTCAATTCAACTACAAAGATTCCTCTATGAAACAATCTATTTGAAACATTATTTATATTGATTATACCATTAATATGTTTAACACGATGATTGAATTCTATAAATATGTGCACTTCAACATCAACAATGACAGTGATTATTTCATTTTAAGTTTATTCAATATTCATTTGTTTGTTTAATATATTCATTGCATTAATCACTGATTTGTTCATGGTAAATATAAATAAAAGACCAAAGACAAACAATCAATCAGGTATTTGAAATTCCCAATATAATAATTTATAAAATCAAGAAAAGATGAAATAGATGGGGAAAAATAGATCAAGATTGACAAAAAATTATTTATATGTCCTTATGTCGATTTCTGACATACTGTACACAAATGTCATATTTTGTCAATAATTAAATAGGAAAGATTTGTTTACAGAACACATCTTTATTCTAGGGAAGTGCTTATGATAAAATTATTTATCAGAATGGTATTAGTTAGGAATCCACATAAAACATCAAACACATTTATCTAGTTATCTATCAAACCATCCTGATTCCATTCATTATTCTGTACACATTATTCAAAATTCCCCATACTAAATTAAAATATATACCATAGAATGAGGATATTTATGAGAATTATTAAGCATCATTAGTTGGAAAAAATGACCCAGCTGAACAGATGTTTCGTTTTATTTGAAAATTTCCATAGTTTACCCACCCACCCTCCATCCATACATAAAACTCAGTCCCTTCAGGTCTCATGATAAGAATATAATTAACTGTACAATTCGTCCACTAGATTTAGGGTTGTAAACAAAATTCAACATTTACAGATTTTTAACCAGATACGAGTGATGGCTGGTGGTGGAATCGACGACATGAACTTCGTCTTATTTAGTATTCATCAGATGGATGTACCTGTATTCCAGAATTGATGTTCACTCCAGATTCCGACCCAGTACTATTTACTTCAATCACCATCGGATTATTCACTTACTTATTGTATCCAGACAGCCACTGGATTCAAACAATCAATACAAATGAATTTACTGCTTTAAATTCTTTTATTTGGATATCTTAAAAAGTGAATTTGCTACAAAATATCAACAATTTTACATTTAATTATTTATTATAAAATAATAAGTTAATCATAGAAAAAATAATACTTTTATAACTTAAAAGAATATAAGTCAACTAAACTAGTTAAAGGATAATATAAAATAAGAATCAAATAGAGCTAACAAGTACAGATATTATATTTGAACAATTTCTAGGTGACATATTCAAGTCTATGCTATCGAAATCAATGATCAATTCATGCAAAATATTCTTTTTTTTTATTCAAAATAAAATAGATAACAGAATGTCTGATAGCTTCAAATTGAATTCATATGATAAACATAAAATAATTATTTATTAAGGAGACTAAATGTGAACAGAAATATATTTTATATTTTTTATTAAGATTTATATATAATTACAATGATCTATTTTAATAATTTAATTAACAATAACAACCAATTCATTATCAGAATGTGTTTTGTGAAGATTTTTAGAAATTTCACTCATGATTTCAACTTGTGAAACCAATTCATTGTTATATAACAATGAATAGTTTAATAGTTTTACTCTAAAATTTATTATATTTAATACAGTTTAGGGTAGGTATAAAAATTCACTTGTAAACAGTATAAATAAAATAATCACATCTAACTCTCTCTTTTTATCTATCAGAATAAATAAATAATCACTGATCTAAACAACTAAATTAATAAATAAAAATATTCCATGAAGTTATTCGACAACTCAAGAATTTGTTGTTATCTCATTTTTGTAAAACAAACACAAATAAATAATGATTTATAGCCAAATGAAATAAACAATAAGTGGTTTAGTCTAAACGTTTCATTGTTTACATAAATATGATATTAAATCCTTTTGTAAGGGTTATTTACACTAGTGACTAATTCACTATCGAAATAATAATATTAACGGTTGTGGGAAAATTAAGCGTAAGGAATATAATTTAACAAACAAAAAGGATTGAAAGATGGAGAGTATAGAACAATATCATGATTAAAGATGTATATTATCAATGGTAATTATAACATTCCAACTGAAACAGATTGCAAACCACACCTTTTAAAGTTTTTAATCATATATTACGACTATGCCAATTACTTTAAACAAAAAGGTTGTACATAATAATATGGCTTAGATCAACGGTTGATAAATTCATGAGCTGTTATCATGTTACGATTAGCTTTTTAGTTATTACAGTACTCGCAATATGGTGGGATTCCAGATAACTGGGTTTTACGTTAAAATAAATATTTTTGTCTAGCATAATTTATAAGTAGTTGAAAAATTCAACAAATACTTTTTTTCGCATAAAACGTTTGCTTATCCAAAATATTTGTGTTTCTCTCATTTTTCCTATTAGTTTCGTTGTTGTTGTTACCGCCTCTGTTACTGGTGTTGAAGGTGGTAGTCAGAAAAATGTATAGAAAAAATTGTTACAAAAAAAATCAATATGGAATAACGGGAAAAAATTGAAACCGAAAAAAACCGACTGGAATTTATGATTTTTATTTTATCGGATTCGAAAAGAAGAATAAAATAGAATAAAGATTTAGTTACCACAAAAAGAAGAGTATATAGATTAGAATATTCCTAAAAAGATTAATGGTAAACTGTCTTTAAATGTAATATCAATACTTATTAAAAATTAAAGCCGTCAACTTTAAATCTAGACTTTGATAAAATTTTCTGCAAATTTAGTCGTATTCTTTGTGTGAATACATATATTACTCAGTTGTTATTTAAAAATATGATCGGTACTAATAATTAATGTACCACTGTTCAAATTAATGCTGTTTCTTATCCTATTCTCCCATTCATGGATTCATAAAAAACAGAATTTCAGTAAAGGTTTATCCTATAGTAGTCTATTAATTACTAAAAATGTGATATTTCAGTAATATAGTACAAACTAGACAGAGTTTTGTTGGGAATACCAATAAGAAGTATTGCAAAATTATGAAAAAACGAAAAGTTATTCCATTAAAATAATATTTGTTGTAAAATTAAACCTTAAATTTATTTTACAGTTCATTGATTAAGTTGATGAATTGACATTCAACGTATTTTATCCATGATTATTCAATCTTTTGTTGTTATATTATGCAAGTAAAGCTTTAATTTATTGTCAAGAATGTGTGAATAAATCCAGATTCATAAATTTACAGTGATAAGTTAGTGTCTTTTGTATAAATAGACTAAATAAAAATGTACTATAATATTGTCTGAAACAATTGTTAGTGTTTGCATTTTTCAACGAAAGGTTTATATTCATTTCAAGTCATATTTAATATGTACCGAATGAAGTTCAGATTAGTCATCAAATTCAATTATTCATTACAAATTCTTTCATCGTCTTAACAGTTAACATACTTTACATAACCAGCTGTAAAACAAATAACTTATATTTATACACTTAAACTGTGTCAAAGAATTAGACTAATTCTGAGATAGAAATACATTTACGTAATCAGTTCTAAAATCAGTCCATGTAATTACATGTATTTTTTTTAGGTATTGTGCTCTCTAACCAACTTCAGATTTACTGTAATTAATATTACAATTATTATTTACATTATGCTACCGTTCATTCGAATACAATAACGATTCGTTCTTTGTAACGTATATTATGCAACCATTATAATTAATAATAAAATCCTACATAAAATATTAATAATTCGGTTCACATTTGACCTATTTAAATAATTATTTATTTATTTGATTTAAGAATGACTGTTTATCCATAGTGAAATCATTTTGTATTGATCAGTAGGATGTATATTTAGTTGTTTAGCCAACGTTTTCTATTTGAGAAAAATTATATTAACGTTTATATGAATAAAATAATTTCATAATATCAGTTAACTTGTGAAATAATAATGTATTGTACAAGTTTACTGATATTAAATTTTCTATTATGGATAAATTCCTTCTAGGGATTGTCATCTATACTTCATTCAACTGTAGTTATCTCATTTAAGTATTTCAGTGACATCTATTCATTAAATTAATTTCAATTGTAAGTGTACGATTTAAATAGATTGTTATTTTTTGTAAATAACAATCTATCGAAGCTCAGTTAGTGTGTTTTTAACACAATTTCTGCAGATTAATAAGGATTGTAAATTTCAGCCATTAACCTATTTATGTTTAGTCTACAATTGAATGTTTGATAAAATGATATACATAATATAAATAATTTTGATAATAACACCTCACTCAGTCAGCTTGAAGGTCAGTAAAGAAGAAGAGTAATTGGAAAATATAAATCCACAAGATAGTAGTAATATTGCAGAATATACTAGACCATAATCAATAAATGACTGAGAGTAAATGGTTTTTTAAAAGTGCTAATAAGATATAGGAATACCAATAGATCACAAGGAATCTATTTCATTGACAAAATGATCACTAACACAAATATTTAATATCCTCAGTTATCATGAATTAAAAAAATAATTTAAGAATAAGAAAATCTTATTTTTCTATGTATAACAATTAATTACTGGAGGTCAGCATCAAGTCTCAACAAACATAATCATGCAAAACATTTATTACTATTAGATCATATGATATTAACTCCGCCAGTAGCTCTCCTAGAGTTAATTTCCGTCCCAAACCCAGGTAAAGGAGGAGGGTTGGGAATGAGTCAGAAACCCTATGCCATAGAAAAAACCTAGCTAAAAAACGGTCACCAGATTAGACCATTTAAACTCTGTCCTTCGAGTTCAAGGAAGAATTATGACGGCTCAGGATGAAAGCCGAAATTCTTCGGAAATCACGAAGCCGATGCCCCTTCTAACAACCAGAGCAACAATTTTTATAGGTACATGGAACGTCCGCACAATGTAAGACCTACAGGACTAGTCAAATACCTACGAAAATGAGGAGCGGGCGATTCTTGGAACTAGCGAAACCCATTGGACCCAAGCTGGACAGCAAAGGCTAGATACGGGAGAGATGTTACTAAATTCCGGTCAGGGAGTTGCTCTGATGCTCTCCAAAGAACCACGACATGAACTTACAGGATGGGAATCTCATGGATCTAGGATCATCAAAGCACCATTCAATACAAGAAAAAGAGGGATGTTATGCACCCACCAATAACAGTAACGATAACGATAAAGAACAGTTCTATGGGAGGCTGCAATCGATTACAGCGAAGTGCCTAAGAAAGGACCTGACCATCCTGATGGGAGAGTGAACTGCCAAAGTTGGAATGGATAATAATGGGGTATGAAGATATCATGGAAAGATATGGACGAGGAGGAAGGAAAGGGAATGGGGAGAGATTTGTGAGTCTATCTGCATTCAAAAAAACTGGTTATAGACGGTACAATATTCTCACACAAACGGATGCACAAAGCTACATGGATCCCACACGACTATTCTATAGAGAACCAGATCGATCATGTTTACATCAGTAAAAAAAATTCGGGAAGACAATGGAAGATGTAAGAACCAGGAGAGGAGCTGACATAGCTCCAGATCACCACTAGCTGGTAGTTGCCAGGGTGAAAATGAAGCTAAAGAAGTACTGGACAACTGGACAAACAGCAATACAAAGGTCCAGTACAGCCTTCCTTCGAGATACCAACAAACTCAACGAATTCAAGATATCTTTCAAAAACAAGTTCCAAACCTTACAAGATCTACTGAAAGAAGAAACTACTATGGAGGAAAACTGGAAAGGTATCAAAGAAACATTAACTTCAACGTGCTAGGAGGTGCTGGGCCACAAGAAGCAACATCATAAGGAATGGATGTCTAGGGAAACCGTGGACAAGATTCAAGAAAGGAAGAACAAGAAGACAGCAGTTAATAACAGCCGAACAAGGACAGAGAATGTAAAGGCACAAGCTGAATAAACAAAAGTATATAAGCAAGCAAAGGAGAGCATTAGAGCCGACAAGCAGAAATACGTGGAAGACTTAACATCGATAGCGAAAAAAGCTGCAACAGAAGAAAATATGAGACAACTATACGACACAACGAAGAAACTACCAGGGAAATATAGTAAACCAGAAAAACCGGTCAAGGATAGAAAATGAAAGACAATTACTGAGGTTCAAGGCTAATCCAATGGAGTTCTTATTAACAGAAATGAAAAGATTCAAGCTCCTTAAATAACTTCGTACCAGCTGCACAAGCTAATGGTTACCTAAGCTTAGAAGCTTAATAAATAAAATGCCTGTAATTGAAGCGACAAGCAATTAACTAACTTAAAACAACCATAGCTACATTCATACGATTGAATCCTAATCATAAGAAACGAATAAAGTTTTACGCAGAATCACTTAAATTTCTACAAAATAAGACAAACATCCGACTCATTTGAATTTATACTAAAACAGTAAAGATGGCAAACACAAACTTCTTGTAAAATCATTGATATATGGACATTAAGTTGTGTACTGTACTGAAGTATATATTAACACTTATTCCGAGAACTATCATAAAGTTAACAATAACTAGGAGTGTGAACGGGATAATCATTACTATTCTTATTTTTTGACCCATTAACACACTGGAGTGATAAAAAAGTGAAAATTTACGAATAATGAAGGCAACAAATTTACTTAACCTAATGTCCAATCATTTAAAAATTCATGGAATCGTTTTCGTTTCGATTCTCTAAATCTATTTCAAAGCTTTCTTAAGTTTTTTGCATCCGATACGATCAATATGGATGACTAAATACAGTGAAAAATTCAAATATTTTATCATTCAGGTGACTGATAGCAGAACGCAATATCGTATAACAATTATATTTAAACATACCAAACAGATACTTCTTAAAGGTAGCTTCATTCTAACGGAAATGCTACTTAAACATAATCTTTGTGAACAGTATTGGTTTGAGCATAGTTTTTAAATCAAATTTAAAAGTGGAATTCTGCTGTACTGAGCTTAACATTTTTGGATAGAATTTTCAATTTCTCGAAATAAATAAACAATTATCTAGGAAAATATCCTGCATCAAATGAAAAGAACAATGCTGAAAACGACCGAATGGTGTCTAATTTTTATGGAATGCAGTGATCCTATACTTTAATTCTAAAGTAATTTATAGTTCAGTATATAACGATCAGTTACTTCTCCTTGACTAGTCTAGTAAGCTCAGTGTCTATGGAAGCTAAATTTAAGTAAATGTAATAACACAAAATGCAAAGAATTATTTAGTATGATTCCATTTCAAAAAGATTTACTGAAAGGTGTTCTATTATTATTGTTAATGTGAAACATAAAACAAAATTTGTACTAAGATATTCAATTCTAAATTATATTTCGTTAAGATTTCAATGAGATGTCAGATAAGGAAACATTTAAAGCAAAAATAGGTGTTACCCATTTTGTCCTTATTTAAATCATTTCAACAACCTGCACCCAAAATCTTACACAGCATTGAACCCAAATCTTCCATTGGAATCGAACAAATCGGTGAAAAACACTTAAACTCATTTACATTGTTGCTAGAAGCTACCAAACTTGTATGACAAGATCGAATCACAAATAATCTATCGGTTCTAGCTAAATATAAAATTGTTAGTAAAACTTGATTAGGTACAAAACATAAGATTATCTTTCTTTGACCGTAATTTTAGATCAAAATAGCGAGTATCTTTTCAAGTATTAAGTAATACCAGTCAATCTGTTAGTGACAATAAGAAAAGTTCATAACTCTTATGGGTAATACTATGGAGATTTGACTAAATAATTTCAAAAGAATCGAACTTTAGACAGATTGTCTATAATAATAAATTAATAATATGTTTGTAATATCCTAATAAATATAAGACTGAATTTATGAAGTTTCACAACGTAGTGTAGGCCACCACTTCACAGGATAAATAATTAACTTTTCAAAATGAAACATTTACAAAGAAAGCTATCTGTTCTTTGAAGAGGTTAAACATCCCTAATTCAAGTTTTGCTCATTAGGATGATTAGATCATTAGTCTCAGCTGATATAAGTTTCATCCCTCTAGTGTGATAATTTGGCACTTTTTATCACTTGTTTTTTTATTGTATTATTATTTCAATGCATTGCGGTAAATAATACTATCAGTTAATCACCTTGTCACTTTTATGATAAATCTTAAAAACAAAAAAAGTATTTACTACGACAAATAAGTGTTTTGATTCAAAATTTCACTTGATAAGTTATCATTTATTCATTCATCTAGAATCTTTGGCAGATTTTCTTAACACGGTCAATACCGCAACGGGCATCAACTTGATCGGCTATTTTTTGTAATGCATATTATACATGTCTTTTTAATTACGCTAAACATATTTTACTAAGTACCTCCTCAAAATTCCGGGCCAACTATTTATTGAAATTTTACTTATCGCCATAAATTTCCTTATTTTATTTAGTTTAGTTGACCAATTACACGTGACAACCACCTGTACATGCATCTATCCATAGAATGTACACAACCTATAGGGAATCTAATTACGGTAAAATTCAAGAATCACCACGTTAGTTGGTTTGTCGTATTTGTTCATCTTTTAGAGAAATAAGTAGAGATAATCGGAGAATTCATATATCGAATATAATATGTAATCAAAAGAAGTGTCAAGTTTTAGTGATATTGTCAGAACTTGGGACCCTGTGTTCGATGGCTCACGTGTGTAGGTGTGCATCATACAGGATTTTTTTTAAAAACAGTGATCATTAAATTCCTCCACCTATACAGCTTACATAAACTTGCGAGGAAAAACTATATTAAACTATAAAAAAATGACTCGATCGACTGATGAATAAAAATAATTTGACATATCCTACATTTTGCTAAGTCAATAAAATCTTTAATTACGATTGAATAGTGTAGTCATAAACAGTTTAACCTAACACACAAGTTATCTGACTTCATTTCAAAAGTTTACTTGCAAGTAGACTGATAAATATGTAACTCGTTTCTTAAGATTATACAATTATGTTACCTAATAAAGAATACTATGTTATTATTATTTTAGTATTAGTTAATACATACTTTATACGCATACATTTTGATTACATATTAAACCATCAAAGAATGCCATACCATTCATAATTTAAATTATATTAAACAAGAATCGATTAGAACATTATACACTCCAGATTGAAAACTTAATATTAGTCTACAAGCTAACTGGTACAAAATTAATATATTGAATATTTATTATTCGTCTTAATTTGGCATATTATAAACATACACATACGCATTACGTATATATACATATATATATATATATATATATATATATATATATATATATATATATATATATATATATATATATATATATACATATATATATGACCTTAGATTTAATAAATATTAGTCAAAAAACAAAACAAAATAGGAAGGAAAACACTCATTCTGCATTTATACAAACTTAACAGTAAGTTCATATTATTATTGTAGGTGTTGTTAACAATGTTTTAACATGTTTTTAAAAAAAAGAAGTACCCATTAGTTTAGTCCATATACTGAAATAAACATTGGTATCTGACTATTTTTTTATAGTTTCAACTTATTACTTATGTTGACACAATGAAAAAAGAGTCGTGTTTTATCTTGAACAGGATTGGAAGTAAATAGATGAGAGTATTTTGGTAATGAATTAATCGATTGAAAATAATCCCTGTTAGAACGTAGTTATATTTAAAGTTAAAGCAAGTTATAGTGTGTTTTGATCAGCATGTGACTATATATAAACTAGTAATAAGATAATGGACAAGAAATTGAGAGTAAGCATTTAGTCGATATTTTCAATATAACTAAACAGGTACAAAATGTGAGCATTTCAATTTACGTTTCTACACTAAACAGGAGTACATTGTTAAAAAACAAAATTTGTTTCCAGTATGATTTCAATGTGATCAAATCATTCGCGTAACTAACCTCAAATCCTATATTAATATCAAGCGCTCGTTTAATTCGCTGAATAACTGCGGTCTCACATACTTGACCATGTTTGTCAAAAGAAAGCGGTATTTATGCTTTGATTCTAAACACTACAAGTGCTATTTATCATCAATAACTGAATTATCTGTAGCATCGATGGAAACCACAACCACTTGAACCGTCCATTTGGAGTCTCCTCAAGAGTAGGTGCCCAAAACGCTGCACGAGATCAAAATGAAGACAGGCATTGAAATCAGCACAAAAATATTGTGTTGAAGAGCATTGGTACACAATACCCAACTTCAGTCAATATCTGAAAAAGGACAGTCTTCGTTCAGTGCGATTGATAGTATATTAATTTACTCTTAATGCAACTGATTACAAAAGTCCCGACTTCTTACATGAACTTTAGATTTCATTTTGTAACAAATGACAATCGGATTTAGATCTCATTGCTGACATACAATTGCGTCCTTACAAGTATTTACTATAAGTGGTACTGTTTGAAGTCATTTGTTAAGACAGTTCTGAAATAATTTGCTGCAGTACGATTCAAAATAACCAAGACTAAATTTTAGACTCGTTTTCCCATTATTAAAAATACTGGTGAGTAATGCAGGTCATTAGCAATTCATGAAATTGATCGAATTACGTCCTTCAAAAATTTAAGTTATCTCAACCGTCGTCTCTTAGGTAGGAATTTCAGAAAATTGAAAATTGTGGCTTGATAAAAGTATGCCCACATAAACGAGGCATGATAATATCACATAACACTTCGTAACGAAATACCTACTAAATACTGTGTTACGTCAGTTGATTAATCAGGTGACCGAAGTGTCAAAGCAATATAAATATTGGCTAGCAATAACTCAAAATATAAACAATTGTTTATCATAATTATCTCGATTGGTTGTATACTTTCATGTTCAAGAGTAAATATACACAATGAATATTTATTATTCGAATAAAAAGATTGAATATAACATTGCTGTTTTTGTGTTATAGAATCAGGATCTATACTCAGTAACACAACGTTAACTACAACTTCAAAGCGAAATTTCGAAAGACCAGCTCTAAAACAACGTAGAATAGTTACATTGTTGCATATGAATTGTCGAACAAAATGACGAATAAATGTTTGTTTTTCTTATAAAGATATATTTTTGTTTCTCATCAAAACTGGAACTAATCGAGTAAGAAATACAATTTAAGGACAATACTTTTAGTTACTGATATGGGTAAATAGTTTCACAGTGATTAGTCAGTATACAGTTATGTCCTAATGACAACTTTAGAAAGTGTACACAAGGGAAGAATGTTATATTAATAGAATACTTGGAGTCTTCTCATATACGATATACAACAAACTGCTTTTTTCCAAATTGCCTTCTACCACGTACAAGTTTTATGCACTCAACTTTGGGCCTAAATTCACTTACTTGAATGTTAGTGATAATACGTTTCCCGTCACCAAATAATATGTATGACGATTCGAAATTGAGACTCAATTGTTAAGTGAATGCCTAAATTTCCGATATAAATGTCATATTTCAATATACCTAATACTCACTAGCTACGACAAAAGCAACCGCTGGTCACATTACTACTATTTCCTGTGCTTATTTTTACGAAAGGTACGAACTTATGTGACTGTAGGCATTTTATTTTCAAGTTTAATTATGGTAAGTCAACGTTTACAGATCAGCAAGACAGTGAAAAATCTCAGTAACGTCAAGTAAATCAGTGATGACGTTGCTTGACAAATAATATATAGGGAAAATATTTCTGAATGTTTTATTACAATTGTGCAGTTCCTGACAGAAACCAATCATAGTAATTAACAGGCTGAAAAAAAATTTGAATTATTTCTATACCGATACATTATTTCACTGATTTTGCATTTGATATACGATAATTAACATGTTTAGATCAATGAACTAAACCATCTGGTATATCCACAAATATGTGAAAATGTTTGTTACGGACTTATATCTAAATAAAACCGAGGTCAAATTTACTAAAGAACAATAGTTTTCAGAAATAACCGGCAATTGACATTACTTAGGATAACCGAATGCAATATATCCAAACAAAATACAAGTTATTTTGAAATAACGATTGAAACAATCCTCGTTTAAAGTAAAATAATGGGTTTAAACCTACGTTCACAATTTTAAAATAATTTCTACAAAAGTTGCATATTTCAGCAAAATTTTTCTTGCAAAAACTCTGCATAAAAGATACCTATCAAAACATGGAATATTAAGTTCAAATATAAATTGGGCGAAAAAACAAAATGGCCATCAATTAGCAATTTTTATACTTAAGACAACAATCGAACCTCATAATCTGGTCATTAAATTAGTTGGAGTATAAAAATGGCTGGAATTCTGTTGAAGTTACTCAGTTGTAAAAAATCTCACTACTCCATACAATGTATTTTAGAATTCGTGTAAAAATCAATGA
This sequence comes from Schistosoma margrebowiei, assembly GCA_944470205.2. Classification (NCBI taxonomy): domain Eukaryota; kingdom Metazoa; phylum Platyhelminthes; class Trematoda; order Strigeidida; family Schistosomatidae; genus Schistosoma; species Schistosoma margrebowiei. The sequence continues at coordinate 48,049,439 of OX104028.1, forward strand.
AACATATGTGTCATGAAACGAGCAATCTCAAGTAGTTAAAGTAAATCTATAAAGTAAAGGACAGTATCTCATAATTATGTAACGGTTTGTAAGATAACGTATTATGCACAGGTGTTCTTACTAGACCTGTACTTTTGTATTTAGCATGAAATATTTCTCATTAAACACAAATTAGTTAATCAAGATATTCAGTTTTAGGGCGTAATGTCACGGTTTCAAAATAGTTCATCACGAAATCACTGAAACAGCAAATTGTTTTTCCTAGATATAGATACGATTAAAATATTCCAAATCCTATGAATGTTAACTAAACACAGTTATGATATTTACTTTAACTTAATGTTCACAATAAATCTTTATAGAGATTCAGGTTAAATGTAATAAATTAAAGAGTAATATGTAAATAAATTTCGACTAGCGGTTAAATAACACTATGATAATGCTTTGAGTTCGTAAGATTTTTCAGCGATTTACCGTTTAAGGAATCCAATTTTCCAAATTTAACCATATGTAAACAGAATTATGCACAATAAAAATGTATCATGATTCTGATTTAGACAATAATCCCATGAGTTAGGATACAACAGTCGTTGTTTTCGGATTTGCGAATAAAAAAATTAATATACACCTAACTGAATATCTAAAAAGAATATCGTTCACAACAAGTAAAATTTCCATCGTAAAAAATTTAGTCTTCAGACATATTCAATAACCAAACAAAAAATTATATTGTAATTAGACTAAAATAATATTATTCAGAATATAATAATAAACGTCAAAAAAACAAGTTCCGAGTATACTGTTTGTCGACACGATGTTACAAGAAGAGCCATAGACTCGTAAGCACATAACCAAGAACACTAAGCTGAACAATTGAACAAACTTTAGATGGAGATACGAAAGAAATGAGACATTAATGAATTTAGATGAAATCAACAAAAAATATGGGGTGAGTTGGAAGGAAGAACGGAAAACGATTGAATTTCCAAGACTTTAAAATACAAAGAAAACAGGAATAGCATATCATATTCCTGATAAAAAGTAAACAAATTTATATATAGCTCATACACTGTTAAACCACAATAATAATTCATATCTGATAAAGGAGAAAAAGAGTTGAGGACTTTATAAGTGAGAAATTCTCTGGAGTAAAAGACTGATGGTGTTTATATAATTGAATATTCACAGTATGAGAAAGAGGAAATTAAAATTTCATACAGTGTTATTCCGCATACACTTGTGTTAGAATGCTAAAAATTCTATTTTCTGAGATGGAAATTTGTGAAGAGAAGTGTTTATTCTTTTATCATGTTAGAAAATATTCAAGAACTGATATCTCCTTGAGACAGTGGGATTATGTGAATTTTTTGAAGTACCGAACAAATAGTTCAGTAATCAAAACATGTTTGTGGACCATTAATACTACTGATCAGATATTTTATAAAATAATGATTATTATCATTAAAAAGCTATGTAGCAATTCGAATGAAGGCAGGATCACACACACAGAAAAACTGAACAAAAAATAACAGATAAGACTCAATCAAGTGAAGTTATCGACTGGTTAACAATTGGCAAAAAAGATAAATGATAAGCAAGGAAAAAGAAAACTTCAACAATCAGTAAGGAAAATTAATATAAGAGCATAATAAAAAAACAGGGGGAAACACCACTAACATCTGATGACTGTATATCTTTAAGCAATAACAATTATCAAATTATTTCAGTTAGCAGTTATTTTAAATTTAGACAAAGCTGTATTATAGTAATATATATGACCACAGAAACATGAAAGTGAATGCATGAAAATGGAAACGGAAACAAATACAAGCAGGTGTGTAGTAAACATCAATGTAAGTTTATTGCTAGTGTTTCTTCTTTCTGGAAAATGATGGCATTCGGAAGCTTCCTTTCTTTTTGATCTTTTTCTCAAGCGTTTTACTTCCCTAAATATTAATCAAATTATACGGAACAAAATTCATTATTACTAATTAAAGAGGTTAAAACAAAAAATACCACTAAATTATATCGAAATACAATCATTTGTTCACTTCTATGTAAAAGTCTATGCCTAAATAAAACATAATTCCTAAAATTTCTCAAAACTGGAATGATTTTTGTTCAGAAAAAATACCGACGCAATAATTATCCTATCTTTTATCATATTACTGCATTAAACTAGAATATACTAAACTAAACCAATACCACGAGGACGTGAACAGTAACACTAGCTTCACATGCTATAACTACCAATAAAATTACATAACTGCTAATAATAATGGCAACACAACAACAATTCGTGAATATAAATACATGCAAAATATGGAGAATAAAGGTGGAAATAACCTCAACATTATTATTCAAAAGATCACCATCAACCGACTGAAGGGTATTTGAGTTCGATATTACAGCTGGAAAAAAAATAATGAAAAATGCGTCATTGTTATCGGATTAAATAAATATTTCATTCATACGTAAAACTATAGTACCTAAAGTTTAATTGATATTTTAGCTAATTAACACTGCATGTAGCATCCAAGCTAATATCAGTCCAAAGAGTGAGCAAACAAAAAGGATTAGACAAAATATGACCAAGACTAACATCGCGAAAAAGGAGTTCCAATATAAAATCACTGATCTGGAAAAACAAGAAGTAACATAAGCGCCAACAGAACAGCAGCGCAAGGATTATCAAATCATATTTCAAATAAAAACGTTATAATGAATTCACTCTGCTTGGCACGCATCAATGATGACAGTAAAGACGATAAAAACAAGATTCATGAGAAGCTGCAGTCCACCGTAGAGAACTAAACAGGAAAAGCCATGACTACCTTGATGAAGGACCCGAACTCCAAGACAAACATGGACAACATAGGGTATTAAGAAGACTAAATGAATTTAAAAAAAGAACCAAGGATGACCAGAGTCTTATAGATCTTTTTATTTTCAATAACACTATGGTGACGTAGTAGTACTTCCCCTCACAAATACAAACACGAAACTACATGGGAACACACTACAGAAAACCAGACATATCTCATCTACATCAATAAAAAATTCATTAAGTTCATGGAAGTCATAGTAGCAAACAAAGCTCATACAGATTCAGATCGCCAAATGTCAGTCGAAGCATTGAAATCAGATATGGGAGTAACTGCGAAGATGAGTCACGTCCTCTTCGCAAAGATTTAGAATGGAAATCAAGTAGTAAGAGACTGGACAGACAGATACCTCATCAAGATACTGAAGAAATGAGATCGTGATAATTGTGAGAATCGCGAACGGATCACTACTGTCAGTACCAGTTAAGAGTTCAACAGATTTTTGCTGAACAAATGAAAGATTTAGACGTCCAAATTCGAGATTAATAAGCTAGCTTTCGTTTGGATATATCACGTACCGACCAAACTGATATAATTCGCATCACTATTAAACAATCAGTTGAATTCAACTCATAGCTAGTTATCAACTTCCTCGATCATGAGAAATTATTCGACACAGTGAATCGGAAAACCGTATGGAATATTTATCGGCACTGTGGAGTACCTGGGTAGATCACCAGTATCATACGAAACTTTTGTGAGGGACTGAATTGTGAAGTCGTGGATGAAGGGCAGCTCACAGATGCGTTCCAAATGAGAACAGGTATCAGACAAGTTTGTCTACTTTTGTCTTTCCATTTTCTCCTGGTTTTTTGACTGGATAATGAAAGTCTCCACATCTCAGAAGCACGGGTTAGAGTGGACGCCTTGAACGCAACTGGATGATTTGGACTTTTCAGATAACCCAGCCCTTCTATCTCATACATAGTAACAAATGCAGGCGAACACAGACAGTGCAGCGGCAGCCTCTGAAGCAGTAGGCCTCAATATCCACAATGGACAAGTAAGATGCTGAAACACAACACAGAGAGAAACAATTACATCACACTTAATTACAGAGCACTGGGAGAGTTGGAAGCATTAATGTAGCTGGGTAGCATTATTGATAAGCGAGGATGTGAAGCAGACGTGAAGCCATAGTTTCGATGCCATATAAATCATTAATACACGGTACAATGATCAGAAGAATATCAGAATACATATGAGACATTCAAGCTAATAAGGTTATAAGACGACGCAACCACATATTACAGACCACCCATTTAACACTATTCTGGTGTAGCAGTAAAATATCGAATCCCGTATTTCGTTTAATGACAGTTGATTTGTAAACGAAAACAGTTTAACAGCAAAAAAATCAATGTAGAATAACTGTAAACTAATCTCTTCAAGTCTAACAATAATCTAAACTTTAATCTGGAATATTGAAAATAACAAATTTGATAGATGTATTTCGAAAGTGTCATTTCTCTATTCGAAAATTGGAATAAACGGCCTGATACATATACGCACTAAAAGCTCGATATGTGATATAAGTACTGCAAGACTAACCACAGAGAAACAATTGAGACCCAGCTACAAAAATCCATTTAGAGTCCAAGGTGATGATGAATCAAATATCAAAGTTATGAGTCTATAATCAGTATGAAAGGGTGTACAAATGTTATATGACGAAAATGTAACCAGATTAAAACGTCCACGTTTGATAAAAGAAAATAATAAACAGAATCAAAATAATATGAATATTCAAGCTATATGTAAAGTGATGCATAAACGAGAGAAAAAAATAATCGGAATATAATTACTCAACTTACACAAATGCTGTACATTGGCAGGTAGTGTTGCACTCTTATTTACACAGGAATCATTAAATCGTTTGTTCGGTGCTGGAAAAAGTACCAGATAAAAGGATGAAAGTATGAAATAAAATAGATAACAAATGAACGAAAGTAATATTTAGGATGAACAAGCTTCAAAAGACCGCAGGAGTTCCTGTTGAACAAACGATGATCTCATTTAAATAGTTAAAAATGAAGCAATTTTTAAATTAGATGGGGTGGAATTCTACAAACTTTCAATAATCACAAAACGGCGATGAGCAATATGATGGTTCGCTCGTTGAGTTAATAAAATCCATTCAGTAACCGAGTATTGTAACATCAAATCAACAAAACACAAATATAACCAATTTACTAGTCCACCAGACCGTTTGAATATCAAATTTAAGAATACAGCTTCTAAACAAATCAGAATTCACACCATATTAAATCTGAGTAAACGTATAGGCTTATAGGAGATCAAAACGATAAGTCGCGCATACATAAACAATCACTTAAAGTCAAACATAATAAGTGTAAGTGACTAGGACAAACATCGGAAGTATGAATGATGTCAGTCAGACATTGAGACTGAAAGTAAAAGAGTTAGTAATTATTATACGCATACCACGTTTGAGGTTGAGTTACACTTATCACTATAAAAAACAATTGTACGGCTAAACTGACACAGTAAGAAAGATATAGAATAAATAACTTTCTAGATCTACGGAGTGATTGGAAAAGACTATTTAAACGCCAATATAGGCTGCAACAAAGTTTTACATAAAGCTAATCAGAAACAAGCACTTCAATGAGCCGATGTATATGATTAAAAAAACATGTCTTTAGTCGTAAATTCATAAGAACAAGTGAAATAAAAATATAAATTGATTGCGAATAGTAGGAGATCATCATTGCACTGAAACACATGAATCAAATATTGCTACAATCAAGGTAGGAATCATATAAAACATGCTAAATCAAACGTTATGTGATGTGTAATTGAAAGATAATGGAAAAAATTAAAATTTGGTTTAAAAAAAACAAATCAGGCTTACTTAAACTATTGGGTGCCGTGGTGTCTACTGAGATCGAGACTGAACCGTTATGGATTGAATAGTCAGAAACATCATGTGGACTTCGTATAACAGGAGAATAGGAATCCCTTCCTACACGAGATGATGCGCTTCCAGGTTCAGATCGTCTAACAGGTGAACAGACAGGAGAATCCAAAGTAAACGGATCAGAACGATAGTCACCTGAACCTTTAGTTCCGGACAATTTCCGGGGCGAATCGATCATAGAGCTGGTTACTGTATATTATTTAAGCAAATCCACAACACAATACGTGATATATCCATGAACGACAACAGAAGTTATGATTTCGAAAAGAGCATGCAAAGATAGAAGGAATGAAGAGATAACAACGGCTACAAAACAATAATAATAATAATTTCCACTTATAAACAACGTAACGATTCACATGCAAATAAAAGGATTATAAGAAAGACCATATTTAGAATTACGAATTCCTCACATGCAATACGAATCAGGATTGTGAGTCTATATTTTAAATAAAATATCATTACTTACCCATACCGTTTTGTGGTGGTTCATTAGCTTTTGCTAACCACTGATTTCGTTGTGCATTTTTTTGGCGACTGGCACGGACATGATCAACAATTCTAAAAAAGGTAAGGTGCACATATACCACACATATACCAAAACCTATCTGTAAGCAATCTAACAAAACATGTTTGGCAATAAAACAACGAATTTAAACATTTGTTTTACGATTTCCATTTTACTAGCCATGTCTGAAAACATCAACAGTGAATTGTGTAGACGAATTAAGCACAATCTAATTATTATATACAGTTCCAGTGCTCGATTTTAAAATTCGCAACAATAGTTTATGTACTAACAATCTTCAACCAACGAACAATACACTTATAACAACTCTACTAGAGAAGCTAACAAACCTTTTTAACAGAAGTTACCTAGGCATTTTTCCATCGTTCAGCACATTCAGAAAAATGTGTCACATAGTTCGGTTTTATTTTTTGCTTCAAGGTTAGTAAATTCTTTCGGTACCTTAAGTCGTATATATATATATATATATATATATATATATATATATATATATATATATATATATATATATATATATATTATTTATTTATTTCAACACATAGATATTGGTACAAAGAGGCATCAAATACATATGCGCCACACAAATCTCATTTAATTTCTGTGAGGGCTGTGATACTGTCCGGGTGCCCAAACCCAAACAGATGGTTTTTTAGGGGACCACTCCCCGAGCCCTCGACCTGAAGGTCTGATCCACAAGGCAGTGGAGCATCGTAAGGAGATCCAGTCCCATGGTAGCCAGTGACCAACAATTGGTTCGTACGCCATTTGTTCCTGCAAGATACTGGAGCCCATGTGCACCATTGGTTTGGAATTCGGTTAAAGCGCCGGACATTCGCTTTTTGTCCTCTCATTTTCGTAAACAACACCCCCGCCACGAGAAGACAGTGAGTAGGACTTCCCTGGCAGAAGCTATATACGCGTGGCCATGTGAGAGCATTTCGAGAGGGATATATATATATATATATATATTCAGTCTAAAATACGAAATAAAATCAAATGAGTCTTAACATAAAACATCAAAACTAGTTTGTAAATTAGATTGAGCAATCAATCTGTGATTACTAAGGATATCAATAGAAGACAATATTAAACAGATGACTTGGTAACTTTTAACTAATAACGATCTACGCAATTCATTAACGACCAATTTTGAAAATCAGTCATACATTAAGACGTACATATGTAACAAGAATTACCACAAACTAAATAAATTTACCGAGAAAAAAGAAATGGGGACAGTAACATCAACGTGAATACAGGAATAATATTCGAGAAAGACTAACAAAACCAACTCCTACTTATAGCGAATAAGATAATGATATTCATTGGAAACCATTAAGAAAATTGTTTAATGCTGGAAACTAACCTAGACACTTGTTCAGCGCCCGCTGCTTCAGCTGCAGCTAAATCTTCAACTCCACTGAACTCATTAGTGGAAAAGTCCGTTGTCAGTAAATCAGCCCCTGTTATTTGGTCACCATATGTATCTCCTGGCCACGATGAACCAGGATGTGTGCGTCTCAGTAAATTAGGCTGACGATAAACATGACCAGTTCTGAAACCAGCACTATCCAGAACACGCATTTCAGCCTCAAATTCCAATTCTGCTGGTGTCCATGAAATATCTGTGAACAGAACAGAAAATAAATTACATTTACAATATCAATGCCTTTGGAAAGAAATTAGAAATGTTTTCTTAAATTGCAACACAATATCTAGATACCATAACAGCCAACTTTATTATATTGTTATTTTCGAAATTTTAGACCACAATGGCAGGTTATTAGTAAGCAAATTTTATTTAAGTTCGTATTTCGATAATGCTAATTTTCTAAATATTTTCTGATAGAAATCAGATTTTCTTTGTTATTTCGGGCAACACTGATTACTTACTTACTTACTTACGCCTGTTACTCCTCGTGAAGGAGCATAGGCCGTTCACCAGCATTCTCCATCCAACCCTGTCCTGGGCAATCCTTTCTAGCTCCGTCCAGTTGTAATTCATCGTTTTCATATCTGCTTCTATTATCCGACGCAATGTGTTCTTTGGCCTTCCTCTTTTTCGCTTCCCTTCAGGATTCCAAGTTAGGGCTTGCCTCGTGATGCAGTTTGACGATTTGCGTAATGTATGTCCTATCCATTTCCATCATCTTTTCCTAATTTCTTCTTCAGCTGGAAGTTGGTTTGTTCTCTCCCACAGAAGGCTATTGCTGATGGTATCCGGCCAATGGATGTTGAGTATCTTGCGTAGACAGCTATTTATAAATACTTGTACTTTCTTGATGGTGGTTGTTGTAGTTCTCCAAGTTTCAGCTCCATACAGTAGAACTGCCTTGACGTTGGTATTGAAGATTCTCACTTTGATATTGGTTGAAAGTTGTTTTGAGTTCCATATGTTCTTTAACTGTAGGAATGCTGTCCTTGCTTTGCCAATCCTTGCCTTTACGTCTGCATCTGAACCTCCTTGTTCATCGATGATGCTTCCTAGGTATGTGAAGGATTCTACATCTTCCAGAGTTTCGCCATCAAGAGTGATTGGATTGTTGTTTTCCGCTTTGAATTTGAGGACTTTGGTTTTCCCTTTGTGTATGCTGAGGCCTACTGATGCAGAGACTGCTGCTACACTGGCTGTCTTCATCTGCATCTGTTCGTGTGTACGTGATAGGAGGGCTAGGTCATCTGCGAAGTCCAAATCGTCTAATTGATTTCGAGCTGTCCATTGAATTCCGTGTTTTCCTTCAGATGTCGAGGTCCTCATAATCCAGTCGACCACCAGAAGAAAGAGGAAGGGAGACAGTAAACAGCCTTGTCTGACTCCGGTCCTTACTTGGAATGCATCTGTCAGCTGTCCTCCATGCACGACTTTGCACTGTAGTCCGTCGTATGAGTTCCGGATAATGTTGACAATCTTCTCAGGAACTCCGTAGTGTCGAAGAAGTTTCCATAATGTCCTCCTATCTACACTGTCGAATGCTTTTCATAATCAATGAAGTTGATGTATAGTGATGAGTTCCACTCAACTGATTGTTCGACGATGATCCGTAGTGTTGCAATTTGGTCTGTGCATGATCGATCATTACGGAATCCAACACTGATAATGTGTAGCAAAAAGTGGATACTCTCTATTAATACAATAAATCCACATTGTCGATGACAACTTATCTGATACCTAATGCTTGGTACAGTTAGAAATCCATAGACACCACTAAGTTGTAATGTTATTGAGACAGTAGTGGGTGGATTTGCAAGCCACTAAGTAGACAATCTCATGAGGAAAAGACTCGGTTGATTAACAAAGTTAAGAATACTGGCATGCTAATTTTGACACACTCCAAATAGTTAACTTACCTCCATTATCACTACCAGCTTTACCATTCACTGATGTATGACCATTTTTATTTTGGTCTATGACATTTGATCCTATTTCTTCTGACTGGTCAACTTGACCGTCTGTCAGCTGCACAGCACTATCCTTTAAATCAGATAATAAATTTGTCATATTCCCTAGTTGCATCAATCGCATCTGTAAAGTAAAATAAATGAGATGTCAAGTTGATGTTGGAAGAAAGTAAGGGGCGGCCAAATCAAAACGTGGCATCAGTGATTGAAGTCACAAACTTCTAGTCTGAGTCATGTTGGTGGATGCAGACTACTTGGTTGAGGTCCACGTGACTACTGTAACCGATGGTTGGAGACTCTTGGTGACATGGCTCAGAATCGATCACAATGGCGTCGGTGTATACACTCCCTGTCTTCCCTTAAACTAAGAGATTAAAATCACTTTATAACTTTCTTTCTACTAACTAATTTTTTCTTCCTATACTATATCCTTATTGCAATCTTTCTCCGATATATTACCACCTTCGACCTAACCACTCCTATGAATCCGGTGTTCATCTTGCTGTGCTAATGAGGTATGGCAACCTGGACCGATGCACATATGTGCCTGGTCCTGCGTTGTAGCTGACTGACTGACGAACGCTTTCATAAATAACCATAATCGTATAAATCAAACTTGGTGGTCAACATTGTTCCATTAGAGCGCCTCCACAAGTTCTATGCACTATTTTGTGTACCTTTTAATGACGAACTTTGCGACAGAACCTCTTGATCAATGGAGTAGTAGAATACCACACCAGGTTCAAGAAATGCAACTTTAGTTGGGAGACGGTAAGTATTCTTATATTCCAAAACCTGACGAGGGTGAATATCTGATTAATGCATTCACATCCAACTCTGAAACCAGCTCGGTTTCCCCAAATCTGTTGTTCATAAACACTAGTTAAGTTTTGAAGAATTATAGAGGTTAATATTCTAGGCATAATGTTGATCAAACTGCTTTCTCTGTGATTATCACAAGGGGATGTTAATCATTTTATATACACTGCGATGAACAGAGATCGAATCTAAACAGATGAGACTGAACCGAGCTCTAAAACTTCAGTCACTATTTGAGTCAACGTAACTGCTAGAACTGGTGCACCGTCTTTAAAGACCTCTGAAGTTATCGTATTTTGCTGATCTCCATCGCTTCAAATTAGACATGGTCCTTTGGATCTTCCGGAAGTTTTTTGGGAATAGTGAGTAACTCTGAGAAGGAAGTTGAACCTTCTGTTAGTGTTCTGCCTATTGTCAAAATCTCCTGGACACAGTGTTTTAGAGTCCCATCTTTTTTCGAAAGTTTAACTAATAGTTAACTTGTTTCCTTGATAAGTCAGAACAGTTATCTCGTATTACGTGTACCTGCTACATTTTCGACTACTTTTACTTTTATCCTCACTGTTGCTTACGATATTGCGTTAATTTTTTATAAACCTATATTTGAGTTGTTGCTATTCATCGTCCTCCAGGCCTATCGTGTTACTCATGACATAGATTCGAATTACTAAAAGCTTGCTAAATTCTGGTTGGATTTTCGAAAAGTGTAGTATTGAATGGTATGATCCACAGACTAAAGACAAATGAGCATTTACTAGATAACTTATTGACGAAAAATCTAGTACAGAATTACGATGCATCAACCTTATTGTGATAAATAATTTCAGAAGTTAGATAGTCTTATATAAAAAACTGACATTGACTTACTTGGGTCTGACAAGCAGCTATTACTCGTTTAACGAGATACCATGCTTCGGGAATACTAGAAGCAGTAACTGCCACACCATGATTTCGTAAAAACAGCACCTTTGCTTTAGAGCCTAGATCTTTCACAATGCTAGAACGTTCTGCCTCATCTACCAGAATACCTCGATACTCATGATAGCGAACTCCATGATTTGACACTAGTTCAATGGCTTCAGGACTGACAGGCATGAGTCCTGCGCGAAGACACGAAACCTGTAGTCGAAAAATTTGCTATCAAAGTTTCATTGATTTACGAAACCATTAAAATAACTAAAACGGGTGCATTGATCAGTTATTCGTGGTAGCGATCCCTTAATTAAGGTAGAAGAGATTTTTAAAAAATTATAACCCTACCAGAAGAATGCATTAACGAATGAGCCCTGACATCTAAATTCGCACTACCTAATTTAATATCATTTTGTTGACCACAGAATGAATATATGAAGCAAATAAAACAATTGATTACATTCGTACTACTTTACTTTCAGAGAAAACTGCGAAATAATTCATATTTTCTTCACTGATTCTATAAATGTCGAAAAATATAAGCGATACTGCGAAGAGTTAATTTATTCTTACGTGTAACGAACAGCAATGTAGCTTATTCATGTAACCGGACTTGCGAGTTTGCTTTGAAAGTAGCTTAAGAAAATTATCCTGTGCTATGTCAAATGAATTTCAACTTTGATTAGATAGTTCGTTCAAGATTTTAATGAAGTATTTTTCGAATGGATATGACTTAGGAACGGATTTGAGACCATTAGCAATAAACTAATTTTCAAGATCATCGATTACGCATTCTTTATCAAGATTATTTTCAGTCCTGATACTCAGTCAATAAAATGCGAATGAGATATACGGATTGATATGTCAGATTATTTGGCGTATCAAAAAACTGGATATAAGATTCGATACACTGCTACTGTTTTGACCGTGGCAGTAATTCTAACCACTCAAATGAAGCTAAAAAAATGAAATTGAACTGGCAAATAAGTACTCTCTTCAATAAGTCAGTCATCAACGTAGGATATGGGAAGAACGTGCATCTGTCCCAGCTTCCACACCTCACATCTGTATAACGAGAAATTAACTAGATGGGAGCTATAAAATAGGAAATAATATAAAAAACAAAAAAGGTGTTTTGGAAGGAAAAAAATCTAACTGGAGAATAAAAAATTAGGAAGACAGACATGTAATCTAAGTCAGATAGTGGACAGATTGTTAAGAACTAGGAGAACGTTTTCTATCCGTGTCAACAGTTTGTCAGATACCACACTATCAGGACTGATGTGGTCTCATCAAATGTGTGATCAATGCACCCCACCACTTTATTTTCAATGAATAAACTAGGCAGTGATCCAGTTCAATCCAGAAGCAGAATTTTAAACCTATAAGAGAAACTTACCGCATACATACTTGAACTGTCACTTACCGTCACTTCAGAAGAATTGATTTTTTCACCGTCCTTATATACTTTATATATAAAAACACTAATTTAAAGTAAATGACCATGATCAGTCAGCAAAAATTAAATAATGGCCAAGGAAATATGTCGAGTTTATATCAATGGATTACTGTGTCACTTTATGAATTAGCTAGTCGACTAAAATTGACCATTTAACATAGGTCGCTAGTATGTGATTATAGATCCCTTAGAAAAATTGTCCGTGTATGCTGAGACCCAAAAGTGAGCATTGCTAAGGTTAGACGCAGAGTATTGGATGGTGGCAAATCGATTAATGAGGTAGCGAATTTTCATCCACTGAGGTAGTCGACGAATATAAATGTGATCAACTGCCGCCTACCTCGGCGAGCGGTGTAGGTTGGAAAAAAGTGGAAGCAGTCAAATCAAAAAATCACATTTCCCGATTGGAGGGAAAGGAGGACAACGAGACAACTAGACTCCTCTACTCTTCTCACTTTCCGTTAACCTTCATCTGTTACAAATAAACAATCACCATTTTTGGTATCACTTCCATTAATTTTTAGCATCGTTAAGCATAACTCACAGTATTATTACAAATCAAGTACTGACCTTGAACATAAGATGCTGTCTGACCCCTAACCCAGTTGACAGTTCAAAAGGTCTATATGATTATCAACTAGTGTCAGCGAGGAGTTGGAAAGGACAGAAAGATGCACAGACCACGTCCGGTATATAAGTATAACGATTGTTGGAGGCAATGTCCGATAAAGGGTAACATTTTAGTATGCCACATAATGAATATGCCTATGGACATGTAATAACTTATAGTGAGCAATCGTACGTATTAGTCCCATCCGATGACCTTTACTTCCATCTGACATTGTCATAGATGTGTTTAGATTGTAGTCAATTACTACTACCGATCACCTTACAGATCCAAAAATGAACTGCAGAGAATTTTCAACCATAAACTCTGACAAAAATGCTAATTCGAAAGAGTATGAAGAAAGATCTTCAAATGTGGGGTTCATTTTTTATCCAATCAATATAAAATGTAGCCTAACAATAGAAAATGAAGAGCTTGAACATGGTGATACATTGTTCAACAAAATATATTCGAGACATGGTGTATACTGAGTCAGTCAGTCAATCAGTCAGCTACAACGTAGGACCAGGCACATATATGCATCGGTCCAAGTTGCCATACCTCATTAGCACAAGATGAACACCGGATTCATAAAAGTAGTTAATTCAGAGGTGATAACATGTAAAAGAAAAATTGTAATAAGGATATAGTACAGGAAGAGAGAATTGGTTGATAGAAAGAAAGATATAAAGTGATTTTAATCTCTTAGTTTAAGGGAAGACAATGAGTGTATACACCTACGCCATTGTGACCGATTCTGAGCCATGTCATCCAGTTTCCAACCACTGGTTACGATAGTCACACGGACCCCAACCGAGTAGTCTGCATCCACCAACATGACTCAGACCCGAAGTTAGTGACTTCAAGGACTGATGCCATGATTTGGTTTGGTCGACCTTACCTTCTTCCAACCGTCTCTAACACTAGTCAGCATTGTACGTCGTGGTAATCGGTGTTCGGGCATATGTAACACGTGGCCCAATCATCTTAGTCGATGAAGATTCACGACCTCATCAACTGATTTATCATCATTCCCTAATACTCTACGCCTAACTTCACTATTACTTACCCGGTGATCACAGCAGACGCCAGCAATATTTCTAAGGCATCTGTGGTCAAATACTAGGAGCTTACAAGTGTCTGAAGCAAAGGAATAAACGAAATTGATTATAAACTTAGCATTAGGTTATGAGAGCAAGTAACACATGAAGTTATGGAATCACACTATCTGTTACTTAATCGAATGTACACGTTACGCTACTACGAGTGGAAGGATGAGCGAGGAGTTAAAAGCTATTAAGTTGTTATAACTTGTAACCACCGATTAGAGGGCAGTGACTTATCGATCGGACCAATGACGCGTAAAACGAGTGCGAGCAGTCTAGAGTCTTGATTGGTCCTGCTTCCCGCCTAGCTCAACCAGTTAAGTCCAGAACACCGATCTGAGCCTCTGCGATATGAATCATATTTCAAACATACTGAGTTTATATACCAATCAAACAGACTACAACGTACCAATAAAATATGAAACAGTTGTACAATAATTAGCCAGATGTGGCTGTGAATGAGGGAGGTAGTAATTAATATAATGGGTATAACTCAAGAATGGTAAGACGTATAATAACAGTTTATGAATTAAAATAAAGCTTACAATAAGAGGAATATTAATATGCATAGTTTAGTTACTTAATAATTATACAATAGAAATACACGTGTAGTATTGGTCCATAAATGAATCCCAAAAGTTACCATTCATTATTCTTGTCGGGCCATAACACAAGTTCATAGATTTTCGGATACCCCTGACTCAAGTTAAAGTGCAAGAAGCTAAAGCTAATTTGAAACGAGAAAGAGCGGGTGGTCCAGATGGATTAACTCCAGAAGTCTTTAAGAATGGTGGTCCAGTTTTATCGATTAGGTTGACTAATATTTTAGCTAAAATCTGGGAACTGGATGTAATTCCATTTGACTGGTCGCAATCGCTCATCGTCCCAATATATAAGAAAGGATCAAAATCATCTTGTGATAACCATAGGACTAGTTTTACTAATATAGTGTCTAAAATACTAACCTCAATAATTACCAGGTGCCTAACAAAGACTCGTGAACTACAAACACGAGAAAATCAAGCTGGTTTCACACATGGTCGTAGCTGAATCGATCACATATTCATCATTCGTCAGATTTTAGAACACAGGCATGTTTATCGGCGTCCGATAATAGTGGTCTTTCTCGAGTTAAAAGCAGCATTTGATTCTGTTGACAGAAAAGTTCTCTGGTAGTGTCTGTCATTGAAAGGTGCACTTCAAAAGCACATAAACCTCGTGAGGGCTCTTTACTCGAACACTACTAGTCGAGTCAGAGCTTATGGAGAACTGTCATCTGATTTCACAACCTCAAGTGGTATCCAGAAAGGCTATCCTCTATCTCCATTTTCGTTTAACTTCATCATAGACCTACTGATGGAAATAACCCTCTCGTCGTCTGAATCATCGGGCATTAATCTCCTTCCAAGAGATTCACTTACCGACTTAGAATACGCAGATGACATAGTCCTGTTTAGTGAAGACGCTGACAAAATGCAGTCTTTTGGTAGCACTAAGCAACAATGCCAGAATTTTTTAAATGCGCTTCTCTCCCTCTAAATGCAAGTTGTTCCTTCAGGACTGGTTTGCGTCAACCCCTGAAATAAGGGTAGGGAATGAAGCAGACGAACACATTGACAACTTTACTTACCTTGGAAGTCTGATCAGCACTAATGGGTTGGTGTCTGTCGAAATCTCTGCACGGATTCAGAAAGCTCGTTTGACATTTGCCAACCTACGTCACCTATGGCGAAGGCGAGATAACCGTCTATCAATTAAGGGACGAGTATACTGCGCGGTAGTTCGTTCCGTTATACATTAAGGCCGCGGAACGTGGCCACTAATAGTAGAAGATATTCGTAAGCTACTAGCATTTGGCCACAGATGCCTTAGAAATATTGCTCGCATCTGCTGGGATCTCCGGGTAAGTAATAGTGAAGTTAGGCGTAGAGTATTAGGGAATGATGATAAATCAGTTGATGAGGTTGTGAATCTTCATCGACTAAGATGATTGGGCCACGTGTTACGTATGCCCGAACACCGATTACCACGACGTACAATGCTGACTAGTGTTAGAGACGGTTGGAAGAAGGTAAGGTCGACCAAACCAAATCATGGCATCAGTCCTTGAAGTCACTAACTTCGGGTCTGAGTCATGTTGGTGGATGCAGACTACTCGGTTGGGGTCCGTGTGACTATCGTAACCAGTGGTTGGAAACTGGATGACATGGCTCAGAATCGGTCACAATGGCGTAGGTGTATACACTCATTGTCTTCCCTTTAGACCGTGAGATTATAACTTTCTTTCTACGAACTAATTCTTTCTTCCTGTATCATAGCCTTATATGCCATCTTTCTTTTATATATTAATACCATCGAAGTAACGGCTTCTATGAATTTGGTGTTCATCTTGTGTTAATGTGGTATGGCAACTTAAAGCGATGAGTATATTTGTCTGATCCTACGTTGTAGCCGACTGACTGGATTTTCGGACTTCTGTTTGAAGGTAAATAAAGGATTTTAAGCTTTACGGTAATGTGGTTTTAAATAAATGTGTTGTCTCTTCAAGTTCATAAACGCAACCAGGGACATCATAATTTACATAACTTGTACTTCTCTTTTGATTTTTCATCGATGTGTCATTGTGAATTGTGAACACCGAGTGAGTTATAAAACTGTAGTAAATTATATAATATTCGTGTTCATCCACTATTTCCATCGTAGGAATTATTTGATTGAACTACATGACGTAATAGTCAATGAAACCTTTAAATTAAAATTAAGAATATTTTTTTCACTTTAAGTCAAAACAAAATACTATACAAATTCAAACAACTCACCGCTATTACATCAGCCAAATGAACGTGAATAATGCAATTAATATCTTTACGAGCTGAGTGTAGTGCAGAATGAAGAGTCCAACCAGCCTTATTTACACCTAACACTGAGCTACCTTGATCAACTATATTACCTAGAATAAATAAAAAAACACGAGACATAGTTTGATCCAAATAAATATCTTTGAAGTAAAATCATATATATTATAACTATGGAATGATAGTCAAAGAGCAAAAACACACCAAGGCGGAAGTTAAAGTTCACAACAACGAAAGTTCGAGCGATGAAAAACAAAACTACATAGATAAGGAGTTAGTGGAAAAACACATGGGATAGTCTTTGATGAAAAACTAGCAAAAAGTAATTCGTTCTAAACAAATATACACAAAGTAAAATAACCTTATCATAAGCACTTTGAGGAGTTAATATTAGTAAAGCATATTTAAAAATGAGGATAAAAGCTATTCTAGTAGAAAAATAATACTTCAAAATCCATCTTGTTAAAATATTTATCCAAACTCAATAAACAGAGACAGATGAAGCTGCAGTAATATATTAAGGTGTTTCGTATGCATATATATGCGTCACAGCATTAGAAATGACGGATTATGGGATTAACATTAGTGCATAAATGAGCTAAAACTATGAGTTCCCAAGTAGGTC
Source organism: Schistosoma margrebowiei (assembly GCA_944470205.2). Lineage (NCBI taxonomy): Eukaryota > Metazoa > Platyhelminthes > Trematoda > Strigeidida > Schistosomatidae > Schistosoma > Schistosoma margrebowiei. Next base: position 48,067,576 of record OX104028.1, read on the forward strand.
GTTTACGAATGCATCAAAATACTCGAATTAATTTCAAACTAAGAATATCAAGAACTTCAAGCGCTAAAAGATTATCAAAATTAAAATAAAAGTCCAATTTCCTTTTACAACGGGACTGTAAGTAATGCAACCCTGGCCAACTGATGAAACAGTTGTCTATGGAAACACAAATAGTAAGTCTTTTTCCACAAATATTTGTGAATTCATTTTTATCAGTATAGGGTTGTGGAGATTATTAAGTTTTTGATTGAGGTCATGAACCGATTGACGTTAGACCACCATTGAAACCCTGGAATCCCTGAACAGCCGTTTCGTCCTATTGTGAGACTCCATTTCAGGTACAGACAGGTATCTACCTCAGTACAGTGGGAGATGGTCGCGCAATTTCGTGGATTGGTTGAGATTAGACAACGACACCGTTGGATGCCGACTCAGTAGTCTAGAGGTTAAATGTTCGCGCGAGAGACTGAAGACCCTGGGTCCGAATCCCAAAAGCGGGATCGTGGATGCGCACTGCTGAGTAGTCCCACAACAGGACGAAACGACCGTCCAGTGCTTTCAGGTTTCCAATGGTAGTCTAACATCAATCAGTTCATGATCTCAATCAAAAAATTCATTTTTACTCATAGTTGCAAAATAGAATAGTTGAGTAAAAATCTATGTAGCATTATTATGGTTGAAAATACAAAAAATAATGCTAAGTAACTCGAAACTATGAAATCAAAAAGCACAGAATTCGCCCAAAGTAGATAGGATAATCGGTAAATTATTATACTCAAAGCAAAAAAGAAAAGACAACAGTCGGGTTTACAGTAATTAAGTCAGACTAGTGAAACCAAGACTACCCTAATACACATGACCATATTATCCACAAAAATCAGTCAGTGATTTATATTCATTCCCCATAATATTTTAGAAACAGTACAAAATGAACATTATACACTTTTACGACGAATAGGATGTGTCTGAAAAATACATTTTATCTAATAGCTTATTTACATTATAGAATCTATTACAAAACTTTCACATTTGCACGGAAGCGAGCCGTCAACACATCTTAAATATAATATAAAGTTAAAAAACTAATCGGTCTAAAATTTAACGTGATCATTACAGATCAAGAGCAACGATTACGGACCTAAAGAAATGGAATTTAACAACGATCGCTGCGCAACAACGTACGTAGTAAAAAAAGACTGGTCAAGACAAGAGAATCTTTTACTAATTTTTAAGAGAAAAACAAGAATGATCGTAAATCACGTTTTTCCTTAAGATAATTTAACCATGAGAAAGTAAACATATCAATCATTTTTCTTTCTTCACCCCAAATACTTTCTGCATGTGCCTATTCAACCAGTTTGTTCCACGTATCCTTATCTGGAGACTTTGATGCATCGGCATTTGTCTCTACTGTTATTGCTGTTGAAACAGGTACCGCAGCACGAGCAACACAAATCAATTGGATCCTCACTATCAGTTATTTATGTACCGTCAGATTAGAGGGGTCTATCAGACTGATAAAAAACTGGCACCACAAACCATAGTTTTGTAGTCGCTTACAGCCGATGAAAGGTAGCCTGGATGCAATAAAAGATGAATTTCATCACCAACTAAATGACCTCAGTAAAGCCCATGTATGTCGAGTCGGCAACTTAGTGTAAACGAATGAGCGGTTGCATTCAAAAAGGAATTTAGACAAAATCGACCTAGTGTTACACAGAAATCCGTGGGTACTGAAAAATATCTCAATATGTTCAAGGTGAATCGTTTACTTCGCAAGTTCAAACAATAAAAATGGTTGCATTAAGCCACCTTAGAGCCTTGTCTGAACATAAGAAGCTATTCGTCTGTCACCAGATATACAATAGTGAAATTTACATTGAAGTACTCACCGTTTGCATCTATTTTTACTAAACTAGAGGCTTGAATTTCATGATAGAGTAACCCAAAAGGGTTAATTAAGAAATGATTGGGATTTGTAGTGCACCTTGCCTAGAAACAAAATAAAACCAGTATTAATAAGCTTTAATAAACAACTAGCATTCAGGATACATTGTACTTGGAAGGAATATCTAAATAACTTAGTTATGTCCCTTACATTATCACCATTGACAATTTCATAAAGGGAAATAACCCACTAACCCTATTTCACCCTCGAGAAAAAATAGCTGTAAAGGACTGGCACCTATCGGTCCATCACATCCTGATTGGAGTAAAAGAGATGGTGCAATTCAATGGCTTCAGATGTGACTAGATATGGTTCATGATAGAAGCCAATGGAGAGCTTGTCGTTTCCTTTTATACTCTTAATAAGAATTAAATCTTTTCAATTGAAAAAAGTATTTCTCTATTTTATTGTCAACCAAAATGCATCTATGTTATACGATCCTTAGCCACTTCTCGTTATCTGCAAGTATACATCTCTTTCTCTATTGTTTCTTCTCCATAATATTATATCTATATTTTATGTAGCCCATTCTATTTTTGGTGCCCAGTAATACGAAGTATAATAAAATAGATTACTGTTTAATTAATGTTGTCACAGTCACATGAGCACGTCATAGTAAAAGCAGATAATGGATAAACGGATTACAAATCACTTTAAATTGTGGCACTTATGAAACAAATGACTTACAATCACAATTACGACTGACCGAATACCGTGACAGATGATAGTGGTTCGCTTAGGTTTGAAGACTATGCAAATAGACACAAACACTAAAATCCAAACTGCTTATCAACTTACATCAAAAAGCTACAAATCATAATACTAACGTTTCATATTCTATCTACTATAAATTGTACTAACTATACACTTAATGCTGCTTTCGTCACATACCAGTTTGTTTAGAAAATAGCCTTCGGTACCATTTAGAAGATAAAATATTGTATTGGTTACTTACAGATATATGGTTATAAATTGAATGCGTCCATCCTCTCATATCAATCAAACGATATAGAGCAGCCAAACTACGTCTCAACACACAATCCTCCCGCGGATAAGCAGCAGCTTCTTCACCACGAAGATCATTTATTGGTATTGTTGGGAGGCCACCTAATATGCACAGTTAATAATTAAAAATAAAATTGGCAAAAAAACTATTTTATAAATACTACTAAGTGATGAAACAAATCACAAACAGTGTATGTGAGCCCAAAAAATACAACAGAACAGAACAACAACGAAATAGTCACTTACGCTGATAACCAGTACCAACTGATTTGAGTACCTCTGGAAGACAGGTATATATTGAATAAAAAGATAAATAGACATTAAGCTCCACCTTATCAAAATTTCATTTTTGTTTCTTACAAATAAGATTAGGAATCTAAAAATATATTTACTTTTTATTTAAATCTCGTTCCACTCAATAAAATGTGAAAATATTAATCAAGCATAATAATCGGGTTTGAATGGCCGGACAGGACCTCAGGCCACGGACATTGTAATGAATAATAATGAAAACGTAGACAGTTACCCTACACCAATCAGACGGTAGGCAGAGATTGAATTGTTGTATCTACGCACAGAACTATGTAAACCACAGTTATGGTCACAGAGACAATACCCCACTATAATTCCGCAACTATTTATTTTATTTTATTATTTATTTCAACACATAGATAATGGTACAAAGAGGCACCAAATATATATGCGCCACACAAATCTCATTCGATATGTGTGAGGGCTGTGATACTGCCCGGGTGCCCAAACCGAAGCAACTATGGGCAAATATAGTTTGATATTGAATAAGGTTAGACTCACTATATCCCAAGGTTTTAAAAAAGGAATAAACTTTTGATGGTTTACATCTTGAGTTGCTATAACAGAGAAAATGGAGATACTGATCTATAGTGGTTTATTCATTAAAAACTTATGTTCATTTATAACCTGACACGATTCATACTATCACAGCCCGTTAGTATAAAAGCAGTTCTAGATTTCAACGAATTAAAAGCTTGTTAGGAAAATTAACAAGACTTGAGACTTCCAAACTGCAAGAAAATGAGTAGACATGAACCCTAATTTAATCAACACTTAGAATACCTTGTTTAAGCACATGACTTTCACACAGCTAGATATGAGTAGTGTACTTACCTGATCAGATTAATTACCTAGATCATCAAACACACCTGCAGCGAAAATTATTCAGATGGTTCGTGTCGACAGAACTCGTACGAATTTGCCCTTTAGGTATAAATAACGAATAGCAATGTTACATTTTAATCGCTTTTAACCACTTAACAAAATAAAAACCCGAACGGCACTCACACTTTACTTTCTGAACAAACGAATCAAAATATCGCATACTAGGTATCGATAAATCTGTTGTTTTAAGAACACTCACGCTTACTATTTACAATACGCAGGTGAGATGACCAGTTAAACAAACAGGTGATTATAGTCGATGATGTACTTTGGAAGTATATACTTCAACATTACTCCCATTGAAATACTACATAAACTCGCATAACACGTGATTTTGAAACCGAAATACTAATTGTGGTGTCACAACTAAGCAATGTTAACGTTTGAAGCTTCGCATTGCCCACTGAGCTAAGGTAATAACAGAACATTTTTGCTTTAGACAATGACTGGATTTTGTTAACATATAACTGATTAATTATAAGTGCTTTGGAAGAAAGTTGCATAACCAAGAGGTTTGTTCCTTAAACCACATGCCTGATTTGCAACTGGATTTTTATGAACTACCTACTCTGACTAGCGATCTGCAGTACTTCCTGGTTAAGTATCGTGCGTTGAGTGGATACTCCTAAAAGGAGCCGAAGTTATATCTGGTCATCCTGTACCAAATGAAACGACTGGTTTGGATGTCCAAAGTACAAGTAATTGAATATTTAATTACTGAAACACAAGTTAGTATAAATCACTCGATGTTTCGAAGTGTTGGAGTTCCCTGTAGAATAAACGGGTTAGAACGATTCTTTGTATAGTTTTCATTTCGAACGTTTGTTATAGACGTGATTAATGTACTACATTTTTGACATTACGAATCAACATCACTGAGGTTAGACAGCGACTCTAAGATGACTGAATCAAAAAGACAATCACCCAACTGGTATTTTAAGATTACGAATATATAACACTAACTTTGACGATTATATTAACCGTGTTAAAAGTCTACTACCAAATGCACAAATGAAAAGTAAAATATACGCATTGTATCATAACCGAAATTACTAACTATATACATCAAAAACAGAATTTAAACTGAATATAACAGCTCTTACCTTTCAAGTCAGCCACATTTTCTAGTCTCATAGTTTGCCCAAGAAGACTTGATAACTGCTGAAGAGCACCGCCTTGCTTATGGTTACCAGATATCCTGTTAAACGAGCTCATATTCTTTCCTATACTGTTATGATTTGACAAGCGCTTCTTTAGATTAAGACTAACTTCTTCGTCACTCAAGCCTAGTATTTTCGAGTATAGAAACTATAAACTACCAGATAGACAATTATCACTGAAATCTGTCATTATACTCCACTACCAGATAACCATTAAAATGGTCGGAGCTATGTACTCGGACTAAATCCCTAGACTCGTTTTCGTCAAACCTCCGACGCGCAAACTAGAGAAACGATAAGACTGGAAAGGCGCGCTTACTAAATCCAACAGTTATGATTTAAAACAAGCGAAAAGTACTAGTGACAGCAATCAGGGTTGTGATAAAGTACAGCTTGAAAACATAAAATTTCTGAGACGTTAATTCAATTAGTTCTTACAACTGTTTGAGCAGTAAATTATCCTCGAGTTTTAGTAAAATCGTTTATCGAGCATAAACGTTTCAATATTAGAAGATTGGTCAGTGGATTTTAGGCCTTTAGACGAGTGTCTCCGAGAACTGAAGACGCGTTAAGATCGACAAAAGTTATTCACACGTTTTTTTCCTACTGTGTGTCCTCATTCCTTTCGTTCCATGATAAACCATTTATGTAGTAAGGTTTCATTTGTCCTGTATGAATGCCAAAATACCAACAACTTTAGCAATCATGATAAATGAATTTAGACTAGGTATTAAACGAGTGATGTGACTTTAACTGAAGCTGTGTGATTACTACATTTCCATTCATCTCGAATGGACCTACCATTATGCTGAAGATATCACAGGTATTCGGAGTTTGACAACGCTTTAACTAGTAGCACCTAATATGAAGCGTACCCACCAAGTGAAATCAAAATACAGAAGCGAGGGGGTTTGAAGATATATTTGATGGGTTATCAATATACCGAGGATCGATTAATGTAGGATGGCTAGCGATTGCAGGGGTTGTCGAGCACGGTGTTCCCACTCGTGACCTGGTGCGAGTTCATGACTGAGCACCTTCGGCTAGGTGAGTTCATTGAAACTAATGTGGTCAGCATCCAATGCCGAACACTTAAAGAGCCATTTATTTTGAGGATTTATTTACCGCAACAACGCCAATTAGTTGTTCAGTTCATATGTTGTACAGTCAGTGCCACAAGGTATTCATTTATGTAGTGAATAAAAAGCTTATAGACCATAAGAAGTCGGAACTTTTATTCTGATCTAAAGTCGCCAACAAATGTTTTATATCTTAGCCGTTTTTACACAGTAAAACACGTTTGTAGAAAATCTTTTCTCTCACATGCAATTCATGTCAAACAAAGCGTAACATATTGGTCTTGACCTTAAAGTGACGTATCAAACATGGTTTTTGAGGCCATAGAAAGTTTCACAACCTGACCTTTACTATCAAATGTTTTTAAAAGTACAACCTACTGGTTGGCCAATTTGAGTTTTAACAGAACTATTGAAGTAACAGCTGTTTTTTTTTATCTATGTTGCACCGATTTATTGCTTCTGTTATAATGACGTTAACCTGATGCTTTTTATATGTATATAGTTGTCATATGAAGTAATTCAGACAATGTTTTCTTATATTTACAGACAAACAAAAAGTGGATATATTCCTCAACTAATTCAAATTTTTATAGTCAGTGAAATGCTTGATTCTTCGTGTAAAATATTTATTTATAAAAGTTGTTTTTTTCATTATTTATCAAATATTATCTGAGCTTCTTAAAGATCTTTCAATCTGGTCTCTACAGAGTGTTTCAACCACTTCATCAGAAAAAGAGTTTAGCATCGATATCGAAATTTGTGTTGTGCTTAGGATTATTGATCATGTTTGATTGCGTACCGACGAATTCTTCGCCAAATCTTATATGTCCAAACTTAAATCTTAACCTTGATCTCTAGTGGCTAATAATCTGAAACCAATTTTAAAAATCTAACTTATTACGTAGAAATTGTATGTTCTTCATAGACGTTCTTTTTATTTTCTTGATCATTCACTTACCCTAATTGTCAGCAGAGGGTCGAAATTTCGCCTAAGTTGTGGAATATTATCTAGCTTTACCGATAATCACCATAACTGTCGCGTGAAGTTTTTGATCTACTTACTGGCAATACGAAACTTCTAGATCCGACCACTAGCAAACTTAAACAAATTTAGTCTCGTTGAAAAAGTTTCGCTTCGTATTTAAAATGTAACTGTAGTTCGTATTACCTTTTGGACTGTTTAATGCATCATAGTTTGGAACCTAAACCGCCTAAGGCTGGAAAATGTACTTTCTCACCAATGCACCAAGTGGGTGATCTGAGAGACTATACTGGAAAAAAAACTTATACAAATTTACCCTCTTTTTGTTCGTTCAACATAAATTCCCAATGGATCGATACCAATGCAAAACATCAAAAAAAGAATATTCGCAGTTATCAAATTGATGGATTTTTGTATACAAAAACAGTGAGCTTGAAGACTAGATTGGCAAATGAGAATCGTAAGGAGTCAACAACTAAAGAAAGCCAAGAAGTACTCTAAATATTACAACTTTCCGATTAGTAGAGACATTTTCGTCGGCAAAAATGGTAGTTTTGTAACTTCAATCTTTTTAGATGTTCAGAAGCCAAAGAACCCATCGATTAACTTAGTACTTCGGCCTCTAGAGTTTAGCTACTTTATGAGATGAAAGTTGGCATGGATGGACCATATAGCAAAACTTAAAGTAAAATTATTATTTCACTGACTACTCACCAAAAACTGCGAAATGGATAGAATGACTTATAGATGAATCTTTTTCAGTCCGCCGTAATATGGGTTTGACTCAAATAGATAATATAATATGAATGAGCTGATCATCTGAAACAGTTGGTTGTTGTTACATAAACATAATTTCCCAGTGCACACTTGTCACGCAAACAGGTCCTCCGATCTACCTCTTTTGACAGCTGAGGCCCTGTAAAATAAATGTCGCTATAATCTCATTCTTACTTTAAGATGCATATTTCTGGCACAGCAAGTAAGCGCCGCTTTTACAGGCATGATCAATAATTCACAACACTGGTTTATAGATAAGGTGGTTCACAAGTAGAATCGTTAAATAGTTCGAATCAATGAAAATAAAAGGCAGTGTATTGGTGCAGATATACCACGTTAGGTTAGCAGTCAGTACGTACTATGAGTACAATGTCTATCGACTGTCTCGAAAATGGAATCGCGACCAAGCTGGGACATTAGGAAAAGTACAGCAGGCCCAAACTCGGGACTCATGTGTTAAAATAGTGATGCTGCTAAGTATTTATGCGACATATTGGTTTAAGAAGTTTATAGTCGTTTGAAGACAATATTAAAGGCACTTGGTATGAGTTGTGACCTTAAAAGCGAGTGTGTTAATTTTGTTTCAGGCGTAAAAGCTCCTTAACTGTGCACTGAGAGTGTGACATCGAAAAAAAAGAAACAAAGGAGCATCAAGGAGTTTGAATATAAAACCTTAATAATGCTTGATGGTTTGTTGTGTAACAGACAAAGTTATGGTTAGTAGAAAAAATTATACTAGATCCTGTTACTAAGATGAAATTTTATTAAACGTTGTCTAGGTAAGAGAGTATAGCGATAAATAATAATAAGTAGTGATGTGTAAAAAGGTGGAATATGTTCGAATGATGGAGGGAAAATCAGTTAGAATCAGGAAGGCCTATAATTAAGACCGAAAGTGCATCTCAAGAGACCAAAGTGTTTGGAAACACTACTAACCATATCATTTCCTGTCTGGTATATTTTATAATCATTTTTTCATCAAGTGGCAAACACTGGGTCGTAATGTGAAAGTCTGAGTTGGCATGTTATAGGTTATCTTGATAGAGTAGATAATTAATTTAGGCCGAGGCTTTCAGTTTTCTTTTTCTAGGATTCTTACAGAGTAGAATGAATTATTTTTTCTTAGAAGTACAAACGATAACTCAATTGTAAACTATTTACACATAAACCGCAAATTTCAAGCTATATGACAAGAACTCAATTTGACTCATTCATGGTACATATGATCATATTCATACAATACGTCATATACAATAATGCATATTCATTTTTACTAGACGGTCAAACCATTCTCTGTCATTTTTAAAACCATATATAATCATATTTGACGAAGAATTGCACTTCATATTTGCATTCTATTCCTAATATCGCGTTTGAACGCTAAAACTCACGTAATTTAGGTATTTACAGGATTTATTCAAACCTCTACTCAATATCAAGAAATATATATATTCATGTATGTTAAAAAAATGTACTTACGATTTTATATACTATCCTTTAACTTGTATTTGGATGCTATGACTCATTTAATTTCCAAAATTACCTGTCCGATTCGGTCAGTGTTCCATAGTTTTTGGTCTGTATTTTTATCCAAAAATCTGTTTCATATATTTGGTCATAAAGCACCATAATAATCTTAGATAGTAACAGTATTTTAAACTACTTATATCTGCACTTCCCAATGTTTACTAGTGCAGGCTTTCAGTTTATATATGTACCACATATTGTACCAACTTTAGTAGTTTGATACTATTTATCGACAGTTCTAAATTACTATAAAAGGCTATCTTTCCGTGTAATATATGTGCTAAAATTTACACAGCGTGCTCCTTTATGTTCTATTGTGCCTCCACACATGTACTGATATACATACTACATCTCTCCTGCCATCCTCTCCTCTTGTTTTTGACAGCATTAATCCTCAAGATACATTCACATTTTTTTAAACACAGGTTTTGATTTTCAGACTAACTTGAGCCCTCGGCATTGAACTTTTCACTAATTTCTATTTCCAAAATTTTGTTTAATCCATCAGCTATTTGTAACTTTCTTATCATCCTTAAAGGAAACTGAAGGCCTCTGCTTCTGGTCGTCCGGTCAAACGCAGGAAAACGACACAATATAACACTACTACTGACATGATTTCCAACAGTTTCAACAAGACGAGCCACTCCGTTCATCCGGTAGCAGACGAGATGATATCAGTTATCTCCATCCCAGACATTTCGAGGACTCTATTGATAAACAATTATGATAATAACAACTGTAACCATGTGGATGATATAATAAGCTGCAAGTTGACATGAACATTCTCATCAACCCCAACCTCAATGAAACTCCAGATCAAATGAATGGTGTAAATAATTTTCCAGATCGTGTTGCATTAGAGGTATTTGAAAGAATAAGACGATCTGGCAATGCAAGTGTGTTTATTATACCGGACACATATTCTCTTAAAAATATCAAATCTAGTCTGCTTAGAGCCAGCAATATGACACGCGTACCATGTGTATGCACAATATTAAAAAGACGTCACCCTCGTATGCGCCCACCAATCTTGTTCAAAGTCAACTCGTCTGTAGACGCCGGTGAGTTTCTAACTTCCTCCAATTCATCGAGGGAAAAACAGATTTTCAAAAATATTAAAACTTCCACATGGAACACCGTGCCAGCGAAAAACAGGAAGAGATCATTACAGACCACCGGCATCAAACATCCAAACACATCATGATCTTAATTGTCCCAAACGTAAGTCCGAGTTTAATAATAATAATTTATTCTCAAATAACAGTTTGTTACATGAGGCATGCCAGTTTACAGGCAAGATCAAATTTATACAAATGATACAATATTCACTGCAGTAAATTACATAGCTGGGTTGATAATTTATAAGATATTAATGTAGATGCTTTTAATCAGTACCACAGTTGGCGCGCTTCATAAAAGTCACGTTGCGAATGTGCGACTGATGGTCAAGGATAGGTCCATTGAAGGTATGAACTTTTAGAAATCGCAACCTTATTTCCTTCTGGGATATCCAAGGTTTTAAGGATAATGCAGGATGAAGTCACCAGTTCCATATCTCAAGGGGGCTGAAAGAGGGAGCAAGTAAAAGAAAATACGAGAGGCAGAGTAGCCAATATTCATGAAGGAATGTTTAAGGTATGATTACTCAGTCTAATTTTCCTTTATTAAGGTATATGTTAAGAAAGAGCATTTTAATAGGTTAAAGAAAATAAGTGTTGACAAGGTGTGAGTGGACATACAACTGACAAATGGGGGCGATTCGGAAAAGAGCTGAGAGTATAAGATTATGTGTGATTATAAAATAAAATATAGTGCTAGAAACAGTATTGTGATATACATTTGGCTGTCTTCCCTTTAATATCGAAGCTATTAGAGCCCCTTTCGTTTTTTTTTAAAAATATTTTCCCCCAGTTATTATAGGGTCTTGATTAGGTTTCGTATATTAGCGAATTGTCTAGTTTGCTTGTAATAGAATTTCTGCGTAGGAAGTGAAACCAATTCAACGTTCGTAACACGACTTAAAGAGGTATTTTGCGTGAATAGATCAGCTTCAATACCATAAGTTCGTGGCATCCCACTAAACCATAAGGAGCCGTAATTAAACAAAATGTTCTGCCCTACAGACATGGGTGGATTGAATTTATCTCCCCACCATCATGTTTGCTGGTCAGTAACGCCACCCTCCCTCCTTTTGTGATGTTAGGTTCTCATCAAAGCTGTTCTGGGGTATTCCGATAACAAAGACTATTACCAAAGATGTCAACAACTCAACTTAGAACCTCTTTGGATCAGATGTATCAAATCAAATCTTGTCTTTATCTACCGGCTCATTAACGGTATTTCCTACTCATTGGTATCCACCCCTTCATACCTTATAATATCATCCCACAATCTACGCATTAAGGGGAACATTCTAGCGATTCCAAGAACCCACACAAACTTACGTCAGAATTTTTTCCTTATTCGCTACTCAACCGTTTGGAACGGACTGCCAGTGAACCTCCGTTGCAGTGAAATTACAACACGGTTCAAAAGTACCCTTGACGATTTTCTTTCCGAAAGTGGATTATGTCACCTATTGAATATCAATGTATTCAATAATGATTTATACAAACAAGGTCCGTCATCGATTTAATTGCTTGAAAAGCAAAATAAAACCTTTAAATCTTTTCACGTCTATTTTGCTTTACTTCTCTTTATCTTAATATATGAAGTCTGCTTATGTTCGTGTTTATCATTATTAACGTTAATAATATCATTATTAGTTCCCCAACACAGGTATTCTTTTTATCTCTTCTTATCCTTCTAAACATATTTAACTCCAGATTGTCCTTTGAAATCAATTTTGACTTTCATAGCATCAATCTTAATTATTATTGCACAAATATTTATACTAATATCCGGTTTCATTCTGTATACTATTACATAAATCTAAATGTATTCATCCGAGTGCTTTAAAGGATTTTTATTTTATTTTTCAATTGCTGGTTTCCTTCTGAGGTTGATATTCATTGAACAATTATTATCCTTATCATGGATGAACGTTTTCACTAGGTGTTCACTTCTTTTCTCTCACTTCTTCCCTTCTAAATAAATCTTATTCTTAAGATTAAGAAGTTTGTAATTAAGACAATAACTTGTGTTACACTTAACTTCTCACACTTGTTTTATCTTCACTATGCATATATGACTCATACATAGTGATATTTTATTATCCTTTTCACTTAATTGTGACTTTCATAGCATCACTCTAAACTATAACTGAACAAACACTTATTTTAGCGTCATATCTTACTACAAAGATAAACTATTTTTTGTTACTAATTTAACGATACACACATAGTCGTTTATTCTTGTTCTGTGTTTATAAACACGCCTATTACACTGTTTGCGTATTTCACGTCTCCTTTATTTCTATTCCCTTATTTTCTCCATTTCCTTCTTTAAACTCAATTCAATATTCTTTTCAATTACACAGACCCGATTTATTATTATTAATATTCTAATATTATTATTCTAATTATTTTTAAATATGGCAAGTATAATGCTAACATTATTGAAAATTGTGTATTATTGCATTTTCTGAAGAAACCCGAAATGGTTTCTTCGCAACCCTTATGTACCCATAAGATGTTTGTGAATAATAATAATAATACTGCTTTAATCAAAGCCCATAGTTGGAATATACTGTCTCTACTAGGTCCATGTTACAAGCAAATCAGATAGTTGGAAAGTCTGTTTTATGAGTTAGATGTCCATATAGTATATCACACTGCTATGAAAATAACTAATGGTTTAAAGAAGTAAGGACTAATGGCAAATCAAAAGATATGAAAGGGTATAAAATTGTAGGAAAAAAAGATTTCAGGGTAAGACAAATAAAACATGAAGAAACTCACAAGACTTCGTGGCCAAATTTTGAGCTTTGTATGATCGGCCTTAGTAGATCAGCATCCATAAGATTGAGCTATCTGTCTACTTGCAGTAGAAAAAAAGCATGACTTTTAGGAAGAGTAATGTACATTTAACCTGTAGAGATTTGGGAACTGAAAGTTGGGGTTAGGAACATAAGGCCATGATAAATAAACAATGAATAATAGGAAAGGATAAGCCATATATTCTGTGATTTGGTCATATTCATATTAGTAACAGTCGAACTTGTTATAATCTTGTTCTTTCTAGATACTAGGCGGTCCGTAATAAAGTGCCTCATTGGTGGGCGGGAGTTCAAGGAAATGTTGAAGCTCTTTAGAGTCTAGAAACAGGGTTATTAGCTTTTCGAATCTAGTAAACGTATCACAGTTACGGATAGGCATTGGCAGCCTGTTCTACAATAAACTATACCACACTGTGAAAAACTTACAACGTATTTGTCTTTTGATGTTTTACGGTATGTAGTGTATATGCGTTGTTTCATAGTCTATAGGCTGGGTCGTGGATCATAGTCGGGTAGGAGGTTAGAACTGAGAGTCTATATATCGATTTGTAGGGAAGTTGTAGCGGTAAATAAATCCCCAAACTAAATAGCTCAATAGGTTTTCGACATTGGATGCTGACCATATGTTTTAGTGGACTCATCTAGCTGAAGGCGCTCGGTCATGCATCCGCACCAGATCACGTGCTGTCACGCTGTGCTCAACAACAATCGCAATCACTAGCCAGATTAGATCAGAGATTCCCGATATATTGGTTATCGCCAAATACACTCTTCCGATCTCCTCGACTCTGTCTTTTGATTTCTCTCGGTGGGAACAAAGCATATTAGAAGGTGTTATTGGTAGAAGCGTTGTCAAACACTGAATACCTGTATCATCCTCATTGGTGAGACCGTCGTGATCTGGTACACCTAACTGCAACTGTGAGTCTGTTCCTTTTTGGGATTTTTATATATTATTACCTTTTTTTTAAACATTGTGATTTTTTTTTCGTGTTTTTCCTGGGATATATATATATATTTTTCCCTCGTTCGTTATCGTACTTCATATTTTCATCATGGCTGAACAGACACCCAAAGTACTCAAGCTTAAGACTTTGTCCCCGCCTTCGTTTCAACTCATGCCTTTCTGGCCCGACAATATCGAAGCCTGGTTCTGCTACGCAGAAGCTGATTTCTCCGAGCACGGCGTGATCGACACACGTGCACAATTCCTCGCAGTAGTCAAGGCACTACCGCGCGAATTCAACAGGTACGTAACACCTAGTATGTTTACTAGTGATGTTTCCGAACCTTACGAAATCCTTAAACGTTCGATTCTTAAACGAGGAGACCTAACCGATCGACAAAGGTTAGATCAACTCTTCAATAACATCGACCTGCAACACGGTTCTGCGACTGACATGTTGCAAAGAATGAGAGAAGTGATAGGCCTAAGGACTTTCGACGAAGGTCTATTTAAACAACTTTTCTTGTCTAAACTTCCTCAACAGGTGCAAGCGGTTCTGGTCTCATTTCAGAACAACGCCTTAGACGAGCTAGCTGCATCTGCCGATCGTATTTTAGAAATAACGAAATCGTCTACTTCAGAGGTATTTTCCGTCAAAGAAAAGCCTCACGCGACTCAGAATGACATAACCGAGTTATGTCATACACTCACGCGTTATCTTAATCTTCGTAACGACCGTAGTCGCTCACGCAGTCCACGTAGAAGCATTTCGCGTAAACGATCTGTCTCTAGACCACGAGAGACGGATAACCCTGACTGGTGCTGGTATCATAACCAGTATGGGAAATCTTCCAGAAATTGCAGAAAACCCTGCAATTTTCCCAACACGAAAACGACTGACTCGAAAAACAATTCGGGAAACTTCTAAGCCGGCACGCGTTAACGGCAACCGTAGCCGGCGAACATAGCCGTCTGTTGTACGTCACAGATGTGACAACGAGAGTTCGCTACCTCGTCGACACTGGCGCAGAAGTTAGCGTTCTCCCAGCAAATCATAACGACCGGCTCCACGAATCAACTCTAAACTTACAGGCGGCAAATGGAAAACCGATCGCCACGTATGGCAAAAGGTACGTCTACCTTAACGTGGGTTTACGCAAACCCATTCATTGGATTTTCGTTGTTGCAGATGTTTCTATGCCAATCATTGGTATGGATCTTCTACAACATCATAATCTAATCATCGACACGCGCAAACGGAGGCTAGTAGATGGAAACACTAAATTATCCGTTTGCGTAACTTCTTTTTCTGGTTGTAGATTATCCCCAGTCACAGTTAAGCATATGATAGACCCACTCTATCAACCACTACTCGACAAGTACCCTGGGATACAACAAGCTCAAACGAAACTACCGTGTGTAACCAGCAATGTTACACATCACATCACGACTACAGGACCACCTGTATTCTCTAAAGCACGACGACTAGCTCCGGAAAAGCTGAGGTTAGCGAAAAACGAATTCGATCATATGATAGACTTAGGAATCATACGACCGTCAAACAGCCCTTATGCATCTCCGTTGCACATGGTCCCTAAAAAGGACAGCAACGATTGGCGTCCAACTGGTGACTATCGGCGATTGAATGCAAAAACCATTCCCGATCGTTACCCGTTGCCTCACATTCACGATTTGACAGCTACCTTGAAAGGTACAACTGTCTTTTCGAAAATCGACTTGGTTAAAGCGTATAACCAAATCCCTATGGCTACAAACGACATACCGAAAACAGCTATCATAACTCCTTTCGGACTCTATGAATTTTTGCGAATGCCGTTCGGTCTAAGAAACGCTGCGCAAACTTTCCAAAGATTCATAGACGACGTCTTTCGAGGTCTCAACTTCGTACATGCGTATGTTGATGACTGCTTAATCGCAAGTCCGGACAGAGAATCACATCTCAAGCATCTGGATCTTGTTTTCGAACGATTACAAAAACATGGCATTACTGTAAACGTTCAGAAATGCCAATTCGGAACCGATTCGTTAGATTTCCTAGGACACACTATCGATGCTCAAGGCATTCGACCTCTTAGGACCAAAGTGGCGGCCATTCTGGATTACCCAGAACCGACCAACGTCAAGCAATTACGCACGTTTAACGGCCTGGTAAGTTTCTATAGACGCTTCATACCGAAATGCGCATTACTTATGAAACCTCTTACTGACCAACTTCGTGGAAATGCGAAATCCATTAATTTGGACGACACCGCACGAAAAGCATTCTCCACAGTTAAGGAACTGATCGCTAAAGCAACAATGCTCGCACATCAGGACACTGAAGCACCCATTAGTATCGCAGTAGACGCATCCGACTCGGCAATCGGAGGAGTCTTACAACAATGGATTAACAACTCCTGGCAACCCTTGGCATTTTTTTCTAGACGGTTGCTAGACACCGAATCGAGATACAGCACATTCGGTAGGGAACTCCTAGCTATGTATTGTGCTGTACGGCATTTTCAACACTATATCGAAGGCCGCGAATTCACTCTATTCACTGACCATAAACCGCTCACTTTCTCGTTAAGCTCTCCTTCTGACAAGTACTCTCCCCGTGAGTCTCGACAACTGGACTACATTTCGCAGTTTACTTCAGATATTCAACATATTTCTGGAGCAAACAATGTAGTTGCAGACGCCTTGTCTCGAATAAATTCCTTGAACAGTTTCCAAGGAATCGACCTTCTTAAACTCGCCCAGCTTCAAAAAGAAGACACTGATCTTCAGCAAGAGTTATCGTCCACAACCCTTAAACTACGCATCAAACAGATGGGAACAGGTAAGGAAACCTTACTTTGTGACACATCTACAGGTAGAGATCGCCCAATCGTTCCGAAACATTATCGACGCAATGTCTTCAACACATTGCACAAACTTTCTCATCCAGGTGTTCGTGCAACCATCAAGCTCATAGCAGAACGCTTTTGCTGGCCTGGTATGAATAAAGACGTGAGGGAGTGGGCACGCTCCTGTGTAAGCTGCCAAAAATCTAAGGTCATCAGACACAATAAATGTCCCTTAGGCTCATTTAAAACTCCCGATGCTCGTTTCGACCATGTTCATCTGGATTTGGTAGGACCTTTACCAGATTCAAATGGATACTCTTACCTCTTGACCTGTGTAGATCGTTTCACTCGATGGCCAGAAGCAGTACCTATCAAGGACATCACTGCTGAAACAGTGGCCCGAACCTTCGTCGAACGATGGGTAGCAAACTTCGGTTGCCCTTCAACCATCACTACAGACCGCGGACGTCAGTTTGAGTCTGAACTTTTCCGTCGTCTGACCACACTATTAGGAAGCACTCGCTTCCGAACGACCGCCTACCACCCACAAGCAAACGGGTTGGTAGAACGCTTTCACCGACAACTAAAAGCTTCACTATCAGCTGCAAACGTTTCACAGTGGACCGACGCTCTTCCACTCGTCTTACTAGGTATCCGCAATGCAGTGAAAGCTGACATTGGATACACTGCGGCTCAACTCGTTTATGGAACGACACTTCGACTTCCAGGAGAATTCGTGGATCCTTCATCCTCTTCAATGAGCATGGATCTAACCTCCTACACGAACAGGCTTACAAACGCAATGCGTTCAGTTAAACCTGCTTCCACTCGACCTCAATCAACTGATGTTTTCATTCAACCTGAGTTACGATATAGTACACACGTTTTCGTTCGTCGAGACTCGCATCGACGACCTTTCGAATCAGCATACGAAGGACCTTTCAAAGTTCTTCAACGCGAACCGAAGTACTATATAATCGATAAGAACGGAACCAACGATAGCATCAGCATCGATCGCCTCAAAGCAGCGTATTTAGAAGGAAATCCTATCTACGTGGATTTTCCTTCGGTACAATTGAACGACACGACTCCGACACTTATAATACCTCATCCGACAACCAACACACACGATGATACTTCGACAGTATCCGAAAATAAACTTAAAACGACACGTTCTGGAAGAAGAGTGAGATTTCCAGAACATTTAAATGACTATTGCACGTAAGGCACTTCTCGACATTTTCTATATTATTAAAAAAATTTTTTTTAAAATAGGCTTATATATTTTCAATTCTATTTTTAAAAAAAAAAACAAAAAAAAAAAAAACGATTTTTTTAACGCTGTTACGTTTTCATGAGTTTATTTTCCCTTTTTTTACGCACATACGAGTGTATTTTCGACATGCACTTACATTTTCTTTCTTCTTTTCCAGGACGGCTGGAAAAGAACGATGACGTTTATGAGGATACGAAACTTTCATTGTACATTTCTTTTTTTACTATGTTGTACTCCGGTCCCATATAGTAAGGAAAGACGACCAGACGCTGCTAAATTTAGTAAGCTATCAGAAGAGTGTTTACCAACGACAAACTCGTTGGGTTTAAACTTCTGGCTGGCCACGTCTTAGGGTCATCACTGCCCCACTAGGGGGGGAGTGATCTGTAGCGGTAAATAAATCCCCAAACTAAATAGCTCAATAGGTTTTCGACATTGGATGCTGACCATATGTTTTAGTGGACTCATCTAGCTGAAGGCGCTCGGTCATGCATCCGCACCAGATCACGTGCTGTCACGCTGTGCTCAACAACAATCGCAATCACTAGCCAGATTAGATCAGAGATTCCCGATATATTGGTTATTGCCAAATACACTCTTCCGATCTCCTCGACTCTGTCTTTTGATTTCTCTCGGTGGGAACAAAGCATATTAGAAGGTGTTATTGGTAGAAGCGTTGTCAAACACTGAATACCTGTATCATCCTCAAAGTATTAGGATGTAGCTTAGCCTACGTTGCCATAAAGTTTATAAACAGAGGTGCTTACATCTATCTGTGTAATCGAGATTCGAGTTACATCCCAGCAGTTGGCGTGTGAAGCGTCTTTGAACGTCTTCTACTCTTATCTTGTCTATGATATTCATATTAGTGAAGACAAAAGAGCAGTAATCAAGGGAGGGTCGTACACATATTTTGTAGAGAGTAAGCTTAGCCTCTGTTGTGAAGAAATTTCTCGTTATGAAAGCAATTAGCCGTCTAGATTTAGAAATAATAAAGGAGACATGTTCTTCAAAGTTCAGGCTTCCTGTGTAATTAATTCCTTGATCGTGTACTGATTTGAGTGTTTGGATTCAAAAAGCTTATAACCCTGTTTCTAGACTCTAAAGAGCTTCAACATTTCCTTGAACTCCCGCCCACCAATGAGGCACTTTATTACGGACCGCCTAGTATCTAGAAAGAACAAGATTATAACAAGTTCGACTGTTACTAATATGAATATGATAAAGGAGGGAGGGTGGCGTTACTGACCAGCAAACATGATGGTGGGGAGATAAATTCAATCCACCCATGTCTGTAGGGCAGAACATTTTGTTTAATTACGGCTCCTTATGGTTTAGTGGGATGCCACGAACTTATGGTATTGAAGCTGATCTATTCACGCAAAATACCTCTTTAAGTCGTGTTACGAACGTTGAATTGGTTTCACTTCCTACGCAGAAATTCTATTACAAGCAAACTAGACAATTCGCTAATATACGAAACCTAATCAAGACCCTATAATAACTGGGGGAAAATATTTTTAAAAAAAAACGAAAGGGGCTCTAATAGCTTCGATATTAAAGGGAAGACAGCCAAATGTATATCACAATACTGTTTCTAGCACTATATTTTATTTTATAATCACACATAATCTTATACTCTCAGCTCTTTTCCGAATCGCCCCCATTTGTCAGTTGTATGTCCACTCACACCTTGTCAACACTTATTTTCTTTAACCTATTAAAATGCTCTTTCTTAACATATACCTTAATAAAGGAAAATTAGACTGAGTAATCATACCTTAAACATTCCTTCATGAATATTGGCTACTCTGCCTCTCGTATTTTCTTTTACTTGCTCCCTCTTTCAGCCCCCTTGAGATATGGAACTGGTGACTTCATCCTGCATTATCCTTAAAACCTTGGATATCCCAGAAGGAAATAAGGTTGCGATTTCTAAAAGCTCATACCTTCAATGGACCTATCCTTTACCATCAGTCGCACATTCGCAACGCAACTTTCATGAAGCGCGCCAACTGTGGTACTGATTAAAACCATCGACATTCATATCTTATAAATTATCGACCCAGCTATGTAATTTACTGCAGTGAATATTGTATCATTTGTATTAATTTGATCTTGCCTGTAAACTGGCATGCCTCATGTAACAAACTGTTATTTGAGAATAAATTATTATTATTATTATTATTATGATCAAATCACAGAATATATGGCTTATCCTTTCCTATTATTCATTGTTTATTTATCATGGCCTTATGTTCCTAACCCCAACTTTCAGTTCCCAAATCTCTACAGGTTAAATGTACATTACTCTTCCTAAAAGTCATGCTTTTTTTCTACTGCAAGTAGACAGATAGCTCTAACTTATGGATGCTGATCTACTAAGGCCGATCATACAAAGCTCAAAATTTGGCCGCGAAGTCTTGTGAGTTTCTTCATGTTTTATTTGTCTTACCCTGAAATCTTTTTTTCTTACAATTTTATACCCTCTCATATCTTTTGATTTGCTATTAGTCCTTACTTCTTTAAACCATTAGTCATTTTCATAGCAGTGTGATATACTATATGGACATCTAACTCATAAAACAGACTTTTCAACTATCTGATTTGCTTGTAACATGGACCTAGTAGAGACAGTGTATTCCAACTATGGGTTTTGATTAAAGCAGTATTCATACTTACCACAAACGTAAGAGAGCCTAAAATCACAAAAGGAGGGAGGGTGCCGTTACTGACCAGCAAACATGATGGTGGGGAGATAAATTCAATCCACCCATGTTTGTAGGGCAAAACATTTTGTTTAATTACCGCTCCTTATGGTTTAGTGGGATGTCACGAACTTATGGTATTGATGCTGACTTATCACGCAAAATACCTCATTAAATCGTGTTACGAACGTTGATTTGGTTTCACTTCCTACCCAGAAATTCTATTACAAGCAAACCAGACAATTCGTTTACTGCTCGGTTGTGATTATCATCAACCTAACGCATCAATAGATGAAATAGCGGTTTTATTGGAGGTATTCACACTAGCTTCAACCCTCTCATTCACAGGCAAGCTCATTTGTGGTGACTTCAATATGCCCGAAATTTCTTGGCTGCCAGTCAAAGCACCGAGACGTT
Source organism: Schistosoma margrebowiei (assembly GCA_944470205.2). Classification (NCBI taxonomy): domain Eukaryota; kingdom Metazoa; phylum Platyhelminthes; class Trematoda; order Strigeidida; family Schistosomatidae; genus Schistosoma; species Schistosoma margrebowiei. The sequence continues at coordinate 48,089,384 of OX104028.1, forward strand.
ATTAATCATTTATTGAATGTCAAGAGCTTGGACAATGGACTCAGTATGTCGACAGCCCTACCAGACATCAAGACATCTTAGACTTAGTCTTTACCAGTGGCCCCATCCCCAATACTTTGGATATTGGAAAAAAGATCCCAGGTAGTGATCATAACATTGTCATATGCAGCCTTAATCTAAAAACCATAACTGATAGAAGTAAAACCGTAACACTTCGTAGAAACTATCGCAAGGTTGATTGGAATAACTTACACAATTACCTAAGAAGCACTGATTAAAGAACCTTCTTTACCTCAAACAATACCGACACATTAACCAATATATTTTATCACAACATCAAAGGTATCATCAACAACATCGCACCTTTAGAATACTGTAAACCTACGTTCTCCAAAGATCTCTATATACCGATCAGTACAAGAAGACGTCTTCAATGACATTGTACTCGATTCCACAACTTAAATGACTTTTCCTCCTTAATAACGATGACAGAAATACTTGTCCGAACAGAGACAATAAGTAAACAAAAAGCAATCGCACAGGAAAAACGTGCAGTTGAACTTAATGATAATTCCTAAGCACTCACCATAATACTCCAAAATAAACTTAAACGCTCTAAATCGAGAGGGAGTATATTCATTAAAGGCAAACAAGTATACGAAGATCCCAAACTTGTCACAGAATTATTTAATGAACATTTTTGTTTCTCAGTAACTAACGAAAAACCATTTAATGATTCACAACCAATCCCAGTAACTCCCTGTGAAATCACTAATGTAGAATTCAATGTACAAAATATCTCCAAGGCAATCAGTACATTGAAACACTCCTACACTGATGGACCAGATGGTATTCCATCTAGCATGCTAAAACGTGGAGGTGATGATATGTGTGTTTCGCTTCTCAAACTATTCGCGATATCACTCTCTTCAGTGTGTTACCCTACTGCCTGGAAAACTACACATATCATCCCCAAAATTAAAACAGGACATGACGCAAACGTTGAAAATTACCGGCCTATAAACATAACTTCAGTGGTATCTAGAGTGATGGAAAAAGTAGTTAAGGCGGCTGTAGTCCAACATCTACTAACTAATAATCTCATCTCGACCTCCCAGCATGGATTTCTTAGGTCCAGATCATGCGATACATGCCTAGTAGACTACCTGAATGATATAACTCTGAAACGAGACAGTGGACTCCTTGTATCAGTCATATTCCTAGACTTTAAGAAAGCCTTTGATAAGGTCCCACACAAAAGGCTACTCGTCAAACTAAAGTCCTTCGGAATACTCAACCCACTGTACTCATGGTTTGCTTCGTTCTTAACAGAACGTAAACAGATGGTAAAGTACAATGACTGTCTCTCGTTCACTAGACCAATCACCAGTGGAGTCATCCAGGGAAGCGTATTAGGTCCACTTTTGTTTCTTATGTATATAAACGATATATGTAACACCATAGAATTTGGGAAACCATACTTATATGCTGATGATCTCAAAATAGTATACAGCTATAAGCCTGAGACACTAAGCGAAAGTGTATCCCAGATCCAAAAGGACCTCGATAACTTAACTATCTGGAGTGAAAAATGGCAATTACCATTTAACCTCAACAAGTGCAGGATCACGCACTTTGGAAAGCATCCCTATAAACCGCACCTTCACTTAAATGAATGAAGAGTCCAAACACTCGAATCATTACACGATTTAGGAATTAATTACACAGGAAGCCTGAACTTTGAAGAACATGCCTCCTCTATTATTTCTAAATCTAGGCGGCTAATTGGCTTTATAATGAAAAACTTTTTCACAACAGAGGATAAACTTAATCTCTACAAAATATGTGTACGACCCTTACATGAATATTGCTCCTTTGTCTTCTCTGATATGAATATCACAGACAAGATAAGAGTAGAAGACGTTCAAAGACGTTTCACACGTCAGCTGCTAGGATGTAACTCGAAACTTGACTACGCAGATAGATGCAAGCATCTATCTTTATAACCTTTATGTTCTGAGATGTTAAAGTTAGAAGATAAATTTATCTTCACTATGCATATTTGACTCATATTGGTATTTGGTTTACTTTTGCACTTAATTGAGAGTTTCGTAGCATCATTCCTAACTATGACTGCACAAAAACTTATTTTAATGTCATTTCTTGCTGAGATAATAGGTTATATTTTCCTAATTATTTTCTAATTTATCTTTGTTACTGATTTGATGATACATACTTATTCGTTTATTCTTGTTCTGTGTTCATAAACACGCTTATTAAGCCAGCTGCGTATTTCAAGTCTCCTTAATTCTATCTTTTTACTTCTTTAAAGTCCACTTAATATTTTTCTCAATTACATAGAACCTATTTTATTATCATCATTATTTATTTGTTCTCTTTTTCAAATGTGACAACTATAGTGCTAACATTATTGAAACTTGTGCATTATTGTATTTTTTAAGAAAACCGGAATAATTTCTTCCCAACACTTATATACCCATAAGATGTTTGTGAATAATATTAGTAAAAAAATTGAAAACATGTGTTTAAATAGAGAGCGTAGGAAAACAGCTTTAGTATTACTAGTTAATTGTATCATCATCAATCATAAACAGTCAGAAACAAATAAAATGTTCTACTTACAAAGCTGGACGTATTAAATTCATCGCCCTCATCATCAATGTTTGCTTGCCTTTTGTGATGTTCTGCTCAATTAAGCTTATTTTTCGGCAAATATTATACCTTACACGATACTCGGTTCCACATACTGTTGGATAACATCATTTCTATAAGTACCGTTCCACAAGCTTATCTGGCAGTTACAAATTATGGACATTGGGCAAGGCATTAGTGCAAAGCAATCAGTGACTACAGTATAAATTATGGGTGTCCAAACGAAGCGTAAGCATTTAAAAGCGTATAATGGCAGACGAATTTTTACCGAGGTAGGTCAAAAAGTGTGGAAATATGGTAGTTACAAATAAGGCAATCGGTAGTGAGATGAAGTTGGTGATAAGTCTGTAGTGACTCACTTTTATCACGAGAACACGAATGGTTTATTGAAAACAATTATTATTATAACCAATTGTACTAGTGACTGTTTTAATGTGCTTTTGTTTAATTGTGCTAAAACCATCCATTATTCACACACTTTGATTGTGACTTCGCGCGAATTCGGTTACGTTCTGTAACCGAGCTTGTATCCTGGCACGATATCGGTATCCTTTCGATACCACGAGATTGCCAGCAAATATATCTCGACTTGGTCCATTAACTGCCTTCTAATATTTGGCTTCCGGGGGATTTTATGGAGTCATTTGGCACGAGTTTCTTGGTAGCGGTGTTCATAGTCAATTGGTACTCGACACCACGCTACAAGTCATCTGTGTATGTGGAGGTAGTAAAGTGATGAAAAATAGTCAAGAAGGAACTCATATTAACTCAGTATTGATGATATTTTGGTCTTATCCTAACCGAGCAGTCGTTTGCAGATGCTGTGAAGTTCACTTGACAACTCCTTAAAATAGATATGAATTTCTTTTCAGCCGGCTACAATTGGACAGTACCAATAAGTCTAACGACTTATCTGTCTACTTCAAATAGAAATTTACCAGGGACATATAGCTAAGTAGATATATCTTACTTACTTACTTACGCCTGTTACTCCCAATGGAGCATAGGCCGCCGACCAGCATTCTCCAAACCACTCTGTCCTGGGCCTCCTTTTCTAATTCCATCCAATTCTTGTTCATCTTTTTCATGTCTATTTTCATTTCTCGGCGTAATGTGTTCTTTGGTCTTCCTCTTCTCCTTTGGCCTTGAGGATTCCATGTGAGGGCTTGTCTTGTGACGCAGTTGTGTGCTTTCCTCAATGTGTGTCCTATCCTCTTCCAGCGCTTCTTCCTGATTTCTTACTCCGCTGGGATCTGGTTTGTTCTCTCCCACAGTACGTTGTTGCTAATAATGTCCAGCCAACGGATCTGAAGTATTTTGCGTAGACAACTGTTAATAAACACCTGTATCTTCTGGATGATGGCCTTCGTAGTTCTCCAGGTTTCCGCCCCATACAGTAGAACTGTCTTGACATTTGTATTGAAAATCCTGACCTTGGTGTTGGTTGACAGTTGCTTTGAGTTCCAGATGTTCCTCAGTTGTAAACATGCTGCTCTTGCTTTGCCGATCCGCGCCTTCACATTTGCATCAGATCCACCGTGTTCATCATAGATACTTCCCAGATATGTAAAGGTTTTTACACCTTCCAAATCTTCTCTGTCAATTGTGATTGGATCGGTGCATGCTGTGTTGTATCGGAGAATCTTGCTTTGCCCTTTGTGTATATTGAGACCTACTGCTGCTGAGGCTGCTGCTACACTGTTCGTCTTCTCCTGCATTTGTTGTTGCGTTTGGGATAGAAGGGCCAGATCAACTGCGAAGTCCAGATCATCCAACTGCATCCTAGATGTCCATTGTATCCCGTGCTTCCTTCCAGATGTTGACGTCTTCATGATCCAGTCGATCATCAGGAGAAAGAGAAAGGGTGAGAGTAAGCAACCTTGCCTAACACCGGTTTTCACTTCGGACGACTTTGTCAACTGTCCTCCATGCACGATTTTGCAGTGTAATCCATCATATGAACTCTGTACGATGTTGACTATCTTCTGAGGCACGCCGTAGTGTTGAAGAAGTTTCCATAGTGTTGTTCTGTCCACTCTATCAAATGCCTTTTCGTAGTCAATGAAGTTTATGTTGAGTGATGAATTCCATTCAATTGATTGTTCCACAATGATCCGTAGAGTTGCGATTTAATCTGTACACGATCTATCCTTACGGAATCCTGCCTGTTGGTCATGAAGTTGGGCGTCTACGCAGTCCTTCATCCTGTTTAACAATACTCTGTTGAAGACTTTTTCCGGTATTGAAAGAAGAGTGATGCCCCTGTAGTTATCACAGTTGCTGAGATCGCCTTTCTTCGGTATTTTGATCAGAAGTCCTTCTTTCCAGTCTTTTGGTACTTGTTCCTCATCCCAAATCTTATTGAAGAGAATGTGGAGTATCCTTGCAGTTGCCGCTACGTCTGCTTTTAGTGCCTCTGCTGGAATGTTTTCTGGTCCTGCTGCTTTACCACTCTTGATTTGTCTGATGGCCATGCTAATTTCTTCAGTTGTTGGTGGTCCAAAATCGAGTGGGTGATCCGTGGGTGCTGCTTCGATATTGGGTGGGTTCAGTGGGGCTGGTCGATTCAAGAGTTTTTTAAAGTGTTCTACCCACCTGTTTCGCTGTTCTTCAATGTTGGTGATTACCTTGCCTTCCTTATTTTTCACTGGTCGCTCCGGTTTACGGTGATTTCCAAAATGTTTCTTTGTCATGTCATACAGTTGTCTCATATTTTCTTCTCTTGAAGACTTTTCTGCTGTCATTGCTAAATCGCCCACATATTTACGTTTGTCGGTTCTGATGCTCTTCTTCACTTGTTTGTTTACTACTGTGTATTCAGCTTGTGCCTTGGCTTTTTCTGCTCTTGTTCGACCGGTATTGATTGCTGCCTTCTTGTTTCTCCTTTCTTGAATCTTATCCAGTGTATCAACAGTGATCCATTCCTTGTGATGGTGCTTCTTGTGACCCAGGACCTCATGACATGTTGAAGTGATTGCCTATTTGATCCCATTCCAGTTGCTCTCCACAGTAGTTCCTTCTCCATTGAGTTGATCATGAAAGGGTTGGAACTTGTTGCTGAGGACTATCTTGAATTTGTTGAGTTTGTTAGTATCCTGAAGAAAAGCCTTAATGAACTTTTGTGATATTGTCCGCCCCATTGTCCAGTGCTTCTTGAGTTTCAATTTCATCTTGGCGACCAGCAAGTGATGATCTGATGCTATATTGGCTCCTCTCTTGGTTCTCACGTCCTCTATAGTCCTCCTGAACGTTTTGTTGATGCAAATATGGTCGATTTGGTAGTGTGATCCGGTGGAGTTCATGCAATTTTGTGGATGCGCTTATGTGAGAATATAGTTCCGCCCATGACCAGTTTATTGAAGGCACATAGGTTTGCAAATCTCTCACCATTTCATTCATATTTCTACTAGTTCATGTCTTCCCATGATGTCTTCATATCCAGTGTTGTCCGTTCCAACCTTGGCGTTGAAATCTCCCATCAGAAATGTCAGGTCCTTTGTTTGGCACTTCTCGACGATTGACTGCAGCCTATTGTAGAATTGATCTTTAGCGTCTTCATTGTAGTCGTTGGTAGGCGCATTGCGTTGGATGATATTCATTGTAATGCCTTCCATTTTCGTTTTGAACGAGGCTTTGATGATCCTTGGTCCATGACATTCCCATCCTATAGGCGCATTTTGCGCTTGTTTGGACAGCATCAATGCAACTCCTTGTGTATGTGGGGCATTTTCTGCTTCATGGCCCGAGTATAACAGAAGCTCTCCTGAAGTTAGTCGTTGTTGTCCAACTTGCGTTCAATGTGTTTCACTGATCCCAAGCACTTCTAGGTTGTATCTCCTCATTTCTGCAGCAATTCGGAAGGCTCTCCCGGTGTCCCACATTGTACGAACATTCCAGGTACCTAAATAAATGGTCGCTCTGGTTGTCAGAAAGGGCATCGGCCTCGTAACTTCCTTAGGAATTCGGCTTTGAGCATGAGGCGTCATAGTTCTTCTAAATGAAGACCTTCTGACTCCCGGGGCAGAGTTTAAAATGTTTGAATAATTTTTTCTGGTTAGCGTTTTTTTAGCGAGTTAGTTTTCTAAGTGATGGGGACGCTAACCCCATGCTCAACCCTCCTCCTTTATCCGGGCTTGGGACCGGCAATTGCCCCCGGAGTGACTCCAGGCGGAGTTAAGTAGATATATCTAATCCAACTAAAAAAGTATAGAAAGGGTGACTTAACTCAGATCCCCATGTGATTTAGACATTTAGAGTGTCTACGAGTATATAGCTCAGTGAAAAATTCTCTCAGAACACGAGTTTTCTCAAATCGTCCCTGATTTCAACTAATTTTCTACACGTTCTTAAGCCGGAAGGATTTCCAAACTTGCAATTTTTGAGGACGAAGTGTCAGAAGACCGAATATGAGGAAGTTTTAGAATCATTCTTCCATATATAAACAAAGAAGCACAGATAATTTGAGGGAAGATCATAAGGTTCCGAAATCGAGAAGAGCGTTAGAGGTAACCAATCGGTCATCAAACAGACAAAAAAATCCACACAACTGATAAGCTTTTTGCAAGGTATTTCGAGGGAGAATAATTGAGGCTCTAATACGTTTAATGACATACCTCGATTCAGGTTCAACATAAGGAATAATACACTCATCTATGCTATTAATATAACTGATTTAATCTAAATTTGTAGACTTGTGATGATTTGACTGTCCTAACTATAAGATCTACTGACTCATCTAAACATGCGGTCGGCGGAACTGTTTGTAAGATCATTTGAAGGACACAAGTAGGTCTGTAAAGGCTTAGGTTGACTGGTTGAGAACTGATCTCAAACAACTAAGTATATGTCAGAACAATAGACTTCAAGTATTTATTCACTTCCTTATTTTACATAGGCATTACATTTCCTATTATCTTATACTAATTGTTGAAAAGCCTTGTTTGTTTGAACAGGCAATCCCACGCTCCACTGTGACCGCGCGAAGATAAAGATGAATACTTATTCACTAGTAGTCTGGTCTCTTCCATCAGAAGAACGAGGGTTACCTATAGGCACGTAACTAGTGAGCCCTATTGAACACAAATTTAACTTCATTTTTACTATTAATATTATTTTATTCACTTAGTCGTACAACTAGACATTCAAACTATTCGTAAAGAAAGTTTGGTATATATAAATTTACTCATAGTTTTCTTATCTTACTCATTTTTTCACCTTCATTAAATTACTCTTTTGTTCATATACCTCATATCAAACTCAATACAAACCCAAAACCTGGAAGATTTGTCACCAGTGGAGATGAACACTATTATGACTACAAAAGATCGACTCCCAGAAGTTGATCATGGTGACCCTGAGTTGTGGTTTGCTCAACTAGAGCATTATTTCATGAGACGCGGCATCAAATCTGAAGGAATTTGCTATAGAGACTCATGTTCTATCCTCCCTCCTTCAGTCTCCAAAGAAGTTCATGACTTGATTTTAATCCTATACACCATCTTAAGACGAAAGATATCGAACCGTTTATAATTATCAGACAGTCAAAGAATCCAAAGGATTTTCCAAGTAGAAACATAAGGTATTAGGTCGCTGTCACAGTTTTTTACGTCAACTCCAAGTCTTAATGTATGATAACACAATGGGTGAAGCAGTCCTAAAACAAGGATGGAAACAAGCTCTCCCATGCTACGTCCAACACTGTTTGGATGCACAAGATCCTGAAACCTCTTTATCTCATTTAGCGCGTATAGCCGGTAAACTAATGGAAAGAGGTCCCCCAACTTGACCACGCGCGATAAATCACACACAAAATGAACCAGAAAAAGACTCAGTCATAGAAGGACTAATTGCGAGTGCTAAATGTCCCACTGAGGCTGTCGCCATAATGCAAATTAGTCGTAGAAACAGGAGGAGGTCATCACAACTACCAAGACTCAAGTCTCAAAACAGGTCACAAATATTCAGGCAATCTGGCAATTCTGTTGCTATCACAGGAAGTTTCGTGTCAACTCAACCAAGTGCATGCGACCATGTGCCCCGGCCTAAACAGAACCCCAAAAATATGGGAAACAAACAACCACTCCCTAAGTCACGATAACTAAGGAGGGGTGCCTAGACAGTTGCTTGTTTTATGATAGAGACAGAAACTCCGGCTTGAACTTCTTGGTATATACTGGCGCTGCTCTCACTATCGGCCCTCTAAACAAGACTGAGCTGAGTCGAGAAACGACATTTGGGCAGAAGACTTTAACAGTAGATTTAGGGTTCAGGAGGCGATTCCTCTGAGTTTTTACTGTAGCCGACTTAGACCTGGCAATACTGGGGATAGACTTTCTAGATTCGATACTAAAAACGACGTTTAACACTGAAAAGAACTTCGAATTACCCAAAAGGCAAAGAAATTCACATCACGTCTCTCAATTTGATACATACTCCTCAACTAACAGTAGCAAAATTCCAAGATATACTTGCGGAATTTTTAATCCTAAATAAACCGAATCCAAACTAAAAGTATGTCATGCGATCAAAATCGAAGGTGCACCTGTGTTTGCAAGACCCAGGAGACTAGTACCAAATAAACTCAAAATCTCTGGGGCTGAATTCGACTACATAGGTACTAACTGTCCCTCTGATAGTCAATGGGCATCCCGTTGGCATGTGGCTCCAAAGAAAAAGGAAGGCCATCGGCGACCGTGCGGGTATTACAGAGCCCTCAACCATCAAACCATACCGGATAGGTGCCCAATACCGCATATCCAAGATTTCACAAACAGTTTACAGGGTATGAACATATTTACTAAAATCTTCTAATTCAGGGCATATCACAATATCCAGGTGGCTGATGAAAATATCTCCAAGACAGCTATTACTACATTTTTTTGGCTTGTTCTAGTTTGTGCGCATGCCATTCGGCCAGAGGCATGAGGTACAAACATTTCAAAGACTCATGGGTAACTCACTTCGAGATATGCCATTCGCACAGGGGTATATTAACGATTTGTTAATTGCCAGTCCCGATTTATAATCACACGAACAGCATGTACGAGTAGTGTTAAAATGGCTGAATGAAAATGGGATGAATATGCATCAAAGTAAGTGTGCTTTTGATGTTCGAACTCTAGATTTTTTCGGGCACACAATAAGCCCAAAGGGGATAATAATAATAATAATAATAATAATAATAATTTATTCTCAAATAACAGTTTGTTACATGAGGCATGCCAGTTTACAGGCAAGATCAAATTGATACGCCTGTTGAGGAAGTGGACACCATCAAACAATACCCCACACCTGGTTTGTGCACTCTTATATATATCCAGGTCAAACTATTCAGGCGCCTGCTTCAACGTCCGTATGGAATTTTTTTGAAGTATTATAATAAATAAGATTAGAAGGAGAAAATACTTTCTTCTGATAGGTTTATAGGTGACACTTTGGACACCCATATGAGAAGGTTCTGTAGGATTTAATTTGTCCTGCAGATATACCACTAGAACCGTAGACGCGATACTGGCGAGCACATAGTCTATGTGAAAGCTATAGTCAGAACAAGGACAACTTGGCTTTAAACTTTATTTGTTTCTAAACGTAAAAAAAATTAGATTAGTGCAATAATTAAGGAAATTACAGTCATTAAGTGAAATGCACAAATATACCGACCAGTAATGCGTGTCTTATCTTAATGAATAAGACTATGGTTCACATTAGTATAATAGGATAATAATGTCTTTCGACTGGTAAGTCACATGCGACAGGGATAGTTTACAGACACACCAGACCAGATCAACGTGGTGGGCGATTAAACAACGATTTAGTTGATTAGTTATAGACATAACTAAAAGGCTCTGCAAAGGCATCCAACTTCACATTGAAAGTCACGATAATAATGTCCTTTGCTGTACACGAGTTCCCCAGACTCGGTGTTTTGCCCTTCAACTATGCTTAACCCTAAAACCTTCTGGAAAGGTAGGTGCGTTTATAATCCAAAACGATTTCAATAATTTCCTTTTCTTCGGTATGAAAGTCGAATACGTACGGGTTTGTTTGAAACCCTTATGCAGGAGTTTTTTGAGCGCGTGTGGCTGTTATTGACATTTGTAATGCATTATCAGTCATATATAAATGAAGTTTGCTTGCTACTCGTTAAGTTGTATGTGATGATAAATGTCACATTATATTTACTGATGTTCTTGAAAGGTACCAGCCTAAAGAGTATTAGATTATTACCATTGTTGTCATCAACAAACTCTTCCGTCTTCTTGAATAGCCAGTAAACTTATATCTAAATAACATATTTTTGCCCGCACAAACTCGTGTTTTTAATTGCAAGCCTTACATGTCCATTTTCAGCACCCTTATTTTGTGCATAAAAGTTTCTTTTAACTTCTTAGGGCCCACATCAGTTATTCTTTGCACTTCGTGTGATGTAGAAGAGAGTTGCATGGTGACTGGAAAGTTCAGTAATTTTTACATTCTTAATAAAATACCGTGTCTTCTTTAGTTGTATGACACTGTTCATAATTATACTTGTACCCAGTGGGCATTGATTTGTCTACCGCTTGTGGATTTTACGTTTCTTATGACATCATTCACACTTTTCCAACATGTTCTCTGATACGAATTATGTATTCTGTTCCCTCTTCACCAGTTGTGATGATCCTTCAGGCGATAAAAACGTAAATGTACTCAAAAGACCTGGTACATTCGAAACTACAGGACCTCAAGTAGGTAAATTTTTAATGGTCACAAACTAGTTACTCGTCAATGGACAAGTTTGCTATTGATAAGCAAGAAATACCATTCTGTCTGTCACCGATCAAATGGTTTGATCACTCGAGCAAAGGTAACCATCAATTACGAGTCAATGAAGTAGTCGATAACAGATAGGATGGGCAAAGCAGAAGCTTGCACAATGACACCAAAGCGATTAAAAACCGAGATCACGTACAAGAAGAACAATAACTACCTCAATTTTGCTCAAGACGAGCTTGATATATGTGAAAGAAGAGAATAAAGACAATAATGCCGGGTGTAGACTGAAACAAGGATCCATTGTTACATCGAACTTGTAAAGTACTGAATTTCATAGACACAAAATGGCAATATAAATAATAATAATAATAATAATAATAATAATAATAATTTATTCTCAAATAACAGTTTGTTACATGAGGCATGCCAGTTTACAGGCAAGATCAAATTAATACAAATGATACAATATTCACTGCAGTAAATTACATAGCTGGGTCGATAATTTATAAGATATGAATGTCGATGGTTTTAATCAGTACCACAGTTGGCGCGCTTCATGAAAGTTGCGTTGCGAATGTGCGACTGATGGTAAAGGATAGGTCCATTGAAGGTATGAGCTTTTAGAAATCGCAACCTTATTTCCTTCTGGGATATCCAAGGTTTTAAGGATAATGCAGGATGAAGTCACCAGTTCCATATCTCAAGGGGGCTGAAAGAGGGAGCAAGTAAAAGAAAATACGAGAGGCAGAGTAGCCAATATTCATGAAGGAATGTTTAAGGTATGATTACTCAGTCTAATTTTCCTTTATTAAGGTATATGTTAAGAAAGAGCATTTTAATAGGTTAAAGAAAATAAGTGTTGACAAGGTGTGAGTGGACATACAACTGACAAATGGGAGCGATTCGGAAAAGAGCTGAGAGTATAAGATTATGTGTGATTATAAAATAAAATATATGTGTTCATATAGTTACTAACTTCCCTCAACGAGTACGTGTGCCCATGTTCAAAACAAATTAAGTTTGGGAGCTCTTAGGAGTTGATGATAATTTACAGTTTTAGTACAGTTTAGTACTAACGTGATTTGCATTTATCAAACTTTTGCTGTGTTCTTACGCAACAAAAGTACCATTTCAGTTCTAAAGAATCTATCCTGAGCTATACGTTCGGTAGATTACTATTTTCTTTGAGTTTCACCATATTTAATAGTTACCTGTGGTTTTGCGTCAGTTTACTATTCGGTTTGTTTTTGTTTTTCACGTATAGACTAGTTTCAGTTTATAACACTCGTTTTATCCATTTTTGTCCGTTTTCATTGTTCTTTTTAGTGTTTTTTAAAGGTCTTAGGCTCTTGCAAGTATCTATAACATAGTTCGCTTCAACGTAGTCATGAAAAACTCATGCAAACGTCCGGTATGCCGTTTTGCTGTTGTAACTGGCATGCAGTGCGACAACTGCAAAGGTTGGTTCCACGAAGCATGCACAGATCTGACATCAACTGCTTACAACAGACTCAGCAAGTCAGACCAAAAATGGGTATGTGTCACGTGCAGCACGGATGCTGTAGTTTTGCTGAGTAACATCATTGCCCTACTGACAGGTCTTCGGAACAAGTTGTCAGTTAACTTGGACAACGACAGTAAGAAAACCGGTAGACAAACAAGAGCGTGCGACGGATACAAAAACAGGGATGTCGATAGGTATACCATCGATGGAGCATCCATCAACACTAATGATAACGTGTCGAGGCTCAGCACCATCATTACGTCGAAGGTATTAGACTCCCTAAGCAAACTCGGGTCTCCCAGCTCAGGGTCCCTGAACTCAACAGTGGTTCCCAAAAACCCTGTAGGTGATTCGACCCAAGTTAAGAAAGCCCAAAAGAACCAGGCATCGCCGCCTAAGCCGAGCAACCCAAGTGTTGCTGTACAGAAATTAACTGGTGATTTGGTCGCATAGTCTACTCCCAAGACTGTTCGTTCGGTCAAAAAAGAGCCCAAGCCTCATAAACGCACACTGACCTCCGAACAGCAAGTCATTAAACATGGATTCGCTGTGAAACCTAGTAAATTAACAACAGTTCGTGATGAATCTCTCATTATCATGAACCGCGTTGATAATCCTGACCTTCCTCTCAGTCTGCAGGACAAAAACGACAGGATGCTCTGGGGTGAATTGAACAAGAAGCTAGGACTTCCTAGAATAGAACCTTTGATGGTCACCCGGCTCTCTAGAGGAAAGTACTCTAAGCATCTAAATCACCCAAGGCTTCTCCGAGTAACACTTAAGAATGCTACCGATGTAGAGGACGTCTTACTAGCAAGTCACTTGCTGAAATCAGATGGTAACGTAAGAATATTGCCCGATATACCGTTCACTGAGCGCAATATCATACGAAACATCCCTAAAGAATCTCGTGAGAAGCTTTTCCGCGGAAGAAACATAATTGTGCAAAGTATACCGGAGAATGCAGACCCTACTCAATCAAATTCTGACGTCAGGGAATGGAAATTCATCAAACAGTCCTTGAGGCTCAAACACATACTGACTCAGCATGTGACGAGATTAGCCAAGAAGGACGGTGATCTTAGACCCCGTCTAATGAAAATAACCTTCCCATCTTCCCACATGGTGGCTGCAGTTCTGGAAGCATTTCGTGCCAACAGACGTCGATTGCCACCTGGAATCCACATGCACCCGGACAGGCCATATGAAGCCAGGACCAAGCACAAAGGCAAGTTGGAGCTGACCATTCCACTTGTGGATTGTCTAAACGATAAAAAAACGTGTAAAGGACAGGGCCTACCACCTCGGTAAACCTCACATCGGTGGGCTACCTGTCCATTCACATAAGGCTCATACAGAAAAACAGGACGAAGCTCACGCGTTCCAAATTGAAAGCATAAACTGCTTATATATGAACGCCTCGAGTCTACCGAACAAACTAGATGAATTACGTGAACTTTGCAACGCTAATAAAGCCCACCTGATAGGAATATCCGAAACCTGGATATCTTCTCAGTTCTCGGAACATGAGATAGCATTACCAGGGATGACTTTGTTCCGCAACGACAGAACAACAGGAATTGGGGGCGGAGTAGCCATATACATAAGCTCTTGCTTGGAGGTGCACCAAGTTCACAACCTCGAGTTTAACAATCTTGAGGAATCCATATGGTGCTCTGTAAGATTGTCTAGCACTTCGAGGTGTCTAGTCGGTGTCATTTACAGGAAGCCAATTGCTGACATCGAGTACGATAGTCGTATGCTGGATGGACTATCCCGCTCTACCCGTCTCGGTTTCACACATATCCTGATTCTAGGGGACTTTAATCTTCCTAGAGTCAACTTCGTGGAACACACGTATACTGGAGGCGACAACTCACTTGAAGCTCGGTTCTTCAACCTCATTGATGACTTGGGCTTACATGAAAATGTGAGGTCAGCAACTCGTTGGAGAAACAGTCAGACACCATCGCGGTTAGACTGTGTATTCACAAACGAAGAATTCCTAGTTGACAACCTCTCAATCCTGGCTCCTCTGTGAAAGAGCGATCATGCCGTCATAGCCTTCAGTTTTGTCACCAAAACTAAGCTAAGGTATCCCAACAATAATTTGCGTTGGAATTTTAAACGGCTGAATGTGCCAGCTCTACACGAATATCTACAATAGGTGGTTTGGGATGTTCACTCCCAACTCGATGTGGACGGTTACTGGAACTTCTTACTACACACGCTCTTATGTGCTACAAACCATTCAGTTCCTCAAACGGTTCACAAAAGCTGTAAGCCACCTACAATAATCAAGAACCGTACCCTTCGCCTGCTAAGCCGTAAAAGGCACTGTTGGGCGGAATACAAACGAACTGACAACGACGGAGCGTATAGGCAATTCAAACATATCAGGAACATATGCACGAAGGCTATAAGAGAAGACAGGCTTCATTATCAGACAAAGCTTATGGACAAATTTGCCTCTAACCCTAGGAGCCTATTCCGTTATGCAGCCTCTCTTCGTCAAGCCAAAACAGGAGTTTCTCAACTGCTAGGTCTTAACGGCCCAACCAACAACGATGGTGACGCCGCTAACCTTCTGGCGGCACATTACTCTCAAACATTTCAGCCGGCTGACATCAACTCTATTGACGACAGTTTCACCTGTAATTTCACAGGGCTTTCCGAAGTTTACCTAAGCGCTCACTTGGTGTTCCGGAAACTGCAGCACTTAAGACTAGATACTTCCCCTGGCCCGGATATAGTTCATTCTGCCATACTGAGGGAGGCAGCCTCAATCCTGGCAACGCCGCTTAGCGTGATGCTTTCACACTTGCTAAGCCGAGGCAAACTACCGGAAAATTGGAAGTTGGCTCACATCACACCAATTTTCAAAGGGGGTCGATGCAATGAACCTTCAAGTTATCGGCCTGTGGCTCCTCTGTCATTACCTTCAAAACTCATGGATTCCCTGATATGCGATGATTTAAACGATTATCTACTGTCCTTAAATTTCTTCTCACCCCAACAGCATGGTTTCAGGAAGGGTTACTCTTGTATTACCAACCTGCTGACTACGGTGGACAGATGGACAAACATCCTCGATCGCAAGGGAAAGGTTGATATCATTTGCCTTGATTTCTCAAAAGCTTTTGATAAAGTTAACCACTTGTGTCTTATCAATAAGCTCAAACGACTAGGTATCAAACCACCTCTAATCGATTGGCTTACTTCATACCTAGAAAATCGACACTTTAAGGTTAGGGTTAATTTCACTTTATCTCAGGCTATGGAATGTCCTATTGGGGTCCCCCAGGGCTCAGTATTAGGGCCTCTTCTCTTCTTGATCTACATAAACGATCTTCCTCAACAGGTAACGTCAGACTCATTACTTTTTGCCGACGACGTGAAACTTTGGAGATACGCAACCAAGACGATACACAGGCACTTCAGGAGGATCTGACTTGACTTCAAAGTTGTGCAGACGATAACGGACTTACATTTAACACTTCAAAGTGTAAAGTAGTTCATCTGCGACATGTCGCAAACTACAGTTACAACTTAGGAAACTCCTCTCTAGTAGTATTCCAAGTCGAAAAAGATTTAGGAGTCCTGGTGCCCCATGATTTGAAGTCTTACGCTAATTGATAAAAAATGCCTTCCGAGCAAACCTTGCACTGATAACATTGAAGCGCATTTTTGGCCAGTTTGACGGAAGAACTTTCCATACAATCTTCAATAGTTTTATCCGTCCCCATTTAGAGTACGGAAATATAGTACTCCCTCCCTCACTCCAAAAGGACAAGGTCACTTTGGAGCGTATCCAACGGCGAGCCACGAAATCAGTTCGCGGATTCAAATCTAAGCCCTACGAAGAACGCCTCCATTCACTAGACCTTTACCCATTAGAGTATAGGCGTCTTAGAGGTGATTTATTAATGGCTTATAGTATTCTTAACACTTCTGGACATCCTCTTAAACACCCACTCAAGCTTAGTTTGAATAAAAACCTAAGGGGTAACACCCAGAAACTGGAAACTCAACATAGCAAGACGGGATGTAGACACAACTTCTACTCCTTAAGAGTTGTCAAAAGCTGGAATTTGCTGCCGGCCGAGCTAGTCCAAGCGACTTCTCAGGAGTCCTTCAAGAGGCAACTTGACCTATTCTTAAGGACCAAGGTCAGTATCACACTATGATTTACCAATTTCTTTTCCTCTTTTATTGTTAACATACCTAGGTTCCTGCCTGGAGGATTTGGTGATCCCCTGCTACTAGACACGGAAGC